>CM068751.1:6389074-7631574 GCA_035084275.1 Hydrolagus colliei | reverse complement strand
CAGTTTCCAAAAGTGAAGTAAACTCCTAAATTCACAATAATAACAATAATAATACTCCTTGCATTTGATTTAGCACTAAACACACAGGCCCTGCACGAGTATCAATCCTTATCACAAACTGAAGTTGTCCTGCTCTGACAAATAGTACAAAGGAAATATTTCACTGTAGATACAACGTTTGTAAAAGTCCTATGGAAGTTTCTGCTCAGGGACTTAACACTGTAAATAGGTGATGTCATCGAATTAACATTTTCAGCGCTGTAAACTGTAGAAATACATGATCATTTAACAGTTAAAAATAACTGATGGCAGGATTTGGGTTTCATATTGTCTAAAGGTATTGAGGAAATTTTGATCAGTCCTCTCATTTTTCACTTTTCCATTATTCCTTTCACTAACAATAACAACAAAGTTACATTTGTATAGTGCCTTTCACATTGGGAGGATGTTCCAAGGCACTGAACTATGGAACTAACTAATAATCCCTCCCACCAAAAATTGGTCATTTCAAATCACAACTGTTCGTGAGAAACTGCTGTGTGCAAATGACTGCCATGTTTTGCCCACAAATACACAGTCAATTCACTTTACAGTATAAAGCTGTGAAGCGCTTTGAGACATCTAGAAATGTGAAAGGCACTATATCAAATGCAAGGATTATTATTATATTGGTTTGCAACAGGCTTTCTCAAATGCTTTGCTTCCCATTTAATCTTTGCCATTTTAGTACAGTACTGTGTTCACTATTGAATAACTAGACTTTCAATCTCCCGATTCTAAAGATATTGGTAAAAATATGTCCAGAAAACAGATCATTTTGATACAAATGCGTAACTTGCAACCTGAAATGTGCCACAACCTGAAACATTTAGGGAGTTACATACCGCAGCATGGGGTGCAACTACTGTACATACAAACACAAATCACCGATAAGAAAGTGTGCTGTGGTGTTAGAAGTTTACCATTAACTTTCAATTTTACCACGTACCGTAATAACGCCAGCATTGCACCTCTAGTATGAGTACAGGACAAATTCAGTGCTTGGAATGAGCTATTAAGAACTGAAGTTCGGCAGTGGGATTTTACTGCTGCGTGAAATCAGCATTATTAATGTTCAGTACAACAGTTTAGTTTCAATGGCCTAAAAACTGGCTTTGGCTGGAACAGAGAAAGTGAAGCTACAACATTGTGTTTCATCACGCAGCCAACTGATTAGAACAACAATTTAGTGTGAACAATTATTTAAGAGTACACGTAGCACAAGTTTTGCGATGAAAGGTGATTATTCAGAATAGCCAGACCTGAAATCAGAGCAGCGGGTGTACTGCGCCTCGATGGTGCTTTCGAAATTGTGCCCAGTTAAAACTTTTGATGGCTATGTTTGTATATCTACAACAAGAGGATAGTTACAGCGACAGGAAAGCTAACTTCACAAGTGACTTCACAAGAGTTTGATGTCCTTCTTTGCCCTACAGCTGTTTTACAACCTGGAATTAAAATCTGAAAGGGAACTTTTCAGTTACCCTGGCCAAATATTGATCAAGTACTTGTTTGTTGATGCTATTGTTGTGTGTAGAGAGGCCAGTAACTCTGCCCCTTGTTGCTCAGTGTCTATTGTCATTGCCTTTTGACAATAGGGATCAAAGCTGTATCTTTTGGGCTTACACTGATTAGAGAGAAAGAGAGGGGGACTCTTTATTGTATCTAATGGAGGGCATTGTAAATAACTAACTTTGTTAATCTTCTTGAGTTAATCATTAACTTAATTGGATTTTTGACTCAATAGCCAAACAACTGAGTAAAACTGTTAGATTTGAATAATCTATTCTTTCATCATTTGCGTGATTTACTTTATCTACATTTACGATATTGTTGAGGTTGCTATTACACAACAGTTTTTAGATTTGAACTGCTTTGGGTATTTTCAGCTGCTATCTAAAGGAAATTTCTTATTGTATGATCTAGCTTGACTTGGGTAGAAATTTCACCTAGCTTTAGTTTTAGTCTATGAAAGTAGCATTTCAGAATGTGCAGAATTTGGCAAACAGTTGAATTCTTTTTTAAAAATCTTTGAAGCTCGTATTCTATAATTCTATAAAGAAACATATGGGAAATTGGCTTCGCATTAAAGGTTATAGTTAAGAATTTGACAAATTTTAGACTCTCTTAAAACACTATCTTAATAGTGTAAATCTAAACCCAGGTGGAACTTTGCTCCCAACAGTTTATTTAAATTCATACCAACAGGGTTTTATAATTATCTGGTTTGCAGTAAGTTTCACCCAAAACACTGTGATTTAAAATAATTAATAGGTGTCGTTTTTGGGTATACATCCCATCTGGAGGGCACTTTCTTCTTCTTTTTCCGAAGACTTCTACCTAAAATCAACAACAGATTTGGGAAATTGCTAAGAATGCTTTCACTACTGTGCTTTTAAACTACTCATGAACTGTCTTTGAACCAAGCAGAAACGAAGCAAATAATTATAAAGGAGCAAGAAGCCTTTTTAGCTTTAATTATTCTCTTCATTCCCCATGTAAAACGATATGGGGAAAGGATACAGGGAACTAAAGAACAACTTAACTATGTACACTGTTGACTAGTAGCATGTTAGAGGTATGATTGGGATAAATGAATTTAATCCGATGATAGTTTGTTGTAATTTCGTTTGAATAACTTCACACTGTAATGGAAAATCTTGCCAAGACCTTTTGACGATTACTTTATGTTTTACTCGGTTTGTTAATGTTATTGTCAACTGACATCGGAGTATACTTTAACGTAGTCTCCCTCAATATTAGGACTTCCTAGTATTTCTTGATTATTTTACTGAAACTAAAATAAGTTTTAGTAACTGAAACTTAAAGTCGTTTATGGATTTTCCTTGTTTAGTTACTTCTGCAATATTTGTTTGATTTATTTTAGTGAGAAAATAGAATCTGGTCAAACTAAATTTTAGTGAGAAAAAAGTAGTGCATGTCGTTTCTAAACCTTCACTCTTCTGCCATTGGGGCAAACATCTGTTTGGCCACAGTTAGCAGAACCACCAATTTCCACATTAAGAGAATTTCTTGTTTTGAAGTGTTGCAACAAGTTGAACCAGGCAATTTGTGGAAATAAATAAAGAAAGAAATCTTGATATTGATCTTGATAAAGGTTCACAATTTCTGGACCTAACTGTTTGGAACATCTGCATTCGTGAATGATGTTCAAAGCTATGAGCTGTCAGAAATTATCAACATATAATAATGAGTGACATGTACTTAGTTTTAAGTTACCTTCGATCGAGCAGCTATACATTTAACTACTTTACTGCTGAACATATGCTGATTTCCCCATTTCCCATTAGTATTCTTTGATCACTATTAAATCATTGTGCATCTCATTGAACTGTTTTAGAGACATTGGATATTGAAGTAGAAAACAATGTCTATAAAATGCTTCAAACATATTGGGACCTTTTACTAATAGCTTTTACTTCTGGTTCACATTTCATTGATCTGATGTTACAGAGTGTCATAGAAAAACATGTCAAAAGTTCCCTCATCAGGAATAAATAACTAACAGTCGACTGGCTAAATAAGTGTTTTAAATACTGTATGTCTAAATGGCAGCTAAGTTATTAGGAAAAGGATAATCTTGTAGGAGATTAATTTGCCATCGAAGATAAATTATACTGAACAATATTAATCAGTGACTGGAGTAGAGTTGCCACTAGCTTATAATTATTTGCTGTGGTCCATTGCATGACATTTATGGCAGAAAATAGATGCAGTAACTGTAATAATTACCATTTACAAAATATGATTGAGAAATCCTGTACCGTTATGCACTATTTTGATTATATTTGGAAACTTTATCTTTGGAAATACAAGTTTTTTGTAGAGTGCATCTGAAAACATGTGCAAGTTGCTTAATACAGTATTATCTACCTAATAATAATATCTACCTAAGTCTAATATTCTACTTCTCCAAACACCCCTCCTACTTCCCTTCCTCCTTTGTAAGGCGTGTAACATCGTCCCTGTGAAGCACTCCAAATCATTTTCCTTCATGAAGGGTGCTGTATAAATCCCAAGTGTTTGTAGTTGGAGTAGTAATTGCCTACTTGAACGTAGCAAAGCACAGTCCACTAATCCTGACTGAATGTCTGTTGAGGACACAGGAAATCTAGAGCAGTATCACTTCTGTACCATGTGTCATGCAGGATGAGCCAAATTACTTTTGTGGGAATGAGTGCTTTACATGAGTGGGCATGGTGCTTCTGGTTAATGTAATCAGTGTTTGGTGAACTCCTCAGTCACAAACACATCTGTTCACCCCCCAGTGAAAGCAGTGGCAATTGTGAGGAGTGAAGATAGTTAATAATTGCCACGAGAGTGAAGAAACCATGTGAAACTCAAAAGAAATTATCAATTATTTGTCACTTACGTTGAAAAATGAATCGCGCGGCTTGTTTCAAAGATCCATTGAAGAAAACATTGAAGTATGATCGGGTCCATTTGGAAATATGAAGCTTAAACATATGAATCTTATTGCATTTTACACGTTCATGTTTAATGATTCTCGTCTACCCTTTAGTTTTGTGTACCCACCACTGACACACTGCAACCAACTTTCTCACAAGCCTTTATCCTTGCCACTGTCTTATCAGTCACAAAGAACTGAAAGGGAGAGATTCCACATTGACTCTATTTCCCTGTTTGCCCAGTGGATTGTGCCGTTAGGAACTCACAGGGTAGGGTCAGCGACAGAGTCAAATGTTACATCATTATACAGTACCAATGTACACTACTTGGAGAACTCAACCACAATTTGTATTTGACGTTGCCAGGGAATACTTACAGAGTATCATGTTCCTGATGAAAAGTTTGGAAAATGTTAGGTTTTAAAGAAGTTGCCCTTTGGACAATAAAGAACTTGAGAGTTGTAATACAGAAAAAATTATTTGAATCATATCAGTACCATTTTAATGTATAGGGAAGCATTAAAATCCGTCTTGCCCCTTAAATAACCTGGAAAAGTCCTGGAGGAATTTGGAATGGCGGATTTTTTGTGCACAGTATTTTGTGTTGCTTATTTAGTCTACTTAAGCCTTAATGTGCACCTGTGACATTGTTCAACAAATAGGAATTACAGTTCTGTGGCTGTGTCTTCAGCCAGAATAATTGCCCTAACTTCTGGACTCTCTCCCTTTACCCCTGTATCATACCCACTCTCTATATCTGTCTTCAAAACCCACCCTTCGACTGGGTCTTTGATCATCTCCATTAAAGTCTGTCCTCCGCCCGCCCCTCCTCCCCACCACCCCCAGCCCACACCCTCCAACCTGGTGTCTGCCATCATCTCTGTAGAGTGAAGGGCACTACCTAAATGCAAATTGGTCTCGTTGTGGTGCAGTAGCACCAAACGCTTCGTCAAAGTTAGAAATATCAATTTGTCTTACTTCTTTGCGGGATTCCTTAATTAGGACTCACTTGTGATTTGTGGAAACTCTACTGTGGAGGTACATAGCAGCAGAGTGGAGATACAGCTGATTGGCCTGATGTTCTTTTGGTTACTGCAAGGAATCTCTACTTGCGTGACCGATTTCTTATTCAGGAATTACCCGTTAAGAAATACCCTACATAGATAGGCCCTGCGATGTGTAGATGCACCACAGTGGGAGGGTACTTGCCAGAGTGATCATTCTTCAGACCTTCTCTGTTAGAAGAGCTTGTGGGCCTTCAGAGTAGCGTGGTTATTGGGTGTGAAATGCTTCTTCACAGTGAAGTAGAGAAAATCAGGAGGAGAGTAAACCTGGGTCCCTTATACACCCTTCCTAGCAGCCTTGGAACCCAGTCAGCTGTCCATTCTTTAGGCCTGGTGGTGTATGGGGGTCTTAAGAGGGGCAAAACTGAATAACAAAGGAACTATCATACAACAAACAAACACATTGGTTTTGAGTTTCCGAGGAATTGTTTCATTTGTAACCTCTAATTTTAATCATCGCTCCCGACATACAAATTGTCAAACCATGAGCAACTGTTGGCCCGAAGAATCTAAAACTTGCTTAAAAAATGTGGTGTGAATCTGTTCCCCCAAGTTCTTAAGGGCTAAGATATATAGCTGTTTGAGTTTTTTTTGTTTTCTTTCACATCCCCTATTCTAATGTACTCTCGCTGAGCAGCTGCTGTCAGTTGGCATCTGCAAAACCCACACTATGATCGTCAGGCTTTACAAGTCTAGTGTTCACCAAACTGTCAACGCCTGTTGTGATTAGCAATGTGAAATTTAATGTGTTTTATCTCAACACTTAAAAAGAAGCAACCCCTCCAAACCCCACTCATAATGTCATGGTCCTCAATTTGCATCCCATCATAAAGAGGGAACGACAAAATATCGCAGCGGCTAAAAGCTAAAAGGTACCGGGGGAAGAGAGAAAAAGTCTCTTTTTCTTCACCACTAAGCCTTTCAAACAAAATTATGTCTTCAATATCCCATTGGTGTTTACCTAATTTGGAAATGGGTATAATAACAGTAACAATACAATCCCTCACAGATCAGGGGATTGCACTTGCAGATTGAACATAAATACACTTCAGAAATACAAACATTCAAAGGATAAAATATTTCTCAAAGGGAAATCTGGAAAGGGTAATTGAATAAGCTTGGATCTCTGAAATATGTCATGGTGAGTGCAGTCAACATGTCATAATTAGTTTCACTGAAGACCATTCCAACAATCTGCTTCTATTCTTCCTGCTTCATTGTCCACAGCTAGGCAAATAGCCAGGGGACAAAAGGAATCAAGTTCTGACAAAACATGAAAGAGTAAAAAGATTTAACTGCTTTTATCAAAGAAACTGAGAGGGACTTTGTTTGTGTAAATAAAGTGAATAACTGGCCATCAATATTTAAGCAAATGCTGATTTCAATACTGTCGACACATTAGAAAAATGACACTTTGATATCTTTGTGTCGTAGAGTACACCAAGTGTGGCGTTTTTTGTATGAGCCCAAGAAGTAGATAAATACAAACAAAGCTGCGAGTTTACAACTTTAACTTCTCAGGTCACAGGAAGCAATGCGAGAAAGAGTCACAATATATCTGGGAGCATTTTTAAGGAGCTATAAAATTGACTGCAATGCATTTACAGTCGCTTCATTGAAGTTGCTGATTGTAAATTGACCAGCCGGTAATTTTCTAAAGGAAATGTAGCTTGGAAGTTAAATTTAGAGCATAAGAAATTCCATTGTGAAGTGTTGAGGAATCAATTCACGACAGAGACAAACGCAATACTGCTGGAGAAAAAATGACAAAAGTCAAAAACGAGAATAAAGGGTTATTAGAAATGAACGAAAACAGCAGATAGTAACAGGAAAATAAATTTTAAAATCCATGTAAAGTTCTAAGAGTGAACAAATCCTTGAAGGTGCATTAGTTTAATTACTATTAGTGCTTTCTTATAATAGTTTGCAATTATCCTTCTACATCATATTTAAACACTGACGCAATAAAAATAGCGGTGGAACATTTGGTAAAATGACAAATTAAAGAAATAAGATAAACACTAAAATGCACAAAGCTTAAATTCCTGTGTGTTTAAAAAGTCATCAAACTGTTGAGTCTTGAAGTACTTCTAGCACTACTTCATCAAGGTATATTTGTGTTGGTTTTCTCTTGTTTGTTTACAGTACAAATTACCATTAGAGCAAAGCTTCTCAACTCTTTCTACCTCCCCCTTCATGAGGCCTTCAGCGTGGTGACCATCCAAGCATAAAAACATGCTTATCTGCAAATGAATGGCAGCTCTATGCTTCATTAAAGCTTCTTTCTCTTTTGGCACTCGCATTGTGACCCTTTGATATTAATTCAAAGGGCAATTAATGAATGCGGCCTGTCTTTGAAGTGAGGTATTCAGGGCAGGGAATAGGATGAACCTGGGGCTGCAATGGACTATATTCATTCAGTAGCCCTTCAGAAGGGGTACATCCAGTTCAGGGGGTTTTGTTTCAGCTTGTAGTTAATGTAGCGCAGCTGATTCTACGTTTGTTAATTGCGTTATATTGGAATTGAGCGAGGATAGTGATGTTTGCAGCAATCTAGGGCAGCCAAGTTGTGCGAAGAGTTCCAATAACTTTGCTTTTGTGAGGCTAGGGTTACGTTTGGATTGTGTGAGGTTCTTTATATTTATATTTTGTAACTTCTTGTGCTGAATTGATTGTGCTCAATTGCATTAGCGCTGAGAGGCGTTGGATTGGTCTTGCACCAGGCTGACTAAGCGCTAATTTGGCTGCACTCAGTTAACTATATGCGCAGAATTGGGATTCGCTCTACTGTGACCAAATTCTTCATAAGGCAGTTTGAATTGACTAAAGGAAAATGGACAAGAGAAGGTCAAGGAGAAAGGGGTAAAGGAACACTCTATTTGTTAGAAGTATTAGCCAAGCAAAACTCCAAATAGCAACAATATGACCACAGTTAATAGACAAGCCAGACAGAGGCATGTCAATCACTAATCTTGGAAAAAACAAGAGACGGTAGCCCACTGTTTTATCCAATTAGCTTGGTAAACTTAGCATCTGTGATGACAGTGCCCTCATTCCAGATTGCTGTGTTTGTTAATTAATTACAATAAGAATATGCCGTACGCTGTTGATGTACTCGCAGCCTACACAGAAAGATATTATTGCATTCACTTGATTTGAAGTGAAATGAAAGTGACATTATAATCCCAAAGATAATTTACAAAGTTAAATACCTACTGAATCGTGTATGTTTGTGAATTTGTATTCTGAAATGTCTGACCTGTTTGAACATGTCACAAATGCTAACTAGGACCTTTATGGTTAAACCAGAAAAAGAAGTTCAATGTGGTGCAATAAACCAGTGCTTAGTTTCTCAGATTTTTTAACGATAATAATCTTTGCATTTGAAATAGCGCCATATCACGTCCTCGAGACGTCTCAATGCACTTCACAGAATATACTTTGAAGTGAATTGACTCTACTTTGTGGGCAAATCGCAGCAGCCCATTGCGCTCATCAATGTCCCACAAACAGTTGTGGATCGAGTGACCAAATTTTGTTTTGCAATTGTAAAGTGGAATTATGGTGTAAACAGTAGCTTTCACAGAGATGTTTAGCTAGTTTTGGCTGTAATTATCTGTATTTATCTTAAATGACTCTTAGGGATACTTAGATTGAACACTTCTGAACAGGACAACTATTGGAACAAAGCAGATCTGGCTTAAGTCAAATTGTTTCAGAATTAGAAACATCCTGTTCACTCGCCTTGAACAAATTTTTTGATGAGTGTACAAATATATAGCCAACCAATGATGTGCATTCTAATGTAAACATTATCATTCTGGAGTTTAGTACTGTAGTTAACAATTGTCCTATTATATGTATAATATTGTGCAACAGATCTCCGATTTTATTAATCCAGCACTTGATGTTATGGTAAGCAATGTGTTGATTGGATTTTGAGTCCAAATTAGTGCATCTCTTATGTTCTTATGTTCACAATGCACAGCCAGAAATTAAGTGACTTTGTTTTCCGCCTGGGAAATTATGCAGACGTTCCCACTCCTCACTGCATTCACTGGGTCTATTAAGAAAAAAGAACCCACTTTCAGAACCCAATTTGCATGCGCTGAACTCCAAATCGGGGGTTAATGTTTTAAATACAGTATTATTAAAGTGTTAGTGGTACAAACAGGTCTTTACTAACATGAAAGCGTGGTGGAGCAAAATATCGTAGGCTGCTCACGAACTTTTCAGGGACAATTAGAGTGGAGCCACTATCATTTCAGGAGCTGAGGCTGTAGTGAGAAGCAAAACCGCTCGTGAAACCACAGTCACAGGAGGGTGATTAAATAGTGGTGTGATTAAACTTACGTTTAGGCTTCACTCAGCATGATAAATTGATGCACAAATGGTAACACCATTCCACTTTTCCATTCTCATTGCATTACATTGATCAAAACTGTTACTGCATCTGATGTGGGAGTTTTGTACATGCAGTTAGATACGCTCGGTACATTGACATCCATGTTTTAGTTCTTTAATGTTGTTAAAGATCCAGCTACATAACCAGCTCTTTAATAACATTAAAAAGAGCCAGTTGAAAGCTCCTGTTTTGCACTGATTCACAATGCACATTTTGTGCTGAACCGTTGCAAAAAGTGCCGTATAAACACAGCATTGATACTTCCGTGAGATACTCAAGAGTTAGCACTTTGAGGCTATCTGTAGTTGAACGAGGACTGCATTGATTTTCTCTCACAGTTCTAATATTTGACAGTATTAAAGCAAGCTTGTCTTGACAAAACACATCTTCAACCGGCTTCATTTACAAGGAAATCTACACAAGCGCATTATGTAATTTTCAATTGAGCAAATTTTTTAAAAATCAGCTTTTCTGCAATTGTACAATCTTCATGTATAGAATACTGGAACAATCAGTGAGGGGAATAAACTACTTGAATTTACACAGCGTTTGTCAAATGTGTTTCCACTGGTACATTTTCCAGTATGTAAATAAATGTTTTGTTGGGTCCCAACAGATGTAACCAGTCTTTTCTTTCCATTACTGATGTGCCACTGAGATATGGATATTAAATGAACTGTCTAAGGTTGTTGGGAGTGCTTCAATATAAACTGTGAATTTAAATGACTGAATGAGGGCTCTGTTTATAGTCAGCTAACGTTGACCCGTTCAAGAATAGAACCACTGATTCAGTCAAAGAAAAGTGGCTCTTGACCATTGCCCCCCCGTGGTCATGTGAACTGATTACCTCGGGCTATTCACCTTTGAGGATCTCTGAATAAGGGTCCGTAAATCACCTACTTTGCATGTATCCATTTGCGGAAAGAAATTGAAGTTGATTTTTATTCTCGTTTTGACCAGTGATTTTTTGCGAATCCAAAAGCTCCAGAGAGAATGCGATTTGGAATCTTAAAATGCCTTGTCAATCCAGAGTCAAAGGTCAGAAATCAGGTTATAGGGTCAACCGCTTCCCTTGCTTATTCCAAAGTAAGATGTTTATTTTTTTCCCTTTCAAGGAAAGAAAACAAAAGCTAAAAGAAAGAATAGAAAGTGGGGGAAGTCAAAGAGAAATGTCAAGTGAACAACACAGGTGTCTCAGTTACATAAAAATCTTTATTTTAGAGATATGTTTGCAAAGCATCTCGGTTTGTGGAACTGTTAAATTCATAGCATAACCGTCCCATATGTTAATCCAAATGCCATTCGTTTTAAGAGGCTTGTAACTTGTAAATGCTTCCACCTCCAGCTGGCTACTTCAATTTCTATAAGAGAAGTAAAATAGTATTGAAATTTTGAAATGCAAGTCAAATGTTCTTTGCTTGTAGCTGCAAGGGTCAAGTAGAAAACAGGTTACTTGTTCAAAACAGAAGGCATGAAACCTGTCAGGGCGGCTTCTGAAGGCATGTTTGTAACATACTGCTAGGTCAAAGTTTATCATAAGGTCAAAGTCTATCAGTGTTTCCCTGTTTGAGTGTTAATTCGCTCAAGAGTTCACTTTTAACTAGCAGTAAAAGTGAGGTTGGTCCAAATCTCACACCTGACATTTTTTTAAACAGATTTTTTCCCAACTAGAATTTATTATTCCTGAAATGGATGCATGTGCGTGACATCTGTGTTGATAACAATGCGGTATAATTACGTTCATAGTTGCATCTTCAAAAAGTGTGGGCAGCCCATTTATCTTAGCGCCACAGACCAGCATACAGAGCTTTCTTTGTAGATTTGCCATTATGACAATAAGAGAAATATTCAGTGTTTCCGTCATATAAAAGTGAATGTTTTTCACGGTTCATTAATAATTCCCAACGGGAAAACAAAATCGAAGGAGAAATAGTTGGGTCAGTGTTATAATAACAGAATTCTAAGCTCTCGTTAGAGGGGAATCCGTTTTGCATGATTTAAGTGTTGAAAATTCCACTTTCAGAATGAGCTTATTGGCCATAAAAATGCCCATTTTATGCCTTTCAATGTGGCTATTTTAATTATGCTGCTTCTGGCAGGGACAAAAACAAACTTTCCTGGGGTGGTACCAATTGGAAATTTGTTTCTAGTTTCACACCAGTGAAACCTGTCGTGGCTCCGCATGCAAATGTGAGCGTGACTGCAACTAATAGAGATTGTTCTTACTAATAGCTAGATTTTAAAAATAAACAGTGATGCTGGAAGGTTATCATTAGAGGCAATTGAACAAACTTTATTATACCACTTTAATTTGAAACATTGATGCTTTTAACATTTTGCCAAAGCATCTGAATGGCTTCAAAAACAATCTGTTCTTAATGAAGAGGAATAATCTGGTACGGTTAAAAAAAACTAGTAACCAGTTCCTTTATGTGCACTTGGCTATTAACTTATAGTACATTACGTTTTCAAAGTCTTGGTAACTTTGAATCATGGCAAGAATTATTTTTAACTCAATACAAAGAGTGTGTTTATATATGAGCCTGAACAGAAGTGAGATGAGATGTGTTGAAAAGTAATTTAACATTTGAACATTGTAGTTTGTCCTTTTTCTATTGTGTGTATTCAATGTATTCTCAGAACAGTTTTGAATACTCTTAAGTTGGTAGTTATTTTTCAGTAGCGGGAGTTGGGAGTGCTGAAGCTTTTTCCGAGACTATGTACGGGTAATTGGTTGCAGCTTGTTTTTAATGAGCTGGATTCTAAATCAAACATATTATTCGGGTGCAAGATGCTGAACACAATGGCTCATCAGGCACTATATTAATAATGATTTGAATTTTAGCTTGCGAGAGACAAAATGTCTCGAGCCAATATTTACTATTTTTCTAGCATCTGTATAAAGTCGTTTTGCTAATAATTGATCTAGTTTAAAGATCATTTAGGCAGGTGTAAAATTAATCTCTTTAGTAGATCACATAGACACAGCAGTAGAACGATAGCCACAGATGGGCCGTAAGCTGTCGTCCCATCATTTACTCTGAATACATCTGCTTTACTTCGATGTACTGTTAGATGTACTCAGTCAATCACTTTGTCCCATTTGCTGAGAAGCTAAACTGGTCTGATCTGCAAATAAATTGTTCATTTGTCTTTTCTCCCCTTTGTTTTGTTTTGGTAACACATGTCGACAGCTCAATTACCCAGTTCATTAACAGCTCCCAAAAGACCCTGTGGCCGGCCTCCGATAGGAACTCTGCTTGGAGCACATATGGTCCGTAAAGGCCCTCCTCTTGACGGCTATAAATGAAAACGACTGCTGTCTTTATCTCTGAATGTTCTTTTGCCAAGACTAGTCTTCACAATGCAATTGATTGTTTCTAATCGCATTGATTGGATTGGTTTTCCTTCACAAAAGTACTCTTATGAACAGTGCTATATTCCGAAAAAATGCTTGTTTAAGCAGTTCAGTTTGCGAGCGGTGTGATTTTGTTTTGCTCACGAAGCAATTTAAGAAGATCACTCGGTCATGAATCCCGCACAGATAAATGAAGGTCTGATCAAAACCCTTTTCAGTTTATCTACCTTGAAATAGCGACTTTTGTCTTCTGAATTTCCCGTCGAGAGATGTTTCGGCCACTTTAATTCATAAGGACAGATGCGTCCTGAATAGCAAAAGCCTATGTTTTTGTTTGCCCTGCTATCTTCTTACATTTGTGCAATCGATTGAATTTCACATCTGTGTTACATTCCTTGAATTAAATACATATGCAACAATATGACTTCAGTTAGCGTTTTCCCGAAGCAAAAAAACAAACTACACATCAGCTAAATACACGGTAGCGTAAAATGTAAGCAAAATGCTACAGGAGACAGACTTTTGAGTTTTAACAAAAATGTAAATGGCTATAAAGTAACATATTAAAGTGTGTGTGTGTTTGTTTGAAATGAAATCCTCCCCTGTAAGGGAAAACAATCTTGCGGTTGCTTTTAATCACGTGAACAATCCAAGTATCAGTCAAACTAAAACAGACAGCGCACAAAAAAAAAGTCTTTCATGAATTTAGGTCTACTAACATGCACTTGGATTTAATCATTGAAATTGATTTAAACAGTGTTTGTTCTGAGTTAACTATCAACCTGTATGCAGTAACTATGCGAAAAGCTTGAGGGTAGCTCCTGGCTGACTTTAGACCTTCTGAACTTGTCTCCTGCTGTTTACTATATTCATATTTAATCTGTATTCTCCACCCACAGCAAAACCACTGTGGGAGTTGTTGCATGTCAGAGTTTATTTGCACCATTTTGGTTAATACAGAGCTGTCAGGGACTTATTTTGTTATTAATGACCCCTTGCTGTGGCACTGAGAGTCAGGGAAGATGGAGGAGGGGTAGATGGGTTGGTGGGGAATAAGGAGGAATTAAACGTAACTCCGTGCAAAAAAAACAACCCTTAGCTAAAATTCTTGAAATCTGGATTTCCAACAAGCGGTTGAATTCCCCCTTCAAATCAATAAAGTTCAGCCGCATTTTGAAACAATGTTGGAGAAGAAAGAAAACAGTTTGTGGGTGACAGAAAATCAAAACTCTGCTCGAGCACAGTTTAAGTTGATTACAAATCCTCAAATGCTTTTGTTGTGCAAATGCTCGATTTGGAATCACGTAAGATTCTACGTCAGTATTTGCTGCCGATTAAGGCCACTTTTTTTTTCTACTCAGCAGTAAAAGTAATGTATAGAAACTTTGTATGACACGAGTACCTCCAGGTGCTCCCGGCTGCTAAAGCAGTGAGGGCTGGATTAACCCCTGCCGAGTTTCCTTCTCCAGACCTCAACTACACCACTCCATTCCTCTTAAGTGTCTCTTTGTGCCAAGGCAGGTGTCAGAATGCTGACTGTGAGGAAGGTTCCTGCTGATGTATACCACAGATGGAGCGTGGAAATTGGCAGAATAGACTTCAGCCATAGGCCACTTCTTAGGCCCCAACAAAAGGAGCCAAATATGTCAACAAAAATCCTGAGAACCACAAAGGGGAATGTGTCATTTGTCATTAAGTCTGATCGAGTGATGGGATATCAGAGTTACTAAAGCATGTCTAGTTGCAGCCAAGTAAACATGATAGCACTGACTATAGACTAAGAAGTTCAGTTTAGTTTAGTGAACAGGTGTTTGTTGCAGACTGTATTTAAAAGTTTCTTTTCCCCTAATGTCTTTTCATGTTTTCAGCTGATAAAAAAAGCTGAAATATCCTCAATTTGCTTCAAATTGTTTCATACATTTGCCACCAATTATGCCCATAGATGAAGATTTTTTTTAAAAGTTTTTGATTTAGGTATCTGGGTCATCGTGACCAGGCAACAACAAGAAAACAATAAGACACACTTTGACACAAATGATTCACACAACGAGTGTGATAATTCAGATATTTAATGTCCCTCACGCACTTCAGAGTGAGCACTGCATTTGCAAATGAGTTAAAAGTCACATTCACAAATAGGAGAAAATAATATAATTTCTCCTGACTCCAGAGGTGCCAAGTCCTTGATTTTAAGCGATATAATCACAGTAATCCTTTCTTTTGATACAGCCCCTTATCACATCTTTGGGATGTCTTAAAAACGCTTCAAAGAATATATGGTAAAGAATTGACTGTATATTTTGTGGAAGAAGTATTTCCGCTCACTGCGGAGTGCAATGATTGTCATCATCTGTGCTCAGAATTGCAACTGGACATCATTGCTGCACACTGTGCTTGTGGCCTTCAAAACTATTAGCTGTGTTATCTTGTGAAGCTGGAAAGCACACAATAAAAACGCTTTACAGGCTGCCGTGCCGTGGGACGTCGTTAAACCCATGACGCGGCAGCTGTGGAAATCTGGAAGATGTTTCCAGCGCGAGCAGGGCTGTGTGCATGTGGTAAAATATTTAAAACAACACAACAAAAGAACTTGCTCGATAAATCACTGTTCAAAGTGAATCAGCTCACGCGGTCCCAGATTCGATTGCCAGTACGTTCAACTCAGCTGATTGCAGCCAGGTTCCAGGCTCTGCAAGTAGACTGAATCAGCACCCTAAAAACAAACCAGTTAGCGTTTGCACTTATTAATAATACTAATCCTTGCATTTGATATACCGATTTTCACATCTTATCGGCATCTCAAAATGCTTCACAGAATATACTGTAAAGTGAATTGACTGTATATTTGTGGGCGAAACGTGGCAGCCAATTGCGCACAGCAGCGTCCCACAAACAGTTGAGGATTGAAAGCGACCAATTTTTATTATTGTGTTCTTTTGGACGGATTATTATTAGGCGTGTGGAGTAAGAAAATTTGCCCAAGGTTTCGCCATGACCTGCCTGGATTCGAACACAGATGTCATGCTTGTAAGTCGAATGCTCTAACCACTGAGCTATCAGAGCTTCATTTCTGATCTCTATGTCCCTGTAGTAACCACCCCCCTACCATTTGCTGGTCAACGCATTTACGAGGAAAGAATCAGACTCCACTGTGATGCCCTTGCAGTTGTTAAGGCAGCCGACACACAAATTAGGAAAATTAGACTATACGTGAAGGATGACTGGTTGGGTGGGGTAACGAAGGGGTTGTGCTGGCATATGTGGTCTTTATCCAGCAGGAGTTGGTAACTTCAGAACAAGGGGGAGAAAATTAAAGACAGGGGGAAAAAAAACGTGACAATCGCTTCACTTGATAAAGATACACACAGGGGATACAGATCAGGCAGTAGTGTGTGGGTGTCAGCTTTGCTTGCTATCAGTTTAGTGGGTTTGTTGATTTAATAATAATGAAACAATGCCTATTCTTCTGTGGTTCAGCAGTCTCAGTTACTAATTTATTCATGACACCCACATGTTCTGATTCTCCCTTTCAACGTCCTTTGCATTCACTCTCCCCTGCTTTCCACGGTGCCCTCTCTCTGCCTTAAAAGCATATGTGTTTTTTTTCTTTGTAAACATCTGAATAAAGATTTCTTCACAACGCGTTGAATTTGATGGTACAACATCGAACCACGGTTCTACGGCTTTTGAGTTGCCTTTTTGTGGATGGTCAGTAAAGCAGATGATCAAGTTAGCAACCTACAGCCATCATGTCTCGAACCGCTGTGCGAAGTCAGATTACTGAATATAGAAAAACACACCACTAACCAATATTGAGTATTGTCACTCCAAAGCATAATCTATATGGTATGAAGTAACCATTGAAGTTGAATGACTGGCACATTAATCCTGTAGTTATGCCAGAGTGATTGGCATGATTCACGGCCTGGCTGGCGAAATCTTGATCTCGGAACAAAGTCTTCAGCTACAAACATGAAACATACTGGACTGCAATCACCCTTCTCAAGTCATTCTCATACACCTTCTAGTGATCAGATAAAAAAGCAGCGTTTGTGGCGTCCAGTCAAAAACAAATCAACCAGGGTTCTTTCTTGTGTGCATCCTAGCAGGGGTACATCTTCCACTAGGTGTCACTTTTCAGTGACACCTAGTGGAAGATGTACAAGTGTGGGCAATGGGCATGGACATTGTAATGTCTCACCAAGGGTTGAAAGCCATCATTCACGGTCACGATATACACATGAATAATGGGCACCCATTTGAGTACTGGAGGCAACTGGTGTTGATTGAATAATATTCAGTTCAGGGGAAAATGGGAATCAAGTTTCTTTACAAGGGTAAGGTAGGAAAGGTGAGAGATTTGTAGGACAAAACTTAGTGGAGACAATTTATTAAAAACAGGGGCAACAACACCATCAGGAAAACCAGGAACAAACTTACAAACCAAATAAGTAACTCTTCATATTAAGGTGTAGTTTACGCTGTACTGTGCTGGCAATTTCCCCTGAAAAGATGTACATTTCCAAAAAGATAACGGTGACGTAATAATAGTTAGAAAACAGTAACATGCCTCTGTGTTAGATGCATATAAAACAACGATTAATACATATTTTGCTTGTAAAAGTAATTTCGCAGCCACCTAAAATAAAAGAGAGTCATTCGTGAGTTGTTTCCAAAAGTGCGATTTTTAGGTAATCATTTTTACTTGAATATCTTGCATGTTGTAAAGGTTATTTTACCGAAGAGGCTTAATGTACTGCAGTAAGATTGAGCAAATTGGAGGGGAGTGGGGGGGGGGGGGAGTGGTGGGCTATTATGCAAACCACATGTAAATGTTTACAAAAGAAATTGCTTCTTCTGATAAGGCATTAAAATCTAATTCCCATCTGCAATTAAAGATCCCATGAGAAAAGAGAAGGAATTTTTTTCGATGGGGAATTTGATGAGGATTTTCAAAAGTAGCTGCTCTAAAGCACAACACACAAAAAGGCCAAGGAGCCAATGAATTTCATTTTTAACATGTGCGATCCACTGCCTTCTGAACTCCAATGTGTAGTTGTGTTTATAATAACAATTGAGACAACTGGTGTGAAGCGAAAGAAATCTCAATAAGATGCCATGCACTAGAATGGCATGCTGTGTTCAGTTCCCTATGAAATTGGCCTGAAGTGTTCATATATCATGGCCTTAACAAAGCCAAATATTTCCTGAAGTCACAGTAAAGGTCAGAGCAGAAAGAACTGCTTCTAATTCCATAATTCCTGGTTTAATTAAACTTCATGGTTTGTCCGGTGGTGGTACTTATGCTTTCCCTCCCTTTTTATTTGTTCCTATAGTGAAGAATTTGTAATCCCATGGAGTGTTATTGCTTCCCTGTTCTTGATCCTTTTGCTAATTGCTGTCTTTCCTACTTTCTCCCAGTTTCAATACAGCCAAGCAGGGTTCTCTCCAGACAAAAGCAGCCTCAGCTGCATCAAACCTTTCTAAAGAAGAATGTCATGGATACATTACCCGGCTTATTTGTGGTGCCCCAATGGGGACTATGTCAATTTGTGGCACTTTATAGATATAATATTTTCATGATTGCCTGTCCAATAGTGACTCGTAACATAGCAAATACATTTCCACGACATATCCAACTTAAGCTTGAAGAGGCAAATTGTTTTCTTCCGATGACTGGTCAGAAAAATGACTTGTACTACTAATAATAATAATGATTCTCGCATTTATATCGCGCCTTATGAGGTCTTTGAGATGTCTTAAAGAGCTTCACAGAGTATACTGTAAAGTCAATTTACTGTATATTTTGTGGGCGAAACACGGCAGGCAATTGCACACAGCCAGTTGAATCTGAGATAATTAAATGAGTAAGGAATATATGTGTGAGTATAAATTCTGTGGCGTTGGAATGGAATATACAGAGTGCAAATTATTCCCGGTTTCAGTCTGGCTATACTGCATTTTACCATTGGCTGGTATCCCATTCTCAAAGCAGTCAAATCACTGTGGTTTGCTTCCAAAGTCCGGAACAAGTAAAACCAACACAATGCATGTGTTTCTGCCTGATTTGCACAGCATCCGGGTGCAGTATAACTAAATCCGTTTGGGTTCTGGATTGTGCACCCCAGAGTGCGTGAAGCAGTGATGTTGGGCAATGCATTCTGCCACGATCTACTTCCAGTGTTTGTAAGATTTCTCAGGAGGCTAACATACACTCCTGAACTTTGGAAATCTGCTTTTATGGGTTCACAACCACAAGCAGAGCAAATCCAGCAAAAACAACCCTAGACTCAAAGTAGCTGGAATAGTAATCAACAAAGAGCACTGAATATCTATTTGGTGGGAGCAAAAAAATGACTGGGAGATTTGGGGAGATTTTGCATGCATATAGTTACAATAGTGGGATAGTTACAGTAAAATTAGGAGAACCCAAGCTGGTTAAAATCAATAATAGTTTAAATCATCGATGTGAAGATGATCTAATAGTGCCCATCAAGACATCTTTCAAAAATGATATTTGCATGAGCGAACGTATTTTTTTCATCCAGTTGCCATGGAAATAACATCTTTGTTATTGTAAATCCAGGGTTTTACTGTGATTTGGAGGCTTACAGGATGTTTTTAGCACTTTGAAAAAGTTGTTCAGCTGAAAGATTATGGTTCAATTTGTTCCTTCCTGAAGGAAACCTGCTAATATCCAGATTCTGTGAAAGACTGAGTCCTGTAGCTCAGTGGTTAGAGCACTCGCGTTATAAGTGAGAGACCTAGGTTCACTTCCTGGCAGGCCGAAACCTTGGGCAAGTTTCCTTACCCCACACTCCTAATAATAATCCCTCAAAAAACAACAACAATACAACAAAATTACATTTCTAGAGCACCTTTCACATCGGGAGGACATCCCAAGGCGCTGAAAAAACAATAAGTTGGTCATTTCAATCCACAAATATTTGTGGGACAATGCTGTGCGCAATTGGTTGCTGCGTTTCACCCACAAATACACAGTCAATTCACTTTGCAGTATATTCTGTGAAGCGCTTTGAGACGTCTAGAAGACATGAAAAGTGCTACAGTATATCAAATGCAAGTACTGTATTATTATTATTAACTCACAATGCAGTAAGCAACTGCAAGTGGATATCGACAAACTAGTAGACAGGGCAAATAGATAGCAGATGAAATATACAGTAGAAAAGATGTGATTTACTAGAATGATACCATGGATGAGTCCTTTGACCTATTAGTGGAGATGAGAGAAACGGGGGGTACTTTCAATGGAATGGAGAAGGTTGTGAGGAAATTTGATAGAGATCTTTAAAATTATGAGGGAAAAATTATTTCCACTGGTCACTGAGTCAGTGATTAGAAAGCATCAATTTAAAATAATTAGCAAGAGAACAAATGGGGAGAGGATTTTTTTTAATGCAGAGAATTGTTAGGATGTAGAACTTGGTGCGATAGTTAAGGCATAATTCAGATTAGGTTTTGGGAGGGAATTAGATAAATATCTTTTTAAAAATTAATAATTTATAGGGGTGTGAGCAAAAGGCAGGTAAATGGGATTGAATGGCTCACTCTTTCAAAGAGCCAGTATAGACATGATAGGCTGAATGCCCTTGTTTTATGCTGTGAATGGTTCTATGATTATTACTGCTTAGAAATCAAAAAGATCTTAAAACAATCTTTTTGTAAATATTTTCTGCAATGTTGAAGGCTATCATCTACTCATGTTATGAAAATGCTGCCTCTCTGTCTAGAAATCAGATGTCAAGAATTGATATTGTTTAGTGAAATGGTGAAACTGTTGGTGAACTGATTTCACTGAATATCAAGCTGAATGTGGCATTTCACTCAATGAAATTGAATAATTATTCTGTTACAATGAAATTACTATCCGTTATAATGAAAATATAAGTATTATTTAGACTGTCAAAGATAATGGAATGTGGTTTAAAGATCAATGGAAACAAGTGCCTCCAGCTATAAAGAATGTAATCTCTGCATGCAGACTGACTCTTATTAACACTTCTTTTAAAAATCTCCATCCAGTTCACTTACCGCAAAGAGCCAGCTGTGCATATTGCATTACATGTCGATGCTGGGTGAACAATTTCTCCATGTATACTCATGCATGGATAATGCATAAATACATGGAAGGAGTGTGTGTTACCAGCACACAGCCAGCCCCAATCATTGAACATGCACAGTTTAGGACAGGGACAATCCACACCAAAATGTTTTACAACAGAGTTGGGAACTAGATTTGGTTTTAACAAAACTAACCTATTGTCTGTATTAAATTAATCTCAAATGAAATAGGGGTAAGATACAAATTCATTTGTTAGAGGATGGACACTTATCTATAATAATAATTTGTAAGACACATTGGGCCAGAATGAGTAGCCGTTCAGCTGTGTTGAAGTGCTTTGAGGTGTCCTCCTGATGTGAAAGGCGCTATATACATGTAAATTGCCCCCATTTGTGTCTCTAAAAATATAAACAATCGTTTTAAGCAGTACACAGTCAGCTTAATGTCATGACTGCAATCTAACCAATAAAGCTTGTACTTTATATTTGAGATGGTTTGAATCACTCAACAGCCATAATGCGTTAATTCTAAGTTACTATTACAATACTGTAACTAAACTGCAAATGTTGTGCTGTCTTCAGTTTATGCCATTGCTAATTAGAAATGTTTAGCTTATTTTTGAAGAATAAAGTCTCTTTGGAAATGGAAAACACTGTTCATCATTAATGGAGGGTAGGCATATAAAAGTATTGCCTTGGTGGTTAGTTAACAATTGGAAAGAGATGGCTTGAATTCTTTTTCACTTTACAAAAAATATGCATTCAAGATACCGTGTTGTAGATTCTTAGAGAACCCTTAAAAAGCTAGATGCATGTGTAGCATGAACTTGGTGTGGACCGTCAAATGGAACTAGTCCAGTGGAACTAATCTCAGACTTTGCATAGCTAGCACAGAAATTATTAGAGAGCTTTGAGATGTCTTCCCGATGTGAAAGGCACTATATAAATGTAAATTGTTGTAAAGTACATTAGATTTCTATCAGGTCAGAAAGGAATTGCCAGATTTGGGGAGGATTCAATTAACAGGAAACAACGGCATTATACTGGTAACTGTGTGCTATGGTAACATGACGGATGGGCTGGTTACTTCAGTGAAGATTAGGAGTGCACATTCCAAGCAATGATCAATTTGAGAAACATAAGAAGCGCGGAGATAAATCGTTTCACCAAAGAGAGCGCACCCCTGATTAAAGTATTCATTTACAGCGAAATCCTTTGTTTAATATGTGCATCATCGTGACTCCCTCAGTATTAAAGTTTTTATATTCTTCCGGTATAAAGCTGTTGTACACTATATGGCGGCTCTCCCTGTATAATGTTTCTATATCTTACGACTTTCCTAGTATAAAGTTTCAGATTACAGTCTATTGCTTAGGTTTTGAAGTAAATATGCTGCCTGAGCTTTGCTTCACATTCCCCAGATCCACAGAATGTAATGACATTTCCAGACAAGTGCCTACGAACAGGGGAACTCTGCGAGAGCAGTGAGACAGCTTGAAGAGCTTACCGATTCCAATTCATGGCCACTTCTGCCGCATTGCCTCCGAATAACCATGTTGCTTTCTCCCACATAAATCTGTGCAAACAGATTAGTATGCACCTGCGAGGAGCGTTTATGAGTTCACTCAGCTTGAGGGAAATTGAATTTGTAGGAAGGATACAATTATATAACACTGTCTCTTCAGCTTCAGTTGAAGCTAAGCTTTTGTGCCGAGTATCTAATTTGAAAAACCGCTATTCAGCGCTTCAATTTAATCTTCTGGTATTTCAGTCACTTTAAAATTAAGAAAGCAGTTATTCACTGGCAAACTATTTGCATAAGTAATGGTTTGATTTTGACACAGTGAAGTAGAAGATGCATTATTAAATCTGATTGAAACTGGTCTTCAAATTAAAAGAAAGATAAATATTTTGCTTACAATGATTAAAGCCGCTGTATCCAAAATATTCACAATCTTTCAAAATTCCAACTATTTTTTAATATAGGAAGGAAGTAAACCTACTGTCTAAAACTGTTAGGTTCCAGTGTGATATGTTATAAATATATCCCACATTCACAATGAGCATCAATTATAGGAAGGTGCAGGTCATATAGTTTCTCTGAAGACCTAATCCCAGACCTCAAAGCCAGGCTGAGAGCAGAGGTCAGTGCTGTGACTATACAAGCTGCATCTTCCTGAAAGTGACCTTTGCTGTGAAACTTGAATATCTTCACAGCATGTGGGACTAGAGTAAGCTTTCCTTAGCTTCTGTCTATAGGTGGGAGGATGAAAGCTAGTGGATAGTGCAGTTTAAAAAAAATACCCAACTAATCTGCTTTCGTAAAGCAAGGCTTTACAAGGTTGCCTGAGATATGTCGCTAAACAATATTTTTTTTTAGCATGTGGTACTTGATCATGCCGGTCAGAAATCAATAGCATTCCCATCATCAGTTGCACAAAAGAAGATTGACAAACGGCAATTTACTAGTGATTTACTAGTACCTTTCTTATTTGCTGTCTTACTTGTATGGTCCAAAGTATACCTACAATGCAAAACCAAACATTATGATGCTTTGTAAGTTGTTTGCACAGAAATACCAAGAAGGTATGAAAACTTGTTGCAGTGGGTTAAACAGTCAGATATGAAGAGGTTGGTGCATGTTATCATACTACAGATCAATAATTTAACATTGTTCCCCTGCAGCAACTCATTCGGATGAGGCGTCAGATATCGACTCAGAGCCAGACTTGCCTCTGAAAAGGAAACAGCGTCGAAGTCGGACAACCTTCACTGCAGAACAGCTAGAGGAACTGGAGAGAGCATTCGAGAGAACTCACTACCCAGACATCTATACTCGTGAGGAACTTGCACAGAGAGCCAAGCTGACAGAGGCACGAGTACAGGTAAAACCAGTTTGTTCCCTGAAATCTATGCAATTATTTCATTCTGTTCTAAACACTCTAAATAATACAACCAATTGGAGTTGTAAGCAACAATCACAAGCTGTGCCTTTGTTGCAGTGAATTTTTTCACTGTCAAACCTCCAGTGGATTTAGCCATTTGGAATTTTTCGCTGCATTATAAGGACGTATAACCCAATGAAAATATCCATTCCAATTGCAGAACGATCTAAAAAGAAATACATCATCGCATAATGACCTGCATAATCCCGGGTCTGAATCCTTTTCTGAAGCACGGCTCTTTCAGGCGCTGAGATTCTTGGAGAAATAAGTTTTGTGATGCCGCTGCTCTTACAAATGCAGGTTCTGAAACTCAATGAAGACATACTAGCCTGAAGCATCCATTTTGTTGAGGGAAATTGTTTTGAAGAGCCAACGATTTGAACCTTTTAATAACTGATCTAAATAATCGACATCTAAAACCTGAAATAGTTATCCTTGCCTCGGGGGATTAGTTTTTTTTTGTCGACGTATTTTTTAAGAAGGTTTTTCTTGTGTCGGCTACCATATGGTAACAGATAATACTCTTTCAAGAGGGCATTAAAGGTTCGAGCTCATTACGAGCAGAAAAATAAGGATGATTCTGGGACTGTCACATCACAAGTCACTGAGCCAAATGTGTTTTTTATTCTAAAAAGAAGATTGAGAGGGAACATGATTCAGACTTTACAATACGATGTAAGTGCAATGTAGATGTAAGATGGCAATTTGATGCCAGGCAAAAACCAACAGCAACACATTACATTTGTATAGCGCCTTTCACGTCAGGAGCTGTGAGATTTAGGGATCATAGCTCCATAATCTGCGGCACTCGACTTTAGAAGAATTTAATAAAGTATCTGCTCAAGAATGGCATTGTATGCCGAAGTCCAGATAATTTCATTGTTGTACATTGAGGTACAGGTGCACTCTTTCCTGCTGGAAATGAGATTTAAATTGGAGAGGAGGGTGCTAGGGTGAGGGGGAGCTACTATTAGACATTTGATCCCATATCGGCCCTCCACCCTATGACCCTAGTAGATGGCTGCTAGATGTGTGCTCTGAAGTTTCACTTGATTTGATATTCAGGGAACATTTATATATTACTTTACCACCAGAGGTTGATTGAGTTGGGTAAAGTCTATCAACGGATGGGTTTTGTGTTGCGCGGAAGATATGGACCTGAAGGGAAGATTGCCTTTTCTTCATCTCCCATGCTTTAGGCTCTTCAAGGCCAGTCATCATGATAAAATCCAGCTTCTCCGTCTATTATACAGCGACGTTGCATAATACATTTGCCATTCTCCAAAAGGCCCAATAACTCCACATGTAGTCTAAATGTTCAGTTTAAATAATTGTTCTGAATGAAGTACGAACGCTAACACTTTTTAAGTCCTTGCCCCTCAGTGCATGCAGAAGCAACATTAATGCAGCAGCTGCCACAGTGTAGCTTTAACCCTGTGACTTCTCTGCATTCCTCACAGCTTCATCTGGTCTCAGGAGGCCGATCATCTCTTATGAGGCTTGCTGTGATCTAGTGCCCTAGTAAATTCCCCAGAACAACTAACATATGGATCTTTTACTAAACCCAGCATGAGTGACAGATTTAAATCAATCAGTGACTTCTTCAGGAGGTTCTCTGTGTTGGGAATTTAACTTTTCTCAGACAGTATGAATACTGATTCCGCTGACTTTTATTGAGGAATTTTTTCCAAAAATATTTTTACATGACAGCTGTCCCACCATTTTAAATCTGGAATGTGTTCCTGAAACATCTGTAGCGCAATTAAGAAAAAAACGAAAGTCCCATTACTGCTGAAGATCAAATGATCAAATCGTACAGCAATTATTGCAAGCGTTAAAACAAATTTTAAAAAGGGTTGCATCTTCCCAAAGGAAAAACAAAAGCAGCGTGCAGCCAAAGAAGAAAAGGCTGAACTTCAGACTGAATTCACAGACATTTTGCATTCAGACTCGGGCACCTGTGCGTAAAATAACAGAATTCTGGAGTTGCTCTGAATTACTGAAGGTTTTTCCCTGCTCCTTTGAAACTCGCAGTGTCCTAGTGAGTTTGGTGTTTTGTAGGAGTCATCAACGGAGCATGCTCTATTGAATAAGCCAAAAGGTCACCGGTTTCACTGACAGCTCAGACTGAGAGTGAGAATTGAAAAGTTGTAGAGTGTGGTAGCGAGGAATACATTTAGCAGAAACCATTTGGAAGCTGCTAACAGTAGGATGCTGGAGCGGAATGCAACTTGTTGTATTATTCTATGTTTATCGCTCAATTCCCAGCAGCCTGCTGCCAGGCCAATAAACAACAGCTTAATGAGATGAGCATTTACTGGCAACAGACACAACAGGCGAAGGCTCACATCAATCTGACAAGGAGAGGGTTATTTATCATGTCAGCTTTGGAGAATATCAAATACAATCTGAAACAAAAATAGCAATCCAAATTTGATTTACTCATCTTTTATTATTATGATGGGGCAAAAATCTGCAAGTTGTGATGTGATGTTGGTGATAATTTCCACATCGCTCAGTGCATAATTCCCATCCATATATTTTTAAACATCTGTTTACATTGCGTTGCTAGTCCATCCTTACTCGTGGGCAAACAGTATACAATACTTCACCTTAGCTTCATCTTTGTTTATGGCATGTGGCCAGTCATGGGTTATTTAGCTCTATTGACTATTGAGTTGTTTTGCCCTTGATCTGATCCTTTTTTAATTTGTTAGGTCTGGTTCAGTAACCGTCGAGCTCGGTGGAGGAAACAAGCAGGAGCTAACCAGTTATTGGCGTTTAATCACCTAATCCCTGGAGGATTTCCACCCACAGCAATGCCAGCACTGTCTCCGTACCAGCTCTCTGATGCCAGTTACCCACCGACATCCATACCACAAGGTAAACAAATATCTGATCCCAGATTGAATCTGCCCTGAAATGACAGGTTTCTGGCAGTCAAACTCACTGACTAAATCTGCATTTGTGCTATATGATTTTTTATTTTTTTTTACAAGTGAATCGGATATTGGAAGGATAAATTTAACTCTTCCTTCCGCTGTGAAAAGCAGCCAGAAAGGATTTGCTGAAAATGAAAACTATTGAATCGATGCATAAATGTTTGCACTTTATGACATGAAAGGCGCTATACAATGCCTGAAAATGTTATACTTTATTCTGTAGGTCTCAGTTGTTTTTGCTATAGTTTGTAAGATATTTTCCACTCTTGTTTATGACTCATTACCTGCCTCTTTAGCATGTATTTAGTAGTTTCCATTTTTAAACAACCTTTTTGTCTCTGGTTCCTTGCCTTTGCCAGACTCCCTGATCTCTGAATTACCCAGTAAACAT
The DNA here is from genome assembly GCA_035084275.1 of Hydrolagus colliei. NCBI lineage: Eukaryota > Metazoa > Chordata > Chondrichthyes > Chimaeriformes > Chimaeridae > Hydrolagus > Hydrolagus colliei. Next base: position 7,603,915 of record CM068751.1, on the reverse strand, counting down.
GATGGTTTTAAAGTCACATCATTCACGCAATCACAAATTGATATGGAAGTGAAAAATGGGCACATAAATCTTTATCCCCCATAGTCTGTTTGCAATAACTATTTGGGCAGTGCACTGATCTATTCAATCAAATTATAAATAAGTCTTTACATTTTAAGAGAATGCCTCCAACCCCCATACTGTGCTGTATATCCCTTGGTAATGGTGTAAACCAATAATACATCATGCAGGACATTATCAAGGCCTCTTCGATCAAGCACAACTGAGGCTATCTTTCAGGAAATGCATTTTCAAATGTGGTTTGATTGAACGAACGATGATGGTTAGAGACTTCTCAGCAAACGCTTGATTCTAAAGAGCGTGGTGTCATGTTTTAAAGGGGCACCGGCTTCAGCTCAAAGAGATGCTTGGCAGACAATTTTGCTTTGAATGGGAAAAAAAGTGCTCAAGAAAAAAACGTGCCCCTTCCTCATGATTAGCATCACATGTTGTGACACAATGGTGAATGATATTTTGATTTTGACGCGATTTCGTCATTGGGTCCTTCAAGTTCTCTGGTTGTAAACAAATGTGAAAAAAAAAGGTTTGCCCCGGGATTATTTCTCATAGAGACACTGTACCTTTAAGTTGTAAAATGTATTTTTCGAGCCCTGAGAGGAGAAGGTGAGGGAATAAAAACATTTTGAATGTGAACAGATACATCATCTTATTATTTCTGGAACTGGCTCAGCAGTTTCCAAAGAAGAGAAAGTGATGCAGCGTTAATGATACAATAAATGTTATTGTGCTTTCAGCAATGTCAGATCCGGGCAACACGGTTCACAGGCCACAGCCTCTGCCTCCAACGTCAGTTCATCAGAGCAGCCTCCCCTCCACTCCAGACAGCAGCTCAGCTTATTGCTTATCCTCCAGCAGGCATGGATTTTCAGGGTACACTGACAGCTTTGTGTCTCCTGCCGGCCCCACCAATCCCATGAACCCAACTGTTAGCAACGGCCTCTCACCTCAGGTCAGTTCTGTGATTCAAAACAGAGTGTCTAGTGTATACGTGAAGCAAATAGTTTACTACCCAAGGCAGAATTAAAGAAGCGTTTCCAAATTGAAATCATTGCACAAGTCTGACTGTGCAGCTCATGTGACTCTTCTGGGATATAGACTTTCTTTTCCTTTGCTAGTTTTTCCACTGTGACCTTACAGACATTGCATTTTCCTGATACGCAGGTTGGTAAACTGTACAGTTAGCTAAGAACTGCACCCAACATTTATAAAAGTGGTGATTGAAACACGCCTTAAAATCTAAAAGAAAAACGGAATAATAATAATCGGGGCATTCAATCCACGACTGTTTGTAGGACACTGCTGTGCGCAATTCGCCGCCGCGATTCGCCTACAAAATATACAGTCAATTCACTTTACAATATACGCTGTCACACACTTTTGAGACTCTTGAAGATGTGACAAGGCGCTACACCAAATCAAATACCAATACATACTAATACATTATCATTATTATTATAAGATGTATTATAGATTTCAGCTGTGGAATTAAATGTAGACTATTAAAGGTACAGTATATTTATATAGCATTCAAATGAATGGCTAATGCTCTACTCTAGTCATAGATGTATTGCACTGCGTTATGTTTGCGGTTTATAGGCAAGGTAATAATGACATGATTCAGTTCATTGGAAAAGCTCATGTCTTTTCAGCTGTTTCACTCATGCTTTCATTCTGATGTCTGCCAGTTTATCCACTGAGGTTTTACGAGTGGAACCTTTTACCATTTCAATCAATGTATTTTCAGGCTTGTGTAGTGTGATGTCGCCTGTTTTTTAGGCTACAAATCAACAGTGCTTTGTAACTTCATAGGCTGAAGAGAGAATTCAATAGGGGAGTGCTGGTGACTGAACACGGTATCACACACAATTAAATGATTGGTACATTGCAGGAAATCACCTTGAAGTGATTCCAAGTGAACATTTAAAAAAAGATCAGTAAATCATTATTTGCTTTTAAAGTCCTTATTAAAAATAACACAGCTGGTAGGAATATAGCATAAACTGGAAATATTAACAATATATGCCTTATATATAAATTGATGTATTATAAAATGTTTTTTTTATATATTGTATATGTATGTATTCCCTCAATGTTTCATGCAAATCCTAAATCTTTGAATATCATAACGTTCAGCCTGGTTCAGTTGGTAACACTCTAACATCTGGGTCAGAAGGCTGTGGGTTCAAGCCCCATGTCAGGCTTTGAGCTCATAGTCTAGGTTGACATCCCAATTCAGTCCTACGGATTGCTGCATTGTTGGAGATGCTATCCTTAGGGTGAGACATTAGACTGATGTCTTGTTCTGGTGATGTTGAAGATCCCAAGGCACTATTCGAAAAGAGAAGGGAATTTCTCCCAATTTCCTGGCCACCAATCAACCAAATGAAAGAAAAAGTAGTCGTTCACTTCATGGCTGTTTGCGGTTTATTACTGTGTGCAAATTGGCTTCGGCGCACCTACAAATACGCAGTAATTACACTTTTTAGATACACTCTGAAGCCCTATATTAAATGTGAGGATGCTAAAGTTGCAGTTCTGAAGATCATGCAAAGCTTGCCGCAGGCTCAGCAAATTATCCTGCAAATAAATGACCATTGGAGAAAGCTTAGCATTTTTAAAGAGTTAAAGAGTCTGTTAGCTTTTGGAGATTGATGTTAGTTTGTTGAATTAAAATATATTGTGCAAAACATTAGCATATCCTGGACACAGGTGTACACCAGCTAATTTTCAAGATTTGTCACACAAATCTATAATTAAAAGAGATACAGAGCCAAAGGTGTGATTTTCTTGAAATCTTTTCTGCAAGTTTGAAGAACATAAGGAAGCAGGGATTGACACAAATGAAAAGTGAAAAGAAAATTACAGTCAATTACACACCAATCATTGGCCGCTGCTCGTGCTGGAACAGTAAGGGGTATTCTAATAGGCAGAAAATGAGATTCTAATGGCACAAAGGGTGGCCAAAATGACTGCTTGCATCTGTGGCTTTTTACTATTTACTTAATGTGCAGTTTGCATCAGCATGGTGTTGTTTCTGGTTTCTGCACAGCGCTGATAACTCACAGACCTCAAAAGTTAACAGCGTTGTAAAAACTATAAAGACCGATGAAACTAATTTCCCCCTCCAGGGAGATAGGAACCTTCCTAGTTTCTGTCATATTAAGCGCACAATTAATTGATGCCTTTTTTTTTTCTTATCCACAAGAAATTGATTACGGGTGTAACAGTATCAAACGCATTGCTTTTAAAACTAAATTAGAAAATCCATGTTAATACTGAAATTCTCCTCACACTATCCACTTACTCCATACGTTGTGTTTGCTCTTATACACATCAGACTTTTTGTACTGCAATACATAATAGAATGGAAGTGGCTTGTTACTCTTGTTCCCTGAATTACTTTTTGTCGATGCTCCTTAATAATAAATAGTGATTCGCTGTTGAGGATGGAACACTTTATCTGATGTGTGCAGTCACTGCTGTGGTCTGTGCTCAAAAGAACATTTAATGAATTACGGTTTACGTTGCGACAAAATTCATTTGAAACTTATAATATTAACTGCGCAATTACAACAATTATTGAATGCAAGGGTCTAATTTATGCTCCCAGTCCATAAACTGCACACAAAATATATAACCATCATTTTTTGGGGGCACCTTACATGATGTGTGACATAAAATGGATACGATACTCTTGTATCACCAACATCTACATACGGGAGTCCCCGAGATAACATGGCTCACGGGGTCCAATGCCTCGGAGGTTGTGTTCTAAGCAAAACATGAACAAATTTCAGGTTGTCAGCTCACTGCTGATGTAGCTTCCTGTGCATTGCATTCATATGCACTGATGTCTTGCAGGTTGGATGATGGATCTATGTTCAGATTTTATCATAACTTGTTTTGATATGCATGGTTTCTAAGTTATTTTTAACCATTGTGGACAAGCCGGACGAGTCGGAAGAGGCCAAATGGTGTCCACTCAGCCCTCTGTATCCTAGGTTCCAGCTTTAACACTGGTTTTCTGGGGATATAATATAATTTTTTTTAAAAAGAAAACAATCTTCTGTCAATAACAATAATAATAATCTTTGCATTTGATATAGCGCTTTTCACATCTTATCGATGTCTCAAAGCGCTTCACAGAATCTACTGTAAAGTGAATTGACTTCAAGTCACTTTCAGTATTTCTCCTCCTTCTTGGCAGGAGGGTGTTTTACAAATGTTTGGTGCCACCAGGCCCTGCGAATGTAAGCAACTCATTTTATGACCTTAACTAAAGTTTTACCAAATTGGGATCCAATGCGGTGATGCCCTCACAACCAGATGGCATTTTAATGTCAAAACAGGAAAGTCCTGTGAGTCGCGATGCAGCTTTGCGGCCAATTTTTCAAAAAAGAAACAAATAACAATAATAATAATCCTTGCATTTGATATAGCATGTTTCACGTTTTCTAGACGTCTCAAAGCGCTTCACAGAATATACTGTAAAGTGAGTTGACTATATACTTGTGGACGAAACGTGGTAGCCAATTGTGCACAGGAGTGACACACAAACAGTCGTGGGTTGAAATTATCAATTTGTTTTAGTTTTTTTTTGCAGGGATTATTAGTACACTCCAATGCTATTTCCAATTAAATTAAATCATTGCCAAATGGCTCCACTGTCACAACGATCACCAGGGAGATGGTATCTAGCACATCTGCAAGCTTGTATTATGCTACAAACAAAAGTCTTGGTTGGAAGTCTGAAAGATAACAAGATAAGACAGGGAGAAGCCACTCAGTCCATTACCCTGACTCTGACTTAGCACAGAATTCTCCCCCATTGACTTGGAATGATGAGCATTTTTGTAACGTTTGCCTTCATCACCATTATTTCTTTTGAAACTCTCTTTACCGTGTACTGATCCCATTGTTTATCAATGGTGTTGAACTTACAGTCAAAACTGTAGTTCATTTCTATTCAAAGAAGTTAGTAAAGAATTCATTTGCTCTTTTGAACATCTGTAAATGCCATCACACAGTGTCTCCTGAAATTTGATGGGTTGAAAGTCTCTGCTGTCTGATCTGTTTTCATCATTATTCTCAGGCTTCTGGTTTTATGACTGTGGGTGTTGGAAGAAAGGAAGAAAGGCTTTAATCAAGTTGTATGAATATAGTACTGCTGGAAATGCATTTATTTTTCAATTGGAACTTTATGTGTAACAGAAGTAATGTAGTGAATTTCTAAATTCCATAAAAGGCCATTGATACAACAGAGCAACTCTAGATATTAGTAATTTCTTTATACTCTTGAAGAATTACTGTTTTTTTAAAAAAAAAGCACTGTAATAGAAACAATAATAAGAGTATTTCCCGTTTCCCCCCAAAAAAACTAGTTGACATTTTTAGTATTTTGGTGCAAAGTGCATTTCTCCAATAATTGTGATATGAGCAGAATCTGGTAACCACATTCCGCAGTACTATTTACATGACCCTTTGATCAAAATCCTCTACTCTTATTAGGTAATCTATTAAAGTTCAACACATTTTGTTTTTATTACGGTATGGATTAAATGTCCTCCACTGTTTTGAAAGCATGAAGAATCTAAAATTTATGCTCCATTTGGCTGGGAACTAAGTGCCCTTTCACTTCTGAGCACTGATATTATAGGTAATAGGATCTAGCTCAACCCCATGTGATCCATACAGAATCATGGATACATAGGAGTAAATTACAAAGCAGCAACAGCATCAAGGCATTCACAAACCACAAGAGCAAAGCTTAGTATCTTGCCCAAGTGTCCGTTCTTAATATGTAACCCTATGGGGTAGACAATGAATGTCAGCAGGTTATTTGTTTGCAGTGAGCATTACAGCTACAGCTAAGCCTGATCCTCTCTGAACCCAACATGTACTTTCCAGGTACAGTGAAGGAAAAACTACTGCTGAGACTTTTCCCTTTTCCAGACCAGAGTTCTGAGACAAATTAGGTGAACTCAATTCTGTTTCCCTTAATTTAGCACAAACCAGAATTCAACCAATTCCCTTTCTGGTCCAAGGGATCCATCTAATTTTTGGTTCAATTTTTGTTTAACAGAACTTTGTTTAGAATCATGTCTAATATACTGGGTGCAATGAGCATCTGATAATTTTGGAAAAGGAAAACGAATGAGCAAAATGCCACTAATTTCATCCCATAATACTGTTGCTTATTGGTTTTCCTCCCAAGAATCAAATAATGTCTCTGTAGTTTGTCCCAGAGTAATCATTTTTCAGACGCCTTCCGAAGATAGTCATATTGAGAGTTCATGTGATTGCAGTGTTTATGCGTGAAATGCTACAACTCTCAGTGAATGCCAAGTGATGCAATTCTGTTTGTTGCTTGTGGTTATGAACTACTTGATGTGAAGGAGGGTAGTACATCTCCTGATGGCAATAAAAATGTACAACACTGGAATACTATTCACACCCGAGAGACTGATCGAAACACAGTGAGGTCACTGTGAAAGCATTTATCTTGTCTCATTGTTTAATTTCTGTTTGGAAAATCTAAAACACTCAAGTTCTACTCATGCCTCCCAAGTTCAAAACACCTTCTTGGGATTAAATTGGCTGTATGGAGCCATGGGCAGCAAAGCCAGGCAGTTTTACAGTAAATCCAATGCACTGTTGATCATCCTGTCTCTATACTACTACTAATAATAATCCTTGCATTTGATATACGTGTATATACATTATCACGTCATTAAGAGGTCTCAAAGTGCATAGATCAGAGAATACACTGCCAAGTGGATTGACTATATTTTGTAGGCGAAAGTGTCTGACCCACCAATGAAACTTGGAAGCATAGACTTGTCCTCTACCCTAGTTCTTTTTTCAAATAATCTATTTCAAATAGACTGTGGTATTGATAATGCCCACAGTGCAATTTTAGTGAGTGTGAATTATTCCCAGTAAACATTTTAAACGTGTACTGGGGTTTTCCACATTCTCACTTATTTCAGATCTTTAACCTGGGAAATGGATCACCATTATATACTGTCTTGGCTGATTTGATTACAAAAAGATCTGCAAACATTGAGATTTTCTAGTTTTTGTGTTGTTCTGCCATCCGACACAAACAAAGTTTTGGTGATAAACTATCCATTTATTTTCGATGCCGAGAAAGTAGAAGCATGAAAAAAGTGAATTCAAACACGGCTGGGTCTGAATCGGCTGGGTTTTAATAAAACTCTGATTTTATCTGTTGAGTCAGAGAGCGCTTTGACATTTGAAACAGCTTCTAAAACACCTCTTTTGGTTGGCAAGTGTAGGAAGCAACCTGTTTACAAATGAACACTCTTTTCTGATAGAGTAAATTAAATGGTTAATTGCTTTTGCCGATCAGTGATCAACCAGTAGCTGACCAACCCTTCCTCCCAACCCCCCCCCACACACACACAAACACCACCACCCCATGATGAATGGAGGGTTACTGACCCGCATGTGTTTCACATTAAGGCTAAGCTTTGCAGTGACATCTTCAAGAGCATTTATCAGGATTCCACTGACAGCATGTTCTGTAAATGACGGAAAGCGAATGTGTAAGGGTCAGAAAGGAGTATGTCATCAGCTCCTGTGTAATGCATTTCTGAATCCAAAAACTGTCAGTGGAGTTCGAAACAAGAATGTTAATTCGCTGGAAGAAAATCTATTATGTATGAAGGGAGATCGTATTTTGGTTGAGAATAATGAAATACGGTATAGCTTTCGCTAGCAATTTCATTCTGTGGACCGTGCACCCATAGACGCAAAGGGTGGATTATTATTTTGTGAATAAAAAAAATCTATTTTTTAATACAGTGCAGTTTTCTGCTTCAGAGCAAAGGGGAATGAAATATAATCGTCCATCAAAAAATTTGATTCACTTAACATGGTCTATGGTTTTCACAGATGGGCTTTTATATTAAAGAAGGCATTTCTTCCCTGACTCTAGCAAAGCCAGGCTCTGCCTGTGATATCTAGCTGTGAAAGAGTTTGCTGTTGATTCACATCAAATTACCCTTAACGGCTGTGATTTTAATAATGTCAAGAGCAATTTAATTCAACAACACTTCCACACAGAATGTGTATGGGCACTGCAATACTGTTTCATTTACTCCAAATTAGAATTTGATTTCATAAATTTTATGCTAAGAGCCCTTTGTTTCCGAGATCAGCATTAAAATGATGCTCGTCCTCAACCTTAAATATTGTTTTACTGACAATTCCAGAAATACATTACCTGCTGTTTGATACATTTATTTCCTTCCTTACACCATTTTAACAATAAAAAATAATCTTCTTCTGGTAATTGTTATATACATATATATTATGTATAATAAATATTCTTAAACCAATTCCATTGAATGGTTTTAATGGTGTCAAAAATAATTTCCTCTTATGCATGGACACAAAAATAAAATAAAAACAGGACTTCAATCTAACTAGTCTTACATTCTTTTGTCTTGAATTTCAGAGATATAACAATAACTATCAGTACACAGAGCAAAGGAGTATTTACTGAGAGTCTAGTGTACCGGCAGTTCTATGATTTACATTCCGGGTCCGATGTCAATAGATGATTTTAATTTCTTTGGTTAATCGTGACTACAGTCTTCTAAAAATTAATGCTTTGTGTGAAGAACAAAGCTGTGTCTCTTGGGCAGAGCAGCTTCTTGTTAAATTGGAAGAATTCTCCAATTCAAGATATTTCCAGAATTTATGAAACTTGAATTCTCAGAAATGCTGTCTTTGAGTTAGCAGATATTAGATTTGCTTTTGTTTTTTAAATGAAAAAAATGTAAATGGATGAACCGACCCATTTGGCTATTGAAGGGTGAGAGACATGCATTCCATTTCTCATTTTTTTAACATTTTAATAATTTTTAGAGAGAGAGACAAACCTCCGCCTTGACTCCTAGTCCACCTCTGCCCAAGCGTCTCCATGCAAATCATTTACTGAACAACTTTTGAAAGTAAATATCATTGGAAACTAACCCTTTTACGCGTCCCTAACAAAAACATGTTTTACTTCCATTACTGCATCTTCCTATCTTCTTAAGTGTGATCAAAATGAATCGACATTAATACAAAAAGGAAAATATAATTACTATTGATACGTGTCAACTGAGTAAAACAGTTAAAAATGAACAGATAATAAGACAAAATCTGTTTTCTACCTTTCAAATTTATGATTGATGATCCATATGTCCTGTAAGACACTCTTGCATTTCTATGTGAATATACATTCACTTAACACTAATATCCCAGTCAGAGTCAATTCAGTGTTATTCCCAAAATGGTGTTTCGTGAGCACTGCTCCTTAAACCTCATCCAGGTGGTAGTTTCAGAAGGGAATCAATCCACTCAGTCCTTGGATGCAAATAAGCTATTTAATAAAAAAAAGAATTAATAAAAAAAAGGCTAAAAAATTCCAGTGTAGGGTGGGTGAGTCCAGAGACTGACATTTCTAATGACTCTTTAAAAAGGGATTTCTTTTACAAGTGCAATTTTGCTGGAACTCAACTTTCAACGGAACAATTTAGAGCCAGCAAAATGTTAAAAAATGTGATTCATGTTTTCCTGGTTCAAATTTCTCGAGTTGATGTCATATGACAATTGTAGTACAGTACTGTACATCTGGGGATAAGATGTTTTTGAACAGATTTCTTAAACCCACTGTGGAGCTCTCCTTTATGCCATGTCCATATTGTGTGTTCACTACAAACATATTGAAGCAAGAATATTAGGTTAAAATTAGTACCGTATATAGACTATTTTGTTATCAATGCAACATTTAGACAAAAGCTGTTCTGATTGCCTAATGGAATAATGTATGAAGTCTGAAAGACCAGTTTGTTACATGTTTAAATTCTGGCCTATGTTGAGTTAGCTGATCTTTGTCTTAACAGAAATTGGGGTGCTACAATTTACAAAATACTTGGGGCTAGAGGAGGTGGGGGTTAAAGGGGAGAGAAAAATCAACGAGGATGTCAGCTCCTGATCACTGACCAATGAACCATGCTGGATGTTGCATGGATGAGGGTAGGATTGTCTCATCTCCATTGCAAACAAAACCCTCATCCACATTTTTGTTATCTTCATTTTTTTTCCAATGCCCCACTTCTCTGCTCTCCACAAGTTCCAGACCACTTTGAATGCTGCGGCCCATATATTCTCTCTCACTAGGCTGTTTGAGCCCATCAGCCCCAACCTCATCTGCTTCTCGATCCCTCAGTGGATTGACTTGAAGATCATTGCCCTCACCTTCAAATGCCTTTACCCCAGCCTACCTCTGTGATCTCCTGTACTCTACTCTCCCAGCTGCTCCTTCCACTAAGCCAACTCTGATCTGCTTTGTGGACCATCACTAGCTTCACCCATCATCAGCCAGTGAGCTTTCAGATGCTTTGTCCTTAACCTCTACAACTCTCTCCCCAAAAATGTGCTATATAAGTGCAAATTGTTGTTGTTATCATCCTTGATTAACGAACTCGCTGACACTCGTTGTGCATGCTCACATACACAAGGTGATAATATCGGACCATTTGGCAAGGTACCAAAGGGCATCTGATCGCTGTGTAAATTGCTGCTGTTGTGTTTAACATGGTAGACGGAAGGAATTAGCTAAAATATCAAACACAAACATAAAGGACAGGAGAGATAAAATGAAAGCATATTTTCCCATTAGAATAGCATAAAAATCCCCCCTCCCCCAGATGGACAAATAGCTTCTAATCCATGATTTACTATATTTTCTTGCTCAGGTTTATTAAATGTAACAATTATTTTCGAAACGCAGAACCCAATGATAGGAATAGAATTACGATTTTGCTGGGTTTTATTGCATTCGTATTTTTATTTATATAATTCTGTCCAATACTGATACGCGATAAATGCCTACATTAATCTTGATTTAATGTTAACAATTTCCCTCTTCACCTTTGTTTGTCATGGCTGACACACGCTTACTTCTTTATGTTGGACTATTTTTACTGATTCCAAACAGATACACATTCAGTTTATGTATTGGCCATAATGAAGAAATTAAAAATGTAAAGCAATACTATGCCAAAAAAAAACTTTTCCTGTGTTGTGTAGTCATAGCTCATTGTATTATTTTTAACTTTTGAAAATATTATGAGAGCTGATGATTGAGACCATATGAGTGGAGGAACACAAAATCCTTTAAATGCCACTGATAAGAATACCAAGAAATTTCAGTTTGCTAGTAACTCATTTGGATGCATTGCTTCAAGATCAGATATACACATTTTGAATTTCAAGTCACAAAGGTCACAAAACAGATTTCTCTTCTTTCCTGATATTTATAATATGATCCCAAGTCATTATAAATTTGTTTTATAAGCTGAAGACAAAATAAAATAGTAGCAGGTAATTTTAACAAAAATAAGACCCGGGAACAACAGGAGGTTGACAAAAGTAATGAGTATATATGTATTGAGTAACAAGCGCAATTCATTGTCCTATCAGGCTATGTTCAATTATTCACAAATTCCACAATTGATCCCTATCACTCACCTGCTACTGACTGAATGCAGTGATTTATGCATTTATGTTCTGGCTATTTGATTTAAGTTGTTTAAGTTTGATTCTGGGATGGATGAGCTGAGACAGGTTAGCAGCTGGGATGATACAGTGGGTCACAACACCGTTGGGTAGAGGAAGAAAAAAAACAGCCGGAATTCCTGCTCCTGATCAGTGATCCCAACTGGAAACGGTATTGTGTGGATGCCAAGCAGAACAGGATTGGATTTTGCTGTGATACTCCGCATGGTTCAATAGCATAACATACCATGTATGGACAACAACAACAAAATTACACTGGTATTGTGCCTTTCACGTCAGGAGGATGTCCCGGCGCTGGACTTACATGTGAAGAATGGCTTGTGAGGAATGGAGTACCTAGCGAGAGTCATCATCTGCAAGAGAGGAAAGAGGAAGATTTCAATTAATGCACGGGCAGCAGTTAGTGGCTTTGATTTACTTTAATTCATTTATTGCAAATGGACAGTCGAAATGTCCCATTTGCAGGAAGGAAAATGTCATTTTCTTTCATGGTTTATGGTAAACTCTCTAAGTAAGTTTTGTGCAATATTTATTTTGAAGAGGTTCATAGTTTTGAGGTATTCCATTTTCAGCATTTATTTTATGAGGCATTATCAAAATTTGACAGTAATTAAGTCAGATGATTAAATTTTAACATTTGTATATGTTTAGACTTTGCAACCTTCCAGAAATCAGTACAGGTGCTGGATACAAAAAACTATACAGTGGAAAACTGTGCAGCCTAAAGTGAACTTGATATAGTGAATTTCCATTTAGAGTGAAACAATCCTAGTCTCCCAATTCACTTACCGTTTAAATCAATTTTGAAATAAAACTCCCAAGTATAATGAAATGATTACCTGCTTACAGTGGGAATCTACGAGACAATTCTCCAATGTTAGCCCATAAGGAACAATGGAACGTATCTCACTGATCAATGTAAACCGTTGCCTCTACCCTCTATTCTTAAAGATTTGAGCTTGACATAGACGGAGCCTCTTGTTGTGACAGTATTGGAGACATTCATAGCAGATGTGTAACTGGCAGCCGCAGTTGCATTACTCAAATGCATTGGTGGAGTCGGGAAAGCAGAGATCTGCACATGTGTATACCCAAATGCAGGCGGAGTTGGGATGAATGCTAGTAAGATTTTTTCACGATTAACAAGACAAACAACCATTTCAATCAATAGAAGTGAAAATGCACAGCAACCAGACTTAAGTGTTTAAAACATCTGCTGCCTTTAATACAGCAACTGGTCAAGTATTGTACTACTATTTGAATTATTGTTCAGTTGGGATGATAAAGCTACTCAAACCATTCAAGGTATTTTGCTTGCTGGCCTCTCACTGCTACGCCGGTAAGGCTGTTTTACTTATTGGGAAAAGCTGTGGAGACAGTCAGCTCTTTTCATGCAAAGCAGAATGCTGGTGCAAGAGGCAATAGAAAATGTAATTAAAGGCAGAATTTCACTGCTGGTATTTGTAGAATAAGGCTCCTGATAGACAAAAGTGCCAAAGCGCTGCAGTGCCCACAGCCCGCGCTGGCTTCTCTCTCCTGTACTTGGCACCAGTGAAAAGAGATTGTGCCAATGTTTTCTATTTAGCAATTTACTCTAGTTCCATCCTGATGTTTCTCTGATTCCTTTACCTTTCTACCGTGTTGCCTTGTCAGCTTGGCTCTATGGTAGCACTCTCTCTCACCTCTGAGTCAGAGACCCGTCAGGACTTGGAACTCGGGTTGTCTTAAGCTGACGCTCCATCGCAGTGCCAGTTGGTGCGTTGCATTGTCAGAGTTGCTGTCCTTTGCTTAAGACATTTAAACCATTGAAGACTTTCCCCCTTCCTACCCCCGGGTGCTTGAGCCACATGCGGCTTCTCATCCAACAGCATACGTTCAAATTAACGTCTGTTGTGCAAGGAAAACATTCGCAGTATTAAGACAACGCAAATCAAGGGGGAATTGGCCAAATCTGAAGTTGTGCTGTTAATTATAATTGAACATGAATTTGCTGTTGTAACCACTGTGAGACTGCCTGTTAGTCCTGTTCAATCTGTCAGCCCCCGATACAACAGAATGCTGAAGAGTTGTAGATGGCAGCAAAAAAAGGGGAAGACGAATTGAATGTAAGAGAGAAGGTGACATCAATTGGTTTGGCTCTTGGCTTTTGGTGAGGAACTGCAATCGATTCCAGCAGCATTTTTCATTGACACCGTGCACAATGGGAGCAAAGTCGCAGTTCTGTTTCTACTTATGATCTCCAGAGCACCCTTCAAATGTATTTCCTAAATTCCAAATCAGATCAAAACTGAGCTCAAAGCTTAATTCACATAAAGCCTTTATCAAAAAAAGAAATCAACCTTTACTTTATCAGCAAAGTACAAATAGAAGATGCCAATGTATTCATCTTGAGATTTGAACATTTCTACTGTTAAAATGTTTTACTTGGCCCTTTGAGAAATTGCATTTGTGGTTAATTGGTGAAAAGATTTGTACAATGTATTCTGTATTACAGTAGGATAAGTGTGCTCATCTCATTCTAACATGATTTCACAAGGTGTATAATAGATCTCCAATGATCACATTCATAACTGTGTACAATCAGAGCATAACATTATCAAGTCAGAAAATATTTGAGAGGTTAAACTGGCATAAAATTGAAAAACACTGTAGTCTTTGGAGTATTAAAAAGGCTTTAGTCCCCATTTCACCGTGAGTTTCTGAATTCACCTAATCTCAACGCTTAATACAGAGTTAAATGAGTTTTTGTTGTATTAGCTTATTCCCCCAGTGGACATTAGGCTGTGGAATAAAACTGTGCTTATTTAGTAATCTCATCTGCAAGAGGCCAGAGGTTGAATATGTTGGATAAAGAATGCACCTAAAGTAGGAACTTTCTTTTGAGAATCGTATTGAAGGCTATATTTGTAACTGCATGCTGACCGTATTTAATTATTCACCATGCTTCTACTCAATTTAAGCTGTGAACTTCACTAAATTCAAAGTTGCGAATGGTCGATTCTCCAGTGAATTCATGTCTTGCCTCTGCTTCTGGAAATCTATTGGTACCTATAGGGAGAGTAGATGCTTTAGACTAATCCCGCTTTCATTCAGTACTTGTGGTATGATTCGGTGCAGACTAGTTCTGCCCTTCCTGTAACTCCATGCTTTAAGTGAGAAGGTCACATTGAAATACCTTAACTGACACTCTGTGCCTCCAGGCTACTTTCTTTTTCTTTTTCTCAAAGAACCAAGCAGAAATTACTAAAATCTAATTATTTTGCTGTTAATCAACTGCAGGTTGATTCCCGAAGCAGTCTTATCAGCAGAAAACCACTCAGGGCAGAAAACATGACTCTGTAGACGTTTAAGGCTTTATCACAAACAGTTCCTCCAAAAAATGGATTTCCTGAAATGTTACGTTATAAAATTATTGGAAATCAATGTGAGCAGTAAATTGATTCTCCAGTCGGCAGGCTTTGAGAATAACCAACGGTGGCTGACTTGTGTTACTATTATATTTGTAGGATCAGTGATTAAATATACACAAGAGACACAAAGGCTTTCCAGCATAAACTCTGAATTATGTTTTTTTAAAACAAGCAAAAGCTTCATGACCAGCTTCAAACTTTCTCTTTGCAAAATTATTCAACAAAAGGTCCTAGCATACAAAGCAGCATTCTTTTCTAAAGTATTAAGAGATAAAAGGAACACAATGTAAACCCTGTAAAATACAATCAACTCCAGATAAACCCATTCCCCCTTGGAGCATAATTCTGATCCAGGTGTAGAATTCTAACATACAAAAAGCGCCTCCATTATTGACATATAGAATTCCTGATCCAAATGCGGGCACTTAAATACAAGATCCCGATTCAAGCATCAAAGCTACCCAGCTATCCTATATTAATCCTCAGGGACCTAAATATGGTTAATCCACTGTCAAATTGCACCTAGAGGCTGCAGTGCAGTTGAGATGCTTAATCAGTTTTGTGTTGAATATACCTTTTTGGTTCAGCATTTTGTGTCCATCTGTTCTTGTTGAATGGGTGATCGATCACATGGATTGTGGTTCTTAATTTGCAAGTTTGCTCTTTCTACTATGATTTTATAGAAATCCAGTTGTAAAGTTTCTGGGCCTTCAAGATTATTTACTTCCAACCATGTATTTAAATGTTTAGAAAGTTATTTTCACATAGATTCGGCTCACCTTTAGTGGACTATCGAGTACCAGGTTGATTGTCTGACACAGAGTAAGTTTCGCGAAACCTTTACATGTTTTATTTTTCTCCTAATCTTTAAAATCAGTCGCAGCACAATTAGTATTTAATAAACTGCATTGATGGACACTCTGGGTCATACACGGACTTAGCCAGAAACAAGAAACTTAAAAAATATTAAATCCTTTCGCTGGCACTCATCCAAACATATTAAGATCTTGCCCTATGGGTAGGTATGTACAATTGGAAAAAAGATCACACTGCCTTAGGTTATACAAATATTAAATACAGTGCATTCAGCTTCTCTGAGGGGCAAAATAAAGGAGGATTATCCCTCTCTTACCAGTAAAAAAATATTTTACTCTAAATTAAAATTACTCTTATGAGGAGTTAACCTTTTCACTGTTATTTGATCCCCAAATTGTTACGTAGATGCAAATTGTCTTTGACAGGAAATTGCTCTTAAGTAGACTAACATTTCTGGAAGTTGATACCAGGCAGAATTATAAACTTTTTTTTCTTAAAAAAAACATAATGAAAAACTGTGTGAGCTGGCCACGCTCTTTTTATACTTCTTTGCAATGCTAAAATAATCTCTTCAAAATATGCAATATCAGTTATTTAGGAATATACACGGGCAAATTAGTAATCTCGACCACAGATGTTGACCTTTGTATACAATAATTTATGTCATCTGTTGATTCTTTCCAGCAAGCTTTGGAATAAGAAACTGATCAAAACCGTAGATCATTGCTTTTGGATGTTAAGGATTCCTTTTTAGGGACAAACAATATGTGGGAAATGTAGGAACTGGAGATGTGTTGCCAGGGTGGGAGGGAATCTTATAATAAAAGAATATACAGTATAATAATAATCCTTGCATTTGATGTAGAGCTTTTCACATCTTCTAGACGTCTCAAAGCGCTTCACAGAATATACTGTAAAGTGAATTGACTGTATATTTGTGGGCAAAGCGCGACAGCCAATTGCACACAGCAGTGTCCCCACAAACAGTCGTTGATTAAAATGACCAATTTTATTATTGTTTTTTTTTGGAGGGATTATTATTAGGTGTGTGAAGTAAGGAAACTTGCCCAAGGTTTCACCCTGATCTGCTTGGATTCGAACACAGGTCTCACGCATGTCTGAAGCAGTATCTGTCCGGGGCCTTGGGATGTCCTCCTGACGTGAAAGGTGCTATACAAGTGTAATTTTGTTGTTGTAAGGCGAGTGCTCTAACCACTGAGCTACAAGATGCCAGTCTTGTTTCTACATCAATCTTTGTTCCCAGCTTGATCCTTGTTCACTGTTACCCGGCACGTCTGGTACATTGAAAAGGCCAGCCCACAAATTTGAATTAATGTCTTTCTTACTGTATGAATGAAGCTGCCAACTTGTTTAGTGAACGATTTCACGGCATTCACACTCAGCTTGGAAGTTGATTGTATACTTTTCAAGTTGTATGTGGAAAATAATGCTTTGCGTCATGTTTAATATGACCAGTTTTCTGACTTTTATCTTGTTCCCATCTTCCATTGTGTTGTGATCAAAGTATTTGTTTCTACAAACGAGAGACGAATCTTTGGGTGACAATACTCGTGTCGTTTTTTCTAGTTTGGCTTTTAAACTCAATAAAACAATCAGAGTTGGCTCTATTAGAAAAAAACATGGTTCTATTCCCCGCGTCCTCCTCGCTCTGAAGAATCTGTTTGCGTTGAACTGAAATTGGCCCTTTTGAAAATGGCATCCATCTTCAGTTATGTGCATGTTTGTTAACACTGCCCTTCTTTATCCCTCCAGGTAATGGGACTCTTAGCAAATCCTGGCGGAGTTCCACACCAACCTCAGACTGACTATGCCCTATCACCACTGACTGGAGGCTTGGAACCACCCACATCCGTCTCTGCCAGTTGTAGTCAACGGCTGGATCAGATGAAACCCCTTGATAGCTTGCCCACCTCTCAGTCTTACTGCCCACCATCTTACAGCTCATCAGGTTACAGCATGGATCCAGTGACCGGCTATCAATATGGACAATATGGGCAAAGTAAGTGCCATGTAAACCTAAGCAACACATTTAGCTATAAAAACGCCTACCCACCTCATCCTTCATCAATCTGTATTAAAATGTGTGACACAGTGTACAAACTTTGAGGACGAATGTCCAATTCTGTGTGACAATTGTTAATTTTGTGTACAAATGTTTTGAAATGATTTGCGAAATATATCATTCATTTATTATTTTGCCATGTACATCAGTGAGAGAGCGAGAGAGAACAGAGAAGTATTAATAGAACAGAGAAGGATAACATTCTGCCAATTTTGTATCTTGACAAAAATGGTCCGTAATGGAGGAGAGTGTGGAATGTTGCCTTACGAGACTTCCAGGATTAATATTGCCTGTAAAAAGTATTATGACAAATGCCAGAAAGGTTGACTTTTTTTTCTTTTTAGCAAATTGTACTTTGCTGATAACTGAAAATGTAATGTTCTTGCCCTGTACTGATCATTTTTGGATAGAATACCACCTGTTGGATTGATACAGCGCAGATCAGGTTTTCTTTTGCTCTAATCAATATTCAGCTACAATGAACATATTTTATCCCATAGCTGTAATCATCTGCTTTTTAAAAAAAAAATAGGACGCAGTTAGCTGATACTTTTATTGCTAATGTTATCTGGGCCATGTTTTTCAGTTATTAAAAAAAACACTAACTACTTTAGTTATTTTAAGAGGACAACCTAGTTTTTAATCTTAATTTTTTTTTAGAAATACTCGATTGAATAAAGCTTAGACAACATCATCTTCTATTCATTTGTAACTTGGGAGTAACCGAATTTCTGTTTTTGGTTGGCAGATGAGCCCATTTGTTTTGTATCCTTAACTTTCATTTGACCTTTACTCTTACTTGAGTGAGCTATCAGATTTTAATTCAGCAACACCAATTCTATTCACAATGATTTGATATTCATTACATATTACATATATTTGCACATTCATTTTATACTTCGCAAAGCCTAGGAAATAGTATCCTCGCTGTACATGTACACTGCAAATGGTTCTTGAGCATCTGTTGATAAATACTCTATTTCCTTTCCTGCGAGTTTGAGGCCTATTTTTGTTCCACAAAATTGACAAGCTCAGCAAATCTGTGTTTGCAATCACACTACTAATGCTGGTTCAAAGGAGGGAATTAGCACAAATAGAGGGTGAGGGGGGGAAATCATTTTTGGCAAGAAAACTCTTTAGTCATGACAAAGCGAACTAGCATGAAAAGAAACAAATTGGGTTAGATCAATCAGATAATGGGTGCAAAATATGTTGTAAAACAAGAAAATTACCATGCACTTAAATGTTTTGCTTCTTTCTAATAAAATAATCTGTCGACGGTTTGAGTTAAAGTACTATATATAATATATACATATATAATTATCTTCAGGGCTGTCAGCAGCATCTTGATGCGATTAATTGCTGAGACTTAATAGATGCTTGCCATTTATGTAGAACCTCAGGCCAAGGTCTGTCAAAAAATAAAACAGCCACTGGAATGTCACTATTAAAAACACATGTTCCAAAAAAAGGCCAAATCAGGCATCATCCTGGACAATACTCCCGGATCCGTGTGGTACTGTCAAACTTGTCCTAATATAAATAAAGTAACCCTCGGAGTTTTGGCAGTTCATGATTAGCCCTGACAACATTCTACCTGCATTTGACATGGCCCCTTGCAATGATGTTGTCACAAAGAGCATTCCTGAGTTTCTTTTACTTCCATTACAGGTGCCTTTCATTATCTGAAGCCAGATATAGCATGAGTGAAAATGTCCATAACAAGTTGAAACAGCCCCATGTTCTGGACTCATACACATAGCGGGACTATGATGCCCCACAACGGTTGGATCTGTTCCCCAGAAACAAGCCAACTCTTGCCCATCTCTGATAATGGTTTTTCATTTGTGATCAAAGGAAGATTCCCCGGTTTCACAGATTTGGTTACAAGGTTACAAGGTTACTTTCGTTACCGTAGAAAGGTGTTTCTTGTTCAGAAAGAAAATGGAGATAAATTAATTTGCAATTTGTGACTCACAAGTACAATAAAGGACTTGTGGCAAACAATCAGAGGCTAAGCTGTAAATGATAAGTAAGAAATCTTATTTGGTCACAAAAGGGCTTTGAAGGATTCAGCATTAATCATGTCCATGTAGTTTGTTCGTGGGTGTACTTGAATTGATTTGGGAACTTTGTACGAGTGAATGTTAATTCAAGTAAGTTCTCAAAAGGATCATTTTCACAAAAAAAAGGAATTCCAATTGAAAATGTTCTGTTTACTTTGGTGTATAGGTACCGGCAGAATTTTTTGCTAGATTTTACTTGGCTTGCAGACTCAAATTATTGGATCATATCTACTGCATTGTATGACCTGCATGGTAGAAAGTCCAACTTGGTCTATATTTCCTCCATTACTGTAGCATTTCTGAGCACAAAGTATTTGTCAAATTCTTAAATTCGGTCTTTCATTTTCAAGCTAGTTATTGTTAACATTTTTAAAAATACAAAAAATGGGCTTCAAAGTTAAAACTCAAATCAACAACAATTTTGCCTGCTCAGAAACACTATATTAATAGAGTAAATTAAATCTCGGTGGTACTTCTAGCCATTACTGCATAAATCTCAGGCCCCAAATCTTACCCAAATCTCTCTTCGCTTAGTCTGTAAGTCCATTCTGTCTTAAAAGGACCAAGAATTGTTGAACATTCTTCAAATAAGTCTTAATTTGGAAGCCACTGTCCCCAGTCCTAAATTTAAATTGAATTTGAATAATTTCCATAATTCTGCCACATCTAAAATGTTAAGATAAAATAGTCTCACTGGCTAAGACTAGGTAGAAATTCAGGATTGTCATTCGGGTTGCTGAGATCATAACTAATGCTCCCGTAATCACCAATGGCTCATTGATTCTCACTAAACCGTAACACTGTGGCTTGGCTGCAAAACATACTGAGGGCAGAACGCTGGTGATAATTTGAAGGGTGGCTAACCACATTGATATCGTAGTGATATGAGAACACAAATTACTACATATAAATTATGCAATTTTCAAGTGCATAATATTTTTTAAAGTAATATAAATCAACCATTATCTTTCCTCTTATCTGGATGGTTACCACAACAATGACCCTAGGGTTTCTGGTCTGCAAATGAATTTCCGAATTACCCATACAAATGCTTCATTCAGTAACAAAAAAGAAGGGCTATTCCCTTAGTAAACAATTATTTTAAGGTGCCATATTTAGGTACATTTATCAGTGTATTCAGTGCAAAATGAACAAGAGCAAATTTACTCCAGCTTTAGTGATGAAACAGCAATGTGCAATATTATGTACTTCTGTGTCTACCATGGTATTTCTTGAGAAGTATTATCCTGTATTCTATTTTTTCCTTGACATCATTGTGAATTCTTGTAATTTAATTGGTTGACTATATAAAATGTTTACCAGCAGGTGTTTTAAGCATTGTTAAGAATAAATAAAGTGCTGTGCAAGATAAACATTCCACTTGATATTGTAGATAAACCCTGAGCCTGAAAATCTGATATGTAGAAACGGTACGTGAAATGTTTGTATACACAGATTTGAAGATCATGTCTTATTTTGGTAAGACCAGAGGAATGGAATGTGCAGGCACCAGACTTCAGGAAACATGTTGAAGGACCGCTACACTCTTTCTGTTTTAAGTACTTATTGTACAGTGGGAAAATCCAAATAGCTCACGGCACAAATTTTCACAACGTATGATTCCAGAATCTCACAGAAAGTTTGGTAGCCGATTGTTTTTAATGCCTTTCGGTGTTTGCTGTAACATTTCCCATGACTTTGTCCATAAACTTAATTATGATTATAATATTGATCAGTTAATTATTTGCATTGTGGCGTAGACACTCATAGAAAATATTATTTATTCCTATATATTCAACTGCAGTATTTTAGAATTTAGCATGCAGCTCACAATATGTACATTCTTGCTTAGCATGTAGAGACGAGTTTAGATAATTACAGCCACTTAGTACGATGATGTAGATGATGTGACCTATTCTGTCACATGCTGAACTTAAAGGGTAATGGATCTAAACATCTTCTGCAATATCTGTTATTCCAACCTCTTGATTGTCATTTGACTGCAAAGTACAGCATTGATGTAAAGATTCTCTTTCCTGTACAAACACAGTGAATATTTACTATTTATAAAAAATAAAGTTAAGAAAAACCATTGCATTGTTTCACTTTTCTGAACAACACCAATAGATCAACGGATTTTGGCTTGTGTTTCGCATAGTGCCATTTACGTACTCAGAAACGATGAAGCCTGGAAGAGGAAATTACAGAACAATAGTAATTCGTTTCAGTGGGAACATTTACTGATTGCTGTTTCTAACCGACCTGTTCACTCTGCTTTTATAATGGACTTTTTTAGGACAGAAACCAGTGGGAAGAGAATCGCAATTTTAGCAATCGGTGAAAAATAGCCCCAATAACATTTCCTTCGATAGCCGTTTGAAAATAAAATTGCAGTCAGTATTTAGGGAAACCTTATTAGTAAGAATAACATAAGCAACGGGTGTACGTTGGAGGCTATGGAGAAAACCGCAGTGTGGAGTTGCGGAGCTGTAATTATACGACTGATATTTCATAGCAAGTTACTAAAGAGGTCCTCTATTTCCCATGTTTGATTGCTTGTGGTACAATAAACTCTGATACACGTATCCATCCATCTAACTGGTAAATTGAACACTACATTAATGCATCTGGAAAGGCACAATCTCACTGTAATTCAATGCAGTTTGCATAGGCAATTTCAAGATGAACCATTTTGCAAGAAAATCTCTATGCATTATGCCACTAATGAGCTGTGACTGGAGTTCTTGGCCAACAAACCTCCAAATGCATTGGTCATTCACCTCATGGTAGTTGGTGATATGTAGCTGTCTCGTTATGCCTGCAAAAACAGTCACTACGGTTAACAGGAATTACATTTGAAGAGCTGATTGGGATGTTCTGATGCGATCAGATGCTATGAAAATGCAAGTTCTCTCTGTCTTGACTTAAATTGGTCTTTAACGTTCCGTCACAATGCAAATAATAATTGTGAACATTCTCCAATGGTAAGGTCGTTCTTTAGAATCAGCTGAATCATCAGTTTACATCTGTTTGTTTATTATCGTTTGCTAAAATCAGTTATAATGTAGCCCATTGCAATGAATGAAACATGAGACTCATGGTAAAAAGGCTACATTTTCAAGAAGGTACTGTACATAGGCTCCTTGCAATTATAGTTTTAAATTGCATTTCACGGTAATATTTTTGATTACATTCGCTGAACCACATTTTTCTGTAAATGGTAGTGAATTTTTTTAAATCATTAAATAAAACTGTTATTGATTACTTCCATTGAACTGAACTTTACTACCAGAATTTGACACCAAGTAAGTCAAACGTCATTAGATTCAGACTGAAACTCCTTTACAATCATGTTTTAGAGTCCTGTGCAATCCACACAATGAAAACCTTGAAAATACACTACATTATTCCACGATTTAACTACACTTCCAAGTTATTCACTTTTTTTTATTACTTTGAAGTGGTGAAGAAAACATTGGAATTATAAATGCTGTCCATAACTCCCCACACAACTATATTTAATTGTTCACTCCTCTTCTAAAATTATTGCACCCATGTTATGCTTCTCCTCAAGCCATAGTTGAAATGACAGCAAGGTGAGTCACACTGAGGTTTCTATTTTCGGAGCTTTGAAACTGCCCATAAAACCCTTGGTTTCTTGTCATATCAAGTAGGTATTTCACTGGGCGTAGTAAGAACCGGGTATCACACCACCCTACAGCATCAGGTGCTTGCGTTTCAACACATTGGATGTCTTTTGGATAAGGATTCACTGACTAATTTCAGTGTCTGCGATTTTTATTTTATACAGTAACAGTTTTGTACTCCTCCCACACCATGTGTAAATGGTGAGGGATAGTGCAGTTACTGATGGCATCACCGAAGAGTTTGTTAGAACTGATTCTAGAGGAGTGCAACCAGCATAATCTCCAATGTTCAAGGAGTGAGGTACGTTAGGAAACAGGTGAACCGGGTAACATGAACACACTGGAATTGGTATTCTGGAAGGGTGACATCAAATGGGTTGAAGGCCTTTCTTTGTGTTGTGGTGACTGACAAGCAGGTACTTTACTTTAAAATGGATTCAAAACACACAGAGGATTGCCCATCATGTGTAGCAGTGCAGATGAGTCATTAGCAACACAATAGAGGAACCCTTCTGTGAGCCTGACAACAGTTCTTGCATTGGAGGGGGAGAAAAATGGCTGAGCAGGAAGTAGACTGGCTCAGAAAGCCAGCTGGGGAAAACAAAAGAAATGTTTAAACAAACACAATTCACCTTTATCAGAATAGGGCAGCCCATAGAGAAAGTGGGGACGGGAGTGGGGGCGGGAATGAGGGACTGTTTCATATTTTAATATAAAATAGGTTAGTGCCCCTTGAAGTTGGAAAGGTGACCCCCTTTGACCCCAAACGGGGGGTAGCCATGACAACAGGCTCCAATCGCTCAACCACATAGTTGGTATAAAAATAGAAGAATACAATAGTTTGCTCTCTCTGTATGACAGTCACAAAACCAGGGAGGGAGGTGAATACAGAGCATGGTACTTGACTGAGCCCAATCACGACAAACCATATAGAGAGGAGAGAGCAGTGTTCAGTGGAAGAGTCACTTGATTTATACTAAGGCTATGTCTGGTTCTTGCTGTTAGAGCAAATGTAGTTTAGTACGTGATGAGGAATGTGATTATGCGTGATGGGTTAAGAGTAATTGTGGGGTCTAGTTAATTTGTGAGATGCAAATACAACAGCCGGCATTTAAAGATTTTGTTTCCCTTTCCTTATATGTTCATTTTAAAAATTATTTCACACATTTAATTTTTGGATGCTGGTTGGTAATGGCAGGGATTTAAAAAAAATATCCATTATATAATATATCATTTTAAAAAATAAAGCACCATGGAAATTACTTTGCTCATTGCCAAAAGTATATTCCTACAGTTAGATATTTGGACCAAACCTTATTTACGAACGAATACTTAGTGGACCAACTTCTGTTTCAGATAAGCTTCAGCAGCTGTTTCTACGTAGATTTCACCAGGTTCCATGTGAAGAACTCAGCAACGGATTCCGAGCTTCTTTTATATATTCTGTTTCAGCTCAGTCAAGTTTGTTGCCTTTTTCTGATTTTAGATGATGATTTAATTGGAAGCAGGCCCACTGCTTGTTTCAGGGGCTGCGGAATGACTAAGCGATTCTTAACAACAAAAAACTTTCAGTAAAATGCCTTTGAGGAACTTCGGATATATTTTAAATCAATGCTTGACCACAGAGGCTAATTTTGACCAGCAAGAACATCAATTATTTTTTTCCCCCCCGTATTTTCTCATTCTCGTTTGTTTGTGAGTCATCTCCGATTATATGCTAGTGGAGGGGCGAGGGGGAACATGATTCCAAACAGTGTAAATGCAGTAATCATTCTTCTTCAAATGAGCAATCTTCTTTGTTTGGTTAAACTTTGCATACTGGAGGTAATTACCTTTGGGAGACTGGTAGACCCATCTGGTGGGTGTAGGAAATTGCTTCTTCAGGATCTCCACCCATTTACTAGCTTGTACCTTTTTGGAACAGGATATTCAACTTAAGACACCTGAAAATTTCTATCAACGAAGAATGGCAGTAACTGGCATAAAGGCTTCTTTCAAACTCCGATGATTTTTTTTTAGGGAAACACGTATTTGTGACAAATGGCAAACGCGGGAGCGAAATAAACCCAAGGTGAAGGAGATGGATTTTATTTTTAAAAAGCAATAATAATGAATAATAATAATAATCCTCACAATTGATAATAGTGCCTTTCACATCTCAAAGCGCCTCACAGGAATTTACTGTAAAAGTGCAGTGACTGTATTTTGTTGGCAAAAGCAGATTAACAGGAAATTTTTAGGAGCTTTCGCCAAAATGTCTTTTAAAGAGGCAGCTTCGTGTGATTTCTCAATTCCATATCTGGCCCACTTTTTACAGATATAACGTAATGTTTAAGAAATCCATTTTAGCCAAGGACATGATGGAACTCAGTCAATAACTAACACATCTCATCAAACCTGAAATGTTTTTTTTCACACAATTTCCGCTTTGTTTTCTCTGCTTTTCCAATGGCCAAGAAATACATTGTTTCCTGCTTCTGAATCAGCCTGGTAACTCCTGTCCTGTGTTTTACATTGGCAAAGTAACCGACACCTTCCTCCTATGATATCACACAAGCTTCAGAAATCCTCCCCACTGAATGCATTAATGAATTGCGACATTTGCATCCAATCTTTATTTCAAAAGCTGAAAGAAACACAGAGTTTGAGAAATAAGACACTGAAGCAGCCTGTCATGTTTTGAGTTAGGAAGGTTGTGGAAGCTGCTGTGTATTTTATTATTCAGCATGTTCTGTTCCATATCTCGAGTAAAACGTTGATCGACTTCAGATCTTCTTGTTCACTATTAGGTTGAAGAAATAAAAAATATCTGCAGGACGTGATCAAAGAATGAAGCCAATACATATTTCATTGGTTTGAGCACATTAAGGAAAATATTAAATGGATAACAAAGCACATCCAATACTTGGCTGGTTCAAATGGTCTGGGCTTTACTCGCTTTGGCATGAATGTCTTTGAAGAACTGCTGTTTGTCAGTTTTGTCTGGAAGGGTCAGACCTGAAATATTAACCCATCTCTTTCAGATGCTTATTGACGTGCTGTGCGTTTCAAGAATCTTTTGTTTTTACAGTGTGTTTTTTTGGCTGTTCACTCAGCAGTATAGTACAAATCCTCACCGGCTGAAAAATGTGCCTCCGTAGCAAAAGTTTGACTCGTATATGCTTGTTCTGGCTTATCAAATGGTTTGACTTGGCTAAGAGTTTGAAACGTACTAAACCTAAAATCATCTCACTCAGCCCTGTGTCCTAACCTTGGGTTAAACTGGATTTATTTCGGCTTCTCCAACTGTGATTGTAACTAATTGACACTGCCTTTAATAGGTGCACAAGCACTACAGATGCTCCTTAAATGAACACAGTTCCAACTAGATTCCGCACTGTGTTTCACCACTGTCGAGCGCTCTGGAACACTGCCCTGTGCGAGGATAAGGGAGGTTGTTGTTATAGTAGATTTAATTAAGTGGCGTGAGCTTTAATTCCAAATTGACCAAAAATATTCTTCCTGGGACCTGCAGATACCCATATTTCAGTTTGCTTTGCTATCTCTCTTCATTTTCTTTTAACCAATCAATAATAATCCACATTTCTTCACATTCTGTAAATTAAACGTACACAGGTATGACTGTCAGGAAGGACCTTGCTCTGCTATCTTCCACAGTCAGTGTTGCTGCTTCAACTGTTAAGTTTGTGTTGCCCTGAGGCTTGTCCAACGCAGACGACTATGAGTAAAAAAATACTAATCCACTGAATCAATCACTGATAAATTAATACAAGCGCTGAAATGTTATCAGTGTAATAATTCACAGCAGACAGCTCCAGGGCTCAAACTTACGTGAGAAAATTCACATTCTGTTTCATATTTTGAGCACTTCAAAGCACATCCAAATACCATTGGATGCTTCAGACTGAATTTTGAATAGAGTTGTTAACTCTTTCTGGGAATCGTCAAATAGAAGATGAACACAGTAGCATAGTACTATTATACAGCAGAGAAAAAAGGGTACCGGCTGAAACATAACACATAATCCAACTTTATAAGTAAAATATCACATTTACAACCCCGAGCCTAAAAGCAGCAGGTCTTTCAGAGGATGAACGAAAACAATA
This sequence comes from Hydrolagus colliei, assembly GCA_035084275.1. Taxonomy (NCBI): domain Eukaryota; kingdom Metazoa; phylum Chordata; class Chondrichthyes; order Chimaeriformes; family Chimaeridae; genus Hydrolagus; species Hydrolagus colliei. The sequence goes on along the minus strand of CM068751.1, from coordinate 7,576,132 downwards.
AACATTTTAAAGACTAAATGAAAGACTTATAATCTCCTAAATTTTAATTAAAATGATAGCAGACTTTTTCTATGCCACTGTCCACAGAAAACAAATATATTCTATCAATGAGCATGCTTTTAATATGGTTTGTTGATTAATAATGGAGTCAGATCATATTGTGCATTAGGAAATACTACAGTGGACAACTTGCAGAATCTGAAACAAGTTGGCATGAACTCAGGATTGCTGCTGAAAGATTCAAAGGTAAGATTGGAAGAAATGTTTTTCACAAAGAAGGTAGTTTGAACTTTGAATTCTAGAGGAACAATGCAAAAGCATAGAGCAACACAGCGAAAAAAAATGGGGTTAGAATAGTTAACTCCACCTACATAGGCTGAGTGGTTTCAACTACTGTTATTGCAGTACTACTATGATTTTAGTGAGTCCTATAGCTCAGTGGTTAGAGCACTCGCCTTGCAAGTGAGAGACCTGAGTTCGATTGCCGGCAGAGAGATTCCTTGGGCAAGTTTCCTTACTCCACACATCTGATAATAATCCATCCCCCCAAAAAAAAATTGTCACTTCAATTCATGACTGTTTATGGGACACTGCTGTGCGCAATTGGCTGCTGGGTTTCGCCCTCAAAAATACGGTAATTCACTCTACAGCATTAGATGTATCACCTTATCAAGTCCTCAAGATGTCTCAAAGCACTTTACGTAATATACTGTGAAGTGAATTGACTGTATAGTTTGTGGTGAAACGTGGCAGCCTATTGTTTACAGCAGCGTCCCACAAGGAGTCCTGGATTGAGTGACCATTATTTTTCTGATGGGAGAAATTTAGAGGCGATTTGATTCTTTTCCCCCCCAAAAGATAACTGCTCAAATGGGACACCTGAAGGTTGCTGTCCAAGCAGCTGGGAGCTGCGCACAATTTTCCTAAAGAGGCTGTGTCATCACTGTACAAAACACAACTAGAATTATTACCCTGCTAATGTTTCAAACCCTATATAACTGATCACAGCTGTAGCATCAGACTCCAGAGATTTGCGGCCAGGTGATTTCGAAGCACACATAGATCACATGATTAACGTGTTCGAGACATCGTAACTCTGAAAGTGCAACCCAATTCACCTCTCCCCTGAGAAGAGCTAACAGAACAGGTGCTTTACAGGGATGGCAATAAACAAGTTTACTTCCCTCACTGGTTTCCTTAAGCGACGCAATCAAAACTCCATCTCCAAGACCTCAACCCGCCAGTCGTGAACAGTTCCGTTAAATGATAAACGATTAGATTATAGAATTGGCTTTGGTTAAGAAAGCATGGTTTGCAACGCATTAACTAAACTAAATTTACTACCTGTCAGTCCCCAAGATTACTAGAAATGGTGATAGTGATCCTTGCATTTGACATAGCCCCTTTCACGTTCGGAGGAAATCTCAAGGCACATCTCAGGATTCGCCGTAAAGTGTGGTGACTGTGTATATTTTTATAGGCAAAATGCAGCTGCCAATTAGCACACAGAAATGTCCCACAAACAGCCATGACCATGAACAATAGGTTTTCTTATTATCAGAAAAGACAGAATATATTTGGCATCTATTACCAGACTAAGAAGAATCGAAAGCCCAACTTTTCCGTGTGGCTGCGAGGTTCCCTTCCCGTGTCAAAAAGTACAAAGGAAGAAAATTGTTATGGTTGAAGCACTTCTGAGAAGAAATTTTCTGCTCTTGCAGTAACATATTGACTGATCGGTTGTCCATAATTTTTTGGGGAGTCCAGTAAATTCTTATAAAGCTTCATGGATGAATGCAGAAATATTCAGTAATCCATACTATACAGAGTGTTCCTGTTGGTCATGGTATTCACTCTACAGTCAGTGGTATTTTGTTCATGCCATCCTGGGATCTTTGTAGCATAATTGCCAAACCATGCCATCATGTGGTCAGTCATTATATTACCGCGATAATTGAGCGGTCACACAAAAAGAGGGTCTGAGAGAAGTAACACAGAAAATGACGGGAACAAGCTAATACGAGGGGAGAGGGTGAAAGTACTGTAGACCCTGCATTTCCCCACATTTATATCTTTACAACCTTGTAATCCCAACATTTTCTGAAACTTTATACAGGTGAGAATCTCTAAAACAACTTCTCAGCTTGGCCATCTAGATTTAACAGCAGAGAAGGTTTTACAGTGAAGCCCATTTAAGATAAACCGATTGTTCAAACCGTGGTTGTGGGTGGGTCATTGATGTGTGCACAATTCATGGCCACCTTTGCTTACAAGGCACACAGCCGCTACACATTACAGTCCTCCTCATGATGTTCATGAATTATGCTGCACGAATTGGCAGGATTATTATTTATATTAATAATAATATTCTCAGTCATAAAATTGTACAAAATGATTTAAACATTTGTTGGATAATAGCAATAATAATCAAGAGTCCTGTAGCTCAGTGGATCGAGCACGCACCTCGCAAGCGAGAGGCCTGGGTTCGATTCCTGGCAAGTTTCCTTACTCCACACGCCTGATAAGAATCCCTCAAGAAAAAAACTATAATAAATTGGTCACTTCAATCCATGACTGTTTGTGGGACACTGCTGTGCACAATTAGCCACCACAGGTCACCAACAAATATACAGTAAATTCACTTTATCGTATATTCTGTAAAGCGCTTTGAGATGCTTAGAAGATGTGGAAAGCGCTATATCAAATACAAAGATTCTTCTTATTATTATTATAATAATGAAATAATTACCTTTTTCTGCTATCTGATACAGATGGAATGAGCCATAATTCAAGAAGTAATGATACACAAACGGTGGGAGTTCAAAGATGTTTTTTTCAAAGTGACAGTGAAAGTATAATTAAAAAAACATGGTAGTGAATCTCCCGAAGTTAAAGTTAATTTAAGGCACTGCTGCTCATCACTAGATCAGTTGCGTTTAGTCAATTATATCGTCAACCTTTCCCTGAGGTGTTGTCTGGAAACTCGCATACCATTGTGTATCGGTGAAGGAATCTCACCCTAGAAGTGATTTTTTTGATTGACTTGTACATTTGTCATATTAACTGAGTTACTGCTCAATTAAACTATGTAACCACTTTGTCTCGTACACGTAAATCAAACACATAGGCTTCCCACTGGAGATTTGTTTTTTTTTTACGAGTAATGTTAGTGAGCAGGGAGTGATATGAAGATATCTTGGGCTCCTTCTTGTCGTCCAGTGGATTGTGTGTTAGCACTTCACATGATGAGCAACACACTCTGCATTTTGATGTCTTCGGTACATTATCTACCTTAAGTTTTTTGTTGATCTTACAAAAGGTGCGTGACTTCCAATAGATTGTTGTTCTCAATGAGGGTGTGTTCACGCATTACTTTAACACTGAGCAACACGGTACAGTAATGGCACATTTCTTATCATTATTGATTCGTGCATCGTAATGCATGGCACCCTCCATGTGGTGACAATGCCCACTAGGTCAGAATTGACATCCACAACAGTTTCATCTTTCCAGTCTATTCAGAGAAGGTTGATGTTTGAGAAACATTCTGTTTTCTGTGCAATTTGTCACAGCGTACCAGCCATACTTAGATTTACACAATTCTACTATATAATACTTATTCAAGTTGTGTGATAATGTGGTTCACATTTCTCATTGGATTTCTTATTCAACGAATGATCTATGGGTAACTACTATATTTGGATTTCTGCATTTTAGATTATGATATCACAGCAGGTTTGATTCACAAAGGCCTTGAATTGAGCTCTGAGACCTCTGTTTTATTGAAGAAATACCAGTTCAAAGTCACTATAAGTAAAGTCTCAAACTTCTTGTGACTGTCTTTTAGTTTCTCTGCTGTGCTGATAGTAGCAGATGACAATAAAACTCAGGTTTGGAGTTTATGCGAATATCCAGTCCAGAGTTCAACCATAACTTGGTACCTGTGTCACTAAGTAGATCAGAGAAGAAACCTTCATGTCACACAAACAATTACACTGGTCACTTAATAGGTCAAGTAGAAATACTGCTGTTTTACACAGAACAACAAAACTCAGGATTTGAGTTTATGTGAATTCTCCCAGCTTCAGGTAAAGACTTTCCCAATACTTATCAATATCCAACAGAATTATCTACAATATTCTGTTGCTACTGTAGTTTTTTTTTGCGGAAAAAGCTATTAATGTTTTTCAGTGGATCAAAATAATATAGTAAAATGCACAGTCATTATTATTGGAAAAAATAATAGCACAAAGGATTAATATCCTCAACCGTCTAAAGTTTTAAGACTGAATTGTTGTAAACGCATTTAAAAAGTGCCCAAATCAAGAAGAAAGATAATATGAAGATTACATCATTTCTTCTTAAATTAGACCTTCTTCTTGCAATCAAAATGAAATTTCATTTAATATTGTAAATTTCCTCACTTGTTTTTCTGCTGTAAAATCTCACAATTTTATACATCAAACAGCAACTAACCTTATGTAACATAATGTAATTTAATGATTAACTATTTGGAAGGAATTCAACCTGAATATCCCAATTTTTTCAAATGAGAATTGATTTTACGCTTTATCTTTAAGAAGCTGAATCAGGAAAAAGCAGTAAGAATAAAACTGAAGATGTTCATTCATTTATTTTTATCTGGAACTTCATCACAGCTATTACTGATCTGGGTAAAGCTAGGTTTCTAACCTTTTTAAATATATATATATAGATATATATATATATAAAAGCTTTTGCTTTCATGGGTTTTACTGCTGGGTTCTAATGACAAACACAGGCTGCAACAGCCATTCAGATATAACACAATATGTGTACATGGAACAGTCATCACAGAATCAGAGCAGAGGTCACACTTAAAGCAACAGCATTAAGCTTGCAAAATATGACTTTTTTTTAAAGCGCATGCCACTTCAAAGCAACTCTTGTGTTTTTGCCATGATTCCAGAGTGGCTAGATCACAAAAGCAGCTGTTACTGTCATCCAGTGAAGTAATCTTGATGCAGAGAGATAATGTTTCACTTCTCAGTAAAGCAACAATTTACTTTAGTGTGACTTAACCTGTAAAACATAATACTGAGGGAGAGTGGACTGTTGACCACTTTACCTTTATTGTGCTAGTGCGCACATGCAAAGCAAACACATATTGAGGATAACTTAACCCTTGGCCCCATGGTTCCTTGACACAGTCTTTCGTTTCAGTTGGTTCTGGCAATCAAAGGTTTAAAGGGGATAAAAAGTACACAAACAATTAACAAAGGATCTCGTCGATCATAAACCCCACAGATTTGACAGCAGAACTGTAAGTCTACGATGCTGACAGTTTGTAGCAGCGAGGGATAACTTTCCACAAAGGAACTTTGAATATAAAAAACTTGTGGCTAGTTTGCTCCTTTTTTGCTTTTGAACCAACCCCAACACAAGAGACCGTCCTTCAGAGAAGGGGAGCAGATCAAACAACTCAATATCCAGCAAGGAAACATAGGAAACATAGTCTGCAATTTTTTAAAAAAATACATCCAAAATGAATTCAAAATTATTTTCAACTAAATCATATTCAGTACAGGAGTCTCCCAATCCATCTATTGGGGGTGAAGTTTGCAATGCCTTACTCATCCCTTTCTCTGATTAACACATGGGTTAATTCACTATGCTTTGTACACATTGCCAGCCAGTAAATGGTCTTTAGTGATCGTGTATATTGCCAGCACTGGTGGCACAGTATATTCCAGTGTGTGTGTGTATAGGCTAATCTTTTTAAGATAAATGATGAAGTTTGGCATTTTCGTGGAAAATAAATGGGGGATCGTTCAGAGAGAAGAAAATAAATATACTGAAATGATGCGTCTGGACCAAAATAACCAAGGGCTGAGGGCTGACATTGTACCACAGGATACATTATCTGAAGAATGTTATTTTATTATCGGGCTTCTGCATTCCTTACCAAATCTAGAGTCCAGTTATCTTCGCTCAGCAAGTCTACACACTGCCACATTATTCCTGAGCAGCGTCAAGATGAACAAGACTACATTGATTGCCCTTTTTTCGACGTGCATCAGAAAGATTTTAAAAGAATCTTTGGATGAAAGGCAAGTCAATGAAGTGCAACTGAATGTCACGGCTTCCGAAGACCCTCAACAGAAACTGTACGAAAACTCCTATTTCTTTGTCATCTTTGTCATGCTGTTCTACTCGTTCCTGGCCTTAACTGTCTTTTTTGGCTATATGCGTTCAAAGAATCAGAAAGCCACGAAAGATCCTTACGAGGATTATTTGAAAGAGAAAAATTCCAAAAAATACGTCTCATCTTTTGCGTTTGACTTTGAGGATGAAAACGTGTTATAAACGTGTGCGCAAGGAAGAGGGTCGGAACTTGCTCTCCAAAAACAAACACACAGATTTTCAACTCAATAGCCTCAATAATGTGTGTATGTATAAGGCACAAGCTGGTGAATCGGAGTTGGCTTTAAAGTTCTACAAGCCAAAGAGGACTTGCAGCAGCTGAATGCAGTAAAACAAAGGAATGCCAAGGACAGCCGCTTAAAGAGAATAACTGACATAACACGAGAGAAACTGGAATTCTCCTAGCATTATTCCTCTAGAAACTAGTATATCGCTAAGTGATACAATAGATGTACGTTTAAATGCCTGATTTTGTTTTCTGTGGAGTGAGTTTGTATGTTGGCCTCTTTCCCCCCCATCCCACCCTTTCTCTTGTTCGGTGTCTGACACCGCACCAGTGAATATTATCCCATGTGTAAGGCACAGTATAAATGCAAACTGTTGTTATTGCTGTGGTATTGAACATCACGTTTTATGCTTTTGCTCAGAAAAGTATTGCTTAACATTTGAAACATGATTCATAACCTTTATAAATACTGTACATGACAACTGCTTTTCTTTATACGGCAAAAGGAAAGCTCCTTTCTACACAACTCATTCAGTTAGCTCTGATGTTTTGAATTGACTATAAAATTGCAAACATCACATACTCAAGTGTGAGATGAATTTACTCTGCAAGCTATATTGTCTTCAATTTACCTGTCATCTCAACACACTGAGTATTGAAAGGTGACATTAATCTATATTAGCAGAAACCTGTGTTCACAGTTTGCGTAAACAAAATGCTTAAGGACAGGGTTCCAGTGGTTGTCAATAAGCCTTGAATTGATACAAGTTAAAAGACAAAAGGTAATTAACATAAGTTTGACAGAGTGTACATTGATAAATTGTTTTCCGCTAGCTGATGCCTTAAAAATAAGCATAAATATAAATTAGCCATTAGCAGCAAGTTTACAAGGTATTTCTTTATACAGAGGTTCGTGGCAACATCATTGCTGGAACGGTGGTTCAAGCAAAAAGTATCAATATATTTAAGAGGAGAATTTATGCATACAAGAAGGGAAAGGGAATAAATGGGGTAAAGGAGATGCAAATAGAAGGGGTGGAGAATGATGTAGGGTAACCACTAGTTGAGCTGAATGAGTGTATGCAATTCTATGTCTATAATTGTTTCTGTAACAAATATAGTCTATACCATAATATTCTATACAAATCCAAAAGCTATGTTTCGCTCACAAAATACACTGTCAATCCACTTGACTTTATATCTCATGAAGCGCTTTGAGATGTCTCGACAATGTGATGAGGCACATATAAAATGCAAGGATTATTACTGATGTTATTTTCACTGGTCCTGGGCCAGTATAATTTTTTGATTTTTCTGTCACTGGTAATCAGTTAATGGGATGATCAGTTCCATTTCTCTTGTGCTCGACTGGTATTTCTGCAGTATTTTGAATTATGTTGTTCTGGTTCTGCAAATGTAAAATATTTGAAATGAATTTATCGAAAGGCGCAAGAATAGTTGATTCGATTTGAAACTAAAGTAATTGCAATGATAAAAAATGCATTTATGAAGCACTGTTGGGGTGTAAAGTATAATTTACCTTATTCGCTTGCACATGTGCAATTCAATGCTGTGTAACATCAAAATGATAAGCATGAATGCAGTATTCTAGCAATAGTCCAGCATTTGGAGTCCTGTAGCTCAGTGGTTAGACCACTTGCCTTATAAGCGTGAGACCTGTGTTTCAAATCTAGGCTGAGTGAAACCTTGGGTAAGTTTCCTTACTCCACGTACTGAATAATAATCTGTCCCCCCAAAAACATAATAAATGAGTCATTTCAAACCACGACTGTTTGTGGGACGCTGCCGCGTTTCGCCCACAAATATACAGTCAATTTACTTTACAGTATATTCTGTGAAGCGCTTTGAGACGTCCAGAAGATGTGAAAAGCACTATATTAATGCAAGGATTATTAAGGATTATTATTCTAGTCCAGCATTTAATGGCAGCTTTTAGAAATCTGATAGTTCAAAAACTAGACTTGCAGACATTATGCTCAAAGTTACTAACAATCCCCATGTTTTATCATATGCCAGGGTTATGGCAGGTAGCATTTTGTAAATGATCAAAATCATAGAGGTTAGCAATCCTGCACTGATCATTAATCAGAGAGAGTCCTGTAGAGTCCAGAATTGCCAATCTGCTGGGGGAAGGAGTGCGGAGGAGGAAATATATGGCACTTCTGCCACAAGGTGGCGCAAAACCAAATAAATTCCAATCCATACTATTAACTGTGCTGTAAATAATAATAATAAAAGAACTCCAAATGGCTTCAGGTAGTGACTGGGTCGCAAAAACACTCTAACCCTTTGATCGTTTAGTTTGGGAAAGCACTCAGAAAAAGACAGTTTTTAATGTTATTTAACTCTATGTTTTCTCTGCCCATGCGGAATCCCGTAGCTCAGTGGTGAGAGCACTCGCCTTACAAGCGAGAGATCTGTGTTCAAATCCAGGCAGGTCAGGACGAAACCTTGGGCAAGTTTCCTTACTCCACATTCCTAATAATAATCCCTAAAAAAAAACACAATAACAAAATTGGATATTTCAATCCATGACTGTTTGTGGGTCGCTGCTGTGCGCAATTGGCTGTCGCGTTTCATCCACAAATATACCGTCAATTCACTTTACAGTATATTCAGCGAAGCGCTTTGTGACATCTAGAAGATGTGAAAAGCGCTATGTCAAATGCAAGGATTACTATTATTATTTTGAAGACGTCCCTGTTTCAGGGCAGTGTTTACTTCAAACCTGCTGTTTACTCTGCGCCTTTATATTCACGTCCCTTACAGATTTATGACCGATTGACTACAAAACTCTCGATCCAAACAGTCCAGACTCATTTTGATTCCGTTTACAGTGGCAAAAAAACATTCAACTTCTTAATGTTGATTAAAGTGAGTTGCAAACCAATCAATGTGGTGGATTTTAGAGCTAAAGGGACTTAAATGCTGTGTGACTTGCTTTCTGATCTGGTGGGATGTGAATGAAGCAGAATTCACAATCCAACTCCAGTTTTACCTTTCATGTTTTCACTTACTGTAGCCAGGATTCCAAAACAAGTGAATACCAATCAGGACATTTTTAGTACATTCATAGTTCAAAGGAAATAGACACAAGCAACTCACTTAAAAATTATACAGAATTAAGCAGCATCACACAGTTTTACTCTATGACTAGCCTCTCAGGCTTACAAGATGTTAGGATGTGTAATGCCACTGACATTTTACTTTAGCTGGTTCTGGTAGCTTTATTTTTTGTAATTCCCCTCCCCCTCCTTTCCTCTCTTGATGCCTGGAATGCCTTCTGTTCTTAGCCTTAAGACCACCCTTTCTGCAGTCTACTTTCTCCGGTTCTTTTTAAATCCTGTGGAAAAAAAAAACGGGTTTCCGAGCCAGGAAAGAAATCAAGGCTGATTTTGAAAATCCTGCCCAATCTTAATGTTCAAAAGTGTAATTAGGTCTAAACACGTGGCACATTTTGGTGGTGCTCATGAAGCACTGACTTGCTGTGGTTTCACAGTTGCAGGTATACATTGTTCATTCTTTTCTAAACCACGAATGTCAGAAAGGCTATGCAATCCATTCAGGGCATCAAAGCCAAGCTTGATACTGTCCTCAGCCAACACTCATGCACTTTCCAGCAGGGGTCACTTGATGGTGATCAAGAACAGGAATCCTCCCTTGCCCAGGGGCACCAAGTCCAATTGTACTGCTCCACCTTCTGCCCTAGTTAACTCAGCACAGACCAGGAACTGAACCTGTGACCTTCTGGTCTGTGTAAGTCAGTGTCACACTAAGGCACTTTATTCACCAGGCCATTAGCAGGAGCATCAGAAGATACAAACGATTTTTACTCTATTTCAATTCTGTAGAATTAATTGGGTCACTCAATCTACCACTGTTCGTGGGGATCTGCTGAGTGCAATTGGCGGTCTGCGTTTCGCTCACAAAATACGCTGTCAATTCGCTTTACAGTACATTCTGTGAAGCGCTTTGACACATCCAGAAGATGTGATAAGGTGCAATATGAAATGGAAGGATTATTATTATTATTTTTAGGATCTCTGGTGTACTGTACTTTTTAGAAATATTAAGGGATTCATTTTCCTTTTCTTCCCTTGTTTCTGTGGATCCATCTTATAATCCTGAAATAGATTCCTCTGGGCAAGGAGTTCATTTGAATTATGAATGGTGATTGTAATTTATTTAGCAAATTACTGTCTACGTGTTTCATTTGATTGTGTCATTAATCTCCACTTAATCCCTTATTTATTCATTCAGATTCCATCTGATCGAACAGAGCACAGGGAGTTTACTTGCAATACAAGTTGAGGCATTCGTAAAGTCTTTGGGGGTTGGGTAATGTTATAAATCCAGGCTGTCACTCCAGGTCAGTGCTGGGGGAGCGCAGCATCGTCGGCAGTGCTGTCCTTCAGAGGAGATGTAAAACTCAGGTCCATAAATCCTCAGGTGAAAAGGAATAATTCCCCTTATGGTAGTTTGTGGGGACATTGCCATGTCTATTATTACTGATCAGATTCATCTGAAAACGCACAGTCACTATCACTGCACAGGAAGCTCCGCGGTGGAGCAAGTTCTGATATTTCAATGTGATAAGTGCTATTTCAAATGCAAGGATTATTATTATGTTATTGTTATATTATTGGTATAATTTGCTATTTCAAATGCAAGGATTATACTATTATTATAATGTTTCACCCACAAATATAGTTAATTCACTTTACAGTATATTCTAAGAGGTGCTTTGAGATGTCGATAAGACGTGAAAAGCGCTATATCAAATGCAAGGATTATAATAATAATTATTATTACTAACGTCTTGTGAAGGTCTGTTACTCTAGTGGTGGAATATGTGGGAGTATATGCAGAGATCCATCTGAGCTGTTATTATAAAGTCTGATTTCAGAGTTTCTTCTGTGCTGGTAATGCTGGATGAAGGCAATGAAGAATCCCTGTTAAAAAAAAAATCACCCAAACCAAACAACAAATCCTCAAGGAACCAACCTTGCCTTTGTGATGTTTTATCTTCTTTCAAAGTTTAGGCTAATTCAGAGCTATGTACAAAACACTATGAAATGAAGAAGAATGCAGCTAATTTTTTTTAAAAAAAACAAGAACTTATTCTTTCCAAAGGTCATACAGTATTGTACACTCATAAGTCAGGTATGCTACAACTCAGAGTGCCTCAGTTTAGCTCAAATCTCAAAAGAATACCTTCCCATTACCCCCTGCTGCTGATACTCTCTAGTAAATGAAGCATTCCTGGGTTCAGTATTCTTATGGAATCAATTTATTTATCTGCAGGAGCCAAACTACTTCATTACCCTAGCGCTGTATCCCAGAGAGGTTGGCTATCTGAGAGGCAGAGGATTGAGCAAATACACCACCTAGTGCTCAGATCTGGCTTCACTCTTTGTTCACTGCACTGGCAGCAACATTGAACATGGTGCATTGCACAACCGACTTCTGTCATGTCAGTGGAAGACCTTCATTTGGCTGGTGTTACAAGCTTCGGGCAAATTTAAGATTTATATATGTATACTGTAAAGGGCGACCAAAACGTTTTATTTTTCATCTACCCTATTAACTAAAAAAAATTCTAATTCCTTTAGGAGTTATTAGACATTACAATGGTATCATGGTTTTTTAATTCACCCTGTATATATATATATATATATATATATATTCACCCTGTATATATATATTATATATATATATATATCTATATGTGTGTGTGAAAGGTCGGATGCTAATCTGTCTGGAGGGCGCTTTACAAGTGTAATTTCACCCACAAATATACAGTCAATGCACTTTACAGTATATTCTGTGAAGCGTGTTGAGACATCGATAAGATGTGAAAAGCACTTCATCAAATTCAAGGATTATTATTATTATTATTATTATTATTATAATTTTCTATTGCTGTTGTTGAAAGAAAGAACTGGCTACAACTGTTGGGATGTCCCGGCGAACAGTCCTCCAGGTAAAAACGGATCATTCGCTTCATAGCTGTTTGTGGGACATTATTATTGCTATTATAACCTGATACATTCCTAGCAAAGTCTGTTCCTCACCAACATGCCTTAGGCCAAACGTTTATCTAACTATCATAGTCTATCAGGAATAACTCTTATCTCTGCTGAAACAAATATCCGCTTTAAAATACTTAAACACAGCATAAAACTGCATAAGTTATATTGGTGTCGAGTAGCTTCAGTCAATAAGACATACCTTAAAGTGAAATATACAGTTATAATAATAATAATCCTTGCATTTGATATAGCGCTTTTCACATCTTATCGACGTCCCAAAGCGCTTCACAGAATATACTGTAAAGTGAATTGACTGTATATTTGTGGGTAAAACGCGACAGCCAATTGCGCCCAGCAGTGTAAATAGCACTAGTAAATTATCAATAGCATACATTTTATTTTAAGATGTGCTTCTCCCCAGCACCCTGTATACAAAGATATTTCAAAACATTTCTTAAGTGTAATAATAATCCTTGCATTTGATATAGCACTTTTCACGTCTTATAGACATGCGCTTCACAGAATATACAGTAACGTGATTTGACTGTATATTTGTGGGTGTAACGTGGCAGCCAATTGCGCACAGCAGTGTCCCACAGACAGTTGTGGATTGAAGTGACCAATTCATTATTGTTTTTTTGCTTGAGGCATTATTACCTAGCGTCTGGAGTATGGAAACTTGTTCAAGGTTTTGCCCTGTCTGGAATCGAACCCAGGTATCTTGCTTGTGGGGCGAGTGCACTAACCACTGAACTCATACCAAAGACATGGAAACGTTTTGTATTTATACCAGACTCCACAACTACAATATTGTCCTGATTCAAATCACATTGATAGGATAAATAGATCGCAAGATTGATTCAGATGAAGAAAGTCACTTGCTTTTTCCAGAATACCCACTCTACTGACTTGTCATCACTGCATCAAATTATTTTTAACCGAGTCATGTCCTCGACCAGCCTACCTAGCATTCCAGTTCGTTATTTAGTCTCTGGATAAATAAATACTAGTTGATTTGGGTCCTGAAATTGCCCTGTGCATCAAAAGTATTGTTCTGAGTTCACTTTTTCAATCCCAATTTTACGTGTTACACAATACCTCCATAAAGTCCCCTCTGAGATATCCTCTGTGAAGGCAGGATAGGAAAACGCATTGCTGAAGCGACTGAAAGATACTCAAACAATATGAGGGACAATGCGTGCCCGTGTTCGTTAACCTATAAATATTGTTTCTTTAAGTTTCTACACATGTGTAAGATGGGAGCCAGTGGAATGCAGTTTATTCCGCTCACGAGAACAAGCTTGAGAACTGATTCCTGGAACCTCTTAATGTTCTTATGTTTCCCACTTTTGTACTTGCTATTCATCAGTTCCCTAAACGTACATTAGGAATGTAATTTTGCAGGACGAGGCCAAATCAGACGGATTGTCCTTATGCAGGTAGCTCTTGTTTTCAATTTAGTTGGGTTGACTGAGGTTAGTTGCCCCTACAATATTTGGTTGCAGTGAACACATCACTCTAATGTTATTGTATACTCTTACCATTATTTGTTGCACGAGGCACCTTTTTGAAATCCGATCTGCGCAACATTAAAGAAAATTTAAATCAACAAAGAAAAACTCTAACATCTGTGGATCTGAATGTCAAAAGTTGCTGTACGGGGGGAGGCGGGGGGCGGGGGTGGAGGGGGGGAAGATAAAAATTGGTGCAACATGTGCGTTTGTTTGGAGTAATCAACATATGCTTTATATCAGGTCAGTTTGGGAGAAATCTTGAAACTCGACCCTTTGCTGTTTACATTCTCGACGCAAACTAACCTGTTTACGGTCAGCAAACCATCGGTGTGGAAAACTCATCAGATATATGTCAGGAAACAAGTTGGAGATATTTAACGAGTTGTTATTATGAAATAATGTATACCAGAGAGAGGATTTTCCACTGAGATACTTTGTGAGGTGGGGGAGGGGGGAGGGGTGGGGTGCGGAAAAATACACAGCTGGTAATACTATAGTTCTGCCACGTGATATATCACATGATTGATATACATTTTCAGGTCACCAATCTGTCTTAACTCACTACTTTTATACTTATATTATAATAGTAATAACCCTTGCGGTTGTTATATTGCTTTTCATATCTTCTAGACGTCTCAAAGCACTTCATAGAATATACCGTAAAGTAAATTGACTGTATATTTGTGGGCGAAAAATGGCAGCCATTCGTGCACAGCCCATCACCAATGGTAACAACGGCTTCAGGTGAATATTCGGTTCGAGAATGGAACCTGCCCCTCACACTTACAGTAAGACAATTCCTTATGAGACAAAAGGCAAAGCAAAAGTTTCAAACCGTTTTTGGACACACGTCCTATCCTTCTGACTTAAAGCTTTAAGTCGCAGAATCATCCTAGTTGCTCTTTGAATTCTCTCCAATGCATCAAAGCCCTTTTGCTGGTAGCGTGCCCAGAACGGCAGATGCTATTCTAAACTTATCGCTAACCTTCACACAGTGCGAAAATAATTTCTCTCACCTTAAAATCAAATGCATTGCAGAAGAATCCTGTTAGTCCTGTTGACATAATCTTTGCATTGAATAGATTACTTGCAGTGAATAGTCAGTTAATAATTGCATTCAAATCTATTTTCCTACCCTTTGCTAATGAACACCACCTTTTATTGCGCCCATGTTTCCCGCCACAAGTACAATACATCGCATTTACATATTTTAGCCTCGCCACTGGATTTGTCCACGATCTTTTCGAACGGTCATTTGAACCACATCGTTTAGAATTTGTCATCGGTAAGTTTAGGATTATTGAACGTCAGCCACTTGACGCATCAATGCCTTGTAATACATTTCAGAGAATGGAATTTTTTTTCACATCGAGTATTAACATAACAAAGAGTGCAGCGCAATAGTTTGAAAGCTACTCCAGGGCTATCACTCGGGAGGAATTTTTGGAATCGCTGGAAATAGATTCGCAAATATTTTCTGGACCACTTGAATAGCTCTTTCAAAGAGCCAGCACAGGCTCAAAGTGCCAATTCACCTCCTTCTGTGCTATAAGACTTTATGATTCTATGAATTCCACGAGTTAGACGTGAACATCAACCGGTTGTAGAAGACAAGGTCAACCCGGGGCAGCCTGGATACACGCATAATTAATACAGCGTACAGTACTGTACTCACATTTTTGTTCCCCAAAAAGGTAAAAGATTGTTGGTGACGATGCTTACCAAAGGGATTTTGAATCACAATAGAATGTTTGAAATAAGCCGTTCATTGATATGCGAGTTTAAAAAGCTTGATCGAACGCAAAAGCTTGCAGGTTGTTTAAATCCGCTATTGAGCTACCAGAAACTGTTTTGAATAAACATGTCAAGTTGTTGCCATTAATCCGGTTCAACAAATAAATACATTAATTGCCAGCCAGGACATGCATCTTTCTTTTCTTTCGTACGTTTACAGAACCTGACAGATTGATTGACAACATCAAGATTGTTTAGTGTGCACATTTTACAGCCCATTACATAAATACAGAAGTGAAAGGAAGCGCTTCAGGTAATATTGTACACAATGGATACAGTTATTTTACTGCATAAATGAATGACTCGCCTGGTCTTGTCTAGAGTTCTAATCATCTATTAGGAGTCTTATCCAGAGCACTAATGACCTGTCAGAAATTCCAGGACCCATGTTGCCATTGTGCGAGTGCTTCTCATATCAGCTGAAATTGCTTTTCCAATAAAAACAAATCTTTACATTTGATATGATGCCTTTCACGTCGGGAGGACGTCTCAAATACCTCACTGGCTGTACTGCAAAGTGTATTTTGTAGACATAATTCCAAGATAATTATTACTGTAAAGAAATTTCCTGCATATTTTGGTTTACGACCAATAATGTACAATCAGGTGAACTTTTTTAAAAGAGCACAGGTTGAATTGTGATTATGATGACTTCTTTAAGAGTGTTGAAACACATGGAAAATTAAAGTCGCACATTGAATTTGACCACTCGAACATACAACAGTTTCCACCTGAAATTCTGAACAGTTTGATTTTGGTTTAATCATGAATGCTTCATAATTAATGCTAAGTTGTGCAGACACTGTGAGTGACTTCTTAAACATGACAGAAGTGAAGCTGTTAAACAAACTACAGTATGTAGTGGTTTAGCTTGGTAGATTAAATTTTATCCACCAAATGCTAGAGAATATTAGAATTGTATCTGTATTTGCATAACTCTACCTATTCAAACGCTGCCTTCAACGATTGAAGTGCCCATTATCACGAGATAAGTCAAAGAAGTTTGACTTCTTTGGGCTAAAATACACATGGAGATGTGCCACAGAGAAAAATGGTCCAGTAATGATGTTTTTTAATATAACTGTTGCACTTCATTCACAATCCTTGGTTGGAAGGTGACAAAAAAGTGTGTTAAGAACTTTCTTGAATAATGATCCTTCTTAACCAAAATATAGTTTAGTTACTACAGTTCATAAAAAAATTCACTCAATGGTGGCAATGAACATGACATCAGATCATGAATTTGTTACATATTATCAGTAAATTGACCTTGCCTTTTTTATTTGAAGAAAAACATATATGCACTGAGCACTTATATAATAACTCTATATGCATCGTTGGCTCTTCAAAGACAGTGTTACTGGAATTGTAGGGGTGATCAAGTTGCCAGTCCTGCTGGATATTTCTGATTTTGTACTTCATTTTATATTCCAAGTCTCTGGTTTGGTAATAAGAGAACATTACCTTTTAACTCAAGAGTGCTCAGCCTGCACTGTACTAACTGTTATCAGCCCAAAGCTCCCGGTTTAATGTAAATCCCGACATTTTCTAAATTGTAGTGCCTTTGACATTGAGGGGATGTCTCAAAGTGCTTCATGGGATACACTGTATAGAGTATTGATTGGGTATTTGTTTCCTCCATGAAGCCAGCAGCCAATTTACAAACAGTTGTGAAGTTCATGACCAGTTTTAATTGGGGGTCTGTTGGAGAAACTCCATTCCCTTTTTGATTAGTGTCACAGGATCTTTACTGTTCACCTGAACAGGCAGAAGGGACTTTGGTTTAATGCTTCACCTGAAAGATGGCATCTCCATCAATGCGGCACTTCTCCAGCACTGCACTGGAGTGTTAGCCTAGACTAAACAAATTCAAAGTTGATGAAATTCAAAGATTATTCTATTATTATAAAGTCCCGCATTGGGGATTGAACCCACACGACAAGAGTGTTACCAAACAGAGCCAGGCTAACACACAGTAACAGCTTTTGTGTGCCAATTTTTTCTCTCCGTCTCTCTTGAAGGTTTTGACTTTTTGCTCTGGCATTTCACCCATCCGGACTTTATTCCTACATGAATCTGCAGGCTATTTGCAATTTGATTTCGTTGAAATCCCTCACGTTTACAGAATTCATTTCTAACGGGAATTAAAACTAAGCTGACAATGGAACAATATTTGCGCAGCTATTTGAGCTATACATGCCTTCCATAGTTGTAACTTTTCCAAGGAGATAATGCCATAATAGATGATTCATTATAGTTAAGCTCATAATCTCATCTAGTTCCCCCTTGTGGATCTGATTTGGCTGTTACACCTCATTAATGTCAAAACAGCCCTGACTGTACAACAGTTTCTAAAGAGGTTATTCTGCTTGGTTCCCCATGTGTAGCAAATCATTCGATGCGAGTGCTTTTAATGGGATTTTTCATCATAAGAGCACAATGAACAATTCCCCACATGTAGCAGGCAGGGCAGAATAACTGCTGCTCCACGAAAATGTACTGTATCCATTTCCAAAATGTCAATTCGCTGAAACTGGGGCTTGGAGCAAGGAATTCCATCTTCACGTCAGGAAAATCCAGGCTTTAATCCCATTTATCCTTAATGCTAGGTGATACTCGTGCCCCGTGTGCAATGATTTACGAAGGGATTGCTGAATAAGCAAACCAGAACTGCTTCCACAACAAATTGCATTTGTATAGCACTTTTCACGTCAGGAGGACGTACGTCCCAAAGCACTGCACTATCGGCGATCCGCTCCCAAATTGGTGGTTGGGATCAGGAGGAGTGGGAGGCGGGGAGAGTAGGGGCAGGAGGGTGATTGAAGGCACGGTTGAAGAGGAGGGTCTTATGAGGCGCGACAAATTCTGTCCTGGTGGATGTGGACATCAACAAGGAGTGGAGTGATGTGAGGGACATGCTTGTGGTTCTTGGAATGAGTCCGAAACGTTGGTTGTCGTGACATTTTAAACCCTGTTCAATGTCATTGTGTCAATGTCTGAAATTCCACTGTGGTTCTTGGCCATGGTACATGGCTATTACTTAAGACAGCAGGGCTGCTCAGCTGAACGCCTGCCCAATTACAAGAGTTTAATGGCGCTTAACTACCTTAACGAGGCAATTCATCTACATAAAAGTGACAAATATGCCAATACAGCTGTAGTGTAGAATTTTGATCCTGAATGCTAAAAATCAGGTCAATTTTCAGATCCGACCCAGTAAGTACTGATAGATTCAGGCCCACATCAGTCCTATATCACATTCATGAAGCGTGGGCAACTGACCTGGGACGTCCTCCTGATGTCACGCTATACAAATGTAATTTTGTTGTTGAATATGGAATCCTAATCTACGCTTCAAATTCCAATACAGTACACCATATCCCATTCACTAGTCTTATGTGACAATGTTTCCTTAGTGTATTACTCTAACTGCTATCATAAACCTTTTATTGGTCAGATGGGCTTTCTGGCACATGCACAAACCTATCACCATACTTAAGAGTTTCCAAACCAAACTAATAATGTCATCCATCCGATCTATACATGGAAATTCCAGGGAAGGATTGTTGGAATGGAGTCTTATACACGAATACTGTACGATGCTTTTGTTTCAGAATTGCTTGCAACTATTTGCTTTTCTGGCAGCAATTTGTCACCAACATTTGATGCTTGATTTTGTTTTCAGTTCCTGTTTAAAGTGATGTTTAACAGGTCCGTACCCTCACCTCTGTTAAACATTTTGTGGTTGTCTTTGACAAATCCTAGATGTTCGCCTCAGGCAGGATATACAAATCAGACTGCTCCCTCCGCATTGTTGTATTGCCAGGACATGAGCGAGCGATTGCATGCCCTGATGTATAAACACAACATAAATTGATGTCCGTAAAATAAAACGCAAATTTAAACTCTGGTCTGAAGTTAACTCAGGAAACAAATGACACTGGTTAATAAAGATTTCCTATGTGTGCTGTAATCTAACATTCCTCCACAAGAAGATTTGGCAGAGTTATAGGGCAATCAGTGCGATAGGGAATAGAGCCAGGATTCATAAGAGAAAACGCGCAAGATCTCGCTAACCTTTTTACCTTTCGCCTTGGGCGAAAGGTAAAAAGGTTGAATGGTTGACTGCCGAAGTCCGCTTGCAGGGTTTATGTAAACGATTGTTATTTCAACTCAGATTCTAATCTCCTGTTGATTTCCAGCTGTTTGGAGTCAGCAAGGTGCAGCACACTTATGTTGATATGATTTATTCCTCGCATTTTGTAATCCCAAGATAACCTTCAGCACCTTTTGTGTTCTTAATTTCTATTTAAAAACAATAATATGTTCAGGCCATTGCTCAGTATGGGAAAGTAGTTACTGTTGCTTTGCAGTAACGTATTTCCCTTTTGCCAAACATAAACTCTGGGCTGGTCTAATAGTCTTTGATCAAGCTGCATATACTAAATACAAAGCTGCTCGACCACAATAGCCATTACAGCTAAATTGATTCTGTCCTCATTCGACTTTTATACATGTGCATCTCTTTCCAACAGTCGGGAACCAGACTGATTTTCACCTTCCAAACGGCATCTTTCCAACATCCAAACCGAAACAGCGGGGCCTTTGTATATCTCCAAATGCTGCCTCATCTGAGATCAGCAAGAGATCAGAACAACAATACCAATAACAAATTACATTTCTAAACGGCCTTTCATGTCGGGAGGACACTGCAACAAGCCCTGGAAAAATATTTGAAATCAGACCTAATTGGATCCCGACTTAAGTCACCAGACATTTTCAATAGCACCTGAGAGTATTCTGAAAACTATTGACCAAATCACTCGTAAATATTGTAAATAATACTCAAGAATATATTTTTTAATGTGGATATAACAATTTGTTTATTTTCCAGGAAAGGCAAAGTTTAGTTTCAATTGCTCAGGTCCACCCACAGACATCACAGAACGTGTATCGCACACTCCCTTCTTTAACAATAAATAAAGGGATGTTGGAGAGTCGCAGTATCTTGATTGACAAATAAAATATAGAAACAGGAGCCACTCAAGCCGGTTCCGTCATTGTATAAGATCATGGCTGATCTGTACCTCAAGCCCATTTGCCCGCCGTTGGCCTGGATCACTTAATCTCTGACCAAAACAAATATCCAACCAACGCCGTCTCGAAAATGTGAATGGATCCAGTATCCACAGCCTTTGGGGGAGAGAGTTCCAGATTTTCACTACCCTTTGGGTGAAAAACTACCTTTTAATTCCACTAATGAAGTGAGAACCAACAAAAGATATAAACAGTCGACAGCTTCATTTTAATTCGGCACTAACAACGCTTCATTGCTTTAAACGTGAATGGATATTAACTACACGATTCCAAAAACTATTTGGAAGAATTCAATTGAAAAGCGGGTAGGAAAATTTATGCGGCCATGGCTTCTGTTGTGTAACCTTTGTGGCTGCTGGAATGTGTGGGTGATCTGCTTTGGGATTTCTGCCAGTGCTGTTGTGAGGTATTAAAGAGCAGCTTGATGATAATTCCCTCTTGCAATTTCCACCTCTCCACCACCTCTCCCCAGTGTACAAGTGCCCAGATGCCTAGCAGCACTATGGCAGCATGATTAAGAATGGCAGTTTAGTGGCATAGGAAGAATAATGGATGTAACGCTTTTCGCATCTTCAACACATCTCAAAGCGCTTCATAGAGTATATTGCAATGTGAATTGACTGTATATTTGTGGGCGAAATGCGGCTGCCAATTGCACACATCAGTGTCCCAACAAAACCATATACATCCATAACTCACCATTCCTAAACACCGTGAATTGGTTCACTAATGTGTGGTATTACCATGACTTTAAGCAGTTAACTATTCATCAGTAAGGCACCAATTTAATAGCTTTAGTGGATACTGTAGATAAGATCACAAGGTTAAGCACCTTGAAAAAACAAAAGAGGGAGTATTATTTTATCGTTCATTTTGTTCTCAATGCATCCAACATGTCAAAGGGCAAATTCATCCAGGATTCTTGCTATTCACTTATCTTTTATTGGAGGTTTGCAACATACAGCCCTACAATAATAAAAATTGGTCATTTCAATCCACAACTGTTTGTGGGACACTGCTGTGTGCAATTGGCTGCCGCATTTCACCCACAAAATATACAATCAATTTACTTTACTGTATATTCTGTGAAGCGCTTTGAGACGTCAATAAGACGTGAAAAGCTATATATCAAATGCAAGGATTATTATTATTATTATTACTAGGTTAAATAAGGCCACGATAAAGTTTGACTGAAGGCCCTCAATATCCTCTAGACCATTTCTCACTATCCAAGCTCATTGATTTCGTCGAGCATTCAAACACAGTGAGATAAGATAAGGAATCCAGGTGGATGTAGGTGATATGGAGAAGGTGAAAATGAACTGAAGCTGAAAGCTTTTTTAGAATCTGAATTAATAACAATAATAATGATAATTTGCAATATCTTAAGAAAGAACACACTGTTTGCGCTGAAAATGTAATCAGTTCATCTTCGGGCCTGTAGGTACTGATTTCTGATCATTTAAGATAATTTATGGCTATAGCGTAGGAAGGTTGGAAACAAGTAAAACTCAAAGAACCCAGTCAAGCAAATGCTATGTCTTCCTGGTGGGAGGTAATGAACACAGACATTAGTCCATTGAACAAAAGTATTCTCACCATTTGAAAAACATGCAAAAAAAACACTCATCAAAATCATTATGGTGACTTAAAAGTCATGACTGTGGAATCCTGTGGCATCAATACACAGTGTAATTTTCCTGCTATCTGATTTATAATGAAATAGATCCTTGCCTTTGGATATACTGGATGAAATATAGTTATTTTTATTGTCCCAGGCATTTGTTTAACAATTTGTAATTTACAGCAGATCACATTACGTTAAATTGAAAGTTTTTTTGTCACATAGAATTTTTCATAGAGTTCTAATAATTGGTTCTGTACCCTGTGGGATGTAATGATGCCATTTCACAGTGTGACTGAAATTATAGAGAAATTTATTAGCGTTAAAAAGGCCACAACAGTGACTGGAATTTCTAATGCAAATTTTCATACACATAGTTGATGATGTCTGTAAATGGATTTGTCTGCAAAAAGCATTTTGCTATTTTTTACAGGATTAAATTCCTTCACTGCACATTAAATATAGCTACATTTTGTTTCATAGATTGAGAGCGAGTAAGAGGTTGGACTGTTGTGCTGAATTCATATAACATACACCGGTTGGAACCTTATGCTAAATGAACCAATAATCCGCCAGAGATGACTATGTACGTGCGACTGATAATGAGCTCTCATTTCCATGAACAGAAAGTAACAAATATTTTTTCAAGCGTATTTGGAAATCGCAAGCACAGATGATTCTCTGTTGGCCCGTCAAAGTTGGATTTTCAAATGATCAAACCATTAATCTCGCAGCAATTGTCATTGTTACTGGTTACAGGACATTGATATTCAGGAAAGTTTGATCTCTCCTAGTTTTGACACATGCGCAACACACTATACATCACACTTCATTTGCACTATTTCTTGATGAATTTCTTAACGAGACAAGTGCTATTATCAAGTTTCTGAAACTTTCAATGTTTTACTAATTTGATAATGCATTTGTTGGCACATTATAAGTTTTCTTAACGTTATAGAGTTCTGAATGCCTGGCTTTACCACGCGTGACCACCAACATGTTTAATTTAAAAATGGTATTCTGCCTGTCCCGAGCTGTTTCAAAACAAACATAACTTAGCCCAGTAATGAATTCTGAAATTATTTCAAGGTTGTTTATTCTTGAAGTTTCACCCACAAGGATACAGTCAATTCACTTTAAAGTAGCTCAGTGGTTAGAGCACTCACCTTACAAGCGTGAGACCTGTGTTTGAATCCAGGCAGGTCAGGGCGAAACCTTGGGCAAATTTCCTTACTCCACACGCCTAATCATAATCCATCCATAAAAAAAACTATAATAAATTGGTCATTTCAAACCACAACTGTTTGTGGGACACTGCTGTGCGCAATTGGCTGCCGCGTTTTGCCCACAAATATAGTCAGTTCACTTTACAGTATATTCTGTGAAGCACTTTGAGATGTCTGGAAGATGTGAAAAGCGCTATATTAAATGCAAGGATTGTTAGCTCTTTAAGACATCCAGAAGATGTGAAAAGTGTTACTGTATATCAAATGCAAGGATCATTATTACAATTGAGTGCTGGTTGAGTGCTGGAACCATAATTCAGGAGCAGCTATGAATTCTCAGACACTAAAATGGACTCTCCCAATAGATCAATGGTAACCACACCATCGTTTGTAACTCAAAGCCACATAGACAGTAGAGAGGGGAAAATAGCCCAGGCTCTTGTTTCTGATGGTATACAGGAAAGTACCTGATTATGGATGTTATCCTGTCTGATTGGGCTGCCTTCTGAACACGATTAGCTACTGACATTTTGTGTTCATATATAGGCAGAAAGGCCACTTAAACAAGAAAATGGAGGGGGGTGGTGGGGGGGAACAGCAAAATATAACCAAATGTAGATAGACTTTGTGCGATAAAAATCAAATGGAACAGTTATTCTACTTATTAGAATTTCTGATTTTTCAGTTAAAATGCTTGCATCTCATTTCTGATCATAAAACATTCAAAAAAAGTTAAAGTTAGAATATATTGCATTACTGACATTACTGACTCTCACATTTTGGTCCATTAATAGTTACAGTAAAAGATTTAAGATGCTTAAGTCCCATTCATTATCCATTCCTTATACTCGTATGTGGTTGAAATAATGGAAATTGCTCCAATCATAGTTCTGACAGTCAATCAAATCATTGACAATCAATCAAACGTAATCACACGTGAGTTTTTTTTCACAGATACAGGAAGTATACATGAATCCACACCTTTCCTTTCTGAAATTGTTCCAGGCAACCTTGTGTGATGCATAGATACAATAATTATTCAGTGTTATTTTTTATCACATCTTTATCAAAACCACACACATCCCACCATATCCATCTGTTGAGTCTCATATCGCTGTCAGCCTTGCCAAATTTCACTGGGAAAGTTCAAAGAATTGTTGTCCCTTTTCAAAAGTATCACCAAAAAGGCTACTTCAGTGGATTGGTGCAAGCATCAATTACTTTGATGGAATCTGAACATGAGATTTAAGAGTCATATTAAAAGCAACTTTCGGTTACAATGACAATAAAACCCTTTTATAATGATGATATGTTGTGTACCTAAATTAAATAAGCAAATATCTGGCTAACTCCTAATATAAGCAAATTGGGTTGAAAATGTGACATTTTATTGCAGATTCCACTTATCACATCAACATTTGCGGAGTTATTTTGTTCGATGGAATATTTTCTCTCTTGGGCAAAAATTATGCTACTGTTTCAATCTGAGGAAATTAACAGAAGCCTACGCTGTATTATTTTTGAGCATCGTGTAACATCTGCCTGCTAACAGGATAAACTTAATGGCAGCTGGTAAATTTCCACAGCACTTAATGTACAAGGGCTACCTACCCCATAAAGAATAATTACATTTCTATGCTGAGGATATGTCTAAACTTCCAAGTCTCGTTCATGAGCCACACAGGCTGGTAAGCCATCAACATTGGTTACCATTAATCTAGATCTCCCTGGCTTAGGGAGGCCTATCTCCTCGCAATCAATTGAAAGATGCAGTATTGCTAGATCCAGTATTTGGAGGATCAACCTCAAATGGGTGAAAGGATGAATATATATTTTGCTTCCGAATGGTACAACCTATTGCATTGTAACATCGCAGTAGAACTCACAGGGACCCTGGAATACCAAAATGTAGCTTCCTTGGGTTTCAGAACATGAAGCTTTTATCAAAATGAAAAATTCATGGAAGGGAAAAATTGTACACAAATTGCTGTGCATGAGTTCAACCCAGGTTCCTTCTCAAAGATCATATCCGCTGTGTTAATTATAGCTTGTTGGATTCCTTGGAAGCTTTGGCTACAAGTGTGATTTGCTGATGTCTTGTCACAAAAAAAAACTACACACATGCTGAGATCAAAGACTGCTCACCATCTTGTCAGTGCTCACGTTAATGTACATCTGAGCTGCAGGAACTGTAAGATCGTCTATGGAGAAGATTGAATTGTTTATTCAAATGACTATTGGACCGTTTATTTTTGCGGATTAATCTGAAAAAAAATCATCACTTTATTCAGAAAAGGAACCATCTGACAGTCCTAACTGTCAGTATATGTATTACCCTTTTAGATGCAGTTTAATAATGGGGAACTGTGAGCTATCAGAGCAATGACTCTCTGGTAATCTAGAAGGAACACGTCGTATAGAGAAACTTACATTTGCAGAGTGCTTTTCATTCAAAAAGATGTTAAGTTGTTTTCTTAGATCACAATGGCGTGTAATGGGAGTAAGGTGGTGCCTATCAATGAAGGTAATTATCGATCACATCAATACCGTACAAAAGAGGGAGGTGGACCACTTGCGGTTGAAGAGGTCGGTTTTAAAGTGAGACTTAAAGACTGATATGGGGTTGGGAGGGGTGCTAGATAGGGGGATTTTTAAAAGTTAGAGTGTAGAATCTAAACAGACTTTAGTTGAAAATACAGAACGTGCACAAGGTTATTTAACGTCCCAATGTCTGTTCACAGGCAGCATGTTGTTTCCCCAATTCTCTGCCTCTTTATTTATCTTATTTTGGGGGTTGTTTCAATGATTTATGGATTAGGAGGCGTATACATTAGGAACATCATGTCAAAGGAAATCACTGCTGAAGAACATACATCACAGACTTAGTTAATGTAATGTGCCTCAACAAAAATATTACCACCACAGATCATGAAAAACCTACTCTATAATGGATTTCCTTCAATCTACTGATCTCCCAAGGAATGTTCAATATGGAAACTCGCTGAGCCAAAGGGAAATGAAGCAAACACTCAAAGAATATATTCGCTTATCTCCAAATCTTCTCTATTCAATCCAAGCCTCCTTTCTTGTACAATGTTCTACAATGTTCTATTCCGTCTGTTCACTACTCTACAGCACATAAATATTGCTTATAATAAATAACAACAACAACAACTTGCATTTATATAGCGGCATTCAGTAGCATCCCATAGGGCTTTCTTATCCTCATTGAGGCTTTCAGAATCGTTCCAGTTCAAGTTTACAGAAACCATTTAAAAACACATACATACCCCTCCAAAGATTTGCAGCTACAACTAAATGCCACCTAGTGGTGAAATGCACATAAACTATTCTGAGAGAAAGTTTGCAAAACTATAAAGTGCTAACAACCTTGAAACAAGCTCGATAAGAGTATGGCCGGACAATAATACCTTGCATTTATATAGTGATAGTAGTCCATTCAGCCATATAGACTAACATCTCAGGGTGCTACATAAAAGTCTATTTTATTTCTGTGTGGATTATAATGATACAATTAGTTTCAATAAATATCTGTGATACTTGTGGCAGGGACTGACAGTGACTAAAAGATATTCTGCATTCAATATGTCACAGTTTATTACTCGTATATTTGTGCTATTTTCAGATAAACTCATTTGGGGTTTGCTGTATTAGGTTGTAAAGTGCTATTTGGAATTTGTAAGCTAGGTGGCAGTAAATTACACTACAATTATTCCTCGTTTAACGCCGTAATTGTGTTCTTGAAAAGTGCGATTTTAAGCGAAACAACATTAAGCGAACACATTTTTCCCATAAGAATTAATGTAGAAACTGGAGTTAGGTTCTCTTGAATATTTTTCGTCAAAATTTGCTAAAAAAAATTATATGTTGAAATACATGTACATTTTTATAAATGTCAAATATAAAAATACTGTATATAAATTTAAATAACATAACACTCACATGAGCTAGTTGTGGAGCTTGCTTATAGACGTGAGTTGGGGTGGAGGGGCGAGTGGTGGAGTTATCGGGACGAAAGGGCAGGATCAGGATGGACACTGCGTAAGAATACTGGACGTTCAGCGTCTATATGTGAAAAGTAATTTGTTTCCGCCCGCTGGTGAATGATGTCATATTGAACGTTGCGATGTTAAATGGATATATGTTCCCCTATGTATCAGCAATGTATTAACCAAACAACGTTGACTGAATCAACATTAAGCGTGGTCTATCTGTATTAATTATTGTGTAGTCCTGCAGCTCAGTGATTAGAGCCTTACAAGCGTGCCACCTGTGTTCGAATCCAGGCAGGTCAGGGCAAAACCTTGGGCAAGTTTCCTTACTCCACATGCTTAATAATAATCCCTCAAAAAAACTATGATTAAATTGATCATTTCACTCCACGACTGTTTGTGGGACAGTGCTGTATGCAATTGGCTGTTGTGTTGTGCCCACAAGTGTACAGTCAATTAGCTTTACAGTATATTCTGTAAAATGCTTTGAGACATCTAGAAGACATGAAAAGCACAAAATAAAATTCAAGGATTATTATTATTATTATTATTATAATACGCAAAACTGTTGACAATGTTTCTGTCCAGCAATACTGTGAAAAGAATAAATAGGTTAAAGGTAAAGTATCACATTCCACAGATTGATTGTAATATTTCAAAATAATTTCTTTTGGTCATTAAGCAACTTTAACTGAACATTAATTTATTTAAACTCAGAATGATTGAGAAATAGAAATATGGGCAATTAGATTATAGCAATTAAAGTAAAGTAATTTGCCAAAAGAAATATGATCAACTTGAAATAATTATAGAAACACAGATAAAGTCATCTCACTGGTATTAGACTGTAAATTTTAATATCTTGAAGTCCTGGAAAGATAAAAGTTCCCATTGGGGGAACATATTATAATTAGTTACTTGAGGTCTAGCATTTTTGTTCCATTAAGAACATGTTTTTCACTCCATCATCGCATGTTCTCCTACACATCATTCCCATGCTGTTCTATATCAGTTCATTGCTTCCATTGTTGCCATTTCCAGTCACGTCTATTTGTTTAGATGTGATAGTATTGTTCAGAGTTAAATCAGTTTTCAACCCGACTTAATTATACTGTAGTTATTTTCCTTTATTTTCTAAGATAATTTTTTTCGAAGATAACATATTCTTGAAGTTCTCACTTTAAAATTTGAAGACAGTTGCAGGAAAGACCTTTCACAACAGTTATATTAGTTTTTTTGTTACTGCTGTGCTTCCATTCTGCTAATAAATAATCCGTCCTCCACGGCCTCGCCCCACCCTACATCTGTGACCTCCTAATCTCCTGCCTGCCCTCTCTGTTCAGCACAGGCTCTGGCCTGCTCCATGTCCCCCTGCCCCACCATTGGCGGGCAAGCCTTTAGCCGCTCTGCCCCCAACCTTTGGAACTCTATCCCACAGTACCTCCACCTTGCCCCCTCACTGGCCTCCTTCAAATCCCACCTCAAGACCCTCCTCTTCGATGGTCCCATCGGTCACCCCAAATCCCCCACTTTCCCTCCACCCTCCCTGTTCCCAGCTCGGATCTGAAACACTGACTGTCCAGTGCCTCGGGATGTCCTCCTGACGTGAAAGGCGCTATACATTTGGTACTGTGCTTTTTACATCTGGACGATATCCCAAAGTGTTTCATGGCATATAAAGAGTTGTGACTGTATATTATATATTACATTCGCGCATAGTATTTATATTAACATAACTTTGTATAGTGGCCTCGCATAAGATACCATCTCAAAGCACGGTGTAATTGTGTGAATCTTGCCAAAGTTTTGTAATAAAACTTTAAACTGGTAATCTGAAGATTAGAAGCGGCCATAACATTTCTGAGATGGCGCAGAGAGGCACAGTATCTGACAAGTTTTAGGGTACCAACCCTTGGAGCTGCAATGCTATTTGTCCTTTTTTTAACACACTTTCACACCTGACTGATCAGTCACGGATGGGATAGGATAGGAGCACTTTGTGGGTCCTCATCATCCTGAAGATCTCAAAATCGATTCCACTCTTGAGCTTGATGCAGAAATCCTTCATAATAATAATTCTTGCATCTAATATAGCGCTTTTTACGGCTTCTAGACTTTACAGTAAAGTGAATTGACTATATATTTGGGGGCAAAACGCAGCAGGCAATTATGCACAGCAGTGTCCCACAAACAGTCGTTGATTAAAATGACCAATTTTATTGTTGTTTTTTTAGGGATTATTTTTAGGCGTGTGGAGTAAGGAAACTTGCCCAAGGTTTCGCCCTGACCTGCCTGGATTCAAACACAGGTCTCACGCTTATAAGGCAAGTGCTCTAACCGCTGAGCTACAGGACTCCATCTTTGTAAGGTGTGAAGATAGAGAGGTGGGACAGAAGAAGTTGTAGCCACTAAAAAGCCTCAACTGGTGAGAAGGTATGACACAATTTCATGAAATTTGCACTGGAAGCAACAGCAGAATTACTGCAATCCTCTTTGACTTTTTACACCTGAATGACATAAACATTTGGTTAGTAAATGCAACATTTTAGCAGTTTAAAGGCATTATTTTAGTGGTCGTCTTGAGGATGAGAACACTGCAGTATATATTCGCTAATTTCATTTAAAGAATTTGCATTGAATCATGAATCCTTTTGAAGCAAATGTATTCTGCTTTCCCTGAAATCGAGCTCCATTTCTGCCGAGTACTGCACCAGGAGATGGCAGACTTGATCTGTCAGAGTAGATAGAGTCAGTCAAGGACCAATTTTTTTCGCCACTACAGACAACAGGAAGCCAGACGTTTGTGATCTAGGAACTAAACCCAAGGCTCTAGCCCCTGGCAACTTTTCAATTCTCTTGCCGGCAACCTATTGCAAGCTTTTCTCTTTCCTTTTATGTTTCCATACTCCAGAATGTCAGAGAGGAAAGGGCCCCAATGAACATGACAGCGCCTAATCATATGCATTTTGGTTCTCAGACCTGGTCTTCGTATTGAACGCTCAGATTTTGCCTCTGGCAGAGAAGAAAAATAATGTCCTTGATTTGAGCAAGCTACTTCCATCCCGCACCATCCATCCTACACACGATAAAAGGAAACGTCTCAGTGCTTAAGGCTCATTACTATTGCTGTGGATGATCAGACTATTTCAGTATTCCAAATTGTACTGTCCTAGTTGTAAATAGTAATTAGAATTGATGTGAATTCAGGGACTAAGGCAAGGAGGAAGACATCAAGTCTATGTGCTGTTCCAAAATTATTTTTGTACAACGTATTCTACTCTTATTATAAATGCCTTTGTTTATTCCAATTATTAAGATGTATTATGACCATTGTTAACATTTGCAACCTACTTTACATAATATAACTGAGGCAAATCTTTCAAATCCATCTGAACTTAATCTTTGTGAAGCGCTCTGAGACGTTATCCAAGATGAAGTGTGACAAGTATTTAGTTGTTTATTGCTCTGGCTCCAGACTGTCATGTGAGGACTGTTTTAAATACAAAATTTTAACAAGCACAGGATTAGACTAAATGAGGCAGAATTCAAATCAAGCGTATTTAGATGGATGGAGCAATGTATTTTGAATAAACCTGCAATAAAATTGAATGCGTATATTTCAAACTGACACCCGTGAGTTAGTTCACTTGATTTAATGCTATGATTAAACAGTTCCTGCAAATTGGTGATCTTAAATTATGCTGATCCTGTCCATGTGCTGAACGGTTAGCACAATTCATAAAGGTTGCACTGCCCACAAACTGCAAACTTGCCTAGAATGAGCTCATCTTGAAACATATGCTCACGTTCGTCACTGATGCAATTGCACGACCTATAGTACTGGTTTTATGAGGTGCAATTGCCTTTCTAACTTCCTTGCCAAAATTCTACAACGTATTGTTGCAAATCAACTTCATTCACGCCTCTCTCTCCACTCCCTACTCTCCAGTTTGGTTTTTGTCCTGCCCACAGCATGGAAACAGCTTTCGTCAAAGTCACAAAGTGACATGCTCGCTCTCTGTGTGACCAAGGCTTCCTCTGCCTCACTGTCTTCCTGGATCTTTCTGGTACATTCATTACCTCTCCTCCCTCATCAACCTCAGTGGGACTGCATTCGGTCGCACCTGGTTCGAGTTCTTCTTAACCAACCACCATCACTTTGTCTCTGCAAGCATTGTTTCAATGTTGTAATTTAAACATTAAATTGACTGCCGTGTTTCGCCCACAGATATACAGTCAATTCACTTTACAGTATATTCAGTGAAGCGCTTTGAGACGTCTAGAAGACATGAAAAGTGCTATATCAAAATGCAAGAATTATTCTTATTATTATATTACTGTATTATTTCCTCCTGCCTCCTATGTACTCAAAGTCCAGATGTCAGGACCTTGAGTTGATAGGGCATAGGAGGGGACAAAAATTAACAAATATAACGAATAGGTTAACAAATATAATTAAATCACTGGAACTTTATATTCATATCCTCTACAGCTACTTTCATATCAGGAGGGCGTCACAAGGACTGGGACACATTCAATGTATGATAACTACATGTCCAAACTCTTACACTGTGTGTGAAACGCTAAATATCAAACACAGAAATGTCCTATGGTGCATTGAAGTCATTTTCCATCATCACATCTCCTTCAACATTTATCCTCCTGCCCACACATTTTCTTATCATCTCGAACCGTTAAATTGGCAAAGTGTGAGTAAGGAATAAGGCCCATCTGCCATGCTTATTCACAGCAGACTGCGAAGGACCCTGCTATTCAACAGAATCCAATTGAAAATTGAGTCATCGAGCTCAGGGAATTCAAATACTTAGCTCTACAGTATACAGCCTGCTAGGTTATTACAGTGCGCGTATACTCATATCAGCAGCAGCATGATAGCAATTGTATTTTCATGTCGCAGTTCACTCTAGCCACAACAGACATTTGTGTTTGTTCAGTGAGTGACAGTTTTTTTTTACTGAACTCTTAATAAAACATCATGGAAACGCTTCATAAGCAATTCCCCCACCCCACAACCCGTGCAGCGAGATGTCACAGACTTGGAGAAGACGTATTACATGAAATTACACCTAGATTCATTACAGTGTTAAAATACAATATTGTTTAAGTAAATATTTGTACGAAAACATGACCAGCTAGAGACTCTCGAGATGTGAGATGGCCCCATGGCTTAAAATATTTAAGCTCTTGCTCTGGCAGCACAGGCGTGTTTGATATGAGTTTGATCATCGCGTTGGCTTTTTTGATGATCCATAACTGTCTTCTGTCATTATTTTCAATATCCAGCCAGGCAGAGATAAAAGGTAGAACATGCTGCCTCCAACTAGTCCCACGGAGGCTCCATTAACTCGGAATGTCACACATGACCATATAGCAACCAATTGGTACAGGAGCAAAGAGTCCACAAGGGTGAACTCGACAGGAGCAGAAACTGAAGTTGTTACCAGAGACAAAACTGCAGCCTTGGTTTCCTATGAATATTTGAATGAGTAACTAAAAACAGCACTGGGCCAATTTACCCACATACAGAAAGCTATAACTGCTAAAGAAATCAGGAGTCCATCAGGGCTATTATAATAATAGAAAAACTAAAAACAGCTATATACGGCCAATATACGCATCCTCTTCAATTGATCCAGATCCACTAAAACAATCCCTGGCAGTGTTCGGCAAGGCGTATGTCGCAGTATATTTGTTTCATTAAAGGGTAAGAAGCAATGTTAATTTTCCTGATTGTGTGGAAAGGTTCAATGTAGTTTGACCAACATTTCCACTGGCTCCAATGTGTGCTTGCCTTTTCCCAACATTTTTAAATATTTATATTGCGATTGCACATCTTCACAGAATATTGGCCCTTGTGAATTTTTGATGAGCGTCTTTCAGTCAGGGAACTGCAGCTTTCTTTGCCAAATAGCACGGGGAAGCACACAGAGAAGTTCTTTAACTACTAGCTACCGGGTTCAGAGTTAAACAATTAACTGGAATGACGTGAAAGATTTTAGGGCCGCATGACTCCATGAAATGCAGAAGGCTCTTATTATCATTACAAAATAAATTTCAGGACATCTCATATTATATTATCATCACGTTACCTTTTAGGGTCTTATACTGGCAAAAACAAGGGAGAAATTACCTTTATGCTATCAAATCCATCCATATCAGTTATTAAAATACAAATGTTCTGAATGAAAGTTACTGAGATTTTCAGTTAGTATTCATAGAATGATATTAGTTCATGTAACCTTTCAATTACACTGGAAATGTTTCATCTCCATTAAAGCTACTGCCCTTTAATGGAGGTAACACTTGCGATAATTCTTTGTGATCTTACAAGTGCCGAAGGGGGCCATTCAGTTCCATCGCAGAGTCTCAGAGCAAGGTGTTCAGTCAATCCCACTGCGTTGTCCTATCCAGTTCAAGCCTCTATCGTTCATATACATGGAGACATAGAAATCTATCGCAGCGAAAGTGGCATTTGGCTCATCAAATCTATACTGGCTCGCAGACTGATGACATCAGTATCAATAATAATAACTAAGTTTGGCCAAGAGTGTAGATGTGGTTTATTGGGGGCATGAAGGGTTATGTTCTCATCATGAATTACCCTAACACAGCTGATGTGTTTCTGGAAATGCTTTGGAAAAACAAACACTTACATGATAGTTGCTGTCATCTACAGGAAATTATTTTTAAATGCCTCTCGGACAGATTAAATTTATAGTTGTATGATGAGATCAGAAACATCCATTTGGATGGATGCTGCTATTGTAACTGTCTGAAGATTTAAGTAGCGTGATGATTGAGCATGACAATCTTGTTCGGTGAATCAACATTCATATTTGTCAACATTCTCACCCCCATGCCCAACATCCAGACACAGACATTTTCTAGCAGCAATAATAATAATCCTTGTATTTGACATAGCGCCTTATCATGTCT
Source organism: Hydrolagus colliei (assembly GCA_035084275.1). Taxonomy (NCBI): domain Eukaryota; kingdom Metazoa; phylum Chordata; class Chondrichthyes; order Chimaeriformes; family Chimaeridae; genus Hydrolagus; species Hydrolagus colliei. Next base: position 7,541,445 of record CM068751.1, on the reverse strand, counting down.
TCGAAACGTCTCAAAGAAATTCAAAGAATATACTGTAAAGTGAATTGAATGTATATTTTATGGGTGAAACGTGGCAACCAATTGCACACAAACAGTCATGGATTGAATCACCAAATTATAATTATTTTTCTTGAGAGGTTATTACCTCCGAAAAAAACGAACTGCCAATTGACTAACAGCTTGGCTCTTACCTACTGCACCAGGAGAGGTGGATTTGGAGAGCAATTGGAAGCGTGAAACTTGATTGATTTCTTCTTCTCCAGCTGAAGGACACCTGATTGTGTTGCTAAACCTCAGTCCAGAATCACAGTTAGGAACCTTTGGTCCGCTTGACTATGAAATTGAAATGTTGACAGAATTGCAAATGCAAGGATTATAAGATTCAAAGCATTTTTAGCAAGGAACGGGCCAAACATTTCCAATGTCAAAGCTTTCCAAAATCTGGCTCATTCCACAGAGTCTTGAAAGCACCTTATAGTTGTTGGAACAGGATTTTATCAATGTGCTGGTAGTGAATTCTTTGGCAAGTTCGGCCTTTTAGACTTCCTGACAAGAGTAAAATGAAAGAGTTACAAAAGTTTCAATATTTCAAAGAACATTTACTTACATGGATCGATCAAAATAAAGTTTACTTTATACTTAATGTTAAGCTTCACTGCTTTCATTTACAGGAATGCATTTGAAAATAGTCTGTAACCGAAACCCAATGTTGTTTAATATTAGAAAGGCTCAAAGCTTCAGATTGAATGTTGCATGTTTTTTGAAAAAATCTCAGTATACACTGTAGTTCCAATTGAGCAATAGTAATGAACTTTAGTTTATTTTACACTATCAAGTTGGCGTACAAATATATCTTCACTGATAATAATAGGCCTAGTTTAAGTTCCATTCCATAATACATACACTTATTATTGCATAACTAAATTAATTTTGGCTTAATGATTTAACTGTCTTCCATTACTGTTTTGTCTAGCAGTGTTTTGGTATAGTGGGAGGAGTGCAAATCACTGTTTAATTCTATTACTGGTTGAATAACAAGTATAGCTTTTGAATACAACATGAGTTTGAGAATCTTGTTCTCAACAGTATGGAAACCACAGACACTTGAAAGAAATGATACTGGGGATGAAGGGGTTAACATACAAAGCTAGTTTGCATTAACTTAACTTGCTTTCCCGAGAGTTCAGGAGGTTGAGGGTGACCTAATCGAGGTGTTTAAAATGATAAAGGGACTCAATAGGATAGATACAGAGAAATGATTTTATTCTGGTTGGGGAATCCAGCACAAGACGTAATCTTAAAATAAGAGCTAGGACAGTTAGAAGTGAAGCCAGGAAGCATTTTTTCATGCAAAGGGGAGTGGAAATCTTGAATTCTCTCCCTCAAAATATTGTGGAAGCTGGATCCATTGCAATTTTCAAGTCTGAGGTCGATAGATATTTGTTAGGTTAACGGTATCGAATGGAGAAAAGGCAGACAGATTGATTTGAATGATGTTAAGCTGCAGATCAGTCATGATCTAATAGAGTGGTGGAATAGGCTTGAGGGGCTGAATGGCCTACTCTTCTTCCTGTGTTCCCAAACCCTTTTAATCCATGCGACCATCAGAGAGTATGATATGAGGAAAGGCAATTTAATGCAGCAGGCTTATTGCACCCACAGACAATCTACTCTTAACCTTATTGTGGACTTTATGCAATTCACTTAGTCACAGAAAAATCTTCAAGATGAAGTGCAAAACAAAATACACAGTCTCTACACTTTATAGCACATCCTGTGAAGCATTTTGAAGCATCCTCCCAACGCAATGAAGATTTTAAACCGTCACAGTTGCTGTTGCACGTTATGGCAGCTGAGTGCCGCTTCACGGGCTATCATCGTAAATTTAAAATTAGGTGACAATTATCACATCATATGTGATGTTTTTCAGGCCACGTTCATTTTTAAAGCATTCACTCTACTCCACGTTACCCTAAAGTAGTTACGAAGCTGAAATGTCCCACACGACACTGACAACAGAAAGATAGATAATGTATTGTAGTTATTATAACTGGCTAACTATGTGAACATCAAGCACTGTAGCGCTGACTGATTTTCTAGACTTGGTTATGTGAACACATATTTACATTGCTAAACCATGTGAACCTAATGTCCAAAGATCTCAAGTATGTGCCTCAGGTACAATAAAATCAATTCACTAGCAATGAGAAGTAAGGCAACAGTCATGCATCAAAATGTATTTGGCCAGGCATACAGTGAAGAGGAAAGACAGCAGCTACATGTCAGAATCTATTGTATCACTTACTTACATATTCAATTGTTGAACCAAAGAAGGAGTAAAACGATCAGCTCCAATATAATAGCTACGACAACCCTAAGATGTGTCTGACTAGCTGCGTAAAGGGCTGAATATTTTCTGAGGTGATTAACTTAATCTCTAATCTAATTTTTATCATGATTTTTCAGCCATTTGTGTATTGTTCAACTATTCGGCTTTCAGGTGAATATAACAGAACGGCTTATTCAAAATCTAAGAGGAATAAAGCCAAGCTGGCAGTTTAGAAGATCAAGTGATTCGGCTGCTTGGGACTTGAATACCCATCTTCTTTAGTTGGATGAAAGAGATCAATTCATTGCCAGAAAAAGCTATCATAAAGTTAAACTACTAAATTTGGCTTTTAAACAGTTCAAACAAAAGAACGTACAGAACTAGAAAAGAATGTTTCACTCTATCTGGCCAGTCCCAGATTTCAAGAATGATCTCCAAGAGCCTTTTGCCAGAATAAAAATCTATCTCTTTCTTGAGCTTCCCAATGCTCTCCACCTCCACCGACTTCTTGAACAATGTTTTCATATATTCATCACCCTCTTTATAACACAGCTAAAATCCATATTCTCTCTACTTCCTTTATCGATTGTGAACTTGCGAAAGTCTGTGTTCTCTTTGTGGAGTTAGTGGTTTAGAAGTAAGCACAGAAGAAGGCCATTCAGCCCAATGTTTCTGTGCTGGTTTATGTCAAGCATATTACTTACCTTCAGTTAAAGTGCACCCCTAAGGTCTTGTGGCATTCAATAATATCTCCCCTTCATTTCTACACTGTAAAAAGCCTTTTTTCCCCTTCCACTTCAATGTACAGCTGTTTTGCTTGTGAGCTTTATCCAGACTTTGCCAATTTGGGATTGAAAATCCTACAGGTCTGAAATTTCTCTGTGATGTTTACAAACCGGATGTTACAATTCACGCAGTGAAACCAATTTACAAATGTCACAAATTAGACTCACCTTTGTGAATGCGTGTCTGTGAACGGCAGTGAGCAAACCACCAGCTCACACAGTATATCAAAATAGTTGGGCAGATTGCCTTTTTCAGCAATATAGTATTTGTTACGGTCCCTTTATGTATGTTCAATACATTACTCTTCCAATAACCTATTGGATGAAGTCAACATCTGGTTTAGCACTGAGCCATATAAACCAGTAGGCTGCAGGTTTGATTTCCAGACTATGGCTGGGTTAGCTGATCTTAGCTGGAGGTTCAGTGGAGGCTTTAACTGAGGGGGAAAAAATTAATTGGCCCAGGTTCAGCCCTCCTGATTACTATCCAATGGCCCTCTAATGTGGATGTTTGGTTAAGGACAGCAACAACAACAACAAAACAAAATTATATTTCTAGAGCGCCTTTCACGTCAGGAGGACGTCCCAAGCAAGGGGTGGGGGATTAAACTATGCAATTGTTTGATGGTGATACCTGCTAACACTCACCCAAGCCTTATGGCGAAGTGAAGAGTTGAAAGGGAAAGTCAAATTGGCAAACAAAAGAGGAGATTAAACATCATAACTAAAATATTTTAATCACTGAGGCTGCAATGGTTTGGAAATAAATAGTCTGGCTGCAGATCCTAAAACTTGTGTGGCTATCACAGTCTTTGCATATTGCTCTGTGAATCACCGTACATTCACGCATAGCGAATTAAAAGCAGATTTGTATCTTTACACAGGAGAAGAACACCTACGTTAAGGATAACTGTTATTTTCCATGGCTGTCTATCCCATTTTTATTAATCATTTGAAATAAACATATTCTCAAACTCAGGACAAAATATAGAAAAGAGTGTTGAGAGCAAACATTTAGAATTTTTTTTTCTCAGTTCTGGTACATTAAAAGTCATTGCCAAAACCTCAAATGGTTGAGCATATTATTTGAAAGGTGAAATTGGTTAAACATTTGTGAGAGAATAAAAAATTCTGCAAAGGAAGTAGTTTGAGAAGTATCAAACTTCCCCGAGTGCCAGTGTAGCCTTCAGATCTGTCAAATGCAATCTTTGAGTGATGTTTCTGACAAAATAGGCTTGTTCACAATTAGACAAAGAATACTTTGTTTGCCACGGCATTTTTTTCAAAAAAATATGTGTGGGAATATGATTGATTGAGGCTATGTGTGATGGAAACAAACTGATGCTAATGAACTTTATAAAATAAATAAATATGATGTCAACGTGGAAGGATTGCAGATGCAGCTAATTTTAGGTAATAAAATGTGATCATTTGGAGCAGCTGCCACTGGCTATTATATACTGTGCTACAAGAGTGTAGCTGTTGCACGAAGCAGATAAGTTCTGCAGTCTCCCATTTTGTTTACCTGCGGAGTGTCTGTCAAACTGCTCCAATCAAATTCTGCTCCATTTTGATTGCCCAGAGAATACGCATAAAGCATGTTTTGTTGAGATTTGGACTTCAAATGCAAGCTGAGGGCAGGCGACTCTTTGCCGGGTGTCTATGCTTCTTAGAGGATAATTCAAATATTGTCTTGAGCCAGCACTGCTAATGCTTGCATTCCGCCCAAATCCTCTCTTTATTAAAAAAAAATGCCAAGAATTGCAATCACTGTTATTCGCTCCTCACCAAAGCATTTCTTTTAAAACTGTTGACAGAAATATAAAGAATATTCCCTTTTTTTTGACAAACACAGAAAAGTAGAAACAGGAGTAAGCCATTCAGCCCCTCGAGCCCGTTCCACCACTCTATACGATCACGGCAGATCTGTTCCTCAACTCCAATTTCCTGCCCTTGCCCCGTATCCAAGTCAATGAAGAGTAAAACAGACAACAACTTGCCCACTATCATCCTTTACAGTGCAACAGTTGCACTGCAAGCAAGTTGAAATAACATACGTTGCATTGTACTGAGCAGGGGAGAGAAAATAGCTGTGCTCCATAGAGATTTTGAACTACAGTACTGTAGTTCACTGAATAGTTTCACCTCAGGCTATCTAGGCTAGTGGCCAGCTGATATATTTTGCACTGTAAGTAGACCTTTTGTGCTTATCTTAAACCCACAATTTTGATCATGAAGAAGTAAAAAAGAGGCCTAAAATCCTCCATTGATGCTAAGAACCTATGACAAGTTTGGACCTTGGATTCCAGAAACATTAGGATGCGAGATTGCTAGTTACTATAGAGAATTCTATTTCATAATTCTTCCGTTGGTTAATATTGTTTGATAAAATCCAACCGTTATCACTATCTATGAGAAAATCTCATGTAATTAGATTTTGTTATCTTATGGTGTGCTGACACGAAAATGCCTACAATATTCTGCCATGTACAACTGTTAACATTGATAACATAAGACAACAAAATATTACATTTGTTTCATGCCTTTCACATGAGAGTATAAGGCGCTGGAATTCTGCAGAGAACAGTGAGAAAGTAAGGAAACTCTAACACAGAACTCAAGGTGCTGCCATCATATTTATAATGACTAAGCATATTAGAGCAACAAGGGCAGTTAGTCTTTGATCATTACTGATCATTACTCATCTTTGTTGGAAGCCAAGAAAACAAATGATATTGGGGTTTATTCCAAAACATAGTTATCATGAATTACCTTCTTCTACATTCGTAATTTTTCAATTTCATCATTTCTAAAGTAACCTCTTTACTGATGGCCCTTGTCTTAGTCAGTAAAATAAAGCAGGAATCACTGTTTGGTTGAATTTGAAAACATGAAATTCAGCAGTGGATCAATGGGAAAACAATACAGGAGCATTGAATAATAAATTAATAAACCTCCTCTGGCAGTTTGTATATCACAGAGTAGTTTGTAATGTCAATGGCCATTGGCTTTATTGGTGGACTGCAACTTTGAAGCTGAAATCAATATAATTTAGTCCCGGTCATAACAGGAAACTCAGAATTTATAATGTCTTTAAACTATTCATATTTTAGTAGTTTATATTTAACCCTTTAAATGGGCAGATAAATTTTCCGGAGCCTCTCGATGCAGCTTTTGGACTCTAGCTGATAAAGGAGCTTCATCTTTGTTAGCAACTTTGCTATTTTTGTATATGTAATTGTGTTTTTTTTAACATGTAAAAACACAGATGACTATGTTGCCATGTTAAATTCTTGTAATATGCAAGGCATCTGATAAGACAGACTCACTCTGAATGTAAATACATGAGCATGAACTAATCCTACCCAAGCGTCAGTGAACTGACCAATTGCAAACAAACTAATTCCACCTTGGATGGAAATTACAGGTCGTTCCTTCGTACAGTGGTAACTTTCTACCTAATCAAGTGCGACAGACAATGACTAACATTAGCTCCTTTGAAACCTGCGGAAGCATCACTCTTAGTCAGTTAAATAGTTTCAGCAATGACTAATCCTCCTTTAATTGATACTTGTGACCAGCGCTGACTCTGGCTCCAGATGGATGTATCAAATCCTGTTTGGTGCAAGGCTTCTTTGGCGCATGGCTCACAAACACTATTTTGACTGTTGCGTCTCTGTCATATCTGCCGTTTCATCAAAGTGCAAAAAATGCCAATTCATTGATTTTGCATCAAAAGTCACAAACTTTAAAATAAAAAAAAATTATTTGAGTGTACTTCATGGCGGGAATCAAGTTAAATATCATTACAGGGCTTGCAATTGAGTTTCTAACTTTGAAATATATTAACCTTTAGTCAAGGTAGATGCATGAAAATAATAAATGGAATGCGGTATGATGCCTATTGAGAATTACCCTTTATGTAAGTGTGCTGTAATTCAACATACCATCTTTGGTTTTCTCATATTCTTGACAGGCACAAATCTATCTGATACCAAATTAGGAAGGCCAGTGTTGTTATCAATATCATTATCACCTCTCCCAACACAGGCATTAATTCCATTTGCTTGACAGCACAGCCCAGCAGCCTAGCTTAATAGTTTCACTTGATTTACAATATCAGTGTCATATATAGTGTGATAGATTGAATTAACAACAAGGATTTTCTTAATACTGTATAATACATCCGCTTAGGAGGTCAGGTCTTGTGATGCAATGTTGCTGCCAGTTTCTAAGCCCTGCCTGAATAGCCTTCAGTTACATAATTAATATATTTCTACCCTGCTTATGTCGATGGTAAGGAAAAAATCTGAAAAGTGGGTTTGGTCGCCACTAAAAATTACACATAGATATTTTCACAGTGAGGAAAACATAAAGTCTATCATGCTGCTGGGGATAAAAATGTATGTCAGTTTTGCAAGTTCCAAAGTATCCTTGGATGTTTTATTCAAAACAGGTACTTGCAACAAACATGTCATGGTTATTTAATAAGGGAACTATCCTGGGGATTGAATCTAGCTTTAAAATAAACATTAGAATCTGACTGAATTTTTTTGAAGGGTAATGGGAGGCATGTAACAGAACAATCTATTGACTGGTGGAGGGACAGTTGTGTGAGCAGTGTCTTGGAGGAAGAAGCAGTAAAGAGAAGCAATGATGTGGGGGAGACATTTTGCTAGCGTGGAGTCAAAGGTTGAGTGATCAGTGTGATTTAACATACACAGTTGGATTTTAATGGTTGAATCCTGAATTAATATCATTGCTTTCTTTGTTTGAATATTGGGAATTTCACAATTTTAAATTGGCTGAACTTTTCATGTCTTTCATGCATTAAACCCAGCACCTTGGGACGTCCTCCCGATGTGAAAGATGCTATGCAATGTAATTTGTTGTTGCTATAATGTGGGAAGTGCAGCATGAAACATGATGGCAGACTGATTTTAATGTGTGGGTTGACAACATGATGCATCCAAAGCACAGAATGGACAAGAATGAGGAAAATGGTGCTGCGAATATGCCTTGTACTTCGTAAAAGAATAAAAGCAAATGAATCTAAATTGGTAAAATTGGTGTGAATTGGCCCAAATTTAGATTTTTTTTTAAATCACATTCAAATCATCCTTTTTTTTAATGTTCAGCCACAGTGAAGCCTGAGGCTGCAGGAGTGTGGGATAGACTCATGAATGTACAAAGAGTAGGGTTAGCTGATGGAAGAAAAGGGCTGGAGACAGTCCTAATAAAAAGGGGAAGAAGCATCGAGGAAGGAGACAGAAGCAATGAGGGAAGAGGCAGCTGGAGGAGGAATATATTTCAGATTGAATTACAATATGATAACTGTACCTGTAATTGACAAACACAGGAAACATTCGGAAACAACTCCAGAAGCATTGCACTTCCATTTCAAATGCATTCGTATGTGCATTCATATGAAATGTTTGTGTAGGATCAGACTCCATCAAATTATGTAACACAAAATCCATCAAAATAAAACAAACTGTAAAAGATGATCTTCCCATGATCTTAAAATTGCAGTAAATGAAGGATACAGGGTTCTGTGAAATGCAAATGTTTTTCAATTAATTAAATAGTCTTGATAATTTGATACGTGACAAAGTAGATTATGATAAGTTTCAACAATGGCTTAAATTCTGTCACTTTCTTTCTCATCGACTATTTGGTTTGTACATTTTAACTATGTAATTTAATGATGTTAATAAAGTTTAGGGTTTTCCTTTAATAAGTCCCAATGCCAATGCAGAATGGGCCGTAATACAAAGTCACCCTGCCCCCAACCTCTGGAACTCCATCCCGCAGTCCCTCCGCCTCGCCCTCTCCGTGGCCTCCTTCACGTCCCGCCTTAAGACCCTCCTTGTCAATGGTCCCATCGGTCACCCCAAATCACCCCTTTCCCTCTACCTTCCCCGTCTCCGACCCCAGCTCGGGTCCGAAATAATGACTGTCCTTGGTATGTCCTCCTGATGTGAAAGGCACTATACAAGTGTAATTTTTTGTTGTTGTTAATACCCCTCAATAAATCACAACAAACCACTTCTGAGAAGAGGATTTACTATCTTGAAGATCTTCCACATTCAGGTGCAAATTGAATATATTTTTCTATCTTGGAACAGAATATGGTCACCCTCGTGTCTTGAGTCAGTATTTTTGGCGGAATGCTTTTTCCTATTTCGTTCTACCCGAAGACATTTCAGAATCATTTTGGCTGCACAAATGGAATAATGGTACTCATTGTAAACGTCCCGTAGAAATACCGATTAAATACATCTCATGCGCATTTCTTCACCTGAAGCTTAGACTTTGACCACCGAAGACATTAGAAAGAAACCAGCTGCTTTTAGAACATAAAAGCGAATGTATTCACTGAAAAAGAAAATGCCAGAGAAAAAGAGGGGGAACAGACTTTCTCTATTGAAAGCTGAGGTTTCCACTTTCAATTGGTGATTATTCGTACCTTTTCATAGAGGGTGGCTGATTTCTTTTTAATAACTAACAGATCTGACTGGGTAAAAGAGAAGGTTCAGAAGCTCTGTGGCTCAGAGGAAAGGGAAAGATAGTGCTCTCTTGGGTCACCTGGCACGGCAGTTGTTAAGGAAGACTGAATACATTTTAATGCAAATGCATCCAACAGGTGTTATGCCCATCTGTATTTAATATTTATTTTTAAAAAAACACTGACGAGACATGGAATGTCTAAAGCCAAGGAAGAGCTTTTTGGTAGCATAAGCTTTTCATACAATATACTGTATTCCACTTGCTGCTAATTGAAACGACTTTGTCAAGGTGTGGAGAAAACTGCAGCGTTTTGCGACAGTCTGTTTAGTAGAGTTTGTTTAGTAGCCAGGTGCACACATCTCACCTCAGTGACAAATGACTTCTCAAGGGAGCTACATTCTTGTCACACAATTGAACATTTCAGATGTCACATCAAAACACACAAAAGTTTGAATTGACACATTTAGACTTCATATCACGTGAGGTTTGGATGCAGAAGGCACTCCAATCCATTTGATCACATTCTTTCACAAAACCAACTCAACCAGTCTTACAGCAGCAGGCTTGTTTTCACTTGCTTCTAAGCTTCATTAAATGAGTAATACCACATATTCTGTTGCATTTTTGTCCTTTCAATTCTCTCTCTCTCCTCCTCACCTTATGCTTCTGGCGCTGATTCACGGTGACATATAGTGCCAAACCACCTGCTGGGATCTCACTAAAGTATCATTCTTCATATGCAAGCCAGACAATGAGTGTTAGAAGTCAATGCAACCATGAGTGGGCGGCATAGCAAACCCTGATCAAATCCTGTGACTGTTCCAACAGCAAACACATGTACAATACTTCCCAGCACTAACTCCATGACTTTCAGGAGTGGTAGCCTTGGCTGATTGTCTCTTCTTGCCTCTGGGGTCAATTGTGTTGATTGTTCCTGCCTCCCCAACTGAGATGAGCTAAACTCAACTCAGACCAGTAAGCAAATCTAATACATTTCTGGTCCATATGGCTCAGTTACAATCTGCACAGTGAACTTATCAACTAAGTTTGCATCTGTATTGGGTGAATGAAAAAGCAGCAATTTCGTTAAGAGCTTTAGAATGGCTTTGTATTGACTGCATTGAGTTTGCTACCATGGTTTATGACACTATCTGAATCCCTCAATGTCGATTTACTTTTGTAGATGAAAATCTTTCTTGTCTCTATCTCCAAGTGAATAATAAGCAATGTTATTTGGAGTGTTTCAAGAAAGTTCTCAAAGGATTAAACAACCTGAACTCTGTTGGCAATTATTTTGAGAGCGGGTAGCAAGAATTATGTGTTGATGAAACGGGGGCAAAAACAGATTAAAACTTTCAATGGTTTAATTCCAATTACTGTACTAATAATAATCCTTGCATTTGATACGGCAATTTTCATATCTTCTAGATGTCTCAAAGCACTTCAAAGATTATACTGTGAAGTGAATTAACTGTATATTTGTGGGCGAAACGCAGCAGCCAATTGCGCATAGCAGTGTTCCTCTAGTTTGAGATGTTAACACTGAATATGTTGCATAGTCAAAGATAATTGTATAAGGAAGGAATCAGTTACCCATCAATCAGTGGATACCACCATTGTCTGGCACATTGATTTCTATGTGGGTAACATTAAAGAAGGTATTCGCAATTATACTTCAAAGGCTGTAGATTTTACTCAAAGAAGTTTATTCGTTAACCGAATATTCACATATCAGTCACTTACATTTTATGCTTCCACCTTAGCAAGGATTTGTTTCAAATGTAACCGAATCTATCAGTGGAAGATCTAAGACATCAATCTTGGGAGGTGTGATTCAGGAAGTGTTCAAATTTAGGCTGAAAACATGGCAAACTAGTGAATAGGGCAAAAAGTGGCAAGAGTTGACAGTTTCAAATAGAGTGCCATGTACAAATATGCTCAGTGCAGAGAGGAAATGTCCTGACTGAGTTTACACTTACTTTCCATTTGCTTCTTCAACAGTGTGATAGCACCGACAAACCATGGCTGATGATAGAACTACAGGGTGACCAAAAAGTTGTGAAACCATTACAATAGCCTATAAAGTTCGAAGGAAGAAAGTTCTTCTTAAGCAATTGTGTTAGCCTAAGTTTTTTCCGCTGAAACTTAGCAGTTTTCTGTGAGCTGAAAAGAAGGGTCAGCGATTTGCATTGTGGAACAATACCTTGAGATGTGGAAACTAAGCTTGCTGCAAAGCAAAATCTGCTGGTTTTGATCCTCTAGAGGAGCACATTGCATTGGTGATTCACGAGTGATAATTTAAGTAACACAAATTCAGCACAATTTCCATTCACAGCTTTCTGAGCCTCTTAGTCTGACAGGGTCGCACATCACCCATATTTTGGACTTTTTCTCCATTGCCCTTTCTTCTCAAGTATTTATCAGCCCACTCATCCATTGCATGCTTTGCAGGGGTCCAGAAGTGTGGGAGTATATAAAGGAGCTAAAATGTGTATGTACCTCTGTCACAACTAACACAGAGTAATCTTCAAAGTAAGAGTGCTATTGCTGTTTTAAATTCTTTGTTAAAAGTTACTATTCTTTCTTAAAAGACCTTCGACTGTGCCATTGGTCACCTCCTTCTCCTCCCTTCCCTCCACCCTCCCCGATCCGGACCACAGCGCGGGTCCGAAGCAGTGACTGTCCAGCTATCAGACATCCTCCCGATGTGAAAGGCGCTATACAAATGTAATTTTGTTATTGTAAAACCCTCTGTGAAAAAAATTATTACGGAATAAAATTAATCTTGGGAATAGCTGCACAATTAGATTTCTTCAAAAAATGAAATTATTTGTTTGAATTTCTACAATTGTTTTATTTTGCATAATTGAATCGTTAATGCTATTTAAAGTTAATTGCCGCAAACCCTTTGCTGAAGGTTTTAGTTTTAAATCAGCCCAGGCACATAGAGATCACTGGTAACTGAATTTTGATAAGTATTGCATGTCAAGGATATCACAGCTGTAACATTTTCATTAAAATACACAAGCTGATTTTGTGCTGAATATTATAGCAAAGTAAGTACTGGAAATTCCTGGAAATTCTATTAAGAAATAAACATGGAACCAGCAGCTGTCTAAGTGATTCTAATGCATTTATTTGAAGGAGCCACACAAATGTGAATCCCAAACTGATCGTGTCTGACAAGCATAGGCTATATATATCACAGGAAATAATACTGCTAAAGATAAATAATCACAGACAACTTTTGCATCGATATAGATATCCTTTGGTGCTGTGATTTTTTTTGTTGACATGCTCTTTTTTTTCCTGGATCCACATTTTGCATGAAACTTCTGGACAATGGCATTATCATGTCTTTTATGTAATTACAATAAGATTAATAAGATTAGAAGTGTTATTTGGTTATTGCATCAGATTCCAAAGTACCAAATTTATCTCTTATTAATCCTCATGGAAATACAATTCATGTGTTTGAATACAGTGATTTGCATAAACACTTCTTTGTACTATTCATTTCTAAAGTGTTGTCACTCAATGCCTGACTGTCACCAATAATTCTTTGCTGTCCATAATACCTAGGATTTCTGTAGGACTACATTATAGACTACTTTTTTTTAATGTGTTTATTACATGCGTTAACTTTCTGATCACAGATATAATGCTGTTAGGAAGAGATGGAAGCTTGGGAAAGTGACTGAAGAATTTCAATGGAGGCCACTCAAAGGGGAGAGTGCTGTGATTCCTATTCACAATGTCACGATGCAAAACTTTATCATGTAATATAAGCAGGAGTTCTGCACAAAACATCTACTCATATGTTGGGTCCAAACACGATTTTTCTTTAACCCTGCAACCCACTTAATTGCCTAATGAACAGAAGTCTCCACATTAAGTGAGAGATTCTGCATTCAGATATATTGCAAGTGTTGTGGCATATATGTTGGGTTTCCCCCAAACAACTAACGAGGGATTCCTTTGAAAATTATCTGCATGATCACTAGCAGATGGAGGGTTGATTCCCATTAGTTAGTTTTCCTGCACAGTTCCTGACATCAATCAATTCCATGTTATTTCCTGATATTCTTGTTGCTAGTCCTCCAAAGTAGTCACACGATGTGAACAACGCAAATACTAATATCAAATCAAAGTGAAGAAAAAAAAGTCATTTACAATCCACCCGGTTCATAATGATTCACGTTAAGTGGGATCAATTCCTAAAAGTTAATGAAACTAACAAATAAGAAAAATGAATGTTCCATTATTTACTGACATGGAACCGACAACTGGCTCTTTCCAATTAGCAAAGCTATTTGCAGTGATTCCTTGTACACTCCTTTCCTTGGAGTGACTATCGATTTCAGACAGAAGCATAAAGGGAATGTGACACTACATCAGCAATATGGAATATTCACAACTGCTTTTATCGGAAGATTTTATAGCTAAAGCAAGAAAATAATAAAAATATACCATAGGTTTGTCTCTCAGGACATATAACCCGGGTCACACAAATAAAATTGCTTTAATGGTCCTCCGTGTGGTTATAAAAATTACATTAAAAAATTAAGAATTCAAGATTATTGCTCATAGACCCTTACAATAAAGTGCAACATTTACAATTGTGGGCATCCCGACTTCAGACAAGTGTCACAAACTGTGAACATATTGTATGTGTATTTGAAGGCTTGTGGTACCAGAGGCTCATCAATAGTCTCATTTATGCTTATGTCTTGTTTGCCTGAAGGTAAAGAATGGTTTATGGGATGAAACGACCTTTCCCCTGTGTAATTATCATCCGTCAGTAGTTTCTCCCTGCAGAGAATTATGAACGAGTGGAATTTCAGAACACGCAGCTACACTGGCTCTTACACTGCGAGACATATTGAAATTGTGTTTCTACAGGATTTACTGGTTAATTCTTTCTTAACAATGTCTCGCCAGCCCGGTGCCAAAACAAACCGCTACAAGTCGGCCATTACTGTTGGACTGACATCTTCATTTGACATAATACAGTTAATGCAACAGTCTTTGAATTTTAAAATGTTCAATAAATCAAATAATTCTTAGCTATTTTACTGTTGTAAGCAAGTATACTATTTCCAGCATGGCAAAATTACACCAGTCTTTGAAGATCTTCACATTTATGTGTGGCAAAATTTGGACTGAAATTTGCCAACAATTTTTCATGTTCTTTTGAAAGGAAAGTTTTGATAGTATATTTACGTGAATCTTTCACCCCACAACACATTGTGATACAGCGTGGAGAATGTCAAGGTTTCATCATCATTTAGACAGTTGCCACCCAGTTACATTATATAAAATTTTGGCTAAATATTTGTCTCAGATCACCCAAAGGACTATTCCCATATGTAAAAACAACTTCAGTTCTGCTTGGCCTAGCCCTTTTAGTCTCTTGTTTAGCTAAGACTGATATTTGTTTATTTCGTGCAATCACCATATCTGCTCCTTTGAACCATTTTCAAAGCTACAAATCCTCTGTTTTTGTGGTAAAGCAACAAATATTTCTCTTTATGTGAAGGATGAATATGTTATGATGTGTGTTTTTAAATAGCTTAGTGCAGTTTCATCTTTAATAAACAACAGAAGACGGGTTTTAACATGGGCAGATTGTGCCAGGAAATGTTTCCTTCACAGAAAGGATATTGTAGGATTGGAGGCTTGCATGAAGCATAAACACTGGTAAGGACTTGTTGGGCTGAATAGAACTATTTCCCTGTTCTAAGGCTCCATGTACTTTTATGTATCTGTTCATAAGCTGGTGCCAGAAGACACGAATATAACAAAACCTAAAACCTAAAAATTTTTAGGATTAACCTCTACTTTTTCATGTTATGGGACCTCAACTACTTAATATTCTGCCAAGCCAATATTGTGGAGTGGGAATTCATAGGATCCACCCTTCATACTAATTTTTATGCCAATAGAAAAGTTTGATTCCTTGCATTTGATATAGCGCCTTATCACGTCTTCGAGACGTCTCAAAGAACTTTGCGGAACACACTGAATTGACTGTATATTTTCTGTTTGCCAGTCAGGGCAGATACTCTGTTATTAAGTAATGCATTTTGACACCATACTATAATTCAAGGAAATCAAACACCAAGATGCTTTGCGTCATGGTTAATGATGGGGACTTTTTTTTTTGCATTGCACACAGCTCTGCTCACAGCTCTACCCAAGCAGTGCTCAGAACTCCACCCGATTCCTGATCAGAAATCACATCCGTTTTGTGATTGCAATTCAAGGGTTAAATCTTTCATGATGGACATGTCGATAAAGAAAGTGTCTAAAATGGCACAAATACATAAAGCCCAGAAGGTCGTGGGTTGAAGACCCAGTCTGTTCAGTTAACTGATCTCAATCGGGACAACGGTTGGCTTCAATTGGCCTCAAGAACTCAAGGTTGGGAGGTGGAAATCCACCAGTTCCTGGTAACCTCTGCCAAATCTGTCCTCGTTCCAGCACTTGACCCTCCACTGACCCTGGAAAATTGTATATTGTAGTGTAAATATAACAAAATAAATGCAAATGGGTCTAAAAAAAATCGCAGAATCTAATGTGTGAGTAGCTACATTGATTCATTTGCAGATACATGCCTATAACTAACCCTTTCACCTCATTCTTTTATGATTGTAAGAACCTGTTGTGGGTGAGGTTGTTGCAATTCCATTATCTAAACTGGTAATGCTACATATCCTTTATTGCTTAGGTTCATGTTTAGGAAGCACTTACCCATGGGACGTCTCTCTCACCAATATGAGTCCTTTAGTGTTCACTAATGCAGTGGACAGATGGTGACTGAAATCAGCCTTTGCTGACTGAATGGCTCATAGTCGAGTTTATTGAAACACCTTCGAGTGTGTCCCATCAATTTGTTCTCAATTGGTGTCCCACTATGTGTTGCTTTCACAAATATTATTACAAGAATGGACCTTTTTTTATCAGGAGCCAAAGCTGCTTTATTCTACAAGTTCCTCAAAGAACTCATTAGAACGTAATCACCAGGCTACTGATACTGTATCAGGCAACTTAAGGCTGATGTTGCCATGATCCACTAGCTCCCTATTATATAAATCAAGTTCACATCAAATGTTTGAGGGGGAAATGTAACATTAGGTGATCAATCAACTACTGTTTTTTTCTTGAAAATTGCTTGAGCCGGAGGTTTCATCCGAATTGCAGAATATTTACTTTTGAAGAGACAGAGAAACTCAGGTTTTCATTTAAGGTTTTCAAATAAAATGACTATTAAACAATTTATTTTCTTTTCCGAAGAGATACCTTGTGATGCTCAAAACAAAATGTTTCAACTGAACAAACGTGTAAAATAAAACGATCCGGTTAGTCACTGCGGAAGTATTAGGATAACATATTCATCATTATTGATCTCCCGGGTTGTGTGAGATGATGTATTGTGACATAGGTCAAATCTTCATCTAATAGTATCCTGTGCTCAACTAGATAGATCCAGGGTTTGTGCACATCTGCAGCTGGGGTTCATCCAGGTACAGCTAATGCTGTGGGAAGGATTACAAGGGAATCCCTGAATTTATGGCAAAGATTCAAAGGACCAATTTCAGCAATGACGGAAGCAAACTAGCTCAACATGACCAAACTTTACTGCAAGACGATAAGATGGTAAATTGTTTCTAAATGTATATTATCAGATCTGGTCAAAATACTTTGGAGGTAACTAGAGTAGTGATAACAAATGAAGAAAGATAATGGTTCTTACATTTGATGCAAAGTGCAAAGAAAGTACTTCATAGGAATCATCAAAATGTTCAAGAACATAAAACTAATAATCTAACAATAATGCTTGCATTTGATATGTCGCTTTTCACATCTTCTAGGCGTCTCAAAGAGCTTTACAGAATGCACTGTAAAGCAAATTGACTGTATTAGAAAGTATTAGAAACAAAATATTAGAAGGCCAGAACATCAGCACAAATATCACCAGTCTGATGAAAATATATTGTCTATCATTGATAATGTCATAACGTTTTAGATGAATTCAAGAATTAGTGGCAGCTTTTATTTAAACGCACTGGAAGGCATTGCTTTTAAGTTATCCTTGTGCAGGTTTAGGTATCAACGTTCTCAAGATTTACATTGCAGTAAATCATATATATAGGTCACAAATACTTCAATGACAACTTGTGAACTTATAATAAACAAAAAACAGCGAGGCAGTGATTTGAAATGTTGCTGCTAAATAGTAGCACTTGAATCCTCTATGCTTCTAAATTCCCAATCTCAAGTGAGTCATTATGGAGATATGGGCATGCGATGCTTGTGAACAAGCAAGCCATTCCAATGAGTTGGCAGAGGGTGAGTGGGAGAAAGAGAGAGGGAGGAGGAAGTAAAAGAACAGCTATCCCTGAGTATTTTAGTGCATTTTCTAGCAGTCAGCTTTGGTGTGGGTGATTACACATACTACTGTTAGTGACCTGGCGAAATTGTGGAGGGCAGACAGGGGTCAATGGGAAAAACAACTTCAAACAATAATGTAAAATATCTAACTAAATATAGAAAACAATGATTTTACTTATGATTTTAGAATAAATGGCATTCAAGTGCCTTCCATTATATCTTTAGCTATACATATACTTGCTACTGCTTTCTGCAGTTTGCTGACACAAGGATTTTAAACAAGCATATCTATCAAAGGTCCACAACACAATGCAAGTTCCCCACGGTATGCACAGCAGGAAGAGTACTCATTCCAAACGCTGCAGAAGGTTTTTCGAATCTGCTTCAACTCATTTTTGCTGGTAAGTTGATCAGCTAGTGCTGAACAGCATGTAGGAAAGTACAGGGAATGGATTAGGTCTGAAATATAAACGAGTAAAACATCCCATTTGAAAGAAACTGTGATTTCTCACTTGCTGTGAGGTTGCAGAACACTGAGAGCGAACTGCAAACTCAGTTCTCAGTTGCTCGTTGAAATCCAACAAATTGAGCACATCACGACTCCTCAAATATGGTTTGATAAAAACTCGATGGGTTTGAAGAGAAGTAAAGAAATACTTAAAGAAATAAGCGGGGGGGAAAAAATGCAGGAGGTGATGTGATAATCAACATATTCAAACAGGGCTTTTCCATGAGGAGGGAAGTGGAGCAAAAACAAAAATATTTTTTTTAACAAAGCAAATAATAGTAATAATCCTTGCCTTTATTATATAGCCCCTTATCATGTCTTTGAGGTATCTCAAAGTGCTTCACAGAATATACTGTAATGTTAATTTACTGTATATTTTGTGGACGAAGCATCTATCTACCAAACTTCAATGATATTTGTGCTTTTATTTAAAGGGTATGACACCCTTACATCAAAGCTGCATTAACTGTAAATACATAAGAACCACCTGTGTATTTACCGTTGCTCAAAGCATTCTTTTTTTGCTGTATGCTGTTATGGAGATGACGGATTGAGCAATACAGGACGGAAGAAAGGAAATTTACATCTACTTTAAAATGCTGCAATTAGCAACATTCCACTCCCATACAAGCCATAGCAATTTTCTGCTGGAATGCATGTCAGCAGTAATCTCTGATAGAACTATGCTAGTGCCACTGCAGGTGAAAATATCAGCCACTCTCAATTGGAGAACAGCAAAAAAAATGACTCCCACATTAAACGTAATCGCAGCATTAATACAATCAACAACCCAAAGAATATAAACTCGCAGCCCATATAACAGGAAACTGAAAACTCTGGTATGAAAGTGCAATTGAACACAAAAGTCCACACTGATTTGATATTTATGTTGTGTTTGGAGAATTGACAGGGCTTGATTTAATTTGTGTATAAGGTCAGGAGCCAGCAGGGAAGTCTAAACCAATGAAAGTTACAACTGCACATTTATAAACCAGTCAGACATAACATGGTGCAAAGTTGAAATCATCTGTATTGCAGAGGGGGTTTGACAGTATCACAAGAAGATAGTTCTGTCTTTTACTTTATTAAGCAAAAGAAACAACGTTAGTTAAAAGAGATCAAGCTAATCTCCAAATTCTCTATCGTAAAATTATTATGTTATACATTATATTGAATATGGGAGATTGCAGATGCATATCATTAACAGCATTTCATTTGGGTATTTATTTAATCAGTAACCCTGTAATTACTCCAAAATCACAAAAGCATTATCGACCTACTCACGGGAGTAGGACATTATCTCACAGGATTAAAATAAAACTGAAATCTCCCCCCAAACATCGATCACTGGAGCTCTGTATTACTTTGTATTTATCAACCTTAAATATGTCCCCTATTCCATAGCTCTTTTTCCTCATGTGCTTGCATCTTATCAAAAGTTTCTATTGTCTTTATATTTGTTACCTACCCTCGATGATCAATCTATAAATAAATAGAAGATGATACAGCAACTTTCATGGCAAGAGTAGGAGGCCTCAAAGCATTTCATGGGATTTATATATACACGAGGAAGGGATGCCAATTAGCAAAAACGGAGAAGGAAAAGGATTTGGGTGAGATTGCTGCTGATTTATGAAGTTTTTCAGTCAGTGTGAAATTGTTATCAACATACTTAATGAAATATCTGAATAGCATTTGATATGTCTGTGAATTTGTATCGAGCAATACTGAAGCCACATTTTGAATACTGTGTGTAATTAAAGGTATTCCATCTTAGAAACACGGTTGTATCAGTGTGGGTTAGAGAAAAGCACAGAATGTGGAGTTTGGCTTCTATTTTATGAGCAGAGACTTCCCACTGGAAAAGCAACGATTGAGGGAGGGAGACTTAATTCGAGTCTAAGTCTGCTGAAGGCCTGTTGTTTTTGTAATCAAATTGCTTACAGAAACAGCACACTGATTTAACATTAACAAGCTTCAAGTGGAACTACAAATTAGATTTTTTTAAATAGAGAGTTGTAAAACTGCAAAAGCAATTCAGTTAGTTATCTCTGTCACAAACTGGAGGTGGATAAATACAGTGAATTAAACCAGATAAACACAGTATCTGGTTGGGCACAGGATTGGAGGTGACATAGCTTGTATGCAATGGAGATAATTAAGGACTGCATTGGACACCACATCTCCTGTGTTCTTTATATGGGGGAGGGGTGCATATCGATGTTAAACATTACAGTGGATGAATATTACAGAGTCTACAAGGTCCATAGACAATTTTTATAGGATGTTGCCTCAGCATATTGAATAAGGGTCAGTAGAATCTGTCTTTTACTTTTTTAGATTTTGTGTGTGGAAGGAGCAGGCTTGGTGGGCTAAACACACTTCTGTTCTTTGCATCCTTATGTTCTATTTTAGCTTCTGACCAATTTCTGCTCAAAAGCCCTTTTTTTGTTCAAACGATCTATTTTCATTAACCAGTTGAACTCACAACCGATAAATCAACATATACTTATTTTCATTTACGTTTCCAACTAGATATGTTCCCCCCCCACCCCCCACCATGATTAATGTAAAGTGAAACCAGGAGCGCAAACAATGAGTTTCTTCCAGAACTCCATTGCTTAGCTGAAAGGGCTGCAGACTTTTGTCAAAATCAACAAAATCCCCCAAACAATGCAGATGTCTACATTTACAGCAAGCGCAATCCTTAGGTTCTGAATGTTTCCAGGCCCTTCAGAAGGACATTGGTTTGAGTACTTCTTAGATTCAGTTAATTGATTTTTACAGTCGGACAGGGCTTTCCATCATTAACTTCTCATTTATAGGCCTTTTATTTCTTTGTAAAAATGGTCACAAAATGTAATCATCTTTTAGTCACAAAAGCTTAAATGAACCCCAGCTGGAGAACTATCAGGTCTATTTAAATACCTTTCATGTTGTATGTTGCCCAAATCATGTAGCTCCAGGCAATTTAGAAACGACAGCAGTCTGGCAGGCAACCACACTAAATTATTTTCACCTCTCCTAATACACACTTAATCCATGTCTATTTATCTTGTACATGATGTCTGAATAAACACCATCTAGAATGCAGCTAAACAAGCATTGGAATCTGTTTAATCATTCACATCGTGGACAATACAATATTAATGCGTTGTGCTCTTTTGAAACTAACTGCATTAAGAGCAGCAAATAGAGAGCAAGCCACAAATAAACAACAATAAAATTGCATTTGTATAGCGCCTTTCACTATAATCCTGTAGCTCAGTGGTTAGAGCACTCAATTTACAAGCGAGAGATCTGGGTTCAATTCCAGGCAGGGCAAAACCATGGGCAAGTTTCCTTACTCCACATGCCTAATAATAATCCCTCAAAAAAACAAAGACTGTTTGTGGGACACTGCTGTATGCAATTGGCTGCTTTGTGTTTCACCCACATATATTGGGTGAAACATACGTCAATTCGCTTTACAGAATATTCTGTGAAGCGCTTTGAGACATTTAGAAGACGTGAAAAGCTGTATATCAAATGCATGGATTATTATTATTATTCACGTCGGGAGAATGCCCCAAGGCGCTGGAACGCTAAAGACAGAATGCAGGGTAATCCATTCACTCTTTGCCGTAGTATAGTTTGCAATTCTTGGGAAAAAACATGGATATTGGCAAGCAAATGTCTTTTGATTAGACAGTTCTCGGCAGTGATCACAAATCCACTGATAGGTTCGTGCAAATTTCTCTCAGAGATGCCAAGTAGAACTGAGATAACCCTTGGCAAGTAAATAGCATATTTGATTCAAGATGAAATCAATGTCACTTTAAAGTATTAGAATTTTTATGATGAAAACAATAGATACACTTAAAGCACTGATGAGTACACTTTAAATGAGTCCTTTTACCTTAATTATTTAATGGAAATAATGATACAAGTTTCTATTGTTTGTACCTGTCTTGTGAGGAAAATATTTAATATCCTCATTCTATTCCCAATATTGAAACATCTTAGTAAACCTTAGTTACCAACCGTGATTAACAATGCAATTATAATACATATCACCTTTCATTTAAGAAGTACTGTCCAGTTTCTACTGCTAGCTTCTTACTTATAGATTCTTCCAGTGTGCACATTTGCTATTAATATTGCCCGGTGTGGCATTATGAATTTGGCATCCTTAAGAGAGTGATTTTTTGACTGAAGCATTTCACTAACACATAGTCACTGCATTTTGCAATATGTCCCGGGAAGCGCTTTGAGACGTCCACTCAAAGTGAAAGGCGCTTCACCTAATGTAAGGATTATGATTAATATCATAAATATAGTTGTCCAGTACACATCAAACTCGGGAAGCAGTGCTATTTAATTAATGGGGCAGTGATGGTTAGGATTTAATCCTATTCCAAGCCTCTTCTGTTGAATGGAGATGCTTCAAACCTAAAAGAATTACGTGTAGTGTGGTTTTGCAATACAACAACAACGACAAAATTACATTTGTAAAGCGCCTTTCACGTCAGGATAATTTTCAAAGCAGAAAAAAATTATTTTGTCTTTTATATTGATTGACTCTACAAACTGCACAGTAAGGCTGTGTACATTCCCTTTCTATGCTATTTTCATAACTTGCAGTTGAACTTTTAAAAAGATGAAAAAAAATTGTCCAAAATAGGTTTAAACAAGCATCTTACCCTCCCAATATAGTTAATTCGGTTTGCAGAAGTCAGGACTCAAACTTTGAAATATCCTGTTGTCAAAAATCCCTGGAGAGACTGCTAGTATTACCAGGTCTCAGATGAACACTGAGAGATCAAACACACATACATGGATTAAAAACCTGGTCTCCCAGCTAACAAAAGGTTACAACATCGTAATACTTTCGAGCTACCTTTCTTAATATAACACTCTCCCCTCCAAATTCAACGGGACAATTCTAAGTGTAATGCGCTTAGGGTCAGAGTTTCAAAATTAAATAAATGGTGCAATTGTACTGCCAGAAGGGAAAAGGTTTGCTCCCAGCAGTATAGTGATATAGAGCAGGAAGCTGGATTGATTCTGCTCACCCTATGCTATTTTCTACCAGGGCTGAGAAAATAAACCAAGAACCTGATTTCGCCTTTTGATTTTGGTCTGAATCAATAACTGTCCAGGGCCTTGGGACATCCTCCTGACGTGAAAGGCACTATACAAATGTAATTTTGTTGTTGTTGCCATTCTGTACATACAAGTCTTGGATCCACTCACATAAGTTTTTGAGCAAAAGTCGTTGGATAAATCTTCAATTGATTAGAATAATAATCATAATGATGATTATACTGTGCTTGATAGAGTATATAATAACAACAAAATTACACTTGTATAGTGCCTTTCACATCAGGAGGACATCCCAAGGCGCTAATAATGTTGAGACCACCTACAAATGCTTCACAAACTTTCCGGAAAGTGTGGTGCCTGTGTGATTGTGGCAGCATATTTGTACGTCGCTATATCCCACAAACAGTCATGAAGTGTATGATCTATTTTATCTGGGGAATTGTTGGCTGGGTAAATGGGACCTTGCTTCAATATTGCATCCAAAGGATGGCACCTCTATGAATGTGGCATTCCCCTGGGACTTCACTGGAGCTTCAGCCTGGATTGTAAATTCAAATCCTGACCATGGCTTCAACCCACTACTTTCTGAATTAGAGGCACAAACCAATCTGACACCTTTTAGAGTACGTAGTTATCTATTTATTATTAAGGAAAGCGATTTTCCGTTTTGTTCAGAGAATACATTTGTCAGTTGTCTGTGTAGGAAATTAAAGGATTAAAATACCATGGCAATGTAATCAAACTAATGTCTCCGGTTGATTATGGATCAAGACTCCAAGGATCACATTGAGCTTCACTATTTCGATTGCATTCCTAAACAATTATCCCCGAGAAGTAGATCAGCCCAATTTTAAATGCTAACAGTTTGCAGAAGCTTTTTGAAGGACTCAAAGTCAAATGAAAAGATCTTTTTCAGTTTAAAATCAGTTTTCAGTAAAATGCATTTCATATGTAGGAGAACTGTAACTGAAATCTAGTGTGTTTAGTTTAAATTCATTCTAGAGAGATTAGGAGGCACAATCTCAAATTAGACCAGAGGCGTATCATCATTAAATACACAAGGCCCCACAAAATCAGTTGAAGTATCCACTCACCTGAATATGTGCTACAGATTATTCTGTCAATTTATGTTGAGAGCTCATTGACTTCCTATTGCCCGTGCGACCATTCAAACTGTCACAATCTAAATCAAGTCGATTTCCAAACCTGCAACTGTGTCTTTGTAGTAGGAAGCAGAAGAACAATAGAAATGCCTTCCATGTGCAGTATACTGAAGGTTGTAACTTGCAGGATTCACTCTGTAGCTTATGGCCTAAATATTATCAAGGCTGAT
Source organism: Hydrolagus colliei (assembly GCA_035084275.1). NCBI lineage: Eukaryota > Metazoa > Chordata > Chondrichthyes > Chimaeriformes > Chimaeridae > Hydrolagus > Hydrolagus colliei. The sequence continues at coordinate 7,516,501 of CM068751.1, read as the reverse complement.
GGATTTATGTACTTATGTGGTGGGCAGCTGATTAATTAAACATGGAACATTAATAGGTGATTCCCGTTTTGAAGAGGCTGCTGTCTTCATGACCAGGCATGTGTGTTTGGGCAGATTGACATGATAAACAAGCGAAGTGCTGATCTTATCTTGACATGATTTACACCATATTTACACATTTGCTGTTTGCTAACCTTGGTCAACTTTCCTTCCAATGATTTTAATAGGATTTCCTACTACATCCACAGAACAAAATCTCTGTCATTATCAGTGAGCATTACATCGCGTTGTCTGTTTCCGAAAGAAAAGATTTGCGAAATAATTTTCTATGAACATTACGTCACTTTAAAAACTTTTGATATTCCAAATCAACACGTCTTTCTATTCTTTCCGAAAATTGTGATGCTCATTTTTATTTAAATTTAAGACCGTTTCCCCTACTCCAGTTTTCAACTGCCAGGAGCTAGTCTAATCTGTAGTTAGTTCTCTTTCAGTCTAACAGGAAACTGGTGCAAAATTATCTCACATACCTAGTAAACGTGGCAATGGTAACTTCCAAAAAGACCCTAAGGTGCATTTGAGCGAGGCTGGATTCACTCACTCACCCTTCAGTCCCCCTGAGAAACCATCTCACTTCAACTTGCTTCAGACAGGATAGCACCAAACAAGAACTCAGTCTGCAGGGAAGCTGAATCCTACTACTTTATGCCATTCTGTTGGATTTTTAACCCTGGGTTATCTCCAAGTGACCCCCTAAAGAATTGAGCTCTCTGGACAAATTGGTCATAATTCAGAATGTAGGGTACTGTAATTCCATTAGCTTTACAGTACTGTACATCCTGAATTATGGCTCTTCTGACTCATTATTCAATTCTTTCCTTGGTTCAATTACACACCTCTACAGCTAAGGAAGATAGATGGAGGTCATTTGGGAACTGTAAAGCAAAATGCGTTGAATACAGAAATGCATTCTTAAGCTGATTTACGCTTCTCCGCTGTTCTGTACCAAATTGGAATACAGGAACAATGATTGGAATTGTTTTCCTTTTTTCTTTGCCTTGTCGTCAAAGTTATATGGAATTATAACCCTGATTACGCAGTGTGTGTTGGACAATAATAAGATAATTGTATGGATTGGACTGTGGCTGGTGCTGGTGCAGTGATGAACAGAGTTAATTGTGAGTGCTACTGCGATGGGCTGGGAGAATTAAATTCATAGTCACTTCACTTTGCATTATATTCCGTGAAGCGCTTTGAGATGTCTTGAAGATGTGATAAAGCGCTATATCAAACGGAAGGATGATTATTTCTTGCAACGCGGGAAACATTCTTTGTGTACAATTTTACAGTGCACATTTACTTCAGAACTCTTTAAAAGTTGCCTGTGACCACGGCCTTACATTCCTTCCCCCAATTCATGCTTTGCTTCATTTCCAAATGAAGAGTCAGCAAGATGACTGATCCCAGACTTCTGCCCATGTTCCTCTTAAGCTGGCTGCTGCAAGGTTTATTAAGAGTGCTGCGGATTGTCTTGCCCTCTGAGTTTCCTCCTCCCTCAGGCAGAGTACTTTACCTCCCAAGCAGGCGAGATGAGATCAAGAGTACCAAATCTGGGAGGGTGGGGGAGGTGGGGAGGGATAATTACCTGTAGAATACCACTCTGCGCAGTCTTAAGGCACTTGGCAATCTAGCAAAGCATGTGGTTTTAAAGACAAGAATCAGGATAGCATCACGTATCAGTGAGAGCTAAAGTTCACGCATTGGAATTTGTTGAGTATGGAATAGTAAAAGGCCATGGTAACATAAAACAGGAAATAGAATGGATTTTAAAGTAATCTAATTAAAAGGGAGAAAAGAAACCTAGACTCCGACAAGCTTTCAGACTGAATCATAAAAGTTTTGTTTAACAAGGCAAGAGGATTTGTAGCTATCCTAGCTTTAACTCTACAGATTAAACAGACATGGGGGAGGGAAAAGGGTCCCATTAAATAAACCCAAAGAAACATATAGAGGCCTTCTTAGTACTGTTCACATCCGGACTTTTTGTCAAACAACTTTGAATTAGTACGTTTGAATTAAAAAGAAAAGTTCCTCAAGCTATTTTCGGTGCACAGTTAACATCAGTATATTCACAGTGCACAAAAGCAAAAGATTTCAAGTCTATTGGTTGCGCGCAGAGTTATTCCGAATGATTTAGTATTTCTGTAACTCAGTTCTTCTTAATCCATTTCAACAAATAATAAAAACAGGAAGGAAGGGCCAGCCAGGCCTGTAAAGTTAGGACATTGTTCTCTTTCAGATCTGTTGTGGATTTCCAGCATGGCTGTGTTCATTTGATATTTTTAGTGCGTCCAATTTTCTATTTCACGTTCGACTAAAGTCAAACCGGATTGTTTAAACAGTAATCTGGTGTATGCTGTCGGATGTGATGCATTGAGGTCTAAAATGCTTAATTTGCAAACCGGGCATTGGGCTATTTGGGACTTCAAGATTGCGACTCACGTTTTAGGATTTACTATTTTTTTTAAATGGAAGAAATCTCAATCCTAAATACTGGTAAAGGACGTTTAGCGCCTGTTGTTTTGCTTTCCGAACTGTTGTCAAATATTTTGGGCATCTTCTTGACTGAGTAAAAGCCTCTAAGCAAAACACAGGATCATCCAGGTGTCATTCAGAATACTGATGTTTTTGCTACTGATGTGTATTGCGCCTCTTAATCCCTCCAATCCCCCTCCAACAACAACATCTGGAACCCCTTCCCTCTACCTCCTACATCTCTCCCCTCGCTCTCTCTATCAATCTTCAAGTTAAACCTCACCTTTTCGGCTACACCTTTGCCTCCGGCTCTGGTCGATGTGAGTTTTTTTCCCTCTTCTCTACTATTTCGCTACCTTTCCTGAAGGTGGTGATTTACGTAGCATTACTGGATGGCAGGGAAGAGGAAAGAGTTCCACAGGCTGCCATTCAGTAGCTTGCCAAAGTGACCATTCTTCACGTGTGAGAATAGCCAGGAAAGCCACGCATAGTTAAGCCTGACATGCCCTTAGACTTCTACCAGAGGTCAATGGATAGTGGTCACAGGCAAGAACCATGGGCAATTTTTATCTTATAGCCTGGTGGGGTAGGGGACTGTTTATTTCAGGACTCCAGGCATATATTTGATCAACAGTGGAGGCATTTGCAACTAAAAATACTTTGTTGCACCCAAGTCCCCAGTTAATGTGTTCGAGACAGTCCACCACCATTATTATTATTATTAGGCAGCTATTTGAATGTTTGAATGTGTTGCTTGTAGCAAGTAGCAGAAAATACGCAGGTAGATTTACCATTGTTGCTAACTTGCTAATAACCATTGAGAATAAAACCCATCTCTTCTGAGACGCTGTTTCCTTCCCCCATTTTCTTTACCGGTTAAATTCTTTTCACCGTCTTTTCGTTTATTTCTGAGGGCGCTGTTACTCTCAGGTAGCTATTGGTTTTATTCATATTTCGTATTGATTCCTTGTGCCATTATTATAAACAAAACTACAAGCTGCCCAAGGGGCCAGTGTATTTAATTGTTCATCTCCCAATCTGAAGGTTGTGAGTCTGAATCCCAAGGCTGCCCGTCAATCAGACCTGCCTGCCGGTCTCAGTTGGGTGCGTGTCAGTTGTCAACTCGTCTGCTGAACGAGGCATCTCATCTCCAGGGGGATGATGGGGTTGGGAATGGAAGCGGAATGACATTATCTGACTTATCCTGCTTGAATCAGGCATCCTGTCAGTGGTATTACCAGTGGTCCAAAAGAAATCCACAGTCACCATGGACCGTTCTTGCCTTCGAGCTAGTGGATGATGCATGACAAAAATAGCCAACAACAAGAGAAAACAAGTGTTTTATCCCGTCTTATCTCCTCATCTCCCCCGTGGCTGTCAATCCCTCCAGTAGCAGGATAGATTAACATGTTGCTCGCTTCCTCTCAACTTCTGATGCCACTCACTAAAAGCTGAAGGAGTGCGTTCTACGAACAAGGTGTATGATCAGGTTTTACTCCCTTTGTGATGAGATGGATGCTTTTGCACCTCAAGGCATTCAAACAGAAAGCTCGGTCAAGAAATAATTAAACTGTTCTTTAGCTTTCCCTTCCTTGATTGCTGGGTTGGAAGAGTTATGAATGTAACTAAGTCAATTGGCTCATGAAGCTCCCAGGTCTGATCTGCAGTTTGTGCTGAATAAACAGATCTCAGCTCAGGGAAGAGTAGAAGTGATATAATAGGCTTCACACCCAAGCCAAAACAGGGCAAAAATCAGCCAAATTTCCACCCCCGCATTGCTTTCCAATGACCTCACTGAAACATGCAGTATATCAAGTGAGCTCAGAACTGGGTCAAATAGCCTATTGATAGTCACATGATAAATGGTCGCAAGGTGGACACTTTAAGACAGTGGACATGGAACTGTAACCGAGCATTAATCAATATCCTTTTGGAGATGAAGGAAGACTGCCATTGGTTCGTGGCTCCTTGTCTTGAAGGTCATTTAAACCCATGACAGAGCAGCGTGCAATAATAATAGTAATCCTTGCATTTGATAATAATAATAATTATAATCATTATTTAATAATAATAATCCTTACAATCACAATATTGGTTATATTTTATCCTTCCAAATATCTGTGTGTAGCTGATCAGTTCTAGATTGACAAAATATGTGAAATACCAGAATTATTACAGAAAACACTTTATGATTTCATTTGAGTCCACTGAGAGATTGTTTCTGTTTGAGGATCAATTCCCGATTGACCTATATGTAGAGGAAGCACCCAGAGTGCTTCACATGCTCAAGAACTGTATGGAAGCCACTCTCACTGGACTAGGGTGTAATGTGACTGGCTCCAAACACATTGCATATTCATATAATGAAGGCTAAATCTATATCGAATGAGGTAAGTTTCTGTGCTCGAACAGGAACCGACAGGTTAATTCGTTTGAACACCTCCTGTTTTGATACCAAACCTTTTCCTAGCTAATCCATTAGTCTCATTAATAGTAAACTTACCTACAATATTCTGCTTTAAATAAAATTGAACATATGCAAGGCATCTGTAGACCATGTTCCTTTTACATCAATGAAAGAATGAGAATGAAGATAACACCTAATGTAAGACGTACATCACCTATTTACATTCGGGATAAGGCAAAGTGATTAGAAGGTCAAAAGGCACCAACGTGGGACTACCAAGGATCAAATCAAAGATTTACTGCATTATCTGTTAGATCACTCATTAACACACCAAAACCTACAAAGGTTGTTTAAATCTGCTTGAAATTAATGTGAAGTGAGTAGATTTCTCACACTTGAGGCTGATTAAGTGCCTTTATCTGACACTTTCTTGACCATCATGATTGTGTGGAAATGTAGGGCAATCAAAGGATTTTATAACCCTACTGTTGAGACACATTGGACTGAAAATAATGTGGTAACAATGCTATTGTGCATCATGGGTTTTTAAAAAAAAGCAAGCCTTTGGTTCACTTAAACAATTTGGGTGACTTTTTTTTCTTATGATGTTTGAAGAATCCTGGCTTTATTTATTACTGTTTCTCCGTTTGAACAACCCATCCTTTTCTCTGAAGGAACACCATGAACGCACATGCCAGACTGATGCTCTGTCCCTTCTAAAACCTCATTATGCAATCAATTTTCACGCAGGCCGCCCATGAAGTCATGAAGCTACTCATATATTCTGGGTACAGTTCTATGTGTCAGGTTGAGTATCTTGCTCAATTATCAATCTTCATTCATGCAATACCAGGCTAGGATGGGACAGATTCACAGTCTAGTTCAATTCTGTCTTCGCATCCCACCAGGATATCCTGACCAGCAAACAAGACTAGGAACCCTGGCTGTGTTTTTCTTTCCCGAGAGGCGGATGTTGATTGCATGCAGCTCACCTGAGATCAGTTAATTTATTGCTGATCAGTGATGGAATCTGCGGCTTTTTGGATCTGAATGGATTGGATTCTGACTGGGCAAAGGCTTTACCCACTCAGCCCTTGGGGGAACTTTCTGCCATGCAGCTTGTTAAAAAACAGAAATGTAATGACAACTTTATTTTCACACTGTTTTACATCAGTGTGCCTATTCTCCTCACATATAAGCCTGCCAGCGGAAACCTGAACTAATCTATCGCGTTTCTTGCTCTATTGTGTTTTTTTTAAAAGTATATAATTATTTGAGTGGATTATTCGAGCACAGTTTGTGATAATTGAAAATATGCACATATTTTACCCTGCTGTGCTTTATATTTGCTGTGTCTACCATTACAATGTGCTGGTAATAGCACTGTAATCCACAGGGAATTCTTTCAGCTTCTCTTTAATGGATAAGTTTATTTTCTGCTTGAAGGTTGATACTTGTGTCACATTTGACTCCCTTTCTGTAATAAGCACCCTTCTCTTGTATTATCCTCTTCATTTGGTTTTATTGAAAAATAAGGTTAAAATCTTATCTCTGCAACACATCTTCATGTTGCTTGGCACTAAACCTCCCAAGTCTTTCAATTGATCTTCTCATATTGATCACATACCACTTGACAGATGTTTTATGTGATCATCATAAAAGAACAAATAGAGTAGATCAAACAGGCCAATAAATAAGATCATCTGCTGACTGGATAGATGCGGGACTGAATTTAATAGTTAGTTGCTTTAAACAGTCTTTTTTTACAAGGAGAATGGCAGTATAAGGTTTATAACACTGCAACAATTTAATCATTCATGTTCTATCCGGTTCTATCTTTACGGTTCTTTCCCAAAGGCCCAGATTAAAAATAAAAAGCTGCCGTGTTTGTCATTTTTCCAACCAGGGCATTTACATTTGAGTGTCATAATTAAGCAGTTTATAATCTAATCAGTAAACTCACTACCTGACCAGAATCTATTAAGTAAGTGAAGGTCATTTTAATTCAAAATAGCGCTTTGCGGTCGCCTCAATGAAAACAAATGTAATAAAGTGAAACAAAACTGTGATTTATCACTAAACCATAATTCCAATGGTACAGATTGGATTTCAGTGTTGAAATCTGTATACAATTCTATTTTAGGGCTCCAACCTTGCTGAACGGAAAATGTTCCCATGTACTGCATCCTCATATCATAGAATTTTCTGTTCCAGAGACCATGAGAATAAATAATGTATATCAAGATCACACTGCGGAGAGAACAGTAATTTAAATTTCATATGCAACATGAAGCAAGACAATGCAGACAGTCAGTCCAACAGTATTATTATTATTCAAATCGCATTCCATTAGTAATGGGAAAAAATATCAAATCTGTTCCCATATTCAGACACGGGTTTTCTATTTGTATTCAGATTGTTTGCACCTCAGTCTTAAACCCATACTCATTTTATTGTCAAAACTAAAGATGAATCCTTGCAGCACCTTAGAGGAGGCTGAGACAACTGTTCATCTCTCTGCAGGAGTAGACTGCCAGAGGCAACAAATACCCAAGCTTAATAATGCATACAATTTCTTCCTCCGTTAATTAATAACTTTCAAATGCGCCATTTAGTGCAGTGCTTGTAAACCGGTTACAGCTCATTTCAGCAACCGAGGGTCTTGTGTTGGCAGTGATAAATCTTTGTCTCCTCTAACTGCAGTTTAGATTGATATGCCAGTGTTTGTGTTATGTGTGCATGCATACACATGTGGTTCTCATCAATTTGCCATCAAACCAGAGGTCATCAAAATGAAGCCAGTGAACCACATGTGAATCCAGAAAGAAGAAAAAAAGAACGTGTTGCAGCTTCACGATCCACACTTGTATTGTAAACAGTTCACTTGATGACATCTTTAGCATTTGAAGCTGCATTTTGGAGGAAATTGTACTCAGAAAAAAAAATACCCCAACAGACACATTTAGAAGGGGGACAGGTAGAGTAACTGCATGATGTGTTTCGGTTCATGTTAAGTCCTTGTGGGTCTCCAAAATGTAATGTACAGTCTATGGGCAAGTTTCCTTACTCCACACGGCTAATAATAATCCCTCCAAAAAAACACAATAATAAAATTGGTCATTTCAATCCACGACTGTTTGTGCGACACCACTATGAGCAATTGGCTGCCGCGTTTCGCCCACAAGTATGCAGTCAATTCACTTTACAGTATATTCTGTGAAGCGCTTTGAGACGTCTAGAAGATGTGAAAAGCGTTATATTAAATGCAAGGATGATTATTATTATTGTTATGTTTCTCAGCACATGACTCGCTGCACATGCAAACACACTGATGTGATCAATATACATTGCTGTTGGAAGGATACCGTTCAAAGCTTTTCTTACAGCGACTTGAATGCCACCATATAGCAAGCAGGGTATCACTGATCACTTAAAATAACCCCATTAAACTGCTCATCAATTACAGTAGTGGTATGGGCTGTGCAATACCCTGGAACACTCTAGACTGTTCCCATAGTAACAACTTTCTCCAGATGTAAATCCCATCACTTGAGCGTGCATTTTTAGACCATACCTCACCACCTTCCAGACAGAAGAGGTTAGAAATGAAAATTGGCAGAGGAGGAAAGCGGGGGGTAGGGGTGGTAAGGTAATGAAACTAATTGTTAACTCAACCTGGTGATAAAATGTTCCCATATTTTTCTCCTGCTCTCTTCAGGCTCCGACTATTCATTTTCCCTCTTTCCCACCATAATGTACCATATGTTCTCCTCTTGTTTGTGCAGAAATTATTTTCCTTCTCTCGCTACACTGCTGTAACAACACAACCAACATTTACATGACCCTGTGTACTGTGGAGTTGATGTCATGTAAACATAGCTTCTGACCACCCTGGAATGTGTAATGGCTGTTCTCATAATACTACTTACTGCTTGTTTTTGTAGCTTTAAATTGCAGTTCTTGGTATTTTTGCAATACCTGTATCTGATGTCAGATTCTACGTTGACAGAAACTGATGAACGAATATGATGCTATCACACCAACATTCAACAAAATCTTCCACAGTCGAACCGATCCGTGCAAACTATTTACGCTGCTACTATCCACAACGTTCGCTTTCATAAATGTTCGGGCTTGTCTACTTTGCATTGGCTGATCACCTTAGACATTTCACGCGTTGCTTTAAGAGAAAAGAATTTCCTGGTTTGATGGGATAATGGAAATAGATGTGAAACAGAAGGTATATGTCACTTAATGAAGCGAGCTGAATTCCTCGGTTATCGCATCTGAACAGCAGGAGAGAACAAAACACTCCGAGAGTTTCCTGAACAAGATCTAAATAACTTGGAGAGCTGGACACACTTGAGAAAGAATAAGAAACGTTATTCGATTTATCTGTCTCTGCAATTGCCTTCGTAAAACTGATCTGTAGGGTGTTCATGTTGACAAAAAGGTCAAGTCAAATATTGACACTACCAATGGGAAGGCATGGGCCATATTCATGACTTTTATTTTGTGGGCACCAAGACTTGTGACCTTAATTTCACAAGATCAGAATAGATTAAAGAAAATAGAGGTTTGGGTTAATAGAGCCCTTTGCATCATTTATTCTTGCAGAATACTAACCAATTTGTAATTTAATAATAATAATAATCCTTGCATTTGATATAGCGCTTTTCACATCTTCTAGACATCTCAAAGCGCTTCACAGAATACACTGTAAAGTGAATTGACTGTAGATTTGTGGGCAAAACACAGCAGCCAATTGTGCACAGCAGTGTCCCACAAGCAGTCGTGGATTGAAATGACCAATTTATTATAGTTTTTTTGAACGGATTACTATTAGACATGTGGAGTAAGGAAACTTGCCCAAGGTTTTGCCACGACCTGCCTGGATTCGAACGCAGGTCTCACGCTTGTAAGGCAAGTGTTCTAACCACTGAGCTACAGGACTCCACAATTTATTTCGGTCTTTATGCACCACACATCATTCGTTGACCAGGATCTCGTGATTTGCTTTCTGGCTTATGACAATGCAACTTTTGACTCATCCACCATTAGCTCTGTTGCTGTGTCCTGCAGTAATTTGATTTTCCGCTCCACATCCCATCGTTTTAGGTCACTTTTTTGTTATTTGCTCCTTGGACAACTCTGAAAATTGCTCTTGAATTTAACACCATCTGCAGCGCAAGTCTTTGTTGTGCTAACTCAACAAAAAATGTTTATTAAATTGCTATAACTAGACCGTTCTTCTTTCTAGGAGAAAATGCTCGATACCAGGTCACATTTATTTTAAGAAGGCAGACGCTGTCTACATGTTCCAACTGTTTGTTTGCTTGCTTAGCACAGGAACATTGCTACTGACCCAGTGCAAACAAAAACTTATCCATCTTCTTGCGGCCACCCCTTCAAAATGTGTTCTAATGAATAAATAAGTATATTTTCTGCCTGTCCACTTTCCATGCAGTGATTGCAGTGACTCATGTTTGGGGAATGTAAAACTTGCCATTGTGATTACCAGTTTCATCTTTGGAGAAAAAAGTAATTGTCCTTTTAATTCAAAACGTAGGCAAACCCTTTTGAAAGTACCAAAAGGCTATAGAGAGATAACCCATACAAGTTCAAATCATTCGATTCAGCTGGCAAGACAGATTGCTTGCTCTTACATCAGAGCCACATGTTTTTTGTGTTCGAATTTACATTTTTGCTGAGATTTTTGTTTCACGTCAGTTGCCTTTGGTTTAAAACACATTCTAAACGCTGACTCTAAAATGTAACATATTTAACTCTTACCTTCATTGTATCCTTTTGTAGATGAAAGGGTAGAAACAGAGGCAAAGCAACATGAAGAGATGGAGAAATGAGAAGCGCCCTGGAAGTAAAGGGAAAGTGATCAATATTATAGCATGACCTTCGATTTTGTTTTTAGAAAAGAGTGAAAACAAAGTATAATCGTTAATCTCACCCTCCGCTAGAATATGGGGTGAAATTTGTGGTGTTGCTAGGTGCATTCGATGTTATACTCATGTTGAATGCCTATTATGATATGAAATGCCTCAGATTTCAACCATAATAATAATCCTTGTATTTGATATCGTGCTTATCAGGTTTTCTAAATGTCTCAAAGCTCTTCAGAGAATATACTGTTGGTGAAATCATATATGTACACAGTGTTATACAGAGATATACATGGTTGAAATCTGTGGTGAAATTTATGTACAACAATGCATACATTTTACCATTAATTTACCAATATGTAGCCTTTGTAATATAGAGCAGTTTATTATTTTTTAAAGTTACACTGTTTTCACTTTGCCACTGATTGCATGCATGCATGTGTCTCAAGAAGCCCTACATATATGAGTTTACTGAACTGAAGCTCTTTTAACATGCTAAGAACGCTCCAACTCCCATTTGCATTGCAAGCAAGTTCTACAATATAGTTTGATCTCAATCTCATGCAGAATTATCTCCAAGTAATTTCTCTGCTAGGCTCGATTTGTTTTGACAGTTAAGGGGTTGAAATTTGTCATTTAATCTCATGATTCACTGAGTCAGCGTGCTAGATGAATGACTCTGTTCAAGAGATGATGAGAGCGAATTAGGCCATTTCACAATATATGATTTACTCAATATTCAGCCAAATCTCTCAACAAAATGTGACACCGGTGCCAAGATAATTGCTATTATAGGGAGATGATGAACAATTAAAAATTTCCTTTAAACTTTTAATGGGTTATTTAATGCGATATAAAACTTTCCATTTGCTCCTTGTGATGATTTAATGAAAGTATTTACATAATGAGGAATCAAACAGAAGACAATTCTACCATTCGTTTTATTTTTGATATTTTCCAATATCTTTTAATAACTCATATTTAAGTATTCAAATGACAAATCGTTAATGAACACTTGTTCCTCTGTGTTGCTCTCAATGTTGTTGTTATTGACCACAACACCTTTACTGCTTAAGGGACAGAGAGTTAAAGTTGCTTCAAATATCAATTCTCTGTTCAAATAACCTATTGTTATTGTTATTTTGTCTTGTTATTTTCACAGTATTGGGTCTAGAATGCATTACATTTTTATTACATGTTTTTGTCGTTTCGCAAATAAAAGATGCCATTTTTAAAATCTAATCATACGATTTCCAGATGCGTGGGGAGACATAGGATTCTCAACTCAAAAATACACATGTCTAATTTAACATTGAAAATGAATAAAAAAAGATCCATTTTGCAAACACTATCACTGCCAAATCTGCTGTTATCATGTTGGAGATGAAACTCTAAATGCAGTATAAAGGGGGAAATGAAACACATTACAAATTTGAACCTGAGTATATTTACTTCCGTAGCTGGAAATAGAGGTGCAGGGGCTTGAAATTTAGTTCAATAGTTAAGTGTTCATGAACTGAATCAAGTTTAGATTTATGAATTGAAATTAAATTCAGCCCCATGACTACACTTCTTTGAGCATAAAACAACCATCCATATTGGAACAAGTTGATATTCTTTGCCATACTCCGCAATGACTCCTTTGTTCACTGATGATCTACAGACGTGTGTGTCTCCACACTAAACCTAGACTCTTGATGGATTTTCTTGTACCACAACATTGTAAACAGTCTCCAAACAAACCAATGATTGAGAGGTAATATGGATCGATCACATTCATCCTCTGTCAATGGACCTTGTGCAAACAAGATTTCAATAGTGTCCGAACTCAGCAAATGTCTAACCCCCACCCCCACTGCCTAAGGTGTGGGTCTGAGATTAAAGATTAATCCACACACAAGCAGTGGGAGGCCAAACCACTGAATCTGGATTGATGAGCTTGTGTTGTGCTTTCAGTGAACAAAACAGAGAGGCCTGGAGAGCAGGACATACATGCATATCCCTCCCTGTTGACTATTGAACAAATCTACATACAGTTGTTGTACATTGCACACCAAAGTAACTCAAGGCATCAGACATTGCAGACAGGACCTCTCGTCCGGATGATTTAGCTACTCGCTGGCTAAACCCACTACTTTCTGCTCAACCTGATGTTTAACTATCCACATGGTTTTTGAATCAGTAAACATGTCACATTTAACAGGGTCACTTCATTTGATATGTAAAAGCAATAAATGTTGGTATTTTGAGTAGGTAGCCAAATTCCAAGGTCAAATCACTTTAAGTAAAATAAATATTGCAGACTGGAACACAATTCAGATATTCCCCAAACTCACAATTTTGGGGGGTAAATTCAGACTGCATAGTTTTAATACTTTTTTTTATTGTTTAGGTGTCTGTTCCCTCTAAAATATGGTGCACCATAAGTATAATTTCCTGGTTCTAATCACTACCCACCTTTTGCTGCTATACTCTATCTCACATCATAAAGCTCCCCTCTCAACTCACTGATGACAAACAATAGCTGGCACTAGGGAAGGTTGTGAATCAAGTTGTTTTTTTGATTTCTTTTCTGTTATTGTTCCCTGGAGATAAAAAGGGGGAGAAAGCAATCTCTGCCTGATCTTGTTCTAGTTGGAGGGTGGTGGGGGGGGGGGGGGGGGGGAGTGGGTATGCATTTGAGTTCCTCTCGTGTGGGAGAGTCTGACTCTCAGATTCCTGATGGTCTTGTGGGAGGTGGAGAGAGGAGTCAAAGTCTGCCTTAACAGCATGGATGCATCTGAGTAAATTTCCTGATGGGAGAGACGTAGTCTCAGACTGCTCACAGCCTTTTTGCTTTCAGTCTCCATGTTCAGAGAAGCTGAGATTTGGTGGTCAGGATCTGGAAAATGCAACTGATCTGATAAAACTAATCCTTTTATGTACAACATTTTACACTTTCCTACATTCCGGCTGCTTTCACTTTAAAGGGCTGCACTTTTGAAATGGTCAAAAAAAAATCATAATTACGTAAAATAAAACCCCGGCAGACTACCAGACTGGCAGCGCTGTAAATGTATTGATGTCAAAATGTTACATAAACAAGTATATAAACAAAGCTGAGAGTAATAATGACATGGCCCCATTAAATACTTGAGTTTGGCAAGTGAAGTCATATTGTAAATAGAGCTGTCTCCAGATGCACAATTATCTGATCAAAACATAATCTGATCCAAATACCTCATTCCATCTAAAATCATTTCCCATGCCCAGATCATGTACAATTCTAGTGCATTTGACACATCTTTTTCGTAGGAACAGAATCATTGTGTTTCAGCTCTTACAAATGAGACAGTGCTCATTTGATTCACCCGCAAACATAGTCAATTCAGTTTACAGTATATTCTGTGAAGCGCTTTGAGACTTCGATAAAATGTGAAAAGCGCTATATCAAATGCAAGGATTATTACTATTATTTATAGAGCTACGCTGCTATTGTACTCCTTTCAAAAAGAACAACTTGCATTTACTGTATATAGCAGCCCTCACTCATGGTAGCGTCCCAGCGTGCTTTATTTTTTCTTGTTCCCACTTCCTGTTCTCTTATGATTTCCCCAGATTAAACACACTCTGCTTTCAAGAGGTGTGGGCAGCCAACTTGCCTTTAATAATAATAATAATACTCCTTGCAGTTGATATAGCGCTTTTCACGTCTTTTAGATGTCTCAAAGCGCTTCATAGAATATACTGTAAACTGAATTGACTATACGTTTTTGGGCAAAGGGCGGCAGCCAATTGCGCACAGCAGTGTCCCACAAACAGTCATGGATTGAAATGACCAATTTTAGTATTGTGTTTTTCTTTGGAGGGATTATTATCAGACGTGTGTGTGGAGTAAAGAAACTTGCCCAAGGTTTCGCCCTCACCTGCCTGGATTCGAACACAGGTTTCACGCTTGTAAGGCGAGTGCTCTAACCACTGAGCTAACCAAAGGACTCCTTTGGGTTCTTCCTAAATCACAATCACAAAATTGGTTTGGATGAAGAAGGCTGATCGCATCTCTCCAGAATACCCATCCTACAGTCAAGCTGCTTTTCAAATGATACCAGTGTCCTGGCCTCAGCCAGCTTCCCTGGCAATCTGTTCCAGTTGTTAGTTGACCACTGAATAGAGAAAAACTGCTTAATAATTGTCTTGAAATTGCCCTTTACAACTCTAAGCCTAGGGTAAGATGTGATGAGATTCGTAACAGGTCAACACGGTACATATCCAGCTCAGACATCCTGAAAGGTTGTCAATGATAAGCCATACAAGAATAGTCAACTATGAATAACACTCTGCATTGCTCCAGATCTGCCTGTCATCGCATTTCATTGGAATCATCTCATTTGCACTTAGCTCCTTCCCCGAGAGGACATTTTCAGTATTCAAAAATAAACATTCTAAACAGTTTGTAGAGATCCCGATCCAAGTATAACAGCTCTGAACAAACTACAGCATTTACTCAGATACATTGGTGCCAATACTTTATAGTGCTGAATAAGCATTTCCAGACTGTACTGATAGAATCTGCCACATTTATTCACTTTGATACTGGATTCAGAAAGATAATCAATAGATGAAACTATTAATGCTCCGAGGATTTATTGGATATCTTGGTATTAGATATATCCATGTCCAATGCATCGACAAACCAAACAATGCTGCTATATTGTGTCCAAAAATGAAATCTAGTCCTAGCAAGAACATTTTAAATAATTCACAATTAAGTGTTACCTATTAGTGCAACATTACCTATTAAATCAACATTACCTGGTCTTAAAATGTATCAGACTTTTATTCAATACATGAAAATGTAAAATCAGTCAACCAGTCAATTTTGACAGATGCACCATCCACCCAAGTCATGAAAGCTGTCTGGTTAGCCGAACGCTAATGTTTTTGCAAACTGACAAGGACATCAGTTTGAAAGAGGGCAGACAGTTGATTTAAAAGGTTGAGTTTTCTGCATAGTGTTTGATTACTGGAGGTAAATGAGTGATGTCCCTGTGTCTGCAATATAACTTCTGGAAAAAACAGACAAATATACATTAAAACACGCCATTCCCCTCTTCTAAACTAGTGGATTGGTAACGTCTGAACCTAACACTTAAAGAAGACCCGGTCTTCCTCTTTGATCATGCCTCACACCCCCATTTCCCTTGTCCTCCACCCCTCTTGATATCTACCGCCCGCTCAGATTCAAACCCTTCCCTCCCCAGCACCTTGGAACATTCTCCCGACACGAAAGGTGGTGTATAATTGCAATCTGTTATTTGTTGCTGTTGTAAGTCTAACATGGTTGACAAAGTTCTTAAAGTTTCTCCTTCGCTGGTCTAGAAGCCACAGATCCCAGCTGGTGCAGAATTAAACCAAGGGAGCAGAAGTTGAAGTGCAATTTACATTTGTGCTGAGTTAACTGAGCTCGGCTGAGGCATCAGAGAGAAACAATGGTTGTTTTCAGAACTCCTCATTTAGGAAGGGGGACAAATCAGGCAAGTTTTCCAATCCTGGCTCTTATCCTTTGATTTCTGCTGAGAAGTATGCAAGGTTTGACATCCTTCAAAAAAATAATAATAATAAATTGGTCACCCAATCCACGATTGTTTGTGGGACACTGCCTTGGACAATTGGCCCACAAAATATACAGTCAATTCACTTTACAGTTGATTGTGTGAAGCGCTGTGAGACATCTCAAAGACAGGATAAGACACTGCATCACAGGCAAGGATTAATATTAATACCAGAGACACTGCTGGCAAATGCCTATGTGTTGCACCTGAGCAAATCAGCACCTTTGGTTGTAGAGGTGATGAAGGGGATGGGGGTGGGGAGGAGAGAAAGGGTAAAGATAGTAAAAATGTATTTAAGGTAAGTGACTGCAAGTAGATATCCTCTCCAATACAAAACATAACTGGGAAATTGTGCTTTAAACCCCACGTGTCTGGTCCTCCGATCCCTTATCTGTTTAGCATGTGGCACACGCAGCCGTGTTGAAAGAGAAACACGTTCGAAATGAAGTTGTAACGTTACCGTTCGCCTTCTCAGAGGTTTTGCTTCAGATGTTCACTACGGATAGCATAGCAATGCTGAACCGTCAGCTGCAGTGTAGCAACATGGTGAATCACAAAATTCTGCGCAGGCAATACACTCCGAATCATCTCTCTCGGAAGAGGTAAAATAAGTGCTCTGAGCGCGCTATATAAATCGAAGGTGTTGTTGTTGTTGAAGTTGTTGTCGTGAAAGAACGCTGCTGACCAAATTATATCCGCCGGATAATCTAGTGTACCGGTTCACACTCGTCGCAAAAGTTTCCGTGAACTGCACACCTGGTGCAGCAATACAAGCTCTGTATCGAAGCAAGTTACTATGATTTTACCAGACTTGGTGTGAATTTTATGACCTCACGCTTTTATGCAACGGAGTTTACGGCGTGTACTTGTTTATTTCCTTGCAACGATCACTATTATTGCACAGCAACTAGAAGCTTCTATCTTGTTACACAGAAGCATACTCGCATTTGCATGCTGTTTTTTTTAAACATAACATCTTTGTGTCCTTTTAGTAACTGACCAGATTTGTGACCGATACAGATGTACAAAGACTGCTGCAGGATTGAAACCCTATCATTTGCTGCTTGCTAAGCACATCACCCCAGCCCACACACTTCACTTGAGAAATTGCTGCTCAATTACAGCTATTGATTTCTGTGCAGGCTTTTCATGCTGATTTCTTCCTTAATTACTTATTTTCCAGCTTCCTGGTCCTGAACACATAGCATTTCATTCACCACTTATTTTCATTCCAACCGGTATCTTATTGATATTAGTCATACGGGTTATGCCTTCTTTTTGTCCCATTGAATTTGACGATCTATACTTTTAGAATGTGATTTCCACTTACAAATGCCCTTCGAGAGGTTGGTAAATTTACAGACAAGGATGAGAGTAGCTGCCATTGCGCCTAATCTGACAGATTATTCCTCTGCTGACGTTCACACCAATCTTAATGTCGGCTTCAATTTGCAGGAAAATATTTCCTCTCAATTTAGCAGAATAGGTTTGGAGACGACTCATTGTGTAAAGAGTAATATATGGTGCGTTCAAATTAATCAGTTCAGATTGTTTGTACGAGATCAACATTTCTTAGAAAATGTAATGCATTATTTACACCTCTAACAAAACTAAAAATGTATTGTGCTCACTATAAGTAGAGGATACATAGCCAAACACAAATATGCATTCAAAGAGCTGACTAGCCTGGCCATTTACATTCAGTCAGGGCCAACTTACAAGATACATTTTGTAACTATGTTCTTTTTTTGCTGGTTATAATATTAATATTACATTTGATTTTCATTTTTTTGAAGGCTAAGGTTCTTATACTACAGAGGGACGTCTGTGTGATGGAGGGGAGGGTGATGTTTTGTATGGAGGGAGCTATGTATGATGGAAGGAAAAACTCCTGGAACACTGTTGATAAAGCTGCCTGTTGCTTTGGTCATGTGTAAGTGTGTCGTAGAGCAAGGCAGAACAACAACAAGAACAAAATTACATTTGTACAGCGTCTTTCTCATCAGGAGGACGTCCCAAGGTGCTGAAGAAGCAGGTTCTGGGTGAGGATTGGTTTTGTGATGAGCAGTTTTGTTTGTTTTAAATGTAACCACATTTCTATATCCAAAGGTATTAAATAATGGTGCTAAAAATTGCACCCAGCAAACCAGAGACACAAACTATAGCAATAATAAAAAATAATCTCAAAGTCAACATTTTACTGTGCTGTTGTATGGCACTTGTAGATCTGTCATTCTCTTTCTACATATTTTCGCTATCCTTTGCATTTTGTAGATCTCAAATATTGCCTTTGTGTTCATCTTGTGCAACTAAAATATATAGAGTGTTGATTCAATTATCGCAACATTCATTTATCTGTATCACTCACAATTGAACTTGTCTTTTTGGAACCAAATATCCACAGAAAAAGAATTAAGCCTGGCAGGTATCACCTCTTGACTGTCAAATATAAAGGTCCATCCTTCACTCAAAGCCTGCAGAGGAACATCTCATAAGTAAATAAAAACTACATTATAAATCAGGTTTAGTTGCAAAAAAAAATCACAAATTGCGTTCAGTTGCCAACCTGCATGTGAAATGAGTGGTATGATGGCCGCAATACTACAGGGAAACATCCTATGCACTCTTTGTTGCAGTCGTTCATTGAATAATGTATTTTCTACTTCATTTGCACTGTAACAAAAGCAACTATTTAATAGCAAAAAAAACATGGACCAGATGTTCTTGTTTATAGAAAAAATTGCCTTTGTGTTGCCATAAAATCTTTGCCATTGTCAGTATTGAAGGAAAAACGGTCGCAAATATGGCAACAGATGTGCTTCTGTGAAATGGAGAAATTGCCTCCATGACACAACAGAACAGTTTACTAATAAAGCTTTCCTCAGCTGTACGAGGCTGTTCAATAGCTCTGACAGCTGTCAGGGAGCACAGGGACGTCTTGCTATGCCTTCAACATTTTAATCACATTACTTACAAAGCTGGAAAACAAATATTCATTTCTGAATTGCTTTTGTTCTTTGAAGCCTTCGAGATTTCATTAGGAAACTGTCATAATGACATATTTTTAAACCCTCCAATTGCTTTAAAAAAAGAAAGCAATCTAGTAGGCAGAAGGGGAGGAAAAAGAGCATTTGAATAATTTTTTAATTGCTGTTCTTAGTGTGTGAGTAGGACATGGTGGGTCCCCGAAGCTTGATTTTTGAATGATATTTGAGTCTGGATGCAAATATCTGCTTAGTATCTACAGTAGCATTCAGGTTATGAATAATACTGTGTTCGTACCATTGATGTAAAATTGGGTGTAAGATTGCCCAGTAGGTAAACATTCGACCTGAAGTCATCCTGATTACTTTCACTGGTACAAGAAGCTTTTCCAAATATAGTGTATTCAAATTAGTTTGCAATACACTACAGTGTGCTTTTTTTGGCAGCAGTTATGTTATGTGATGTGGGATATAACTCTTTTTTGTGAATGCCATTTGCTTTCATGGGTGCATGGGTCTGCTTTTAATATCATGTGCTGAAATACAACTTTGACAACTGAAGGAAGCAAAATTAATAGTAGGCAAATAAGCAAAGCAGATGTATGCACTGTGGTGCATGCTTAGCATGTCACTGTCAGGTGTCTGAATCCGAAGAAAACAATTGATGAGTTCTCCTGGTTTTTTTTAATTTTCATTTTCGTTATGGTCTGCTGTGGTACAGTACTATTGGTATCGGCTTCTCTGTGGTACCTCATATGAAGGCTATTCTTCATCTTCTACCAATTTGAAATGAATACTCTTCCAACTCGGTGAGTGTCAGCAGTTATTCGACTGCACATTTCAGCTTGAATTTGCTCTGTCTCTCACACACACACAACAACACAATTACATTTGTATAGTGCCTTTCACGTCTGGAGGATGTCTCACACACATACACACACACACAGTCACTTTTCTATAGCGATCACTGGATCAAGGAACAAGAATAGGATTTAGGAATGGAGTAGGCCATTCAGCCCTTCGAGCCTGTTTCACCGTTTAATTAGATCATGGCTGATCTGTAGCTTCAACTAATCCTTTCAATTCCAATTTTCCGCTTTCTCCCCATAACCCTTAATATCCTGACCCACCAAAAATATGGGAATCCTACTTTAGTTCTTCCTTCTCTCTCTCTCTCTCACTCTCACCTTGTCCTTTCCCACACAAAAGTTGATAGGTGGAAATTTCTTGTGATAGCTTTTGGTTATTTAGCTCATCGTAAGTCTTGAGTTCTTTGTGTCTGGGTAGGTTATAGATTCTAATCAAGAATATCAATTGAAACGCCTGTTTTGCTTTGTGCCATAACATCATGTAATGCAGTGATCTCTCTTGTGGTGCAGAGGCATAAGATACAAACTCACAATTACAGCCAATTGTGGTAGGAAGCAATCAAGCAGAGGTTAACCATTTCCTCCCAGGAAAGAGAAAACCAAAGGGACAGATAAACCAGAGATATGGACAAATCCTCTTCCATTTCTCCCTCATCCAAAGAGTAATAATAATAATCCTTGCATTTGATATAGCACTTTTCACTTCATTTTGTCAAAGTCTCAAAGTGCTTCACAGAATATTCTGTAAAGTGAATTGACTGTATATTTGTGGGTGAAATGTGACAGCCAATTGCACACAGCAGCGTCCCACAAACAGTCGTGGATTGAAATGCCCAATTTATTATTGGTTTTTTTGGAGGGAATATTATTAGGCACGTGGAGCAAGGAAACTTGCCCAGGGTTTCACCCTGCCTAGAATTGAACACAGGTCTCTCGCTTGTAAGGCGAGTGCTCTAACCACTGAGCTACAGGACTCCACTGAGCAAGGCAGTAGAAATGAAAAAAACACTTGGGGTGGGTGGTGGAGGGGGGGGAAGGGGAAGTAATGTTCTGCTTTGAATTTAGTTTTTCCTTGACCTTACATGTTCTACATTATTTTGCATCATGTAAAAAGGGTAATTTGAGACGATCAGATCAAGAATCCCACCTCCTGTGTCACCTGGCACCCCCAGAACGTTTTATTCAAAGTTATTGCTTTCACTTACGGTATTTTTTCGTTCTAGGTCTTCTCCCCGTTTTCTGCCCGGGAGTGGGGCCAACTCTTGCATAACATCAGGGAGCGGGCCAAACCTTTCAATTGAAACATTTGAAAGCGATCATTCCAAATCCCCTGCAGTAAAATTCACTTTACGTTGCAGCATTGATTCAATGCAACACAGAACTTGCAATGGCAGTTTATAAAGCGCATAAGGGAGGAAGAATTCAAAGTCTGCTCGTGCTTTGAGCTCAGAATTAACACCAACTTGAGAGAACAAGCGTTACTTAGGCTAAGGCAAACAGCAGCTCTCTCCTTGCTCCAAAGGGACAATCAATCCATTAGATTGGTAGAAACATTAACGATTGGAACATAAATTATTTTGGGTTGCACACTTGGCTGCTCGAAGATTTTTTTTTGTGGAGGGGGGAATGGAAAGGAGATACAGTAACGGTATTTACAGGACTGCAAAAGTACTCCAATATTGCACATTCAAATCACAACCTGAACAAATCAATAGCAAATGGAATCAAGGGCAGACACACATAATTTTTGGTCTGTCTCTGAAGACTGTTGTCTTTCAATTCCAGTTCAATTAAATAGATGAAGAATAGTGACATTTCCTAAACCACTACGTATTGACTCTGGCTCATCATTTTGTTAATACATTCTGTTCAATCTCCACGGAGTGGATGGAGCAGTAGCACATCATATATTTCAATTCATCTGTCTTTAAAATCCTTATCCTTCTGCTGTTCAAAAACTAAATGGTACGGATCCCTTTATTGAACAAAACAGTGTTTTATTCCACCAATCTTATCACACGGCTTGTTCTCTCGAGTGACGAAATGACATGTCTCATTTATAGTGTGAAGGTATTTTCCTGATAATGCAACCCAAATAGTGTGAATTCTCAGCATGTCTTGTATTTCACTGGGCAAAGTACAAATTCCCTTCTATATTTCTAAATGATTATTGGTTGCATGGGTAAACATGTTGGTTTTATTCTGCAGATGTATTTTCAGAATGTATTTTAAATGTGATTCTGCCCAATATAAATGTCCTGTATTGTTAAAATATAAAGTTGACATTACGGACTTACACTCAAAACACATTTGCAGCAAAGATTGTTAGAAAGATATTTATTTCAGTGGTTTTTTTTCCCCCGCTTGGAACAATTCAGTCTATCAACTCCTGATTACCAATTGCCTTGCCTCCTGCAGAGACACTATGTTCTCCACAAACTGAAAGGCTTGAGGTGAGTAAAACTTGGAAACAGGGAGTTTAGGGGAGAGGAATGGTGATCTACAGAGGAATCAATTGAAAATCATCCAAACCAAACATGTTATGATGTCAATTTAAGATACGCTTTAAAACTAGCCGCACTCCTATCCTAAGAGAGGAGGAACATTTTTAAGTACTTTAGGAATCCCAATGACACTATTGGGAGCGTAGAGACTGACAGACAGACAGACAGACAGACAACGCAGTGGCATGCTATGTGGGATACAAACAATGCAGATGTGTGGGTTGATGCCATCTGCAACACAGGCGCAGGCGAAACAAAAAGGTGGGAGAAGAAGCGAGTTTCTCAAAGATATAATATAATAGTGTAGGACTGAATGTAATCAATCAGGACTGTGACAGGAATGGCGAAAAACAACAGCGCTGATGCGACTCGATGTCCCAGATGTCAGCATCGCCCGCAGTGTGTCAATAGGCAGGGTATCTTTGCTTTATGTATTTTATTAAGCAAAGACTGTGCCCGTTGGCCCATAGAACCAAGCATCAGTGCTATTTCTGCGCCTGCTAATTCGATCTTTATAATTGCGCAGCCTTACGTGCCCGAGCGCATTTATCTTTTAACAAATTTTGACAGTTGCTTGTGAGGAAGAACGCTGGATTCACCAGATGTTGTGGGATCTCATCATTACGTAGGGATTATTTCGGCCGAGCAACAGCCCCACAACAATGTGGCACAATAGAGCGCGCGAAAAGAAAAAAAAACATTCAGCACCTGCAGCAATCTGATTTTTCCCCCATTTGCACAAAGTCGCCTAAACCTTTTTTTTTCCCGTCTGGATTAAAGGCCAGCTTTATTTCCTTTCTGTTCTTCCAGAGAGATGCGATTGTGACAACTCTCTCAACACATTTAGTGCCAAATTCTGTAGTAAAATGTATCTGAAACTGCCAAACAACAAGACTGTTGCCAATTACACTGTGTTACTGGCCAGCCAACACCAATGTCAGAAATAATTTTTGGCGGCTCATGAAATGTCAAAGCAATGAGACTGTGGTGTTACTTGCAGTGGATTTTCTTTTAACAAAGTAAGAGGCTTTCTCCATATTTTTCTCTGTATAGAAAAAACCATAATATCAAATATATGAGATTTCTTTTAGAAAAATCTGTATAGGTATAAATACACACACGCTTTCATGAGTGCTAGTGTTTGTGCATGTGTCTAATTGGGTGTGAAGTCTCTGAACAGTTTGAAGTTTCTTTTCATGTCAATCAAAATATGAACACTGTTCTGAAGACGGGTCTTGGAGCTGAAACGTTGGCTCACCTTCCTTTTTCCATAGATGCTGCCTGACCTGCTGAGTGTAGCGTTCCCAGCCACGTCTGTTTTTTTGTTTCGAATTTCCAGCATCTGCAGTATTTTGCATTTTGTACAAAGAGTGTTGTTCGAACATGCTGATTAAAATCAGCTCTGCATCTGATCATCTGCATCTGATTTGTCCTACAATGCAAATTTCCATTCCTTTTCAGTGGAGTTCAGTAGTGAGAAAGAATTACATGCGCATGCAAAGGTTAGTAAAAATGTTCACTTGTGTAATAATAATAATCTTTGCATTTGTTATAGCGCTTTTCACGTCTTTCTGGACATCCAAAGTGTTTCACAGAATATGCTGTAAAGTGAATTGACTGTATATATTTGTGGGCGAAAAATGGCAGCCAATTGCATACAGCAGTGTTGCACAAACAATGGTGGATTGAAGTGACCAATTTCTTACCGTTTTTTGACGGATTATTATCAGGCGTGTGGAGTAAGGAAACTTGCCCAAGGTTTCGCCCTGCCTGGAATTGAACCCAGGTTTCTTGCTTGCAAGACGAGTGCTCTAACCACTGAGCTACAGGGCTCCAGTGTCACCAAGTTAAGCCAAGGCATTGCTTGTGGTAACTGGCGTTCGAGGCAGTGGAGCATTGATTGCCAAGCAAATCAGGCTTCATATCAATTCCAGGCCATCATTGCAGTAGTCATATTGGCTGTACGATCCATAGAACATAGAGCAACTTAATAACCTCAAAATAGAAGCCAATAATCATAAGCATTAGGATTTGCAGCAGGACAATCCCATACAAAATACCTGCCTCACACTCAGGACTCTTGTGTTTTCATCCCAATGCTGCCTGCCCTATCAATTGAAATTTCTTATTGAAAGATTTGCGCACTTCTACATCAGCCTGCTGCATTGCCTTGATGTGGGGGGATGCTCTACACTGTCTGATGTGGACAGGGAGTGGTACTTATTACTGTACTCACTGTACAACTCAAACCACTAAATGTTCTAATGACAGACCTGCAACAATATACGGTAGTTATAGGCAAGTCTATAAACCAAACTTCCCACCCTTCAAACAGAGGGAAACATTTGGTGTTGAGAGATCCTGCAGTAAACAATGACCAGAGAGATAAAAGAATACCAAAGGAAAAATATATGTTTAGTTCTGGATCAACTCTAAAGCAGCGTCCTTTGAAGATAAAATTAGTCAACTGGTTTCCTTATTTTGGAGTGCTTGTTTCTGTCAGTTACAGACTCGAACTTCAACAACTCAGCTTTTTATCTGAAATGGTGTCCTTGAAATAACAAGTAATTGCCACTTGTTTACTGAATTGCCAATATCAAGTCTTCACCAATTACAAAGTCAACTACTTACTACTGTTGTTGCTTCGTGTTTTTTCCCCCCAATTGTACATGCGGGGAACGAGAGAAGAATACTGTACCTAGTTTCTTCTTTGTATTTTCACAGAATAAAACACAGAGTAACTTGGGCTTCAGATGTTTTGATTCGCTTGGGAGTCTAGCTGTTCAGACTGCGTCGATGATGTGGTTTCAACTGGACATTGGTTCACTTTGCTTGTGTATTAAAAGCAGGGGTAACAAACCAACTCAGTTTTAGCTCAAACATGCATTAAACATCCCTGGGTGGTCAATCACTTTAAGGGAGCATCTTTGCAACAACAAGAACTTGCATTTAAATAGCGTATTTTACGCCGGACAGCTTGTCTTGTAGCTTTTAACTGTAATTAAAAGATCCAGTCTCATTCCCAGTTCCACAAACTAGCATTCAACTCTTACCTTTGCGGAGCTCTGATCAGCCCTAAGCTCCATCCCCACCTCCACGATTAATTGAGAAATGGCATGTATAAACCTGATTTGCCACTTCTAATGATTTCATGTTCAGAAATTATAACAAATCGCTTACAGCACCACAAATGGGCATAAATGAGACTTCAGAGTCAGGACTTGCTATGTACCCGTGCGAGTCAAGTTTATTATTTTAAAAGCTCTGCAAAAGCACAAGTAAGAGGATTGCGGCGAAACTTTAAAACAGGACTTGGATTTGACATTTGTTGTTTACAATGTAATCATACATTGCGGAGTGGTTGTATGTGATTACAAAACATAAAAGCTAAAATGTAATGAATCAAAAACAAATAAAGCATCGGGTTTTTTTTTCCAAGAGACATGTCAGGCTGATTATCTGAAATAATAAATTGGCATGTCAAACTTATCTATGTTGCTTCACCAAACAAACCTACATATGGTTTCCATTTCTTAATGCTTTTTTTTTCTCATTTATAGACCTCCTGATGTGGTCTATGAGCATAACTGAATTCAACAAAAACGTCATTCACGGGGACATTTTGTGGCACATGCATCTTTGATTGTCAAAACCTAAACCACTGAACCATTTTATTTTCTAGCCATTTTCAGCGCAACAGCATTCCAATTCTCTCTAACTACCATTGCGTTCCAAAAGAGTTGGAATGAAATGCTTTGCCAACGTTCATCCAAAATGTTGACCTTTCGGCTTGAAATATCTCTTTCACTCGTGCGGTGGAGGGGGTGGAGGGGAGGGCGAGGAAATTCACTGATTCATTTTCTAGCTAAGCCAAGACCTTACCTAATTACCTGCCTGGACTTATCACTTGATCTGTGGTATTAGATGGTGATATTTGATCATGATGGATGCATTATGCTCACCCACCAACAACACTGAAACAAACCACAATACTGGTGTTGCTCTGTGACACCCCAACATGGTATCTTAATTGTAATAAATACATTGGAATAATAATCCCTGCATTTGATGGATGTCTTCTAGACGTCTCAAAGCACTTCACAGAATATACTGTAAAGAATATACTGTATATTTGTGGGCGAAACGCAGCAGCCAATTGCGCACAGCAATATCCCACAAACAGTTGTGAATTGAAATGACCAATTTTATTACAGTATTGTGTTTTTTGGGGGGGAATTATTATTAGGTATGTGGAGTAAGGAAACTTGCCCAAGGTTTCGCCCTGACCTGCCTGGATTCGAACACAGGTCTCATGTTTGTAACATGCTCTAACCAAAACTAAACTTGACAGGCAAGTTTGAAGCCTATGCTTTTTATTGAACAGACCATTTTTGATACATGCATACATCTCAGGTTGCTAAAATTTTTATTTATTTATTTTTAAAATCAAACTTTATTTTCCTTTTCATTCAAATTTGAAAAACCCAATGTTCTTCTTAACAGCAACCAGGCAAAGAGCCACATATTCAATTTCATTAATTTTATTCATTCATTTAAATCTCCTGTAGGCAACGAAGATGTAAAATCTTATATTTCCGAGGCTAAAAGTGATCTTGAAATGTTGGTGGTGGGAACATTACAAATTTTCAATTACACATTACAAATGTAACATTCTGGAACTCTATCTTGTGTGAGGGGCACTGTATAAATGCAGATTGTTGTTATAAATGGTAAATAACTAGAATAGTAGGTAGACTAGGGCAGGAAGAATAGTAAATTAGTAGAATAAAATGACAAAACAATTGTAGAGGAATTAAAATGCTGGCAATGTTTTACAAAACATTTTTTCCCCCCCTCCAAAATAGATCCACAAACTGCTAGCGATTGCCAAGCCAAACACACAGTAGCAAACTTATTAAGGCACCCGGCTGAAATCTATTAAATTCATAAAGCTGTGAACAGATCCTGCTTACTAGGTCAGATTATATTTTCTTGACCCAGTGAGACTTCACTTACTTTCCAGCCTTGCTTATATCTGTCTTATTTCAGACATAGCGCCTGGGCAAACTCTATGAACACCACATAGGAAATCTTTCTGTAATATGATTTCAGCAGTGCATAGACATAACAGCAAACTGCAGTATAAACATTACCCCCCCAAAATGCCATTAGTTTAGCATTGTTCTTGAAAAAAAATGTTTCTGTTCTGTCCAAGAGATATTTAGTGGATAAAGTTACGATTATTTCAGTTACCAGATGTTTGGTATTTCTTCCAAAACGATAAGCAAATTCTACAGCAGTAAGTTCTCTTAGGTAATTTCACTGATCACGTTAATAAGATACAAAAAAAAACGTTGCTTTTGTCAAGGACCAGTTTGGGGCCATATCCCCAATGAAATTATGTACATCATGGTTCACCAATGTATTTATCTACTTTACAAGATTTTAAAGAATGTTAATAAAAGAGATAGAAAAAAAACTTTAAAAAAAAGATTTTCCCACCGTGCAATGTTTTAAACATTGTATTTATTATACTGGATTTTTGAACTACTTTACTACATTCATATTATAATCTTCCAGTACATTTGATTCTATGCACGCATATATTTTCAGAAAAGAGCTGGCCACAAAATCTGATGGGAATAGGATTGGGGGTGTTATAAGGAAATGTACAGCTTGGAGAATCAAATGCTACGAGGAGCAAACTGTTTCCTGAGCTGAAACGGAGCAGTGTTGAACTAAAGAATACATACAGTCAAGGTTACATAATGTATGGCTTGTTAGATCTTCTCTTAAGTTTCGAAGTATTTACCTTTGAGGGACAGGGAAAAATCTAGATTTCATTAAATTCAGCTTCCAGTGGTCTTTGGGAGAAATGGATTTGATGACAAGTGTTTTTGTGTACTGAGGACCCCCTTCTTCATGCTTCGCCCTTCCAGGCAGATCAGGGCGAAACCTTGAGCAAGTTTCCTTACTCCACGCGCCTAATAATAATCCATCCAAAGAAAACCACAATAATAAAAATTTTAATCCAGTGTTTGTGGGACACTGCTGCGCACAATTGTCTGCTGCGTTTCGCCCATAAATCTACAGTCAATTCGCTTTACGGAATATTCTGGGAAGCGCTTTGAGACGTCTAAAAGACGTGAAAAGTGCTACATCAAATGCAAGGATTATTATTATTATCATTTGATCTTACGAAAAGTAGTTTTGGCTGAATCAAGTTTAGCTCAGTGTTAACATTCATCATGCGCTCCCACTCATTACAGTGTAAAACTGATGAGTGCGATGTAACTGCAGCTTAAAAATAAATGCAATCATGCACTGGCTCATTATTATACAGAAAACAAACTAATATAATACACATGTTCATTTCAAAGTATCAAAGACTGTTCTAATTTGAGGTGTGCAGAAATACATTACAGAATGTTTACAAAACGAATCCTAGTTGTGATTGACTTATCTAAATTATACCAAAGTTTTCTGTTTGGAAACATCATGTGGTGTGTTACATGGAAGCACTCACAACTGCTAAACATTGTGAACCTGTAATCACTAATAATTGATAAGACAGGATCTGTACTGCGATGTTTAGATAACAATTTATTGTAAAAAAAACTAAATATTTGTAAAATAAAAACAGTCAGGTGAAAGGTTAGCTATTTTGTTCTCTGCTAAGTGAAATACAATATCTATCTATCTATATATATATATATAAATCTATTGATTCCAAAATAGCATTTAAAAATAAAACATGCTCTTTCGACTATCTATCATCAAAACTGATGTGCTTATTTCAGACAGCTTCCCAGTGATGTGACAACTGTACTCACATTCCTCAGGCAATGGAATGCAGTTTGGGAGAGGACCACAGGGTCAAATGTGTAGGTGTTAAGCAGCCAAGTGGGTGCAACCAACATTGAATAAAGTGAGTGTCTCTCTGTGACATTTGGAGGATTGCGAGATTGCATACTCAGAGAAGCACTTTTGTGCTTCTTTTCTTTTTTTCATTCATATTCAGGGATGTGCTGGGGGGGGTAAGGCCTGAGCATTGACAAAGCAGCCTGCTGGGCTGGTGCCTGTCACTAGCTGACAGCACAGGACTGCCACGGAGATGGAGAGAAATGAGGAGGAGGCCATTTGGCCACACGTAGAACAATGGGCAAGTGAAAGCATAATAAAGAGATGCATGGAATGAGCCTTCATTTGTGTCCCAGTAAATAACCTGCCGTCTTCCAAACCACTGCGACATAAAGAGGAACATTTGCACTGTTTATTTGATGGTCTTCAATCATCCCCTTACACAAAAGCGCCAGATTTAAATTCAGGAATATTCAAATGGGGTGGGGGGAGAAAATCCTCCAGAGATATCCAACTAACACCGCTTTGGTAAATCAGACTACAAATTGTTCACGAGTTTGACAAAAATAATAAATTGAAACAGTAACTTTCATGGTAGGATTTCCTATATTAGTACTGTACTGTAGATGGTTTATAAACACCTAAATTGCCCATTGTGTGTTTCCAAAATAATGATCCAACCAATACATCTTTCTCTCACGTATTTTTCTATCAGATCAGCTTATGAATGAACCTTTATCAAAAGGGATTGCTGCCCAAATAAGAGAGCCTAGAATCGATGAAACAGATGAAGGATCGCTAATATCAAAATAAGTTACTACCACAGACACTAATACGAGTGTGTTGTACAACACTTTGAACAATCTTTGTGAGACTACCATACCACAATGGAAAAAGGAAAAAAGCTCAGCTGACAAATCAATCTACTGAATGGGAGATGAACGTCTAAATTGATGGCGAGGTATTGCTATTAAAAAAAACTTGTTAGTGAGGATAGTAGTGAAAAAAAGGGCTGACTGTGGGGGGAGGGGGAGGGGGGTGGGGGGGGGGGGGGGGCTATGTGGGGGGGTTCAGCCATATGCCTGACACATGCAGAAACCCATCACTATTAGATTAGATTCTGTGAAGCGCTTTAAGATGTGTCTAGAAGACGAGAAAAGCAATATCAAATGTAAGGATTATTTATTTATTATCATTCCCATCTTCGAGAGTAGCCAAACCCAGCTGAGAATTCCGTGCGTCCCACCTCCACAGTGAATTTCCGCGTTTATCCCACGACAATAAACCAAGGGAAGTGTCGTGGTTTAAAAACGGGTGCGGCGCTCGAAGGGCTGCATTTTACAGAGACAGACACACGCTGTAAACTGACGCATCGTTAATACGCTAACGCCGAACCTCCGCCAACACTTTCCTCGTGGTATCTCATCTGGTTTTATCAGGTCGTAAAACCACAGGGCCCGCGGGGTCCCGCAGCTCAGTGGTTAGAGCACTCGCCTCGCAAGCAAAAGCCCGGGGTTTGATCCCCGCGGGGCGAAGGCTCGTGTAACTTTCCTTACTCCGCACACGCGCACACGCCTGATAATAATCCCTCAAGAATTGTTTATTTTTTAAAAAAAATTTGCTCATTTCAATCCAACGGCTGTTCGTGGGGACGCGGCCGTGCGCGATTGGCCGCCGCCTTTCGCCCACAAATATATACGCTCACTTTACAGCGTGTTCCGTGAAGCGCTTCGAGACGTCTCGAAGATGTGGAAACCGCTGTATCAAATGCAGGGATTAGTACTTGGATGACTGTCGTCTGGTTTGATCAGACGGTACAAAACAAAGAGTTCGCCTTAATCCAGGAGTAATTCTTTATGTATTGAATATGTTTTACCTGAACGATTCCGCACAGTGGCGCTGGTGGGTCAGGCTGTGAGTCACTAAACCTGGATAAATGTATATTATTTTGTGGGGGGGGGGGGGAAAGAAAGCTGATCTGTGTGTCCCTCACTCCCTCCCCCAGCAAGTCGTGTTCATACCAACCCTGTACCCAGACTGCAAGCGTGCAAGAAAACACTCGAGGAGATAGATCTGGTGAGATGAAATCAAAGCTAACTGACTACAGTTGCCTGGACTGCCAGCCACACACACACACACATCATCATCAAATCACTCACTGTGATAAACCTCCCATCAGAGACCAAGTGAAAAAAAGTTATTACACAATCATGGGGAGAGAGGGGGACTGTGTGTGTGTGGGGGGGGGGGGGGGGGGAGAGAGGAGGGGGTGGGGGGATATTTCAAGCAACAAATTCCCAATAAAATGCACCTAAAATACAGTCTCACAGCATCACGATAGAGTCGGGGGCATTTGTGGCACGAATGGATGCTGTGGGTTGTTAAACAGACACCACATCTCTTTCTCTCCGTCTCTCTTTTTCTAACTCTCCCTCTTTCTCTATCCCCCTCTCCTCCCCTCCCCCTCCTCCCTCCCTCTCCATCCCTCCTCCCTCCCTCTCCTCCCTCCCTCCCTCCCTCTCCTCCCTCCCTCTCCATCCCTCCCTCTCTCCTTTCCATCTCTTTCTTCCATCTCCTTTCCCACTTTCTTTCTTTTTCTCTCTCTCTCTCTCCCTGTCTCTCTGACGGAATGCTATGTGTATTGCCTGCCTGTGTAGCCTGAGTGCATCGTGGGTTTATACAACTGTATTGACAATGTCCACACTCTCACAGACATACACACACACATACATACATACACACCAACCTGACTACCAATGCCACAACGCAGACTTTGCTGAAATATTTATAAGTAGCACTGGAGGAAAAAAAATAATAAAAGGATGAAAGTAACTGTCTGTCAGTCCTGGGTGAAGTAACTAACTAAGTAAGTAAATAAATCAGTAATCCTTGTTTGCTGGCTGGGCAGGTAGCTGAAATAATCTGTACTACACAGTTAAATGTACCTGTTTGAGAGAGTGGGGAAGGTGGGGGGGACAATGTTACCAGGACAAGTCACATTGTGAGTTAGGACCTGATTAAGAAACAAAAAGTTCTGACGGTTTGATTTCCTCTCTGCTCGTGTTAAAGGCACCGTGAGAGCGAGTCCCCACTGGGTTTAACTGTGATCCCCAGCTTCAGTGAGGAGCCAATAAGTTAAATAGAAAAACAGTGGGTCAAAGCTTTGGGTAAACACTTTAAAAATATTAGTGTGTGTTGGGGGGGTGGGGGGGACTCAATTGGAGACACTTTTATTTAAACTGGATTGCACTTTGCAACGATGTCTTTCCAAAGCTGCCTTGGCATTTATATTATATTGTACAAGTCCTGTGGGAGGGAGCCCGGCCGTGATTTGTTCAAACAAACTACAAAAATCTTTTTTTAATTCCTTCCCCCCCCCCCCCCCCAGCTAATGTTGTAAACTTTGTGAACATAACATGGGACGATTGCTGGAAGCCCACAACAAAACCCCAAAGCTCCTCCTGTTTTGATAATACTGTATTTATATATTTTTTAATCTGCATTTCTTGCCAATTAAATAGTGCAAATAGAATGCACATACCTATCAATGGGGTGTAATGTGGGGAGGGGAGGGGGGGTGGGAGAAGGAGAGAGAGAGAGAGGCAGGGAGAGAGTGGGGGGGGGGGGGGAGAAAGAGAGAGAGAGAGAGGGTGGGGTGGGGGGAGAAAGAGAGAGGGGTGGGAGGGGGAGAGAGAGAGAGAGGGGATGGAGTAGGGGAGGGGGGGGGGGAGGAGGGGCAGAGAGAGAGAGAGAGACAGAGTGGGTGAGAAATTAATTTAGATGGAAAATGAAAGGAGTGGAGTGGAAGGGTGGGTGGGGGGGGGTGTTGGGTTTGGAGCCATTGAGATGCCAGACTGACTGACTCAGTGTGTGTGTGTGTGAGAGAGAGAGAGAGAGTGGGGGGGTTGTGGGGGGGGGGGGGGGGGGAATCGAAAGAGAGAGAGAGAGCCTGTGAGGAAGGAAATGTGTTACAGTCCATCCAACTCTCGCTGTTTCAATGTAAATGTTGCTGCTATTTTGACTGCAGCCTTTGACTGACGACTGACGTCAGGTACAGAGCCACCTCCTCTGCAATGTCTACCAGCGACCACTTGTCCAACTCCAGCCAGTCCCTGTCCCACTGGGAAACAGCGGTCCACAGTTACACAGAGAGGCTCTCTCTTCCATTTACAGGGGTTTAAAACACACACACACACACACACACAGTCACACACACACAGTCACACAGACAGAGAGAGAGAGACACACACACACTCACACACACCATGGCTTGGATTGTACAGCTCACTCTCTGTGCACTAGCTGTTGGCATTGGGATTTCTTCAGCCTTTTACAACTCCAAGGTCTTTGCTCCAAACCAAGGTAAGTTTCTGCACCCAGCGCTGGCTCAGATTGAATGTTTCTCTCTCTCTCTCTCTATCTGTCTGTCTATCTGTCTGTCTGTCTGTCTCACAGGGATTGACATTGAATGAGTTTGATGGGTGATAAGAAAGAAGGGACTTGACTTGAGGAAACTTATGGGTGGGGGGGGGGGGAGAGAAAGTGATAGAGGGGGTAGGGAGGTGGGGGGTATAAATCACACAGGAGAGAAAGAGTGAGTGAGAGAGAAAGAGGGATAAATAACACATGAGTGAGAGAGAGAAAGTCTACCAGATCACCCCCCCCACACAAAAAAAGTGCGATTGGATTAAGAGTGATGTTATTTTAACAGGAGTGAGAGATTTGTGGAGTTGAATATAGACAGGGAGGGAGAGATGGAGAGACACAGTGTGAATGGACTAGCCTTGTTGGTCGCTAAGATCTCTCTCTCTCTCCACTGCGACTTAACCGTATCTCCAGCTACCAGGCTCCCTGTTATTTTAGTGATAGGCTATGTCTTCTTTTCCCCCCACACGACACCCCACAGAGAAGTACATGGCTGTGTCGGTTGCATTGAAACTGAATGAATTGAAGCCTTTGTAAAAAATGTTTAATATACTTCATTAAATCCTCTTAATGGGGGGGAGGGAGTAAAACAGATGTACCCCCAAAACACAGCATAAACTTGGATGGGGTGTGTGTGTGTGTGTGTGTGTGTGAATCACAAGGCAAGAAATTATCCTAAAATAACCTGTTTCCCACGACGCGTGTGACAAACCAGAATTACATCCATAATCCCAACGTTGAATCTGATCCATTTTACTGGCTTCTCATTCTGCGGTTGCTTTCAACACGTTGGACGTCCAGTTCAATTGCCAAACATTTGCAGCCACTAATAATTCATAAAAGATTTTTTTGTTGTTGTTGGGTGGGGGGGGGGGGGAACCCAAACCTCAAGACGAACAAACCAGACAGACAGTTCATTAATTCACGAGCAAAGGTTTCTTACGGTGGGGGTGAAAAGAGGCACTGTGACAGTTTTAAAACACACACTTGTTTTGTGCCTCAGGTGACATAACTCGAGGGAGAGTTAGTTGCTTGGATTTAAGTCGTGGGAATAGATTTTATTCGGAGAAAGAAGTCTCAATCGGATTTTTTTTTGGGGGCGGGGGGGGGGGGGGGGGGGGTGGGGAGCGAGGGGGGGGGGGGTCGGAAGAAGGATTTTCTCTTATTTTTTGGGGGGTCAAACAAAAATCATTAATGTGATCTGCGAGAGCAGGGTTTGCAGTTGTATTTTAGTGTTTTTTTCAAATAATGCAAAGTCGCATTTGGGAAATCAATGCGTGGTTTAATTGTATGGGGGAAAAGCAATTACAAAGGGAGGGGGAGAGACACAAGTCTCCCCCTCCCCCCCCCCCTACCCTTGCACCAATGCAAGAAAAGGTTTATGTGTCAGTGGCATTTAACATTCAAGACACGCTCCCTTTCTTTTTCCTCTTTCCTCCCCCCCCCCCCCCCCTCTCTCCCTCCCTCCCTCTCTCCTTTCTGCGCCCACGATTGAACCTGCATTGTCCTCCCTACAGTGTTAATCCACATTCAATTAATCGAATTGGATATGGCGTGCGATTTCTCTTACAGCGCCATCGTGGCACAGAGGAAAAGGGGGCAAATATTGCTCGAGTTTCCCCCAACTTTCCCTCTGTCTGTCTCTCTCATTTTAAAACAAGATTAATGCCTGAACCTTGTGGTCGGTTTCCAACACAATTGTACAATCCAGAGAGATGTGTTTGATTGTGTTTCGTGTATCTCGAGCTTCTCCTCTGAACGCAAATTGATATAACCCGTATCCATCACATTGTGAAACCTCCCCGAAAGTACAGTTACAGTATAAACTGTGGGTGAAACTCTGACTGAGATTTCAGTGAGGGGGGGGGGGGGGGGGGAGAATATTAAGAGATAGAGAGAAAATATGATGGCTTTTTTTAATCAGTCCCTCTATCATTCCTACAGACAAAGTGTGTGTTTACCTCCGCCAGGAGAACACTTGGTATGCGCTAGAGATAACACTGAAAAACATTCAATCTCCTGTCTCTACACAGCTCCCGCAACGCCAATAAAAACCCTCTCTCTGGCCTGTCAAACGACCTGTTTTATCGTTTACTGTTTCCATTCACACACACACACACACACACACACACATGTATATGAAAGCAAAACGTTATTCATCTATTTTTTTGCATGAACCAGACTCACAACCAACCACTGGTCTGGGTTTCCTAGTGTTGATTCTAACAGTAGTTTGTTTGGTGGGGGTCTTATGTGTGCCACTGACTCCCACCTCAGTTACATCTCTCAAGCACCGTGTGTGTTAAAACACACACACACACACATAGATATATATATATACATACATACATTGCCTGCACAGTTTAGCTCTCCATCAATGTCTCGATTTGTTTTACATTTAAAAAAACATTGCGTTGGTGACATTGGAAACGAATCGAGTTTTGAGTTGAGTTGAGAGAGGGGAAAAAAGTGCTTTGGTTTTTACATTGACTTTCTATGTGTGTGTGTGTGTGTGTGAACAAAACACACCAGGTTTGTCTTGTTAGCAGTTACATTCAACTCAGTGCTTTGTGGGAACTGAAGCATGAAGTCCACTGTCCATGTAACGCACATGCCAGCAAAGCGGTGTGGCAGCTCAGCCCAGACACGCATTGATACCAGCCTCAGTTACTCGACCCTATTCCCTAATGTGTTCCCCTTGTTCCCCAACAGTGACACTTTTGGATTCCAGGTCTGTCCAAGGCGAGCTCGGCTGGGAAGCTTTCCCCCCAGAAGGCGGGGTGAGTAGATTAAATACCCTATTGAAGAAATACTGGGTTGGGGGGAGTCTGTTGGGACAGAAATCAACACTGGATCAAGAATCCTGCAGAATGGGAGTTAATGGGCATTTTCAGCAAGATTGTGGAGGGTGGGTGGGTGGGAGGTCAGATTTCTACTCTACTTGATGAACTGAATTGCTCTTTGTGAGAGAAACTGTATACTCCCCCAATGGCAAGAAAGTGCTTGGCTGCACGGAGAATTGGAAACCCAAAGGATAGGGGGGTAAATAGAGAGAGAGAGAGGGAGAGAGGGAGGGAGGGTGGGGGGAGAGAGATAGTTAGGTAGAAAATGGCTAAGGTTGGTGTTTTTTTTTTCTATTTAAACAAAAGCAGTTTGTGACTTGGAAACTTACCAGATAGACCTGACCATAAAAAACACTCTTGTGTGTGTGTCTATGTATGTGTGCGTGTAAAAATATATATAGTAAGGCCATCTATAACACCAGGGAATCAGCTGCCACCGTTTTATCATTAAAATCAACTCTCAAACACTCCAGGGAAATCATCATTTGATACTCTGGAAACGTCAAGTCATTTTCACAGTTTATCAGAGGATTATGAAGAGGAAGGCACCGTCACCCAGGGTATCTGTTGTTTAGCGAGGCGTTAGGTGTTGGGAGGCCGGTTGAGTGAGATTTCTCTGGTCTGGAGAGAGAGAGAGGGGGGGCGGGGGGGGGGGGTCCCTTAGGATGAGGCTGGCGGTGGTGGGGAGGGGGGGTGGGAAGAGAGGGTCTAAAGCAGTAAGATCTGACTTGAGATAAAGGTCAGGAAAGTGGTTGCTTTCTGGAGGATTAACTGGAAAGCTGATCTTGGGCTTTTAAGAGATGGAATGGGAGCAGACTGGCTGGGGGTGGGGGGGGGGGGGGGGTTGGTCACGGGTATGCACAAGGTCTCCATTTCCAGATAAGTGAAAAATGTCAAAACACGGGGAAGTGCGTGGCTGAGACCCCCCCCCCCCCCACTCAATACACTCCAACGCGATTGCAATTTGCAAGGCAGCCTTTCCCACTGACTGCCGCTGATCAAATGGCTGATCCCAGCTCCTCCACATCTGAGGCACTTTGGTTAAACTCTCCTCTCCCGCCTCAGCAAACGCATCGTCGCCAAGCCAAAGTCAAAAGCGGTTTGGCTGGTGCTTTTATCTTGACAAGATCCCAACGTCCATCCATTGTACCATTTGCTGCTTTTTTTGTTCCCATTCCTACGTGTCAGTGTCTGTCTGTGTGTGTGTCTGTGTGCGTGGAATAAAAATAATGCAGAAAAAAAACCCCACCAATTCAGGTTCGTCCAAGAAAATGGTGCCGGATTACTGAATAATCCAGCTATTTTCTGTTGGGCAGTTTTTAACAAAATATGATTCAGAAGTTGTGATGCTTCTGCATGTGAGCTGAACTTGACTACACGTCTCTCCTTGTGTACGTGTGAAAATGCGTTGGCTTGCAGAATTGCATCTGCCTACCTCCCCCCCCACCCCCCTCTGCCTTATACAGGGGGTGATTGACAGGCTGGTGGCAGAGTAGACAGACAGCACACACATTGCTATGATTGCCCGCAATTGTCCCCCATCCTTTTCACAATCTGGAAAGGGACAGCCTCATTCTCAGTGGTAGCCAAGGCTCCACTTCAATCTGACGCCCAAGGAAGGTCATTGACTGACTGACTGACTGCAGAGACAGGCTTTTTCTGTTCTCTTCCATCTGCAGGCAGTCAGGCCCGCAGGGGACTGGAATACAGTCTCCCAAAGTATTGAGGTCCTCGGTGGACAAATAGCGAGAGGAAGGGTAGCGGTTTGATTAGCCATCCGTTGCCTGCGAGGGGCCGAACTTCCAAGTGTCCACGAGATGTATTTTACTTTCGAAATCGAGCTTGGCGTTGACACAAACCCAGAGGTGCTCGAGATCTATTTTTAAACAGTTGTGAAAAATTCAAGAGGCCATTCTTCTCTCTCGCACCAGTTGCTCTATCTATTTTCCAGACACACCTCTTGGACAATCTCTTACTTGAGCCCATTAGAAAGGGTACTGTCTCTTTATCACTTGGGCGCAGATAAAATCTGTAAGAACCCCTGTTTACAGCTCTAGTTAGCGTCTATAGTTGTCTACAAAATGCACCTTACAGTAAGTAAGATCTCGTGAGGCTTTTCAGACATCCACTCCACATCAAATGCAAGGATCGTTTATTCTAATATAACGCCTTATCGAGATGTCTCAAGGCGCTTCACAGAATATAGTGTAACGTGAATTGACGATATTTTGTGGGCGAATCGCAGCAGCAAATTAATTGTACACAGCAGTGTCCCACAAACAGTCATGGTTTGATTGGTCACATTAAAAAAAAATTACATATTGTACATAATAACTTGAAACAATCTTCGCAGTAAGCTAGCAGCTATTTGCACTTTTAATTGTACATAGGAAAAATCTGTGTTTTTGAAACACGAAACGATATTGGATTGTGCAGTAATTACATTTAAAGAGTTAATTTAATTGGAAGTAGAGGACTACTGCATTAACTTGCATGCCTGAGATTCAACTGATGCAGGTGATGGATGGGAGACAAAGACACCATCCTGACATGCAGCTTCATTTAAGACAGCTTCTAATTAGAATTTATCTTTTGTCACTAACAAGGTTTAACACATTCTGCTCATAAATTAAATAGAGGGACACGATCTCCCAGGAGTTGAGGTTGAAACCATGGGTTATTGACATTTTTAATTCTTAAGGTAATCACTAAGGCATTATGGCCCTGACATACGAATTCATGTGTAGCTACTGTTGTCCTGGTCTCTATTTGCACAGATCAAACGCATCCAGCCTGCATTGCTGAAGGGTGAGTGAAAAGATTTTGCTCAGCCCCTACAGTGGCGAGCAGTAACATTCTGCCTCTCTCTTTGCACCGCACAAAGAGCTTTGATGTTTTTCCCATCAAATATACATGTGGAAGGACTTTGTAGGAATATCTGAGTCATGTTTGGTAATCAGGCTCCAAATGTCTTTATATAAAAAAAAGAGGGCATTTGGTATTTTGCTCAAAGAATAAATCAGTTTATAAATTTATGACTGTTT
Source organism: Hydrolagus colliei (assembly GCA_035084275.1). Classification (NCBI taxonomy): domain Eukaryota; kingdom Metazoa; phylum Chordata; class Chondrichthyes; order Chimaeriformes; family Chimaeridae; genus Hydrolagus; species Hydrolagus colliei. The sequence goes on along the minus strand of CM068751.1, from coordinate 7,476,541 downwards.
AAAACATTCATAAATCTTGCTGTTTTAGTCAGGAGAGAGTGACTTACCATTATCTATTAAACAATGCAAAATGAGATTGTTTGTTGACATAAAACCACCATTTGTCTTTGCATAGAGAAAGCGGACAAATTGGGGATTCTGCATAAAGTCATGCTGGCTTAGTTGGGAGCACTCTCCTTTTTGAGTCAGAAGATTATGGGTTCAAGCCTCAGATTGGGACATTGAGCTCATGGCTTGACTTGACACTTCGGTATAATGATGGGGGAGCTCCTGCGTTGTCAGAGGTTCTGTCCTTTGGATGAGATGTTACATCGAATTCCTGTCTACCTGTTCAGATGGACTTTAAGAAGTGACTTGTCCAGTAATACCCCAGATATAAAAAAATGTTAATTAACTTCCAGAGAAATTATTTTGAGTATACATACAGTTTTATATATTTTTTTTACAAATGACTTGAAACTGTTGCATTGTACATGTGGAAATTAAACGTGGACACCTTTTATTTCAAACAGTGGGAGGAAGTTAGCATCATGGATGAGAAGAACACTCCAATCCGTACCTATCAAGTCTGTAATGTGATGGAAGCCAATCAGAACAACTGGCTGCGGACTGATTGGATACCTCGTGAGGGAGCCCAGCGAGTTTACATTGAGATCAAATTTACCCTTAGGGATTGCAACAGCCTGCCAGGCGTCATGGGAACATGTAAAGAGACCTTTAACTTATTTTACTTTGAATCCAATAATGACAGTGAACAAAATGTCCCAGAGAACAAGTACGTAAAGATTGATACCATTGCAGCTGACGAGAGTTTTACACAAGTGGACATTGGTGACCGGGTGATGAAACTGAATACTGAAGTCCGTGATGTGGGGCCCCTGAGCAAGAAAGGCTTCTACCTGGCGTTTCAAGATGTAGGTGCCTGCATTGCCTTAGTATCTGTCCGCGTCTACTACAAGAAGTGTCCACTGACAGTACACAACCTGGCACAGTTTCCTGACACCATCACAGGCGCTGACACCTCATCCCTTGTGGAAGTGCGTGGATCCTGTGTGAATAACTCGGAGGAGAAAGATGTGCCAAAAATGTATTGTGGAGCAGATGGCGAATGGCTGGTGCCCATTGGCAACTGTCTGTGTAACACTGGGTATGAAGAAAGGAATGGAGCATGCCAAGGTAGGATACAATACTGTATATCTGGATAGATTTCATTTAGACTGTGTGTGTACGTGTGTAAATAATTTAATCAGATTGATGGGACAAAATGCTGTAAACAAGAGTAATTAGATGACCCAGTGGGATAACATAACATACCACAATGTGACCAATAACTTTGTCAGATCGAAAGGGTGGTGCATTGACCCACATAATGTAACTGAATAGGCAAAAGTGTTGGAAGCCACCGGATTTTCTTATAAATAGTTTTAAGCAGGATTGCGTACTCGTCTTCGTTGATGTTGGCTCTAAAAAATAACCTAATAGGATTGTTTATGAAAATCTAATTTGCTGGATGTTTCTGATTTGAATGTTATTGAAATGGTTGTCTTGAAACGTACTTGGTTCGGTGTAATCCTATACAATATGTTAATCCATTCTTGGCTTCAGTGCCAATCTCAAAGCCAAGTAATACTGCTGCGAGACCACGGAGTCAATTTCATGTGGTTTTATATAGCTCACATGGTGATATTTCATTGACTTCTGGCCTCACTCTTCTACACTCAAAGTGGCATGTCTCATACAATTTGAGTAACTAATTTTGTGAAGATGACATTTAAAACCGAAGCAGTTTCTGTAAGAAGGAGAGGATTGCAGAATTTTATCAGTGATAATGGCTCATACTCCAGAATTTTCAATGTTTCAATATACCTGTTGAGTTTTGATTTTAATAGATGCCTCGCAAGTGTATTGTAAATCAGAAGTAATTTTCTATTAGAAACTATATAGTTTCCATTTATAAGGTACATTAAAATTTAGCCAAATAATCTGTTCTCTACTAAACAATAATAATGCAGGATATGACCTTAAAATGAAATATAAATGGCATAAAACACAATTTTGACCACAAATAATATTTGTATTCCTCGGAGAGGTTGTTTTATGACCTGCTAATGGTTCTTGTTCATTAGCGCTTTAGAAAAAATGTTGTAGCACTGATTTAAAAAAAACACATGAATTCTCAATCGGTAATATAGGCCCAATTAATATACATCTTCTAATTTAAAAAGGCTTGCATATGAATACCTTGAAGTTACAAAGAAGATCTTTTTTAGTGCCTCGTTGTTAAAGCCAATGCTTCATAATCCCTTTGTGTGTTTTGAATTTCAATATAATGCTACAATTGAAATGTTAGATGGCCATTGTGTATATTTACAGCCCATCTATGATCTGCCTGATTGTTCAAACTGATGGCACTGAAAAGGTTCCCAGGATATAGTTTAGGATTTTGCTCTAACATGGATTGATCAAGACAAACAGCAGGATAATATTTTTCCCTTTAGCCGTTTGCTAACTTTGTTGCTGCTACTTGCAATGGATGTGCGGAGGTAATCATTTGATTGGTTGCACTGGTTAGTGCACAGTGTAGATGGACGGACAGACAGACACACCCTGTTGCAAATCCTAAGAATAGAGACTCGGTTGAGAAACTAAGTCCAGGAGGTCACCAGGTCATAATTCTTGGCACTTTCTTTGAAAAGTGTAGAACTAGAGTGAATAGTTTGATTTAATGTTTTTTGTAACAGCATCTTAATTTATAGGATCGGATCACACTGCTGTGCTATTTGTTGAGAGAAATGATTTTCCATGCTGCAATTTTACTACTAGTTATTGTATTGTAAGATTTATATAATGTATTATGTTACTATTATTTAATCGCCCATATTATTTTTTAAAAGTTCAGCAGCTTATAGAACTGAAGTCCTATTCATTATGTTCAATACAGGGGAACTAGTAATATATGTTTCTGAAAGCCTAAGGGTCATTTTCTTATTGTCTTTATCCTGAAGTTAAAACAATATATCTTTTAAACCAAACGCATTATTGCAGTTGGGAAACTTTTTTTTTGGTGTGGGGGGGGAAAATTCCTCCTTTGCTGTGTCAGAACTGACAAGACGTCACTGTAGGAGACCCTAGATTCCTCTCGTTTGATTCAAATGTGTCCTGGGCTTTGTGAATAGGAACGGCGTCTATTGTTTCTGCATGGGAGAACTGTGATGGGACAATTACCGAGCTGGGGTCAGGGGCCACTTACTTCCTCATCCATCTTCCTCCTGTCATTGGAGGTCAGAATTAGATTGATTAAGATCTCATGGTGTGACAAAGGCCTGGCGAGCTGCAGTCGTGGGTGCTTTTTGTCATTGCAGTCTCTACGCTGGTCATCTGCTGGGGCCTGGGACCACATGGGACAGAATTACATTTCCTCTTCCAGTTGTCCTCTTCAGTAGAATGTGTTAGCGGTTAGAAGAATGGGAAGGTTGCAAGGGACATAGTTGGAAGTTTCAAAGTGACAGACTGCCATTGTCTGCGCCACCTGCAAGTTCACATGAAAAGGGGACGAGGACGACCCGACAATTGTCCTCGCGAGAATATTTACTGGACTGGCAAGAGGGAGCAGAGTGCAATGATGTCATTGTGCTGCTGCTCATCACATCTTAAAGAATATATTTTATCCGTAAGAAATTTTACTCAACTTAAAAAAAAACAAAGCCAAGAAGGTAACCCAGAAACTGCATGGCAAAGAGGTCACGTCGAGGCAGATGCAACTCAAAAACTTTCTCTTGGCAGATAAAACAGTGCAACCTTCTGAGCAGGATGTTCTTAACAACAACATTGCAGGAAACTGAGACACTCTCTAAAGAAAATCCCCACCGAGACACCACTTGGCCCGTTTAAATGATTTCTAACTGAAAACAAATTCTCAGCAATGATTTTGTTAAATTTGGCATTTATTTTATCAATTTTTTTAAAAAAAATTGTGAAGCTTTTCTGTTGGCCATTTGTTTTTCATACTTGTGGAAGTCTACTCCATTATTTATTTATATATATATAATATATATATATATATATATATATATGATAGATATATATGTATATATATATATATATACACATACACACACATAATATATATATGTGTGTACATATAAGTATACTCCATTATACTCCAGTCGTTGCCTGTTAGCATCTGCAGACTATCTCCATGACCAGTTTCAATGACAAAAACTGTCATGTTAATTAGGTTGGGCAATGCCCAGGTTAGCAGAACTGTTGTTGGGGCATGTTTACTTGTTTTGACATGTTCTGGGAAACAAAAAGGCAGCAATCCACACACTACTAAATATGAATCACTGTGAGCACTGATAAGAGGGATGGGGAACTGAAAGTGGTCAGACCAGCCAGATTTTCTGATTAGTATTTGCTGTTATGAATTAAGTGCTTGCACAGATAAGCCATTAATTAAGCCATAATTATGGTAAGTTTGGAGTTTCTGTATTCAGCGCAAATGGCTTTTAGAACAGCACTCGTCAAAAGACAAATGGGAGAATAAACTCTTAGCTTGGGTGTTTCCACACTTCTAAGGTCCCGCCCTTTCATGACAAGTGTCTGGCAAAGCTTATTTGTGTATATTTTATGTATATTTACATCAACGTGTTTGCTGATGATGCAAAATTGTGGTGAAATGCTAGTGTTGGTTTGGTGTGATGGAGACAGTAAGATACTGGTCTAACTTTTTCCTTCTTAAACAACAAAATTATTGTTAAAATTCTCTCTTAAAAGGAAACTAAAGCTGTCACATCATTATAACCAACCACCTCTGCATTTCCAAGCTCTGTCTTTGAAATATTTAAAGATGGTTTAAGTATAATTCATTGTGGTTCTTTATTGTGGGGATTGAAAAGGAGGTGACCACATCGACTATAATTGTTTTTTAAACCTGTGAATCAGTGGAGCTTGTGTTTATTAAATGGCTTTAGATTGCTTAAGAAGTCGAGTGTGTTGACTGCTGTTTTCAAAGTAAACATTGCTTTAAAAATGATGCAAGCTGAGAAAGGAGCCACTGGACACAAGTACATGGGATGCATAAGAAGAACACTTGTGTGTTTTTTTTAACTGTCAATCACCACTGGGTGTTAAAACAGTGTCATCATCAGAATGAAATTCTCATTTGTCTCTTCTAATGAATGAACATTGTCAACTGATCAGCCAGCTTTCCCTTTTGCATACATCAGCTTCCTCATTTGCAGAATCTGTATATAGCTCTATGCAAAATAATACGCCCGTTTCCTTTTCCACAAAGGAGAGCAGCTTCCTTTGTAAATTGTTGCCCAAACTGCTCACACAGAAAATTGTATAATTTGGGTTTTATGCCACTCGGACTATTTATCTACAGAGTCATTGTTTCAGCAATGCTCGGCTTTATAATCAGGCAGAGGGCAAATGGGAGAAAATTCACTTGCTGGGGTCCTCCACAGACAAACTGCTTTTCTTTGAGTCCCACTTGTGTAACTTTGATTTCCAATCCTAGACCGTCATTCTCTATGTGTGTTGTTGAAGATAATGTGCCACACGCATGCAAATCATAACCTGTAAAGGTTGCAATTTTCACCCCGTTTCAAACCTTGAGCAAGTTAATTCCATTTAATTCCACATTGTGTAAATCAAGGTGAAGTATTCAGGATCCGAATGAAGCAAACAAAGCTTTCTCATATAAATTGAGTTGTGGTTGGATTTTGCTGCTGTGTAGCTGGCAGACAAAGACCGGTGTTATTGCTCACTTTAATGATGCAGATAATCCAATTTGTTTTATTGGTTCCAAATTAAATGCAATAACTAACAATTGTGCTCTACGAGGATTATAAAACATTCTTAAGTTACTTTAATTTATAGGGCAGTGGCAGACCAAACATGGTCCACAGTGCTGGAGAAAAGTATAATGAACCTGATTGCAAAGCATGTTTCACTGCCAGTTTAATAACTATTAGTGTCCGGAATTGGGTTGGAGAGTGAATAAATGTGCATCTTTAGCAACAAAACCAATTGCCAATAGCGTTTTGTTTGCCAGCATTTTACAGCCCTTTTTTTCCATGGTTTGTTTCTGTGAAAAGGAGGAGCGTCACAGAGGCTGCCCAATCGAGTGCCAAGTGTTGTTCTAACAGTCTGATCCCCTGCCGTTTACCATTTGACTATGTTCTGACATGGCTCCAGATCGTCTCTTTGTTTCCTTTTGCTACAGGGTCAGAGGCTAACAGAAAACTTATTTCACCCCTCTCTTGTTATTTCTGGAGATGGATAAATACGTCTGGATTCAATACTTTTTCAAGATTGAATTGAACTTGGATTGAAACATATAAATCTGTCTTCATTTGGCAGAGGAGTTTTAGGTCTGCATTTACTCTTTTGACCACTCAAGACAAAAATGATACAGAAATAAATGAAATAGGAGGCAAATTTAATTGTTACAAGAATTGATTTTATGTGCAATTGTATGTTTGTTAATTTGCAGTTGAAGGGGGAACTCAAAACGAATTCATATGAAGGTACTTTAGAATTGTATTTCAACCGAATTTTGATTGAGATACTGTAAACAAAGTGTTTTTAATTATTCCTCGTCCTCTTATCTCAAACTAACATTATAGTTCTACAAACTTTGCCCAAATGTTTGTGGACACAAACAAATCAATGTATGGGTTTGGATTGAAAAACCTTTCACCATAGATGATACATTCATGACATGATTTAGTTAATATAGTCCCTGCTGTTAATTAGACTCTTGAAAGCTTCTTGGCTGAACACATTAAAAGGTGCAAAATGAAACTTGGGCACTTCCTCTGCTGTCAGAGGGGTGACTCAAAAACACTAGGAAAATAATGATTTACGAGATAAATAGTCTTACATTTTCCAGCCAATGAACTTGACATTTGAATTTGTCTGAAAGTAAGTGCACTTCAGTTGAAAGAGACATCCCCATCTTTTGGGGGGAAAGAACGCCTCCTTTTTGAAGCGTGCCTGTATGGGAGAGTAATTAAAGCAGTCACTGAGCAAATTAGCATGTCAAAGGCTTTGAATCAATACCGCGAGTTTTTTTTGTGCCCTGGATTCAGTGGGAAGAGCCTGAGAAGCACTAGGAAGCAACTGACAGCTGTGCCAATGTTCACAAGGGGCTGTTGGTGGTGGTACAGACGCAGACAGCTTGATCCAGCAGCAAAGCTAATCCCGAAGATGACCAGGGCAGATTAGTTGAAAACGACTTCAAAAGAAACCAATGGCCTCAATAGCACAAAGTTTTCCTTGTATTTTCCAGAGAAGATTGTGAAGGAAAAGTGCCGAAAGCAAATCAAGCGATCAGTATGATGCCACAAGAAGATGCGGCTCATATTAAATATTTACTCCCGTTCACCTTTTGTAATGGAAAAAGAATTAAATGGGACAGACCAGCTTTTGACAAAGGGCCAGATGTATTATTATTCCGAGCGAACAAACAATGGCTGCGTTTGTTGGAAGTTTTCCTTTGGTTTTCTTGTAGTTGTACAAAAGTTCACTTTCAAAGGCACAAATGTACCATTTGGATGGTGTCAACTAATTTAGGTTTTCGAAGATGCCTCCTGCAAACATAGACGCTGTCAATCTTTCATCAGTCCCCTCTGCAACAGATTACCCTGGTTTTATCCTGTGTTTGTTCGCTGAACCGTTTACCCACAGTGTGCACCGGAGCCAGTGGTCACTTCAATCAATCAATCATCAATCAATCAATCAATCAATCCAAACTTACATTCATATAGCGCCTTTCACGTCAAGAGGACATCCCAAGGGAAGTGCGCCATATTTTAGATGTTAGATGTTTCTTTTGGTCATTTTTAACAAAACAAAATGATCTATATGTACTAGGAGGACTGTTAGCTATCTGATGCACTGCCCACTCCAACATCCACTGCCTTCACTCGGCTGGCTCCGTCCTCCTGCCCCCCCCCCCGTTCCACCATCGATGGTCGTGCCTTCAGCCAATACGCCCCAAAGCTCTGGAACTCTGTCAATCGCTCTACCTTGTCCCCTTTCTCTATTCCTTCAAATACCACCAAAGACTTTTCTTTTTGATTGTACTTACAGTCACCTCCCTCTCTCCCTGGCTTGTTGTCAGACTCTGCCACTGTGAAGCTCTTTGGGATGCTACCACGCATGTTCGCCGCTATGTAAATGCAAATTGTTGTCGGCCATTGCAGCTGTTCGGCAGCTAAAATTGTCCTGCGTTAGCAAGGAGAGATATCACTCAGGGTTGATACTGGGATGTACACACGAATGAACGTTGGGTGAGGACAGGCTTGGGTTGAATTGCCATTCCTGCCAAAAAGTTCATAATGTGTAGAACAGTCACTTAGCAAAACACCGCAACCCATTATATAGCGCTGCAGGAGAAAGGGAGAAAATTCCCCTGAAAAACTGAAAAAGTTATATTTCGTAATAGATCCTGCAGCTGCTTGGAACACTGTAAACTTGGATCATTATAAAGTAATTTAAAAAAAAAACGAAATTGTTTCACGTGCTGTTTCTGGACTGATACACTGGTTCATTCTCACCGCAGTACAACTTCACTGCAAGTCGATATTGCTGTAGTCGACGTACTGCATTTGTGCAAATTAGCAGCTGGGAGCAGACTGTGCAAATGGGATAAACTGTCTCTGTGTATGTATGCCCAATTGGTTGATTATAAAACTCAATGCACCTGAGTTAAAATTAGCAAACCACATTTAATGTCTCCCGTTTCCTACTGAAATGGTTGGAATAAATAATGGGAAATGGTCAAATATCAACACGCGTAGGATACGGTCCAGGAAATGAAATTCCTGCCTGCTCTTATCAGACAGGCATGTCACATTTCTGTCTATGATAGGAACAATACACTGCAGTTAACAAGTGTTGCGACTTAACTGGATTTTATCGCTTCTGTTTAGCTGTTCATTCCAAGAGGCGAAGACTTCTGTAGTTCAGAATGGCTTTCAAAGAATAAAGTTGCTACACAGAGTGCTTTAGATTGAAAAAGCACCAGATTTAATCAGTACTGGTTGCTTTTTGGAAACACATGCTGATAAAGTACATTTGCTTGTCTGCAGAGATGTAAGTGCCTGTTGGCAGAGAAGCTAATTTCAAAGGAATTCTGACATGAAGGCAGCTGTTAGGTGACATTTATATGTTATCAAAAATACAATCAGATTTTTTGGCAGAAGAACATTCGCTTAACATTGCAGTGATTGTTTTATTAAAATGTACGACAATTTTCATACCTTTTTATCTGTCGTTTGACTTTGGTCATATTCAGATCTTAAACAAAAACATCTGAAGGAAGTTAATGTATTTCTGAAGTATCTTGGACTCGATTGAAAGAAATGTACAGTGGAAGATTTTGCTCCTACATTGGTGAGAAATTTGTTAAGATCAGTCGTAACTTTGAAGCTCGTTTTCTGTAATCCTTAAAAGAAAGGATTACAGAAAGTTCCACTTAAGAGTTTGCCAAATTTTGTACACTTTGAGATGTTACATTAATGGAATAAATAAATAAAGACCCAGGTGGAATTTTCTTTTTACTCATTCAAGTCAATATGACAACAGATAACAATAATTTGAAGAACACTTTTTTTTCCCACAAAGGTGTAACGTCATCGTTAAGTGAAAAAGAATTACAACAGCTTCCAAACAGCATCGGCGAATCATGTGTGTGTTTTTTTTTGCAAGGTACAAAGTTCTCAGGAAACACTGCACAGAGTTGGCAAGTTTCTCGAGTCCTCTATAGCTTTAAGTGCTGTCATTTTACAGCATTCCTATCGCAGCAGTTTTGAGTGCGCTTTGCTCTGCAAATTTCAGCGCTGGAGGCGGCTGTTTGATAAACTACCCTTTGTTTGGCCTGAGTTTGCCCTCTGAAATGCAAACACATTTATGCCAATCACAATTCCATTTATAAATATCAGTATGACAGAACAGAGAGGATTCTCTGTTTGCTGTCTCGTGTTCTGGAAGAGACTTCTATAAGTTAATTATAGTTCCATTGTTTTGCTTCCCTTCCACAATGAGTAATGAATTTACATGCCAACCGAGAGAGAGAAAGAGAAAAAAAATGGCTTTTGAGTTTGAAAGTGAATGCATCTGCATGCAAACGTTAAGAAATCCTGTGTATATTCTGCAACAGAATGAAGCATTTATCATTCTCCCAGCCTTATTTACCTGAGATTCTGCATCAATGCACCACATTTTTTTTGAGATGGCTTTTTACAAAAAGAGATTTACAAAAGAGGTTCTTGTGCTGTAAATGGACCGTTTGTAAATTCTCCCCACACAGTGCCAGATTAGTATCTTTTACTGGTGACATAATTCTGTAGCTCGGTATCATGTTTTCAGCAAAAGAAACAATAAAGAGAAGCTACCAGCAAAGTATAAATCATTTCACTTTAGTATCCCAAATCTCTCAAATGATGGTGTTTAGTGTGTAATTGCTTTTCGCAGCAGGAAGATTTTTACCTGTGAATCCACAGTACTGCCATTTGGGGCAAAAAGCACATATGGTAACTGAATTGGAAAGATTGTAATTGGTCCTTCATGCAGGCAAATTGGATGAGTGTGAAAGGTTAGTGAATAGCAATCCGGGGATATCTATATACAACTATTTCCTCTGTAGAAGTCTTAGCTCTTGCCTGGAAATCAATAAACTGGTTTGTAAATGGGTTTTATGTGATAAATGAAACATTCCAGATACGATGCCAATGAGGATTGGAAGTCTAGCTAAAATATATCCTGCCATTACACTATATACCATAAGTGCTATTTGTAACGGGAATCAATATGATCAGTAATCTTTGATAATCCCGAAAAGCATAGGAACCCAAACCAAACTATTTTTCTATTTGATTCAGTGGAGAGCTGCCTGCTTTGCAGTAATATGAATCAACATAATAAATATGCTATCTTTTCTCCCTGGATTCAATTTGACTGACTTCCCATCCAGATTACAAGGTCAATATTATTGCCATCTGTTCATAACCAAACCCAGATTAGTTTAAAAAATAACTTGTGAGTTGATTATGAGCTGAATAAAGTATGTGTTGTGCAGCAGAGGGGAAGAATCCTTAAACCCCTTGTTTCCGTGCATTATTTGTGTACAAATATCGTGCTTCGTCAATTTCCAACTGGATTCATGCTTCCACGGCAACAAATTAACCTTAGTGTTTTGTTACATTTGCAACACAAAAGTGTGTATAAATGATATGTGTTAAAAGTTTCATGGCACCTGTCCAAATGAGGATGTTCAAATATTGTTAATTGCAAAAATGAAGCTTGAATGGCTTATAAATATAATTCAGATCCTGAGATTGCATTACAGCCTTCACTTCTCCCTCACACATATTTCCTGTTTTATACAATACAGGAGTTTGCAATTTATGTCATTTTTTTGGCTCTGGCAATGGTATAGCAAGTACTATAACATGAATGCATTCAGCAGACCGTTGGACTGTTTTAGGTAACTTGTCGTAGCAATTTAGGAAGTAGACATAATTTCCTTCACTACAGTGGTAACTACAGTTTATCAGTTTTTTGAAAGCAATATTACCCTAGCTGAGTTGAGGGAAGACATCAGAATAATTTTGTCGATGAGACTGCCTGACATGATTATGATTTAGTATTTTGATTTTCGTCCAATTCAATAGTTTTTATGCTTAAAACTGCAAAATAGTGTTGAGCAGGATAAGTGACTGTGGTACAAGGGTTCAGAGTGGGAGTTCTCCATAGCAGGTTTATGCTTTGCAGGTGGATAGAGATTGTCAAAGCCATCATTAGCTCACAGTATACCTGGCGGAAAGGACCAAGGCAAGACTACTTACTCTGTTTTATGGCAGTGCTAACACATATGAAATTCCATCAGCTAGGAATGTTTGTATGAAGCAGAAAGACGGCTTTTGCATCGTCAAGAAACAAGGTCCTTCAGGCAACTTTTATTTGTTGAAAATGGCTTTCCAGCATATGGAGGAAAGGCACCATCAAAAGCTCCATATATTCTTATTGTCTTTGGCACAAATATCTTGTTTCCAGGCTGAGTTGAAAGTGATTTGCTTCAGGAGCAAAATGCTCCTGACACAAATTCAATTTACACCACATTGAAACTGGGTGCATTTTCCCCGAATAGACTTTTGCCGGGTTATATGTACAGTCGGCGGCTTTTGATTATTAAAAAAAACTCTTTGCTGACTAATATCAATGTTTATTTTACTTCTATTATTTGTTCAATCTTTAAGCAATCATTTCAACTGCAAAAGTGGCCTCTGTGGACATCAGTTACTGCGCCCCGCGCAATCTTAGACAACTCTGCAGATGGTGACCTTGTGACCCAGGAGTCAGCTATCTTTACAGTTCAAACCCAGCACAAAGTTTACTTTTAACTAATGATAGGAATTCATTTCTCGTGAATTGGGAGAAAAGTGGCCGATTTTTAGCAAATATAATTGGAAACCGGAAAGCCTAGAATCCACGAATGCATCAGAGCCCTTTGGCAATGATGTCGACTTCAGGCTGGAAAACCTGTTTTGCTTGTCATCATTCTGCGAACCATAAATGTCAACTCACGCTAGTATATCCTTTTGACTAGAAGAACAATCGCAAGCTTCTGAAGTGGAAGTTACGAAATTATATTCCAAAATTCTCAGAATTGAGCCGCACCTTTCGTTTAGCCAAAAAAAAGGAAGCTTCACGATCAATAAAACTGTTGCAATGCATGGGTTTTATCTACAATGCACATCCTATACTACGCCTCCTTAACTACGCCTCACTCATTGACTTAATATGTGTACCAAGATATATATTACGAATCCTGTGGTTGGATTTTGAATGCACTGCTTCCTCCAGAATTCTGTAGAAAAGTACCATTCTTCAAAGGCACGGCCGCCGTTTATAGCCCCACCCATCCCTGTGCACCCTTGATTACTTTCAACAGTATTCCCTAATTGCCTCAGAATTCAGATTATTGAAGCCTGCTGCACAGTTTGTTTCATCTTTCAAGAATACCACTCGAATTATGAAGTAATAAAGAGCCAGGTGGAACTCGCCTGCGCATTCTAGCATGACAGACAAGATTCCTCGATTGTAATGACTTGGAAGAGCTCTCCTTTGAAAAGCTCACATCGATGGCCTATGCAACACGATGCTCTTTGTCACCAGAATAACCTTTAAAGATCTGCACTTTTTAAAAAATAAATGAGTCTACGTCGTAATAAAAGAAATGATGGGGTCAAACTTATGACTCATTATCATTATAGGTATTCTCTACATACTTGCAGATAGAGCTCAAAAGAAGAATATAATTAAAAGTTTGTGGTCGTCAGGCTCTTTTGAAAAGAATGTTTCATACCTTTGACTACATTTGCATTTCACTAACACAAACAGATTTTTCTTTTGTTGCAAAAATCTTGCCCTGACCTGCGCTGCACTAAATTTAACATCTGTGTGAAACCGCAACTGGTGCCTTCGCCACAGGGTTGGGGTGACAAATGCAGATTCCCTGCCGATAATTACAGGCTTTGGGGCCACGTAACAAATGGGTGGCATATCCAGAACCTGACCTAACTGCTATGACACAAAAAATATACAGTCTGATCCCATTATGGCGGCTTGCTCTCATTTTGTTGCACTCCCTGTAGCCCTGCCATGTAGCGTTTTATGAGTTTGCAGGCAGTCCCGGATGCACTTAAGAACTTTTAAGGCGTCGGTTGCACATCCAATTGCTCCCCCCCGCCACCACCCACCACCCATTTAAAACACTGCACAAATTTGTCTTTGCACCCGGCTTCACTCTTACTGCTCTCACCACTATCAGCTTGGCAATACAAACTCTCCCCAGAGCAGAGAACACAAGCAAAGTCAGAAACTATGTGATAGTGTTGGGGGTGATTTAACAAAAAAAAGCCATGATTCAATATTGTTCTCTTCTGTGCGTACTTGTGCAAGATGGACCAATTGCTGAACATCTGCAAATAATTAACTGTACAGTATCCACTGATTGTCCTACAATTAGGAGCAGATGTTCCTTGTTGATCTTGGGCTCGGAATATTGTTATTGGGAATTCAATACAAATATAAATTGAAATCCTAGGAGGGATAGAGGATTTTTCACTTCTTAGGAGGCTGTTAAGTACAAACTGGAAAAGTTTGGCTCATTCATAGTGATGTTTTTGTTTCTTCTCTTTCCCGCTCCTTTCCCCCCATGGTAATGCACCATTCCCAGCCTTTCCTTGGCTCCCTGCCAGTGACAGTTCTGTAGCTCGGCTCCACGATATCATCAGATTACAAGAGAGGTCCGAAGTTTGAATGAAGAAGGCCCTTTATCCGATTTGATCTCGTCCTTCCAAAATACCCACATTACCATTTTCCCATTATACAGTATGTTCAAGAATGATTAAGGTCCTGTAACCCTCCCGACTGTATCTTGCCTCCAGGGCTCCATTGAAGATTGCCTCAGCCTAGCTAGGTCAAAAAAATCCTCTGTGCATAAACGGATGGGTTTGAATCCAGGTTTTCCTGTTCTGTGATGCACTGTTGCTACAACAATATATTTCATAACTTTTTAAAATTATGTACTGAACTATAGAATGAGTAATCACAGTGGTTCAATAAACAGTAGCCACTGCTCAATGTCAGTGCTCTATTCTCTGTTGAATCTTCTGGGGGAAAAGTTGGGCTTTTTAAACCCATTTCCTATATTTGCCAGGTCTAATAACCAGTTACATCCCATTCAATGCTCTTGTGAAATACAGTACATAGATCTCTGTTAAATCCTTATTCTGATGAGTTAACTCCAAAGCCATGGTATAAATAACCTGTTGTACAACTTAACATGCTGTCAAGAGTTAGACATTTCCGCTTTGGTGATTTTGCATGAACATTTGACAGGATAAGCTGTTTCTTTTCATACTTTTACTCTCGGAAGGAATATCTGTTGAAAAATTGAACATGTGAAAATTCAGACACTGATCACTAACTAATCAATACCTTGTGAGGAGAGAGAACGTTTCCATTGACAGCAGCGTCCTATCAACTGGTAGAAAGGATTCATAAGAACATAGGAATTAGGAGCAGGAGTGGGCCATTCGGCCCCTCGAGCCTGCCCCGCCATTTGATAAGATCATGGCTAATCTTCTAACCTAACTTTAATTACCTGCCCTATCCCCTAATCCCTCTATTCTTTTTTAAAAAAACTATCAGTCTCAGCCTTGAATATGTTCAAGGACTGAGCATCTACAGCCTTCTGGGGGTAGTGAATTCCATAAATTCACTACCCTCTGAGTGAAGAAATGTTTCCTCAACTCTGCTCTAAAAGGCTGACCCTTAATTTTAAGATTATGACCCCTGGTTATAGATTTTCCTACTAGGGGAAACAGTCCCTCACTGTCTACTTTATCCAGCCTTTTAAAAATCTTATATGTTTCAATAAGATCTCCCCTAATTCTTCTGTACTCTAGAGAATACAGCCCTAGTTTATTCAATCTATCCTCATAGGTCAGCCCCCTCATCCCAGGAACCAACCTAGTGAATCTATGCTGCACCCCCTCTAAGGCAAGTATGTCCTTTATTAAATAAGGAGACCAAAACTGCACACAATACTGTAGGTGCGGTCTCACCAAGGCCCGATACAGTTGAAGTAAGACTTCCCCACTCTTGTACTGTAAACCTTTTGCAATGAACGCTAACATGCCATTTGCCCTCTTAGTTGCTTGCTGCAACTGCAAACTAACTTTTTGAGAGTGGTGTACAAGGACACCCAAATCCCTTTGTACACTAACACTATCTAACCTCTCCCCATCTATAATTTTTTTTTGCTATCTAGGTGATTAATTTCACACTTCCCCACATTAAATTCCATCTGCCACCTACTCGCCCACTCCCTTAGCCTATCTATATCCTATTGCAATCTTTTTGCATCATGCTCACAGCTGACTTTCCTACCTAGTTTAGTGTCATCCGCGAATTTAGACACGTTACATTCAATGTCCTCGTCTATATCATTGATGTAAATTGTAAATAGCTGAGGCCCAAGCACTGATCCTTGTGGCACTCCACTAATTACATCCTGCCAATTAGAGAATGACCCGTTTATCCCTACTCTCTGTTTTCTACCTGTTAGCCACTCTTCCATCCATGATAACATGTTCCCATTAATCCTGTGGGCCTTGACTTTGTGCAATAGCAATGCAATTGCATAGGGTGATCACTGTTTTCCTCGAATCTTTTCAGCAGTGGAGACATGTTGTTATGAAATAAAACTCACAGATACTGGTGCTGCGCTGCCAAGTTTCTAAGGGAATCAATCTGATGTGGGCATGGTGGTAATGACATGTAGGAGGAGCTCAGGGCTACAGCACTGCGTCCTCACAATGTAAACGCAAGCCTGGGCTTTGATCTCATGTCCCCAGGCAGCAAAGGTTGTCAGTGGGATATCACAACATTGACAACCTGCCCCCACACCTGTGCACCTAGAATTTTAAAGACTTGAGCTCTGCAGCAGTGCAGTCAGCGTAGATGTCAGACATAATGCCTCGTTGGAAGAGCAGTGAAATTTAGCTTGGAGATAACACTGAGCTTCTCATGATGGTTGTAGCAACATATCAATCATTGACATTTAAATCCGAGTTAAGAGTTCACCTATTCTTAGGAGCGTCCTGAAACACAAGCGGTGGTCTTTTCAGATCATTTTCAATGTTTCGCCACATTGTGGTTTCATAGTGCTCCTCATGTTTGTTTTAATACCACTGTTTAGACACTTGAGATTCATTACATGTCAGACCAAGCACATTTAGTGTGGACAGTTTAATTCTTTAACAAAAATACAGTGAAGCTGGTCGACTAAAGGGATTGACCTAGGTGGTCTTTCAGACAGCGCTCCCCCAATGTAGTTCCTGGACTGAACCATTAATAATTTCTTGGCATTGTCGTCGTATATACGTTTTGTTGTAAGATGAATTTCATTGCACGACCATGACCAGAAATGGCTCGCACAATATTTTCTTAATCTCACATCTTGTAAAAAAAAATATACAACACCCTCGAGTTGGAACAAATGATACAGCCCCCAAAAATGCTGTGAAAATCCCAAGTTGTTTGTTTGGCAAGTAACCACATTGCCACCAGGTCTCGGGTCACAGGATATTCTACTTCTCATCACACCTACCTCCCTGAAAATGCAGTCCTGTGGATTTCAGTTCTACAGGCACCATACCACATTTCTTCCCATATTGTGCCCAAGTAACTATTCTTTCTGTGTTAAGTTTTGTTGGTGATAATCAGGTGGCAGATCCATTGTTGAATTTGTCCACGCTTTCCTGTTCACGGGTCGCTGAGGTGAAATATAAGACTTCTTCTATACAATAATAGTAATACTGTATTCATAATAATTATTAATAGTAATGGCATAAGTCAACACATTCTAGAACCTGAGTCTTGAGACACAATCATTAAAAAACAATCATTTTTAATGATTGTTTCATGTCTTCCGCCCAATCCGCCCCACCCTTGGTGAATGAGCTTCCCACATTCATCAAGGCTGGCACAGGTTTCGTGTGTGATCCACCCTCTCGACTTCCATCATGGAATCCCTCTGCCTCGCCCACTCCCTCCTCACTTTTAGAGTCCTATTTTAAGAGTTTGGTCTTCAGACATGCCGGTAATCCCATTCCCTCCCTCCCCACACCTTACTCATCACATCACAAGAAGGATGGTATGCTTGGGTCATCTAATAAACTCTTCAAGGTGGCAGATAAAGTTGTTTCAATCAGCACTGTATAAATGAAAGGATTATCATACATTTAGAATTTTGCTGCTGGCGATATGTATGCAAAACCTGCCCAAGCTAAAATCATCCTTGTACAACTTGCTTTCCCCTTCGGCAAAAAAGAATCACTTTTTGAAACACTTCCATATATCAGGCAAGAAACAATAATCTTAACATAGTTTTAAAAAAAAGTAACCGGTCTTCTGGTACATAATACTCGGAACGCGAAAGTAAAGTTGCTCAACAGTACTTTTCTGAAGAATGGTTCTTTTCTCCTTTTTTTATATAACAATGTCATTCAAGTTGTAACTGATCTGGTTAGGACACATTTGAATGAAAGTGGTCATTCCCTGTATAGGACAGATATAAAGATTAATTTCCTTTTCTTTAGATTATCAACAGCTCAACTGATTTAATAGGAAGTGTTTCAGAGAATAGGACCCTTGCCTTTTTTGAGAAGAGAATACTGGAATGAAGATGAAGGTATGGTAGGAACCTGGAAGCATGAGATCAAATGGGCCAAAGGACATTCTTCAACCCTTCATACCTCTCACTTATAACTACTGGGAACCAGCGATCCCCAGCATTGATTAGTGGCATAGTCTCTCTCTGTTGGCTCTAGGAGTTTCAGAGTGAAATAAGTTGGACTATTCTTCTTGCGCGAACTCATGAAAGCTCCCCTAAATTCAACATTTATTGGCAATATCTACTCTGAGCTTCACCAAAGAATACTGATGTGAGAAAATGAAATATTTCAGGAGCCTGTTGATACTAGGAGGGGAAATATGTTCTTTCTCAATTGCTCCCTCTCCACTCCAGTTGTTTTTTTACTGAAAGATGGACATCAATTCCATTTAATATTGCTGGCAGAGCAGCAGTATCTGATCAGAAGTACATCCTGTGAATTAACCTTGCCATCTGTATTATGCCATGTGTTTCTTCTCTGTATACCTAATGGAATATATCGTTATAAACTTTTAAGCCTAGTTGTCTTATAAGAAAATTATTTCAAGCTTTGTTTGTAATTGAGTCAGTTACGTGTGCTGATTAAAATTGCAGGACATGTCAGATTGTTTCATCTCAAGTTTCTTGGAAGAAAATGAAAAATTGGCTGAATAATCTATACCTATACAATATATATGTATAAACGTATAAAACACATGAGGGAAATGCCTTGTGTCACAGCTGTTTGGAATTATATCAGACCTTTTCGGTGCAGTGACTGCAGAGTAGTGCAAGCTCTTCAAAAGAATCAAACAGATGAGGCTGCAGAAACAAACTAGCAAAGAATTATTTCTAAATTATTCGCAGACATTGCAACGAGGGTTACTAATGACTTGACTCATTAGTTTCTTTGGGTCAATTTTTGGAAGTCAGGGAATGGTGTGTGACAATTTTGACTCTGATTTTCCAGGCGCACAACTTTTACGTTACGTCTACATTACTCTACCTGAGCATCTATACAGTAATTAACAGCTGATTTTCAGTTGGGATGTCTTAACCAAATGCCGGTGAAGTTCACTGACTGGTCGCAGAAAAGCATTCCTTGGTACTGTATGGTATTTGGTGTAATAGAAGGAGCAGGTTATTTTGTCTAGGGAGAATCTCTGATTTGCTGTACACTTAGTCCTTGCTTAACGTCACAGTTGCGTTCACGAAAAATGCAACTTTAAGCGAAACAACATTGCGTATTTAACAGTAAAGTGTCGGGAGGGGTTCTAAATATAAGGCTCCAATGTGTTCTCAATATCCAATGTTTCCCATTAATATTAAAGATGGTTAAAGTATTGAGCTTGATGCTTCACAGCAGCTATTCAGATGACATTATTATGGATTCCATACTTTCATTGTCCCAATATATGATATGGGGTTTGTCTTAGGCTTTTGTTTACCTTTCTATAATTGTGGTCGCTGTACATCATGCATTGTGAGAATGGATGTGCTCACTTAGATATTTTATCTGTCTGTCTGTCCATTTAGAGAGATATATTTAATATGTATTTAAACATTTACAAAGAGGTAGCTTGAGAGTTTGAGGCATGTGTGAGTTACTGTGTTTCGCTACAAAATACACAGCCAAAGCACTTTACAATATATTCTGCAAAGAGTTAGAGACTACATTGACGTGATAAGGTGCTTTGTCAAATGCAAGCATTATCATTATATATTTGTGTGTGTGTGTGCGTGTGTGTGTGTGCTAAACTAATACATGCTGTAACATTTCATCTTTTTTGAAGCATTTATGGACCGAGACCAGTAGCAGTGCGAACAGATCATTGAATAAGTATTGTCCTTTATTTCAATAACCTGGGCACTCAGGCTTGACCCAGCTGCCTTCTGAATCTGGGAGTTAAACGCCTTCTTTTTTTAAAAAAAGATCAGCAAAGCTTAAAAGATCAGAGGTAATCCCAGGCAGACTCGCCAGGTCTTTGAGATATGGATCTCTGCTTCCCTCACTTACGACTCGTCAATGTGCTATATCATATATGCAAGTGATTCTTCTTTTATTATTCAAGAGTAATGGCTTGCAATGACTAGTGTAGGCCTTTATAGTTATTGCTTATTCCTGGACAGAATTGTCATCGAGATTGTTTTGGTAAATCAAAGTTACCAGTCAATTTGTGTCCAACCTCAGTTTATTATTTGCAAACAAATGGTGTCAAACTAGTTATTGGGTGGTGAAGTGGAACCAAAGCAATGGTTTAAACAATGAAGATGTTTATGCCTTTTAACTGACTGCGCTGTGTGGTCCTAATGCAAACTGATCACCACCTACTATCCTTGTTAAGCTTTTTCTATTATCTTCAACAAGTATTTGCATTGGAGGGCAGAATGCCTAAATTCTGCCAAGCCCCATTAATTCCATTGGTTTAAATCTTCCCATTTTTCTTTCCCCCTCCTTCCAGAAAAGGTATTTGTTCTTGTACCAGCAGTGAACCAGAAAGACTTTGTTCTATTAATGTCTGGGTGGGCACTTGCCTGCCTGGGTTATTTAGATGTAAGTACACAGGACAGAAGCTTTTCTGGGGAAAGTACTTGTGCCTGAGACAGCTGGACAACCAGAACTCATCTTGGACAGCTGGACTATCATGGGGTCCTTGTGGGAAAACAAGCTGAAAGACTTCACTGAGCGCAGTCAGAATTTTCAAGCTTAATCTGGTTGTCATAAGTAGGGCTGTATAACTCTTCATACAGCTTTTAAAAATACCTAAAGAGAGATTTTTTTAACAGATGATTTACTGAATCACCTAACCCAAATTATTTTGAATTGCTATTAATGCTATCCAATTAATCTGGGATCCAGATCTGATTCAATATCTAAGTGAGGGGATTTCTCTTTGATAGAATGCACAAGTACATTCAAGTACTGTATGTACTTCTAATGCCCTTTCACTAGAGCATGTTAAAAATGTATCTTTAGGATAAAATGCAATAGCTTGGATTGAAAATGCACGAGTGCTGCCACTGAGCCAGGCCGACAAATAAGAACGGCTTTATGTGCCAGGCTTGCCAGTTACCAACACACCAGTCACTCTTTGGGAAATGGAAATCCTGCTAATTGATGGAACTGCAAAATTACCAGCCAGATATCATTGTGTGCCTCTGCTTTGAGTGAATTCCAGTTTTGCATTGAACACTGCACGCATATTAATAATGCATATTATTTTTGATTCATCAGGGAGTGGTGTGTGTTTAAACATTTCGCCAGGTCAGTGTAGACCAAGGTTCATCTCTTTACGGAAACTAGCTTGAATCTACAGGAATACATTGCACACCGAAACCGAATGTGTCAGCAAAGTCAACACGGGAATTTGCTTCCATGATTCTATCGAGTGATTTTTTTTTGCACGGCACGGAATCAATATCGAAATATCGCTACTATTTCAGCTTCACACAATAAACACAAAAACAACTCAAAAAACAGATCACCAGTGCAGCTTTTGAACTCTTTAAAAAGCAAACCTCAATGGTGCCAAATAAATCGTTGCAATGGTTTCCGTTTTGAATGATAAAGACGAGCCAATCACCCGATTTAATTAGACATTATTGCTCAGAAGAGAGAAAAAATTGCGCAAGCTTCGTGACTCAGTGTTGACTCAATTTAAGGTAGACCGCAGCCTCATAGCTGGGAGGTGTGCCTCGTCCTCTGTTCAAAGAACAAGGCAGGAGTGAGTGTATAATAATAGTAATTGTAATCCTTGCATTTGATGTGCTTTTCATGTCTTCTAGACGTCTCAATGCACTTCACAGAATATATTGTAAAGTGAATTAATTTGACTTGGTATATTTATGGGGGAAACGCGGTAGTCAATTGGGTGCAGCAGTGTCCCACAAACAATCGTGGACTGAAGTGACCCATTTTTATTATTCTACAGTATTTTAAGTTTTAAATTTCTAATTTAGGCTGTTAAAGAAGATGAATAACAAAGAAATAGCCGCTATTATATACATATATATATTATATATAATATATATATTAAATATCCCCAATACCCTGCTATTGAAAATTGAATAGTTGCTTAACGTATTTATCCCATCAGTATTTGATACAGTACTGTATTTAGTTATACTGGCACACCTTGGTAAAAAAATTTAAACAACATGAGTCAAGCTTGTCAGGCTATGAAGTTCAGAGGCCTTTCGTCTTGGTTAAAACAATTTTGTTTGGTACAGTATGTTACAGTTTGTACAATGCCCCATTTATAGCGAGTTGTGAATACTCAAGTGCTTCACAGTTATGGTGCAATCCAGTTTCTGATGGGCAGTGCCACCATTGCGCGTTGGGAAGAATTTGGGCCAATTTCTGCCAGGCAGCTGTATTCTTTGATGGTTTTTAATGTGCAGTCACTTATCATCTCAACCACAAACTGGAAAAAAACAATTACTAAACCTCCTTGCAATTTGCGTATAAAGGCCACTCAGATCAACCAGTTTTGCATTAAGATATAAGATTGGGGAAAGTAGGTGAATGCATTTTATAGGGCTATCCTGTGTTATGCACTGTATAGTTGAGACCATTTGAAGCAAATTGGTTAGAATTGAGTATGGATTAGTTTAGCAATATATCTTTGTTTTTTTATGCGTACAACAAAAACAACGATGATTTGCATTGTTCTAGCACACTCCACACCGGGCGGCGTCTCAGAGCGCTTCCCTTCATCTGATGTAATACAGCTGTTAAAGCAGACTATTGGAATGTTGAATGATAAAATGCTTCATACTGTAAATTTATTTAATCTTAACAGCTTCCCTTTGCACTTGGGGGTATGTTTGTTTTTTTGGGAACGGCTAGTGCTGGAGTGTTTGATGTGCTGTGGTAGGTTTGACCTCGGCGTGCCTTTGTACTGTACCAAGGAAAACTCTCCTTGTGCTCTGAAGGATGACCAACGGCATCTTTTTAGACTATGTAGTTATGGCATATTTGGTATCATAAATCTTAGTCAAAGGGAGTTACGGCTTTAAAACTAGGCCAAGACAAAGCTGAACGTAGATTAATCTGTGTTTTTGTATCATTAGAAACTTTTTTATTACAGTGTATAAAAGCCCGATGATGAGAGAGGTGGGCAGGTATGCGTAACACATTATAATATCCATTACTTTTCATTATACAGCAACATGCTGCTTTAATAATGCCTTTTGAATCCTCTGCCTGATTTTTTGGGGGAGGTGAGGTGGGAAGAGGAAAAGATATGCACTAAGTGATGATAAAGTGATGAAACGTAGAGCGATGCATCTATTAAACCTAACCCGCCAAAACTGATGCACCATAAATATTTGGAATTCCTTCCTCCTATCAGCTAGTTATTTATGTTAACACTTCATTTCTCTTAAAAGCTTAAGTGTCATTCCAGAGCCAGGCTTAAAAATGTTGCAAAGAGTTTCTAGTTTAAATAACACTATTTTGCTCCATTTATTTTACAGCTTGTAAAGTCGGATACTACAAGTCCTTAACGACAGATAAAAGCTGTTCCAAGTGTCCCCCACACAGCTTCTCTACCCAGGAATCCTCTACGCATTGCATCTGTGAGAGGGGCTTTTTCAGAGCAGACACCGACCCCCTATCAATGCCTTGTACACGTGAGTACAATACTTTCATTGGGATCTCCCCAATTTCACTTCTTCCTGCTGTTTCCCACCCCCCCACTTCTTCAACCAGGTGCATGGGATGACTGTTCTAGGATAGGAAGTTTTCCGGTCACATTCCATTGGTTAACTGGCTCTTGGGAGGCCTTATTTCCCCCCAGAGATGAAACGTTTAGCTCCAAGGAGATGCAGGGACACAATCAATAAGGGAAATCAACAGAACAACAGTCGAGGCTGTGATTTTAACCTTGGCCCTTGGAGCCGGAGGTCAAAACTCTATTGCAAGATGTCAGTTGTGTAATAGTTAAGTCTGTAGGACATGGAAATTGTCTCAATGCATAGCAGGCCAGAATATAATGATTGCCTCACTGTCTTGGACAATCCAAATTAGCATTTGAACCTATTTTCCTCTACTATGACCCTGACTACCGCTAGTGCCAGTGTTATCTAAATAATCTGTTAAAGCTGTTAGGAGAATGATGGGAGATCAAACCATGAAAGTAATATTTTATAACTCATTGAAGCAGAGTCAGGAAGTCGAGAAATATTCTCGGCTTGCGATGCAACTGATTATTCCTTTAGTCTCAGTGGATGACCATCCAATCTCAAAATAAATGGCAATTTGTGCATTTGTTGCAGTTTAAACATCAGGGCTTTGAAATTATATATATATGTACATTTGATTCCCCACCAAAATGGAAAATATCAATATTGTTGATGTAGGTGTAAGAGGATAGACTTTGTGGCAGTTGAATGACTGGTTTGAAATGATATGCCGACGCTTGATAACTGAGTCTTAATAACTGAGGAGTAATGGTGTGTGTGTGAGAACGGAGGCAATGTTCTGTGTTTAATCATGCATTCAAATGTAGCTCAAGAAATGTTAATCAGATCAAAATTAACTGCACAGCTTTAGCAGCATCTAAACCACTCATTTCCCCCAATACAATGATCCCCAAACATACTTTTTCGATTAATGTGCTTTTTTTTCTCTTACATTCGTGCGATTCAGACCTTGTGATGTCCTTCCAACGTGGAAGGCACTGTATAAATGGAATTTGTTGTTGTTGTTGGGGAGGCCCCTTTTTAAGTATCCCAACAGATTTTTGCAGAGGGTTTTGCTAACAGCTAGAATGGTTCTGACCACTACACCAAAGCTCTTGGTCATACTGGGTGCTCATGAAGTAATGCCAAAGGTGGAGCAGAGAGACAGATAGAGATCGTCTCCAGTAACTAGGAACGCTAAACCAACTTTTAATGGTGGAATTCCACCCCTCCACTACCCTAACTGCTCCAATTTTCTCTCCTTCTCCCTGAAGTTGATAACTCATAATAGGGTACAGTTCCACAGATCCCAGCCACCCTCTAGTATCTTAACCAAGTAGTCGTTTTTCATGTGCGAGCGCAGTGAATGTATGACTGGAATCTGTTCCTCTGTGGGCAACATCGTCCTTGGTCATTATCCCCGCACGTGATCAGGAGAGGAAACTCGGGTCAGCTTTTCCTTTCCTAACCCTAGATAACTAATTGGGAGCGCAAAACGAGAAGACACTTTGCACACAAGGTCACAGCTGAAATCCGCTCACTCAGCCCGGAAACCAGGAAACTCACAAGGCAGGAATCAACCCTGTGACCTCTTGATCACTATGACTTAGTGCGACACAGCAACAGAAAAAAAAATTACATTTGTGTAGTGCCTTTCACAGCCCACCTTTGAAATGAATCAAAGTGATTGAAGACCTTTTGGTAAAACCGTAAAAATCAGAATTTGCTGTTTTTTTTCATGACCGAGCAGGCACCTTACACCAAATCTGTGAATCATAATTTGGTTACAAATGTATTACTGTGGGAAACAATATGTGACAAAGATTGCCAAAGAATTTCTGCGCTATAATGATACACACTGGATTTTAAATTACACGATCTGAAAAAACCCCGCCTCCAGCAAACTGAACACTTTCAAGAAGTTGTTGAAAGAAACCATTAGCGCTGGTGATATGTTGGAACTGTCAGGAAGGAAGAACAACCGCTCTCTCCTTCCCCAAAGCTATGACCAAGTATTAAAGTAACACATTTTTCTCTTGTTTATCATAGTGCATGTCTATCAAAACCAGTCTTTCATCTGAAACAAGCCAATACAGATTTATCAGATAATAAGTGCCAGCCAGTGAGATCAGCCCCTGGCTCAGCCACTGACTGACATTGATGGTATCGGCTAGAATTGGTGAAATAAAAGAGAAAATTGAATGTTTCATTGCAGACATTAAGTTAAAAGTCTCAAATTAAACTTTTCTCACATTCCTTTAAAAATGCAACCATTTCTAACATCGCGAGCCCTGGAGCTTTGTCAGTTGTCAAATATAAAGCATAAGCTGTATCTGACACATTGGGAATAGCATGAACTTCTGTTCTCATTCCCCCACCCCACCAAAAAAAAAAGAGCAAACGCTCAACCCAACACTGTCCTCACCAGACAATCACAATATGGCATTTCCAACTTGGTAGTAGTTACAAGACGAAACATTTCTGGTTTCCTCTTGCCTGTAGGAACACAAATCAGGGTTTGTTGCCCAGTGGTTTAAATAAGCACCACTGCAAGGCCAGAGGTTCAGGTTCATATCCCAGATTGTTCTGAATGAGCTGATCTCAGCTGGACTAACAGTGCGGTCGCTATAATTAGCCTCAGCAAAGCTGGAGAGTGAAGGGCTGGAGAAATTAGCCGTGGTTTCCTGCTCCTGACTGCTGGAGGACTCTGCTGGAAGTCATAGTGCTTAGACTTCAGTTGATGAAAGCAACTGACTTGATGTGTTATGCATGAATAATCTTCCAGTGGTCAAATATTAATAATAGTCAGTTGGATGATGAAATCAGAAAGAACTGTGATATATGTAGAAGTATACTTTGTAAGCATAATATACAATAATAATCCTTGCAGTTGATATAGTGCCTGATCATGTCTTCAAGGCATCTCAAAGCCCTTCCCAGATTTCAGCTGTGACCTTGTGTGCAAAGTGTATTGACTGCATATTTGTGGGTGAAATGCAGCAGCCAATTGCGCACAGCAGTGTCCCATGAACTGTCGTGGATTGAGTGATCAAGCATAAAGCCCGATGAACTTGATTCCCAGTGTAGGTGTTGAGAAAGTAGCCCTGGTCCCAAATTAATTTTAGTAAGAGACACAAAGAGGCAACTGTTGCTTTTGCTTGTGGGGATTTTGAATTCACTGGGCTCCGTAACAACGCAAGCTCAATATTTTTACTTATCAGACTGTTCCCTCCATAATCGTTCTACTTTTAATTCACTTTAACTTCTTGTCCCAGTGGGGAACAGAACCGGTACTATGTTTCTTGTGCTGACCTCTGTTCTTTGCACCTGGTTCTTTAAAATTCCCAAAGTCTGGGGCAAAGTGCAAAAGTCAGATCTGTAAATATCCCAGACTACATGTGAATTCCCTTCACTGGAAGGGGGAAAAGAAAATCCTCAATACACATAGTGGCTGAAAGGCAATGTTTCTCATTGTTTACACAACACACATTTGCATCTCACTTTTAAGTAACCCTTCAAAAACACTTAAATGGCATCTTTGCCTTTCAAAGTGTTCCTGGATTAAAGCTGTACTTTCACAGAGTATTAACCTGAAGCAAACCTGTCTTAAAAATATCGGTGACAGTGACTGATTTCCCACAAGCGTTGCCAAGAAATTTTGAAAAGCCTTTAATGAACATTGTCCAGACTTCCTCAAACACAATAACAATCCTTGCGTATGATACTGTTATTCACTGTGGTTCCCCTCTTTTGCCAGGACCACCCTCTGCCCCAACAAATCTGATCTCCAACATCAACGAGACTTCTGTGATGTTGGAATGGAGGCCGCCAAAGAGCACCGGAGGCCGCCATGACATCACCTACAGCGTGATCTGCAAGAAATGCATCAGCGGCCTCAGTCACTGTCGGCCGTGTGAAAGCGGGATCCACTTCATTCCGCAGCAGACAGCCTTGAAGAATACCAAGGTGTCCATCACGGATCTCCAGGCTCACACCAACTACACCTTTGAAATCCGGGCAATGAATGGAGTCGCAAAGCAGAATCCGAGCCATGACCAGGCTGTCTCAGTAACCGTCACAACCAACCAAGCAGGTAAGAGCATGGCACTGCACAATGCATTCAACCCTGAGGCGCTTGAAACTTCGTATTGGGAGATTTATACGGTGTAAATACTGCAATCAAAAGTTTGCATACGAAGTGCTTTGGCAGAGATTACTTGATAAAGAAAAATGTGCTCAAATTGTAAAGTATATCTGCATATAAAACGTGTGTACATCTGCTTTACTTTTTAACGTGCCTACTCTACATTAGTAGCGATGTGTCTGGCTGTGAACTGCAATGTCATGATATATTGCGTTTTGTCTACAAATATACAGTCAATGCACTTTACAGTATATTCTGTGAAGTGTTTTGAGACGTCTAGAAGACGTGAAAAATGCTATAACAAATGCAAGGATTATTATTATTATTGAGTCAGAGCAGAGATCTAAAAGGTTAGGGTTATGGACTTCTAGTTCCCATAAGGAAAGCCACTAGATATCACCACATAAAGATCCCCGTTAAATTTAATACATCAACCTTGCTTTAAAGCACATTCAAGATGTCAGGTTCATGCATCTTGTGAGATAACTTGCTTAACTATGCAATACATTAAAATACCTGTTGTAGCATCTTTATAACAAAATTACCTCCAGACCCATTGCATAAAGCACATACTAGTTTGAGAACCATACCCTGTACTTGATGGTAGGGTATCCTTAATTCATCTCATAAGCAGAAACTCAAGGGTTTGCCACATTAAACAACAACAAAAATTACATTGTATAGTGTCTTTCACATCAAGATGATGTCCCATTAAAGAAAGGAAGTAGAACATTTTTTTTCCAATTATCTCTCCTCTTCCTTCACTCATTAACAAAAGGACATCGTCGCACATGCGACTGAGGAAGATCTGCAACTGATTAGTTCTTAAACAATGTGCCTCTCAGAAATAGTTGTCGGATAAATATAGCCCGAATTAGACGATTGATCTAGGGGATGCTGATGATTAGCGAGGAATGGAAGAACTTTTCTGTCTGTCAGTTTTTCATCGGGAGTGCCCTCTGTGAAAGGAATATATGTCAATCCTAATTTATACCACCTACGTCCTCACCCGGCCCCTGATTGCTACACTCTTGACTTGATGGCGTAAATTACATCCAAACCGATCACTGCACCATAAAATATATCATCCCTTCCTGTACACGTGAAATTTTCCCAATCAAAACCAAATGGGATGTGCCTGGCTTTTCTCCCACCGATAACCATTTTGAAATTATTTTGTTAAGGAAGAAAAGTTGGGAGTTCATGCAGAATATTTAATGAACAAATCATTCTGCCGAGCCGCGGAAGCCTCATCATTCATCCCTCGAGGTTATAATTTGTATCCTCTTTTGATAGATTTTACAATTTATTTATTTTTTAAAAAAAGTAACTTGAATCTGACAGCGCGAGTGAGTAGGGTTAACCTCCAGTGAAAGAGTGATTAACCCGGGCGCGTCAGTAGAGCTGTCATTTTGACTGCATGTTAATTTAGCGCCCTCACACTGTCGGGTTCAACACGTCTCCCAGACTACAGGCTCGCTGTCGTGTCACACTGCTGCTTACAGTTTAAGCCAAGTGGTTTCAAAGCAAAGACAGAAAGCAACATTTGGAGATTGTCATTCTTGCTCGTGGTTTGATTTTTAAGAGGCTTCTTGATTAAGTTCAGCACCCAACTTTAACTGGTGCCATGGGGGCTTCAAAACAGAATGATTTCATGTTTAATTCGTGTGTGTGGTTGGGGAGGGGTTGGCCTTCTGATAACCAGAGGTACATCACCCTGACTCATGGAAACTCCGTTCTGATAGCAGAATGCATCAAAGCAGGTTCACACGAGTTGACGTGACACGTTTGTAATTAGTGCATTATAGGCCCCGTACTACAATGGATAATAAATCATTAGATTCTGAAGCAATCTTGGAACCGTTTCAGCTTTTGAAACAAACAAAGGCATGAAGACTCCAAACTGATCAAACTTGACAGAACCGGATCTTTGCACTTCAGTGGAAAAGTAATACCTTTTATGGAGTATTCATTAAGCAGAGAGCTAAATTGTCTTTACATTTATAGTTATTCCATATCTTGCATACATTTCTTGTCATGGAACAATGATTCATTCAAGCCATTTATGCAAAAATACCAGTTCCATTCATGGTATTCGCAGCCTCCAAGCTAAATTATATAATCCAAGCAACAATTTATTTATCATTCGTGCTCCTTTCTAAACAGCTGCTGGGGCTGCATGTGGTTTGCCATTCACAGAATGTAGCCAATGTTGATTTTGGCCTTAAAGCACAATGGTAAAGGGAAAGATTAATCATCTGACTCTTTGTTTCCCTTTAAAAACAAAAAAAATTATGGAGATGGGTAAACGGGTTCATCTGAATTTTTAAGACCCTTCTCTGGCTTGGCATGGCATGGCGAGACAGACGCCACACCTCATCTCCTGCGCTCATGAAGTCTCAAAGGCTTTATGCGTCCTTTGCGCTTGGAGATGATTTGTGACGAAAAACCCAGTAAATGGTGATGGCTGCACTGGTGCCAGTGGTGGAGAGAAAGGTTTAGATCAAAGTTGAAATGTGTAAATGTGAATACCTTGACAACCGGCTTCCATTTTATATTGAACGCCCTCCAAAACATACATAATCTGGAGTGTCAGCAAATAATTTTGCTCACTGCCATCTTTTTTTGGTACCCCGTTGTGATTTGCTAACTAATTATGAAAATCTATATTCATGTCACACACATTCACTTGTGTTGACTTCCTGTTAGTTCGACATGCACTTAACTCTGCAGAAGTAAATATTTCAATTAGGTTCAAAGTGTGAGCTCACAGTACTTGGTACTGAACTAACAACAACTTACAAAATCACTTCTTCCTTATCAGGAAATGCTAGAATCACTCCGTTAAAGACTCCAGTGTTTGTCAAACCCATTGGGAATGAATGACTAAGCTTTGTTAGAACAGTGATCCAACAGTTTTCCTGTGAGAAATATACTGTCTGTGGGATGTAGGTATTTTTAAGATTTCCTAGGTCAGACCAACCCTCAAATGGGGGGCAGGAGCCAATTACAGATAATTATTTGGGGGAGGACAAGATTGCAGGGCTATGGGGAGAGAGTGGGGGAGTGGGATTGATTGGGATTGACAGCTATTTTCAAAGAACCGACACAGACACGATGAGCTGAATGGCCTCCTTCTCATATTCAACTTGCAAGTCTAGCCAACAATGGATTAATCAAATACTGTACCAAGATTAGCCCCAAACACAAATACTGTAGATGCTGGAAATCTGAAACAAAAATCGCTGGGAACAAACACTCAGCAGGTCAGACAGCATCTATGAAGAAAGAAAAAGTGAGCCAACATTTCGGGTCCACAACCCTTCATCAGAATTAGGCATATTGAGAGGGAGAGGCTTTTAAGGACTAACGGAGAGGGAGAGGCAGGGCAAAAAAGACAAAGGGGAAAATGGATTATAGGACCGGAGATGATGGAGTTAAAGAGATGTTAATGCTGTGAAATAAAAGTGAGGGATTGCAACAAAACTGGAGCGAAGTGGTGTTCATAACGTTAAACAAAGGGGGGGTTGAAATTGCAAAAGAACCAAAAGATCTTTACCGAGATTCAGATAAGGAGTTGAAAGTTTTGGGGATGGAATAAATATCAGTTTCTAACTTGATCATCTACTATTGAAACTGTAAGAGCGCCATGCCAGCTGGCAATGACTGCTCTCTGGCACAATCTAATTTCAGAGTGGACTTTTGCCCATAGGTCAGTGTGACATGCTCATAATTACTGAGATATGTCTCCTTAAGAAATCCAGCCAGAAATCGCTCTGTATTAAACCCCTGTTATATATTTGGAATTGGAATTCCAAACAGATCTTGGATTCACTGTAAAATCTACTAAATTTGGCCCTCTTGAAATAATTAAAGGTTTCAAACGCCACCAGTCTGGGGCATGTGATTTACTCAGACACATCTCAGACTATGTTAGTGAACATGAGGTTTTAATTCCCAGATAGGAATTTTGCCATAAATATGACAGCATACCAAACTCATTTGTATGGTGTTGTATAATCCTAGCTCCACTCCCCCTCCTTGACACTCAGACAGAGAACAGCTCAACAAATCATTAAAAATAAAGTTTACGAGCAATGCATGAAGTGCATTTAATATTCGTTAACTCAAGATTTCCTTTCAGCAGGAAGAGAAATTCTGGCAAGGTCTCAAAAAAGTTTGGATGAAAAAGTGGACTTTTTCCATTCTTACAGATAACAGTGACTTTATCTGCTGGCTCCAAAAACTGCCCCTGGCATCCTCAGCCCTATCAGTCAGCAGGATGGCAGATATATTCTGTTTACACAGTAAATGGGGTGAGAAAAATTGCTGCTTCTGAAAAGATTACAGTTTTGATTCTTCGCGATAAGAGTGTATTGATTGCCTCATTGGCCACACATTAGTCAACAGGTTAATGACATGCCCGATTTGTCATCTCCACAGCCTCATCTTCTGCTTTTGTTTGAAATAATAGAAAAGTGGCCAACAGCTCAAACTTCCTTCCTCCCTCAGACACACAGATCTGCAGCAGTCATTTAGACAGCTGAGAAAAAGGTAAAATTTACAACTTGACTCTTAATATTTGGTGACGCCTAGCCAGGATCCTTAGTGGTAAAATACAATGAAAACTTTTAGTAATCGAACGTACACCTCGCAGATCCACAGGAAATCAACTGCAAAAGTACAACGGGAGTTTGGGAGTTACGTGCTTAGGATTTCCATAATCATGAAATTGTTGTATAAATACTTGACCCATTGCAATTCAGTCCATCTAACATCCAATCGGGTTTTATTAAGCAATATAAGTGTTTCTGTTAAGTAATAGAGACTGAACATACTATGAACTATGCTTAATCTATTCCAAGTATGGCAGACTCCATTATTTGAATAATTTAATAATTAATTATGTTGTGTCCATTCTACACTACAGGTAACATGTTAAAAATGTTATATACCTATATGAATAATCTGTTACGGATTATTAACAGTAATACTTACATATGAAATAGTGCCTTTCATGTTGAGAGGATGTCTCAAGTTGCTACATAGGATATACGGTAAAGTGGAGTGATGGTTTATTGTGTGGGTGAAACCTAATTAAGGTTAGGATAAATGGAAAAAGTGGGTAAATGGGACTAATGAGACTCTTTTCAAAGAGTCAGCACTGACATGATGGATCGAATGGCATTCTTCTATGCTATAAATTTCCACAGTGCTTGGGAGTCTCCTATTCGCTACATTCTTCAAAATGACAGCAGGATAAACATTTATAGATTATAAAGAACTATGCATGACAAAAATCTGGAATAAAACCAGAAAGTGCTCAGCATATCAATTAGAATCTAAAGCAGAAAGTCAGATAAACAGGTAGCGTTCCTTCATCAGAATCAGTCGATAAGATTCGGAAATGTGTTTTAGGTGTGGTCCATCTTACATGTTCAGATACTGGAGGACTGGTTATATATTTGCCCTTCAGAGTTAGGGGGTAAACAGGGTCTCATTGGTGCTGAAGTGGCTTCAAGATGACATTTGGCAATGGAAATGTCAGGTGGTCCAGGTACTGTACTAATCCAGGTGGGTCCATTGCAGGGCACTGTGAAATCCCCAAGCCTTGGCTCTTGCCAACCTAAGCCTAATACTTTCTGGAATTAGGTAAGGGAGAGACTGCATTTCTATTCCATTCTCTGGGATTTCCATGTGTGGGTGGGTTGCATGGGAATTCTCAATTTGGTTTGGGTGCTGTTAAGCATGTTGAAGGGTTTCTGCATGTATCAAAGACACCCAGCTGCCCCCCCCCCACCTCCACTCACCTGCACATTGTATCATTTTATTCTTCTTGAAAGCTCTGAAATAAAATTGTGTGAGTAATATCGTAACTGAATTCCTAAAAGCTTTGCAGAACGGAGATTATTAATTTAATAGGATTTGGCTGCATTTAAATGCTTGTCATTAAAGATTATAATTGAACATCACTCCTGGATTTCTCTCCGATGAACCATAACAATTCAAACTACTGTACGACAGCTATATGCTGCCCAGGTTCTGAATTGCACATTTGTAACTTGTGCAGAGGTGGTTATATGTATTTAGGGTATTTGTCTCTTTGGATTTCAGCAAAGCTTTCACTAGCTGTGAAATGTGCAGGCAGATTTGGTGCGGTGTAAAGTCAGGTCTTAAGCAAGGGTGAACGACAGAGCTCTTGCCGTGACTGGCCAACACATACTGAAAAGCCCACAGCTATTTTCAGTAGCTCTGCAGATGGGTGCTTCTTTCATCAGAGTGTCAACCCTGAAATACAGGTTGATGGCAGTTTTTGGAGCTAGCAGATAAAGCCATTATTATCTGTAAGGATTGAAAGGGGAACTGTTGAGTTCTCTTGCGGCTGTAGGGAAATTCTTGAGTTAAGGGATATAAAATTGATGCCTTTGATCGATTTCCTGATGTAACAAGTGAAGTTTGGGGCAACACAACTCGCTTTAAACCGGACAATGCTTTGAATGAATTGCCAGCACAATTTGTTTTCACTCACTGGCAGTAATATCATTGAGTCAAGAGATCCAAACAGAATTCCATTGATTACAGTCCTGCATTCGATGTGATCAGTGATCCTTGAATTCTCTAGCTTCTTTGTCCGTGCTTTTGGTTAACACCAAGTCGGGCTGTGGAGCCAGACAATTGAATCAGCCATGTTTATCTGAGCGTATGGTCTCACAGAATGCTTCTTCTACCCAGAGTGTAATTGAAATGTTATTGCACATAGAAAAGCTTTGTATTGTGTACTACAAGCAGAGCAGATGGCGAGATACAGTTTCAGTTGAAATGTAATGGCATTCCACAAAAAGTAGAGCCTATTATTAAAGAGGAGGTGTAGATGCCTGAGACAGATTTTTTTTCATATCCTGCATTCCTACAAAAGTTGACTTGCACAATACGATTACGAGCATTGTTACCAAGGTAAGATTGTTAATGCATTTGAACCTTTTTGAAAAGTATCACAGATGAGATTGCTTCCTCCATTGAGTAATGATTTACATATTTTACCCAGTGGATCATTTATCTGATTTGCTCTCAGCAGACGTATGTTGGTCACATCCATTCCTTTCACAATGCGTGTTCTTTCTCAAGCCTGACGTGTGTGTATATATATATAAATAAAAGCACGCCACATAATTCAGGAAATAACAAGTTTTAGGCAGGGTTTATACGGATCAAAATGGACTGGTTAGGGCACAGTATGTATGTTTCCTCGTGGTCGAACGACTGGGAGTGGCTAGAAGGGATTACAGTCACAGACCTGGGTGCTTGTATGAGCTAGGCTTTTCTCAGGAACGCAAGAACTGACTGTCAGAACGGGATTTCAAGCTGTTTTTTGCTTCGGCGAGTTCATTGGCTGCGTTCCAGAAAGGATCGGGCCTTGAATTGGTATTCCTCGGGGAAGCATTCCAGATTTTACGATTACTATCCTCTCTTAATTGAGTAACTATACCTTGTACAGATATTGTAACTATGCAGAATAGCCGCTTTGTTGCTTTCATGCGGGCATGAAGCTAAAGGCGTGTTTTCCCATTCCTACTTAGTCTGACCAGAGACCGACAATAATAATCTTTTCATTCTGATCAATTTGTCTTTTTTTCGTGAATAGTAAATCACGTGAAGGCAGAAGGCGGAATTATTTTTTTTTAGCAATGATTATTTTCAGAGAGGAAAGAAAGCCACAAGTTTTGTAAGTTTTTAAAAGTTTTACCTTGCAGTGCTGCTGTTAGGCGTTTAACACAAGTTGTTTGGAATGGTCGTAGGAAGAAAGCTGGTTAGCAAATACCATCTGCTTAAATGGCTCTCATTTCACATGGGGTTTGTTTAGATTAGTTTGCAATGTTGTGGTGATGCATGCAGAAACCCAGGTAACTACCACCTATTAAGGTTCACTTAGTTTGTGTGTTTATACAGAGAGCCTCTCTGGTCTGCTGTGTCCTGTTACATCTATGCGGTCCCATGTTCAGCAATATAGGAAAGTAGGTTAACCAAACAATTGAAAGGAATCCCACACTTAAAAGATTAAGGAAGGCTTGGGCACAATTACTTTCCACCCAGTTATTTTTTTCACATTTGCCTCAGTGTTGCAAAGGAGCATGTGGTAGAGTTTTGAAAACTAGTCCCCATACAAAACATCTTATTAGATTAGTTGCACACAATAGGGGTGGAGGGGGGTTCATTATATATACTAAAACGAAACCTGGTGTTTAATACTTTAATTAAATTGACAGCAAAGGTCCTATGACTCATTCTAAGAAATTGTTGATGAGATAAAGCGAGAACAATAATCTCGGGCTTCAAATAATGTTCATAAATAGTTCAACATTCATCCTCGTTTTCACTGTACTCCGAGCGTTTCAGTCAAGTAAGTGTATTTTTTTACAGAAACCTCTTAATATATCCATAATTTGGTAAACTGTTGTCAATTCCTGTAACTCAGTATTGATAGAGCATTGGATATAGACTCCCAGGTTATGTGTGTCAATACAAAATTACTGGAATCGACATGACATAGAGAGGAAAGGCATCGTTCTCAGGAACAAAGGTCGAGAAAATGAAAATTGCTCAAACCAGCTGTTTCTAGTCTGATCCCGCTCACTCAGAATAAAAATTGTTCATCGGTTTCCATTTCCCCCGAGGTTCTCAAATTCATTATTTGCTGATTTGTTTTGACATGATTGATTTGGGAACACAAATGGTGGTGCTTAATTGTTAAAGATAGCCATAACACATTAGAAGTACAGATGACATATTTCGACCAAATCTATTTACTGGAAAAAAAAACGCAGTTCCAGCCAAATGATCGATGAGCTACATTTCTTGACTGAAAGCTTCAATAATATATTAACTCCTTAGTTCCGAGTCTGCCAGGATTTCTTCCAGCGAACCCTAATTACACTCGCTCCTTTCCAAATGAGGTATTAACGGGTTTATGATTTGTCGCAAAACAACAGGTAGAATCT
The DNA here is from genome assembly GCA_035084275.1 of Hydrolagus colliei. Taxonomy (NCBI): domain Eukaryota; kingdom Metazoa; phylum Chordata; class Chondrichthyes; order Chimaeriformes; family Chimaeridae; genus Hydrolagus; species Hydrolagus colliei. Next base: position 7,439,478 of record CM068751.1, on the reverse strand, counting down.
GCTGTTCATTTTTTAAGCAAGGCTTTTAGACATTCAATTTCATGTTGAACCGAGATTTCACATTCAGGCAGTTGATATGAAACGCTCAATGGGACATTGAAAACGCTGTTATAAAACTTGTCGTTTGTGAATTGCCATCTAGCAGAAGCCATTGTTTTTATGTTTATTTTAAAATGAAGTTTAGCCTCCAAAGGAAATGTATGCAGTAGCTTGCCATGTTTCTCTTGGCAGGTCATAAGTCTTCATTACCAGATTATAAGAAAACACTAACATTAGATGGGCTTTTCCATTGGATCGACAGAAGCGAAACGGCAGTGATTTTTTTTCCTCCACAGAAATGCCACTGCGTGCGGGAATGTGAAAATCCCTCGAGATTAATATCATTGACGATAATGTCAGAAACTTCAGAACAAAAACGAGGTCATTCAATCCATCATGTTGTGCGATCTATTCTTATGCCGTCTCACTGCTCCATCCCCCATTCCCTTTTTTACACCTTCATATTTTAGGACTCTTGTGAATTCCCTTCTAAATGCTGTGGTTCGCTTGGCTTTAAGCATTTGTGGTAGCGCATTCCATAACCCTTATTGTAAAACACTTGTTTTTCTAACTGTCCCCTTGATTTTAATAGTATATTTTTTGCGTTAGTTCTTCATCAAACAGTGCAAATAATTGTTAAAATATTTACCCTCTCAAACCCTATGTAAATTTTAACTTCTGGTTATGTCCCCCTGTTAACCGGTGTTTTCTTTTGTAAATCTCCTTTTCCATCTTTTTTCAAAACGTATGCTCTCATCCGCGTTTTTATTGTCTTGTACTCTTCCATGGTTCTGATGCCCTTCTCTATGGTGTGGTATCCAAAACTAAACACAGTCTTCCATTGATGAGAAATCCTGGCTAAGCCTCTCTGTTTTTTTTATTGTTCACTATTATAAGTTCACTATTATAGCATTTCCTCTTTAGTCTTTCAAGGACCACACCCCTTCCTTGGCTATGTTCCTACTTCTGATGAGGCTTCTAAAGCCCTTTGCCATTATCCTTTGTTGCCCGCCATGTCTCTTAAGCATCTTAATCTCCCTTTTTGCTTCTCTGCTTGTGGTATTTTGTCTTTATTACTAGCCCTGTGTTTATCGCATGCTTTTAAGAGTTTATTTTTGACATAAATCTCCCTGTTCATCTATGGCACTCGAGCCCTTGATGCAGCTCTTTACTCCTGTTTGGAATGTCAATCGAGCTTTGCGTTTAACCTTTGATAGCAGGCCTTGTTGTGCAGAATGCCATACCTGCAATTTTAATATGCTGCATTAGAATTGTTTCCAATTTAATTTGCAATTAAATGCTCAAATTAACTTTTCCATAAGAGAGCTGACAGGAACTATACATATACTGCATTATTAATTATAGGGTAGCATTAGCTAGTTTGAACCCCACCCCTTCATTCAAATTTAAACCAAAGCACATTAAAACAGGAACAACAGTTGCAATAACTCATTTGGAATAAGTTTCTTAAGTTTGTAAAAATACAAACAAATTTCTGCATGACTTGATGTAAACAAAAAGTAAAACGGCTTCTCTTCTTGGCTTTACAATGCAACTCACTGTTCCTCACTGTGTTCTCCTGAAGTCTTCGCTGTCTGACCTTGAAAACTATGATTAACCTCGAATAATGGAACCGAACGGCATTTTAAAATGCTTCAGCAATAGATACCTGCCATGTGTTTAGCTTCAAGTACTCCAACTGCAGCATAAAGCAAAGCTTTCACTGGAGACTGCCCGAAGGCCTGACAAGCCAGCATTTGCGACTGTTTATATCCAGCTTTCTTTTTAATCTTGTTTCGGCTCCTTAATGGATCAGTTGTCTTATTAACTTCTCCTCTCTTGCCTCTGGGGGACCATCAACCGGTTCCGATTCAGTGCTCATTGGTGCTGTGAGAATTACTTTACTGTGCTGGGCGTATAACATGGTCGCACGGTGCTTCTCTTCTGGTTTGAAAGTGGAAGTTGCGAGGACTGTAACAAATCTGCAGAAGGTGTTGAACACCACGTTATTGAGGAAATAGCCGAGGCCAAATGAATTTGTGCACATCTGCAGGCACACAGTCCTAGAGGCAGATGGAGAGAGATTTGGAAGGAACTGAATGACGATTCCATTCATTCTTTGTTGCGTTCTGTTCAAGATGAATTACTGCAGCCCTGCTGCTTAAGTCACTTGTTGCGCGTTTCCCAATCATAAACAGCCCAGACTTCAGGAATAACCTTTTCAAAGCTGTGCTGAAGCTGACCATAGGGACAGCTGGAGGAAACTAATATACAATATGTATAAGAAATAAGGTTAAAAGATCACAGTCCTCTCCCCTTCTCAGTTTTTATATTGTTTTTAATTAAAGTACTATTCATTGAAGAGTTACTTTTAAATGATCTGCCCAAGTTCACTCAATACAGTGATCCCTTGGCACTTTTCGAAAAGAGAAGGGAGTTTTTCCCTGTGTCCGGGCCAACAAATCCACCAATAAAATTGAGCACTTACTCTATGACTGTTTGTGGGCATATAGGCCGCTGTTTACTCCTACAAAATATATAATCAATCCACTTTGTAATATATCTTGAAGTACTTTGAGACATGACAAGGTACTATATCAAAAGCAAGGATCATTTTTATTATAGCTAGTTGGTTTCGTGCTGATTAGTTTCATAGATAGATTGGAAAAAGAATAAATAAGTCATAAAATGTCGGTGTTGAACAAAGAAAGAACAAAGAAATTGGCGATATTAATCCTATCGAACAATTGCTGGGTCAGGCTATCGCCTCTCGTCATCTTGTTCCTTTGACAAGACACCATTTGGAGTATTGGCGTGAAAGTTCTGACACCCAGTAACTGTTTACTCTTTTATCTTTCAAAGATGTGGACTTTTTGTGCTGAGATAAGACTGAATCTAAGCAATAACTCTTTGAAGAGGCCATCGCAGTTCTATCAGACAAACGATAGCATTCCCAGCTGAACCAACCGGATGATTATATCTTGTGACAATACCTAACAGCAACAGATTCTACATCTTTCTCTGACAACAGCACAGCAAACACAGATCAATCGGCAAAATCAATAGGAATGAATTCCCATTAGTCACCAAAGATCATGTTGATTGATTAATCAGGCTTCTGAGAATCTCAACAGTTTTAAGAATAACTAATAATCCTTGTATTTGATAGTGTTGTCTCTAAGACAACACAAAGTGCTGCACCGGATTTACTCTAAAATGTAGTCATTGTGTATTTTGTAGGCGATATTTTAAATGCTAAAACACTGTCAAGCCACTGTGTGTGTGTGTGTGTGTGTGTGTGTAAAAATACTAAGCAAAATGCCACATTTATTTTCCCTGCCTCAGCTCCATCTGCCGTTGGAACCATACAAGCGAAAGAGATCACAAGACACAGTGTTTCGTTGGCCTGGCCTGAACCTGAGCGCCCGAATGGAGTGATTTTGGAGTACGACATCAAGTACTATGAGAAGGTTAGTCATTAGACATTACTCAGCATCGGAACTGGTAAACATTTTGCATTTGTATTTTCACCAATCCTCCACTTTTTCCAATTAAAACTTCCCTTTAAGTCCTAGGGGTGCTATAGATCACGAATGAAGGGCCAATTGCTCTCTACAGATGTGTGTTTAGTAAGCTTATCTCACTATTAGTTGCTGGTGTACTGCTAACAGGAGAATCTTATCTTATCCTTCTATTGAAATTTACAGTACAAAAGCACCTCACCATAACAACTTCAGTTGTAACCCACTTTACTTGTATTACCTTCTCTGTAACACGCTTTCTCAATGGCTCCCTAAAGCAGTTCTTTGTAGGCAATGTCCTGATTACATTGTGTGTTGTGTTTGTGAATGGCTCGATACGGGTATGTGAGGCAGTAAACACAGGACATCCCTTTCTTCTTTAATACGTGCATATCCTGAAGGGGACATTTTAGTCGATTGATTACTAGCCTATTGTTTTAACTGCACTTCCTTTCTACACATTATCTCCTCCTTAAGTTGGTTTATATCTTTTCACAGGATCAGAACGAACGCAGTTACAGGATTGTTAAAACTCTTCCCAGGAACGCACACATCACGGGGTTAAACCCGCTGACTGCTTACATGTTTCACGTCCGAGCACGAACAGCGGCTGGCTATGGCGAGTTCAGTGCCCCCTTTCAGTTCATAACAAACTCAGGTAACCCAACAGTTCAGCACCATTTCATTCCAGAATATTTTGTCTACAAAATATGCAGTCAATTCCCGTTACAGAAAACTCTGTGGTGCACTTTGAGAAGCACTCGAAGATATGATAAGGCACCATTTCAAATGCAATGATTATTATGATTATTATTCTTTACCAATTTGGAAATTGCTTCTTTTGAGAAATAAATATTGAATCGAAAGTCCCAATTTCTCGTCCGGAAGTCCGGATGTACTGAAAGTATTTTTGTGGTTGCAATATTTTGTTCATTGTTCCACTGATTATCAAATTGAGTGCAGCCTGTTAATAGACTTACTGTTTTTCTCATTTCCAGCTCCGTCAGCTATCATAGGAGATGGTGCAAGCCCCACTGTACTCCTTGTGTCAGTGGCTGGCAGTGCGGTTCTGCTAGTGATTCTAGTGTCAGCTTTCATTATAAGCAGGAGGTAAGAGTTCTATGTTCATTCATATATTTTCTACTCTCGAAAGGTGCTGAAGATACAGATCCGGGGCCCACTGGTATCTCACGTATCTGCATAGCTGGGTTATTTAACCTTAAGAATTCACAAAGAATTGTCACTTGCGTGAATTACTACTTGCTGGACAGGAAGGAAGGAGGGATTTTTTTTTGGGTTATAAAGTAAGTCATTATTACTTCCAGGATGTACTTATGTTCAGGAAAGCATAGTTTCAAGAGGGAGATTCCATGAATGTTTCTCAGAATTCCAAGGCTGTGCTGAATCAGATGACCCACCTCCCTGTGAACCCACCCCGTAAAGACTCAAAATTTCAGTCAAACCTTCAGTCCTCTTCAAGCTTTATCTGCCCAACATCTTCCCAACTTTGGATCAGAGAACTTTTCACAAACTAGAGAGAGAACGTATGTGTTGTTTACCCTTGAGTTAACAGCTTGGGTGACTCTTATCATCCACAGTGTGGTGTCATGAATATTAATTTCACAGGGATTTTCTAACTCAAAACTGACAGTATAATTCAGCGAGACGGCTTTATTAAAAGCTACTGAAATAGGAAATAGTAATAACAAGTTTGATGGTTTAATAACACATCCATTCTCATTGATGACTTTATTATTTAAGGCAGGATTGACGGAATGATTCATTGGAATTCTAATTACGAGTTGCCACATAAGAGCATTGAGATTCATTGAGTGTAGAAGATGATAATTCCAAACTATAAATAATGTCATTTTCAGTCCCTGATAAATAGTATCTGGTGATTCGGCCTCAATAGATCACTGTCAGAAAATGAAACGTCAACCTCAAGCCTCCTATTGATTTTCTCATCTCCAGACATAAAACTGTCAAAAGAAAGCTCACAGTGGACTAAGCGGTCGGGGACAATTTTACTGATAGTCATTTCTTTCCGACTTCAGATATTGTATGCATATCTTTTGTTCAAAGGTGAACTATCCCGCACCCGCCTCCGTGACCACATAACCCCCACCCTCGCCCGTCTCCACTGGCTCCCCATCCTCCAGAGGATCGAATTTAAGATCCTCGTCCTCACCTACAAGGCCTTACACGGCCTTGTCCCATCCTACCCAACCGATCTACTCTCCCCCTACACGCCCACCCGGACCCTCCGTTCAACAGGACTTGGCCTGCTCCAAGCCCCCGCCCGAACCGCCCCACCATCGGAGGCCGGGCCTTCAGTTTCTCTGATCCCACCTTATGGAATGCCATCCCTCAATCCCTCCGTTTCGCCTCTTCCTTTTCCTCTTTCAAGGCCGATTTGAAGACTTTCCTCTTCGATCGTGCCTTTTGTTCCACCCCAAACTCTTTTACCTCCCCTTCGTGTTTCACCCCTTCCCAAACACTCCCCTCCCAGCTCGGGTCACACGCCTCTTGTTTAGCGCCTTGGGACGTCCTCCCGACGTGAAAGGCGCTATATAAATGTAAATTGTTGTTGTTGCTGTTTAGATTGGTGAGGATTTGCATTACACTCTGATAAACGTCGGTGCTTGTGAATGGGGGTACTGTTGTAGATGATGCTAAATCAAAGATAAAAATCTTTTGAATTCTGTTCTGTGCTAGGCTGCTTGAAGGTTTCTTTGTATTTAGGGGATGTCAGTGTTTAATTTTAGGCAGGTCTACCTTTCTCCTCCTACCCCAGGACGAGTGGAAGCAAGACACACTATAATCTCCAATAAGGAGAGAATACAACTGTGGGAGGGATAGGAATAAACAATTGAATTAGACAATGGTGTACTAGAACATAAGAACATAATGCTTGATGAAAAAAAACCAAGGTACATCAGTTCACCTTCTTGGCACTCACATGCACATATGTCCTGCATACCTATTTACTATATCCCATAATGTTATTTCCTATAGAACAAAGTGAACACATTTCACAGTTATAAATAAAATGGTGGGGCACTAATTTCAACCAGAGTTTGCGGTACTTTCATATCCAAAATATTTAAATGCACCGTGAAGCATTCTTATCGACTTTTACACGGTCAGCAGTTTTTTCAATGAAGACTTTATCCCTTAATAACCCCCTTTAAAAAGTCTGTGTCCAGTTACACAGTCATTACACTTCACCGAAACTTTGCAAAGCGCTTTGAAACATTCTCAATGTTAGAAGCGCAAAATTAAATGCAAGTGTTAGTATAATTTATCTTTCTGCCTGTGACTTTGGTTAACCTTAAATTCTCCTGCTTTCCTCCTACTTAGAGATCGCATTGTTTTATGAAGCACTTTGAAGGCATTCATCATAGAATTTTACAGCATAAAAGACCATCCGGTTCATTTTACTTGTGCAAGGCTCATTTTCAGTGAAAGGCACCATTTTAAGTACAAGGGTTTAGCTTTTGGTGACAATGGTGTTTCCTCACTAACAAATCTAGATTTCAGCTTGAAATGAAGTTGAATTTGTGGATCAGAAACGCATGATACTCCTGACCAGATAAAATTCAATTATCTGCTCCTGAATGTGACCCTGCAATTAATCTTTTATCAACATACTAGCATAATCAAAGTGAAGACAAAGTAACTTTTGTTTTAAGGAGACCAGATAAAGTGGAAGGCATGACATGCTATCAACTTAGCTGTTTAGCAATCCCGATTCCCTTTATTCTCCATTATCTCTACTTTTGTGAATGATAATAGGACTAACAACAAAGCGTTGAAGCTTGAAGCACCAACAACTTGGCCACATTGAGTGAATCCACAATACATGGCAATAGCCCTTTGTGTCACACTGGGGTAGCTTGCAGAGAATGGCCTATGTGTCTCACCTATAGACCTGCTAGCCTTTCTGACCCCTGCTGCTTATCAAAGCACTCTCTACCTGCACCCTGTCATTCCACGTAAGCCTTTCTAATTACACAATTCAGCCCATCACAAAGAGCTTCCTTATTCCATTCAGGCTCAGTCAGGTATGCCATCTCCCAATGTTAATTTATTTTCCAGGTTTCCAACTGGCTATTAGTATTCATTTCCCTTGCTCAATGACTGCCTAATGAGTTCTCTTGTGTTCACAGTAGTTAATGATACACGGCAGTGTCATGCCTCTGGCAGGGTTCAGCAGGTGACAAGTCATATTGGTAGGAATGGGGAAGAGGGGGGGTGGGTGGAAAAAATCTAGGCCTATAATTATCAGGCAATAAGGTACAATTGAGTGTTTGAACAGCAAGATGTGGTGCATCCCAGCTAAGCAGGTGGTCCTGCATTTCTCGATCTCTCCCCATTGTTATCAATCCTCACGCATTATTCATGGTTCCTTCAGGCGCAGAAAGTACAGTAAAGCCAAGCAAGAAGCAGACGAGGAGAAACATCTTCATAATGGACAAGGTAGGTGCAAGTTACCAGAGCCATTTGGGTTTTAAACTTACAGGAAGGACGGTGGAGGAATGAACTTTTTAATGCATTTGTAGAGTTCATTATAATTAATGATGAGAGGGCTTGGGGATAGCAGAAGGAGAAAATAACACTTCGATTCAGTTCAGAAAACCTAGTAAACTTTGAAATTTTAATCTCAATGTGAATTTTTAAAAGTGACGTAAAGCGGAGGTGTCCACAGGTGCTAATGGATATTCATTGAAGACTTCATGTTTGAGCCGAAGTAGTTTCTTTTGCAGGAGTAAGGACATATGTGGACCCTTTTACCTACGAGGATCCGAACCAGGCTGTCCGAGAATTTGCCAAAGAAATCGATGCATCCTGCATAAAGATCGAAAGGGTGATCGGTGTAGGTAAGCAGCTTGGATGGATACTTTTGAAAACGGCAACAGGTGTAATGATCTGAGTGGGGTTTGCTGAAATCAAAATGATGAAGTTAACACGCAATTTTTCCATGTTCCACCCCAAGGCGAGTTTGGCGAGGTGTGCAGTGGGCGCTTGAAAATGCCAGGCAAGCGAGAGATCTGTGTTGCCATCAAGACACTGAAAGCTGGTTACACCGACAAGCAGAGGCGGGATTTCCTAAGTGAGGCCAGCATCATGGGCCAGTTCGATCACCCGAATATTATCCACCTGGAGGGAGTGGTCACCAAATGTAAGTGGAAGTCACATAAGGAGCGCCAAAGAAAGGAGTCACTTGCACTTGTTTGAAACTGGCAGATGGGGTCTTCCTGTTGCTGAATAATATGGGAGAACTGTACAGTGCAAGTCGTTCATCTTTGTGACAGAATTAAATGCGTTTACAGTGTAAATTGACATTCTATCCCTAAGACAGCTTGTAATAGAATTTGCCATGAAATTAATATCTGGATGTATGTAGGCCATGACATTTTTTTTTCCCCCTGAAACTGTGATAGACCGGGCAGGGTGTCATGGGATAGGTACGAACAGATGGCAAGTAATTTGATACGAGGTGCCAAAACAATTCTTCCACTTCTTCCACCACACCAAAAACTGCTGGCCCGTGAGAGAATGAGAATGAGGGATGAGCATAAATATTCAAGACAATTGCCTCTTTCATCTATACCTGGAGGCATGCCCAAACCCTTCAAGCCAAAGAAAAACTGTTCAACTTATTTCCAATCTTTCCCGACTAAATTGGAGGCGATCCAATTTGTTTGCAATAAATGGTGAGAGGTAAATTAAAAATTGGTCATTTACATTTCCAATCGGAGGAAGATAATCTCTCAAGCCCTGATGACTGAGTCCTGGCAGACAATGCCTGATAGTATTGGCTGGAGTCACTCCTACCATTTGCTTCTCAAATGACCATCATTTAGTAAAGTATTCACCTCAGCTGCTCCTATATTTAATAAACGTATCTTAAAAACGTGAAAAAAGTGTTCCAAATGCAATTCAAACCACAATTAGTCTTTGCTTAATGTCATAGTTGTGATCTTGAAAAGTGCGACTTTAGGCGACACGGCGTTAAGCGAACCCGCGTCACAATACCGGAAGTTCAGCGTCTATATACGCCCACGCTACCCAAAATAGTTTGTTTCCACCCCTGGCGAACGACGTAATAGCGAACGTCGCAACGTTGAATGGATATATGTTCCCCAATGTATCAGGAAGGTAATCACGAAACAACGCTGACTGCGATTCAACATTAAGCAAGGTCTACCTGTACTTCTTTCTGTGATTTTTATTACTGACGAGAACACAAGCCCACTCCACTGATAGAACAAAAACTCAGAATACAGCAGAAATTTAATGCAGCATGAATACTGCACTTACATAGCTGCTGTAGTTAGGACTGCCACTTGAGCACAGTGTATTTAAAGATTCAGTGTAAACCTCGCTTTACATTTTTGTCTTAAAAAAACAACGGAGAAGATGCAACATAGCATTGCCTCCAAACCAGTTTGAAGCAGTTTTCAAGTAAACCAGTTGTCAAATAGTCTGCAAGAAAAACACATCCACAGTCAGCGTGTTATTTCCTGAAAAGGTGCAATTATATGTTCCGGAGCTTATGTAACTTGAAGTTCAAATTGGGGTTTCCGATATTAACGCTGGACTTTTGAGTTTGGATTGTGACTGAAAACCAAATGGAAACGCCCTTCTGACCACTTAAACTTAAAAATATGCATTTCTGTCCTGTTTCCATGTTTGATCGGAGCCAGGAACCTCATTTCATACATGAACATGACAATATCTTTTGTTCCTCAAGACGAGTGACAAAGGCAGAGAAAGCTTATAAGCACGAGTTTGGGCATCTTAAGCAGGTTGGGTATTTTTCAATGCAGGACAGAGGCATTGCTATTCATTGGTGATCTGCAGCCTAAAGCATTGTACCCTGGAGACATCGCCAAATTAAACAAGACTTTGCAAATTAAGTCGGCAAGGGTTAATCTAGCAGATGGAGACTAGCTCGTCAGTCAATAAATCATCTGTGCTACTTGCAGCAGGGATAGAATTTGGGCATTTTTAATTAAATTAGAGCTTTCAAGATGAATTAATGGACTGCCAGCGTGATTCTCGAGATCTCATTTTCATCTCATTAATGGGAGCTTTTGCCAAGTCATTTTGTTTTCATTTTTAAATCTAGGTAAACCAGTAATGATCATAACCGAATACATGGAAAATGGCTCCTTGGACGCATTCCTCAGGGTAAGTCATCCATCAAGACTTAGAATGAAAAGGCATTATTCAGCGGCAGCCACTTTTTCAGACGTGCTGCTCTTTAATTGATCGCTCGCCACGGCAAGTTCTCAAAATCCAAATGTGATTTGTGGCGTTTCTAGAAGAACGACGGGCAGTTCACAGTCATTCAGCTGGTGGGAATGCTGCGAGGGATTGGATCCGGAATGAAGTACCTCTCCGACATGAGCTACGTGCACCGGGATTTGGCAGCCCGCAACATTTTGGTCAACAGTAACTTGGTCTGCAAGGTCTCCGATTTCGGCATGTCCCGAGTTCTGGAGGATGACCCGGAGGCTGCTTACACTACACGGGTAAGGCATCACCAACACTGTGCCTCACATTGAAAATGCTGTCATAACATTACCAATAATAATGGCACCCAGCATACGGCAGTTAAATGCCACATGGAGATCAAAGTACTTTTGTTCCTTGCTGACTTGACTCTCGTTCGCAGGGTGGGAAGATCCCTATAAGATGGACAGCGCCTGAAGCAATTGCGTATCGCAAGTTTACCTCAGCAAGTGATGTTTGGAGCTACGGGATTGTGATGTGGGAAGTAATGTCCTACGGAGAACGACCCTACTGGGATATGTCCAATCAGGATGTGAGTTTAATACACAGGAACCCAGCGCTTGTTGTCTCCCTGTCCACCACCACCCACCAACTCTCATGTATTTTATGATGGAGCAAACGTTAAGCATCCACACGTGCATGATGGATACAGGTGCAGCAATGTGATCTGAATTATACTAGTATTAATCCTTGCATTTGATACAACGCCTTAATCATGCCTTTGAGACTTTTCACAGCACTTCACAGAATATGCTTTAAAGTGAATTGATTGTGTTTTTTGAGGGCAACACGTGGCAGCCATTTGTGCACAGCAGTGTCCCATAAGCAGTCGTGGAGTGAGTGACCCAATTATTATTATTATTTATTGATTTGGAGGGATTATTACCCCGCCCAGAAAAAGCATTCCGCCAATCCACTAACAACCAGCTTCCTTAGGCCCAATCCAACACCTGGAACTGTGAGGTGTTCACACCCAGCTGTCTTTCCAAGCTGCAAATATTCTCTCAAGAGCCAAAAAAAAATGCATTATGTGGATGGTAATTCCGAATCTAAATTGCATCTTTTCATCACAGGTGATTAAAGCCATTGAGGAAGGCTACAGATTACCTCCCCCGATGGACTGCCCAGTCTCCCTCCACCAGTTAATGCTGGATTGCTGGCAAAAAGAGCGCAACGACAGACCCAAATTTGTGCAGATTGTAAGCATGCTGGACAAACTCATTCGGAATCCAAACAGCCTGAAAAGGACAGCGTTAACCGAAAATACAAGGCGAGTATCTGAGCGAGTTTCAGGCATGTTGAAAATGTACAGGTTCTGAGGGTACAGTTCACATTCCTGTCAGTAACTTGTGTTTTGCTTCACAAGAGGGCTCCTTGGAGATAACATTGTTGTGCAGTGTTGCTTCATTTTAATGTCCAGCTATTTCAAACCTATCAAAATAGCAGAGTTCGTGTGAACTCACCAATACTTTTCGTCTCAACCAGACTTGGTACTGGTTCTGGCCTATTATGATGAGTCATTAACACGCTCATTTTAAATTCTGGAGCCTTTCATAAATTCTTAAAATAAATCCTTATCTTATAAAATGCTTTTAGACCAGTGATAAAGTTCAATTTATCTAAAGAATGCTGAGCAGTAGAAAGGCTCTTGTGTTTTAGCTTTTAATCATCTTGGGTGCTGTTAATTGCCTCATGAGCTCTTAAGCAACAGCATCATCACTTAAAATGTACTTTGTACCCGAGGAAATGATTGTGGTCACAATCAAACAGTCTTGTTATGGATAGCTTTACAGGACACATGCACACCGTGAGTGCTGTCTCTAAAGTAGTCCTCGAGAACTGCTACTGAACATCACTGATAGCACAGCCAGGCATTATTGACCCATTTACATGATTTGAACAGGTAACAATCACCTCGGGGGCTGTTAATGAGTCCGTCATCCTCAAAACTGATGGTTTAATTGTGGAAGAATAGTCACCCGGCAAATGTATTCACATGACACTAGTTAATTATTCAAGGAGAACTGCACAAGTTACCCGGTGAAACGCTTAAATCTGTGAGGGTGCGTGATCTTAATCCCACCTCGGAGCACAGATAATAAATATTTAATCCTGCAGCACATTAGCAACTGAATAGGTTTTCTCTGTAGAAATGAATTCTGACCCGTTTTGATTATAATTTAAATCACGATTTGTAGTCTGGAAATTAATTTATGGGAGGCTACAATGTTGCAGTGTATCACTGCAGTTCTGGATTTACAGGAGTAGATGAGTTGAATCGCTGAACCATCATAACATAGGTCTGAATTTTTTTTACTGGTGTCAGTGTAACTGCTCAGACCTCAGTGGCTCATAAGTAAGACAAACCCACTGGATGAGATAATAAATTGGAATGCTTGAATTGTGATTTGAGGATAATAACTTCAAGAGATGTCAGAACTATGTCTTCATTATGTATTTTGGACATGTCAGGTTGCTGAATACCAGTTTGAGAATAATCCAATTGTTTTATATAAGATTCTGAGCATAGTCCTGATCACATCAGAAGCACTACTTTTTCAATAGCTCTTTTCCCAGTCATTTTTGGTCAATATACACCACAGTACTTGCTTGAATTGTTTCATGCTTCTCTAATCTTAGTTTTACTAACAAAAAATATGTATTCTAACACAGGCCCTCCACTGCGTTACTTGACCCAGGCACGCCTGATTTCTCCGCATTGGGTTCTGTTGGAGACTGGATTCAGGCTATTAAGATGGACAGATACAAAGATAACTTCACAGCAGCAGGCTATACTTCACTCGAAGCGGTGGTACATATGAACCAAGAGTAAGTAACAAAACAATGTTGTTGGAAGACCAACTTGAGAGTTTCTAAGCATGAGGGTATTTATAGAATTGGATCAGCAGGTGAAACAGAAATCCAGATTCTTGAATTAGTGAAAGTGAACATTCAATGATAATAATAATAATCCTTGCATTTGATATAGGTCTTTTCATGTCTTCTAAAATGCCTGAAAGTGCTTCACAGAATGTACTGGAAAGTGAATTGTCTGTATATTTGTGGGCGAAACGCAGCAGCCAACTGCTCACAGCAGTGTCCCACAAACAGTCATGGATTTAAGTAACCAATTTATTTTATTTGAGGGATAAATATCAGTCATATGGACTAAGGAAACTTGCCTAAGCTTTCGCCCTGCTTGGAATCAAATCCAGGAATAAAGAATAAATTCATCTGCACATTTTCTGCAGTTTCCAAAAAGATGTGGAGCTATGTAGAAACTTAGTGACTATTATGATTGCCTGTATTATTGCCATTTTTATAATTAAGCCAGATAGTTTTCATGCCGAAACAACACCGTTCTGATCTGCGTTTCTCTTATTTCCATCCCACAGGGATCTGACCCGAATTGGAATTACAGCAATAGCGCACCAGAACAAGTTTCTGAACAGTGTCCAGGGAATGAGAGCCCAGATGCAACAGATGCAGGGGAGAATGGTTCCTGTCTGAATCAGTGCAAGAACTCAGTGAAATTAGTTTACCTCATCCATGCACTTTAACAGAAACAAAATGCACTTTTTACTTCGTTCCTGCCCTTTTGTACAAGGGTATTTGCTCAGTGGTTTTGCCTGATTTGAGGACACGTGCTGAACTTTTTGACCACTGTGTGATTATATGCATAGACCTCTAGGTAGATAAGAGGAAACTGGATCACATAGATATTTACTTTGGAACTTTTACATTTCTTGGATGAACTTTCATGAAGGATCTCACCTATTCATTCATTTCATACATTGTTCCAGGCAGTTGGATGCTTTTCAAGTAACCACTGAATCGAAGGTGACTTCTCATCTGTGGACTCGCTATTGAAGGACTGGGATGAATTTCTCTCCAAAACAGTCCAGTGGACACCAGTCTTGACTTAAATAATGGTGAACAAAGGCAAAGAAGCCTTTTGAATGTCCACATTCTTCTATAGGCGTTTGTGTAAACTACAACTCACATTGTGCATTTATTTTGCTGAAATGAATAGGCAGTCTTGTGGATGACCACTTGAGGACTTCAGTCTATGATGACGTGTAAATGTACTAGAACTTCTGGTAGTGATTAGCAATGGTTCCCTCCACGAGTACAGCAGAAATTCCTTCCATCAAGAAATGTCTATGTGGCATTTGTAGAATGGAAGACCAACCCGTCAAAAACTTGGCTAAGAAGCTACCAATTTTTGGTTCCTTTAAATGCCGAAGAGAAATTGCTGTAAAGGGCCACCAAAAGAGAACAAGGTAAATATAACTGGTTTTGGTGCACCGTGGTAAGAACGGAATTTGGAATAAAGTTCTAATTGAAGTCGCCACAAGTATGATAATTTGAACGGTATGAGTGCTATGTGTTTTATCCACCCATTGCTAAATTCTCTTCTTGAAGGCAATAATTCACGCCACCACTTATTCATGTGTGAGCTTAAGAGAGTGAGCGTTACCAGGTTATTCAGCTGTAAAAGGACTGATATGAATTCCCCAAAGGGAATAATAATACAGTATATCAACCAGATAATTGCCATTCATTGCTACCTGCTCATCCCTAGCCCAAGGGTGCCCAAGGGTGCTAAAGTGAATTGTAGTGCCCTTATATCAGCGTCCAAGATAGCACACACTATACCTCCCAAGTCTGATTGAATCAAACAATTGCACCAGACAAGGCATTGCATTCAGCTGACTTGTAGAAGTGTTCAATTCATGCCATAAAAACAAAGAGCAATGTAATGTACATTTTAAAGTCTCGTAAACTGAAAGCCAAATTGAGTACGAAACCTTTATGTGTAAGTACCATTAGGAAAGAGTCCCAATCAGTTCCATTGTCCTCACAGTATGATTGAGTTTGATGGGCAGTGGCCCTGCTCTCTGTCTAAGGATGTAATTAATGTTGCTCTTCAAATAGCTGTGTGTCCCATTTTATATTCATGGCAATATTAAATGAGTCCCAGGCTATTTCTAGGATACCGTACCGCAACATCTCATACAAGCCATATACTCCCCACTTGCACCATGCTGTAACTTGGCAATGACTGATCTGGGAATCTCATCAGTCCGAATCTATGCTACAGAAAGAACCTTTCAGTGAAAACATCGCTCTTCCTCCTGGTTGCAGAGAGAAATCACCATTCCTAATGTAATATATCTTCATTTCAGCATCTGGTTTGTAATATTATTGCATAATTGTAATCTTATATTTAATGTCCGATAAATAAATGCTATGCGGTGTAAAATGTAATATGCAATGGGATAATTATCACTTGTGTTTATCTCCCCCAACCCATCACCCCCTCGAATTGTTTGACCAAAGCCTTAACATCCGCTATCGTATCACTACCCTCAGAATGTTTCCCCATGTACCTCACTCGCATTGAGTGGCAGGGGGTGGGGTTGAAACCCATTGGTAAAAATGTTGTTGCCTCAAAAAAAGAACATGATAATTATCACATCACATGTTGCATTTAACACCCCCCTAAAAAGTTTCATATACAAAACAAAATGCACCAACTCCCATTTGTTTTCCACTGAGCCGCTCAACATACAAATCTCAGGTCAACCGTCAAGAGTTGTCATTGTGATCCAGTGCATTTTGTCGGCTCCACTGATGGTAGACTGTTTATTGTTTTGGAGATCGATCTTAAGTAGTTTGAGAATTGTAAACTGAATGAAGTGCAAATATGTATTTGAATCTTTTAGTCGCTAGAATTGTTTTTAGTTAGCTCAAATACCATTCTGAATTAGGAGCTAACAGAGCTGGGACTGTAGATCTATTGACATGAGCATTGATTTTGACTTGAGAGTAAGATTTCCTGGAAGTTATAGCAAGTTAACCATTAACAAACATTGGGGCTGTGTGTAGAACAGTAACCAAACCTGCTCAACCAGCTCTATTATTTAGTTCAACAGTTTTTTCTCAAGATAAAATAGAGGCTGTAGGAGCTGGGAATATATAAATTTGGAGAACTTCCAGGCTTGCTTAAAACCAACTGAACCACAAGTAATATTGTATGCCAAAGCGATCATTCAGTGGGAACTGTTTAACTGTGCCAGTTTCTGAAATGAATCGTGGATCCTCAACAGCACTGGAAATGAAAGCTGTACTGAAAGCCTGTTGCTCCCCACAGATATATTCTCTGAGGAGACCCAATAATGAATGTCATTCTGCCAGCGACTGGCTAGGAACTATTCAGTACAGGATTGTTCAACGCAACAGCAATTAGTTGCAAAAAAAAATCCCCTCCTTTACAGGAGGGCCTCCAACTATGTTTTATTGGATTTTTCAGAAAAACTAATATTTAAAAAAAAACATGATTAGTGCCTATTGTCGTGAAACAGTAGTGACTTGGATTTACGAGAGCCTGGAGATCGTATTGTAGTTGATAAAATTGTTTCTATGAAACAATATTCTGTAAAACCAGATTAATATGAAAGGGAAATAAAGATCTATTAATGTTTTGTGCTAAAATGAAATTGTGTTGAATCCTTCTTGATTGGTGAAATACAGTTAAGCCTTTTACCATGCTACGTTTACCAGTTAAATAAGTCGAGTTATTCAATTTGCTCTACATCAGAAATAACCAAACTACCAAAACAACCTCAGCATCACAATCACTGGGAACACAAGAGTGACAATGAAATCAAAACATGGAAAATCCCACTGGACCTTGTGTCACTAAGATCGAATCAAGGGAAGGAACTTCAGCCTCTAATGAGCCCACATACAATGCAAAAACAAATTCCGACAGCCAAGTATATAAAGTTCAGCATCTGCTCTGGAAAATCACTGGAGGAATGTATTGTGTAACAGAGCTAACCTTTTGTGGACTTCTGCGTTTCCCTGCTGCGCCTAGTTTGACAACCTGTTCAAATTACTGTTAGGTATTAATAATGTATGGGATTGGTGATATAGGAAAACAAAACATGTACTTTTTACAGAGCTGTGTGTGTATTTTACTGAAGTCACATTTCAAACTTGCTATTGGAGTTCGTCATTGTTTTATATACATTTTATAATATCACAAATATCAAGTCATTCAACACACCTATCCTCTGCCTTTGGTCAATTTCTCTGAGACGCTTCCTCACGTGAGGAGCGCTACATAAATGCAAGTTGTTATTTTATCAAGGGATTTACAGCTCTACAGACATTTCTGTTCCAGTGTGCATTGAAACACTGTTTAATCTTTAGGTCTTTTTGTTTAAAAAAAAGCTGTTACTTATAAAGTTTAGCGGGGTATTTCCTTTGCATTCCATATATCTGTTCCTAAGCAACTTTCTTCCGAAATGCTAATTTTAAATGAATTACATCAATCTATTTTTTGTATTCCTGCTTGGACTTGATTAGATATACGCAAGACACCGTGATCTTCAGAATAAAATGTACAGCGTATCTTAATTTAGTTCCAACTGGAATTTTTCTCAGCAGTCCCAACTTTTCTCTGAATTTTTTCTTTTGATGCGTTTAGGCATAGATTCATTGTTTTGCTGTTTCAATTTGTATTTTTTAAAAATTTGAATTTTTAGGTACATGTAACTTATGTCATTTATTTATGGTCTTGAGAATCTTTTGTACCTAGTTTGTACATTGTAAAATAATAGTTACAGAAAGAATGCACAAAATGTGCATTGGAAATAAAGTAGTTACAGCACAATTCTTGGCTTGGGAAGTGACTGATAGACACTCTTAAAAACTGGAGAACTCTTGTGTAAGTATGAAAATGTACAAATATTCATTGTTTCAAACAACATCACATTGATAAATAAGCAGAGGAATAATAACAAGCAATAAAGATGTTCTATAGTTATAAAAAATATAGTCGATACACTCTACAGTAAAGCCTGTGTAGCAATTTTCAGACACACACCCGGATGCAAAAGACTCCATTATCAGATGCAAGTGTCTTTTATTTTTTAGTTATGGAAATCGCTTTGAGTTACGCATTCGATGAGTTCTTCCCAACGCTCTTTGACCATTCCTTTGGATATCACCATTCCCATCTCAGAAAGGCTCCTTTGAAGTGACAAACAATCAGCATCATAGTTTAAGTTGTTTCTTCCCTATAAGGGAGTAGTAAACAATATTAATATTTTCTGAGATGGTAAAACGACAACAAACAAAATTACACTTGTATAGTGCCTTTCAAGTCAGGTAGATGTATTCTAGATACAGCAAAAGCCTGTTTATCTGGCACCCGTGGGACCTGGCCAATGCCGGTTAAAGCGCCTGCCGGATATTCGGGCGGCCCGTGGCCAAAAACCCACTACAAAAAAATTAAAGTTCTTTTAACACCCACCGTACACACCATACACACCAGATTAAGTAATAACAAATGATAACAGAATATTATATTGGTACTTATTGTTAAAACTACTCTCTTGCGCTTCTCACCTTTACTGATTGAGGTTTACAGTCCAGCGATTCTTTATTAAATGGAGGATGCCAAGCGGGTGAAAAAAATGGCAGCGCGATTTTAAAGTTGCCCGACTTTACGAGCGACAAGCCTATAGCCCTAGACTCCACTAGCGGCTAACCGAAATACTGCACCTGCGCGACAATGTGAGTTATTGGTAAGCGTTACCGGCTTGCCGCTAGTATGACTTTAAAGTTGCGCTCCGTTTTTTTCACCCGCTTGGCGTGCTCCATTTTAAAAAGAATCGATGGACTATAAACCTCAACCACAGCATCATGGCTTCAAGCTCAGCATCTACCAGCAAAGGTAAAAAGTGCAAGAGAGTAGTTTTAAAAATAAATACCACTACAATATTCTATTATTATCTGTTATTTTTTGTGCATTTACAAATGCTCCACTGCTATTGTTCCGAATAAGTTCCGGTTTATCGAATGGGGACTTTTTTTGGCGTGCCGGTTATTCGGACGTGCTGGTGCATCAAATCACGGATAAATGGGCTTCTACTGTACATGGATAAATTGGGTAATTTAAATGGTTTCAAACCAGATCCATAGATATTTACAGCACAAAGAAGGCCATTGTTTTTTAAGAGCAGTGTTATAAGAGTGGACTGCAGCTTTAAAGGGAAATTTTATTTAAAATAAACCTTGCAAATGTGGAGTAAAAGGCAATTTACAGTTTTCTTATTCAAACAAGAAAATACAAGACCTACTGGGTATTTGCTGATGTAATCCATCCAATAGAATAACATCTAATATCAATAATGTAGTTTAGTAAGCAGCACATTCTTTCCACAATATTATTACATTCATCTTTATTAAGTAGCTATTGATGCTTGGAAAAGGTAATCAGCATTTTGTTATTCTAAGATTAGACCATATTCATTGGTATGTCATTAATGACATGGAGCACTGGATTGCTCAGTGGTTAGAGCATTCACCTCACAAATGAGAAACCTGGGTACGATTTTCACAAGGCAAAATATTGGGCAAGTTTTCTTACTCCACACACAACCAAATTACATTTATAGAGTGCCTTCCATGCCAGGAGGACGTCCTGAGGCGCTCAACAGTCGGGGGTTGGGACCCAAGCATGGAGGAGGGGAAGGGGAAGGAGAAAGGTGGGAGAGCGATTGGCTGCCGCGTTTTGCCCACAAAATATACAGTCTATTCACTTTTCAGTATATTCTTGTGAGGCGCTTTGAGACGTCTGGTAGACGTGAATGCAAGGATTGTTATTAACTCAGATAAAGAGAGTTTAAAGTTGCGCTCCGTTTTTTTCAAAACACTGGGTAGATAATTCTACCAACATACACTTCACCACCCTTTCTGCCATTTCTGCAGTAATTGAATTCTGCCCGTGGCAAACACCATTTCACAAACAGCTTAAACCCATGACAGATGTTAGGTTTCAAAAGAGTAAAACCTTTCATTGTTATTCGAGGCCTTTGTTGTAAAGTCAAAAGGATCACAGCAACTGGAAATACATTTGAAGTAAATGGGACCTTTACTTGAGATGCAAAGCTTTCCTACCTGTTTGACTTTTAACTTTTTTTTCCCCTCCATTGAGCTTGCTTGGCAGCTTGTAGAAACCTAGGTGAAATAATAAATCAGTATTCAATACAGACGCCTTCAAAGGGAAGACAGTTCTTCATTTACTGATTCATTGGCCGAGCCACTAACAGGATGAAGTATCGGGTGGAAAGGCTTGAAATCTTTCCCCACACGCAAAAGGTTTTCCATTACCACCACAGAGTGAATTTGTTCAGTTTATAGGAGAGTTTGAAATGAACCGTAATCTGAGCACAATGGTGAGCTCAATGGTGTGTGTTTGTTCAGATCTGAGCACTTAGTCTCACATCATGTGTGATCAGTCTCTAGTGTAACATAACCGCAATAAATACAGAACTTTCAATTCATTACAGCCTAATTTTACGCAGAATCAAGCTGAAGTGAAACCATTAACCAAAGAACTTTCCAAGTAATTTTCACTAAACTGAAATTAAAGGGAAACATGACATGATTGGATAATAACCCAGGCAGAGTACAACAATGATGTTAAGGTATATACTTTCCTGTTTATTGGGTTTGCAATTAATCAGCCTTCATAAAAGGAAACAGGATCGTTTTACAAATAAATGTATGATAATTAGCAGCAGTCGGATCTGAATGGATAATCCACATATAACCCTGAAATTCTAATACTGAAACAGACACCAAACAAATCGCACTAATGTGATAGTAAATATTCCAAAACAAGTTTCCTTGTGCCAACAATCCTCATTTCATTTAAATTCAATTTTTTTAAAAAGATATCCAAATTGGGCATGCTTCCACATCAGTCAGGTTAGACACGACTTCGTAGAGTATCAGATGATGCATGTAAGGTAGTCATACGTTTCTTGGAAAAGGTTTGTGGCCTTCATGATGTTGTTGTTCACATCTGTTGTTCATGACATTATAAATTGCTTGCCCTTAGGCAGGCTGCCAAGGAAAGGCTTTGAATGGAGGTAGGAGCTGGGGATTCTCCCAAGTGAGGGGGATGTCACCCAGGGGTGGGTAGAGAATGTTGGCAGAGGTTAAAGAGCAAGTTGCCCCGCTTATGGTCTTGGTCAGAGACAGCACATGGCTTGGAAGGACCCAAGTAAATCCAATAACTTGGCTGTGAAGTTGCTTATAAAGAGCCAAGAGCAGACTGAATGTCAAACTGGGGAGCCTGATTGATGCAAACAAGATAGCAGATCACTTAGCCACCAATCTGGTTATTCTGCATTCTTCACAGAGTAATGTTTATCAAAGAGTTATTTCTCCCAAAAAAAGAGTAAGCAGGTATAAATTAAAGGATGTTAATGATAATTTCTGGTAACCAATTTTTTTTTGCAAGGAGACGATAATGGTAGTAGTCATTTTTAACAACAAAATTACATTTGTATAGCCTTTCACGTTGGGAGGACGTCCTAATTAAAATCCTAATGCACGCAAGTTATAATTAGCTTGGTGTGACATTTCAGCAAAATAACCTCCATATGACTGTAACAAGGTTACAGTCATATGGAGACATACCATATGTTTTTAACAGGAAAAAGGTTTCTGAAGTGCTCTTCCTGGTGCCACCATCTCCAAACACAACAGCTCCAAAGATTAAATGGTCTCAAGGGGTCGATCTATTTATGCCGCGTTATATAAAATAACTGGCTTTTCGGGAGGGAATTGGAGATTGACACTCGCTCCAAACTATGCAACGGCTCCTGCCAAAAAGAAACATGTTTTGGGGCCATAGAGCGGCAGCAGCAGATGTGAATGCCAAGCTATGTTACCGGACTGATATGAACAAGGTAGCAGGCCACTTAAATCACTGATCTGGGCAATTAATCTGCAGTCATCAAGGTAATGAATTAAGGCAAAGGGACAACTGACAGCGACTGTACACTCTGCAGTCAATGGGCTGTTTTACCTGCACTTGATTAATTAATTTATGCCTTGCCTCATAAAACCATTGTTTCCTCACTCACTCCTATCCAGCTCTGGAGAACAATGGGAGGGGAAAAAGTAGGCTTAGTCTCCTACATTAAATCGGTAGTCACATTTAGTTATTCATAGAGCAATACAAGACTATTTGAGAGGGTAGAAAGAAAGTGGAATGATGTGATCAGCGATTGCATTTACGAGAAGCCCTGTTAAGGCTCTGTGGGTAATCTCAATGTGGGGTGTAGCTCTGGAAAGGTTCAATCCTTCAGTTGTATGAATATATAGGGATGTTGGGTGAGAACATGGATGATAACATGGTGACTACGCAGCTCACCCTACAGGTAACAGAAACCTGTTAAAATTCTCCAGATAAATTTAAAGAGCAACCACCAACATTTGCAGGCAGCATAGATATATTGTAACTATGTACATCAGATAATTCATGGCAGCCTCTTGCTATCTTTTCTAGGAAATTAGATTTGAAAAAGTCCCAATGAAGTAACAACACATTGCATTTATATACATGGTGCCTTTCATATCAGGAGAACGTCCTAAAACGCTGGATAAATCCACTTTAGCATGACATTTAAAATGTCCTTGGTACATTTAATGTATGTCATATGTAAAAAGGGGTTCTTGATCAACTGGATTTTTTGAAAAGATAAAGTTTAGAATTAGAACTATAATGGCTTCAGATGGAATGTGTCTTCTGTCAGAGGCAGCTGCCTACTTGCATTGGCACCTTACTGCATGTTTTTACTTGACTCCCAACTATATCCTGCACCAAGGTATTAATTGGATTTTGCGGTCGCTCAAAATGGCACTGAGTAGTTCGTTGTTTTCCAACTGTGGTCCTACGAAACAAAAAGGGAAAAATGATCTTATGTTTCAGCTATTTATTTGTTGAGATATGTCCAGTGAGTCATCTAGAGCAATTGCAATTTAATACAGCAACATTTGTCATAACCCTACAATTATAAGTTCTCTGAAGCTGTACCAAATCTATTTTTAAAAATGCTACCCTTCAACTCCCATGGCTTGTGGGGTTTAGATTATTTTTCTGGAGTACAAGATCAGCCCAAGTCTTAAGTGTTCTCAATATAAAACTTTGGCGATATTGCCATTGCAAGGAAAATGTGTTCTAAAACTGTGATCAGCGCCTTGGGACGTCCTCCCGACGTGAAAGGCGTTCTATAAATGTAAATTGTTGTTGTTGTTGTGATACTGTAGTTCATTTTACTGTGTCATTCAAAACACCTGCAATAATAATAATCCTTGCATTTGATATAACGCATTTCGCGTCTTCTAGATGTCTCAAAGCGCTTCACCGAATATACTGTAAAGTAAATTGACTGTATGGATGTGGGCGAAATGTGGCAGCCAATTGCGCACAGCAGTGTCCGACAAACAGTCGTGGATTGAAATTATCAATTTATTATTGTTTTTTTAGGGATAATTATTTGGTGTGTGGAGTAAGGAAACTTGCCCAAGGCTTTTTCGCCCTACTTGAAATAATGTAGCTTGTAAACCCAGCTTGTAAAGCGAGTGCTCTAACCACAGAGGCTGCAGGCCTGTATCACCTGGATCCGTAAACAATTGAATGCAAGCAGGAGTTAGATACTGCGGACGGGTCAATTAATCATATGCTAATGAATGCAGATACTTCTTGATTATTGCATTGATCAAACCTTCCCTGGGATGTTCATTACCAGAATACTTTTAATTAGGTTCAATGAGATTGTTCAGTTATGAATCACTTCAGCCTTGCTGCATGCCACCTCCACTGATTGTATTGTGGGCACCATGCAAGGGGAAAAGGGAACCGAGAGGGAGAAACCATTCAGTATCTTTTAGTTATTCATTAATCTTCAGATAATTTATTCATCTGAAGAAATAATTCCGCACACACAGTTGACATTCTGAGAACATTCTGTCTAAAGTTTGCCCAAGTGTTCATTTTTAGCCTGAATCTCTCCAACATAGCACAATTCACATGTGCCTAGAGGAAATTACAGGTACTCTTAATAATGTAATTAACAGTCAATGAGAAGCATTGGTTGTTAATGACACAATTAAAGGAACCTGAATTCCCTCTCTGCACATGCAGTTTTACATGGCTCATAATGGACCCGCTATTTAACTGGATTGTCCAGTCCACCGGCTTCTTGTTTATTGAAAAGTTTAATCTGAAATCATAAAAAGGATTATTGGAGAATTAACTAATGGAATTATGATCCATCAGTTAGTTGTGTAAAATACTAATGTACTAAGGTTGTGATTTGACTCTCAGGAATTTGTGGGTTTGCAAAGATACAAATTCTTGGCCACAATGTCCATTAAATGTTGAATGATCACTTACCCTCAGCAGCAGTTGTGATCTGGGATTCTTGATTTAAGTAAGAGTGCATTCCAGGTTTGTTAAACTCACTCTAATGTCATGTATTGATAGTCAGGAAACTCTGACTAAATGAACAAGGAATTGTGAACAGTTTTGGAGCAATTAGCCCTGCCCAACATGGGATGAAAAGGCTGATTTACACAGAGGACTGAACATTACATTTTCTGTTCCAGATTTACATATTCCAGGTAATCTATGGCTATTCTTTCTCCTCCTCCCCACTCCCTTCCTATTTTCATGTACCCACCACCAACACCTGAAAGGCTCTCTTAACACAGCGACTGGAGTAATTACTATGCAGAAAGGGAAATCAAGCGAATATTGAGCTCAATGCCCTAGAGAGGTTACTTCTTGAGGAGGGATTTGCAGCTGATACATCTAAAAGGGATAGGCATTGAATCAGAAACATCAGTAGCTACAACAACTACTGTATTTATATAGCAGCCTTCATGCTGGGTAGTGTCCCAGAGCCCTTCGCAGTGGCAGAGTCTTGACTAAATATGCCCTATTGACCACAGACCTTTACTATGATAGGAGATTACATTTAAAGGGGAGTTCATTTGCGTCAGGTTGACATGCTTTCCTTCTTAAGGAATCCCAGTAGAGAACTGCACAACCAGTCTCCAATATTAAACTTCCTGAAGTCCTTAAAAATGGCATCTATATCACTTTAATTGTGCAGCATCTTTTCAATAATAACTTGAGTGAACAGCTAAATATGCTGCATGTCAACCACAAAGTAATTCTACAAAGAAGCAACACTTTGAGTCTGAAAACAGAAAAATATCTGCTTGTTTGACGCACCGAATGTTCTAATGAAGGGTCACATCTCAAATGTTGTCCTGCCCTTGAAATGTCGATGACTTTTCCAGCAATTTCTGCCTTTGTTTTGGGCTATTTTTTAACCCCTGCACTTCAGCTCTCACTACTTGGAAATCAATGAATGTTCTGTAGTATTGGCTTAAATCCTGTGTGTGGATCCACAAGCAAGTTCAGAACAATTTTCTCACTGTTTTCATTGAATTTACCCCTGCAATTTCACCGATTATTCCTTGCACAGCTTGATGCCAGCTTGGCATGGTATTTTGTTATTCAGAAAGCAATATTTTTTCTTTCTCTTTCGTACTTCCACTGGACTTTCAGCAAACATTCCCTGCAGAGCTGCTTGCTTTCATACCCTGCAATCTGGCAAAAGGAACATGCCAATGTTATTTGTGAGCTTTGACGGGGCTGCACAAGATCTGATAGAAAAAGCTCATTGTCGTCTCTGCCTCCAATCCTCAGTGGTCCAAACGCCAGTGAATCTCGACAGTAACGTTTAAATGTTCTAATTTCCTTCACAATAGAAAATACCATTGTTGCTGGTGGCCTAGTCCACAGTGCATGAAGAAAACTTCTAGATTTCTTCATAGAATCATAGAATCTTCATGCGCTGTAAAATGTAATGATTTCCAGGAAAGAGCGTTGCTGATATGAATAAGGCCATCTGAGGAATGCAATAAGCTGAGGAGAGGTGTTTTCCCATAAGGAAGAAAGGGAAATTCAGTGTGATTCATTGTAAACATCACTCATCATGCATCTTGCCTGATACGGAACGGCATCGGTGGTCAAGGATCATTGCCTGGAGACCAAAAGAGAGGGGAGGATTCAACTTTTAAAGTGAGATGGAAGCAGTGTGTTCCCCACTGTCAGCTTGGCTCAGTGGGTACATGTCTAACCTCCAGGGTGAAGGCTGTAGTTCCAAAACAGGGGTGTTGAACTTATAGTGTAGTGACACTTTAGCTGAGGGGATTGCATAATTGTTAAGAGGCTTTGTCATTCACGAGAGGCATTATACTGAAGTAAGGTCTGACTGTTTAGGTGGACATTGAAGATCGCTTGTCATTGATCAAAAAGAGAAGGGAGTTTCATCCAGTGTCCTGGACAACAATTCTCCAGATAAAATTAGCCGCCCACTTCATGGCTGTTTGTGGGACGTTAATCTGTGCCACATTTGCCCGCAAATGCACAATTTCTACTTTTTATAGAAGCTTTGTGAAGCGCTTTGATGCATTTGACATTATCCAATTCAAGGATTATTAACTCTTGACACCTATATACAAGTCAAGTTCACAACTATCCCCTTGCTGATAAAACAAGTTGCAAAAATACACACATTACCTCAGCCAATATTAAGGCATGCAGGAAATTGCATGTGAGCAGGTACACACTATAAATAATGAACTCAATACTACAGTTACAGTGGTCGCTTAGAACACAGATCATACCACACACTGTTCATAACTTGGCAAGTATTCAGTAACCTGAGCTCAGAAGGTTCCAGTCCTGAGACTATACAAGTATCATCCTATTGAAGGGAGTAGCAGAATTCTCAGAATGGGGCGAGGCCAACAATACTTTGCCAACATTACAAACCGCCCATTCCTTCGCTGACCTAGAAATGTTCACTGCTATTGTAGCGCACAGAAGATAGAAGAGAAAAAGACAGATGATCCAATGCGTTTGAAACTGATCTTTATGAGCACAAATATTTCAAGTCAATAGGCATTCTTCGGTTCAAGGGGGTCTGTATTTGTGTGTGTGGAGTGTTGCCCCTGGCAACAGGCAAAGTTACCAAATGCTACAGTTTGATTGTCAGTCAGACTATAAATCAGGTTTCCACTAGTCTTTCAGATGTACTGAACACAATTGATGGGGACTATATTTCAAGCCGCGGACGTAATGAACATGTACCAAGTTTTCACGGTATCACTGTAACACACATTTCAACAGCATTCTCACTATAGACAACAATTCACATTTACAACAACAACTTGCATTCATACACCGCCCCTTAAGCAGGGTAGTGACCCAGAGCACCAGGTATTTGGGGAGGACAAATTTGCAGAGCTATGGGGAGAGAGCGGGGGAGTGGGATTCATTTCGATAACTCTTTCAACAACAACAACAACAATTTACATTTATAGAGCGCCTTTCACGTCGGGAGGACGTCCCAAGGCGCTGAACAAGAGGCGTGTGACCCGAGCTGGGAGGGGAGTGTTTGGGAAGGGGTGAAACACGAAGGGGAGGTAAAAGAGTTCGGGGTGGAACAAAAGGCACGATCGAAGAGGAAAGTCTTCAAATCGGCCTTGAAAGAGGAAAGGGAAGAGGCGAAACGGAGGGATTGAGGGATGGCATTCCATAAGGTGGGAGCGGAGAAACTGAAGGCCCGGCCTCCGATGGTGGGGCGGTTCGGGCGGGGGGCTTGGAGCAGGCCAAGTCCTGTTGAACGGAGGGTGCGGGTGGGTGTGTAGGGGGAGAGTAGATCGGCTAGGTAGGATGGGGCAAGGCCGTTTAAGGCCTTGTAGGTGAGGACGAGGATCTTAAATTCGATCCTCTGGAGGATGGGGAGCCAGTGGAGACGGGCGAGGGTGGGAGTTATGTGGTCACGGAGGCGGGTGCGGGATAGTACACGGGCTGCAGAGTTTTGGATGGCTTGCAGCCTATGAATGGAGGAACTGGGGAGGCCGACTAGGAGAGAAATTCCGTAATCCAGCCGTGAGGTGATGTATGCATGCAATCTTTCAAAGAGCCATCACAGACACGATGGGCAGAATGGCCTCCTACTGTGCTACATGATTATGTAATTCTATGAGGAGACGGTGAGCAATTCTATTCTCACCTGCATTCCGGCAGGAATCAGTCGACAATAGATAGGAGAGAAAACACTGGGCTGAATTTATACCCTCCCCATTCCAACCTGGCAGCCTGAAACCACCTAAAGTGTGCCTGCTGCCAGTCCCAGCTGAGGTTCGTCAATTGAGCACAAACCAGCAATCGAGCGTGAAGCTTTTCAGCAGCTCAGTTTAACTCTAGACCCTGACTTTTACAAATGGAGCCAACATGAGAGGAGAAAACCTTCCTTTAATATACAATCTACAGTGTTACAGTGCACTGTTCCCCAATGTCAGGCCAGTGATTGGGTGAGTTTCACAGATACTCCCTCACACCTCTTTTGAGTTATAGGACAAAGTCTATTTTTTGATGAACCCAATGTACATATTTAAATGGGATCTAATTAGTGAGTAATTATCATTAATCATTGATACGTAGCTCTGATGATCACAATTACCCTTTCCAACTTTAAAAAAATATATATTACAACTGTGGGATTTGAGTTATAGAAGAAAAAATCCTATTTTCATTAATATAGTTTTCAAATGCAAATGAGATTCAACTGGAATTAATATATCTTTTCTAACAGTAAATGATGTATATGTTCCATGTTTCACGAAAACTAGAGCCTATTTTACATATTAATAAAACATGACATTCATGCCCAAATAGTGTCACATAGATTTATATTTTAAAGCTTTATTTCAGTTGCTTCCTTTCCAGCCACCCCACATCACTGTGTGTTTGTCTGGTGCAGTGCTAGCGCTCTCGCTCTGAGTCAGAAGATTGTGGGTTCAAGCCCCACATCCGTACTTGGAATCACACAGTCTACACTGACACTCCAATGCAGCGTTGGGGGTGTGTTTCATTATCAGAGGTGACGTCCTTCGTTTGAAATGTTAAACCAAGGTCCCAGGGAGATGAACATCTGCCTCTAACATCTGCCTGAACATCTGTTAAAGCAGGTGTTTAAGATCCCAGTTACTATTCAAAAAGAGAAGAGAGTTTCTCCCAATATCCTGACTAAAAGCCCCCCCCACCACCACCCCCCTGCCACCACCACCAAAGAAATTAGTTACTTCTTCATCGCTATCTGTGGGACACAGCTGTGCGCAATTGACTGCCACATTTCTTTCACAAATGACACAGTGGAGTATATAGTTTATAGTATATCCTGTGAAGCACTTTGAGACGTCTCAAAGTTGAGACGGGCAGAATGCAAGGATTTTTTTTATTATAAAGAACACTGCTTTCTCCATAATAACCCAAAACAGGGTAACTACTTTTGAAATCACATTCAAGTAAAAACTAAACAAAATTGAGGCAGTCTGTTTTTTTAAAAAAAATAGTTCCAGACATTTTGATTGTGTTTTGCATTCGCATTCAATATCAGGAACCTGTTTATTAATATAGATGTTGCGTAATACAAATAATGAAAAGAAGCTCATAACTGCAAAAGTATTTCAAAATAAATTAACGGTACCAAATTGCGGATTGGGGGCAAGATATAGTTATACAACCCCTGACCTGAGCAATGAAGTTCATCTAAATATGGATGAATTATTCATTCTCTGAAGGTATAATGTGTCTCCAATGCAGCTTTCATATTACTCAGCTGTTCTGAGTTACAGCTGATCTAGCATTCCTTATTACAATAACATTAACCTTCCCACGATACATGACAAGGTTTGATCATGAGCACAAATCAATTTCTCTTATAGATTTCCCTTTAATCAAAATAATGGCATCTGGATGATGAGTACTTGTGAACAGCCTTAGACTTTGATCCTCTCTCTCTCTCTTTCTCTCTCTCTCCTCACCCTCCGCTCACTGTCCTAAACGTACTGATTCATACATGGTTCCACAACAAAATTACATTTGCGGAGTGCTTTTCACTTTGGTGGGACGTCCCAAGGAGCTGAATAATCAAGGGTTGGGACCCGAGGATGGGGAGGTGGCTGGGGGTTAGGTTGGAATGCAGGAGGGCCCGAGTTGTAGGAGGATGGCTGAAGGTATATTCAAAAGAAGGGTCTTGAATGAGGCAAGGGAGGGATCAAGGTGACGGGATTGTGAGATGGAGTTACAAAGAGCACCAAGCATGCTCTGATATTCATTCTTAATGCGTCAGCCTGTACAGTGAATGTACAATTGGGGAAATGGACATCCAAGGTCAAAACTGGGACCATCAGGGATCAATAGCTTCCTTTCCATTCAAACAATGACTTGCACCTTATAGCAGTTTGACTCTCAAGTCTATTGCAAATTTTATTGTAACAGACCAACATATCATCCAATTCTCCATGGCAGATATTCAACCGTGCGTCTTAAATTTGTTCATATTAGCTGATTCATCAGGTGTTCAAAATGCCCATTCATGTTTTAAGATATACTCTGTATATATATCTTAATATATATATTAAAAAAATAAGCTCAGCTCTTTTCTCTTTGAACATGGGGAGGAAATGCCATCGACTTTCTGCAATACTAAATTAGACAGTTTCCTTCCTGACATACCTCTGGAATAATGCCCAAAGAAACAAATGTAAAATTAGATCATTCATTTGATAGTTCAGAACTGTAAGAGACACTGAAACAGTACCAGGACTCTGCAACTTAACCATAGTAGCATATAGTTACATATGCTGGAAGTGGTTACAAATACATAGCCTTACAATAACAGGCGGCACGGTACTGAAGCAGGCATTTCAGCTCAATTAGTCTGTGTCGCAGTTTATACTCTACTTGAACCTCCTTCTTCTCCTTACTCCCTCCTCTTATGTGTGTAGAGAATACACAGATATGATCGTGTACTTTAATGGTCCCTATTGTAGGCCTGGTAGAGCCACATCCCTGCATGAGGAAAAAGGATCTGGGAACACATTTGAAAACAAAATATTTTCAGTGCAAAAATATCTACCGTTGGACCTTTTGAAAGCTATTGGAGAACTTTGGCTCAGTGATGCACGATAATAAAATATTAGAATAAAACATCCAGACTCTAACAGGTGTGAGTCCACAATACTTACTATCCAATAAGACAATACCAATATAGCGCCGTTTAATATAATAATCCTTGCATTTTGATGTAGCGCTTTTCACGGCTTCACCGAATATGCTATCAAGTGGATTGACTGTATTTTAACAGACAGATTCACTTACAACAGCAACAACTTGCATTTATATCGCCACCTTCAGGCTAGACGGCATCTCAGAACACTCAGGGTCTCAAGTGGAGCTCATCTGGCTCAGTGGTTAGAGCACTTGTCTTGCAAGCTGGGGAGACTAAGCTGGGGAGACCTGTGTTCGAATCCAGGCAGGTCAGGGCGAAACCTTGTGCAAGTTTCCTTACTTCACACGCCTAATAATAATCCCTCCAAAAAAAAAAAACAATTATAAAATTGGTCATTTCAATCCACGACTGTGTGTGGGACACTGCTGTGCGCAATTGGCTGCTGCGATTCGCCCACAAATATATACAGTCAATTCACTTTACAGCATATTCTGTGAAGCGCTTTGGGACGTTGATAAGATGTGGAAAGCGCTATTTCAAATGCAAGGATCATTATTATTATTAAATGAATGGTTGGAATGCTACACTGGTGCAGTCAGGAAGGACGAGAGGATTTTTTTCTGAGGTTGTGGTTGAAGAATGAAGATGGAGTTCTGCGTTGCACTGAACTATTGATACTACATTTGAACTGGGAATGTTCAACCCCTTGACTGGTCACCGAAAGGAATGCTTTCCCATCCCTCAGGAATGTTGCACACACCCGTGATTACAGTGTTGTCCTATCAGTCCAGAATCGCTGTTGCAAAACCAGGGAGAGTAATGAGTGATTTATACCAGCAGAGCCACGCAGGGGCTTGCAGGAGGGACAGTGGACTTCCCCAGCAACTGCCTTCAGGCACTTCTGATAAAGACTCTGTGATTCCTGTCTTGCAAAGATTTTATGGATTATTATGTCGTAGCTTAGCAGCTGCAATGCCATTTGACAACTGTTTACAATTGTTTAAAACTACAACTTCTCACTTTGCCCAAGTGGTCATTCTTCACGTACAAGCCCTTTACAGTAAGCTTTAGCACACTATTCGAGCACAGCAGCTATGAATGTATTTATAATAAAAATAATAATAATCCTTATATTTGATTTAGCACCTTATCAAGTCTTTGAAATGTCTCAAAGCGCTTCACAGAATATACTGTAAAATGGATTGACTGTATATTTTACATCTGTTTAAAAAGTCTATTGGATGCTCTCACACTTTCTTGTGTTTAAAACATATAAACTTAAATCCATGCTTTGATTCCATGCATAGATGTATTCCATCCAGATTTTCCCCATCCTGCAGTATTGGAGCTATTCATCAGCAATGTACACCTTCAGCAGAAGCCTCCCAATGGAAATGCTACACAGTTTCTGAGGAAACACATACCCCTGGCTGACTAAACTAGATGTTAGTAGCCACAGGTCATATCATCAAAGTGGTACCACATGTAAAGGTCACAGGATAGATAGCTTGAGTTTTTATTAACAGGGGTGATTGCTAAATGTATTTGCCTCCAAGAGTTTGACTGTACATTCTACATCTGTAACATTCTTAATCATCAGTTGAGAGAACGACAATAAATTCTCAAGGACTGTCCCCTCAGGTCATAAGTCTTGGGTGTTTAATACGTGCAGGATAAAGAATTGGAGGAATTGCTTCACCCATATTAGCCGAGCTAAATATATGTTACTTATGCAAAATGGAATTTCCAGAAGCCAAAGGTGTAAGCTTTCATTACGTATAACTAATTCCTTGTAAATTATTGCTGCTTGATGAAAGGGGCCCCTACCACTCCGATTCATATGTAGACTGAGCGACCATGATTTATGGCTTGGATGGGAAAGCAGGAGGGATGTAATGTAGGAATTACTTCAGGCGTAGCAAAAGTAACCGTCTTGAACAGGGAGGTTCAAAGAATTGAGGACTTAGCAAGACGTGACTGCTGGGCATCTATAGGTTTGTGCTTAAGCACTCTAGGAAATCAGGGCAGATTAGAGTAAACATGAGGAACATGATGAATGGATGTCATTGCAGTTTCACATGTTCACAAACAGAGCACTGTCATTGTTTAAGCATTATGAGACCTCTCAGAAGGGTTCTGTAAGTTATTTATGTTTTACTTGTCTACCATCTAGTTTTTCGTACTACAACAACAACAACTTGGATTTATATAGTGCCCTCCAAGCCGGACGGCGTCTCAGAGCGTTTCAGAATAATGGATCCCGGGCCCGAGCCATGGGCAGGAGGAAAAAGGTGACCGAAGGCGCACTCGAAAAGAAAGGTCTTTAGCCGAGACTTGAAACCAGGAAGAGATGGGGTGAGGCGAAGGGAGTGAGGAAGGGAATTCCAGAGCTTCGGGGTGTAGTAGCTGAAGGCACAGCCGCCAATGATAGAGCGGAGGATTCGGGAGACAAGGAGGAGACCAGAAACGGAAGACCGAAGGCGACGGGTTCTGTTTTGGGGAGAGAGGAGGTCAGAGAAGTAGTGGGGTGGAGAGGAGTGGAGAGATTTGAAGACAAGAGTGAAGATCTTGAAATCGATCTTCTCCAAGACAGGGAGCCAGTGAAGTCTGGCAAGGACTGGGGTAATAGGGGAGCAAAGTTTGGTGCGGGTGAGAATGCGGGCGTTTGAGTTCTGAATGAGCTGGATTTTATGGATTGTGGTAGAGGGGAGATCAGCGAGGAGTGCATTTGCAAGGTCCAGCCGAGAGGTGACAAAGGCATGGACCAGAGTTTCAGCGGTTTTTGGGGCAACGTATTGCCGGAGACGGGCAATACATCGGAGATGGAAAAAAGCGGTGCTGGTGAGGGATCGGATGTGGGGGAGGAAGGACAACAACAACAACACAACAACTTTGATTTATATAGCGCCCACCATGCCGGATGGTGTCTCAGAGCGCTTCACAATAATGGATCCTGGGACCGAGCTAGGAGCAGGGATAGAAAGGTGACCAAAGGCACGGTCAAAGAGAAAGGTCTTCAGCTGGGACCTGAAGCTGAGAAAAGAGGGGCTGAGGCGAAGGTAGTGAGGAAGGGAATTCCAAAGCCTCGGGGCATAGTGGCTGAAGGCATGGCTGCCAAGGGTGGAGTGGAGGATTCGGGGGGACATGGAGGAGGCCAGACCCAGTGGAGTGAAGGCAACAGATGCTGGTTTGAGGAGAGAGGAGGTCAGAGAGGTAGGGGGGTGCAGAGGCGTGGAGGGATTTGAAGACAAGGGTGAGGATCTTGAAATCGTTCCTCTCTGGGATAGGGAGCCAGTGAAATCTGGCAAGGAATGGGGTAATGGGGGAGTGATGTTTGGTGTGGGTGAGATCGAGGGCGGCAGAGTTCTGAATTATCTGGACTCTGTAGATTGTGGAGGAGGACATTGGAGTAGTCCAGCCGAGGGGTGACAAAGGCGTGGACCAGGACAGTTGGGGGTTGAACCTGATGCCAAGGTGTGGTGGAAAAATAGAGTTGGGTGTCATCCACATACACGTGGAAGTGTACCCCATGACATCACCAAGAGGGAGCATGTACTAAGTACACACTTGATAATTACAGTAAAAAGTGCCTGATTTGACTTGGTCTATACAGATTCATTCAGAATAATGATTTATGCACACGTGGAAATGTGCCCCAGCATGGGATACTGACTATTTAGGAGAGGAAGGCGGGTAAGATATTCCCTTCCTGGTAGACACACAATACAATCAGATGGATCAAAGAGGATTCATAATGTAGATGTATCACATCTTGAAGAGCTTTGTATGTCTCCCACCACCCAACAGAGTCAAACACAGATATTTTAAGATGCATTCGAGAAACGTAATGATTTCTCCTAAAATGGGTCAAACTATAGGTACAAAAAACGTAGATAAGAGATCAGCACTGAACCGTGGATTCATTTCAAAAAGAAAACAGAGAAACACCCACCAAATATTCTGAAATTTTTAAGTTTGGTATTATTGCTTTGTTTTAAATCACAAACATTTGGCTGTTAACCTAAGTTTGCTTCCAACTTCCTTAAATGAAACTAACTATATATCCAGCAATATATGACAATGAAAGCAGTTATAGAACCTAATAATAGTGATCATAAGGACTGAAATGTACCCTTTAATTTTACTCATTAGCATTCAAACCAAATTCATACCAGATTGAAAGCAGATTAACTGTATTCATTGATATTCTAGTTATATTCCCATTACTAATAAGCATTTGTGTTTCCAACAGAGGGGACAATTGATATCGCTCAAACATGGGGCTTTACTTTTGAGCATATGTTCATTTAATGGTAAGAGAAAACGTTCAGTTTGAAGATGGCAAAACTAAAATAATTAGATTTTTTAAAAATGTCCAAACAGCTTAGTTATACAGACAGTTTAAAGCCTTATTTTGCGCATGTACGCAAATTCTTTATCATAAGTACATCATTATTATTGGCTCATATTCTTGTGAGTTTATTGATTAAATGACTGTGTGGATGGAATGACTGTGGCATTTTGCTTCCAACCTCCGGCTATTTCTATCAATGCTTTGGCGAGGATTCAAACCTAGTAGAAATATCCCTGTTCCAGTTTGAAAGCATAATCACGTTACTTCACTATTGAGGTCTATCTTGTACTCATATTGCAGGTCACACTACACAGTTACTGAGAAAACCCTGCAGACCTGAGGCGTAAGGAAGCCTCTGTGAATCTCCAGTCCCAGTGATGTACACATTGGTGCAGATTTGTTGTCAGCACGTTGGGAAGTCCTCCTGACATGAGAGACGTAAATGCAATTTGTTATTCTTTTCTTACAGGAACATAGACACAGGAGTAAGCTATTCAGCCATTCAAGCCTGTTCCTCCATTCTCTAAGATTATGGCTGATCTGTCCAATTACTCGCCTTTGCCCTGTATCTGCTAATTCCCTGACCTGACAAATATCTATCCAAATATCTATGTGAAATCAATTTGCTTTTGGATTCTGCCCAGATCAAATAACTGAAAAATAATTTCCATATTTTGTTAAGACTTCAAACACTTGACATTTGACACCCTGTCTCCTTCTTCAGGTTAAGAAGGGAAAACAAAGGTGAGGTATCCACTAACCTCTCCACGTTAATGTGGCTACATTTTAAATTTGAATCAGGCCTGAAATCAGCTCGTTTATATCACGTCTGCTTTCAATTCAGTGTTTCGTTCTGTGTAATGATGCAGATTTGGGCATAAAGCTAAATGTTAGGTTAGATTCAGTCCATAAAAGATAATAACACGGTTTGGGATAGTTAGCCCATTTCATGTTATTTAAAAATACATCTAGTATATCTCAAAGCATGCTTGTCAAGGGGAGTGCCTGCTGATGTGCCTCACTGGTGTCCAATCAAAACAGGAAATTATAGATAGAAAGAGTTATTAGTTAT
The DNA here is from genome assembly GCA_035084275.1 of Hydrolagus colliei. Taxonomy (NCBI): domain Eukaryota; kingdom Metazoa; phylum Chordata; class Chondrichthyes; order Chimaeriformes; family Chimaeridae; genus Hydrolagus; species Hydrolagus colliei. The sequence goes on along the minus strand of CM068751.1, from coordinate 7,402,215 downwards.
TTCTAACTGAATTATGGAAGTAATTTTCAAGCACGCTTGAGTGTAACAAAATAAACAGCACCATTCATGTTAGCAACAAAGTGTTGCATGTTTTCTTTTTATTTATTGATGACTGGCATTGAACTAACATCCTGATAGGAACATCCATTATTGTGTACCCGTTCCACTCATGCTTCATCTGGCTCACATCACTTTATGACTGGTGCAGCCAAACTCTGCAGTCTTTCACTTTTGAGGCCCTCGGTTTAACTATCCACCTCGATCAGTTACGGTTTCTGTCCTTCAGATTCAATCGCAAACAATTCAGGTACAACACAGAATTCCATAGAGTGTTACAGCACAGAAACAACCCATTGGGGAATAGGCGCTAAATGTACTGGTGAAACGAGCAACTGAGAACCAAGAACGGACAGGTAGGGAGTAGGTTTAGGTTTTGCGATATTATCAAAAAGTATTATACATATTCAGGTATGTGGAGTTAAGTGGACTCCATCAGCCCACTTTCGCTTGACCTATCTATTTTAGAATCTGGTGAGTCTAAAATAAAAATTTCCCAGAAGATCACTGTAGTCCCTGTAGATTATGTAAGTGCCAGAGGAACTGTGATTTATGTAGCTGGAGGAAAGAACCAAACTTGGGCTGTGTGATTACAGAGGGAGAAAATAGTTCAAAGCAGCCCAGATAAAATAACACTCACTGCATCCTTTATTGAGAAGCTATAGGGGGAAAAAAATGCTGGGGATAAGATTGGGAGGCTGTTGCTAGGCGTTAACAGTTTTATAGTCACGGAGATGATCTCGGGAGATTTAGGAGGATTAGGGAGAAAGATAAGAAAGGTGTTATTATACAGTCTAATGATTACCATGTATTATTGGCACTAGGAAAAAGGCCACTCATTCTTGGAGTTGAAAGACGGCAAGAGAATAGAACTGAGGAGAATAACTTCTCAACCTGCGAGAAAGAAAAAAACAGTTACATTTTGCAAAGAAAGGCACTGGAGAAATTCCGAGGGAAAGAGCAGCAGCAGGAATGTAACAGTTCATTTTGAGTTATTAATAACATTTCACCTGAATGCAATACTATTTTCACAAAGGTGAAAAGAAACAGGGCAACTTGTTTGTCAAATGCTCTTTTGAAAAAAATATCTTTTAACGGGTTAGTTTTCTCCCATCCATTCAAATGAACAGAGTCTATTTCAGAGTCCCACTAAACCTCAAGCCCACATTCAGTGCATTGTGATACAGGTTTATTGTTTCTGTGATTGAAACTTCTAGTACATAGCTATCATAGAAGTAACAAAAGATCCTGGCCTTGGTTGAATGTTGGCAGAAACCCTATTTGTCTGCTTTTCTACGAAGAAAAGAAAGCAAGGACACTGTTACTGTGACAGTGATTATGAACTCTGTATATTCCCGAAAGCTCCTGACAACATTATATGGCAATGAGTCTCACACAAGGAAGTCTGTATCAAGGCAAATCACACATCACTGAAGACAACCCATGCTTCATATATTGATGATATTGGTGCATGATACAGAAGCCATAAACAATCAAGCCTAATATCCCAACAAGGATGCTATATTGTGTAGAGAGATTAGCTCAGTCATTCAACACTATCTTGCACATGTACAATGTGATGCGAAACAGATGTCAGATCGTAGCAGAAGTACTTTTCCAGTCAGTTGAGTAGCAGCATGTTGTACAATTCAGCTGAAGTATTTCACCAGCTGAGAGTTGAAGCATGTCTTGCAGGAACATATCACCGAGGGCTTTGGACACAGGAGTTTCAAAGGGTTGGACTTGCACAGAGCAATTAATACACCATCAGATTCAATGAGGCTTGAAGCTTTGCGAAATCTCCAGAGAATGCTCTGAAAGATTGTTCCAATTTTTAAGAAAACAGAGGTTGTCATGGTTTAGACCAAATTTAAATACTAATCATCCTCTATGAAGAAGTACTTAAACTCCATGCTGACTTGAGTGTGTCATATAAAATGTCAAACTATGCACCTAGCCTCTATTCTTATTTCCTCTAGCCATCCAGCAGGCATTTGACCATAGCAAACTTGGGTAAGCAAGTAAAATACTGCACAAATGTTATGTTTAATCACAGCATTGTAGATGCAATTCGAGTACGTTGTACTGGGCCATTTGTTCCTTCAGAAAGGAAAGGTAGGGCTGGCTTATATCCTTTTGAGAATTGACAAAGCATTTTTTTTAGCAGCACTTTAAAACCCAGTGGAACCCTCCATATGAACGGGTGAAACTCCAGGGGGGAGTAAAATGAATTTTAAGAACTTTCCCCAGATGTGACCCAGTTACATTTAACGATTTGTTTTGAAAATAATCACGTTTGTGGACTCCTCCATAGAGCCTCGCAAGTGTTCCATTTCCTCAGTAAAACAGTGAAGGTTTCCGATGACATCAGCCAAGGGAATCCCCTTAGAGAATGTCTACTTCCTGCAGTTGGTGCCAATACACTTGGCTGTTTTCGCTTTTGGTGATGAATCACAGAGATTTCAAGGAGACGTCCAACAAATGTGATCAGCTTCAAAATGAATTTCTTTGCGAAAAAAAAAGTAAACTTGGAATAAATCTTGGGGAAAAGGATTTTTATCTTTTTGGGCAAAACAATGGGCGAAGCTTCGCATCTTTTTTCCCCCTTATTTGCTGGACTGATACAGGGCACTGATATGAATGTTGTTGAAGCAACAACTTGGGTTTCAGGCAAATATACGGAGATCTGCCAAATCTTGTACTGTTACCCCATTTGTAAACATGGGGCCTGGTTTACACAGAATGTAAGGAGAATAGAAACAAGCTATTAAGCCCAACGAGTAGGTGCCAGTGCTTATCTTCCATGTGAATCTGAACCCACTGCTTACTCCTTCCCTCCCATACCATTCTATTCCCTTCCCCCTCGTGTATATCTAGCATCCTCTTAAATATGATAACACTCTCTGAAAGTGGTATTGAGTGGATGCTGGCATGGAGTGTGCAATCCTATTGAACTCCATTGTTAGTGTAGCTTTACTCCACTGAACCTATCAGCCAGACATTCCTTCTGGAGGCTGGCTGGGAGGGAAATTAGATAATTGTGAGCTTTATTGGTCCCTCCGACTAATTTTAACTTGGGAATATCAAACTCTAATATCAAACGCTATTTTAGTCCAGACATTCCAGTGTCCACAGCATGTGAGCAATTTATTTCACTAAAATATGAAGCTCCAGCTCCATGAAACATGGCTTTAGATGTTGGTGTGATTTTATGAGCCATTTTCCTACAGTTACCACCAACAGAAACCAAGTTGGCCTTGTTAACAAAGGTCAAGTGGGTGATTTCCACTTGTTAAGCTGTTTCATTTGCATTATTTCAGGTCACATTCCACAGATTATATAGACACATGTGGAAAAACAATTACATTTCTCAAATCAACATGCATGGGACTATACCGAGGTACTCCTAACTCTGTGAGAGCCAAACACAGCACTGATATTGATCGAGCAATTGGAAATATTAAATGTGGTACAGCATTAACAGCTCCAAGAATCCAACCATGGCCAAAATGGCCAATGGGTTAGAATTATGATCAAACTTTTCAGGGCACCAACAGGGTTTGATTTTTTTTAATAACCATTTTAAGCCTTAAGCAGAGTATCCTTTTTCATTTAGCTGTGTTCTTAATGGAATCCTGACAGAACCCCCTGTGAGGAACAGATCGATTACTGACAGGCTGCTCTTTGTGGCAGCGACCGTGACGTGGAGCAAGAAAGGCCAATGCAATCATTCATCTCAGGAAAAACAAAATTTGAATCATGCACTGTCTAAACCAGCAATACAACAACAACAAAATTACTCGTGTATAGCGCCTTTCACGTCAGGAGGATGTCCCTAGGTGCTGGACAGTCACTGGAGACAGATGGGGGGGGGGAAGGGGGGGATTCGGAGTTGCCGATGGGATCATCGAAGAGTAGAGTCTTGAGGCAGGACTTGAAGGAGGCCTATATGTTTTTCCACTCAGTAAAACAATCTAAGAATTTTTTTGGATTATATCTTAATGGTTCGATTCCGATATCCCGTTGGCAAACATGTCACCTTGAAACCACATCAACTCTAAGGAGACCCCCGCTTACCATCCCCAAGGAGGATAGTCACTAGTGGTCGTTTGACTTCTGACAAGTGCAGGTTTGAGCCTCAGGAGGTGAATGGTAAGTTGGAAACTCCTTGCAAACCTATAAATACTGTATAAAAGCAAATATCCTCCCCCCAAAATGTGGTACACTTTAAATCAATAAAACGTTCTTCCATCATTTCTCAGTAAGTTCAGCGAGTCTCTCTTTTTCTCTTCCTCTTTCCCTCTACGTTTCCCTCTCTCACAAAGACGCACGCACGGTGCAGGAAATCTAACTGTTCAGGGCATGAAGATCTGTGTTGAGTTAGAACATCTTAGGTGCCAGTGGCACAATGAAATTAGCCCTAAGTTCTTAGTTTTAGGAGATGTAATTTAGAAAATAAGGGGGTGTGGAGGGTGGGACACCAAATATAGAAAATAATAGTTTTTAACATGCTCTCAGCAGGAGGCAAGAGTGGTATTTGTGATGGCTCTGAGATGAGAGATGATGTGAGATCCAGAGGCACTTGTGAGGAAGCAAATATCCTCCCCAAAAACACTAGAAATGGCTCCTATGATTTTTATGTTATGGTGCAGTAGCTTTTCACGATTGATATCAAATCCCCCTTTGAATTATACCTGCAAAACTAGGAGCTCTGAAGATCAAACAGTTGGCAGGCAAATGGGTCATATAACAATGCAATCTTTCACTCGGTCTTTAATGTTTCACTGACTACACTTTGGCAATGAGATAAAATGTAAATATTGGACTAATAGAACATTACAACTTTTATTTCAAATAAGATTACCAACCTTAACAAAAGATCCAATCATCTTCAATTGACTGCAAGCTGTTAGAACAAAATCTCCACTTCATCAATCGGGTACATTCTGTGATTTTGTTGCTTCTATTGCTTTGGACCATTTCTTTGAAGTGGTGAATTACAAATTCTTATACTGTCTTTATACTAACCCTCTTGTCCTTTTGGTATTGTAGCCAAGAGAATTGTATAAGAACAACTTGCCCTTATTTTAGCACCTTTCATGTCGGGATAGGTCTGAAAGTGCTTTACAATGATGGAAAGTGGAGTTGGGAGGTGACCGGCAGCGCAATCAAACAGGTAGATTTTTGAAATCAGGGTTCCAGAGAGTGGATTTAAGTGTTTGCAAGCTCGCCCATTGATGGTGGGGGCGAAGGGGGCAGGAAGATGAAGCAGGCCTGTTAGCGGAGTGAAGGAAGTGCGATTGCAGGGCTAAAGCAATCAAGGGCTCGTGGAATGTTGAATGAAGAAGGGCAATGAGGGGAACATGGAGCTCCTGGAGCTCAGTGGTTAGAGCACTCGCCTTACAAGCGTGAGACCTGTGTTCGAATCCAGGCAGATCAAGGCCCAACCTTGGGAAAGTTTTCTTACTCCGTACGCCTAATAATAATCCATCCAAAAAAAATGCAATAATAAAAATTGGTCATTTCAATCCACTACTGTTTGTGGGACACTGCTGTGCGCAATTGGCTGCCTCGTTTCGTCCACAAATATACGGGCAATTAACTTTACAGGATATTCTGTGCAGCGTTTTGAGACATTGATAAGATGTTAAAAACGCTATATCAAATGCAAGGATTATTATTATTTATTGTAAAGCAATCGAGAGCTCGTGGAATGTTGAGTGAAGAAGGGCAATGAGGGGAACATTGGAGAAATAAAGTCTGGAAGCGACAATGACATGAATGAGGGTTTTATTTTAATCAGAGGTGAAGTTGAGAATGAGGCGAATGAGATGAAGGAAATGGTAGTAAGGGAACTTGGTCAAGAATTAGATGAAAGCCTTACAAGAGACTCGAGGGTCTAACATTGTAGTACAGGCCAATTGTAAAGCAATGGTGTAAGTGAAACCTTCAAATGGAGTCTCCTATTGTTTTAATTGTTGCTGGCTGAGCAGGGATTGCCTTTCACATTTACACAATGTACATATGTACCCGGCTTGTAAATTTACACAATGTACTTGGTTTGTAAATTTAACTTTTTGAGGACTGACTGCCACATTTAGTTGGAAGACTGCCCTTTCACCTCTCGGATTGGGAACAAAATCCAGCTCAGACTTGTGGTCTGAAAATCTGCCTCTCCTTTATTCAGCTGAAAAGAGAAAAGGGCAAAAGCCAGACTATTTTTTCCCAAAAAAAATGATTACGAAAGTAATTAAAAATGGTAACATAATGAGCAACAGACTAAGGAGTGTCTGCTCAGTGAAAGGCATTCATTGTGATGGTATAACATCATTCGCTGAAAAGAGGGTATTACTTGGCTGCAAACTGAGGCCTATAAATCACAAAAGAATGCCAGTGTTATCCCCACACAGGTAAAAGAAGCCTACATTTGTACTTTCATGGTAATTAGTTACAAAAATTCTAAATGCTTTTTTGTTTAGTTTAGCGTTTCAGGGTTCACTTAACCAAAGCGGAGAGTGAGCTCGTTTTCGTGAATACAATGGACTGGGATTCAGAATGTCATGCAAAGCAGCATTTAAAAACTTAGGAACCATTTGCTTAAAAGCTTTCCCAATCTGCACATTACTACACTGAATCGCAAATGACAGGGGAAAGAATGCAACTTGTGTTTGTGTTTACCGTTTCCCTGTCCTGTAATCTCTTAACAACTGGATTAGAAGAAAGTGAGCATTATTTTCTGTGGGTTTAGCCTTTCTCTGTGTGACAGATACTAAGGATCACTTGTAAAAAATCAAAAATGATGAGAGAGGATACTGCTTTCTTTAACAGCAGGATACACACAAGGCTTTCAATAACAGCACGGACATTCTCCTTCAGAGCTATCGATCTTGGTTTAACACACGAAGAAAGACACAATGCAATCCATCATCAAAATACTAAAACAGGTAAGTAAGTAAATTGACCAAGTGAAGGGAAATTGCAAAGTTTACATAGTACTCTGAAGAATTATCTTGTTCTCTATAGTGGGAACTTTTGTAAGTGCCCACAACATTATCTTCAGGGTTGCATAATACTTGTAATAAAAAGCCATTTGTGTATGCTTTCATTTCGCTTGTCATTTTATTTGCACCTCTTGTAAAAGTGCTCTATTTGCAAGAATCATGTCATATCTAAGTATGGTACACAAAATGATTGACTGGCATAAAAAGTCCTCCTTCCAATAGAATAGATACATTTTACAGTCATCGACGCTTACAAATTTAATGTCTTTGATTGAGGTGAAACATTGCAGGTAAATCCTCTAACTAAACAATGCTCGGTAAAAGTTTTCTCGAGTTCCCAAAGGTAATCATGCAAAAGCTCCAGGGTATCAGTCTGACATAACAATCTACATTATTCAGCCTTGACTAGGCGCATTCCACTAAATTACATTCCTTTGGTCCCTGCAGGATATAAGTATAGTGCTCCATGCAGCATTTGTTCTTATGGCTGTATTACTGCGCTTATGACTCTGTATCCCATTTTCTTTCTTATTATTTGTGCAGTACACTGTCAAGGTTGAAAAGTGTAGCAGAGTTAAGAGACAACGGAAGGGTCATGCCAAGCTTGGATTTTAAAAGCTTGTGGACAGTATGAAGAAAGAAAGACTGAAGCAGGTATGGAGTCTTGAGGTTGAGAGTAGGAGTGGATGCAATATATTTTGCATTATAGTGGATGCAATATATTTTATTTTAGCACTGTGTGGATATAGGGAAGAGGAAGTATGTGGATGATATATTTCTAACTAGGGAGGAAAAAGAGAGGAAAGTACAAGAGGAGAAAGACTGCAGTGTTATATACAAATATATATGGGAGAATCAGGAAAGCTTCTGATTGAGTGAGAAGAGACCATGGAGGGGAGAAAATACTGTATGTATTAAATGACAATCATTTTCTTATATCCTATCCAGAAGTGGGAAAAGAGGCTACAGATTTTGTGGAATGCCCCCTGATCTGTGCTGTGATCTCGAATGCCTTCCATCAATATTAATGATTTATTAATATGCCACTGGGAACAATTTCAAAGCATGTTGATGGTATCAAATTAAGGGATATGGCAAACTGTGAGGAAACTGCAGGGTACAGGATTTCTTACTAGAGTGACTTAAGAGGAGGTAGATTATACCAGGGAGAAAGAGTTACATTGTAGTTGTGAGGATAGGCTAAACAAAAGTGTCTATTTGAACTGCAACAAATAAGTTTACAAGGGGATTGAGTAGAATTGTTCAAAATTCAGGACCTTTTTTTTCGGGAATAGATTTTGAAAGATTATTCCTGCTGGTTGATAAATCAGTAATTTCATCCTGGAAGAGATAAGGTAAAGATTAGAATAAAACTTTCTTTTAATCCAGATAGCTAGAACGTGGAATGATTTGCAACAAGTGGCTATCAAGGTTGAAACCGTAAGAACATGTAAAAGGAAATTGAATAAACATTTGAAAAGGAAACAATAGAAGCAAAATATTTGTTTGCAGAATAGATAGCTTCAATGGAGGATCTCCCACCAATTTAGGTTTAATGGGTTGAATGGCTTCCTTTTAATTTCAATGATGGCAACCACTCTAGATATGAGAATTCTTTTCAGGTCTTGGACAAACTTGAGCTTCAATAAGGGTGAAGAGTTATTGAAGGGAAAAGGAATGCGCGGTATAAATTAGGTTGCTTTAGGAATGACATAGATTTCTTCGAGGAGATGTGAGTATTCTATTGGAAACCAGACAATAAGGCCCGGCAAAGGGATTAAGAGTGGAATCTTCAAAGCTTAGAGATGCTTCAGTTGCTGTGGATTATTCTTACACAAAACACGAAGAAACAAACATTGAGGAGTTGAGAATAACTAAAATTATTGTTGCACATTAAATGTCACGTTCAATGTACACATGCAAATTTCTACTTTAAGGAAGATAAAGCACCAGCCATTTAAATGAAATAAAACAAGCACAGGAAGGTACTTTATACCTTCCTGGTCTTTTGAAGATGCTGACATTTTTTTCCTGGGGATATGGTTCCATTACTGGTCATCACCAGCTGGTAGTTTATCTAATAAGTCTTTCTTCATATGAAAGCCTAAGACAGTGAATGGTGATTAGCCATTCGACTGTGGTGGAATCAGAGTTCAGCTTGATCCTGTCTTCACGCAATGTCCATCTGTGCACACTTTCCAGGCTACTTTCATCACTTAATGGTGGGGGGAAGAGATGGAAAGATCTTTGCTTCAGGATTGCCCAGTTTTGTATTCATTTCTTTTGATTCCACGATCAAAGTAATCAGTGTTGCAGTGGCATCTATTAACCAACCCTTGAATGCTATCCAAGGCTCAGTTCAGCAATAGGAATACATTCTGGCAAACAATTTGGTGTACTTGTGGTACTGGAGCAGAAAACTGCAGTGAAGTTCAAACAGTGTACTTACTCAGTGTTTAATAAAGCTTTTATGTTACTAAGTCTTTTTTTTTCCTGAGCTCGGCTCCCATAGATGTTAAAAACACAATAAGACCTCTGTAAGTAAATATCATGTTCAGTGCATTTGGATTTATTCTTTGGACATTCTCCGTGGATCAGTGACTTTCTAGGCAAGAACCTGCTTCATTGCAAAACACCTGGGGGTGAGAACAATTAAGCAACTGGGGTCACGGAGGGCACATCAACAACAAAAAACCCTGACAATGTCATGTGGGATGTTAGTTACAGAACTAACAAAAGAAATAAGCCTACATTTGATAACACAATGCAATGAGTCAGTTAACAGAGGCTGTGTACGCAGCATTATTCTTTCATGTTAAAAAGTCACAGGCAAAAATATACAGGACATTTATTTGATTAGATGCTGATGCATAACCATGATGTTGTTTGTCTACAACAACTCCCTTCACATAGGGTAAAGTCTCTGAGTGTTTCACAAGGATCGGGTTAGACACCGAGTGAGAGAAGAGGGTATAGGGTCGACTGCAATCAATATATTATTTTTGAATTGGGAAAATTTAATCTGCTTCTTTGGGTCTTAATGTACAGTATAGATAGAGGACAATACAATTCTATACATGTGGAGTCCTGTAGCTCAGTGGTTAGAGCACTCGCCTTGCAAGCGAGAGACCTGGGTTCAGTTCCAGGGAAAGCGAAACTTTGGGCAAGTTACTTTACTCCACATGCCTGATAATAATCCCTTGATTAAATACAAATAATACATTTTAATCCATGATTGTTTGTGGGACACTGCTGTGTGCAATTGGCTACTGCGTTTTGCCCACAAACATGCAGTAAGTTCACTTTACAGTACATTCTGTGAAGCGCTTTGAGACATCTAGAAAACGTGAAAAGCACTGTATCAAACACAAGGATTCTTCTTATTATTATTATTAGATCCACTATGACTGACAGACTAAGTTTCCACCTGATCTGAAAAAAATTTGCTTCACGTTCAGGATTCAAGTGCATGGATAAGTTGAACAATCTACTACTAAGTGTCTGCTGATTGCACAATAACTGCCCCCCACCCCCAACAGTGGTCTGAGTCTGCACCATAGAGTGGCACAGCACACCGTCCCATCTCAATCCATTTGAAGTCAGTAAATGTTGCTCAAAGCCCCTCGCACTGATTGCCTGGATTATCAATCTGTCTATCACGGGGATCCGACCACCTCTTCAACTTTCTCCACAGCTGCCTGGTTGCCAGTTTGCTACACTGGAAACAAGTGGGTGTTGCAGAAAGTGGGAATGAATCAAAGTCGAGAGCGGTGCAGTGTGACAACATGGAGAGTGATCGGACTGAAAAATGCACCAGCTGTAGCTTGACAAAGGCTGTCTGCATTCCGATAGCCATGCTCTGACTATGGAGGCTTTGTCCAAACAAGTCAACCTCTCCTCCACTCCATCACTGTACGGACGTGGTGTGCATCAAGACCCTTAATATGCAATGGTAGATGCCAAACATCTCTCTCTCTCCTTTTCTCTTTCTCCCTGACATAATCAGGGCATCAAAGACTGTTATCCTTTAACCAGACATGGGTAGTTAACAGGCAGCACCTGCTCTTCTGGAATCTGTGGAATGGTCTGAAACAGAATCGCATATGATATCATTCCATCACCTGGGTCACGTGTAGGGTGTTCTCTTCAAATTCCGTTCATGGTTTTCCAACAATGTAGGAAAAATGGTGTGAAGCTCACAGATTTTATCCCTTTCACACGGAGATCCACAATGTATTTTGCAATTGTGACATTTTATTGATATATTTAACAGCTCACTACATCTTTTCAAAATTATTCTGTTCCTAATTTCTCCCCCAAACCCATCTTGAAGGTGTATTGAACTCTTTCCTTTTATGTGAGGTACTGATTTGCTGCCTGTGCCTTGTCATAATTATTGTATGAGTTCTCACAGTGAGTGTCAACAGCTATTCAAATGGAGGGAGGGGTGAGGGTATCGCAGCTGAGCTGAATCCTGTCCTCACCTAATGTCCACACATCTTGCGACCAGATATCTCAATAGTGATTGGTGGTAACAAGCTTTGCTGATTTTCTTGGTGGGGGGATAGGGGGGCAGAGGTTGGAGTTGAAGCCAACTGTGATGTTCTTGTTGCTTCCTCAGCTAACTCAGTCACTGAACGTTGTATAGACCACAGATTGAACTTGGGACCTCCTGCATTTCATTAGATGCTTGAACTCCAAAATGTTTGTTCCACCAAGAAGTTATTGAAATGGCAGATTTTTGGGGTCTATTTGTTTCTTTCCAATTCCAGGTCAGTTTAGAACAATTCAGAATAACCAACAATGCTCTTCATTTTTTGAAAGTGCAACTTGGGGGGTTTAAGCACATTATAGTTCACGTCATGCCCATCCTGTGAGAGGTTGGAAAGTCAATGCAGTGATTTTAACAGCTCAAAACAAGCCAAAATTATTACCATGAAGCAAAACTAATATCAAATGACAGTTAAATTGAGTGCAGTTCCAGGAAAAGGAACTTGCATTTTTTATGGAGGTAATAGAACAACTAATTCAAGGTGGTTAACAAAGGGAGAAGTTGGAAACATTTAGAGATGACTGAAGCCACAATTTGAAGAAATTGGTCTTCAACAGGTTGGCACTCAGAGATGCTACCCTGCTTGAAGGGCACTATCAATATGTAAGTTGTGTTTGTGAAAGCAGTGAGAAATGGTTTACATTTTAAATCTCAACGATTCTGCCTTTGCTCTCATCATTAGCATTCTACAGTAATTGCTTACTAACATCAATTCAGATCTGCAAGATCTACTACAAAAAAATTTGTCCACAAAATATAGTCAATTCACTTTACATATTCTATGAAGCATTTTGAGACGTCTAGAAGATTTGATATATCAAATGCAAGGATTATTATTATTTATTAATACCATGGCTTCTACTTATTGTTTCGATCAGCCTAGAAATTTGATGCTAAAAAAATAACAGCCTGAAAGCACTACACACAACACATTGCTTTGCCTGCCACTGAAACACTTCCCCTTAGACACTATGATCCACGAGAGCTATATCCCTTTATGAAGCAGATGCTTAAATGCAGTTAATGGCATTTCTTAATCCATTGACAGTTCCTGGGCCTGTCCTTTCATGTTCAAACACATGTTCTGTGTTGGCGCTCTTAGCAACACATCTGTACTCAATACAATACAAGCTCCAACTACAACCTTTTATTTCAGCTATTTCACAACACGCCCCACCTACTGTACTGTGACATTTATTTAATGATAGCTGAAGTAAAACTTTTTAGGATTGTACAAGTTAATGTTCTATGCAGGTAGCTATTTTCTTACCTTACAGAACAGCGCGTTGGCATGTTCATGCAATGTCTTTTACGAAGGAATCATCTAAAGCAGAAAAATCTACTGCATTCTGTATTACACTACTATTATCATTAATTCATTCATTAAAATAAAACATTTAGAATGTTACCTGTGTTTAGTTCATGAGGAACTTCCCTGGTAGGAAATTCAATCTATTCAGAAATGTTACTGTGCAGTTCCTGACAAAATAATGTAACCTAATGAATGTATAACTTTTAACTTCAGTCTAAGATTATAGATAACTGCTATGGAGCCAGGAGAATCACAGACGTCAATAGGAAACCTTAAAAAAAAATTCAATTCCACACATCACCGTAATCTAATTGTATGCATGCCGACTTTTCCAAATAAGTGCTTTTAATATGTAATTAAATTAATTATGTTGTAGTTTAATTGGAAGGAAAATAGAAACTCTTTTTAACCCCTCAATCTCTCATTGTTTCCTTTTAAACTCCCTCAATCTCTTAATTATATCCCAGTTTGATTTATGTTACTCCTTCAATTATGCTTCCAATTCAGCATTCCCTCTGCAGCTAACAGTATCATTGATCCTTACCTATCTATTCTCTCTCCTGATTCAAACTAGTTAAAATATATCTGCGCTCTCCCAGCATCTGTGTATCATTTCTGAGGCACTCGAAGTCAGAAATACTCAAAGTCTAGTGGTTTATTACCCCCTCCAGGCAACGCACTGCATTAAATCTGTTGATCCAAATCTTACATTCATTGGTTAGAATAACAAGCATAGAAATTTCAACGGTCAGGTAGTTCACCATGGGTTGGAGAGATTTCTTGCAGTGGTTAGATTCATTAATACTTCTTACTCACACTCCCTGGCTGGACTGACACATGAAAATCAGTCCATTGAGTGAGGCACCCAAGGGGCTTCTGTTGACCTGGAATGTACAACCCTCCAGAGAGAAGGAAATTGGCGATGACAAATAAATCATTCTCTTAGCCACTAATTGATAATCACACAAGAATAGCGAGACATCATTGTAATCAAAAGAATAAAGGAAATATTTATTAAATGTCAAGTGAATGCACGGGGGTCATCGTTTGTCTACTATCCGCTACAAATTTCTGACAATGTCCATGTTTCCATTACAGCAAGCATTCATAATTCTTCTTTGAATATGATGGAAATTGAGAACTTGAGAAATTGAACTTGCTAAATTATCAGTACAGTACTTTAAGATCTTTACATGATGAATCTCACCAAGGGTAATGTGAGCTCTTGTGTACTGCAGTTTTCCCATAGCTTTGCATTAATTCCATGTGGTGTCCGAATGAACAACAGCAACAACAACAACATTACACTTGTATAGCACCTTTCATGTCAGGAGGACGTTCCAAGGCGCTGGACAGTCACTGCTTCAAACCCTTACTCCAATAATTGACAACTTGGTTTTATTTGGAAGATTAATTATCATGAGACTCATGAGAAATTATCATTCTTGTGGTTCAACAGTAGCTTTAACTTTTGTCTATATTCAGGGAGGCGGGGGAAGGAAGGGGGGGATTAGGAGTTGCCGATGGATCTGACGAAGAGGAGAGTCTTGAGGCGAGACTTGAAGGAGGCCAGGGAGTGGTGGAGGTGGACGGACTGTGGGATGCAGTTCCAGAGGTTGGGGGCAGAGTGGCTAAAGGCTCGCCCGCCAATGGTGGGGCTGGTGGGTTGGGGAACGTCGAGTAGGCCAGAGCTTGCTGAACGGAGTGGGTGGGCAGGTTGGTAAGGGGATAGGAGGTCACGGATGTAGAGTGGGGAGAGGTTGTGAAGGGCTTTAAATGTGGGGACCAGGATCTTGAATTGGATCCTCTGGTTGATGGGGAGCCAATGGAGTCGGGTGAGGATAGGGGAGATGGGGTTACGGAGTTTGGAACAGTAGAGGACATGGGCCACAGAGTTCAGTGAAAGCTGCCTGTAATAAATTTATGTAAATGATTTTCCATTCAATAATAATAGTTAAATCCTAATCCCAACGTAACACTGTATTTAGTCAATACAGTGGCATCTTCAGGATCTTTCATACAATGAAAGTGACCAGCTTGTTGCAAGGCTTACTCCAATAACTGACAACTTAGTTTTATTTGGAAGTTTAATTATCACGAGACTCATGAGAAATTATCATTCTTGTGTTTCAACAGTAGCTATAACTTTTGTCTATATTCACAGGTTAACAAAAAGCTTCAAAATCCAAATAAAGGTAATCTCCCCTACATGACTTTAATAATACTGTACATCAGTGTGGCACTGGCAAACAATGTTAATTTCATCTACAAAATGTAGAGTCAATTAAGTTTACAGTATATTCTGTGAAGTACTTTGAGACGTCTAGAAGACATGATAAGGCACTATATCAAATACAAAGATTATTATAAAGATGCTCAATATTTTTGTTTCTCACAAATTCTCTTAGAACCTAGTGAAGCCATTGAAATATTACCATGCACCTAGCTTTGATTCATATTTGCTATATATCTAATCAATGAACTGTCATGTTTAATGTGTTCCTTTGAAAATATGGAAAATATCAGGTTACCAGGTTATCGCCGGCACAGACTCAACAGGCCGAATGGCCTCCTTTTGTGCCATAAGATTCTATGGTTCTATCTAGGAAAGATAACCTGATGTATTGATTTTTGCTTTTGTTTGTTAGGGTCATTTTGGTTAATGTTTAGCTCCCCCCACACACATATGCACACAAATCTATACTTGTTAACCTTTGAATAGGTATGTCATCAAGCCTTCAATTGCTCGTCTCCTTTTTCTCTGACAGGCCAGAGGTCTGGAGTCTATCTTCAAGTGAGAGATAAAAGAGAGGGCAATGAAGACCAATGTATTACATCGGGGAGACAAGAAGGTTTAACTGGTATACTTTCACTTGTCATTTTAACCAATGTAACACTTGAGAAAAGGTTCCATATATCCATCAATACATCAAACTTGTCACGCTGCTGATTTTGAAGGGTCAGCTAAGTTTATGTGATATTGCTCGTGGAAGGTCCTGAATAATCTTGCTTCTTATCAGTGTTGCTGTGGATATCAAAAAAGGCTTGAACAAAATGAGAAATAACCATTCCCACATGCTTGTCTTACTAGTCTCACTTGTTCACCCATTTCCTAATACATCATTTACTGCGTTTGAACTAAAATCATTATTAGTCACATGGCCTGTCATTGATTGACCATTGACCTGAATTTGCCCTTCTAACCATCCAAGAGATTTCGGAACTCCGAGCAGAAAAAAAAGCTCACTTTTACTTTGAGGTTTAGAATAATGCAGTGTGAAGCAAGAAATATTAAATGAAAATCAAACTTAAAGAGCATTTATCTGATCCTATATAGCACTGTGTAAATAGGCTTTTTTTGGCATACTGTTGGATTTTTGCATGATTGGAGTTTGACTTGTGTCTAAGTCATTAATTCATCTCTGATTAAACTGCCGGTGATCACTGATCATGCTCGTTGGACCATATAAATTTACAGTGGTTACTTGGCTTGACTGATGTTACTAATGGCTTGACAGTAGGGAGTAACATGAGGCAATCGAAGAAGAGGAGGTAAATTTCAACACAAGGCAAGCGCACAGTTTTGATTTTTATTTATTACCTTTCAACATGTAGAACCATGACATCTTAGCCTGTGGGAAACTGAGGAAGGTAAGGGCTGAGACACAAGGGAATCATTTCCCTTCTGCAAATGAATGTTCAAGTTTAAAACCTCTAGGCATAAACACAGAAGCCACTTTTATCATACCACCTAGATATCTGACTATTTAAACTTGATTTCTGATATAAATAATTCAAATGAGTGACGAAAACAATTGACCTTGGTATGTTGAATATTCCATTCATAAACCCGCCTCCATCCTGGTTTAGTTTTTTCCTACTATTGTATAGTTCTGCATAGATTACATTATTTGTGCTTTTTCTCATAGTATTGTTTCTTTTTCACACTGCATCAAATAAAAGATCATCTGAGAAAGTAAGTCAGAATTGACAGGTTTGTGTTCAAACCAAAATGCTTTCAAACGAGAAAGAGAAAAAGATTTCAGTTGTTATTGGGCTGTACGTAGTTTGTTCATAATTTCACGGTGTACCTACCTCCCCAACAATTTGATACTCTCATCATTTCCTGTAACCTCACTTCCTTCCTCTCATCTTAGCTGAATAAGTGCACTATGCAGATGATAATGTCTGTTCCCATCTTTTAACCTTGGCAAATACACAATGGGGTTTAATGTGCAATATTTGCAAATATAAACTGTTATTTTTTTTCTTAATATACTTTACTTACGAGGAATTCTTGAAAGCTGTGAATATTGTAATTTGCAACTATCGCAAATTAGACTCCCATTATAATGACATAAATCATGTTTGAATACATCTCTGCATCATTAGTGTGCAACAGCATGCTCTCAATCATACACTGGGCGTCAGTTTTTTTTCAAACCCTCCCAAACAATTAAAATTTGCTACACCACTCTTTCATGAAGACAAAGTCTATTTAAGTAAAGAAATGCAATTAAGTTGGCTGTGTGTCACTTCTAGTTGAGTGCAGATAAAATCAGTCTGTTTGCATAGTTGTTTTATTGAGAGGCAAGGTATGGCAATTGTGGCAGTATGTGATAAGTGCTTTCATTTTTAAGGCTGTGGCACTTTATATTTTTCATCATCGTGATCTAACTGTTGGGTAAATTTGAACCCTCAAGTTGGAGCATTCCCATTGATTTTCGAGTCTTTAGAGCTAAACAGATAAGACAAGACCACTGGGGCTTTGGACTCACAAATGCCAATCTTCAAGTGCCTCAGTTCAGCTCTCTGCTCCACTAACTCCTATTTGGTACTCATTCTTAATGAGCCCATTCACATTTGTTTCACTCAGTTATTTCTTACACTTGATATAATCCTTTGAAGTCATTATTCTTGGTTTTACATCGTAACTCTCTTATCATCTATAGCTATTTTATTGAGCAGGTTATGAACTTTGTCTTACAGGCAGCTCAGCTTCTATAAATACATATGCATTTAACTGGTGCTGTTTTGTACAATGAACACTGTCAGGATCAGTGATGCCTTCTACTATTAATAAATAAAGATAATCTCTGGTGTTCAATATCTTCCTAAATAGAGAGATACTTATTTATTCCAGCAGATAAAGGTAATCAATTATTGAAATTGATTGCGGATATTCCTAGATGAGGCAGGAATAATTTCTTTTTATTTTATTTTATTTTATTCTCGGGACAGACAAATTCATGGGATTTTATTTCTGGAATAAAAAAACTGATCTATCATCACTTTTTCAAGGCAACAGTTAACTTACACAACAGTAAAGTACAACTCACGTCTTGCAATAATACGGTAATAATAATCCTTACCTTTGATATAAGTCTTTATCGCGTCTTCAAAATGTCTCAAAGTGCTTCACAGAATATACCGTAAATCGAATTAACCTTAAATTTTATGGGCAAAACACTGCAGCCTATTCCGGATAGTGGTGCCCAACAAACAGTCATGGATTGAAGTGACCAATTTTTTTTAAAAGGAATTAGTACCCCCGGAAAAGCGGTCTGCCGATCTACTAACAACCGAGTTCCTACTTGCTGCGAGGTAAACAGAGACATGTGGAATAAGGAAACTCGCCCAACATTTTTGCCATGCCCAGGAATCAAACCCAGGTATCTCACTTGGGAGACAAATGCTCCAACCACTGAGCTACATGACTCTGTAACTGATGAAGGAAATCCCAGGCACCTGAAGTTTTTTGTGCAGAATTAGTACAATAGCTCTTGCTTTTTCCTTACACTTACACGTGCCTATATTTCGATTCCTTGCCTCAGGCCATGCTTCTTCTCTTGATCTTGGCAATGACATTGATTCTCAAAATAGCCTGACATTCTCACCCTGGATAATGGTAGCTGTGACCTCTAGCGTTGGCCTAGATACGATCTTGATTCGTGAAGCATGACAGTGAAACAAGGCCCACCCTACATCACCGTGCCTTCTAGGCGACCCTGAAGCTCCAGACCAGCTTTCGGGGGTGCATTTCAAGGCGACCTTGAAATACTTCTTCACATTGAGCACCAGTTGTGCAACAGTCAAAGCAAAACAGCTGGAAACGCTCAAAAGTGACTATTGAGGCCAACGCTCAAACCTACCAAGTACATTCAAGAGCAGTTTGATTCTGGGACACAGTCAAAATACGAAAGTCATAGGTATAAGAAAGACCTTCAGACAGAATGAGTTACAAGGGGTAAAAAGTTAAGCTTCCCTGATGGGTATAGACGGCACACGGTAAAGCTAAGAAGCATGAATACAGACAGTGTAGTGAAAGGTGAAACCAATTCTCTGTAACACAAAGAGATAATTACAAATTGAGTCAAATATAGTCATTATATTTTGATCTGCTGTCGACCCAGTACAAGGATGCAGAGCTGTACTAATGTGATCAGGTACAATATCAAATTTAATATGATAAAATAGATATCAAGAGACACATACAGTAAAAAAAAAGGCAGATAAAGATCTTTGAAAAGGGATATGTTAGTTCGCCACCACAATATCAAAACAGTTTTAACTTTAGAGCTTTTGGCTGCTCTGAGGACCAAATTTATTAGGAATTATGGAGAGTTTTGCATTGTCGATCTGTTTCCATTAAACTCCTTCTGCACAGAAAGAGCAACTTTACAAGTTTGTGGTTTAAAGAGAGCCAATTTTGCAAACCATCTTTGAGGTCCTGTTAATCTTTTACTCAATCCTGGACATTCTCTGCGCTGTATGTGTAATATTTTAACTTCAGCAACTTAATTAATTAAACATTTTGTTTCTTCCAACGGTTTTTCTTCAAACCCCCGCACAGTTTCTCATGGGCTCTGTTTTAGGCCCCCTCCTTATCACCCTTTACACGCTCCCTCTGGGCAACGTCATCCGCAAACATGGGGTAAATTTCCACATGTATGCGGACGACACCCAGTTGTACCTTTCTGCCTCATCCCTCAACCCCCAGACCATCGATGTTCTGACAGCACGTCTGTCCGACATCGAGTCCTGGACGAGGGACAACTTTTTGCAATTGAACGTGAGTAAGACCGAGGCCCTCCTGATTGGCTCAAGCCAGCGCCTCCGCACATTGGGCGCTGCCAGCCTCAAACAACAACAAAACTTACATTTATATAGCGCCTTTCACGTCGAGAGGACATCCCAAGGCGCTGTACAGTCAGGTAGGACAAGAGCAGGGTGGGAAGGCTCAGAGCAGGATAAAGCATAGTAGGAAAAGTAACTGTATATTAGTGGGCGAAACGCGGCAGCCAAATTGCGCACAGCAGTGTCCCACAATCAGTCACGGAAGTAGGACTAGGGGCAAAAGGGGGTAAAGAAGCAAAAGGGGAAGGGTCGAGGCAGGGGGAAGAAAGGCAGGAAAGTCGACTGTATATTTGTGGGCGAAACGCGGCAGCCAAATTGCGCACAGCAGTGTCCCCACAAACAATCGCGAATCCAAGGCTGCACTCTCCACCTCACAAAGCCAATCAGGAACCTCGGCATCATGTTCGATCAAAAACTTTCCTTCCTCCCCCACAACCGCGCCTTGACCGGCACCGCTTATTTCCACCTGCGCAACATTGCCAGGCTCCGCAACTATCTTACCCCCCGCGCTGCCGAAACACTCGTGCACGCATACATCACCTCACGGCTGGACTACGGAAACTCTCTCCTCGTCGGCCTCCCAAGTTCCTCCATTCACAGGCTGCAGGCCATCCAAAACTCTGCAGCCCGTGTACTATCCCGTACCCGCCTCCGTGACCACATAACCCCCACCCTCGCCCGTCTCCACTGGCTCCCCATCCTCCAGAGGATCGAGTTCAAGATCCTCGTCCTCACCTACAAGGCCTTTCACGGCCTTGCCCCACCCTATTTAACCAATCTACTCTCCCCCTACACGCCCTCTGTTCAACAGGACTTGGCCTGCTCCAAGCCCCCCGCCCGAACCGCCCCACCATCGGAGGCCGGGCCTTCAGTTTCTCCGCTCCCACCCTGTGGAATGCTATCCCTCAATCCCTCCGTTTCATTTTTTCCCTTTCCTCTTTCAAGGCCGGTTTGAAGACTTTCCTCTTCGATTGTGCCTTTTGTTCCACCCCGAACTTTTTTACCTCCCCTTCGTGTTTCACCCCTTCCCAAACACTCCCCTCTCAGCTCGGGTCACACGCCTCCTGTGCAGCGCCTTGGGACGTCCTCCCGACGTGAAAGGCGCTCTATAAATGTAATTTGTTGTTGTTGTTGGAAAGCATTCAGTTTGCAAGAGATTACAGTATTAATGTTTTCTCTCCTAGGACGAGAATGTGAAATGAAACTTGGTTTGAAATTATCCGTCCTGGGCCTGGCTAGATTTAACATTTGCACCCGTAGAGATTAAGTGCACACCACATAGGCTTGAGTGAAGCAACCGTGGGTGGCAGCTGAAAATGGCTTAAGGAGACCTAGGAGGGCATTCTATCAACTGAAGTTCGACGAATATACAAAATATCAGGACCCATCTCCAGTTAGTCGGAAGTTTAACAAAAGCTGAAATGTCAATGAGTTTGTGCACTGCACTGTGCAAACACCGTGTTATGTCTTCAATCAGACAATAACAGTACATCAATAGAGTGTGCAAGTGTGGTGCTGTTTAAAGTTTCAACAGGTGCCCAGCCTGACCATGCAGAGGTTTTGTCTACAGCCTATTCAACAGACTGACCTGATCTGGGAGAGGTTATTGACAAGGTAGAATGCTCTCACTCTCTTCCAAGATCAAAAGATGGTATGTGCTCATTCCACATCTCTTTTTAGGTGTTCTTTTTACCGTTCCTTTTGAAGGCTCTGTGACTGTCTTGCAGAGTTCAGGCGGTTACAGAGGAACAATCGAGGAAAAGTGCCTGCAGTCAAGAAGGTCATGTTGCAGAAAATAGTGATTTCCCTTTTTAAACCGAGCAATTGATCTGCAGCTAGGATATGATGTCAGCGAAGCAAATATAGATTAAAAATAATAAAGATAAATAAATGAATGGTGACATTACAATTTTCCCTGCTGAAAACATTTATCCATCATGCTGTTACAACTGAAAGATAACTAGCCACAGCATAACTAATAGGACTGTCTGGTGTATTATTACTGCATTAACTCTGGGCAGTTATAGATGTGAAATACATGTTTGCATGTTGCACAAGGAAGGACTTTTAGCTGCTGCAGCTATCCTCTTCAATGAATGGCACTCTAGAGCTTTCCGCAAAGGCAGAGACAAACTTTTAATATTCCATATCTGTTAACAGATACGTGCAGTGCATAAATGAAGTGGGCCAACTCGGGAGCTGAAAGCATGAAGTGAATTTTAGATGCAAATAACTGCACTCCACATTGTTGTAAATTTGCCACAGACACAGAATTGTGTAAATGGATCCAGAGAGCTTGCTTCAAATTGCGAAAGGCAATGCTACCAAAGTCTGCGACTTTAATAAAGCAATCAAGAGAATAAATGCGTCCGTATTTTATTCCCGAGTAGCTTCCACTGGTCGGTAAATTTACTAGCCCTAGCAGCATATGCTTATAATGGGAAATTCTTGCCAGTGGTGTTTAATATAAAGTGTGGCATAGCATGTGGAGTGCTAAGGATTTATATACTGAGCACAATCAGCAGTAAACATGTAATAACCTGATGCCAGACAGCACGATCCAGTGGTACGCAATTTGTTTCAGTTGCGCATGAATAAAAGGTTTTGAAATGTATTCACTCAAATTACACCAGTGGCCTAATGTGGCAGCATCGTTAACATTAAGTTGGCAAACAATTCAGAAATGGCTTTGGGTATTTTTATCTTTGAAGCTATCTCCTCATGTTGTCATGCTTGAATAGGTCACAAAACCAGCAGTGGTGGTAGTCTGGAGAGCACACTACTCCATTCATTCTCTCACAGTCCTAAGCCGGAGTGTACTATGAAAACCGAGATCATTAGAATAAAATTAAGATTATCACCCTCGAATCAGCAACAATCTTCAATATCAATTTTGACATAAAGGTCTGCATGCATATTCAATTGAGTCCCACAGAGGTCAGTGCTAATGCTTCAGGCAATGTCCTAGTACTGACCCACACATGTTTTCTTGAGCCTCAGAGACAGGGAAATGCCAAGACTTCCCTTCCTCGACACTTCCCTTCCTAGACTTGAGTTTAACTCGTACCAAATTGCCAACGCACAGACCAACGTCTTGGCACTCTGCCACTGTGCCTTTCCAGGGTTTGATTCCCTCGCAGGGCAAAACCTTAGGCAAGCTTCCTTACTCCAAATGCCTCTGTTTGCTTTGCAGTAAGATCCTAATTGTTAGTTGATTGGCAGATAATTTTCTGGGGGTAATAATTCCTTCAATAAAAAATAGGAATAATTTGGTCACTCAATCCACTACTCTTTGTGGGTCATTGCTGTGTGCAGATCAGGTGTGGGGCATGAAATGCTCTGGGAGACTGCTCTGTTTGAGGGCTGTTCTATAAATGCTTGTTGTCTACTTATCTCTCATCCACGCCTTTATCACTTCCAGGCTCGACTATGGGAACTCTCTCCTCGTTGGCCTCCCCAGCTCCTCCCTTGCAGGCTGCAGATCATTCAGAACTCTGCAGCTCGTGTCCTCTCCCGTACCAGGGTTCGCGACCACATCACTCCCACCCTCGCCCGTCTCCACTGGCTCCCCGTTACCCAGAGGATCGAATTCAAGATCCTTGTTCTCACTTTCAAGGCCATTCACGGCCTTGCCCCCGCCTATCTCTCTGACCTACTGTCCCTCTATCAGCCTGCCCGCACCCTCCGTTCAGCAGACTCAGGCCTGCTCTGCGTCCATCGCCCTAATCGCCCAACCATCGGCGGCTGGGCTTTCAGCCTCTGCTCCCACGGAACTCCATCCCCCTCCCCACGCCCCTTGGATTCCAACCAGACTGTTCAGGGCTTTGGGACGTCCTCCCGACATGAAAGGCGCTATATAAGTGAAATTTTGGGGAGGTTTGTTTTTTGTTGTTGTTGGTGAAACTGATAGCGTCTGCTGAGTGGATGGACCAGCCGGGATAAGGGAATTAATGGATGTTGTGATTTAATTAATGGGCTGAGATGATGGACGAATTTGAAATTAAATGTCCATTGAAGAAAAACAAATCGGTTTTAGCCAATTTTCTGGCAAAAAAAAAAATCATTGCCGGATACAAGCAAACATCTAGTGGAAGGGAGAGGCAAACACTCCACTTTGACTGCCCGTTAATTCTTTCCTTGCCATTGAATTGGATCGAGCTTCCTCTTTCAAAATGACTGCACCCTTCCTGGAATCATTATTTTGCTGTACACCAGGACGTATGCCTCAACGAATACAGCCTGCTTGCACTCAGTTGGAAGGTGAGCGTCCCCTGACCTCGAGAACTGCCCGATTCTATCCCTCAGTTTTTCACTATTTGTCTCTAAAAAATCTACAACCTCAAAATCTACCTCTTCAGATGTGCCTATGGTCTCCCTGCTGATCCTGCCCTTATAAAGCTTTCCAGGACATTACTCTATGTGAAGGGTGCTGCATGTTGTGGTAATTTTAGATGCGTATGTGAGGGATGAGATGTGGGGAGAGGGGGGAGAAATAATTTCAACTGGTCCCATGTGCACTGTGCTAATTTGTGCGGAGCTGGTTACTCTAACAGGGAGTGAAAAAACACTGGACTATTTCCCTTTGTGTACTCATAGCGCAGGCTCCATTGAGTCACGAGAGACAAAGAGAGGAACATTCAGTGCTCCCTATTGCTAACACAAATCTATTTGCATCCAGACGGCAGGGAGAATTGCTTTGCACCAGCTCAAACAGCCCATTATTTGTAACTCCTGCCTGTGTTGGAGTCTTCGTTTTTAGCAGACAAATAGCTTTCTTAATGTCGTACAAATGAGGCCTGTGCATAGAAATAGGCCTACACACTGCGCGGTTACCAGGGAGATGCACGGGAGGTGCACTTCCACAGTCTGGTTCCAGTCTCTGCTCCTGCCAGTCCTCACAAGGCCAGCAGTTGGGAGAATAACCAAATGCCATTCTTCTGAAATCACGGTTTGTAGCTGACATGATAAATTCTGATAAGGTTATTTCAAGTTAACCATTTATCTGTTAAAACGATTAGGCACGAGGAATGTGGCTGGCTGCTCCACCTTCCCCAGTCATAGATAGGCACAGCGAATGATTACGGGTCAAAGTTTAAACAGGAACGACAACTTTGTAGCTTTAATATTTTTTTGTGAAAAAAGATTGACAAAGCAGCTTATAGGTGTAACGTTAGATGTGCTTGACTACACTCCAGAAGGTCAAGGGTGTTTAAGACCTAGTGTCACTCCGACTTGGTTCGTTTCACCCGCCGCAGGAGGAAACTAATGCAAATTGACTTCAGCCACAAACCAGCCTGCTTGCTGCTCAGGTAAGAAATAGCACTGATAGCAGCCATGCTGTTTCACATGAGGAGTGTGGCATGTATGTCTAAAGTATGCTTTCAATGGCATGGCTTGGGATAGAATTGCAAGTGTAACTTCTCACTGTTCTGTTGCGAACAATGCCACGTTAAAGCATATTTTAGACATGCTTGCACAGCGACTGTTCCTAACCAAAATTGCAGATGTGGTAATGGTACCATTTCCAAACATAGATTTTTTTTACCACTAATTGCCATTTAAACACTTTAAAAAAAAAAGTAAAGTTGAAATAACAGATCTGAACTTGAAAAGTCAAAACCAGCATCAGTTATGTGCCTACCCAAATATTTCTTGCTAGTTTTTTCGTCGTACAACAAATAATTGGCAGCGAGGTGTCAGCTGGGGAGGGAAGAGAGAGAAAGCCTGTCAAATGTATAATTTCTACAGGCAACATTCCATTTCCATTAATGAACAGATGAGATTTACGTACAGATGAGAGTTTGACAATGAAAAATGTGCCTGTGAACCTGAGGATTAGATTTAGGAGGCTGCTAATCCAAAGGTCCCCAGATAGGAAGTTCCTGGCTGAAACCATTTGGGTTCCCAATGGTACGCAGGATTGTGAATGAAATTAGGCCAGTGTAATGGGCAGAGCTTTACTTTTTTCCCCAAATAAAGGAGCATGCTGATTAAATGCTCGATCACCATATTTCAAAAGCAATGCTAGCAGACTATGACCAAATCATCTTCATCTACAGACACAAGTTAAGGTACAAAGGAGAGATGGTGAGTTCTATCGTTTTTTCTCAGGTCATCTTTCCGTTCAAATGGATTGCTATTATTTGTTGAATAATTAAACAAAGGCTAGGTTTGCAGCTCTCAACATGGTAGTGTTTATATAAAACCTGCAGGAAGAAAAAAGTTGGGAAGATCGGGACTTTACGTCAAGTTCATTTGCAGTCCCAATGGTTCAGGCACCTCTGGAAAATTACTTTGGCCCATAAAAGGAGAAACAGTTTGTTTTAAGTACTGTAATTGAATCCAACATTGTATGCATTACCAAATAATCACACCCAATCTGAAGGAATGCATGTAGCTGCATGGAATATCACACTTGCTCACCCTCCCAGGGTTGGCACTGGTTAGCTCACAACTAATTAGTATTTTGGACTTGACTCTGGACACGGAGTTTCCATTAAAGAGATTTTTCATGGATGAAAATCCACTGTCTACGTTGCACATTTAATATAAACTCTTAAGTTTTTCCACATGTTCCCCAAACTGCTTGTGATAACAACAAATCTACAAGCCACTGCGGATCTCCTCACATTTTATTCAGACGGCACTATGGACGGATGACAGAGGACAGAAGTGTGTGCTTTCTAACAGAGGATGTACAGTATATGCAATGCAGGATTATTTTCCATTCTCTCCTGTTTTATCCCGACAAGCTTTTAGCCTTGTGAGATGATTGAATTTAATCACAATTGCAGAAAGTCGGCAAAGTGCAATGTTAAACGTGAAAAGTGTTAAACGTTTAAAGAGGGTAATAATCTTTTGAACAATTTAATATGTTTCTTCTGCTAAAGTGGCTTACTTTGAGTAACATGAAGCAGGCCAGTATTTGTTGAACGAAGAGAGCAGCCAAGCCAGCCGGGTATCTGACGCATGAAGAAACCCATCGCCATGCTTAATTAAGAGTACCCAAACCAAACTGAGAATTCTTTGCATTCCACCTGCATGTTACAATCTCAGAGATAGATTGTTGGAATAGAATGTACACTCGTGTCCTACCTGCCTAATTCTGTAGAGTAGTTGGCACAGGTTGACAAGGTGTCATTGGGGTAACTGCTGAAGTCTAACCAGCTAGAAAGGCAGAGCTTGAGAGTACTTCCTGGCTTCTCCATAGCTGCAGCCTAGACTGTAGGAGGTTTTATTTCGAAGAAACTCTAATTTAATTGTTTGCATAAGTATTCAAAGCAAAAAAAAGGCTCATTACTATTTTACTATTTTGGTTTGAATTTTTATGTACATCTTGTGAAAGATGTATATAAAATTATGTATATTTGTGGAGTCATGTAGCTCGGTAGTAAGAGCACTCGCCTTGCAAGAGAGAGACCTAGGTTCAATTCCAGGCAGGGCAAAACCTTGGGCAAGTTTCCTTACTCCACACGCTTGATAATAATCCCTTGAAACAAAACAATTACAAATTGGTCACTTCAATCCCCGACAGTTTGTGGGACACTGCTGTACGCAATTGGCTGCTGAGTTTAACCCACATATATATACAGCCAATTTACTTGACATTCTGTGAAGCGCTTTGAGTCATTTAGAAGATGCGAAAAGGTCTATATTAAATACAAGGATGATTATTAAAAGCCCATCAACATTTTTTTTCATGTATTTAAAGGAGCACTATTTCTGGCTTGGCTGAAATGACACTTACCAGGTGCCGTGAAAATCCTGGAAAAATTTACATCTTGAAAATAATAACTTAGCATCATTTACAATAATTTGCGTTTAATTCATAAATCTGTCGCAGTGTGGCTATTTTTCTGCTTGATTCAAACCAGTGAGAACACAAGATTTAAACACAGTCCTTGGAGTGAAATCTGAATCGTGACATATTGTTACATTGCACAAGAAAACAGCCCTCAAGTCTGTTACCCTCACAATAGCTGAGCTGTCAGTGTGGACGAGAAGCTTTGTGAGTTTCACTTCTATTTCATAGCAACTATATAGTGGGTGCCAGAGAAAGATTGAAGCACCAAAATAGGTTTGTGATTTACATCCAAATCACTGCTATCGATATCTATTGCCGACAGCCCTTAGCTAAATCCTAACCAAAGCAAAAAAAACACATTGACAAGAAACGTTCTGCTTGGATTAAGATTTCTATAAACCCAAATTTAGAAAAAAAAACAGTTTGCAGATGTTTCAAAACAGCCCGTTTAATCATTCACTCAACAACTCAATCGAAACAAAAACACCCAAAGATGACACAGAGTCTTGACACAAAGTGCTGCTGACTTTCAGCGAGTGGATTGCCAGTGGATTGATTATATTTAGTGTGTTGAGCATTAAAATAAACCGAGTCCATGGGGAACATTTCATAGTTCGGACAAGAATTGTGTACAATGGGAAGTGGCTTGATACTTTGGAATTTTATACAAAGATAAGAACTGTGCCTGAATCAGGTATGCATTCACCTGGAGCCAACTGTAATAAAGGAATGTCTCTGAAAGCAACTAGTCTGTGGCAACATTACTCTAATTAAAGAAGCATGAATTTTTAGTTTAAGGTTTGAATTTAAGATTCCATTATATGTCCAAATTATATTTTGGACATGTACAGTACAGTATTCACAAAAATACCCTGCAGAAATAAGAGTCTACCACAACTGTATTGTTAAGCCAGCAGTCTTTTCTTATGACTCCCTATCTTGCGGAGTTCCAGTTTCGGGATCTGGATTTATTCCAATAATTATTCCAAATCAGATTTTGAAAATTCTGTCTAGTTTATTTACTTTATGCAATGACAGTACTGTAACCCATAGCAGTGAATTATGTAACTGTAGTGTGCACAAATCATCATTATACCACTACATAGTGTCCATTTAAAATCAACAAGAGCTTCAATGTAAGGCATGCCAGCAAAACAACAAAAGTGCATAATTGTGCAGACACTGGAAGGTGCACTCATTACATCAGAAACCGAGAGACCTATTTCTGTATGTTAGAAAAATTGACAGCATATTATACAAAACACTTAAATAAAAGATCCTTTTACGAATGCATTTCACTCAATGCTCAAATGGAATGTTGTGTTTGCATTTCGAGTTGAAGGTTCGAAATTATATTTTGGATAGATATTCACAAAGATACACTGTACAAAGATTTACCACAAATGCATCAATAAGCCAACAGTCTTTTCTTCTACTTCCCATCGGGTAGAGTAGGATTTCAACCTGGCTCAGTTGATAGAAATCTTGACTGAATCAGAATTGACTTAAGTCACTTATGGGTTCAACCCCTACCTTGAGACTTTGAACATGACTCACCGAAAAGATAAAGGAATTTCTCCCAGTGTACTGGCCAACAATCCCTCAAATAAAATTAATCATTCACTCTCTGTCTGTTACATGAGGCATTGCTGTGCATAAATTGGCTGCCGCATTGGCCGAGTAAATATACAGTCACCACACATTACAATGAATCCTACAAAGTGCTTTGCGACCCACTGGAAAAGCACTTTATTAAATGCATAGATTATCTTTTTAAAAATTAAAAGTTCACTTCAAATTAATTTATTTTTAATGTTAAATTATCATAACTACTTTCGATAACGCAGGCAAACCCATTCCATTGCAAAACACGGCTTGTAACCCATGGCAGAATTCATCAAAAACAGAATGTAACCTGCTCACTAGCTCGACTTATTATTCGACGTGGAATATGAAAAACTTCCTCACTCATGGTCCTATTCTGCTGCCTACATTGGAACATATATGCTAAAATAGCAGGGGCTTTAACTGGGAAATAAACCAGAGATGTGTAAATGACTATTTATGTGAAACAATATTAAATAAAGCTAATATTAAAGAACTAGAATGCCTATAATGTCAGGGTTGTAAGTACTGTACTGTGGCAGAGGTTTGGAGAAACAGAGGTCAGATCTGCTGTACAATACTAATGAGGTATTTGAATGAAAAGGCAAATGATAATAATTATGAGGAAAGACTCAGTGGAACTCTTGTCGAGCACTATTTACTGCTCAATGGTTAAAGTCACAGTCTAGTACAGTCCTGAGACAGAAAAATCGAGTGGATCTCAAGTTAGATTCCATTCTACATGGGGTTAGCTGATTATTAGACAGTTCACAACAATCAGCCTTAGCACCTGGGTGGGTGGGGGGAAGGAACGTTTTTTATTCCTGGTCATTATTAGAGTTAAGCTATCCAGTACCAGTTGCTGCAAAGTGCAGATGTGAGCATCAGGGGAAATCAGCTTTAGGCTTGCTTGAGATGTCCTATGCTCTCTCTCACTTCCAGGCTAATTAATGACCCATTTAAAGACAAAGCTGCATCCAACTCGGAATGCCAAGGATTTGTGAAAAAAAAGCTTCATCGAAATATAATCACGTAAGAATTTTTGATCTGTGCAGGCGAAGTAGATTGCAATAAAAATTAATAAGCTGTGATGCTTTATGACACTCGGGAGGAAAATAATTGAAAGCAGCGCTTTTTGGAAAGCCAATTCACAAAATTTTGCAATGAAGCAAACATACCGTGATTGGATTATATGTGGAAAATTCTGAATGGAATTAGATGTGGAGTGCGAGAGAGAGAGAGAGAGAGAGAGAGAGAGAGAGAAGGAGAACTCAGCTGTGAGAACAAACTTACACTACTGGGACCAATTGCCATATTAAACTGTACTTAAAGTGCATCTGTTAGGCCACAACGCTGGTTGTCCCCAGAACAACACATTTTCCCTAATTTATATGGATACCTCGTAATGCTTCACATGGTCTAATTCACCAGCCAATTTTGCTCATAAATCATTTAATTCATATCTAATCAAAACTGCAGTGCTTCCACATGCACATGGGAACAGGCAGAGTTATATACATAAATGAGTACTTTAATTAAAAATAGTGCCCTGTATACTTGAATATATTTAAGATGAACCCGCTTTGGTATTTCTGATTTCAAATCAGTATACGCATAGACTTAAAGATGATTTCTTCCCTAACTGCTAAAGAACTGGAGCACTCTGAAAGACAATCATAGTTTTCCAAGAAACTTGGTTTGCCTTGATCTTTCCTCTGAAGTTTATGAGGGCTGTAGTTGGAGGATGGCATTTGCTATTGCCTGCTGACCTCTCAATTATAACCCTGCAACTAGGAGAAACCACAAAGTGTAAACTAGTTGATTTTTTTGGAGAGGAAATCTCATTGAATGGCTGCCATGGGCTAACTCTTGTGCACCTCCTAGAGGCTGATCCAAGAATGACATATAAAGATTGCTGTAATAAAGTTATCTCCCAACGTTTGAAGGCAGATATAAAAGTGTAACTACTGTAACTATAAATACTTTTGGTTACTCGTTGCCATTAGTAGCCATACAACATAGTAACAGCTCATGTGAGCTGTTGAACCATTGACCATTGGAGTCCTGTAGCTCAGTGATTAGAGCATTTGTCTCGCAAGCGAATCCTCGGTCAACTTTCCTTACGCTACACGTCTTATAATAATCCCTCGAGAAAAAAAATAATAATTTGGTCACTTACACTACCGTTGTTGGATACTGCTGTGCGAAATTGGCTGTCGCATTTCACCCACAAACGTACAGTCAATTCACTTTACAGTATATTCTGTGAAGCCCTTTGAGACATCTGGAAGATGTGAAAAATGCTACATCAAATGCAGAGGATTATTATTATTATCCAATTTTTGCTGTTATAATCTGCAGCTTTCAAATCAGGACCAATTCCTTTCAGTCAATAAGTGATATTTCAATACAGGTATATCTTTACCAAATAAACACTTAGGATTTATTCTACAACAACAACAAAATTATATTTATCGAGCACCGTTTACGCTGGGAGGACGTCCAGAGGAGTTTCTCTAATTGTCAATCGCTGTCTTACAAAAACATTTTACATTGCAAATGCCATACATTGCAACTGAGCTCTGTTTGCCGGTTAACGATAGGTTATTGTGAATGTACATCGTAGATACTTATTAATGTTCCACACAAACTTTTTGATTGTCTCCCCTCCTGAAAATATCTATTTTCCTTCTTCAATTTGATTTCGCCCGCACTGGTATCCGCTGGCATTTTTCCCAAGTAACCATCATTTCGACTGAGTGTTGGTAGGTGATTTGATTGTAGAGAGTACACATCATGGATATCTCGGAATCTGTCCATGACAAGTATCTACAAATTCACACCTTCCTGGGGAGATTCCCGGATAAGAATCTGAAGCAGGCTCATTTTTCCTCCCTAAATGAAGATCGCTGAAGCCATATGTAGTTTCTCAAATCCTGGCCAGCCAGGCTGAGATCAACTCACTCAACACAGTTATATGGCCTAAAGTTGCGATGAGCAGTCCATTCACCCACTAAGTCACCAGGGTAGGTATTTCTTGATGTATTGCAATATCCATTCGACAAGGAATTTCTCAACAATAAATTACAGTTCTCAGTAACCTAACTGAGATCAAAATCATTCATCTTCTTGTGAGAACATCTTGGGTTGAGCAAGCCGTCCGCTTGCATCTGTCAAAGACACTAGAAGTTGCACAAAACCTGACCCCCAGAACAGAAAACAATTTAAATAAAATTGAAATGTTATAAGGTCTAAGCAATAACAGATGCCCGGAGAGGAATCCAAGCTGTAATATAATCATGAGGTTCAGATTATGATTATGTATGTTCAATCTTTGTTGTCAATGTTTACAGTGTCATCTGAACCACTTGATTAGATTATTGCCTTTAATCATTCTCAGCTCTCGTTACTTGCTTTAAAGCCCATGATTTTTTTTCATTAATATCACAAAGCTCATGTGTGGACATGAAATCTGTAAAATGCATTAAGTCAACAAATTAATGAGAAATTAACTGAGTATGGTGGGAGGGGGGAAGAGGGAGAATTAATCTACAATTATCAAAAGGACATTCGCTGTGACTTGGTCTGATGAGGAAACCTGAGTTTACAAGCTGTGAGCTCCAGTTTGGCCTTTAGAATCTCTGAGCTGGATTAAATTGTCAGGTACATTTATAAAAGGCCCCAAAAATCCAACATGGCAGGAAGAAAATGACAGACTATAAAATCGTGGGATGAAAAATATAATTGAGTGCTTAGTCCACTTTGTTTTACGATGATCTTAACAGATCTGCACTCAATTGGATATGTTAGAGATAAAAATGCACTATGTTGCATCATTTGGTAAACTTGGAAATTATGCACTACATCATCAGCAAAACTCGTGGCAGCACATCTTATAGAGGTTGATTGGTGGAGCCAAAACAAAGAGATATGCTCTCACACTTGTAAAAGCCATACACCTTCGGTGTTATGCTAATCCAGCATGGCTACACACACCTTGGACTCTTGTTAGTCACAGTATTACCAGAGTGTATTATCATACAATGTAAGCAGCTCTGTCTGATGTTATTCAATGGAACTCTCCTTCAGTGGTTTTTAGCCCTTTATAGGGGCTTGCTTTGAGGAGAAAGAGATGCTCTGGTGAGCTTGTGAGATGGGTATA
This sequence comes from Hydrolagus colliei, assembly GCA_035084275.1. Lineage (NCBI taxonomy): Eukaryota > Metazoa > Chordata > Chondrichthyes > Chimaeriformes > Chimaeridae > Hydrolagus > Hydrolagus colliei. The sequence goes on along the minus strand of CM068751.1, from coordinate 7,368,585 downwards.
TTTTCCATGTGTATGAGATCCATTTTATAATGGAATTTTGTAATTCCTGGATTTTTTTTTACATTGATTAAACATGAATATTTTGGACTTTATAAGGTCTATTCAGCTTACTTTGCTCCATTTTATTGAAACATTGCCTTTGGAGCATGTTAGTTACCTGATGCAACTGTTTCATTCCTTAGACAACAGCATTTGGCGCTAGAAACTAAACAAATGCTACTGGATATCTCAAGCCATCAGAGCCTTGAGATATCCTCCTGACCTGAAGGGCGCTCTATCAATGCAATTTTGTTGTTGTACGTTTCCACCTGATCCTAAAACAGAAACAGAAGTTGCTGGGGAAACTCCACAGGTCAGGCAGCATCAACAGAGAAAGGAAAAAGACTCAACGTTTCAGGTCTACAACTCTTCATCAGAACTTGTTTGAAAACAAGCCCCAGTTCTGACGAAGGGTTGTAGACCCGAAACGTTGACTCTTTTTCCTTTCTCCATGGATGCTGCCTGACCTGCTGAGTTTCCCCGGCAACTTCTGTTTTTGTTTCAGATTCCCAGCATCTGTAGTATTTTGTGTTTTGATAGTGGTTTCCTAACCTGAACATCTAATTCTGGGAGCAGGGTATATCCACAGACAAAACACATGTTGTGTGCCATGACTTGGAACAAGTACACACGCATAAACTTACTATTGTTTCCATGATCTGAGTTTGAAAGGGGAAAGGGAAGGAATAGACAATGGGGGATTTAGGCACTAACATTTTAAGGCAACATGAGAATTAGTTTGATTTGAAGCAGTTCTCAGCAGTCTGAGCATATAGGCTGAAAGCAACATTTGTTTCCCCTTTTGCATTGCCCAGCATGTTTCCTGAACAAGTCAACTTCCTACGAGTTGTGGTGACAGACGTTATCTCACCCCAGGAGGTCTATAATGTTGCCTCACTAATGATCCATTTAACGGTGTTCCATGTTGACTAACCTGGGGGTTTCCATCAATGTTTGTTTACCCAGGAGGGGCTTACAGAGAAATTGGTCATAGTGGCACATGGACTGACAACCTAGAAGAAATTCAGTTGCTGATTCCCTATCATTCTTTTGCACTGGAGTTAGAGCTACCATTCTGTGTGGAATGTGCTCCGAAACACAGCCTGAGTGATGGGTGCTATACAAATGCAAGCTGTTGTTGGAATATAACGGTTTTCACTGAACATCTAGCATTGCTTTCAGCTGCACTGCTGCTGTTACAGCACTCACCCCAGTATTCATCAGTCATCTGGCACAGTATGGGATTTCAATCCTCTTATTTTGACACCTGTCTTTTAGTACTTTATCTGTAAATTTGGCTACGCCACTGGGTCATTAGTACTAAATTGGGCAGTAACATGATGACATAAATTGGACAGAGGATCCTTCGTGCCCTAATTCCTTGGCAGCAGATGTTATGGAATCAGCTCTATAAGAAACCTGATTTTGAAGTCTTACGCTTGAAAATTTAGGGAGATTTTAAAATAGTCTTTGTGAGATTATACATTCCAGTTATTCAACAGTTTAGGATATTCAAAACCCACTTTTCTCTCTGGGAATTCAAGCTTTGCTGCCTTAAAATAGGCTTGGTTTACCTTCATGTGAAAATGGAACAATATTTCCTGCCAACCGCTTGCACAGATTATAGTGCACTTTGAGTATAAAGTAACATTTTCCAGTTTCCAATTATCTTGGAATCAGCAAAAATAATTGTAAGCCAGTTACATTAAGAATTTAGATCCTGAAATTCTACCAGTTGTACACTGACGGGCTTCTGTTTAACTCATAATTCCATTAATTTCATTTGATACAATAATAAAAGTTGCATATGACATAGTAACATATAACTTCAAACCTCAAAATGCTTCAGAGACTTTTTGTAAATAATAATGTCTGTGCTCTTGTGAGTGAATGCAGGAATCAAGTGTCATCCTATACTCCATGAGTTCAAAATCATGGAGTGATCCGCGCATTTGGATATCGGCAAGGTAAGTTGAAAAAGTCCGCATTGTACCAATATATACCGATATATCGATATATTGCTGGACACGATATACCGATATTTGTGATATATCGATTTTTTTTAACATATCGAATATATCGCCGGACCCTAGTTTGAATCCACAACTTATGATTTAGGGATAAGAATCCTAGCAAGTGAGACAGGCTGACACCTAAAGGCACTTCCCCTAGCCCCATGGTGGCCATGTGATTCAACGAAGGAGGGGATCACAGTCTAACTCAATCCTGTTCCCACCTCACATCAATTGTCCATTATCACATAACTCAGAACAAACCAAGAACTAAACCTAGGCTGTGTGGCTAAAATCTCAAATTGGGCAGTGGTTTTACCAACTGAACCATTGATGGAAAAACAAATATCATAGAATCATAGAATTTTACGGCAAAAAAGGAGGCCATTCGGCCCATCTAGTCTGTGCCGGCTCTTTGAAAAGAGCAACTCAATCCCACTGCCCAGCTCTCCCCCCATAACCTAACAGACCTGTTCTACCTAAATAAAGATCTAATTCTCTTTCAAAAGCTATTATGAGGGGTACTTGAAGCCTCTGGAAATTATAAAAAACAGTGGAATATGGAGCTGATATACTCTATACGGCACAAGTAAATAAAGATAGAATAGCAATAAAATGAAAGTTTGGAACACTAGACACTTATCTTAAGACAACAGCTAAACAGCAACTAATGCCAGCATGGTGAGCGGAATAAGTGCACTGAGCCAGTTCATTAAGTATGCATTAGCTATATAAGCAAGATAATAAGGAGATTGTGATAGTCATAGGCACCTGAGAGGAAGTGCTAATGTTCAAAGGGCAAAGCCCTACCCATAAAAGAATGTGCATCTACATCCCCAACTAACTAAAGTGAAAAATAAATCTCTTGCGTTATAATCATAGACTAAGGAGATCCAAACCCCCAGGATATGATTCTATCCTTGTAGCTAAGCCCTGTTGAGGGCAAAATCAAACTCTTCAAAAGGAAGTAGTGAGATGTATATATCCTGGGAGGAATGTGATGAAAACTAGATGAATAGCTACAGTGAAGAATGAGGAAAATTTAATAGGAAAATAACATGGTGAAATGCTCAGTGTGAATTTCAAAATCCACATGCCCAATTAAATTAATGTATGGTCTCAATTAAACAGTCGTCTGGCCAAAGTATTCATCTGGCAATTTCTGTATTTAATATTCCTAAATAGTTGGATAGTATAACGTAAGCCTGGATCTTTTACTATCAAACTAAGCTGAAGAGAGAGAGACAATATTGTAAGAAAAAGCTGGTCCCATTATTGAGTAGGAGATGATCACATCTGGACTGGCAGAGGCAACCGTACAAACAGCTTCTTCTCATGTTTAGAAGGTGAAAATTCATAGGAGTCCCTTCCTAATCATGTTACTGTAAATTGCCGCCAATTCCCACCCCCTTTGCTGGAAATGCAAGGGAGTGCATTTTCAAGTTTAAATAAAAGCCTTTTGCTTGACTGTGGAGCTCCTGTGGCTCAGTGGTTAGAGCACTTGTCTTGCAAGCTGGGGAGACCGAGCTGGGGAGACCTGTGTTCAAATCCAGACAGGTCAGGGCGAAACCTTGGGCAAGTTTCTTTACTCCACACGCCTAATAATAATCCCTCCAAAAAAACCACAATAATAAACTTGGTCATTTCAATCCATGACTGTGTGTGGGATACTGTTGTGCGCAATTGGCTGCCGCGATTCGCCCACAAATATATACAGTCAATTCACTTTACAGTATATTCTGTGAAGCGCTTTGGGACGTTGATAAGATGTGGAAAGGATTATTATCATTATTATTAGTTATTATAATGGCCTCAGTAGTTGTGGAGCTTACCGATGCTCACTGTCTGGTTTCCCATAAGAAGAATGGCTACTTAACTAAGGCATACGAGAGGTTTGAAGGCCTATGGAATGTTACACTAGCATAAGTTACTGCTTGTAAAATGTGGCTGGAAGAGAAAACAGGAGACGAAGGTGGAGAAAAAGTTCATTTTGTCTCTTCCTCTTATGTTACATTAGAAATGTTCAGCACAGGTGACATAACAAAATGCACCAGATCACCTTCTTGTTTTCCTTCATACCATGGAAAGATTAATGGCCGTGCCACCTCAGTAAATGAATAGACAGCTGCTTCAACTTCTGAAATACATCAGTTTTAAAAACAAACAGAAAGAAAAGAGTATTTTATAGTGTTGCAAGCTTTTAATATTTTACCCTTAGTATCCAGTTACCTCAGTCATGCGTTAAAAGTTTTCAGGCCACAATGACGTCATCTGTTGACTTGAATGATTCCCTCTCTGGGCTCCAATCCAGCAATTACATTAAACGCTGCGAGTTTCACTGGGTATGAAGTTGGGACATCAATGTGCAATGGTCATGAGCAAGGGCCAGTTCCTGACTGTTTAAAGGATAGGGTGAAGAAATAGAAATGATTGCGCACAGCAACCCAGAGTGGCAAAATCAGCAGCGTAGCATCAAATAAATTTCCTGGTCCTTGTGGCTTGCTAAAACACCGGACGATATGTTGCTTCCTGGAGTTGGAGACAGTTTACATTGATCTACATATCTCAGAGAATTAATGATCACGGGGATTCAGAGTCAGTTGTGCTGTGTTAGTATTTGATGTATTTTGCACAATTATTGATTTCTACAGCTCTTCGGATAAGGATTTGCCTTATTTGATCATCCAAGGTAGAGGAATCTAGTTCCACATGGGGAGGAAGTGTGCAAGTTATTTCAATTTCAATGTTTAGTTTATGGATTTGTAGATCCCTAAACATTTTAAAAAAATACCACCTTCTAATGTCTTCGAGACATCTCCAAGTGCCTCACATGATGTAGGATAAAGCAGTGCAACTGTATTAATCAATTCCTACTCTGAGAAGACAACTGTTTCACCACCATGGTGAAATTATGGCATCACCTCCAGCACACAGCACTCAGATGTGCTATCATGGAAACAGGCCTCAAATAAATCTTGTACAGTACCAGAGATAGCAAACAGCTCCTCCTGATTTATACGTCTGCAGTAGTCCAGTTCTTATTATCAGCAAGACATACAGTAGCTCCCTCTATAGTATCTCAACTGTTTTCACTCCAGATTTGTAATAGCAAACTTCTTCATATTAACCCAGTAAAAAAATACCAGTAGTTTCAACCAGCTACTTTTCAAGAATTTAAGAAAATATATTGTATTACTCCCATTCAAGCTTCCTATCTGTACTGTACGACTACTAATACTAATAATAATACATATTACCGTAAGGATTGGTACCACAATCCCAAACCTCTGTGGCTTTTCTTTTCTTCAGCTTGTGGTATGAAGGCACTTTGTTTTTAACCAGTCAAACATAATCAACCTTTTTCTTACCCATTTATTTGAGCTATATGGAGATGTTGAAGGGAAGGACACTGATAAACTCAGCATTGTCCTCAGTTAGCATAGCATCAGAGCCTGTTGGATATTTAAAAAAACAAAAATGATTGGGGTTGGCTCGGTTTCAGACATATGGAGAATCCCATCACTCTGCTCAAGAGTATCTAAACCAAGCTGAGATTTCCACACCTCCCACCCACACATGGAAATACCCCCTAATAGATTGTTGGAATCTACACTCTCTCCCTGGAGGGATGCATTCTGCCTACGGGATATGGATCAAGAGGAGGGACGGTTCCAAGGCCTAGTGGCCACTAACGACAGTTGTGGGCCTCTGTGACTGCACTGACTGAGATCACCGATGTTAGCCTGAGAGTACGACTTGTGGCTCTGTGGTTTGTCAAAAGCCAAGGCTGCCTCAACCTGTTATGCCTTTGGGATAGCTTCAGTCTGATTTCTCTTACTGATATTTACAAAACGCACAATGCAGTTCGCATTTGTTAGCAACAACAAGAACAACAAAATTTGATTTGTAGAGCCCCTTTCATGTCGCGAGGACTTTCCAGCAGGAAAGAGAAAGCCATCAGATATTTGTAGATCTCTGTTTTAACGCAATATAGCCTGAATATGCAGGTAGGATATTTTTAGTTTTGGTGTTTCTTTTCACACATGCACAGCTGCGACTGTTGCTGACTGAACATCCATTTCAACCAGTAATCATAACGGAAAATGTATCAGGTATTTAAAATTCTCCTCTGGTACCAAGTGCAGTACTTTGTATCGTTACATGGCAGAATCCGATCAATATTATTGTGTCCCTTGTGATGTGGGAATTATATCACTGTTGCAGCAGGGCGAACTCAAAATCAGGCGACTTTAATATGAGACCAAATACTAAGAGCATGGAATGGCTAGTACTTTATCGCAGCTCTATGCACAGGAAGGTGCTTGTAGAGAGTAAACCTGTCATCACTCTGGAATCATACAAAGTCACAGGGTTTCTTTCCCTTTGTAGTGGGGGTACCCCTGACACACATCTCTCAGGCACATAAGTGATTTGCTTGACTGTTCCAGAGCACAGACTTCCACAAGTAGACATGCCTGGAGCTATTTGCTGATTTGAAGGTTTGTCATTATGAATGGAGTAAGTCTGATCCTTCTCGAGATAACTTCCTCAGTCTCATGTAATCTTTCAAGTAAACAATACCGGGAGGGGGTTAGGAAAAAGTAACTTAACTTTTTGGATTACTTCCACCAGACAACAACAAACGTTATTTGAAGGGGAAAAGTATTGTTGCTATTAACAAATAAGTATGAATAAGCCACACAGTGGGATCTCATTTTATGCCATAGATTGGGGGCCAGACACCGTGTCTTGCTTTTAACTAGATTCACATGTAAGAAGAGAAGTTACACCGATATTCACAGAAGACTTTAATCACCTAGAAACTCTTCTATTTCACTTTTCCACAATTGCACTCTATGTTCTGGCAAATAGAAGGAATTGAGTGAATGCGACTCAGTACATTTTTGCAACTTAATTAGCAAAAGAATTTGAAAACGGCAGCTGCGCAGATATTTAGAAGGATATCATTATTATAATCCTGACAACTGATTTGCAAAGAGAGGCAGATATTAATGCATGCTCGACATACAAGCTAGGAGATATTGGAGAGCGCCTGCGGAATTGAATCCCAGTTATCGGGGGTTTGGAGTGAGGGTAGAAAGAGAAGTGGAAAAATTGCTGAAAATATAGAATTTGTTCTGACTGAAAGTGAAGTTACAATCTCTGAAAATTGACACATTTTTACCCAAATCATGAGATTATCCTGAGTTTTCAGGGACGGATATAATGAGCTTTGTCTTTGTGGTGTGCTGTATGATTAGAACCATGTGAAAATGCTTTACACTGTAAAAACTCTAATAAACTGGAAGGCAAGGCCTCCTTGTATAAGCAGTATTTAGGTGTGATTTACAAGGTTGCATTACTAAAAATATGAGCAGTTTCTATTAAATCACAGGTTGTAAAAGGAATGAAAATACTGTGCAAGAGAAAGTGCATTTTTTAAATATCTATCTATCTATGTATATATATATAGTGTATAGGTATATTATAATAAGTATGTAATGATCATTGGACACAGATTTTTATTTTCGACAAAAACTACATTGAAACACTTAAAATAAACATTAACTGAAGGCCCTGCTGGAGTCAGGTTACCAATTAGGAATGAACTAAGTAAATTATCTGTTAGATGAACCTGATTCACAGGAAGAAAATTTTCACGAGTAAAATGACTGCAACCGAGCAACGGAAATGTCAGAGTAAATCTAAACCGAGCAAACAGATGGTGCCCCTTCTTTCCCATCAGTTAAGAAAAGTAAACTCATGAGCTATTTAAGAGTATTAAAATGTAAGAGTTCTCCTCAGTTGCTTCTCTATTAGACAGATTAAAATTATAGCAACATTTTTCATTTGCATTATTGTTTAGTATTGTAATTTGAACCCCCATCATTTGAACCCCTCTGTAGATTGGCAGAATGGCATAGCAGCTAAACCCAAACCTATTCTCACTTGACATCCTCACTTGTCCAAGAGGGGGTTGGTCACACAAGAAAATTCAGGAACGAGATCTCGGTTTACCTTTGCTCCATCAAACTCTGTCTCAGAATTATCACACGTTCCTTGACAAAATGATCAGAGCAATGAAATATAAATAGATTGGGAGTCAGGGTCCTTTAAAACTCCTCTATCTGTAGGTATTCCTAAATTTAGTGAAAGGTTAATAGAAAAATTCTAATTAGCTGAAGCCATTAAGATCTTTGGCTTTCGTTTTGGCTGATAATTAACAAGCAAAATCTCCATGTAATGAGGTGAGCGAGAGCAAGGCTTTTAAAGAAATGTTAATTAGAAGATGTTCATCACTTGGACGGCGGAGATAGCTGAAAGTTGAAACATATGCAGTGGTTGGTTAAATAAAAGATAATGAAATGTTGAGAAGAAATATTGTTAGAATAATCATACACCCAAAGGACAGACTGACTGAGACTTTGAGCTCGGTCGGTGACCTCTTAGTTGTATTCATATACCTTAACATTTCAGGCTTGGTATATTCACTGCTAATAATTGGTCATTTCTCTGCATTTTTAGCAGATGTCTTGGTAAGCAGAGACCCCTCAGTGTTCCAACTGGAATGCCATTTATTATAGTAAATTCTGTACGTTGTTCTCCCTATAGATGGAAATTACATATGGTTGGAGATCTTTTGTAGTGTTCCAACAATATCACTATTTTCCCCGGGGCAAACAGAACGTTTAGATCTCTCCCATGAACTTGAACTTTACCAAAGTGATCTTCCCCGAAGAGACCAGCTGCATTATCTTGAAGGTGAAAATTCTCAAACGACGTAAATCATTTAAAATGAAAAAGGAAAGAGTCCTTTCAATAACGGCCCTTCTAGAATTAATGTACCACACGTGCGTTTATACTGCTAGGAATGAAGATACTTTCTTCGTAGGAGTTGAAACCCCCAACTTATATTTCCTATTCCTGAAAGGTGGTTCAATAGCATTTAATGGACCAAAGGAGAGCAAATCCAGGGTGATTTACTTCTGCTACTTTTAAACTGTACAATGTGAATAGTTATGCTCCTATAACTACCTCCATATATGCAGTATAAATGAATTGATAATGCGCATTGCAGGTAAGCAAAGGGCCATCGGAGTAGAAAGCAGTAGCCCAAGGAAACGAGATGGAAGGGTGAAATGGGCTTTTTTCATTCTTTGTTTTATAATGAATTGCCTTCATTCATTCATTGCCCTTTGCAACTTTGTGTCAAACGTTGTGCTTCACACATACAGTGTATAATGTATGAAATATAATGTATGAAATGTCTACAATTTCACTGATTGCTTCAGTGGAGCAGAACCACTGGGGGAAAGGAATGCTCTTCAACAAAGCGAATACTTCTGTTTCGCACCATATGTATTAAATACCATTAACTCATAGAAACCGATCTTGGTTCTCTGACTCCCCACGTCCAGATTCAGTTTCCTGAATTATATACAGTATTTCAAAAAGGAACTTAGAAATCTGAGAGTAGAACCAAAACTACACTTGTTTGGAGATAGAATGTGAAACCAATGAAACCGATGTTGGAGCTTAGGCCGAATGTTAGATTTTTCCAATACATTTGGAAATAAGTCCTTCTACATACAGCATCCAGTGCCTCGGGCATCCGCCTCATTGAAGCCTTCTGAGATGCCGCCCGGCGTGGAAGGCACTATATAAATGCAAGTTGTTGTTGCTGTTGTTGTTGTATCCCTTTACTTGCAGCACAGGAGTGCAAATTAAATAACCAAAAACATACAAAAATCTTGAACTGCTTCAGCCACTCCAGGAACCACATAGTGAAACAAATATCATTAACAACAACAACAACAACAACAACTTCGCTTTATATAGCGCCCTCCATGCCGGACAGCATCTCAGAGCGCTTTGAAATAAAGTGAGGGAGGAGTTGAGAAGGTCGACAAGCAGAAAACGGATGGAAAAGGTCAATTTACCGTATTACAGTATTAAGTGTTTGCCAAAGGTTGAGAAAGATAAACAGGTGAGGAGACAACAACAACAAAATGACATTTATAGAGCGCCTTTCACATCGAAAGGACGTCCCAAAGCGCTGAACAATCAGGTCGGGATCTGAGCAAGGGGGGAAGGGTTGGGGTAGGGGGAAGGAGAGGAGGAGAGGGGGAAGAGTTAGGAGGGAGCAGAAGGCACGGTCGAAGAGGAAGGTCTTGAGACCGGCCTTGAAGGAGGAAAGAGAGGAAGTGAGGCGAAGGGATTGCGGGATGGAAGCCAGTGCAGTATCAAGTCTGTGGTCAGACCTTGAGGTAGTGAGCTCAACAAGAGAAAAAGTAAATTGTTCAAAGAGTTCTCATGCTATGGGGAATGGTTATTCCAACCATTAACCACACATCCTCTAAGCCCTCGGATTTTTTGCAATTTGTCATTAGCTGCTTCAGAAGCTTTATAAATACTTCACTGTCGTTGGATTGCCGGTGGTGCTACATTTTCCATTAAAAAGACATATTCCCTCAAACAGTGCTTAGGAATGCTGGGCACTGATGCAATGCATTTAACATTTCGCAAAAAAAATTATTACTGCCACTTTTTGTCAAAAAAAACTAAATTGCAAAGTTTTCTTTTGATTAATAGCACAATTAAGTTTTGTAATGCCTGTCAAATATATATATATATATATATATATACACACACTGTACTCTCTCTCAATATGTATATGTGTATGGTGACAGTGCTAAACAATGGCGTAAAGGCGGAAACCTAGCAACTTCACCACCTCATTAGAAGATGGAACTGCATTGAAGGGGGTTTGTAATTAGCTGCACAATTATTATCTGTGTAATTCTGATTAATGTGGGATTTTAGTCCATTTGACATTCCATTTCTTTCACAGGTAGACTCTGAGATAATTTGTGTTGTGCATCTCTAACCTTCCCTTAACCTGGATTTTTTTTCCAACAGTTCTTCCTTTACATTTAAGGACATCTCCGCTTATGCTCAGACCTGATTGATATTTCAGGAGCAGAGATTGCTTAAGGGGAGGGCTATTCAGCAATTACACATTAGAATGAGGGAAATTTGTTATATGATGTGACAATTATCACCTGGAACAGAATATACTCTTTCTTTTCATTTTATATCTTGAGAAAAGGCAAAACAAAAGAACCACAACAGTGCAATGACACGACTGAATCGCTCGTAAATATATGTACTATATATTCAATTAAACAGCCGTTGCACCAACAGAGCGATCATAAAATAACGTTGCCAATGATGTACTCCACAACACGTGGGGTATGTGTTCAGCTGATTACAAATTGATTTTAATTAGCAGTTGTGCTGGTTCCCAGTCCTGAAAAAAAATCAATCAAACCAGCTTTCATATCTACAGAAATGCAAGCTTCATTTGGATATTGCATCGTGAAAAAATATTGTTTATTTCTAATGGTATTTCTCCATATATAGTAAGAAAATTATACATCTATATCATACACAATGGTTTCGCTTCCAGTAATTCGTTGGACAACTATAGTATCAGCCACACACTGTAATGTCAATTTCTTAAACTGCAGGCAAAGCTATTCAATAATTATTGAATGGTCCCAACTTCGTCTGAAGGCAATGGTAACATTGCTATTATTGAAGCTGGGATCATCAGTGATAATGATCACATCATACGTCATGTTGCATTTTTTATCCCTACGTGTTACTGAACATTGTTTGCAAAGCTGTCGTGATCAGTATTCAGTTATGAAGATGATTTGACTCAGGAAGCTGGTGATGAATGAGCCATACAAGTGAGTAGAGAGAAGACTTGATGGGGAGACACAATCTGAAACTGCAAACAACATTTTTTTCGTAAAAAACTGTATAAAAGTAAGCGAGAGAGAAAGAGACTGAAAGACAAGAGATCCAAACTGAGGAAAGAGACATTCCTGAGTGAATTTATCAGAGGAAAGGACATTTCAACAGCGGCAAACATAAGAAGAAATTAGGTTCATGGAAATGTAAAATAAATATATTGGCAAACTCAGAGAAAATAATTGAAGGTTTCAAATCAATAGACACAATCAATCTATTAGACGTGGGGAAACGTTTATTTGATGGTGGAGTGAAAATCCTTCTTTTTAAAAAAAAATTCTTCCTTTGCTCTGATCTAAGGACCAGACCTCGAAGCTATCATAATAATAATAATCATCATCCTTACATTTGCCTACAAATACAGTCCCTAGACATTACGGTAAAGTGCTGTGAAGCACTTTGAGAAATCATAAGGTGCTAGATCAAAGTGAAAGATTTATGATTGTTACATTTGATATAGCGTTTTTCTCATCGGCAGGACGCTTCACAAAGTGAAGGATTTAGTGTAAAGTGTGGTGGTCAAACATTGCAGCAAAGTCCCATGTAGCTTTAAGTAAAGGAGGGGAGATATACACCCCCAATTTTGCAGAAATCGGGAAAAAGATTCAGGCTTCCTCTTCCTTTCTTTAACTTGCATTGCCCTTCCTTCGATTTCTTCACAAGGATACAATTAACATCAGCAACTGTAGAGAATGATGGGCATTAATACATGCCCTAACAAACCGTGGTGGAGTATGTCCAGTGTATTCATGTCTTGTATTGCTTTATCAATGCTACAGGTCTTTTTGTTTTCGATAGCTGAAATACTACAAACTCAATTTTAAGAGCAGTGACACCAGAACAATTCATACAGAGTTGTTCGTATTGTTAATACTCTCGGTGGGAATTTGAAGCAGAAAGGATTATTAACAAACTTGTCAATGTTCACTAATGATGCGGTGAGGGCCGTTTTCCTGAATCTAAATCCTTTCCCACCATCAGCAAGTTATTAACTTAACTACTCATGTTGTATTACTCTTTTTAAAAAAAAATCAGGAACTACAGCGTGATAGAATTTTAATTAATAGGCATGAGATTTCCCATCGCAATATAAGTGTATTTCCCCAGATATGTGAAGTGAACACAGATACTCAGTTTGTTCCATGTGCTTGATGAACAATAGTGCACAACGCAGAATTTTAATGCAACTGAGGGGAATTTATTGAGCTTGACAAAAAGTCATAGACCTGAAACATTAACTAATTTCCCTCTCTCCATGGATGCTGCCTGACCTGCTGCGTGTTCCCAGCGACTTCTGTGTTTATATCAGATTTCCAGCATCTGCAGTACTTTTTCCTTAAATTTATTGGAACCTCATCTAAATTTTCTGGAGAGGAGAGCACATCTGATATCCGACGACAGTGAAAATGCAGGCTTGTAAATGATTTTGAGAAACTCCAATTTCTGTGAAAACACAATTGCAATTCTGTCAAACTAAGAGCAAGAATTCAATTTGGCAATTTGAGATTTGTTGGAAGGATTACACAAGCACCGTCCTTTCTCCTCCCTCATCTTCCCAGTCCCCAGAGAGATCCGTACCCGCCAGAAGACTATCACTGATGTTTCATCATGTGTGGATTCAGACCATAACAAAAGGAGCATTCATAGTAACCGGAATGATAGCTTTTTTTTCACAGATTGATTTACGTTGGAATTAGATGTAGAAGCTTCTCTATTTAACTGTTCGTACGACTATTAAAGACAATAGGAAAGAACTGTTCTCTGATAAAGATTATCAGATGTTAGTTATTCAATTTTATTGTTGTATTTGTTTGTGGGAAAATGCACTCACTGTAAAATACGAAAAAAAATTATGGTCTATTTTGTTAATGTTTTCAGGATACTGAAGCTGTCGCATATTATTTTTGAAGAGAGTCAATAATAATATAATAATAATAATAAGCCTTGCATTTGATATAGCACTTTTTACATCCTATCGATGTCCCAAAGTGCTTCACAGAATATACTGTAAAGGTAATTGACTGTATATTTTGGGGCGATTGCGCAAAGCAGTGTCCCACAAATAGTCGTGGATTGAAATGACCAATTTTATTATTGTGGTTTTTTTTTGAGGGATTATTATTAGGCGTGTGGAGTAAGGAAACTTGCCCAAGGTTTCGCCCTGACCTGCCTGGATTTGAACACAGGTCTCCCCAGCTTGTGGAACAGAGCCATCAAATCTAAACCACACAGGAGGTAGCTTTTGCTGTTTCCCGACTAAACAACAATAATTTACATTTATAGACTAAAGGCCTGAACTGAGATGTAATTTAGATGCACTAAGCCTTGAGCGAGTTATTTCCTTGATCATAAATGAAAGAACACTATTGGTACCATAGCATAATTGTCTATTTAATGAATCTTATTGGGCACATTTAAGGACATTGCAAAATACAGGACCTGGAGTGGACCTCCACTCCAAGTTCAGAATCATACATATACCAATTACTTTTATTATCACTGAGGCCTGAAGGACGCAATGAATTATATAGTAGTTGTCTAAAGCTAGCCTCCCAGTCACATAGCTCTTATATTGTGGCTGCTAGTTGAAAAGCCATAGGAATAAGGCATTGAATAGTACAGTACAACTTATTCCTCATTCTCATTTTCTGCTTTCCTCACAAACCCAACATGCTGTTGTTTTATTTCCACTATATTTCCCTTTACGATTGCCGAAGTCTTGAATTATGAAACTTCCACTTAAGTTACTAACTAAAGGGTAGAATGTACAATTTATAACTTAAGTTTTTAGACAAATGGAGAAGTTTTAGCCCTCCATCTGAACCCAACTCCATTTTAAAAAAAATCTAATATTTCCACCCAATTTTTCTCAAGGAGTGGTTAAAATGTCACCACAGTTGTTGAGCTGAAAGCCTGCTCTTGTGCTCAAATCACTTTCATAACTGCAAAGGTTCGAACTTTTCTGTGTCCAGTTCTAAAATACTTCACAAATCATCCAAACATGAAAACAACCAACCTTCAATTCCATGCAATTAATCTGTCAGCCAGGCATGATCACAGACACTAGTCTCACAGCAGCCTGTGTTTCCAATGACACACAAATGGTAGACCAGCAGCGCTAATGGTAAACAAACAAACTTCACTATAATCTCAGTAATGAAACAAAATTGGAGGCTGAATTGTTTCATGTCAGGGTTATTTTGGGGGTGTAATTAAGAATCACATGAAGAAACTTGTGCATGCAGTAATTAAGCTTTCAAGTACTTCCAAATGTAGAATATGTTATTAGCCATTTCTCCACATGTGATCATCGACTGTCCTGGCTCTACTTCAGTACAATTTTGACCCAATCCTCGTTTTAAACAAAGGAGGGTAGGCCTGGCCTTGACAAATCCATCTACAGACCAAGATTTCAAAATGTTTGTCATCATCAATTCCAAATAGTTTGTATCTGTTTGTCCAATGTGCAACCTTTGTTCCAGTGTTGATCATCATGGATCTGGTTATATATGTGGCTTTAACTATCACTTCCAGTTATGGGCCACTGAAAGCAACATAGCTCTTAATTCCTGTAAACACATTATAAAATAAAAGCACTCACTTGTTTCAATTGATATTGGTGTCCTTCAAAATAAAGAATATTAACCCTGAGGATGAGAAAACCTTCCCATCTCAGGTATAATTATAATAGCTAACAATGGACCTCAATACTGTATTTTGTGGGTGAGGAATAAATATTTTACTGAAGAAGCACTTTGCACTGTTTGGTGAATCCTTTCCCCAATGTTCTGGCATTCATAATATATCAGTGTATCTTAAGGATATATCTGAAAGTACCCCCATGAAGATCAACCCTCAGAAATACAGTAAAACGTTGTGAGTAAAAGCTATCAGCACTGTCCAGAAGCAAAAATAAACCATAAATCCTAGTCATTTGAAGTAGACATGACTGATCTTTGGGGACACTGCCAAGTATGACAAAGGAACAGAAACTAAACAAGAGTTAAAATTTTAACAACATAATATGAATTGTAAAACATGATGCAGAAACACGTCTCAAGTCTGAAAATAAGATTTCACAGTTGCAAATTAATCACAAAATGAACGGCTCTCGATCCCTGAGGCAGAGGTTCCTGCAGTAATAAGCATGCTTGATGGTTTGAGTCTGCTATCCTGGAGTCAAATACAAGATTGGATATTGACTTTATATGAAGACACAATGCATTGGCGCAGGAAAAAAATGCACATCAATCAATTCTTCGCGGTTAATTCCGTCCTTCGTGTAGCCTCCAAAAGGGAAAGTTTGCCTTGAATGCGCGGAACATTGACAGTGTCCAGCATGAGAGATGGTTCTGTCACAGCAATAAAGAACAGGAAGCAAACTTGCTCTAAACTATTTTTTTTTAAAAAAAGAGGCAGACTTAAGGTGTTTTTGAGGCCCGTTAAGGTTTTACAACATCCATTGTAAATATTGTAATTACCACATACACACACACAAAGTAAACCACGATTTTATCAATGTCATGCAGAAGATCCACTTACATTAGCGAAAGAGAACAAAAAGTTTATTTTTTTGAATCAGAAAGTAATAAAAATATAACTTGCATTCTGGTAATGCTGGATTTGTTCATTTTCTACTCGAACAGCAATAGCACTTGTATGTGCATGCACTTACCAATAGATATAATTAAAATCATATTTTCATATTTTCCTATAAGATATAATTAAAATCATATTTTGAAAGGGTTTAAGTTAGGGTTATTTTCATATGATTTTCATATTTTCCTTTCAAAGTACACATTATACATAATAACTCACACCTAATCATTATCCGGAAAACTGAATAATGATTATGAACGGAAAGATTTTTGTAGTTCTCATTCTACTCAAAGTTAGCGTGACAGAAAAGCACAGAGACGGGTCTGCATACTGTTTCGTAGGTTTAAGGTTCCCAGTAGGACAAGAGGCACAGGTTCATGGGCCTGAAGGTAAAATTTACAACACACTACATGAAGCATTTCATTGCTGGTTTACCATTGAGGAAAGTGGACTTTATTGAGTAACTGAACATAAGCAATATTCACCTACAAATACCCACACTTTGCAATCGAATCAGTTGAGACACAAGACAATTTTCTATATCAAAATGTAAGGATTATTTTTATATATATTTATATATAGTAAAAAAAAGTTTACCCTTAGACTAAAGTGGCACAGATTTGATTCATTTTAAAGTTTAAGGTCGACCTTTTACAGAATTTTTGCACTTTGCTTGATCTGAACAAGCATAAACCACAATCTAGATTTATAGAGCAACAGATGGGAACATCTCAGTAGCGGCTAAATTTATGTTCAAAACAATTTGCTGCATGCAGCACATCAGCCATTCATAACCAGCTAATTACACCCTAGATTGCGTTTTCATTAGCAATGAACTGAAAATTACTAACGCAGCCTAAATTAATTACTGAAACATTTCTCACCGTAAAATATTATTTGTACCTAGCAAAATTAAAAAGGTGAACAGCCATCTTACTATCAAAATAAACCTACATAATAGCTGCACTAAAAAAAATGTGTTACTGAATACGTATTGTTGCCATTACAGATTTTTTTTTAAAAAATGCTGAGAGGTGTCAAAGCAGGAGTAAACGGTTCACACAAATGATTTCCTACAGAGAATTTTTTCCATCAAAGAGGAAATGAATAGCGGTCATATTCTTTGCACAGGAAGGAAGATAAACAGCAGAATAAGTCAGCCAGAGAAGCTATCCCATATTTCCTAGCTCAAAAGCTGAGTTGGCAAATTACAAGCAAATCATTCTCACAGCAAATGTGACGGGGTGTGGCGCGAAGAGAAATACAGGGGCAGAAGGTAGGGATTTAACCTGAAACCTTCCCGATGTCTATGACTTGCATTTTACATTGGGCAGGAGCTCAACCGGGAGACAATTCGTGTTTCACAGTGGAATTTATTTAAATTTATAGTTAATGGTTTGCTTCAGGATTGGTGTTGCTCTAGTGATTTAAGATTTGGAAGGTCCAATTACTCTTGTGACTTTACACTAGAGTATTGGCAGTCGAGTTGGGAGGGTAAGAAGACATTATGCAGTAATTATACTGTAGGCACCCATTCAATGCAGCCATGCAGAAGAGAGATTCGGAGCTGGTAGACTGTTAATTTTTCAAGTTATTAAGGAGCCAGGCGTTCAACCTCTGATAACATTACAATCCTTAAGGACATTCCAATGGAAATGTTAAACATTACAAAAACGCAAAATACTGTACTGCAGATGCCGGACATCTGAAACAAAAACAGAAGTTGCTGGGAACACTCAGCAGGTCAGGCAGGCATCTATGGTGCAAGGAAAGTGAGTCAAGGTTCCGGTTCATGAAGGGTCATAGACCCGAAAGGTTTATTCATTTTCTTTTCTCCATAGATGCTGCCTGGCCTGCTGAGTGTTCCCAGTGATTTTTGTTAATATTATACATACTGTAGTTGGCTTTGCATCAGCTGGAATCAGATCAGAGCTTTTCCTACCTAAAATGTTAAAGCATATGTGAACACCTCCCTTGGTTGGACAGGAGACGAGGGGAGATGAAACCATCAGATAGAGGATCTTCAAAACAAGGCTCAGGGTAGGTCTGAATGACCCATAACTCAATATAATTTCTCTGGATCTATAAGTAAGGGTTGGGCTCCAAGCTGTTTGGTAACTTATCTGATAATAATAATCCTTGCATTCGATATCGCACTTTTCACATCTTCTAGACGTCTCAAAGCGGATTCAAACACAGGTCTCACATTTGTAAGGTGAGTGCTCTATCCACTGACCTACAGAACTCCACAATCCTGATGATTGATTGCTCACATTTGATTTGAATCTTGGGGTTGCAAAGATGGAATGCTTGGATATTCAGGTTATATGGTTTAATCCCAAATTCTATAACACATTTGTATCTTTCAATTCAATAGAGATCAAGTTGTACAGTTTAATTGCCACAACGTGATTTTTTTTGGAAAATAAGGATTTATTTTGCACCTTACTCGAACATTATTAAGCAGAAACATTATCCCAGCTCTAGAATTTTGGCTAAATGAATATCCAATAAACATTTGGTGATAGTGCTACTTTCTACTTCTGATGTGATTCAACATTCTACATTTCTGGAGTCCTGTAGTTCCGTGGTTAGAGCACTCGCCTTAGAAGCGTGAGACCTGTGTTCAAATCCAGGCAGGTAAGGGCGAAACCTTAGGCAAATTTCCTTACTCCACATTGCCTAATAATAATCCCTCCAAAAAAACCCACAACAATAAAATTGGTCATTTCAATCCATGTCTGTTTGTGGGACACTGCTGTGTGCAATTGGCTGCCACGTTTCGCCCACAAAGATACAGTCAATTCACTTTACAGTATATTCTGTGAAGCGCTTTGAGATGTTGATAAGATGTGAAAAGCACTATATCAAATGCAAGGATTATTATTATAGCAGAGATTAGCATCACAACGGTGAGTGTCTTACTGTGAACAAACAAATCAACTAAACTGCTCATCCTAGAGGTCAATGCCCTACTACCACAACCTACTACTGATCAAATGAATACACAGCGAAAATGAAATTACATTATTCGTCCTAAGCATAGTAAAATGAAAAAATAGCTGCCAGACACATCAATAATCTGTCGGTGAAAAGACCATTTTCTAGACATGAAGTCAGCTGAGAAGGTGTGGAAGAGAATGTAGTAACACCTGCAACACTTGTTCTGAAGTTCTCACCCGTAATCTTTCACTCTTTCAGTGTCTCTGAGCAGCCCTAGATTTAAATTCTTCTGTAGCAGCTGGTGCATGAGCTGAACAGATACCTCATGCTCGCCAGCCAACTCCAGCCCTAGTCACCTGTATCAGCTGGTTCGTAAACGATTGGAACCCATCCCAGAAACCTCTCAACAAATCAATCTTGTTGCTGTGAGACAACAGTTATTTGTCAAAGTCAGAATTTGGCTATTCCCCGATTGAGGACACGGATCCCACAGGAGCATTGCTAATTGAACAAATTGAAAGGAACAAGTTGCAGAATCTATTTTTTTGTACGTCCCCCCTGTGAGAAAGAGTCTGTGAAGTGAGCCCTTGATTAGTGTGGTTTCTGAACAAAGTTGCGTGGCTTAATCTCTTGCTCAGAGACTTATGTTTGCGATATTGTTGGCTTACAAATCTGTGTTATATTTCACCAAAGTTAGATTCTTAAACATTATAAAGCAGCATTACCCAGACAAGATCCATGATGGGAGAAACACTTATCTTCTACGTGAAAGGGTACCTCAGAATTACAAAAGGTTCAGCGATGAATTGGGGGAAAAATAGCAAAAATATCTGTCTTGTTTACCCACTCATCTCTTTACAAATGTTGCTTGGAAGACACAAATGTTCAGATCAACATTCTAATGATTTTAGGCCCTGAGAGTTTGATTTTGAGTTTTTGAAAATTATCGAGTTATCTTTTTTTCCTTTACATTACATATAATTAAGTTGTTTTATTTAATTGGAAGAGAGCAGTAATGAATGTCTGCGGCTAATTTTGCCAAGAATACAAGCTGTGCAACTCGATAATAAACCCATTGGTTTTATCCATTACACTTGGACAGGCTGTGTGAATTGATTCATCTAAATCCAACTATACATAAGGGTGAAATTCCCCTTCACGGTCGTGATCAATGAAAATTTATGAAGCTTGATTCTCTGCACAGTAATGAGCAATGAGGAACAGCTTGGGTCTGAAGCACTTTCAGGCTTTTTTTTTCCTATTCAATGGAGGAATTAAATTTTGTCATTAATCTTTGTGAAGCTTCAATTGGATATAATTGTCTCACAGAGCTAAGGATCCACTGGATTGACTGTGTCTGCCACTGTTAACAGCATTCAAAGGAGAACATTAACCCTCAAGTGTAATAGTTACAGCATTTGCTTCGGTGATGGATTGTACATGGCTGAATAGCATTGCAATGGTTAAGCTTTTGAGCAAAAGGGTAATTTTTGTGGGTATGATATGGGCATCTATTACACCCCTATGTACGGCTGAACATTGAATTTACAACTGAATCTGACTGGATCTGGATGGGATGAATTAGTATATGTTTGGATGTCTCCCAATTCACCCCCTCTTAGATCTATTTGGATTGAGACGAAGAATGTACTCTAGGGATAGGTGTTTCAGTCTTTGATTTTTGCCATCCCAAATCAAAGGTTTTCAAGTTACTAACAGGCTAAACTTCGACTTCTGAGAGAGGGAGCTGAACCAAGCAAGAAACCTCAGAATTTTGGCTTGGCATCAATGGCATTTGGCTGGTTTGAAGCCATACTCAAAAGAGGAAGCTGTAACTGAACTCAAACAGCGAACTGCTGATATGTGGGCAGTTATAATACCCCACCAAAGCCTGAGGCTCCGCTACACGTTGTTTAATAAAATTCTAATTCTAAACCTCTGAGTACAGACACAAAGCTACCTTTTCTCATGCCCTCAGGCCTACTATTGGTATTTCGGATGACATAAGATTATTAGCTGCAATTATTTTTTTTCTAAAACCAAGGCTTTCATGAAATGCTATCCCTTCCATCCAGCTTTCCAGTGAAGAAAGGTTTTGGAGGATTAGTGTTCAAGATCTTTCTGGTCAAACCTAATTTGAACTCATCCTCATCCCCTTAACAACACTGTGCCCAGGTTTGCGCTACTGATAGGGATTTCCTATCAGCCATGGTTGAGGGTGACACTGATCAAAATAATAATTCTTGAATGTGATGCAGTATCTACAATTGTCAAAATATTATTAATATTTGAATGACTTACGTATCTTTCTGAACCTGAAGATTGTTGTCCTAATTGCCTTTTCTGATGGCAAATAGACAACATGTATGCAGAGTTCTCTCTGCAGCTGTTTCCTGAAGAGTCAAAAACAAAAAGTTCAGTTGTCCAGGCCAACAGATTCACATTCACATCCAGTGATCATTCTCAATCACATTGTTAACAGTTTACTAAAGCGGATTCTGATATCATCATGTTTCCACCTAGACTACTCTGAAATGTCACCAATGTTCAGGAGAGGATTGTATTAATGATACTATTCATCATTTGCTATACAAGGTTGATGTCACAGTTTTCTTGTACAGCATTGATATCTCAGCAACAGCACTTTCATTAGCAACTGAATCACAATGAGCAGTGAGCATGTTTTATTAAATCTATTCCTCTCTAAAAGCACTCCTGAAATATTTTAATCGCGAGCAAGATTTAATGCACAGATACGAATACACTCAATACACTACAAACTCGTGCAAAAACTTAACGTTTGATCAAATCAGAGAACGAATAATCATATGGTCAAATTAGAGGAAAGGATATTTATCTAACTATAAGCATTCGTTATTTTATTAAGTAAAAGATGCACTGAACTACGAGAGGAATACAGAAATGCAAAATACAGTGCAAAAAATCCTGTCAACTTCACTCTTACATTATAAACCAAGTTCCACCAGAATACTCATCAACTTTGTGCTTCCTCCGAAAACAAACATATCCACGCGTTTATTCGAATTGATTATCTATGATTCATTGGTCAAAAGTGAGCAACAGAGTCCATTGGCTGAAGGGACAGCGAGGAGAATGAAGGAGGCAGCAACTAAGTCCTGCTCATCATTGTGTTTAATGTGAACTAATCTTGTGAGCCGTGAATGTAAATTGTAACAAAAAAAGTGACCGTACATAAACAGGATAACTTGCAACTGAAGAAAAATTGAGGAAACATCTTCTCCATCATCTCCGGTTTTGTAATCAAAATGGAGGAATCCCTGCCCTTTGAGGATTTGGAGATTTCAATCCATTCAAATTATTTTTCTCCCCTTATACAGTATTTTTGGTAAATGGGTATAGGCCTACTATTGCTATTGCTGTTTCACTCATTCGTCAGTTCTCCTCTAATTTTCTCTCCCGCTCTGTTCCTGACTTTTTCTAACTCCTTTTTTTCTATCTACCGCAATAAAGCAAATAAATAACCCTGCCTTAAATAACTTTGAGTTTTAACAATGTTTTATCAAAATCACGTATAATACTTGCTTTTCTAGCCAAGCACAGCAGCAGCTATTCTGAACACAGTATTTGAAGAAAGATCAATTAATTAATCTGGAAGATTGTTGGTCAGCACACTAGAAGAAAGTCATTTTGCTTTTCGAGTATTAATGTGGGATCTTTCATGTTAGTTTGATCTCTTTCAAAAGTCAAAAGGATTGAGAATGCCAGGCTCTGGTATACTAAATGAGAGTCTAAAAACGGGGTAAGGTGTGAGCCCACAACTTATTGGCCTAGGTCTCAGACTGCGACCAAGTGAGCACAAGCTGACACCAAAGCAATGTAAAAAGGCTTCAACTTCAGGAGCTAACTATCTTTTTTCACAACAGACCCCACCAAAATGCCGCGATGCATCTGGCAAACCGCAGCAGCGACAAATGCCAAAAAGAAAAAAACACAGTAAATTCCTGACTGAACTGTAAAAATACCCAGTACATGGAAATCAATATAGAGCACAGCAGGAGCTGCAGTATGCATATCCCTTCCTGACATCAGTCAAATGCCAGCACTTCACTTCCACTTGATTGATACATCTGTCTTTAGCACTCTACAGAGCAGCCTTTTAACAATAGATTATGCAGCAAGGAAAGGCAGCAGTTAAAAAATGATGTAGGACTCACTGTATTTTATATTGAAAGCTCTTGCTCATGCTGTCTAAAATTGTATTTTGCACCTGCATATGTGCACGAACCCAAGCACCCTTATTTGATTAGGAGATCAGGTTTTCCTGCTACATTCAAGAGTGTACATCACTTAAAATGTTAAATTTTATTCCTTACCGAAAAAAATAGCTGTGACTTTCAGAACACATCCATAAATACTCTGTGTGGCTGTCAACATTAACAATCAGTCATCGCACTGCTGTCCTTCACAACCTTGCATTCCCCTCTGAGTGTGTCATAATCTCATCACACATCAGTCCCAAGGGTTGACCTTGTTTGCCATCTTATGATGGACTTGTCAATCATTGCATGACAGAGGTCAAGACTTCAGCTCAGAAAGCTTACACTTTTACCTCCATCCATTTAAACCACAAATAAAAATATTTACAATGAAATAACATGGGGGAAGGGGGGGAAGGAAGGGAAGGAAAATAATAATTCTACTTTTTAGTTTTTAAAACATTTATTCATGGCCTTGTCCATCCTATTTGATGACCAGTCAAAAGGTGGAAAGGTGAAAAGAACACCTGTGGTTTAATCTACCTTACCTGATGGACATTAATTGTAGACGTGATGCCTCCTCAAGTCCTTGATACTGTATTTGTTTTCACAATTCAGCAGAAACCACGTTAACAGATCTGCACATACAGGATATAGATCCGTGGGATCTTTGTGATAGAAAGTTCTGCAACTTCCCTTATCTTAAGACTGTTTCCACTTGTTGGGGCATTGTGACTGAATGTTTTGTGATTTTTTTTGCTGTAGGAGCAGCAATGCACAATGCCTCACAAATGTGTTCTGCATGTCCATTTGCATTATGATTCCAATAAATATTAATAGTCAGTAGGAACCCATTTGTTAGCCGATTGGCGGATCACTTTTCCAGGGGTAATAATTTCTTTAAAAATGTTTGTGGGACATTGCTGTGTGTAATTAGCTGCTGCATTTCTCCCACAAAATATACAGTGAATTTCCTTTACAATATGTTCTGTGAAGTGCTTTGAGACATCTCAGAGATGTGATAAGGCACTTTATATCAAATGCAAGGAGTATTATTATTATCGTCAATGAGCTTTGACATCTGTGTGAAAAGAGATAGTCATCAGAGGCAAGCTCATTCCTGCCTATACCTGCCATTCATACGAGAATGATTCCAGTCGTGATTCCCTCTCCCTTTTTCCAAAGTCACATGGACTGGCATTCTAAAACTTCAATAACCGAGGCAAAGTTCCCAACATAAAGTAATAACTTGCAAAAGAATGAAACCCAACTTACAAGTTCAGGAAAGAATGCAGGCGTTTCTGCATCAGTTTTTCTGCTTTGTGTGAATCATTTCGATTGTGAATAACAGCTTCTGTAGCTCAGAGGTTAGAGCACTCACCTTACAAGTATGAGACCTGTGTTCGAATCCAGGCAGATCAGGGTGAAACTTTGGGCAAGTTTTCTTACTCCACAAGCCTAATAATAATCTGTCCTCAAAAACCCCTACAATAATAAAAATTGGTCATTTCAATCCACAACTGTTTGTGGGACACTTCTGTACACAAATGGCTGCTGCATTTCGCCCACAAATATACACTCAATTCACTTTACAGTCTGTGAAGCGTTTTGAGACATCAATAAGATGTGAAAAGCGCAATATAAAATGCAAGGATTATTATTATATTATTATATAACAGCCCATATCTGGTCAAATCTGCATGAATTACATTTTCATGCTTAAATACGTGAGAGCTACCATCTGCAGTGGTATTCTGAATAGCTTGATAGCTTCTTTGTCCAGATTCAAAAGTTAGCTGAAGTGCAGCCAGGTTTTTTTTGGGCTGTCATTCCAAGTAAGCAGGATATAGGCTGGAGTGGAGCCCGAAGGTGGAGACTGCCGCCATTGTTTTACATTACATGTCTCGTATAATATGGCAAGAAAAGGGAACACTTAGAAAGCTTTCATTGTTAAAGGTTAAATGACCTGGTACTGAAATGTGCGCCTGGTCAAGGAGATATGTGACCTCCTTTTTTCCCTTTTAATTTAATTTGATAGTTATGGGAAAATGTTTGAATAAAAGTAACACTTTTCTACACCAGCTTTGATTACAAAGGAAAGAGTTATGCAGAACGGTAATTTGGGGGGGGTGTGGACATTCAGCTCGGCTTACACCTAGATTCTTAAGGTATCAAACAGGTTCTTAATAGTTTTACAAGTTAAATAGTTGTCACACAAGTCCCAGTTCAATACAACAAACCACAATGGGTCAGAGTTTAGTCCATGAGTTAACAAAATAATACTGCTCACTGTGACCCATGCAATATTCTATTTATGTAATGCGTGTGCATGATGGGCAGTCATTACAATTTCAAAGAAGTTGAATAATATTTACTACTATTTGAATAATGTATGAATGTGCCTGTCCGTCAGACTGAAACACCTGCAGACGTCAGAATACGTGATATAATTACTATACAATTAGAGTTTTAGAATTTGTTTACTTTGAAGGAGCTGAGAATGTGGGACACTAACAACAGTGGAACCATGGATCTTCAGGGTTTTGAAATATTGCTCTTGGACATTTGCTATGGTATATGGTTATACTTGTGATGCTTCTTGTGTTTTTATGGCTTTTAATTTATCTTCATATTCTGTTCAAATGTAACAACAACAACTTTGATTTATATAGCGCCCTCCACGCCGGACGGTATCTCAGAGCGCCTGATGTACCCATAATCCTTTTAATGTTTGATTTCATGACTAACTTGACTGGGATAAAAAGCAGCTTTGCTGGTTGACGTCTGCTTCTCATTACATTGCATATTTTCCTGGAAAGATGGTTCACTCCTCTGAGATAATAAGCAAATCAAGTCCTTGAGCACAGATGTAGGAACAATGGACCTCAGAAAGGAAAGGCTATAGCCTCGGATACCTGCCTATCTCAAGGCTGAAAAAACAGCAGACTGTGGGAGACTGCCCAGAAGATGTCCACATCTCTCTGCAAAGCAGTCTGTTCAAGGTCACTATTGGCTTGCAAAGGGACTATGTCTGGGACATGGGGAGGCGGAGTTAGAAACACATAAAAGAAAGATGTGGCTATGGAACAGTTGAGTTGTCATAGAGAGTGAACAATTCTTCTCAGTAGAATCGGGTAATATGGATTTCACTGTATCTATGGTCTCAGTGAGAAGGATAAGTTAGGCTAGCTTGTCTGGCTGCCTGTATTATTTAATAAACTTTGGATAACTCTGCTGCCGTATTGATTGTCTCCATCTTAGCACCTTACAAAGAAGGGACATTCTACTGATGTGAAAGGCGCTCAATAAATGTAAATTTATTTTGTTGTTGTTACAATGGTGGTGTCCAATTAAGAGGGTATGCTCCCCTTATCTCCCTGGTTGAGGTTGAAAGTGGCATTCCTGGAAGACCACAACTTTAATGGGCATTAGTGACGATGGAATTAAGGCCAAAAGTGTTGTGCTGCCTTTATTCCAAAAGCAGCTGTTAATTTGGGGGTTATTTTTTATGTGCAAAGCTGGCTGGCTGTGTTATGAGTGCAATATGAAAAAAAATCACACAGGGATACCGTGGAAAATAAAACCAGTGCTCACTCCATCATGTTTAGTATTGTTTTGTGCTAGAAATTAAAATTTAATCACCTGATAAACAGTAATTAAATAGGAAAGTGTTTTATCTTGACATAGAATGACTGACACAAATTACACTCTTCACCCTTCCTCCACCTACACCACACACCACCCCGCAGACAGCAGACAAAGTCTGAAAAAAAAGTGGTGCATGATTTTTTAGATCAAACAAAATATCTCCTTCCTCACATTTTAAGCAGGAGCCCAGTAAAGTATGGTGGAATGTCCAGTCAGGAATGATCGCTAACTTTCATCTCTATTCGTAGGCATTCCTGAGAACCAACACTTTCAATATTCTATCTTAAAGAAGACCAGGCTCAATGGCATCCATTGATAACAGGGAACAATTGTTGTCTATATCATAAGTCTACACCATAAACTGGCTTTTACTTTGGTATCCTTCATATTTCGGCCATCACTCAAGTCTACAATAGACTTCTGTGTCAGGAAATTGAACCGTGTGATCACTTTGCTCCAAAGCTCCCAAAGCTTAATAAAAAGGGTAGAAGTGATAAGCCACAGTTTGACAGAAATGATCTCATTGTGTGTGTGGCTCGATTGATAATAATGAAGTACTGTAATTCCCAATGTTGCTGCCACATACGATAGGCCACAACGACTGGATAACAGCAGGGAGAGATAGCAGTAAAGAAATCACAACATGTTGGTTATTGTGTTTGCATGAGATATGGTCATAATGTTACTTCTTCTCCGGCTGATAAATGGCCACGATAGTGCACTTAAATGCTCTGAAGTAATAGGACTTCAACTGGGCTGAAGATAAGAAACCTTGAAAGTACTGTATATGAAAAACTCCTTGATGCCAAAATGACTAATGTATCCAACTGTAGAACAAGATTTCATTGTTACCTTCTAATGTATAGATTTGCAAAGACTGTGTTGCTGAAGGCCCTTAAATCGTTAAATTTTAGCTTCATTTCACTTGCAAATTTTAGTTTTAAGATTGATTTAACTGTGTGAAAGGTCATGAAAGCATTTCTGAAGCAACCACATCAAAGTATTAGCGGGCACAAGAACCAGGTCAGCATGAAATGAGAAATCTATAGATTTACTGCTCGGTTTTAAATCCCATTATTTTCAGTAGAAAAGCACCATTGGTGTGTGCAGAAAGCTATTCTGCTGTCGAGTGTGGACCAAATGTATACTTGATCCAAATATAATCCCGATTCAAGCATAGAATTCCCATGTTCCACTCCATTTAATTCCTGGTGTACGTCAATGAAATCCAGGAACCACAGGCTTAATTAAAGTGCAACATTTATTGGCAAATTAGTTATGCACATATTAAGATTCAATTGTATTTGGCTCAGCTTTGCAATATGGTGATGGATGGTTAAATATATATGTGCCTCTCTAAATCTTCCAAGCTATCATAAATGTTTGATCAATCTCTTGAACAGGCAGCATTCTGTAGCAGACTATTCCTTTTTAATGTTTTTACAGCAGCTAACACAGTGTCAGCTTGCTTTATATCTGTTCGTGAAACATTCCACTTTTATTAAAAGGGAAAGCAAAACTAATTACAACAGTTGACATGAATCTCAACCCTTGATCCATATTTCAGATATTATGACAGTCTCCTTATTAATTTACAACTGTTAGAAACATCCTATTTCTCCACAACCCAGGGAGAGGATTGTATAAATCACTGTCAAGATTGCCTCAAGGTTTCTTCTTGCTCCAAAGCTCCAGGAACTTTCAAAGCAAAAGCATTGACTCCAGAGACTGGCAGGAACATTAACAATGATTAAAGAAAACATTTATAGGATGGTTTGCATGGTTTCAATTCTCAAAAAAAAACTAGAAGAAATGACCCGACATGAAAGGCGCTCTATAAATGTAATTTTGTTGTTGTTGTTGTTAAAACACTGGCTTTAAAAGAATAATCAAAATGTGCATTTCTCCACAAATATGCTGATCTATAAATGTAATTTTGTTGTTGTTGATTTATGCTGCCTAGACATTCTCATACAATTAGTATTACTTATTTATTTTTCTTCTCTACTGCAGGCATTTGACTCCTTATTCCTTCGACTAGAGTTAGAGTTCCTTAGGTGAGTGATGGTACTTCTACAGGAGTTATTATCATGACTGATCGAAACTCCACCCCACCTCCTCCCTCTCTAAAACAAAATCCTGGTATGCCCACATTATTTGGTTATCACCTGAGTTTGAACCTTGCCCTTTTTTCTGCTCCCTCAGTTCCATGTTCCTGATCCTCCTCTCTGTGAGAGCTTAACACAAACTTGTTTAATTACTTTCCTGTCTTGCAATCCATCTTTTGGTCAACAGTAAGTCCCAAAGTCTGAGTCCCAGTAACCTGAGAGGTGCACAACAAGGATCTAACTGGCAGCCGAGATGTTTCAACAGAACACCCTTCCTGTTTAAACTGTTCAGATGTGTTGACACCGGGCTCTTAAAGTACATTATCCTCTTTAAAATAGTTCCTGCTCAAACCCTCCATCCTGGCTCAATTTATCCGATGTATTTTCCTTATCGCCCATTGCCCCCCCCCTCCCCCATCCTGATGCCAATCCTCATCTTTGCAGTAGAAGAATTTGGGGTTGCCAACATATACTTATTTGTGCTTTTTACATATCCTAAATCTTTAAAGCTGCAATCAGGGCAGATTCCAATAATATAGAAAGGAGATAAGCAACAGAACCATACTGCCGACATGATATTAAGGTAACATAAAAACTCTCTTTAAATTTTGTAAAAGTGATTTCCAATTTAACTTTCACAAACCGTGTACTATCTGCAATCATTTTCCCACTCCTTCAATTTATCTCTCTTTTTCTCAGACACATATTGGACAGTGCAGAAATACATATCCGAATTTTATGGTGGTTTTTAGCATTACTGGTGCAAACATTTCACCTTCAATATCTGGGCTAAGCAAGTTGTTGAACCTCTAACCTGCAGCAAGAGATCAGTAATAAAACCAGAGGAAAACCACAGAAAAATAAGATATTTGTATATACTGTACAGTGAAAGCTGGAAGACATCAACATTTAGGTTCCTCCACCAGTTAGACCTTTAAGTCTACACTAACTTGAGGCAAATCTCTTTCTCTTTGTAGCTTGAGAAAAATACAAGAGAGTATATTTATTTTACCCTGAAATCCAATCCCAGTAAGTTAACTTTTCACCACTTATATTTGTCAATAATGCAGCAAATTTGCCAAAAGGATTGTGAATTTGCAGCACAAATCAAAAGAAAGCCTGCAGATTTCTTCACTAGATTTTTGGCTGAGCTTTCGCATTCTCAAGTCATGCATTAAGTTCCTATTGTACTCAGGAAGCACGGTATTAACATTAAACCATGAGCCCATGGAACACTACAATTTGTGCCATAGATCAATTCCAGTACATTTTGTGATACACAGTGTAAATTGAATAATCCAATAATGATTCAAATAGTTATACTAAGACTTCCAATATCCCATGGTATAATTAAAAAAGAGAAGGGAATTTCTCCTGGTGTCCTAACCAACAATCCCCCAAATAAAATTGGTCACGCACTCCATGGCTATTTGTGGGATGTTGCTGAGTGCAAACTGACTGCCATGTTCGCCCACAAAATACGCAGTCAATCCACTTGACAGAATATCCTGTGAGACTTTTGAGACATCTCAACGACATGATAAGGTGCTATATCAAATATTCTACAAGGATTATTATTACATTTTTAATCCCAAATGCAGGGATTATTAGTATGTACTGTATATGAAAGGGTTGAATGTTTTTTGTAATTTCAAACTGCAAACAGATCCAATTAAAACCTTTGTATTGGCAGAATAGAAGAATCATAGAAATTTACATTTGCAAAAATTCCATTTACAGCAATTTACAAAAGAAAGCCATTTAGTCAATCGATTCTACGCTGGCTCTCAGAGCAAGGTGTTTTCTTCAATTCCACTGCCCTACCTTATCTCCTCATGTTTCATACATGCATCTACCTCCCTATTGAAACAGACTCTGCATCTATCACCTTACTTGACAAGGCACCCCACATTCTACCATCTTGAATGTCTTGTGATTATCTTGTGAGGTGATGCATTTTGGGAGAAGAAATGAAGGGAGGCAATATAGGCTAGATAGTACAATTATAAATGGTGTGAAGGAACAGAGAGACCTGGGGATTTGTGTTAGTGACTCGTTGAAGGTGGCAGGACAGGTAGACAAGGCTGTTAAGAAGGCGTATGGGATACTAGGCTTTATAAATAGGGGTATAGAGTACAAAAGTCAGGAAGTGCTGACTAACCTCTATACAACTTTGGTGAGGCCTCAGCTGGAATACTGTGTTCAATTCTGGTCACCACACTACAGAAAGGATGTGAAGACATTGGAAAGGGTACAAAGAAGATTTACTAGGATGGTGCCAGGATTGAGGGACTTCAGCTATGAGGAGAGGCTAGATAGGCTAGGGTTATTCTCTCTGGAGCAGAGAAGATTGAGGGGAGACCTAATAGAGGTTTATAAGATCATGAGGGGTTTCGACAGGGCAAATAGAGAAAAACTATTTCCACTCGTGGGTGAATCTGTGACTCGTGGTCACAGATTTAAAATAGTTTCAAGGCGAAGTAGAGGGGAGCTGAGGAGAACTTTTTTCACTCAGCGAGTTGTTCGAATCTGGAATGCATTGCCTGAAAAGGTGGTGGAGGCTGATTCGATAACAACTTTTAAAAGGGAATTAGATCTTTATTTAGGGAGAACAGGTCTATTAGGCTATGGGGAGCGGGCAGGGCAGTGGGATTGAATCGCTCTTTTCAAAGAGCCGGCACAGACTAGATGGGCCGAATGGCCTCCTTTTGTGCCGTAAAATTCTATGAATCTATGAATCTATGAATCTTATCTAGGGATTCGGACAAGGGACTATAGCCCCTGGTCATTAATTTCCTTACTAATGCTAATAGTTCCTCCTCATTTATCCTATCAAAATCCTTTATAATTTGGGCAGTGGGATAATTATGGATAAATAAATTTATCCTGTAGACTAAGACACTGCCTTGAAAATTGGCAACGGTTTTTAACAGAAAGCTACATGGCAAGATTCGTGTCATACATCACAAAACAAGATAAAAATGGCTATAAGTATTAGCTAGCTGAGATTTTTTTTTAAATCCATGCACAGTTTGAATAAATAATCCAAATACCCAGAGGGGGAGAAAAAAAGGACTGAGATTTACGAGACAATTTGCTTTCTTGTCAAAACAATGTAACGCATTTCCGCCAATATTTGTAATCATACCTACTGACCAGTCATTTGCATATATTAAATAATTGTAATTCCCACACCCTTTTCCACCAGTGATTATAAAATAAATGGTTTCATTAAACAAGAAAGTTGCCCTTGAGAGCGCAATTGAAGACAAAATAGCAAGGTTATTGCAGCTCAATCTTGCACATTCATGAAAGCTCTTTCATGTAACGCTGAGGTGTCAATTTTAATAACAGGATAATTACAACATTTTACAACATCCTGTAGATATGGAGGGAAGTGATACTTTCTCTGGCCTTCAGTCCCAGGAACCAATTTTACATCAATTGAGGTCAGGCTGTAGAATCCTCTCATTGCTTCCCTGCACGCTGTGACAGGAAGTCTTTTATTGTCCCGAGGAGTATATCAAAGAAAATTTGTGGCCCTCTTGGCAGAATTAGACTTGAAATTTCATCTACGTGTGCCACATATAGATACTCGTTAAACAGCTACCTGACACAGCAGAGGGGTATCAGGTTTAGAATTAGGATTGCACCTTTCGACTGAATTTATTCGAAGACCTTGATTCCAATTGATTCCAAAATGCTGTCAATTCAGATTTGGTGTTTTGTCAGTTGTTTCATAGCTGAATGCATTTTGTTTTCTTTTTATAGGTTTAGAAAACAGTGACATAATAATCATGAGAATAACTGTATTTCTTATGGCACCTCACTGAGATGCATCAAAGTGCTTCACGGATTTTTACAGTGAAATGTAGTGACTATATTTGTGGCTGAACAGCAATGACCCACTTCTCTACATTGTTAGCCATAACAAGTTTTAGATTAAAATAGTTCCACAATGTCAATATTTTCTTCATTTATAAATGCAGACATGATTTTACTGTCCAGTTACTCAAATTGTTTCCTTAAAAGACTTGATAAGGTGCTATATCAAATACAAGGATTAGTATTATTATTGTAATGTTAAATTCTGTAAGTTGCATTTCAATCACTTGTGAAGATAGTTTGTCACTTTCATTCATGATAAAATCTTATTTGCAATTTGAGCCCTCAGTAATTCTGTTTCCTCTATTTTATTTCCTATTCTTCACTTCGGCAGTCACTAATGTTTTTCGGCCTATTTTTCCCCAAACGCCCCAATCAGTAGTTTTGACGTTGCCCCCAGTTGCCTATGCTTCATGTAAGAAACCAGACACTGAGCTTTAACAGGATGCTCAACCAAAGAGGATACCAAACAGAACATAATCCCTGTCCTGGTCTCACCCAATATTCACTTACCAAAAAAGCTCTCTGAATGGAGAAAATCAATGGCCTAGCACTGTTTTATTCCCTTCTCTACACCAGTGTTGCTGCTGTGAATTGTGGCACTCAAACCGATGCTCCATCCAAGGATAGTTAATGTACAATGGATTAGAAACTCAACCAGTAACTTTTGAGGTGCACCATGAGTGTAAAACTGAAAATAGCATTTAGTGTATAATTTTCCTTTTTTTAAAAAAATATAAGTGGTTTGTTTATTGAATAGTCAGGTTATAATGGAGCTCATTATCTGTTTGACTTGATGTTACATAAGGCAGTGTCTTTACCCCTAATGAGATCTTGATGCTTACAATCTAATTCAACAGCATTTATAGATTTTATACATTAGAATAATACAACCATGAATTTATAGAATTTTGGTGGGTACGGGCAGACAGTTACCAGATGATGTTGTATCTCTTCGCGTTCTTCCATCCAATTTACACAAGTAAAATTTGATGAGCTTCAGGCTGGTAATTACATGTTTAAATTCATTGTAGTGTTTAATAAACCTGTCTGCTCAAGAATAAAGTGATCAAGTTATACTGGACATGGACTTGAAATTTAATTTGGAATAGGCTTAAGGTACTGGCTGTAACAAATGAAGCCAGAACTGCTGGAAGTCAGTAAAATAAACAATTATTTCAACCCAATGATTATCCTGCCTTTCTTCGTTCCTCGGCAATTTGTTACTTTTATTGCTCTCTGCCGCACAGATAAATGGGTCTGCAGCACAAAAGGACCCGACAGATCATCAAGCTATGAAATACAGGAAATGGAACTTGCCCCGCTGATGACATACTTTTCCCCTGTGAGATTACCCACCGGTTTCACTTGCATATATGATAGGGGTCAAAACTGAACTTGGGGGTGAGACCTTAAAATATGAAACCTTAAAATATGAGAAGCCAAGGATTTTTTGCCACTCCTTGCAAAATGGTAGGAAAATAATTAATGAGGCAGAAACAGAATCTCTATTACTTGGTTCCAAAGGCTTTCAAGAGTTTTAACACCTCTGCATACACTAAAGTAACTGAGAGTGAAGAACTGTACAACGATCATGATAATAATCCTTCCCTGAGCACTTTACACAAAGTGCTTCACGGGATATAAGTGTGGTGACTGTATATTCCGGGCCAAAGTAAGGTTCCTATCTGATCAAAGAGTCAGGTCCTATGTTTGAGGGAAGAGTGCAAGAGAGGAACACACATTGCTAGCAGTTGTGGTTCAGGAACACATTATCTGCCACCCTAAGGATATTGGGTGGCACATGGAGACCACCAAAAAGGAGGGCGGAAGCCTTACTAAATAAAACAAATCCCACCGCTGAACTAAACACTGATCCTCCAGAAAATGATCATGCTTGTGAGTGAGGCAGTGTTCCAATGATTTGCCAAGAATTATGTTTTATGTGTAATTCTGTTACATGATCCACAGCATGAGGATGTGGTCACATGATTGAAGGATATTTGCTGATAGATACATATAAATCAGGGACTGTACCCCAGGCTGTTGATTATCCAGTTACAATATAAAAAATGCCACAGCACGACCCCATTCCCATTCTCGAGTTGCAATTTCCCATTTGCATCACGTGAATGCACATCAACACTGAGCTATTTCTGGAGAATAATAAGGCTCACAACCTGAGAAAATTATTATCCAGACTTGGAGACGAGAGGTACAGTCTGACAAATGTAGCTTTGGGCAAAAAGACACAGAAAGAAAAAAAAACAATCTCAGCATTTTGAAACATCGCAAAGTGTTTCACAGGTAATTGCTGACTGAGTTTGGATGCGAACGCAGCAGCCAATTGCATTAACAAGACCTCACAGAGAGCCATGGGGTGGATGACCAGTTAATCTGGAGGATTGTTGGCCAGAACATGGAAAACTCAGTCAGCTTTTTGAATAGTATTATGTATCTTTAACATTCAGACGGAGGGAAACGCAGTTCAATATGTGGCACTGTCATAAATTGTATTCACTGCAGTTCCATCCCAGACTACATATTCCTGTAAAGTTTGAACTCCCAACTTTCAATCTATCTTATTCTAAAGAACCCCAATACTTGCAAGAAAAAATATTTTCTAATTAATTATTTTTTAAACAATCCTGACATAAGGCAATGCTGCTGTTTTCATTACAATATGAATAATCCCACAGCATTCTAAACTCCACCATGCATTACAACAACTTATCTTCCATCATCAGTTCAGGAGTTTATTGCCTTATAATATTCTCAACAACTATTAACGCTCAGCTACAAAGTAACAAACCTGGCAAGAACTGAATGGTTATTTATTGTTAATATTACGATTAATAATAATGTAAAACATTTATCAAATGCAAGTTTTTGAAAATGTTAAAATTAGTTTTTAAAGTAATAATCACAAAATAATTGCTTTAAAATTCTAATGAAAAATCATTGAAAGCAGATCTTCAACAATATCATGAGCGGTACAACTGATGCTGACTATATGTGTTGTGTTGAATTTGTAAATAGAACTAGGTAACACTCGTGGCTCAATTGCGTTAAAAGGCCATTGAATGCACCTGGCTTACAATTTGTTTACATTCGCTTCACATTACAGCTGGTTTGAATCTTCTCTTGAGTCAAACACAGTGAATTTAGCAGAGTTTATAAGTCGGTTCCACAAGCTTTGCCATAGACAAAATCCTCTGGTCCTAAAAACAACCTTATAACTCAGAGCATTTGCTAAAAGATTTGTAAAATAATCTTTAAAAGTTTACTGGATAATTACAGTACTAATGTAAATCTGAAAGTTTTTAATTGTCAAGATTTCACACTAAATTACAGATGATTGCACAATGCAACCTATGAGGAAAAAGTTTGCTAATTTTTACTGTTCAGTTTTGAATAGTAAATGAGGGATGTTATATGAGGTTTTATGGCTAATGCTTATTACATTCACAAAGGAGACCTTGTAACTCATCAGACACAACATCACAAGCTATTGTGCGTGATAAACTAAACACATTTAAAAATGTCACGCACAGTATTCTAATTATTACATAACGTACATCTATAACTTGACCTGGTATAGTTAAAATGTTTAATAGTAGTCCATTCATGTTTTATTGTGAGTCTGGCAGTCTCCTTTTGTTACTTTTACGGGTTAGCGTGTGAATTCCTAGGTGTTCTAGGTTTAGTTGGCAGCATTCTTGCCACTGAGCCAAAGGTTCTGAGTTAAATCCAAAACTCAGAACTTGGATCTCACAGTCAATGCTATGATTCGAAGCTAGTCCTGAGTTTGTGATGCTTTGGTGGGGCTATTGTCCATTTGGTTTTGTTGAGTGCTTGAGGTTAGCCATGATGAGGGTCGTTAACATATATGTACCTGGAAGAATTCGCGAATCTATTTTGTGAGTTAGCGGTTAGCACATTATTCTGAGCAATGGATGTTCAAATATGGCCTAATACTTTACACATTTTAAGCCGGCTGCAGCCATATTCTCTGAGAGATTGTCCAATATTGTATGCGGATGAAGAAAGGTGGAACATATTTAAACAGATTGATGGTGAAAGAATAAAGAAATCCATTAATCATTTAAGTAAATTAAATAATGAAGAGTAATTAAACAATCCATACTGTAAGTTAATAGGCACTTCACTGTTTTTTATGGCATAATTCATAAACCTTTATATAAAAGAGAAAGGCAAGGAAGATAAGTAACCTTATTGATCACAGCAAGTACGACTTTTGACAAGCCATGAGATGTGATCTGAATTATTTTCTGTTGACCTTGAAATCAGAGTCAGGGAGAGAGACCGACACGTAGACAGGGAAGATGGTAATAAAATGATGAATTAAGAAATAAAAAAAAGCAGATAGAAAATGATTAGCTCTGTGTTCATTCAGTTGAACAGTGTGCCCTTGCCTGTGATTGCAGAATCTGAATGCAGCTCAGGCTTCAGAGATGGAGGTCAGGGTTGTAGCGTGGGTTGGATTGACTCCAATACATCTGCTGTGTCCAATCCTCTCGTTTATTGATAGCATTTGCTTTTGAGGACCATTTGTGTCTGCGTTCAATCAGAATTTTTTTTTTAAAAAGGGTATTTTCAGGGTCATTTTGTTTTCTGCCAAAACAAAAAGGAAGAAAAAAGGTTAAATATGTTGGGGGAAAAAAAGCAGGATTTTTTGCGGAAAATCAACTTTGTTGAGAACTAGCTCACTTGCGAAATGCATTGCATGTGCTTTCTCAGTCTGTGCAATGGGGTGGGTTTTGGGAGGTGGATTTCAGCAAGAAACAACAAGAGACAACAATTAAAATATATACAGATAATGCAATTCAGATGAATTTAACCAGTTGAAGTTTAATCCTCACAACGAATGTATCAGTGTAAAAAAAACTCAATTCAAAGTGATTTTAATGGTCCTTCGAAGTTTTCTAGACATAATTTTTTTAAAAACGATTTCACATGATTTTTGTCAGTTTGAAACGTTTCGTAATGAACAAAAAGCACAAGGCTGGATTTTATGATCCACCAGGCCATACACTGGATATTGAAGTAGGTGTTTAGGGACCATTAACAATACAAAGAATGACCTGATGGGAGAGAGTTGCTCGATTGCTAAATCATTACATGCAATGCTAACTCATTATATTCATGTTGGTCGTGATACAGTGCTTTGCAGAACCCTGGAGACCAGGCATGTGGATTTTGCTCTCTTGACAATTCCTCACACCTGTGTTTCCCCCATGGATTGACTACTGGCAGGGGATATTTCCTGGAGTCAAATGTAACAGGGTTCCACTTTATGGATATCCCACTGAGCTGACACCAGTATTTTTTCTCTCTCATTTCCTCTTCCTTCCCCACACCCCCCCCCCCACCATCTCCTGAAGGCGTGGAGTCATGCCGCAATATGGTTCTTAAACCCAATGTGTTTCTACAACAGTGGATGTGAATCAAAACCACCTGATCAAGATCGCCTCCGTCCTGAAGCTTCCAATGTGATTCGGATTGAATCATGCTGGTGATATTTCTCGTAGTGTTCATCAACATATTTAGAAATACCACAGATTTTACCCCATGAATTTCATCGTGTGGGGGTAAATCCAATAGAAACAAACGTATCAAACAATAATAATTAATACTAATAATCATTGCATTTGATCTAGCGCCTTATCACATCTCCTAGAGATCTCAAAGCGTTTCACAGAACATTCTGAAGTGTGAATTGAGTGTATATTTTGTGGACAAACTTTTTCGTCCGGGCAAATACACTGATCTGGACAAGTGCTTCAAAGGACGGTTCACAGTTGCTCGGTTGTTGATAGTGGTTCTGTTGACATCAAGTTATCCGAATCGTTTCTGCTCAATTGAATCCAATGGAGCTCTCTTATTATCATGCCTAACCTGCCAGCCTGACATGGGCCATGACATTAAGCAGCTTTCTCAAAACAAATGAAGAGGCAGAGAAACACAACAACAAGCAGGAGCAAGTTAAAAATCAAGTAAAAAAAGAATAAGCAATCAAAGAAATGAGAAGCAGATGTACCATAAGGAGCTGAAATGAGAGAATAATAAACTAGAAAGGATGCATTTATTGTGGGCTTTAACAAACCGGGAACGGTTTTATCAGAACAAAACCAAATGCAGGAACGGAGCCTGGTATATTAAAGCTTCACGCACACAAGTTCATTATTTTTAGTCGATTAGGGCTCGGTGTAGCTGTTTACTTTTCAATTATATTTGGAGTGCATTTTCCATTGCTGACTGGGAATGCCATGACTGGATTGTTGCAAGTTCAATGCATCATAATGAAGGATTGCGAGTTGCATTTATATCTTAAAGGGATATTCAATCAGAAGGAGCTGTTGGTTCTGTGAGAAGTATCTCCTTAAAGCGTGGAGGGCTCGCTGGAAGTTGCCGACATGAAAGGCACTCTATAAATGTAATTTTGCTATTGTTCTTACCAGCAGTTAAACAATCAATCAATGTGCATGTTATTCGGAAGTCACAAATCTGTTCCCTGTTCTCTGAGGATGTTTAGTGGCAACTTGCAATGTAGATCTGCCATTCCAAGCATGGACAGACATGCTAGGCTAGTCATCACCCTCAATTAGGCGTCAAATGGGAAGTTGTCTGGTCTTCTTACTGAATGACAAGATCAGAGTATGAGGGAGACAGTGGCGTGCGTTTAGCTAACATAAGTTATTTTGCTTCACCAACAATTTACTTGGGTCAGAACTTGAGGACTGATGCCACATGAATAACTGAGTTTGGTTAGAACAAAATACAAAGTTTTGAGATCAGTTTGAAGTCTGGTCCCAGTATCCAGTGATTGTTTTTTTACCCGCTAATGAATTTCCTTGACTGTTCCTGCCCCTAATGCTTTCCTATAGTCTATTCACGTTACAGTATATTCTATAAAGCAATTTGAGACAACTCGAAGATACAATAAGGCGCTATGTCAAATGCATGCATTATTATTAATCATACATAGTTCATATTCAAAAAGCATGGCTTTATTACATGCCTATTATAAGCGCACTGGGATGCTACCCCATTTGAAGGTCTCTATACAAATGTAAGTTGTGGTTAGTATGCATTACATGCAGCTTTGTTGTATCCAGCTCAGGTGGTTAAATCTAGCAAAATACAGAACTAACAGATTAAATGGAAAAACATCAAACGCATAGCAGGTTGATCTGTGTCTGGATGGGAAGTAAGCATTAACGTAAGGATCACATTAAGCTATTGTTCTATTTCAGATGTTGATAGACTCGCAGTTTAGGCATTTGCCGTAGTATTGCACATTTAGGCAGACTCTATATAATAGAAAATGAGATCGATTGCATAACAGATGGTTTGAAAGGGTACTAAAACATTGTTTGATATCTCAAGGAGCTAGACTAACAATTTCAAGAGCAAGACTAGATTTATAGTCACTAGAACCCTAAGTGTGTTCCGCAGACTTGAATATGTTCCCAGATATTTATTTTTACAAAGAATCGTTCACATGGTTATAATTCTTCTTTCCGTTTACCTCCTTTCATTTACAAACTAGCCCATTAGGCCTTTGCCACTGCAGTTATGTCCATTATTCCCACCATCAATTTGCTTTATTGGAACACGGCATATTTTAGCTGCCTTACAAGCAGAA
Source organism: Hydrolagus colliei (assembly GCA_035084275.1). Lineage (NCBI taxonomy): Eukaryota > Metazoa > Chordata > Chondrichthyes > Chimaeriformes > Chimaeridae > Hydrolagus > Hydrolagus colliei. Next base: position 7,327,625 of record CM068751.1, on the reverse strand, counting down.
AACTTACTTCTTAAAAAATTAATCACAGTCCTGGGCTGGAAGTAAAATGCTGAAAAATGAAATATTTATGGCCTTCTTTGATACCAAAGGGGGGAACCTTTCCTAAATTGGGTTACAGTAATCCTTCGGCATAATTGTACCAAAACAAACTGCAAAAACGATGCAGCTTCTGGGATTCTGGGATAATACGCAGGTTAAGTTATAAAATATTATGATCAAAGTTGTGTTTCACGGAAGTGTGGCAATCGTTGATGTCAGTGCTGTTTGATACTGAATCTGCAGCAGTGTGAACAACACTGACTGCCAATTGCCTCCAACAGACTCACATGTTTAGAATGAATCTTCAGCTATCTGTTTTCACAACTATGCAGCGTACATTCTGCTGGAGCAAATTTGGAAAGATTTAATTAAAAAAAACTTAAAGCAGGCCTGTTCCGCAGCTACAATTAAGAGGCCAGACTCATTGAAATGCTCAAAACTGATGTGTAAACAAGACGAACACCTGAAAACACATAAACCCTTGCATGACAGAATATGTCGAGGCGCAATTAAAAATATACTGCTGTTGTTATAAGTAGCATCGTGTGCAAGATCAGATGGCTTCAAGTCTGTGTTTACCATATTTTGTGCCAAACTTGTCATGGATTGATTTTCATTTGAAGCCAGACTGAATGTGCAGGCATCAAGAACTAAAAATCTTATACCTTGAGCCAGTACTTTACCACTGTATTTCTGTGCTCTGCAGTGCCGAGGTGCTTTTAAAGGCATCACTGTCATTGTGGTGTGTCCTTATGTATATCCACACACCTAAATAGTTCCTTTAAAAATTTAACACAGCAGTAAGAACTGTGCGGTAGAATTTGTACTTTGTACAATTTTATATATTTTCTACCTTTCTCTTCAGTTCAATACAATGCACATTAACCACATAGTTTTACAATGTGATGTGTAACAAATGTCACGAGAGTTCCATACGTGTAATCTCATCGTAAAGTGTAAGATCAAAATGATTTCCGACCAAGATTTTCTCTCCCAAATCTAATGTTCAAAGCCTAGAAAGACGATGAGTACCCTCTGAAGAGGTAACAATATTCATTCACTTGCAGAAAGCAGCTATTCCTTGAACAGACAAACAAACAAACGCATACTCCGCATGGATGTATGGCAGTAAGGAACAGATAGAACTGTTTCGTGTTCTAGTGATCCATGCGTTTCAGTTTATGAGATTGTGGAGGTTTGTAAGACATCAAGAAGAGGAACTTGCACTAAATAACAACCAGCAGTAAATGATACTTTTAATCCCATGGTTTTTTCTCTTTTCAAATCAGTGAGGAATGTGAGCCATTAGATTGGTAATAAACACATAAGTGCTGCCGGTAGCAGGTTACTAGGGTTTAAATGAGTGGCTTCAGGTCTCCTGCTTGATTGCAGCACTTCATAAACACAAGAGACCTTTAGGTCATGACCATCAACCTTTACATACCCACGACAGTATCTGAATACCTCAATGCAACTCTGAAGTTTGGTGTTTTCTACCGGAGTCCGGACATCTGTTTAAGTTACATTTACGAAGCAAACTACACACTACTTTACTGTGTTCTACTCTTTGGCATCTTAATGCATTTGGGATACGAGTCTTCCTTTAAAAACAGAGATAGCAGAGTGCGCTGAAAGGGATGAGAGAGATCAAGGAGTCTTTGGGGAATTCTTTTGGACTGATGATTGATGCATAACGGATAAATTGATTTATTTGAAGTTGAGGCTTTTTTTTGGCAGCTGTTATTTGGAATTACCTACCTGAAGTGGCTTTTTATTAGTTTCACTATTTCTAGATTACTTTGGGCAGGATGGAAGGGCGGGGGTGGTAGGGGGAGGGGGGGAAACAGGGTTTGTTTGAAGAGAATTTGTCTGTAATCTGTTACAGCTGTGGGGGATCAAACTGCCAATTAAAACCAACAGGTTGGCTCCAGCCCAGATGAGGCAACCACATGTTTGAGTTTGATTGGTTTTCCATAGGGATGGAGGTCAGGCATTTCCTGTTACAAGACTCGAGGACAAGAACAACAATAAAAGTAGGCAAAAAATAAACAAACAAACAAAGCGTGGGGTTCCGTCCACCAATTGGCATCTCCAACAACAAAACGAACATGGGGTCCCATTACAAAGAGATTACGAGGGGATTGACAAAACAGTCTACTGTATATTTGTTGTTTCATGTGGTAATTCCTAGCTGGTGAGTTCACACGTGCAAACGCTGGAGATTGAACTTTGAACTGTAAGGCAAATCTCCCAGCTGAGGCCATTACAACTGCAAATTACCGTGTTGCAAATCCTTGCCCGATTCACAATATAAACAACTTGACATTCACTCCAACCGTCGTTTGGAAGCCACTTGTGCCGTCTCATTGCTAAATTCTGTCAGTAAACCAGGCAGCAGTACACAGAGGTGACAGGTCTGTCAAGTTTTGTTTATTTTTTGTCAAAGTCACAGATTTTATGTGATAATGGAAACTTGTCCCTCTATTTCCGCATTTCCACATCCACATATAACAACTTGGATTTATATAGCGCTATCCACACCGAACATACATCCAGAAGACATGAAAAGTGCTATATAAAATGCAAGGACTATTAATATTAAATTGTTTGACAGCAAAAGACTATCCTTGGAAGGTATATGGGAGGGAGTGAAATCCGTATTCCTTGTGGAACAGAATTTTAAATACTGTAATAGCAAATATGGTAAAAGCAGATTTAGTCTTAAAGATTTTTTGTATTAAACACTGATATCGTTTATACCAATTCAATGTGTTGCTAAACTTCTGTTTAAAGCTCTTAATTGTACAAAATACATATTTTTTGAACCCGCCCGCCCCCCCCCCACCCCTTCCTCCACCCACGCAACTAACCCTCAAAAAGCAGTCTGTCACAGTTTAAGTGGTGGCTCAAGAAACGTGTGTTGTGTGCATATGTGAGCTTTGGAAGCGGCTGGACAAATAAATCAGAGTGCAGACAGCATCTGTTCATACCACAGAAGTTATTTGACTCTTTTATTGGCATTCAGTGTTCATCAGGAAAGATAGAAGAGCTTCTTTCTGATGGCAAGGCCCTGATTGCCGTAAAGAAATATTTCTGAATGAAAGCCTTTCTCTCCCCTAAAAGGATAGGATGCTTTTAAGATAGCAGCACACACCCATAAAAAGATTTGTATTATGACTAGTCTGGCTGGCCTTATGCTCTTCCGCAGCAGTGGAATCTGACATATTAGACTCTGCAGTGTGCTGTCCATTATATTACTTCACGTAGCTATACTGAAGCTCAGACACAGAATGTATTGTATTTCAAATGTAAAAAGATTGTGTTGGTGGTAATCTGGTATGAAACTCATTAGATCATTTAAATTTAATCCTAAAAACTGTTTGATTATAATGCTCAAAGCAAAACTCAGTGTGTCAATACTATCTTTTAAAAAGTATTAAAAACATGGTGTTGTCAGTAGGATCTCAAATCCTTATGTTTGCTGTTGTCTAACTGATACCAGGATTTGGATTTTATAAACCTCGGCTGACACTCCAATACTAGGGGTGTACTACATCGCTTTGGTGGATGTTAAAGATCCCGTGCCACAACTCCAATGAGAAGGGAACTTTTATAATAATAAATAAAAAATAATGCTTGCACTTGATTTAGCACTTTTCACATCTTCTAGACGTCTCAAAGTGCTTCACACAATATACCGTAAAGTGAATTGACTGTATATTTGTGGGTGAATTATTTTCCCTGTGTCCAAGCCATGAATCCCCAAAATAAAATTGGTCACTCACTTCACAGCTGACTGTGGGATATTGCGCAGCCCTTCACCCTTCCCGATCCGGACCCCCCCCAGCCCAGGTCCAAATCTATGCCTGTCCAGTGCCTTGGGATGTCCTCCCAACATGAAAATGGAATATTGTATTGTTTGTGGTCCAATTCGATAGCATTTGTATAAATCAACTACTTTGGTTACTTTTTAGATATTCCTGTTGTCCATTTTCAGTTCTATTCAAATATTCCCTTTCTTAGTTTTTGCAAACACCCAATGAGAAATTATGGCTTGAAATCTTTGACCTTCGTCGCAAGGTTAATATCACCATTATACATATAAGCTAATAATGATGGCATGATTAATCATATCATTATCTATGCGAGGGAAAATTGCAAATAGGATTTCTTTGCATTAAGAATAATTATTTAAATAAATGGAATGAGAATCTCCTGAAGGATTATTAACCTTTGCAGTTACAATTCAAATCACCCAACATGACAAGTACATTGTTAAGCATCTATTGTTTACCAACCTCTGTCAAATAAAATATGCAGTTCATATGCACTTGATGTTGAAGTCCATTTGTCTGTAGACATTTTAAATTAAAAAACATAGATTTAGATGTCAGCCAGACTTGGTTGGAAGGACTTTCGTCTCGGAGTCAGAAGGTTGTGGGTTCAATCACCGCTTTGAGCTCATATGACACTCCAGTGCAGTGCTGGGGGAAAAACTGGGTTGTCAAAGCTACCATGCTTCGGATGAAACTTTAAAGGCCTGTCTGCGCCTGTTCAGACGGATATGGCATTAAATGAAAAGCGAAGGGAATTGTTTCCCCAGTGCCTTGGCGAGCAATCTCGAAACTAAAACTCACTTTATGACTGTTTGTAAGTCATTGCTGTGTGTAAGATACCTGCCATATTTGTCTACAAAGTACACAATTGCTAAACTTTACAGTGATTCATGGGAAGCACTTTGAGACATCTCAAAGACATGAAAAGGTGCTATATATCAAGCACAAGTATTATATCTTTACTATTATGTTCCATTTGCCTGACATAATGTTGAGATAAACATTCAGAAATCATCATCAGATACGATAACATTTTTATATATCTTATTTATAGGTTTAGTCCAAAATCTATCTTAAAGACAGAACTCAAATCCCCTTCCACTGCAACCTAAACTTCTTTGGTAGAGAACTTAAAGAAATACAAAATATGCAAATGCATATTCTTCTGTGTTTAATTTTCAAAATATAGCATTTTTACTTTAACAAATACTGTATCGCATTATTTACTGCATTTATGGATAAGCATTAATTGTTAGCACTGCAGGATTCTGAATGGTAATTGTAAACCAGGAAAATAAAACGTAAGTCATCTTCACACTCAACTAAGACGCTTGCTGCACCCCCTTCTCATGTTAGAACACATTTCTAAGCATGTTTGTTTCAAAGTATGTACAGGTTTCTGCTCAGAGTTAAAATAGCATCAATTACTAGCGAGAAAAAGCATGTTCTGTTTTACAGAGCTGTAACACTCCGTGCTGTATATGATACAATATAAATCACCATATTCTGAAACTCAAACTCCAATTAAATCTTACTGAAAGGAAACCTGAAAAACATGCAAAAGTTTAAGAATATTCATCGACATTTCTGCTGGACTTGTGCTTTATAAATCTTTCTCTGATATTTTTATCCACTTTTGACTTAGAAAAGGCACATTGATAATAATAATAATGATAATTATTACTAATCCTTGCAGTTGGCATAGGACTTTACAACGTTTTCTAGACATCTCAAAAGTGCTTCAAGGAATATTCTGTAAAGTGAATTGATTGTATATTTGTCAGCAGCCAATTGCACACATTACTTCCAAACTCTCGAAAGCGTGTCTGCCATCGAGTGGAACTGCAGACTTGTGTTTATGCAATCTTAGGTTTTGGATGCTACACTAGATCCAAGTTCCCCCGAATATGCCCAATTCTCTGGATACTTATCCAAGTGTTATGAGATTGAGATACTAGTCCATTAGCTTTCATGGTCCATTCGTAACTGCTATCTAAAGAACGTTTGTTAGGCTGTACCAGTTTGTATCACTCTCGAGTCAGAGGATTTGGGGTTTAGCCCCTAGATCGGGACTTTCATAGACGAGGCTGACACTCCAAAGAAACCTTGGAGGCGCACTGTTTTGCTGATATTCCATCTTAAACACTAAGGGTATGTCTGCCAGTTCAGGTGGATACTCAAGAGGCCAAAGCACTATTCGTAAAGGGGAATTTATTTCGCTGCCTTGGTTAAATGTGACCATTCACTTCACGGACATGGTTGTGAGCAAGTTGGGTGTTGCATTCACCTACACACTTTGCAGAAAAACTCTGTGAAGCTCTTTGAGACATTGGTAAAACAAGGAATCTATGTCAATGCAATGCTTATTAGTTATTTCAAAATAATAATGAAATACAACTGTTAAAAGTTATGAGCAGTAAGAAATGCTGAAGAAGTATGGCATTCGTAAAGATTCAGTCACAGTTTGTTGCATCTTCAACGAATAAAACCCTTTTTTTCCTTGGAAAAATAAAAAGGAAGGTTAAAGCTTTCCTGTGTTGGCCCAGTAAAAGCATCCATTGAATTTAATAATCAAATTGTCTGACAACTGCTTATTATATCAGCCCTGACAATTCATATAAAACATTAATATAACTCTCAACCCTTGTAATGTGTGAGGTGATGGCTGAGCACATGAACAACTCTACATAGATCTCTGGATGACTCAGACACCACTGTGCTGCTGTTGAAATCAATCACGGTCATCAAAATAAGTAGGTCCAGCAAAATCCCAATTTAAATCAATTTAGGGATTGAAGCATTAAAATAGTAAGTTCGGAGAATTGAATTTCAAGCGATCGCTTTGTAATTTCAATGCTGCTCACGCTCCCAGCCTGTCAATTGTAATGTTATTGGACTGCACACAAGGGGATCAGGACTTTATTTTATTCTAACAAAGCCAAAAGCAGATTTACACGATATGGTTCTGGAAAGGATTGGCGGGAGGTGGGGCGGTGTAGAAAGAGGGTGAAGGAAAATATCGGGTTTCTGCAAATAACCCTTGCAAAATAGTTCTGGAGTCTGGACTGATTGAGATGTGTTTGCAAAGGGTTAAAGGAAATGGGGAAAAAAAAACCTGTGCATATTTCTGGTTCCTATACGTTTCATAAATTTGATCCTATTTGGTTTGCTCAGAATGCACCGAGTTAGAAAAATATTCTAGTCGAAATATAATAGGGCACAATAAACCAGTCATTGGCAGCCCACTTCTCAGCTTAAACTATTTTATTGAAATGTTCAAGCCAGTTCTTATGAAACTGTAACTCTGTGCTCATAAATCAGCAGCGGAGCTATGCTTTTGCAGAGCTATAAACTGGAAAACAGAACAGTGCCTGAATACATTATAAGCCCAACGGTCTCCAGATTCCCATTGTTAATATCTTTTCAATTATATCTGATTAAGCTTTGAACTGAAAATTGTACTGTCATTACAATGCATTCTATACCAGTTCTTTGTGATATCAGTTGTGACTCAAATTCACTTGAATACAATCTGGGTAGGTTTGCCTGAATACTGACTGAATTCATTCACAGGAACCTACCTGAGGAAAGTGTTGAACGACTAATATATGACTGAATATCAGTCGATTTATCAAAGCGGGTACCCATACGTCTGCTAAAATTCTGGGTAAATTGATTTTTCTGCCATAGTTCAAACATTACAGGAAAGCCATTGATACACAAGATTTGACTGTGCACCACATTGACATCAGAGGTCCTGGGGGAGGAGAAGGAAAAATACTGTGTTTCCACTCATGAACACTGTTCGGTATTCCTTGGTAGAAGGTGTGTGATGGTGTGTGAAGGTGGTGGTGGGGGTGGGGGGAACGGGAACGGTGGTGGTGGTTGGGGGATGGGAAGGTAAGTGAGGATTCCTTGGAGCTGAACTGGTACTCAGGTGGCAGGCTTGGCAACAGTATATCAGAGTCGAGCTAGCCCTCTGTGTCTTGGCTGTCAGTTTCCGCAGTATTCTAGGGCAGAACAGCTAGCCTGGCTCATCATCAGGACCTGGAAGGGCAGACCAGTCACTGGGCGCAGGGAGCCATCCTGGCATTCGATATAAAACCGTATCACATCGTCGAGACACTCTGAAGTGCTTCACAAGATATACTGCAAGGTGACTTGACTTTGTGTATTTTGGCACATGAATTTGGCAGCCAGTTTGGGCACAGCCACGTCCCCAAACAGCCATGGGAGTAAGCGACCAATTAAGTGAGTGATAAAGTTAAGTGCACTTGTAAAAACCCATATACAAGTGCAGTTGTATACGTATATGGTTAGCACAACATGCAGCGGTTACATGGCGGCTTGTTGCCTCATCCCATAAATTAGACCCCATGCTATTTAAAACTCACCACCCTCTGAATTCTTTCTCCTGCCCCAACGCGGCATGGCCAGGAACACAATCCTTGGGATTTTCCCACAGAAGACTCAAGCCCAAATGTAAAGCTTGAAAGCTATGGTGGCTAACCACACAATCAAATACTATATATCAAATGTTTAATACTGAGCCAAGGCATGAACGCTATCAGACACAAAGAAGTCTTGATGCCTAAACTTGACAAACAAGCTACGAGACAATCAATGATCCGCACAGACCACTGCATTTTCGCTCAAAGCAACATTTCATTGGATTTTGTCCCAAGTTAAAAATAATTCTTCAATGGCATGATATGTGGTAAATTGATAGAGCCAACACAAAATAAACGCCACTTTACTGGCAAGCTTTCAAACAATAGCAGTTTTACAGCACAACTCCAAGTCGAATATTTCCCATGTTTCAAGAGCACTTTGTTCTTTACTATTCTTTTCCTGCAACATTGATTCATTAAAAAAAACATGTACAAGCTCGCTGATTGGAACAGCCACTCTGGAACCAGACAGGTGTAGTTTGTAGTAAGGGTCATTGGAGAGTAATCAGAAGCAGGAACCTTTGCTGATTTTCCTCTCCCTGGTCTCAGGGAAGCATGGCTATGTTGGGAGACCTTCCCCCTTTCCTGCTTCTCTTCCGCTGTTCCTCTCCGAACCGAGATCAGCTAACTCAGCACACAGAGGGATTTGAACCTGGGACCCTTCAGGTCTAAATCAATCCCACACCGTCCTATACATTTGATAAATGATCCATCAAGTGAGCTTCCTTCCTTCCCCCCCTACCACTCACCCCCATCCACCCCCACCTCATTAGCTATGAACGTCTAGAATTTGGAGGATGAAATTTAATTGTGGTACGGAACTCACGTTGGTCATTCAGAGGTTTGTTTTAAAAAAGCGAAAAGAAATCATAGGTAAAAACATTTCTCGTTCCCAAGACTCCAGAATACTATCCCCAACGTGAAGCTCGCTATATAAATGCAAGTTGTTGTTGTTGTTGACTTGGGAATTCCAGCAAGGCAGAAACGGCAAATGAGAAAGGAAACTAACCAGCAGCGTATAAAAGTTTTCTTTTGCATTTTTCTCCCACTCCTCTCTTGAAGGTGCTGAATCGAGTAGAATACAGTACTCCGAGTCTTTATACCCAAGTGGCCATTCATTGTGAGTGCAGGCAGTGGGGAGTATTGTAAGTGAACATGATCCCATATTCACTCAACACGTATGTATTTCTCAACATGGGCCATTGGCTGAGTGATCAAGGATCCTGGCTTTTACTCCATACCTTACCCTGGGGCAACGACTGCAGATTTAACAGTTACAGCCACCCTGGGTGTGAGACTAACACAGCATATTCCAGGGATCAAACATCATGTTTCTGGTCGCTTTGGCTCAAACAAGTACTGCCAAGCAGCTTTCCCAACACAGTCACTTCAGGTGCCAAGAAAAATAAATTAAAAATGTAATTTTAAAAGATAGTCAGCCTCTTTAAAAAAAAAGAGCGATATATAAGCAACTAGGAATTATTTTTGGAGCGCTCGTTTAAATGTTTATCACCATTATACAAGGATTTTATATTAAAAGTCTCACTAAAGCAGCAATATTTCAGCCAACCAAGTTTAGCATAATGTCTTGAAGTAACAGAATCTCTCCAGTGATTATATTTTCAGGCCCAGCCATGTGGCCTGAACTAATAGATTTCACTGTGTTAAAATAAACAGATTTCCCTGCTAAAAACACCAGACTGGGTTTTCTGTTTGGCTCATGGTATGTGGGAGGCATGTCTGTATATTGTCTGGGCTCATTCTTTCCTTCTTCTGAATTTCAGGACAGTTTAACAATTAGCTGGTTTATTTTACTTGACTGTGTCGCAAGAATGTAATCTAGTATTCTTGAGGTAACACGTTTTTTCCCCCCAAAACTCAGAAGTATTTTGTGGAGATTATTTTGTGTATACATGCCACAATGTCCCTTCTCCTGAGACATGAAGAACAGGGTTAAAGCCTATAACAAAGCAGAAGGATATTGTCCATTGTACATGTTTGATTCCATCAGTGCTTTAGGCACAAAGTGATCTTTGAAGTGACATTTTATGTGTTGAGCTAATGTAAAGCATGTGCAAGCACTCTTTGGACCAAAAATAACTTCTAGTACTTCCTTTTCCAAAACTTTGAAACGTTCTTGGATTGTTCCATTAATGCATGCAACTGAATTCTGGAAGGTCCACTTAAGGAAGTTATCAAAAGCATATGATTTTTAAGGTGTTGAGTGACTTTCCTTTGATATCAATCCGAGTGTACAGGGATCTCAGATGGTTGATACTGTAGTTCCAGAATGATCCATCTTGGAAGAGGCGTACCGCATCTTTAATAGGCATCCGAACCCCCCAGTAGTGAGGTCATTCCATTCATTGCATTACTCACTGCTCTCTTCATTTAATTACTGTAATCTTTTCTCAGCTGGTACTTATTCTTCTGCCAAAGGAAAAAGAAATTGGGCTTGCAATTTTTTCCAACTATTGTCATGTTTCGCCTATAATTGTGCAGCATTTCACATTATTGAGTGAATGATGTAACTATTTATTAAAATTAAAAGATGATCACGGACCATTTTGTAACTTTCATTATATTCCAGCAATGCAACAATCAGTATAACCCCTAATGAAGAGCGCAAGCTAACTTCCATTGCTCACTTTTTCTACATTGCTTTGTAAGTGCTACAAAAGAACCTTGTTAAAAAAAATCGTTAGGGAGGTTCCAGAACCCGAAAGCATATTTCAAATAAACATTAAAATACGCCAAATGTTCTGCCACTGTTCCTAAGGAAATAGCTGTGATCAAAACAAAATGGAACCAGAAATGGTGATTTGACTCTCTCAAACCATTTCTGAGTCCCACAGACTACTGTTGTGCCATCTTGCGTAAACAAATGTTGCATCAGATATTACGAGGTGTTGCATTTTTCACCGCTCTGTTTCACTTGATGCAGAATACTTGTATAGAGCATGCAAACATGAGGAAGTAGCTTTCTTCAAAAGTACATTGGCTTCACCCACAAAATTATACAGACAATTCATTTTACAGAAGATTCTGTGAAGCACTATGAGGCGCTTCTCAACAATGCGATAGGCGATATATCAAATGCAAGGATTATTATTATTATTATAATTACCAAGGCATCTGAAATGCAGTTTCACAATCCCCAAAGCTCTCTTGTCCAAACATCAAATAATACAAGGCATTTCCTTACAGTTCGCTATATCAAATGCAAGGATGATTATTATTATTATTAATTCTGCTTTGTAGGATTTCTGTGAATAACACTACTAAGTTGACGTTCATTTAGTGTTACCCAAAGAATTAGTTGTTATCTGCAAGTTAGGCGCAGTCAAATTTGCTCATACTTGTCAGGTAACACTAAGTGGTAACAACGTGTGATTCATAGTGGATGATTCTGCAAGCTTGGCAACCAGTCTGGTAATTTTGCACTTTACATTCCAGTCTAATTACAGAATCACTCGAAGCCTCCATTTGCAGTTCCAATAAATTTTTTCACTTTCTGAAGGTGTACATATGGAACGCTATGGCTATGCGGTTGATTGCTTCTAAGTCATTAGTAAACCTTACAATCCCATCAAGTTGCTGTTTGACTTATTGTTCCCAGTGAGTAGTCGGACGGAAAGAGATATATTGGTCTGTGCTCTTGACTAATTGACCTGACTAGCAAATTTGAAATTGCAGGACTGGCAAAGATACATTACCTGATAAAATTAGACTGGATGGCACTCCCACACACGCTTCCTGCTTCCTCACTGTGTTGAAATCAGCACTCATCATCCCCATATCATTCCTGCTCTCATTCAGTCCTTCCCAGGACTTGATGACAGTGGAATTGCCAGCCTCCTTCATGATTTTCCCTTCCTCATACAACATGTAGGCTTTTAAAATGCAAGCTTGACGCAAATCCAATTCTTCTCACTTTGTGTTGTTTCTCAACTACTCTTTTCAACCTTGGTAGCATTCTATACCATGGACTTAGTGGTTTTCTCGAGGTTAGTTAATTTAAATAAAATTCTAAATTACTGTGAGAGTGTCGCCCACGGAAACTATAAGGCTCACCAAAAGTGTTTCTTGTGTTCTATAGCTTTTAACACACTTTTGGGGTGGTGAACACAACTGGATACTGCAACTCATCAGACTTATTCCGATAGTTCAGTGGTTAGAGCACTCGCATTACAAGCGTGAGACCTGTGTTCGAATCCAGCAAGGTCAGGGTGAAACCTTGGGCAAGTTTTCGTACTCCACAGGCCTATTAATAATCCATCCAAAAAAAACACTATAATAAAATTGGATATTTCAAACCACTGCTGTGCGCAATTGGCTACAGCATTTCGCTCACAAATATACAGTCAATTCACTTTACAGTATATTCTGTGAAGTGCTTTGAGACATCTAGAAGATGTGAAAAGTGCTACATCAAATGCAAGGATTATTATCATTTATATTATTGTTATCATAAATAAGTTTGTAATTTTACCACGAAGCTCTCAGTATTTGAGTTAGCCTGATCACGACGATAATAGGGTATTATCACACTCATACTTGGTATATAATATTTACTTCCACATGTTTTTAAGTCAACAGTTCTATCTGTTCTGGCCCTCAGTGTACTTCTTGCAGAGACATCTGTTGGGCCATTAACCAGTTTAGAAGTAATAGCAGTGCCTCAAAGCCAGAGGAGCACAAATGAATTATTGCCTATTGATTGCAGAACAATTAATTAGGGGTTTATAGAAAGTAAATAAAGTAACAAAAGCCACTGAACAGAACAGACACTTAAAAAATTCATCCCCTGCTCAGGAGTCAACTCTATATATCAGAGAAAGCCAATCAAATGGAGCTATTTGTCACCCTAGCTATTTGGAGAAACCAATCAAGCTTTCTCATCCATCACCACAAACATGCACAACGGCCAATCCAATAGGTTATTGACGCTGAGTGCTGAAAAAGTGCATGAATTGGCGACTCAAGACTTCACGAAAATCCTGTGGCAAATGGAAATTCAGAACAGGGAGTAAAAGTAGTTGTCACAATAAAACTCTGCTGCAAAATACCGCAGTGTATTGACAATCAGTGCCATGAATCAACATACATTTCAAAAGGCAGAGGTGGGGGCAGTGAGCTTGCTTCACCACTTCCCTTTCAGAGCTGAACTCATTCACCGAATTGTTCGAGAGAACTTCTGTCACGTTGTCCCCCAAACGGTGAACGTCGGTCAGAATTCAAAAGCTTTCTTATTTAATTCTTGTTGATGGTCACAAACTATTCTTCATTTAGATTCACTGCATGATTTTTTAATTTTTTCCCCCAAAACAGTTGAAGTAAAATATATTTTGCAATTCACAATAAAGAATTCATAACAACAATACGTCAAATTTACGACAGGAGGAAAACACAGATCTTCCTCAACCCCCATCTCTTTCAGACAACTGTCTGGTCAAGTGAGAGGCGACATTCTCCCAGGCTAATGCTTATCCTGTTCTGCAATTGAAGCCAGGAAGTACAGTGTACATAACATCGGTATGCAGAGGCTCACATTGATTTTTTGCTATCTTTCTGTGCGGAAACAGCTGACCTCTGTACAGTGCCACGTCCAAGTGCACAATGGATGTTGGCAACAATATCTGGGTTTGGCATCCGAGCATTCCAGACTGCACCAAAACGTGAGCTCATTTCAGAGGCAGATTGGAAGGCTATAAGTTTAGGAATCTATGTACAGATGGACAGTAGATGCCCAATATTAACGCTTTAGTTGGTGGCCATACAGTCCCGACCCATTATAAACGGGTGAGATAACCGGTCAGTGCTACCTCATTCCTGCATTACAAGCGTGAGACCTGTGTTTGAATCCAGGTAGGTCAGAGCGAAACCTTGGGTAAGTTTTCCTTACTCCACACGCCTAATACTATCCATTAAAAACCACAATAATAAAATTTAGTCATTTCAATCCACGACTGTTTGTAGGACAACAACAACAACAACAATTTACATTTATAGAGCGCCTTTCACGTCGGGAGGACGTCCCAAGGCGCTGCACATGATGCGTGTGACCCGAGCTGGGAGGGGAGTGTTTGGGAAGGGGTGAAACACGAAGGGGAGGTTAAAGAGTTCGGGGTGGAACAAAAGGCACGATCGAAGAGGAAAGTCTTCAAACCGGCCTTGAAAGAGGAAAGGGAAGAGACGAAACAGAGGGATTGAGGGATGGCATTCCATAAGGTGGGAGCGGAGAAACTGAAGGCCCGGCCTCCGATGGTGGGGCGGTTCGGGTGGGGGGCTTGGAGCAGGCCAAGTCCTGTTGAACGGAGGGTCTGGGTGGGCGTGTAGGGGGAGAGTAGATCGGTTAAGTAGGATGGGGCAAGGCCGTGTACGGCCTTGTAGGTGAGGACGAGGATCTTAAATTCGATCCTCTGGAGGATGGGGAGCCAGTGGAGACGGGCGAGGGTGGGGGTTATGTGGTCGTGGAGGCGGGTGCGGAATAGTACACTGGCTGCAGAGTTTGGGATGGCCTGCAGCCTATGAATGGAGGAACTGGGGAGGCCGACTAGAAGAGAATTTCCGTAGGACACTGTAGGACACTGCTGTGCGCAATCGGCTGCTGCGTTTTGCCCACAAATATACAGTCAATTCACTTTACAGTACATTCTGTGAAGCACTTTGAGACGTCTAGAAGATGTGAAAAGTGCTCTATCAAATGCAAGGATTATTATTATTATCACGATCAACGTAGATCCTGCACCCTGTGCATATGCACTACATGCAGGAAGTGATATTAGAGGCAGCTCACAGCAATTGACATCTGTGGAGACCTTACAACTTGTTCAGGGTAGGGGGAAGGGGAAGGAGAGTGGGAGAGGGGGAAGAGTTAGTGGGGCAGCCGAAGGCACAGTCGAAGAGGAAGGTCTTGAGACCGGCCTTGAAGGAGGAAAGGGAGGAAGTGAGGCAGAGGGCTGTGGGATGGAGTTCCACAGTGTGGGAGCAGAGAGGCTGAAAGCCCAGCCGCCAATGGTTGGGCGGTTAAGGGGTGGACGCAGAGCAGGCTTGAGTCTGCTGAATGGAGGAGATGGGTGGGCTGATAGGGAGACAGTTTGTAGTTCAAATTGATAGGACAAAAGTGTAAAGATAAAAAATATTTAACCACAGCTATTTATTTTCAATTTGGAGAAAATTGAAAAGCCCGGCGAATAATAATTTGAAACCAATTAAAATTAATAACCGATAAGCCAATCCACCAATTATTTTTGCCTTCAAATGTGCGTCATTGCCAAACAGACACAATTACTTCTTATAGGATTTTTTAATTACACATAATGCCCACATCAGTGCAAGTTGTGTTATTTTCCCTAAAGATACAAGGATTAGTGTTTTTACCCTTTCTCTGTCTGACATTGTTGTAAAACCATCCACTTCCAAATGCACATCCGAGACAAGAAAAAGGCAAATGAATCTAATACATCTTAATCAATCAGTATGATTCTGGTGGGTATTGAGTTAGGATAGCCAATTGAACAAATGCAGGGCAAAGCACCAATGGGCGGAATGCCTTTGAGGGTCTGCTATCATGTACTGTTTTCAACACTGATAATACAGTAAATCATCACATTTTTACGTAGACCCTCAGTCTGGTTTCGATACCTTTAAACACATTGATGGGTGTTCACATGTGTCAAGCACCTGGCTGACCAAACTAATATTTTGGTTAAACTGAAAGTAATGGGAAGAGAAGAGAGCTAGCATTGAGGAAGAGGCTAGGAGATTAAACTAGTCAACACTCAGCAAATGGTCTGTTTAATAAATGACTGTGGAAACATTCTCTGGCTTTGTTATGTTTATAAAAAGCAGATTTCCAAAAGCACGGAGAGAGGCAGAAAGGCAAAGTGATTCTGAATTGAGAATTACAGCAGACAGAAGCATTGTGGCTGACAGATTGAACACTGATGGCCAGAGTGAAATATGTGAAAAAGATGAAACAATTACAAATCCTATTGGTTTCTAATGATAGAATTGTACTGGAAGTTTGGAAGATATATTTAGATTGTTTACAAGATCTAAAATTCAGATGTGACATTGAGACAATTTTATCGCACACATATAATCTTTGTGAGACTCCATTTCCTGTGCTCAGAGGGATTACAACCTTGGGCCCATCATCTTCTAACAAGCCAGAATTGGAGCGGAGAGTTTTAAATTAATGAATACAAATAATAATATCCTGCATGTTGCTCTGTAAATTAAATAGTGACCATTTGTTCTATTTCCTTTCTGCACCAAATTGATGCTGGGAGTGTTAGTTTAGATTTTTTGTACTATAATTACACAAAACACGAGTTGCCTAATATAGTAAAAAACATATATAATTTTATAAAATGTATCATGTTTAGATTTTATATAAGCTTCCATTCCAAAAATAGTTTACGAAGTACCCTTCAGGGCTAAACCCCCTACTTATAGCGTGCTGGGTATCACCACTGGAACAGATTTTTGTACTATCCTTAAAATGCTCATGATTTGAACACGAGTATACATAATTATACATCGTTGCAAAGCAAAGCACTCTAAGAATGTAATGTTCCCTAACTGAACCATTGATGGATATTCATCCTACCATAAACACAGGATACATTAAAATATATACATGTTTTAATGGATGGGAAAATGATTTAAGCATAGAGGATGCTTCAGTTCTATGTAGTTTTCTGTGGCAGTAGCTTTCATCTCTGACTAGAGCCAAAACACTAAAATGTAATTATTTTCACAGGGCTGTTTAAATGCTTGCAGGGTGACTGACTTTCTGTGTAAAAATTCAGGAATTAAAGTGAATGGTAAGACCATGGCAGACATCGCCTGAATGCTGAATGGCCTTCGATATATGTTCTGCCATTCTATTAAATCATGGCACAGAACCTTGGACCAATGTTCCTAGTTCCTATGTCCCTGCTCGGTACCCAGTTACCTGAGCTCAGCTGGTAATGGGAAGAAAAAGCTGTTTATATGTTAACACCTTATCGCTTAAGTGCCAGCGCTGGTGACACATTCTGTGTTTAGTTCCACGTACAGCAGCTATCCTTGAACTGTCACACGGGGAAATATTGACGGAAAAGGGTATTTAACATTTATTTATGTTTTATAAATTTGATAGCTCCAGTAAGCAACAGAGCAAGACAATTAAACAAACCCTCAGACATGACTTTTTTTTGAACTGAGAGTGTAGATGTGAAGACGGATGGGGTAGTCACAGGAAAAGTACCCCAAATGGCTAAGCATAAAACCACATAAATGTATTCCATACATTTCTGACGAAAGGTCATCGACCTAAAATGTTAAGTTACTTTCCTGTCTTCATAGATGCTGCCTGACCTGTTGAGTGTTCCCAGCAATTTCTGTTTTTATTTCAGATTTCCAGCATCTGCAGTGTTTTGCCTTTTGTTAGATGTATCCCATACCTTTCTTCATATCTTTGCCACAATGGGCATTCATTTCTATCTTCTTGGAAGTAGCCTGTGAGATGCTACACTCACAATTCAATAGTGTATTGCTTTCAAAAGCCCTGTAAAGAGAGTTTAGTGCGGTGGACAGACGCACAATCGTATGGGTACAGCATCTAAACGCAGCTTTCTGTCCTGTTGTGGCAAGTGAACCTGACCTATGTATGACATACAATATGTTCACAATCACAATCAACTGCCTCCTACTGATAGACAAACAGAAACACTGTGAGGAGGTAGAGCTTTAAACTACCAACAATTTATTACTATATGCTGATAATTAACCTCAGGCACATTTCCTTGCGTTTACTTTATTAGGCGCAGCCTGTTCTGGAGATTTTTGGATATGATTATTTTTAAGCATCTGGGAATTTGGGCTAATAAAATGCCAGAGTAGCTGTTAAATTATTTGAGTAAACAAGTAAGGTGGCTAGTTAGTCTGCCATTGAATTTACAGTCTTGCACGATGTGTGTGTTTTGGACTTTTAATGCATTAGGCTGGCTCAGTTAGTAACACTCAGTTGGTAACAGGACTTTGAACTGATATAGTCTAGGCTGAGATTCCAGTGCAGTGCTGGGCTGCTCATCTTCAAGAGGGACATTAAACTGAGATCCCATCTGCCTGTTCAAGTGGAAGGTAAAAATTGCCCAGCACTATATAAAGAGAGAAAGGAATTTTCCCCAGTGTGCTGGGAAATAATAAATTAGCATTACTCATCACTGCCAGACTGGATTTCTCAAAAACATTATTTTAGTAGTCCTGTACCTTCTAGAAGTCTGAGACAATCTGGAAAACTGCAGTCTGTATCTTCTCCCGCAATAGGCTCTTTGAATCAATTACCTCCATCTTTATTGTCTCTATTTCATGGATTTCAAGATTTTTTTTTATGTTTAAATGTCTCCACACTCTTGCCCCCATTTCAAATCTCACCTTCTATGTCCTGCCCTTGAATCGTGCATCTCTGATTTAAAAGTCCTTCTAAAAATAGCTTTTTGATCATCTCTCTCCCATCTACAGACTCCATCTTGCTGGGATTTCCACTACGTCATTTTAAAGTGCTTAAAGCATTATTCCACATGGAAAATGCTATTCAAGCGCAAGCTGTTATTAAAAGTTTCCCCTAGCCTATTAAAATATCTATTATCTTTCGAATGGTACAGGATGCAAAACTAAAATTCTGTTTTTCCTAGTCATGAACATACAGGAAAACATTTCAGAAGACAGACAGACAATTGCGCAAATTGGATTTGTAAAGGATGTTGGGTCAGTAAAGGTGACATTACTGAGGCATGATTGTATTCTGCGATATCTAGTTTCCTGAAACGTTAATATTCTTCATATGTTAGGAATGTTTGAGGACAGAGGCACGTACATTCACAAATCATACAGCACTTGTCTAATTATCCATCCTGTTTTAAGCACTTAAAACCCTTTGAATACGAGTGTTTGAATTCAGTCATATCCTCCTGTGCTTTCTCCCACCCTCGATTGATTGCTTCTGATCTCATTTGATGCATTTCAACAGGATCAGTTTATGCATAAACCAGGAAAAAAACAAGTGGGGAATGCTGCAGAATGGAGGAGAGTCGAAGTCATTGCAAAGATCGCCATCAAGCTGAAGCCACTCATTATCCTGGTTGGATGAGATAAATCTATATAATTAGAGCTCATCATTACTGCTTTATGATCAATACGATGCAGTATGTAACTACAGAATAGGGGTGAAATCTGCAGTATTTCTTAAAGTGTCCCTCAGAGAGTTATCATTAGAGGCTTCTTTGAATGGAGCTCTTCCAGGAAAACAATGTATAAACACTTCTCTCTTACAGTAACTCCTTAGCCTGTAGTGCTGAATGAGCAAGGGAGCAATGCTGTCATCAGGGGCAAAGGCCAAATCGCTCTACCTCCATCACAGAGGAGAAAAAAACAAGAATTTGTCAAAGGATCAGTAGATACAATTGCAGGTGGAAATCAATGTAGAATATAATTTGCAATATTTCTTCATGATGGGCCTTTTTATTTTGGTGGGGGTGTGGGCGGATCCTAGGAGATTGTGGATTTCAGCTCTCCTGTGCAGAGAAAACAATATTATGTTGGCACACTGACTCCGGGAAAGCAGTACATTAAACAAATAAAAACAAGCTGGAGATCAATTTAGAGGCTGAAGCTTAAAAAATAAAATCACTCACACCCACTGAGGTCATAAAGTGTTTTGCTAAAACTCTGAGAAGATTGTTTAACTGGAGAGTTATGCGTTTAATAAATTAAGGAACACTTTAATGAATACCACAAATTTTACTCCTTATAGTTATGTCCTCTATTATACTGCTCATGGTGTAAAGAGCAACATTTAATTCTTAATCACCGGTATACGGCTATTGAAAGTCAATAATCCAGTCTTCTGCAATGCATTTCTTATTGTCTTATGAAACACTGTTTATGTATAAAAGATTATTTGTGGGACAATGTTGTGCCATTTGGCTCCTGTGTTTCGTCCACAAAATATACAGTCAATTCTCTTCACAGTGTATTCTTTGAAGCGCTTTGTGATGTCTCGAACACGTGATAAGATGCTACATCAAATGCAAGGATTATTATTGTACTATAAATTGCACTTAAAACAAACAAAGCTTTGCAATGCATAATCCTACCTAACTATCAACCTTTTTTCAAATTTTTCACTGGAATGACAGCATACCTGAATTAAATATAAACCGTTGACCAATAATGTATTTCATGTTCGAATCCAGGCAGATCAGGGCAAAACCTTGGGCAAGTTTCTTTACTCCACACGCCTAATAATAATTCCTAAAAAAAAAAAAAAAAAAAAAATTGGTCATTTCAATCAACGACTGTTTGTGGGACACTGCTGTGGGCAATTGACTGCCGCATTTCACCCACAAGTATACAGTCAATTCATGTTACAGCATCTTCCGTGAAGCGCTTTGAGATGTCTAGAAGACGTGAAAAGCACTAATATCAAATGCAAGGATTATTATCATTATTATTCATATTAAACAATAGTAGGGTAAAAATTGCAGTAACAAAACTCATTCCATTCCTTATTTCAGGAGTGATGTTGCACTGCGCTTTAAATCACTCCCCCCCCCCCCCCCCGCCTGCCCCCCCCCACCCCGCCATAAACATTGAATAAAAATAAGTCTATAAACCAGACAGAAAAACCATCTTAATAAAGTGGACACAGGTCTAAATAGTACCTCGTGAATAAGCATCATTCCTGCTCACATACTTCAGTGGAATCCTGCCTGAAATCCTCAGACCCGTTGGGGGGTTTAGCAGAAATAGCCAAGCAGCACATTGTAAAACTCAAATGCCTGCTCCAACATTTTCAATTACATATGTTAGCTACATTTTTCTGAAGAAAATCACGGTACACGGTGGATCACAGTTCCCCAGTGGCTGATGCTAGACTCCTGACTGACAAATAATCTCATTTGTCGATTTATTACCCCCCTCTGTTTTCTATTTTTCAAGCGAATTTTGTGTCAAGCAATCACATTTTTAAAAATATTCTTTGATGGTCCCAAATGTGAAGCTTCTAAGATGCTTCTGAGAAATCAAACAATGCTGTGGGTTACAGGACCTCTATCTGATAAACCAATAGTTTAATCACACCTAGAGTTACAATGAGATTTTCAAGGTGTTTTGTTTCTAAAACCATGCGGACTTTGCCTTTGCTCTCAATGTTCTTTAAGTAAACATGAATGAAACCCCACAGACAGCTTGAGATAAATTGGGGCATAATTCCTCGAGTTACATTTCCCCCAGTTTTTGGAATATCATTTACAAGAACCACACGCCAAATCTTACGTGCAACAGCTATATTTACATGGCTTCTTAAAACATCAGCCCATCTCACCTATTTCCTTGTTCATTTCCTTAAGGATTTGGGGCTCCATCCAATTTGAGCCAATTGCCCTGTAGATGTTGACCTCTACATGTGTTCTATGTTCCTGAGCTGCATTTGAGTTCATCCGGGATTTGTCTAAAGTCTTGACTCAATATCTGTAGAAAAATTAAGAACAGCACTTTTCTAGTTTCTTCTGCAATATTTCTGCCCAACTTGATCTTAAAAGATTGATTAGCAGTATTCCATTTGCTTTTGCAAAATAATCACTTCTGATTAATATGTTAAGAATAATCCTTGCATTGATATAGAGCCTTGTCGTGTCTTTGAGACATCAGAATTTACTGAGATTTGTCGTGATTATGTATTTGTAGAGAAATCCATCCTCTTCATCATTTCATTTATCCACACATGAGAAAATGATTTTTCAGCAGCTTTAAATAAAATAATAAATAATAACAAATGTAATAATCCTTGCATTTGCAGCTTTGAGACGTCCCAAAGTGCTTCATAGAATATACTGTAAAGTGTTGTGACTCTATGTTTTGTGGGAGAAAATACTAATTAAATACAAATCCCTCTTAAAATGCAGCTTAAAATACTAATTGGATCAAATGGACCATTTCAGTGCCATATTATTCTGGCTGAATTGCTAAACCTGGAAAGACCAAAGCCAGGATGGCTTCTCTGTACAGCCCCAGCTGAGAGCAGCACACTCACCAAGCACATGATTCAAATTAACAAACGTTCCAGTGATGGTTTGTGGTTCATAAACTACAACTCTGCCCACGGCACCAAAGGGCTGTGCCTGGATCAATTCTTTTTGATGGTCATTTTCCTTCATTCACTTATAATAATATACAGTATAATAATCCTTACATTTGATATAGCGCTTTTCAAGTCAGAGTATACTGTGAAGTGAATTGACTGTATATATGTGGGCAAAACGTGGTAGCCAATTGCGCACAGCGTTGTCCCATAAACAGTTGTGGATTCAAATGACCAATTTATTATTGTTTGTTTTTGAAGGGATTGTTGTTAGGCATGTGGAGCAAGGAAACTTGCCCAAGGTTTTGCCCTGACCTGCCTGGAATCGAACCCAGGTCTCTCACTTGTAAAGCAAGTTCTCTAACCACTAAGCTACAGGACTTATAACATGGGGCCTGACATGTTGATCTTGAGTTAGAAAAGAGTTGTCCTGTATCTCTTTCTGTAAACAAAAATCATGATCTGAAACCTCTTCAACCCAAACTATTAATCCCCCCAAAAAATCTGGCATTCCACTCGCTACCTTACATAATCTTCTCTTAATTACACAGTGTGGTAAATTCAGCATATTGAAGAATGAAAATCTCGCACAGTAAATGCTGAAAGGCTGGCTTTTCAGTAAAATATCACTTTAATTTTACTTGAGTTAACATTCTGTGTTTCTCTTCTCGTACCCCACCCTCCCCCCACCAAAAATCTTTTTTTTAAAAAAAATCCTATCAGCGCATTGCCCCAGCTGGAAAACAGGACAACCTGCTGTTTCAATCTGTTTTAACTGATCAACCCTGCTGTCGAAAGTCACTCCTTTTGTTTCCAGATCCCTGCACAATGAACATATACAATGCTACAGACGTGTTAGATGTAGTGTTCTAGCCACTTACCCAAGAAGGGCAAAGACTGAAGAAAGGTGGGTAAAGATTATAAACTTTATTATTGAACCTCTCATTTTAGTAAACGATGAGCTGTATTTAGCTTCGCCCAGAAAGTATACAGTCAATTCACTATGGAATATATTCTGTGAAGCACTTTGAGGTCTTGAAAATGTTATAAGGCATTATGTCAATTGCAAGGATTATTATTATTTAGTAAAACATTGTTGTTCCTCTGAGACAGACAGTTAGCTGATGTTTATTTGGTGAGTTGTGTTTGTATTCTCAGCTGCCTGGCATCAATCTTTATTCGGCAGAGTTTCACAACTGACAGTGAAAGCCCTCCCTCACAATTCTCACTCATTCAGTCAGAATAAATTCTAATTGTAGTTCGTTCTGTTTTTATGATTGAGAATTTTTTCTTTATCTCTTCTGCCTCTTTTTCTGAAAGCGTTAGCTTATACCTCAGCAAAGTCTTCTAACATGCTGGCTTCTCCTCAGCATTTTTGCCAATTCTTTTAAATGTTCTCTTCTATTAGTCAGTAAATGTCTAACGACTATACAAATATCTTCTCCTTACCCAATATCCAGAATCACTTAAAAGCCCTAGATTATGATGAGCAGCTGATTTTCTATTCCCCATGTCCATGACTCACAGGTCAACTGCACTGACCCAAACTCCATTTCATAAGATGCCATTTCAAATGCAAGGATTATTATTATTATTATCCTTGTGGACCCTCCTTTGGATATTAGCGGAGGTTTGCAGATTGGGATGAACAGTCAAGTCGCTAATGAACAAGGGGCGCAAATGAACAGTTAGGTTGCATAGGGAATGATATTTCTATGTTGCTGCTGGTGCTTTGGATTTCATCCAGCAATGTAAATGGACTAGGATGTCGCTGCCAGAAGTCTACTTTAGCACTGGCTCGGTTTGAACATGTTCTCAAGTATGCCTGCGATAACACAAGGCCGGAGGAAAAGTGGTGACAGAGTCGCCATATAAATGATATGTAAGTAGGAAGCTCATTACTTCACGTAATTTGATTTATTTTGTAGACGATTAGCTTAGCTGCACCTTGAGGCTAGCATTTTGTATTTGTATTAGACAAAAGCTTAGCAGTTCCGCATTTGGTGTGGAAAAGGAAAAGTAAATAATGCAATGCTGGGTGTGTTTACTAAATGCCTTCAAGGTGAATTGCAGTATCTGGCCTCCTCAGGGAGCACAGAGGCCAGTTAACACTCAAATCCTCTCTTCATTAAAGTAATCAACTACCATTTCCTTGGATGCAGCAAGGGAAATCCTTCCCAGATCAAAGCTGTCTCATAAGAGACTAATTCTGAACTAATTAATGATACAATTAGGTTGGAATGATGAAATAATGACATTCTTGAACTGCACCATCAGCAGCTGGCACCACTTGTATTCAAACTGCTTGTCTCCATCCACAAGTCAAAACACCCTGCCACAAGTGACTTCTTCATCGAGATAAATGTCTGCAGAGTTAAAGGGGCAAAATCATCACCATTGGGAGTTTTAGGAGTTTCGGCTCCATTCCTTCCACTCCTCAGTCTCCTCCAGGAAATGATAAGAGAGCTTTCTCAGCACCTTCAACACCAGCAAGAGTGGTCTATTCTCCTCTCTAGTGTCATCGATGCGATGTTTCAGCCACACCTTTTATAGCGCTCCCTGTTGCAGCAAGAAAGCATCAGTGGTCATAAGGAGCCAGGCGTGAGAGAAAATTAGGTGTAATTGTGTGTGTGGGGAGGGTGGGGGTGTAAGGAACAATGTTTATTATGCACATTTACTGAATGCTACAGTACTGTATTTAACCACTTATTTATACAAGCAGAGAAGAACGCTTAATCGGGTCAAGTTTGACCTTTTGGGCTTAGAATCATTCTTGGAAACTGTGAAGCCCATCTTCACTAAAAAGGGAGTACTGCACTCAGCCGTCTTGGGATGCACATCCAATTCCTCTCAGTGTGGGGGATTCCTCTCGGTGTGGGGGATTCCTCTCGGTGTGGGGGGTGGGAATGAGAATCTATCCATTGTTAAATAGTGATGATGAGATTTAAATGGAACCTGAGTTATCCAAAATAACTTGCCCAGCTTTTCTGTGGAAATTTGAATGTTCCCCACTGAGAACACAAGTGAAAGTATGCCTTGAACAGTCACACAGCTTGGAATACGGTTGACAGTGAGTCCAGATCTGAGTGGATAGCGCTCAAAGAAATCTATATTCTGTCGTTTGGAGGATGGGTGGGAATGTGGGTTGGAGACTGTAAATTGGAGCTGCAGACAAAAAAAAGTCAAAGCTTTGATAAAATTATTGTTGTTAATTGGAATGCTCACTGCAGAGAGAATTACGATAAGTTTGTAAGATGATAAAGTTTATTTTATTTGTGAGTTTAATTGATGTGGAGAATTAGCCACGGTCAGATTGGCAGAACGCAGTGTGCAGCAAGCATTGTATTTTTGACAGCGCTTCAAAGAATACGTTTTTTGAAAATTGTATTATTCACTCTGAACTCAGAATGAGTTCATGCTGCAGCACGAGAGGGAAGAAAATTGTTCTTTCTGATTGATAAGAGCAAGACTGAATTCTCTGGATCGTTTTCCTGCAGTAGCTATTTGTCAATGTACATCTAATTTAGGCACACTACACTATACCAATTTAATGCATTCATTTTCAATGCAGCAATATTTTACTTTGAAATAACTTGAAAACTTAACTTGTCCCCATTACATCTCTCTTTTAATGGACCAATTAGCAACTGTTCTTAAAAGAACATGATTTGATATACATTGTCTTGGAAGTCAAATACAGGAAAAAAGTAGACTAGCCCTTGGGGATTGGGGAGTACAGTGGGTTCGCAATCTGCCTTTCACCTCTGGGACGTGACTAAGAATCCAGCTCAGATGGATGGAACAAAGACTCCTTTCCCTGCCAGCTGCAGAAGTCTGACATGTAATGCGTTTGGATAGTCTGAACCCATTCCTGAAGGGAGAGGGTTGTGGATCATAGCACAAACTGCCCACAATGTCATCAATTTATATCCTATTCAGTCGGATACAATCTTCTGAGCTTGGATGCAGACATACTCGGATGCAGGCTTTATCCTTTTGTCCAGAATTTTCATACTAGGTGTGAGCCATGGGGAGAATTCATTCCCAATCTTAATATACTTTCGGACAGAAAATATACAGTCAATTCACTTTACAGTATATTCCGTGAAGAGCTTTGAAACATCTTGAAGACGTGAAAAGGCGCTATATCAAATGCAAGGATTATTGTTATGTTTCCTCTCTTGATGAGCACAGACTTTCCTTGAATGACCCAAAGTGTACAACAATTTGTTTTTTCACTTAATCCTTTTACTCGGAGCAGTTTGTAGCTGTGGATCAGCATAGACTGATCTTCCATAAAAGCTATTTTATCCAACAGATAAAATAGCTTCACGGAAGATCAGCCTATCCTTTGGCTCTCATTTTATTACTGCAGAATGAGGGTATGGTATAAATACTTTAATATCTGATCCAGCTAACTTCAGTTTAAAGGTCTTATAGCAATTTGGAATTCATCATGTCTGATGAAAGACAAGAGATTTTCTATTTCAAGTAACTGAAAGATAATTTCACTGCTGATCCTCTGTGATTTGGAGGTCTGAAAATCTGTCATGAACATCATTATCTCAAGTGAATCAAATGTTGAGTCTGTTGTCCCACTTATGTGCCTTTCATACATATTTTCAACATATTTTCACTATAACAGGTGATTTGGAGGTCATCTCGTTTCTCCAGATCTATAGCAGAGAGTAGGTTCAAAGAGCATTGCACTCAAAGTCAACATGACTGTAGAAAGTTAGAGTAGGTCAACAGAGCTGTGAAACAAAATGATATGTACGGGAACAGATGCCAGTTGACTCTCCTTTGCTCAGTTGCTTATGCAAACCGTGTGTGAATTTGAAATTGCAATTTCAGCCTCTCACTTTTTAGGGATCAAAATATTTGGACGTTTTAAGATTTATGTTCAGAGCAAAATCCCCGTCTTTGTAGGTCAGTGACCTACATGATTGCACATTCCCCGTCTCAAATGTTCTGAAACAGTAATTAATGCAGACAGAATGTATTTTTGCCCTCTCCAATTCTCTGTACTCGTCCTTTCAGCAGGCACCGACTCATGTTTGGATATGGGCCAATGAACATTAGCTAGCCTCTTATACCTTACCTAAGTGACCATTCTTCAACTGTGAGTCCAAACGGTGAGTTATCAAGTTAATTACCATGGTGAATCACATCAGAGCATAGCCCTCATCAGAAATCGTTATTGACATGCTCTCTAATAGAATAGCATTGTGCGTACCCTCTATTAGAAATAATATCATCGGTAGCTCAGTTGGTCATATACCTGAAGATTCAGGATTTGAATCCCAATGGCTGCATTTTGCTATTCAATACCTTTATCAATAATAGTAATGATGACAATCCTTGCATTTGATATAGTGCCTTATCACATCTTGGAGACATCGCAAAGCGCTTCTCAGAATGTACAAATACATGCTATAAATACAAACCTCTAAACAATATCCTCCTTGAGAAAAATTGTCTGAAAGGAATGTTGTACAGTTTTAAACAAGACACTGAAATGCAAACTATTAATCTACAGGCAAACTACATTTTCTACTTGTATTACATGTGTGCATTTGATTGCAAACAAATAACAGCACCATTGTATCAATCCAAAAATACAAAATGTTATTGCCTGCAGTTTTCATGGGAATGGTCCATTTGAATGCTAAAATGCAACACAAATCAGTTAACATTGCTTCAGTCTACACTAATGGAAACAATTTGCATTGCAAATTAGTCAAACATTTTACAGGCAAATACTGTAAGACTTTTGTTTACACACACATAGAATTCATTTAACCTACTGCAGTACACATTAACCTTTCAGTTAAGCTTGTATAAATAATAGAGCATGTTCTAGTAAAAGGCAAGTGACACTATTTTTAGACATAAATTGTGATCTTATACAAAGAAAAGGTGTTAAAAGTTTTGAGTATGGTAAATGATTGGATAGTGTGGCCATTGGTAGGCTGTCTCCACTTGTCCAAAACAGAGAGCAAAAATATGAGATAGCTTGTAGCAGATCCACAAGGAATATGAAAC
This sequence comes from Hydrolagus colliei, assembly GCA_035084275.1. Lineage (NCBI taxonomy): Eukaryota > Metazoa > Chordata > Chondrichthyes > Chimaeriformes > Chimaeridae > Hydrolagus > Hydrolagus colliei. The sequence continues at coordinate 7,299,120 of CM068751.1, read as the reverse complement.
TTGCTGCCAGAAGCAATAGCTGAAGTAAAAAGCATCAATGTATTTAAGAGGAAGCTTAACGCAAGACAAGATTAGAGGAGAATACAGGGGATGGAGGCTTGCATAAAAATAAGAGAGAATAAGAGGGATGGAGCTTTCAGCGTCTTGGGATGTCCTCCTGACGTGAAAGGCGCTCTATAAATGTAATTATGTTGTTGTTATTGTTGTTGCATAGAGCATAAATATAAGTTTAAAAAAACTTGGACTAGTTGAGCTGTGGGGCCTATTTCTATGCCATATCATTCAATGTAATTTGGGTTTAACAATTGAAAGCGTTAACTTAAATGTGTGACTTGAACTCTTCCACTTTTCTAGAGTTCCGTCCTCCCAGAGTCAGGAGACGGAGAGGTTTACGGCAAGGAACAAAGAGAACCCAACACTCTGACCAATACTCTCAGTAGAAGTGGGAAAGCCAAAGAAATACAATCTACTGCAGCTATGGAAACGTGAAAGATTACTCCATCTGTTCATTCCCTCCAAGACTCCACTCCCTTTACTTGTACGCTACGAGAAACAAGGGCAGATTAAACGCTGTGCTACCTTCGGAGCCCACAGTAATCTGAAACTCAGTGGACGAGAACATGTGAATTGTGTTAGGATATACTTATATGTATTGCACTACAATCCAGTTATTGAAAATAACAGGTCTTTCTCTGTGCCTATTGTGTCTATTTCTGTTAGCGTAACATTGTTAGTTCTCACTTACTGAATTTTGTGCCAGCTAATACATTTTACCAGGTATAAACTCTGAGTCACACAGTCTGTCTTTGTTATGTCTCACATGTCTTTTGTGGTGGAATTCATTTACTTAATTTAAAAAGTTTCAGTGGTTCCTTTATATGAAAAAAATAATATTCAGTTGTTAGATCTAGATGTACAGTCCAGACAATTGAAATAATAATTTTGTATTAAACAGATTGTTAACTTGTAAGGAATTGACTTGCCCTTCAAAATGCAGTCATGCATCATGGAGTATTTTTCAAAAGTCCATCTTTGTCAGTCCAAACATTCCTCAGAATCAATCTTGTGCATTTGGAACATCGGAGAAATACATCACAGCAGGAAAATGAGGAAAAAAATACATCAAGGTCACTACTTCCACAGAACATGCACAATCCATTTCACCATGAAATACCACGCCCATTTACCATTTCATCTCTGAAAGAAATGTTCTGCATAAACTCCAAATGTACTGGAGCAAAACATCCATTAATCCCTACAATGTTGAAACCTGCTCTACTCTGCTGCCACTCCATCCCTGAAACAATCAATCGTCACGACTTAGGCAGGACTCGTGATATTAGTCTATACTGAAGCCAGAATATCTGATCCTGGTGCTCAACAGATATTGACCAACTATTCTTTGGAAGGCTTAATCAATACAATATCAAGTGCTTTGTCAAATGTCTAATCTGCATATCCATGACATAATGGCACAATAAAATGTTTCTTCACATCTGTAGGCTCAATTGAAGCTTGTTCCTTTTCTCCGAATGGTCATTCTACATTATATGGCATTATATAAATGCTAATTATTTTTGCACTCTCACTTCTGTTGTTCAGCTGTCCACAGAATCAGTTGCACATCACAATACCAAAGATTCCACAATACACTCTTTTTGTTAACTTATTTCTTAGTTCTAAATATGCTGGATGCTGTTTGCCTGCTCCCTAGGTCAGGAGGTTTTCTATTGTACAAGTGGAGGAGCAAAAAAATGTATTTTTTAAAATGTGATATACATTAAACATTTCGTAAATGGAAATAAAGGCCCAGTAGCTTTCAAAGTAATGTACAACATTGGATTCCAAACCAGAGGGTCAGAAGTTTGAATCCCACCCTTAGTTAACATTTGACCTGTCTTATCCTCACTGAGTGAATTTTTTGAAGCGACAGTTAAGAGACGTGATGGATCAACCAGCAAACTGTTTCATGTCAGAGGAGGAGTTGCTGATATGTACCTCATTTTGGCTGATCAGAAAGTGACATAAGTGGTGAGAACGGTGTAAGCTGTGACCCGCAGCTTCCTGACCTCTTGAAGGAGTGGTGGGCGAAAGCAAACAGGGATCACATCACAAAGGGGGTATCTAATATAATTTTAAAAATATATGAATTAGGTCATCAATACACAGGCTCTTATTGACTATCCAAAAATGCTATACTTTGTCAATTGCTAAACAAGACATCCATCGGAGTAAAATTAAACTCATGATGTTGGAGGTTTGCTAATTAAATTGACTAACTTGTACGATAAATGATTGTTCATCTGAACTGATCAGACCTTTGTGTAGAAAATAAGGTAGACAGCAAAGGGTGCATTGGCTTGATCCTAGTTGTCAATGTTGATGTACACAAGGTGATTTTTTTGTTCTATTTTAGGTAATTAGGTCATCTGTTTTTTTTAATCTCTGGTAGAAAATGTCTTTGTACTAGTTTGAATTATTATGCCTAAATAAATTGAAAATATAAAGAGGCTGATGAATGTTGATGCCTTTGTAATTATCCAGCCCTAAGACCATTCATTTTCCATTATCTATCAGGAGCTTCAATAGACTTGTGGTTGTTTAATATTCTGCCCTCTTCGTGACAGGGTGAAAAGCTTTGTCTGGATCCATTTTAAGTCTATCCTCAAGGTGGTTAAAGAGAAATTGATTCAAAATGAGTTTCCATGTGTTGTGTGAAATCATGATTCACAACAGACCAGAGTTAACAAAATCTACAATGAAATCCTCAGTAGCTGCATTTCTTTCACATCTGTTTATTTCACTCCTCAGTCAGTCTTTTCTTGTCTTATTTTATGACGGTGTTTGCCTCCCCACTCCATATCCCACCTTACTTCTCTCACTTAATGTTTGACATCAATAAGTGGTTTTGAATGCTGGAAGGCCAACCAGCAGCATAGAGTTACACTAACAGCACCCGGTTGACCACTCTGTACACAGAGTTTGGGGCATGCAGAACCCATACTTCAGAGCAAGCGAGTGCTTAGAAGAGAGAAAGAGGAAAGACGATTGGTAAAATAAAACGCACACTTAAGTCTGCTTTTTGCATCTGATCTTAACCTTTTCCTTAATGGAAATGCATTTACATGTTTAGAGAGTCTGAAACATAAGTGACGAAGAACACTTTCCATAACATGGCCATACATCAAAAATTCAGGCTACTTGTCTTTATTGAATGAATTCTTTCTCTGGACTTTTCTTAATCCTCACAGCTAGTTGGCCCAAAGCAGATGACGTGAGTAATTTCTGTAGTCACTGATTGCTGAGCTGCTCAGCACATACCAGTGTTTAAATGTACCTGCCAATGACATGCGGCAACTGAATGAGATAGGGTGAGGAAAGCTGGACAGCTAATTGATGTTATCGAAGTCAAAGGAGTCTGCTTGATGTTAGTCTTGGATATAATGCACATGTAAGTTCACTGAAGCGAGTTGTAAAAAATTCCAACATTGATTCGTGGATATAAATTATAATTTAATATACTTTATTGGATTGCAGAAAGAGAAGCTGGAATGTTACCAAAAATTATGCAAGATTAATGAAATAAATGTTTTAAACATTATGCCTACCTCGATTCATTATTTCTGCCTCTTTTCTCACTGTCAAAGATAGCACTCTGGGCGACAAGCAGTGGGACGCGTGGGCTGAGATTTATCGCAAACCAAGTGATTCCTGGACAATCACCGGACTGAGGGTCACTCTTGCACAAACGCCAAATCCCTCTTACCACCTACACATGGGAAATGAAGCAGAGCCTCACACTCGCAGTAGTCACAAGTAGCTCTGGCAAACAGACTCTTTGCCATCTGGATAGGAAGCAGGTGCTCACTACTTTGGTTTCCAAGCCACCCGACAAAAATTAATCATCCAAATGGACCCAGCTTATGAAGCAAATTAACGTGAGAATATGAAAGGGAAGGTGAAGCACAGACTCCCTCCTCTCCTTTTTTCTACTACAAAGGGTCTCGCTTCAAAGTCATATATGCCAGATGGGAGGACAGAACCTCTGAAGTTTATCATCAGTGCCACTATAGGCTTAACCGGCGATTCCTGCCACAATGACATTTTTAATTAATATTACACAGAGCTCCTGTAATGTTGTCGGCGATGTTTTCAAAATCAGTAGACGTATATCTGAATTGTCAACCCCAATAACTCACTGTCGCTGCTGCCCTGTGTTAACGTGGGCCAATACATATCCAGATACCACCCCTGATCCGTTTTGAGCTAGATGGTAACTGGGAAAACATTGGCACTATCACAGGTGTGTTTGATTCTGCCCATCTCAAAGGTGCTTGCTGACACTTATGGTAAGAGTTCACATTTATGATAGCAATCCTTGTATTTGATATGGCTCTTATCACATCTTCTAGATGTCTTAAAGCACTTCACATAACACAGTATGCTGTAAAGTGAGTTGACTGTATATATGTAGGCGCAACATGGCGGTCAATTGTGCACAGCAGTGTCCCACAAACAGTTGTGAATTCAAATGACCAATTTATTTTAAAAAATTTGAGGGATTATATATTAGGCTTGTGGAGTAAGGAAACTTGCCCATGGTTTCACCCTGCCTGGAATTGAACCCAGATCTCTCACTTATCAGGCAAGCGCTCTCACCACTGAGCTATAGTATTCCATTTAGATGCATTACCAGAGGGCAGCCGATGCTTAAAAAAACTGAAGTTTGGAGTGAGAGGTCTCATCATCATAATAAATTATCCTTGCATTTGGTAGAACACCTTTCAAGTTGCGAGGACATCTCAAAGCGCTTCACAGTTTTACTATACAGCGCAGTGACGGTGTATTTTGTAAGTGAATGGGGCTATCAATTCACGCACAGCAATGTCCCACCAACAGGCATGAAGTATATGATCTATTTGTTATCTCAGAAGGGATTGTTGGCAAGAAACAGGGAGAAAGAGAGAAACCTTTTTCGCTGTGTCATGCAATTGTTAACATCTGCCTAAACAAGCAAACTTGGTTAATCTCTCATCTGAAAGGATGACACTTCCAACAATACAGCACTCGCTAACCTCCCCCCCACCACTCCCACCAGCAGCACTGTGTTCCACTGTCAACCTAGCTTGTGAGAAGTATGGGTTGACACTAAAATACTACCACTGCCTCCGAGCCAAGGTAACTCAACTGAGCCAAGCCAATTGTAGGGGCAAAAAGTTCTCCTAAACAATGTGTATGCGTCAGAAAATTAGGAAAACATTAAGTTGCTTAATGAACTGCAAAATATTTAAATAGTAAGCTCAAGACAGTGTGAATTTTTAAACATGTCATCAAAAAAACACACATCAGCCAAACACTGAGTGACTTATTCCAAACCTTCCCTGTACTTCAACAACAAACAGCAAAATTACATTTATAGAGTGCCTTTCACGTCAGGAGGACGCCTCTCACTACACACCACATTGATTTTACTATTTTATTAGGAGAGTAAATGGAACTGTCACCACTTCTTTTGTGGAACTTTGTCAAAGGAGATACATGGAATCAACACGAGCTCAGTGGTTATAAACATTGAGTTAAAATTAAGTGATAGTCAGGAGATGAATGGAAATTCCACGAATTCTGCTTCTACTGCAGATAGATTCATTAGTCATTATATAAAAGACAGGAGCTCCGTGGTTATCTCTGGAGACAAAATATTCCCGACTTCGCCTGGTTTTCCTCTCATGCAGCCCGATCTGTTCGGAGAACGAAACATTTCTTGCAATGCATTCTTTAGAAAAGCAACAGAGGAAGGACTTTGGCAACTTGATTAATCAAAGTTTAATGTGATCTGACCATTTAATCTGCGATCTAGCTGTGCGGGAGAGGATCACATTCTGCTGAACACTACATATCCTAGTAAAAGAATAGCTTTACATTTGAAGGCATGAGGGGGGTGCGGGGAGGTGGGGAGGGTGGGTTGCGAGGGGGAGTGGGGGAAATTCTCTTAGACAGTAAAACAAAAACTTACATTTTGAAAATAGATGGAAATGAAGAGACTGGGACTAACTTGATTGTACAAAGCTATTTGGAGCGAAAAATCAAATCATTTTAGAACACAAAGCTCCATAGGATTTCTAATTTTGCTTTGGTAATCTTCCCACTAAGGAACTTCTGTTCAATTTACTGATCTTAAATATTCTATGATGCACAGTCAAGTTAAACTCAGGAATTCAATAATGGCACTGGTATGGTAAATGGCCAGAGCTAACTTGCTTGTACTGGCTCTGGATGTTTAGATGTCCACATTTAGCACTCGTATACTGCCAATGTTGCACTATGCCATACACAGTGAGGATGGCACCAGTATTTTATTAATTGGATTCAATGGCTTTGTTTAAAATGTGGAGATGACAGGGTCGAGCTGTAGACTTTGGTTTCCCTTCCATTGACCTATTCTATGTTTATATTAATAAGAATAATAATTATTGCATTTGATATAGTGCTGTTCATGTCTTCTAGACATCTTGAAGTGCTTCACAGAATATATTGTAAAGTGAATTGACTGTATATACTTGGGTGCAAAACGTGGCAGCTAATTGCACACAAACGGGTCTCACAAACAGTCGTGGATTGAAATGACCAATGGATTAATTTTTGGGAGGGATTATTGTCAGGCATGTGGAGTAAGGAAGATTACTGCCCAAAGTCTCACCCTGCCAGGAATCAAATCTAGGTCTCTTGCCTACAAGGTGAGTGAATCTAACCACTGAGTTACAGGACTTCACAAATTAACATTATAGTGAGTCCAAGTTGTCTTTATGCATTGATTTTGGGAACAAACCGAAACTTCACATTCAGAATCAGCAGTGAAATTGGAGTCAGTAGGAAGATCAAATTTGTGTGCAGAGTTTAAATTAGTTTGGAAGACACTGCTACACAGAGGCAAAAACCTGAGGAGGGAGATGGGGAAGGAATTCTTGAGATCAGTTGCTGCCTCCTTCCTACCTATGTCGTCCCTTCTTTATCTTGAATGGAAGAGATATTGGGAATCCAAGCTCACAATTGAGAACTTGCAAATTAGTCGATCAGTTTTAATACAGTAGCTGCAGCAGAGATAACTGAAATGCTTTGGCCAGAGATAAAATTAATGAATCACAAGCATTGAAACGGGGATGTTAACTCTTAATCTTTTCTTCCAGGTGATTGCATTAGTCAATGGTGGGGCCAAAAAAAAGACTGCTGCTGAACTTTATTGCTGCTAAAGTTTTAAGGTGATAAGAACTTTTATATATATCTACATATATTTTATATATATATATAATATATTTGCACGCCCAAATTGGATCCGATATCAATAGGAAGACTCTGCAATGTAATAAAGAAACCTTTTCACTCCACCTTGAATTAATTTTAAAATCACCGTTTATAAATGTAATTTAATTTTGAAAATTAGATTGCAATGAAACGAGATTAAGCAGATAAGGATAGACCAGAAATCGGTAGATATGCAGAATTCTCAGCCATGTGTTACTGATGAATCTGGTGTTTCTGAGTGCTGTATTCCTGAATATCAGATGTGGAAATTTGATGTGAGAACCAATGGCCCGTGAAAAAATAGCAGCCCAACAGGAGAAGGAAATCCACAAAGAATCAAATATCCCGGAAAACCCAGAGTTTCGGAATGAGCCAGCATCTCAGTTACAATTAACAGCATGCCACAGACTTCATAGACCTAGACATCCGTCTACTGGTACGAGGGATGTCATTATGGATTGATAAAACCTGCAGCTTTTTATCACATTTAGGTCCAGATGTGCTAATTCATATTGATTTTTGCAGTTAACCATTTATGCGTGATTGCGTCAAACTATTCTTACAAACTCCAGCACGGTGGTGGCCAATCTTTTTGGTCAGCCAACAAAATAAATCGAAAAGAGACTTCAGTTTAGCTGGCGTGATGACAATATTCCTGCCACTTTCCACTGCCATGTTTTGGATGGTAATTCAATACTACTTCATGCAGTGAAGGAAAGGGCAGTGCGATGGAAATGCTTTGAGAGTTCATTCACTTTGAATCCTCCTGATACAAACAACGCAATCTGGCTTTGTAAATGGCTTACAACAGCTACACACCTTCCATTAGCAGTGCTCCCAGTGCACAGAGTAAGACGGATAGAGTGTCACTCATTCCCTGCGGTGAGATGATCCACCGAGTGATAGCATTTATCACACTGTGCGATGCATAGCTTCAAAACACCAGCAGCTGGAATCTAAATCTAGAGAACAGTGACATGAAGGAAGTGTGTTACTTATGGCTTGATCGTTTCAGTCAATCTTTCTTTCTTTAAAAAAAATGTAAGCCCTCTACCTTAAAATATTTTAATTATGTTCTAAAACTACTTGTGATTGTCAGCAAAACGCCTCAGGGGATTGTGAACCATTCTTTTAATATGACATTTTCATTGCTGAAGCACAAGTGTAATAAATAGTCAGTGTAATGAATGACCCAGGATTGCAGCAAGTTTGGCATTGTTACAAACTGTATTTTACCACAGAGCTAGATGTTTGCTCATAAAACTGTCAAACTTCAATTTAGTAATAACATAAAAAGCAGTATATATTCATCACTAAACACAAGGTGCACTGATTATTCAGAGTCATGCATCATATACATAATCCCAAATGTTGTCTTCTTTACATTTATCTCAGTTAATAAATCCAAATATATTACTGAGAGGATTTTATCATACTGTAAAGATTCTTAAGTGCCTTTTTTCATTTGTCTATGCGATGGCAAGACACGACAATAACTGAAGTCTAATTTATAGGCGAGACATTTCCACAATTAACCAAAAAAGCCATCAAAGCCAAAACCAGAGTCGCTTCCTCATCAGATTATAAAACACTGGATTGTGAATGCTCTACTTTTGCTGAATTGCAGAAAAGTTGAATGATAGTAAATAATGGAGTAAGCAGAATTGTATGATATTTAAAGCAACAGAATTTTTTTGCTATTTAAAATCAACAATATACTTACAACCATTATGTTTTTTTTTAAATGATTGCTGCAGCATCACTTTCATTTGCTCCCAAATAGACCAACATTCTCATCCTTGCCCACGGTGTCAACATCAGCAGTAGGAGAAGTGACGAGAAATTATTTTTCAAAAATACTTTGCGGGCTGATTTAATAAGATGCTCTGCCGGCTTTCAATGATCTGATTTCAATCGCACAAAAATGTTTTGGTTGAAACCTATCTCTGCCTTGCTCACTCAGATATTGGTCTATAATCTTATCCAGGTGCAATTCACCCAGATGTAACATATCGTCTTATCAAGAGTAGAGTAAAAGAGAAACCTGCAATGGTTTACTTTTTGACCTGCTGGGAAAATAATTCAGTGTCATAGAAAGTCAAATATGACATTACAGCTGATCCTTGTCTTTCATCTTTTAGTTCCTCATTCCTGTTCCATTGCCTTCATGTTTTGAGTCAGTGATTGATTGGCTCAGGATGAGGTTTATTTTCATTTTATTATGTAGTGAACTACTGAAGGAAGATCAATTCCTATTTAGCAAAGTAAAAATAAATTATTCATTGAATCAATTGAGATCTTTGAGCTCCCCCAAAATTTGCTTGAGTGAAAAAGTTTCAGTGACAGTTCACATAATAAATGCCCTGATGGAATAATGTTAAAAGTAATTGTTCTATTTTTTCCATGTGCCAACACAGTGTTTACCCTCGGAGTGCCCGGAGAATATTCCCTTTGCAATATTAACAACAATAATAATAATACTACTACTAATAAAATGTCTTTCACATAGGGAGGACATCTCAAAGCATTTCCCAGGATATACTGTAAAGTGTAGTGACTGTGGTTGTTTTGCGGACAAACTCGGCAGCTAATTTGCGCACAGCAATGTCCCGTGAAACAAATGGCTCATTTTATTTTGGAAACTCGTGGTGCACAGATGGTAATATGCTAAGGAATACATGACAGCTCAAGATCGACATGTCATAATAGACATACAAAGTTATACTCACTGAGCCTACAGTTGATATCAAGCCGCATTGAAGATCTTTACTTGATGTAAAACACCAGATCTCTTCAATAGTGCTATGCAGCAGAACCAACAACAAACAGAAATTCATAAGCTATCAATGGCGCATGTGTTGACTTTTCTTGCACTGAAATTGTGTCTCTATAGAATACGGTTCGCTTTCTGTCACTGTTTAACCTTTTTTGAAGATGAAAAGTGAACTCAATAAAACATTTTTTTTAAATGGTTTGAGTTTTGAAATGTTATACAACTATTTTAACAGTAGGTCTGAGTTTGGTTACATTTTAATCATAAAAATAACAAAAGTGTCAGCCTCAGTAGTTCAGTTCCTGAGCCAAGTGGGTCGTGCAGCACTCCAAGGCACTGTTGATGACAGAGAGGAGCCAGCTCTAGCTGGTTCAACTCTAGCAGTGTCCCAAAGGGATGCCCATGTCTGCCAGTCTGTGCAAAATGAACCGAAACTGGTGTGTACCTCTGCAGAAAGAGTGCACAGCACACGCCATTCTAGGTGAGGGTAAATTTGATTTGTTGGTGATATGCATGCGTGGAACTCTCCTCCTGGTTTGGACACCATTGAGCACGATGACGAGTTTCCATGTGTGGGTGACAAAACAAAATGATGATTGTAGGATACTACTCAAGGGCATTGATCTCCAGATTGACAAAGTGATTACAAGACCCCTCCGGGGGAATGCATAAACTTCTCTTGTCAAGTGTGCCTTCGTTAAGGTGGAAATGCTGTACCATTGGTTAAGAGGACACAAATGATTAAATATTTTGCTTAACAAACAGTCAGCCTTTTCACATGTTGGGGCTTTTTATGCAATCGACTGAATGCTACAGGTATGTGAATGATTGTTGGAACATTTTAAAGATTTTATTAAACCTGGAGGATTCTGTCTAATGGAGCAAGAGATAGTTATTGAAGATCGTGACTGAGGCACAGAACAAAACCATGAAATCTTTTTTTAATAAATGGAAGCAAAAGAAAAATTAGTTATGTTAAATCGTTTCAAATTCATGCTTCGAAATGTCATGAACAATGAACTAGTCACAAGTTTATAAAGCTACTAAAAAAAAACTTGAAATAAAATTAAATAGTCACCAGCTGTTTCTGCATCTAAGAGAGTTTGCAAAATTCTTTTGAGCATTAAATCGCAAAGCTTGCAGAAAACAAAACTTCAGTATCGAGACCTCTCGAAAACACATTTGACTCATTAAAATGCTGTTGAAAAGGATTATGTGTTCTCTGCTACATCAACAACGATGAGATTGAAATCATCAATCAGCGGAGATGCCAAGGTTGAAAATGGTAACTTTTTCATTGCAATTTATCTGATTGTGTTGCACACAGATCCGGGATGATAGCCAGTTAACTGACTAGTTTGATTCTCTCCAGTTATGTTTCGAATAAAGCTCCATCTATCCTAGAAGTTTTCTATTTGTACGTAAATCAGTATTTTAACAACACCAACAAAATTACACTTGTATAGTGCCTTTCATGTCAAAACCCACAGTGGCCTCAATCATGCAGGTACATTTATTCAAAACAGCAGTTTGTTTCTCTGATGGCAAGAGAGCAGGATTGGTGTTCTGGAAGGAGGAGATCAAGTGGGCAAATAATCTTAACCACTGTAAACATTTCACTGTAAACAGCCAGATGAGGAGACATAGATAGCTCCATGGGATTGCTTATACCTCTGTGTTCAGCAGGTTTGCAAAGAACTCAGATCAAGTCAACAACAACAACCTAGATTTATATAGAGCCCTCCATGCCAGACAGCGTCTCAGAGTGCTTCACAAAGCAGATCCCGGGGCCGAGCCAAAGGGAGGTGGGGAAAAAGGTGACCAAAAACACGGTCAAAAAGTCTTCAGGCACGACCTGAAAATAGGAAAGGAGGAGGCAGGGTGAAGGGAGTGAGGGAGGGGGTTCCAGAGCCTCGGGATGTAGTGGCTGAAGCACGGCTGCTGATGGTGGAACAGAGAATTTGGGGGACAAGGAGGAGGCCAGACCCAGTAGAGTGAAGGCAATGGATATTGTTGTGAGGAGAGAGGTTAGAGAGGTAGGAGGGAGAAGAGAAGTAGGAGGGAGAAGAGAAGTGAAAGGATCTGATAAAAAGTCTACACATTTCCTCCCTTCCCTATGGAGAAAAATAGTTTCTCCGAACCATTCAGTACTTTTTTCAACCTCCATTCTAAGGATTGAGGACTGACTATTAGTGTAAAGAATCACTTGCTTAATTTTAACAATATGGCGCTCCCTCCCAACACAAATATCAACAGGTTGGCGAGCACCACCTCTTTCTAACTGTTTTAAAAATCAATTTAAAAAAATTCAAGATCAGTTCAAATTTATTTAATTGTCAAAAACACTTTCGATATTAATGCTGGTTTAGCAAGAACACTCCGTTTCATGCAAACATGTGGATGGTTATGGTAAAAGCACTCAAGGCTGTTCTCATGCATGCTATTTTTTCAGATGGAGCTGTTTTTTCAGATGAAGTTTCACTGGAGTGTTGACCCACTCTTCCATCAACGTAAAAGAAACAGAATTTCTTGGCCTAACCGCCAAACTGCTCCGAAAATGTTTTGTTTCGATGGGAGAGCGAAGCAACCACAAGGAGCTGAGATTTCAAGTATGCCAGAGTCTCATCAAAACTCATCATCCAGTTGTCAACGAGATGCTACTGATCCCGTTTCATTTTATTTTGAACGCATTTCGTTTGGACAATAAAAAGTATATTTAAACATTGGATACCATACTTAAATTTGAAGAAAGTCTACAAGACTGTCATTTACAGTCAAGTAAATGGTTGGATCACAGATTGCAATGATCAACATCTTGGAATCATTAGGAATATTTTTCATGTGTTCCTTCTTAAAAATTAGATACGGTATTTCGAAAATTACCTTCTTATTCACATTTATTGCTTCTTTGCCTCATGTAATACTGCAGTAAAGCGAATGTGTGTAACTATAGAACACTGGCCTGGGATGGGCAGGATTTGAAATGAGGCCCCTACCACAGCTCCAAAATGTTTTAATTCCATCTGAAAATGATTTTATGAATAAATCTGCTGTATGTTTAGATTCTTCGTCTTAAATACCATTTCCTTTTCCCTTAAGAAGTCAATCAGTGACCCTCAGTGCACATACCAGAGTTCTCTTTATACCATTGAACTGATTGCAGGCCAAGAAATAACTAATTTCTTCCCAAATCCTGCAAACTTTCAATTCCTATAATTACATACCTGGATTAATTTAGTAAAGGATATTTTACATCTTGAAAATACACTATACCTTGTTACAGTGGTAGTCTCCTTTCAGCTTTGACTTGGATATATCTTAAAAGAATGTTTTAGGCTTTACAAATTGGTGCTGTATGCCTTAATACCCGTCTGCTCTTTTTATTTCACATTGTATCTAGGTTATTTGCGGTCATCCCTGGAGGGACTTTTGCTGGATACCACACCATGGACTGCAGCGTACTTCTTAAGTTCAATTTTCCAAATAAAATACAGGGACACCAGTGCAGTGCCAAGACAGAAAACTACACATGGATGTCAACCTTGCTTTCAAGTTAGACAGGGCACCTGGCATAAAACATGTTTAATCCTTATTGTTATAAAGAGAAGGATTATTATGATTATAGAATGGGATTCAATTTGTAGGGATGAAAGGACAAACTTTTGTTTTGCTTTTTTACCCCATCCTGACCTGGACTCAAAACACAGAAGTTGCAGTTAAGATCTCCGTCACCAGTGACAAGCTTATCCCTTGCCATTCTGCCGACCAGCCGCATTCATTAATTTAGATTCATGGTGATAATGATAATAATAAGAAGAAAAAGATGAAGAATTATAGTAATCCTTGCATACAGCTTTTCACACATTGTAGACATCTCAAAGTGTTTCACAGAATATACTGCAAAGTAAATTGACTGTATATTTTGCGGGCAAAACATGGCAACCAATTGCACACAGCAGTGTTCCACAACAGTCATGAATTGAGATGACCAATGTTTTTTCGAGGGATTATTATCAGGCATGTGGAATAAGGAAACTTGCCCAAGGTTTTGCCCTGCCTGGAATCAAACCCCGGTCTCTTGCTTGCAAGACGAGTGCTCTAACCACTGAGCTACAGGACGCCAAAAAATTATGTCTAAAATCAAAGCAATCAACTGTACTCTATGATGGTTGACTATAAGAGACAGGTCACTACGCTTTGAGACATTGATGGGAGGTGCTCTAAAAATGCTATAAAAATGCTAATTGCAAGCTCTCTCTTCTTATGTGTGGTATTTTTCTGTTAATGTGTAATCTGAATGTGTGTAACATATGCTGGATTTGGATTCTTAAATGCCACCCAGAACTTCAACGAATGGAAAAGCACTTAGAAACTCAAGTAGTTTATCTGGTTACATGTTCTGCTCTCTTTTTCTGTATCATTTCTGCCATGAAGATGCTCATTTATGCTAGAATATTAAATATGTAGTTGGTCACTCCCCTGCTTTCCGAAGTGGCTATTCCTCATGTGCAAACCAAGATAGTGGGATCGAACTTGTGAGTATACCCACATTTAAAAAGATCTATTGTGTTTTGAACGGGAAACTCCCACTCTAAAAATACAGTGAAAAGAATCAACGTTTGCAGTAACCAATGCATCATAGCCCTCAATGAGTGTACACTGATGATGTATCCAGAGTATTGCTGTCTAGTCAAGTCTTGTCCTCGTCTAACATGTTATGTTCATTTTCAAGCAAGGTTCACTGGACAGCTACAACAAGTGGGAACCACTAATAACATTCTTGTTCCCGTACTGTATAGGGCAGAGAAATTCTACAATGGCAGTGGAGGTGTAACCTGAGGTGTAACTTGACTTTGAATTAGATAAAATTTGTACTGGACTTAGGGTGTTGCTGTGATCCTGTTTGTTTTGGAGACAGAATAGCACAATGTGAAATTCCCCAGTGTGCAGCTGAACAGAGGAGCTAGACATATATATAACAATCCCTTTCTCACATATGGATCTCCAAACTAGCGCCATCAGTAGCCAAGAGTCCTCACTGCTATGGCAGACTGTCAGCAAAATCTAGACCTCCTTTGAGATGGTCGATGGTAGTAATGGTAGCATGGGCTGATTGCAGATGTCTGCCTGTGTTTTTCCTCTGGCTTTTGAAGCAAAAATCCTGAAACCCTTTAACATAACAGAGCAACAGCAACATTTCACCGTACATTGAAACTGTAGGACTCCTGCCTATGATGGGAGAGTTGCAAGCATAATTCTTTGTTTGCAGAAAAGGCAAAAAAGAAAGGCTGACAATCTTAACACCTCGACGTGAACATTACACAGGACATCACAGCTACTGTTATTTCCTTTCCAATTAGGGGGAAAAAAAACAGGATTTACTGTTAATAAGCTACTTAAAGTAATTATAAAGTTCAGAGTCAAAGACTAAGCAGAGTTTCTGAATTGATTGTCAACAAACACAAGGAAATGTAACAAGCCCCTTCTCTTTGTGCAGATCTGTCTTTTATGTGGTCCACCCTTTCAGCCTAGGTGTGAAAAGTGATGAAACACTGCGAGCCATTGTTATTTAGATTCTTTGTTTCGACTGCCAGTTTACTGCTAAATGTTCAGACTCACAGCAGCTGCTGATTCAGTGTAAACCCTTTCAAATGAAACCCTGAGTGTGGTGATGGCACTCAAGTCTACCAAAAGCCATCTACGAATTACGAATGATTATTCAAAAAATGACAAACTATTCAAAAGAGAAGGGAGTTTGCCCTGGCTCAAAAAACGTCCAGGAGAAAATGGTCATTCTCCTTAATCATCAGTTGTCTACAAATCACACAATCACTATACCTACAGTAAATCCTAAGATTACTTTGGATTCATAATCCAAACGTCCTCCCAATATGAAATGCACCATTGTCAATATCCCAGCCACATTCTGTGCACAATAATTAATAAGGGGCTTTGATTTGCTTGTCATTCTGCTTAACAGGTCAACTCGTTGCATTCTAGAGATTCTTGTAAGTACTTGCAATGCAAGATTCATCAGATTGCTCATACTGTAAAACGGCTACCCGTGAGGACTTGCTCACCTGTTTGGTTGAAGATAGCAATGCGTGTGTAATGATCAAAATGTGTATTCGCTGCGAGCTCGAAGTTTGCCCACTGTCAACCAACTGAAGCGGTCCAAGAACAAGCATCATAGGATACAATCGAAAATGAATGGTATGAAGAATAAACATCACAATCACAAAGGTTAACAATGTTCCGCTTTCTACGGGAGTCAGTTTGTTGAGGGGGGAAAAAACATCACAAAGCTAGACTTGGCACACAGAGGAAGTAGAGCAAGAAGCTAGATTAATTAAATTTGAGATTCCCCTGGGATTTAGCACAATTCGGTTCAACTCTGTCCAGCTCAAATATCGCTGCTTTGTGTTGCTAGAATCGTATACAAGTTCCATGTGCCACTCAAATTATGCTAAAAGCTTTTCTGGGACAGATTTAATAGATTGAATTTCTTTACTATTTTGCACCATATCATCACAGCAATCTACAGTTTCCATACTTTCCTCAGTGCGTTTTCATTGTCGGCTGTGTGCTGGAGAGTGAACAAAGCTGTACAAGGGGACATCAAGGGACGTTTATATTGGAAGTAAATCCAGGTCAGGATCTGGGAGCAGGAAATTTCCCATCTTTCTGGTCCTTGCCACAGGAGAGAAATATACCTGGACTCTGGAACTACAGAGGAAATTAAATATGAATCTGCTTAAATAGAACTCCAACTCCTACTTGCTGAAGATATACTTGTAGTGTTTTTTCACTTCAACATTTCGCTCAGCATGAAGATCCTAGAGCCTTCCATTGCCCTTATCCAGTGACCATTCTTCACTGGTCTAATTTTTCCCCAAATATTGAACCTACTGTCTTTCCAATTATAGCATCAAACCTCTTCTTAATTGAGCCCAGTGACCTGGCCTGAACCAGTGTTCCTGTTGAATCAAATGAGCCAGGATTCAGATCAGCTTTGATCCAGCTCACTATCAAATAGTCTATCACACACTATTCAGATCAATTAAATTTGAGATTCTCCTGGAATTTAGCACAATCAGGCACTATTTCTGCCCAGCTCATATGTCACTCACCGCTTTCGTATGTCACTTTTTGAGGTGACAATGCAACAGAGTCCTTCGAGCAAAATCTCTTTAAGGAAGTGGAGATGATTCTTTACTTTTAAAATGCTTGTAACGTCAGTCCACACAAACACACATTATCAACCCCAGTAGAAAGAGAAATCACACAGTAGGAAACAACTTCAGCGTAAACGGCCAATCTCAAAAGAAGTTTTTGTATAAAGACTGGTCTGATGTTTCTTCGCCATCATTTAATCCCTGGTGATTATTGTTAAATTATGATAGTGCTACCAGAATAAGGTAGCACTGTAATTTGGTTTAGTGCACGGAGGTGATAGGGGCTGCAAAGACGAAAGTGACTCCACTGATCCCAATCTCAGCAAATGACTTTACAAGATATGATCTGTCAACTGCAGACACCAGGGGAATGCACAGAGAGGAAAATCAATCAGACATCATGTTCGATACTGATCAAAGGGAATGCTGCTATTTAAACAGAATCCAATTCCACACCGATCAGTTACTGAAATAAACTACAACAAGTTATTTGTTTAAAACTAGCAGCTACGAGTAACTTCGCTTTCGCGTTCTCCATCAATTCGCCAATGTTTGTTTCCCTTGGCGATTTCCTCGTAACGGATCCTCAAGACATCACCTGCAAATTTTCTTTAAATGTTGGCCTGACACCCATACTGCAACCTCACATGATTGAGTGTCAAGTGTAGACAATGCATTCTGACAACATGCCCCTGCAACCGATTTGCATACAACAACATTACAAATACAAAATACCAAACCACATTAAGATCCTCACACTTGTGCTCAAATCCACTCATTCCTTGGTACCTCCCAAATTTTCCGACCTCCTCACTTCCCTTAATCCACCAGCCTTGTTAAGGGCTCTGAAACGTTACCCAACGTGGAGGGCGTATAATTGTGCAAGTTGTTGTTGTACATTAGTATAGTGCCTTTCTCGTCAAAAGGGCCTCCCAAACCACTGACCTAGCATTCCACAGACAGCCAGGATATGTAATCACCATTTTTATCTGGGATTGTTGACAAGGGCATCGGGAGACACTCTTCACTAAACCCCTTTTTCATAATGGCTTAGACTAATCACAAGGCATTGATGAATGAAAGGGAAAGATTTGTTTGTAACCACGTATGTTTCTATAGTTCTCTTTTTTATTGCTTTCCGTTGATAGTTGAGATCATCAGTAATTCTATTTCTGGTTCGTAGGAGCTGTTAACACAAGTAATTAAACCCATCATTTTCGAATAATTTCTGTAAGAGAGGAATATAAAAAGATAGAAAGTGTCGACCTTGCGATATCAAATTACATCCCTCGCTAAAGAAACAAAAACAATGTCTTTCAATTAATTTAAAGAGATTTTATTTCAATTTCTTTTGAGCTTTGCTCAATTTTTTTATGAACTGCAAATCTCTCTTGTTTTTGAGTTAGGAATAAAACTGGTGACCTGGCCAATGATTCCCCAAATATAAAATTGGGTCATTCACTTCATGGCTGTTTGTGGGACATTGCTGCGGATAAACTGGCTGCTGTGGTTGCTATGAAGTTTACTACAGAGTACCTATTCTTCATAGTAAAATCCTGTGAAGCATTCAGATGTTTCAATACCTTAAGGCTCTATATAAAGTACAAGGCTTATTATACACATAAACATATGGTTCATAGAAATATCAAGAGCAACCACTGCTTGAACGGATGCTGTGAATGGAATATTTTAGCTATGGGTTTGCCTACTTCTGACACAGTAATCCTCATCAAATCACTTTATATTCTAGAATGATAGGTGACCCATTTCAGCTCAGTGGTTTCTAGTGTAAATACATCTGCTACATCAGATGTAAACGAGCAGTGCCAGCCACAAAATAGGTTTGTCCCATCCTTTGGCTGTTCACACCTTGTAATACCCAGTATGTTTATTGAAGTCAAAGGCTTCGGCATCTTCCAAAAGCTATTTGCAAATAGACTAATATAAAACTCTGCTGGTGTTGTGTCAACATACACAACTGGTGGGAATGCTACTTAACTATATTTAATTATTGGCTCATAACATAATTGGCCAAAGGTTGATAAATTGTAATAAACAGTAATACTTTGCAGATGTTTTCCCATTTGGGTTGCTCTGACATTAAAGTATACACATGTTTAACACGTAACCAAGCAACATAGTTTATGGCATGCTTAGAGCTCCCATACCAGAGCAGTTGGAGATTCTTTGTTCATTTTAAAAGACTTAAAATTATAACCCAAAGGATTATGAGCCGAAAGCACAACAGGCAGTCACACTCCACTAAAATAAAACAGCTCTGAAGCAGACCAGTTTTAATTAGTTGTTATTCTACGATTTTCAAATATAGATTTGCCTGGTTAACAATCTTTCAGATTAATTGCTGTTTCACTTTGTGGCTGTTTGTGGGATCTTGCCGGGAAAAAATGACTAGTGCATTTGCCTCCAACAAACCCTCAACAGTACTTGCCTGTGAAGCACTCCAAGAGATTCAATAAATATATAATAATCAATACTTGTGCCATGAACATGTGGTAGGAATTCCAGGACGGAACATTTAGGAAATAGCTACAGAAGAATAAAGAATTATTAATCAAACTAATTTATGAAACATTCAGATTGTCACCTCAGTGAGCATTACGTTTCTACATGGTGCTGTGTGTACTATTGCTCGGAGTATATTGCTTACTCATGAATAGGTTTGTGGGTTTAAGCTCTATGCATTGCAGGACATGTTGCCTTTTGAATGGAAAATTGAACTGAGGTCCTGTTAACCTGGTTAGATTGAGAGAATAAAAAATGTGAGAGTCTACATGGAGACTGAAAAGATCAGAGTAATATAATCTTCTAAAATTGATGCCTCCTAATAGAAACATCCAATAACCTGCGAGATGCAAGTTATTTACAGTATCTAAATACTGTATTATTATGTAAATGCTATGAAATGTGTGAAAAATGCTGATTTGTACTGAAATTAGAAGAAAAGCTGTTTTGTTTGAAGTAAAAAGTGGGCTTTTAGGGGTAAAAAAGCAAGTTTAAGTCTATAGCACTTGAATATATTGAAATCCCAAATCAATGTACAATCCTGTAACTGAAGCCAAGGCCAATAGATCATTTTTACATGTTATACAAGCTGCAATTTGCTTCCGCCACCCTTTGTGAAAAATATCCTGAAACCACGGCAGAGTGTAATGCTATAGAATCATTGATTTACATTCACTGAGAGGTAATAAATACTCCTTGGCAAATGCTTTCCAGTCCTTATTAATAATTACTAGTAACTAAAGGGTAGTTGAGAAGTTTGCGTTGACATTCAGTCAATAAGTATTTATATATGTCTTACTGTGCTCAGATCTCAATTGCCACCAAATACAATTACATTTTAAATAGTTGAAAGCATTTTTTTTAATAAACAATGAAGAGGCTGGTAACATTAGCAGGAGATACAGCTTTTCAACTCTAATGAATAATATGCTTTAGAAGTAGGTGCCAAGAGCTATTTACAAGAACTGAAAGACCGGGAAGGAAATACTCCCTTTTAATCTACTGGAGTAAAATCTTACTGCACCAATGGACTGCTAGGTTAGAGGTTCATGGCCATGAGGAAAGCTCACATTCATGCCAACACAAGGGAACATACCCAAGAGGCTAGATGTTTCTCACAAGAAAGGGTGTACAAAAGTAGAGAGATTTGTGCAGACATTCTCACAGTTTTACTAAGTAGGTTCCTACCTGGGAATGATGGCTGGAATATTGTGAGTAAGGATCTAAGAGGAATTGGAAAAATACAATGTAACTGGGGCAAAAAGCTTATCGAATGTTCCCTTCAGAAAAGTAGCCCAGTTATACCCGTAACAATATCACCACCATCAACACAATTATTATAGCTTCTCTGAATGAGACCCACACTCCAATGGCAAATTATGAACATTGTTTGCTGTGGAGTCGTCATTCAAAACCAGGTAGAAACCACCCACACACATTTCATGGCAAGAACCCTTAGAACCAAACAGGAGACTTTAAGCTTGTCTGTCTTTGCTCGATTCAAGACTCGGACACCGAGGTTAAAATAACGGTTCTATCCTACTGCACCATCTCATTTCAAATTCTGTGATATCAATAGTATTACCTGTATGTGCTCACATGCTTTCTAATACTATAATGCTAATTCTACACAACAGTAATTGTACACAATAAAACATTGTGCAGACGTAAGTTGGCCTTTATGGAGGCACTGTTATATGAATCATGCTAATTGCATTATTATGATTGATGAAAGAGAAATAATCTCTTATGCAAACATTTGACACTCCTATTTGCTAAGTAACAAAATGGAGCAAAGTTAATTTAATAGTGGTGGCAAACCAAGAACCCTTCTCTATTATATTCCCTTTGGGATCCATGCAAAACTGGATTGATGAGTGTGCTATCGAGAGGCAGTTTGTATATTTTATTAATAAAGGAGACATAAATAATGCATGTAATTTCAGAGGTTACACGGTATCATTGAGTGTGATAACAAGAAATGATTCTGGGTCATTTTCATTACCAATGTTCCTTACCCAACACAAAAAATTTATACATTGACTTGCTTTTTTTACGTATTGTCCCTCACACAATTTCAGCGTATGTAGCTAGATGTGAAAATGGGTTCCAATGGCATGATAAAAAAAATGGTCTTGGTATAATCACAAGCAGGAACTGGGTGTTTGATTATTATGGGATCTAATGTTCGGTATTTTTTTCAAAAAGGTAAAAAGCAGGATTCAAAGGAATCTCCATCAATCTGTGGGAACTCTGCTCCGAAACTGGATTGTGTGGGAGGGGAGTTCCTGCAAGTCAGAAAGATGCACTTACTGTTACTGAAAGGGGTCCCCGTTTTGTACAAACTGGGGTCCTTATTCAAGAATTCCATTAGGAAAGCACGGTGAATGGTTTGATTCGGAACCCAATGTAGAATCTTTCACAGTTTAAAAACAGCAGCAGGCTATTCAAACATGGACAGGATCAACCGCAAGCCCGTGTTTCAACAGTCTGTTCTTGGCCTCGCATTTGAAATTAATCTCTCTGGTATCGGAAATATTGTTAAAAAAAATTGAATTCTTCCATCTGCAATTTGGTTCAGTTTGGTCCTTATTTGTGCTGGGTGTGGGTAAGCATCGTCATTCAGTGAATACAGTTGATGAGTAAAGAGGACCTTCATTTCAGGGGATAAATGATTGTAACATTATTACTGCAGGTTTATTGAGGATCCACAGTTAATTACAGGGAAATCTATATCCACTACATGGTAGTATAACATTCTTAATCATAATTCTAGCATCTCCAGGGAGAACTGAAGTCAAAGCCATATACAGCACAATTATCACCACGGCTTGCACACGACCAATTATATTCTGTTCAGAACCAAGTGCAAGGGATTTTTACCAACTAGGTTGAGATTGTCTGCAGCAGGTGGATCTGCACTCCTTACCTTTTATCGGAATTGCCTTCACAGAAATGAAGTGTGCAAGAATATATACCTGGGAGACATAGACTCTTATTAAAGCATGGTGGGCCCCATGCAAGTAACACAGGACATCATGGGTATATACTTCACCATTTTATGAATCCCCTGCTTTGCCTGAGCAGTTTTAATTGCCCATTGGTCGACGTTGGGTGTGAATTTAACACACAAAAAATGATGAAACTTGCAATTCTTCTGGGCGCAATCTAAATCAACTCCCTACAAAGAGACTTGTCTCATGCAGAGAAAATAGATACTCAAAATTGAGTGACAGAGCAGGGATTAAGCCCAGACTCAATTATTGACTGTTCCGACGAAGGATCATGGACCCGAAATGTTGACTCACGTTTCCTTTCTTCATAGATGCTGCCTGACTCGATGAGCCCAGCTATTTCTGTTTCTCAATTATTGATCTCACTTTGTAATATTCAGAACCCTACAAAAATTTAAACCACTGGGTTAGAATAGATTTATTCAAAACTTCCACTGAAGTTAGGCAAAACCTTCTGTGAACTCAGTGTGTAAAAAAGGGCTACTGAATTTAGCAACCTCAACAAAAGATTCCATACAAATACCATTGGAGCTTCAGACGGCAAGTTTTCTTATCCTAATCAGTGCCTGAAATCAGACAAAATGTTCAGTTTTAAATGAGGGTCAAGATTTTGCTAAATGATCAACTTCAACTGTACAATTTCATGTGGCAACAGTAAAATGAAAACACAAATTGAAGGAAATGAACAGCAGATCTGTCAACATCTGAAAGATAGGCTAAGATTTTGGCTTTGAATAGTTATCAGAGCACAATCACAATTACACACAAAAACATTAAACTATCTTTCTGAATTCCATATTTGGTGACTTTTCTTCTTCTGTTCTGTTGAGCATTGAGATATGGTTCCACTCGTTGTCCCTCACATTATTCATACATGAATAGTCAAGAGTTAACAGGTGATTTGATAATAGATCACTGTGGCTGAGCCCAAACTGGCCAGCACCCAATGTCTATGCAAGTGCTTTTTCAGGAAAGGTCACTGACATCACTTATAACGATAACAAATCCATGAATTTCCAAGTCCCTATTGCTGAGCTTCACGCTATGCAATGCTTTACAAACAGCCATTGAGGAACCTTGGATCACTATATGTTAATTATCTTGATCTCAGGTCAGATACAGGATGGATCAGTGACAGAGGGAAGTTTCTCTGTTAGCTTGAAAATATGTCAGCACTTTCCTCAATGTTGTTTTCAATTTCCTGGACCAACTATTCAATTAGCTTCTCTATCAATTTAGTTGGCGACACTGAATACTTTGTTGTCATTGTAAAAATGTTCATATTTTATTGTTTGCATCCACCACTGACACAAACTGGAGTTAAAATGACCTAAAATCATTCCCTCAGGACCTCTACGACTAATTGAAGAAAGCGGATTAAGGTTAGGTTTCAGAACCCCATTTCCATTATATTCTGAGGAATTAAAAAAAATTAAAGAGCAAACTTTTTAATTTTCCAAAAAAGAATGATTTTTTCGTATTCTGCAGGAAGAATGCAAAATAAATTTCTACAGAAGAAAGATGGATCTGTGCCATTGCAGACCATCAGATGGTATTGATTTTGGGTTAGGTTAAGCCCAGACTGGCTCTTGATGTGTCACATTCACAGCAAATAGATTGGATTCTGCTGTTGAATCAGGTAACAGTGAGTTTGTTCCCTCTTGTGTCCCAATGGATCCCTTCAACAGGCTACATGACACAGCCAATAAGAGTGTCAGTGAAACATACAACAGGTGACTGGGTCTCATTCCAGAGTGCTCATTTCGAAAGGCAAGACCCAAAGGACCATTAGTTTACGTCAAGGTTTAATGACAAGCTTTTGATTTGGCCACTGTCCAATTTGCTCATCTTTGATCGTTTGAGGACGACTTCCAATGAAATGTTTTTTGCAGGCATGTCAAAGAAATCAATGTGGATTGATTGAAAGGTACATGGAATCATGGTGTGTAAAACTTGCCATTATCAAGTTGCCAGTCAGCTTCACATCATCAAATGAGTAGAATAATTTCCTCCAACGCATTTCATTTTCTATCTTTTCTATCGAAGTGTAAAGAAACGGACTTGAACAATCTTAGTTTTAACTTCTGGGAAATCAATGTTGGAGGGTTAGCTGTGACATGCCTGGGATTTGCTATTTATAAATCCTTTTACGAATCTTATAAATGCTCCCACTTTGTGAGCAGATAATGTTAAAAACTGCTCAATTCCTAAATTCTGCTATTTGTGCCATCATGATTTCATACTCAGCTGGTTCTTGCTTTGGGACCCACCCACTCTTCCCCTTGAACCAGTTTATTAAAGTAATAATAATGAATTGATTATTATTCATTTAAAGTCTATATGTCTTCCATCTTACAAGATACAAAGTCCCACATTGGGGCTTGGAAGCATATCGTCTAAGGTGACATTTCAATGCAGTGCTGAGGTGGGGAGGGGAGGGAGGAGGGAGGGTAGAGGGTTGTATTGTTGGAGATGCTGTCCTTTGGATGAAACATTAAACCGAGGTTCCATCTACCTGTTAAGGTGGACTTTAAAGAGCCCTTGGTACTATTTGATAAGAGAATCAAGTTTCTCCTGGTTTCCTGGCCAACAATCCCCAAGTTGGTCACCCACTCCCTGGCTGTGGGACAATGCTGTGCTGCCGAGTTTCACCCACAAAATATAATCAATCCTTTTTACTGTATATTCCGTGAAGCGCTCCAAGACGTCTTAATGGCGTGATAAGGCGCGCTATCAAATGCAAAGATTAAGATTATAAAACAGGATGTTTGGGTGCTGCAGACATTTGCTAGTTATGCTATTTGTTGATAATGTTCATGGGTTTGTTTTACTAATTACCATATGAACCTCAGTCATATAATCTAACTCCTCACAGAACTGATCTAGAGTACATTTTAGATAGTACTAATCACTTTGCTACTGTTCAGATGTATTGCCTTCCAAGTAGCTAATCTTTGCAGCTGTCAAAGACTTACAAAAATAAATGTGAGCGTTAATTAGTTTACCCCATGGGACACTTAACTATCTGCTCGAACGGAAAAGCAGCATTGTAGGTGTACATGACATGGAGTCAATTCCCAGCAGAGACAAGTCAATTTTAAGTCATTTTCTCTTATGGCTGTTTGACTGAAGTATGTACCTCTGCTTTATGTCAGATATCAAACAGGAACTAGTCATAATCTTACAATGAGTCATTACTCACTATTGCAGAAGAGTGATAGGCACCAATTGCTACCATTAAGAAGTAGGTGAGATCTCTTCTTCTACACATCCTGTGCAGTAATGAGAAAAGATGGAATGCTAACTGATCACTGCTAGAGTTCCTGTAGTAATTTACTTGACTCGCTGAATCTTTCATTGGGTCACGTCTGTGTCACATATCATTATCTAACAGAGAAGTTTTCCGGTAGATTTCCATTGCACAACATGATTAATTCATCTTTGCAAAACACAAGCCATGATGGAAAGATTCAACAGGAAATATCCAACATGCAGTATTGTTAGTAACATAACTGCAGGCTAAAATGTCTGTTTACAACTTGAAATACTTACATAATTTCTATTACCACTGCTCAATCATACAGCTGATCAAATGGTTATCCTGAGGTCAGAGAGCTGCCACAAGGGACCTAAGGGGCAAGTCTTCTCTCTTTCAGTTAAAGCGTATTAGTTTGCCATGAGCGAGTATTCACAACAAATCAATGTAAAGGGAGCTTTGTTAAAAACACACACCAGAAACAAGAGAACCTGACTAAATTAAAGTCCCAATACTTCTGGACTTTAATATACCACAATTCAGTTGCACAGACTTAATGCTGATGAAGATGGGTTGCTCAGTGCTGACAGAGGCAGACATTTTCCTATAATACCCACTTAACACGAGGAAATACCATGTAAACAAAACAATGGGAATCAAAGGAAATGGTAAAGAAATCCGTCGGGCACCTAGCAGCGTGCAATTAGAAAGATGGCTCACATTAAGGGTTTCGCAATCGACAAAGGAAACTTTTTACTGGACGTCAGTATTTATATTGTATGCAACACAGTCAGAATTTAAGCAACAGTTTGATCAAAAGGAGTAATCACTAAAATAACCTCACAATTCTCAGTTGGATGAGTTTCCATGCAAATGCATCAGAAACAGTTAGCAATTAAGTTCCAAATGAATGAAGAGGTTGATCATTGATGTTAGAAGTCACACGTTTCCCTGCATATAAGTATTTTGATCAGGTGAAATGTTGCCCAAATACTCTCAATAATGTCATCGTTGAAAGTATACACAAAGCAAGATCCAATGGTGAAATTTGGAGATAGTGAATTACCTCAACACAGTACTCTTATTTAGTATACCAGTTTCTGTACATTAATTCCAACAAATGCAAAGGAGCAAAACATGCTTATTCAGCGTAAAGAAAACAACAGTAAATAGGCACTTCTGCAAGCTTAAAACAAAACCAGACTGCAGCAAACTGAAGGGTCTGGTTGGTGTTACAGCGCGACTTTTGAAGGTCTAAAACAAGATGAAGTTCCATCACATGCTGCCCTTTCACCTATGTGGCCAAGGTTCGAACTAAAACCACACCATCTGAGAGAAGACACACTTTCATCTTAGAGGTTTGAAAGAGTCCCACAGAAAATGATATGGGGACATTTTTGTCGGACTCTGCCACTGTGAAGAGCAAGATATAAATGCAAGTTGCTGTCGTTCGTTTTGTCATAGTTCCCAAAGCACACAGAACAAATTAGAATTTAGCACAAAATGCTTCTGAATTGCAATCTCACTCAAGTCAGATTAGAAGGCAGATGTTTTGACAACTGGAAGAATCTGGCAGTATGGTAGAATTGTCCTAAGATTCAGGACAAGAAATAGGTAAGAAGGAGATTTAGTTTGTGTCTTGTGCAAACGTTTTTGAAGCTAATATTAGATGCCAATTGTGCATCAAGAGGGACAAACAAAAAAAAATCAAATTAAATTTTCTGTGTTCTGACATTGCAACGGACCTCCCAGTCACTTGTTGGTACTGATAACAGAATCTAAAAGGAGTCAATTCTGCATTACCACTAAAACCTTCCACTCAATGTATCCCATATCTTGCTCTTGCATACTACAAGATAATGATTTGGGAGATGCCTGAGTTTAATCAGCACATTCTGGTGTTGTAGTTTACCTCAGGTCAAAGCTGAAATGATAATAATGCATTGATTTCCATACAAGACATATCAGTTCTTGGCATATGTTGCAAGCAAAGGACCCTGTAAGGGATTTTCATGTGTTTGTTTTGCGTTAGCAATGAACCAAAGTATGAATGGATTTCTTTTGATGTGGGTGTGATCGTGTTCCATTTGAAGTTTACTCAAAAGGCTTAAAATGAAAACAATCGGATTGCTTTACTTAAACAAAAATCTTCGCAGTCAATATCACACCTTCCGGTTTGCTGTAAAGCAAACAAACTGTGGCAAAGACCTCTAGAATGGATTGCAAGTGTTAATGTTCACGTGCCTTTCAAGAGTGAACATTTAGTGTCAGGTTAACCTGAACATTAATAGGGAGCAAACACTGAAAGTTATTATAATAGATTGATTCCATGCTGAAGGAAAACAATCTGATATTCACACACACCATAGTCAATTATTTGAGTGGAAGTGCTTCCCTGCAGAATGTTCATGTAGGACTGGACAGGAGAAGACTGATTTAACTCTTACCTTAGCCCAGAGAGTTACAGATATTCAATCTGAGATGCACAGATCAAGCATCAGACCTGAAACATTGTGATTCTGTGTAGCTCAGTTTCACACCAGATCATGCCCACACCAGATCATGCCTTCACCAAATGCATTATCGAGTATCCCTTGAAAATGAATCTGAATTCTCCCAGCTCTTTAATGCTGGGTGCTCCTTTGTTTGGTTCAGTCATGCTGTTGTGGCATCATTTTCCTGGTCATTTATGAATTAAGCATGCGTCTCCATTCCCAGTGCCTTGAATAGTTTTTGTACAGTTAAACTGTGCCAAACAGTTCAGGCTGCAAGTCGAGTTCCTGATGGCCCAGGCCATCTATGGGTGATGCTGAGTACTAGATACAAGATACTTTTCCCTTGTCGATGATGAAACTATCAAAGCAAAAGTCAACCCAGCGCACATTTTCCACCATTGGCAGTTTGGTCAAGAATGAAGCTAACCATCTTGCTTGCTGCCGACAGAGTTTTGGCAGAACTCGAGGGCAAAAGAAAAAAAACTGACCATGTGCTGCCAGGCATAAATTATTCTGATCAAAGGCATTTACATAATAGTTCAACCCTTTTCTGTTAAATCAGAAATATGCACTTCAGTGCTTTGTGCATGTGAGAAAAGTATTTCCAATGGAAATAAAGTCGTTTTTTTTTGGCAAGGGTGGCCGTTCGACACAATGAAGCTCACGGCTTTTATTCTTGCCATCGTTCTCTGCTGACATTAACAGCGGTGTGACAACTATGCAAATTGTTTGCAATTTGTCTGGGCTTTATTGTGGGTTATTGGCAACTGCTACGTCTCCAGCTGTGGAAATGGTTACGCAGGTCCCCGAGATTACAAAGAAGCTCAATACAAGTTCTTGCCCAGAATACAACAATAAATCAATTTTTAACCAAATACCCCTCTTAGTGACAATTCTGGCCAAGATGTGTTCTTTAACAAGGCTATGCAACTCAGTTCAAGTAGTTATAGTTTATGGCTCTTTTTCCACACATGTGCACACATTTTGGGTCATTTGACCCATATGATTTCATCCTTCCAGAATGCCTCTGGTACGCTCCTCCCATTACGACATCAAATTGCTTCCTAAATCGGTCCAGCATTCTGATCATCACCACTCATCTTGGTAACTTGTTGCAATCGTTAATTGCCCTTGAGTGAAGAGACATTGAAGCGCTCTGAGACGCCGTTCGGCATGGAGGGCGCTATATAAATCAAAGTTGTTATTGTCATTGTGTCCACAAAATAATGGACACAATGACAATAATATTTTGTGCATGACACTTTACTATCAGCCTGGCTCGGTTGGTAACACTCTGCCGAAACAAGAAATCAGCGAGGCCATTCGACACAATGAAGCTCACGGCTTTTATTCTTGCCATTGTTCTCTGCTGATATTGTGCCTTCATGATGTTGGGCTCATCTACATTGATTCTGCAGAGGATCGGCTTGCATCAGCAGTATTATTCTCCCCCAGAACAATTGGTGCCAATGCCACAAAGAGCTGCACCAATAGTACAGTGCAGCTATACCATGGTTTAACCCTTCAGAGAAGCTGACAGAGATCAAATCATGTATGGCAACAACATACACCAACAAGTTGTTTCCTGGACCAACCCCTTGGGCCACGTAGAAATGTAATGGAATAATTATTGTCTCGAGGAGTGAGTGAGACTGAATTAGGTCAAAGGAGGCGAGGGGAAAGGAGGCGGAATGTGAATAAGACCACAAACTAGTGCTGAAACACTTCATTTTAATAGTAAAACATCCCTCTATTACCGTGTGGTAAGCCTCATCAATTCTTCCAGTGGTCTGAAGAATGAATGGAAGAGTGACATTTTACAAGATTTGATTTGTTCGTGAAACAAAAACGGAGGTTTCTTAATCCTTCTGTACTACCAGTAAGGTTCATGGCAAGCTTATAGGCCCTTAGGAAATATTCATTAAAAAGTACACTAATATGGATTCTCCACGACTTTTCAAAATTTACATTGACAACGTGCAAACAAAATCTAACCTAAAAGCCAAAGACTAAGATATCATTAATCATTTACAAAATCATTATAATTTTTGCATGTGCCTTGGAGGTAAATAAAGTATATCCTATTTTACCTTGCAAGTATAAGATGGTTAAATCTCATTCTTACCTGGTAAGTAAGAAGTAGATCACAGAATTTTACATCATTAAAAGCATCTGTAATGTGGAAACTGCTAACAATGCCATTTTCAATGGGTTGCCTGCATCAGCAGAACACTTTCAGAACGTACGAGGTTAAATGAGATTAGAAGCAGATTTAAATCAAATTCTGTGGATATGGTGTCTGTCTTAATGCTATAGTGCGTGATTTTGTTAGGGCAAAACTCTCGCATCTTAATCTCAAACCTTTTATGCATCCTTTAAGTAAATCAAAGAGATAATCAATTTGAAATATAAGCCATAATCAGAAAGCCTGGGCTGGCTGCCAAGCAGAGAACATTAGTCTGTAAAAGTCTAGTCAACTGAAAGATGGTATAGAAAGTTTATTAGAGCGACAAAAATTCAATAAATCTTTTCTGCAATTTGTTTTGCTTGTGGAGGATCTTTGTTGCTGTGGGTTATTAATCATTTTAATACTGGATTGCGATGGTACAGTGTTGAACGCTGTTGCACATGAACAAACACAAACCTGTATTCAATAGATTCTATTGATCATCATGCAAATTACATAGAGCGAGATTTTGTGGGAGCCTTTCAAACCATATTTTTAAGAAGCCAGAGAACAGGAACACAAGGTTTTGCATTAATCACTCTACCCTGTCATAATGAAGTCGTTAGATTTAATGCAACATAAATTTATAGGTTGAGGTTTGCTCAACTCTTTAAATTCATAATATTTTGAAATCCGTTCTGCTGTCACTCTTATTTTACATATTCAGTTGAAATTCTTTTGGTGAGTGCTGTGTGTACGTGGGAACAGTCATTATACACAGCTGAGGAATTATATTTTCTTGATCGAGTATTTTGCCGTTAGCTGGACACTCACAGAAGACAGCAAGTCTGTATTGAATCACATTGCCTTAAAGGTACATTAGAATGCCAAGGTTGCAGACATGGGACAGTACAATATTCAAATACTCCTGCAGCCACGGGTCTAAGTACTATTGTTTTCAATGCACCATTCGCTCAAAATTAATATTTACAGAACCATAAGAGATGCTACAATGAAATTCTAACAGTTGCACAACTGATTTGTCAAGAATTGTTAAGCTTTGGTCTGTATTTCTACGAACCATGGTGGGGTGGGGACAGGTGGAGGTGGTAGAAGAGAGAAGAAAAAAAAAACTATTTGCAAATCTTTGTACCCGAACCCAAGCAAATCATTCATTCCGAGATTCAACCTGAACAAAATCAATAGCGAGCACTGAACAAAACCCATTTTACACAGAAGCGATTTGGCTTCTAAATTTCCAGGTGAAATTGGGCGGAGGATTGACTGTATTAACAGTGCTGAGCATTACAAACCAGATGATTGGGTGAAAAATGTCCGAGGCTGGTACAGAAACTCTGCACAACTAGAATGGAAAACAGCTTTGCCGCAATACTTAGATTAAAACCCACATTGACATTGGATGTGGATTTCATAGAATATTACAGCACAGAAGGAGGTCATTCAGCCCATCATAGCCTGTGCCAGCTCTTTGGAAGAGCTACCCAATCAGTCCCACTCCCCACTCTATCTGTTTACCCTCACAAATGTTTACGTTTCAAGTACCTATCTGATATTCTCCCTAGAACGTCGTTTCCGATCACGTTTCCCACCACCTTGTCTGAGTTTTAGCTGAGACAACCTGCATGGGAATTGTTCCCTGTCTTTTATACAAACGGGTTGACGAAAGACGGTTTATCCAATTCAGAGGTGAAGTCTGATGTAAAGCCATTTATCCAGAAAGCAATGCACAGCTGGCTTGAGGTCATTTGTTGTCTGACTGTGATGGGTGGGTTGAATTGTGAAGAAACCCAGACTGTAAAGGCAGCAGCCTTTGAAGCATCACCAGCATTGCAACCACTCATTAGAAAACTCCCCCCCACACAAAAAAAATTGAAGTGTCTTCTGACACATTTAACTCTCTAATCTGACACTAATCTACGAAGGTGCAAGAAAATAGGCGCTTGAATTCAAAGCAAACGATTCGAATGCTCATCAACACCTCAAACTTTTCCCTTGAAAATACGACCTAAGTCAATTTACCTGAAAGCACAAATTCTGTCTTTGTTAAAAAGTAATTTAAGCAGCCAGGAAAAGGAATCTGACATAATACATTTAACTGAGAATTTTTCGAATTCCTTTGCTGATTAATCAGAATTAGGCTCCAGCATAGGATCAATAACAGCAGATGGATAGTCTAAAAAGATCAATAATTTCCACAGAGACAATATTGATTTGATGCTCACATCAGCCAAAACCTTTTCATTTGATTGCTCATCCATCTGTTTAAACTTTCCACATTAATGACTTTTATTAGGCTGAGGACAGAGCTCGTCTGATACACAGAGAAAATGCTGCCAAATTGAATTTAGGGAAACAGCAGTTAGACAATTTTCAGCGCTTCCTAAGCATGTTACTTGAGCTCTGGCCTAGTGCTCTTCAGCTCCACTGGCATCTAATATACTATCAATTCACTTTACAGTATATGAGACATTTCAAAGACGTGATAAGACACTATATCAAATGCAAGGATTATTATTACCTATTGCGAAACTCAGCGAAAGGCAGTCAACTTCTGCTAGTCGAATATATCTGGTTTGGTAAAGTGTACTTTTCTTGGGTCCAATAATCATGAATTCGCATTGTATCAGTCACTCTCACCCATACTCATTTTATAAACGGAAGTTGCCAATTTGCACAGGGTGGTCTGTGCTGGTAACTTTCAGCAGGGTAGAGTGAAATTATTATTACCCCAATCCTTGCCAGACTTCACTGGCTCCCTATCCCAGAGAAGATCGATTTCAAGATCCTCACCCTTGTTTTCAAATCCCTCCACTCCTCTGCACCCCCCTATCTCTCTGATCTCCTCTCCCCACAACCCAGCACCCGCTGCCTTCGCTCCTCTGGGTCTGGCCTCCTCCATATCTCCTGAGTCCTCCGCTCCACCCTCGGCGGCCATGCCTTTAGCCACTACGCCCCGAGGCTCTGGAACTCCCTTCTTCACTCGCTTCGCCTCGCCCCCTCTCTTCCCAGTTTCAGGTCACAGTTGAAGACCTTTCTCTTCGACCGAGCTTTTGGTCACCTTCCTGCCCCTGGCTCGGTCCCGGGATCCGCTACTGTGAAGCGCTGTGAGACGCCTTCTGGCGTGGAGTGCGCTATATAAATCAAAGTTGTTGGTGTATTAACAATCAGAACACTGGCATTTGATATAACGTCTTCGAGACGCCTCAAGGCGCTTCACAGAATATACTGTAAAGTGAATTGACTGCATATGTTGTGGGCAAAACGTATGCCATAATTCACATCAGTGCTACAATGTTCAGCAGTAGTGTCAGTCTGTCATGATGTTGTCATTATAATTGAAATGCAATTACAACATTGACTTCAGAAACCACAGGAATAGTGACTAGCTAACATCAATAGCGACAAAAGAAACAGAGTAGGTCCACGAAAGTCTGAGATTTTCTTGATCTTAATGCTTTTTATTCAGTGTATTTTTGAATATAAACAGTGGTTGTTATCATTCAACCAGATTGAAAGGCACTCTCATCTGTGAATTGGGTACAAGGACAGTCAAAGCTGTTTGTCGTGCTCCCACTGTTTGCCCGACTGACATCAGCTAACTCAGCATAAAATTGCTTTCCTGGGTCATTCTGCTGTGTATACGATCCGTAGCATGTAGCACAGAACATTTATCCATAGACTTCAGCATCAATGCCAATTTGTGCCAAGAGACACTGAGTTGGACTGGTGGAGTGAGACAGGGGAAGAGGTCATTCCTTGGCAAAGCAAACTTTAAATAGGGTTGTCCTGTGCACAAGGGAATTCCTATGGTTTCTGCAAGTTGTGATTGCTCCACACCTCAGGCCTTGAAGGCAAGGATTGTTAGTCATACCACGGGAATAGCCAGTTGCCTGGGAGGCAAACAGTCAGTGATTAAGTTAAAGTACAACTCACAGGAATGCAATTTCACCTCCACTTTTCGGCTTCAGGAATTTTGTATAAATACTTTCCAGGTCTTACACTCTGCTCTGACTTTATCTTTAATGGTAAGTTACACCTCCTTTTGGAAATCCGATTTAACTGCTCCACTCAGGGAGATCAAAGGCTTTGTTTGGTTGCCGACCAGGATCACATTTGCACGGCTATGATAACAGATTATACCAGTGAAACTCACAGTCAAAGGGGAAAGATTTCACCCCCAGGGTTAAGACGCTGTCAAGTTCACCAAAGAAAAGCAGAATAAACAGCGACAGAGATTTACAAAGAACATCAGATAGTGTTAGGGTAAGTGAAACATTACCGTGGTCTCCTCACCTTCCCTGACCTCTATGGCAGCCGGAAATTAAGTGTTTCAATC
This sequence comes from Hydrolagus colliei, assembly GCA_035084275.1. NCBI lineage: Eukaryota > Metazoa > Chordata > Chondrichthyes > Chimaeriformes > Chimaeridae > Hydrolagus > Hydrolagus colliei. The sequence continues at coordinate 7,264,061 of CM068751.1, read as the reverse complement.
TTTTAAAAAATATCAACCATTTTCAAAAGAAAGAAAGTGCATAGAGGCAGAGTAAATAGAGCAGTTTTGTGGGCTGCAACCCTTTGAAACAGGGTTTCCCTTCTCAAATTAATATCAGCCATGTCACTGAAGGAACCTGCTATAGTAACAACAAGTAGAAGGTGATTGCGTTGTCCCAAGCAATTATAATGTCATAAAAATGTTAGTTACTATGAAACAGTGATTTTGCTACAACACTGTTCACAGTAATTCACTGTGAAATGCTTTGAAACATTTCATTGGCGAAAGACACCGTATAACATTGAAAACTCTTTCTTTTCATTCAAAACTGCCCAATTGCAGCACTTTTAAAAGCTGCACAAGTCAAAGTGTTTTAATGCTGAGCAGAGTAAGTAAACGCTGTAAGTATCTCGGACCCAACGGACATGAAGAAGGGTTGCGTCATTCTAGTCATGCCCATTCCTTAATTAGTGGTTTAATTGATGTTTCCGTCTTTGTGTACTGATCCATTAGAGGTGAATACAATGTGGAAAACACTAACTTGTAGTTATTACACTAATGGTAGGATTACTGTCAAAGTAGCCATTACTGCAGACAGGACGATTCCAGTCTTACATTTTTGCAGCCATCTTTATTGCATGGCTTTTACTTATTTATTCCACCATCTCAATTGCAAATTGAGGTTTGGAACACATTTTCTTGAGCCCTGTAACAAATACATATATATTTTTGAAAAACAACCTCTTTTCGATACAGACTTTAAAGCAATCTTTCTTCTCTATCATTCATCAATCAATCCATCTTCCCTCAATCCCCATGATCAATACAGATGGTCATCTATTAATACTTAAAGTAGTAGGAATACGCACAAGATCATAAGAGAGGTTTGGATGAAGTAGGAAGGCCGTACAGTCCATTTCATCTTTCGCCATCACAGCATCAAGCTGTTTTGTGTATAAATGAATCTGGCATCCTGGCCTCAACCACTCTTGCTGGTAACCTGTTTCAGTTATAAATTACCCTCTGGGTAAAGAAATACTTCCAGTGTCCTCTTGATCTGCTGACTCAGTGGGTCTGAAAGTATTGTTTTAAATTTATTTTCTCAATCCCATTTAAAATCTGATATACTCACTCAGGCATGGGATCAAATGCTGTGGCGGGTGCTTGAAGGGCAAGGTCTCCTCTATGGCACTGTCATGAAATGCATAGGTTGGCTTAATGCATTAATAGACACACTGGAAGAAGGACATGCACCAGTACTCTGGCAACAGGAGCCTGAAATAATCGCTGTTGGAATATAAATCAGTGAATTGCCATGGATGCACTCCCAGAAGGTCATCACCATTATGATCAATGTAAACACCTCTGAAGCTATTCCGTGAGGCTGCATATGCTGAATTTCACAGGTTCATATAATTTCTTTTCTTGGTGGGAGGGGCGTTGTGTGGGGGAAGAGAGATGTAGGAAATCACAGTACAAGAATACATTTGGAGGAAACAGTTGACTGACCACGTTAGTATTTTGATATACTATTTTACAGAAATATAGGATGTGGGTTCAATTTAGTGCAGAGTGAGTTTCCTGACCTTGGCATGTTGTCTAGTAGTTGTGGCAAGTGCAGGCTTGCTCCTTGGCAGGGTGGGAAGATTGAGAGGCCAGATACCGCAAGCCACTCTCAAGCCAATTCTACCAGGGGACATCATTTGAGAACTATCAAATGAAACTCTAAATAATGAAAGCTTGTATTTGGAGTGGGAAGAAAAATAGAACTGTTATCTCCTCTGTGCCACGATGATTTCTTATCTGATGTGTGTAGATATGTGATGCTAGGCTAACCTTCATTGCAGAACAAATTTTGTATTATTAATAATAACCACTCTTTTTGCACTGAGAATTTCCTGCCGGGTTCCTGGATTATTCATGCTTAACTATTGGGAATGTGCAAGTGTCGGGGGAACCATAATATCAATTTGGATGAAGAAGGCCCTTCAGTCCATCCTCCCGTCACAGCATGAAGCTTTTTTTTAAAGAAAGAGAGAATTCACAGTGATAGGAAGTGAAAAAATCCATATGATCATCTTGATCTATGACCCAACTTTGCCTGCAAGTATTTCTTTCCGTTCATTAAAAGCAAAATGGGATGACTTGCTTGCTAATATTAATAATCCTAATGACACAGCGCCTTATCACATCTTCGAGATGTCGCAAAGCGCTTCACAGCGTATACTGTAAAGTGAACTGACTATATTTTGTGGGTGAAACACAAATGAACCCCTCAAATCACAATCTAAATCTATCACTTTCATTATATCGATGTAAGATGGTTGATGGAAGGCTTTTTATCGTAACTACAGCAGGATCAGTCAAGTCACTACTTGATAAATTGGTTGAAATCTTCAGCTGACCTTCAGCCCAGCTCCAGAATAACAACTATCAGCTGCAGCTGGAAGGACACAGAACGAGTGTTACTAAACTCTGCAACGTTCAGTATAAATGCACGTCCATCAAAATATGGAAACCATTCCCTTCAGCCTTGTAAGAGGACAAGGTTACAAGCACACCTTAAATTTAGGAAGATTAGGTATTAAAGGAAACACACAATTGTTTAGTGAATTTCCAATTAGAGGAGCAATATGCAGAGCAAAAAAAAACGCCAGTCTTTACATCACCTAATTCTAATTTGGAGGCCAAGAGTAAAGTTATTTTGAACACGTTTTTAAATCTAATTTTAGAATCTGTGGCGATTCACCTCACCTTCCTTGCTCAACGTTCTTCATTGTGTAGCATGAATTCAGCTGCTTTGCTTACATGCGGAACAAATCCCCAAAGAATCAGCAACCTTCAAACGTTTGCTTATGCAGGGTTAGAATGAACTGACCTAATCACTCTGCAAATGTAAAGTTAACGATGATCACAGAAAGATGCAGCATTACAGCATTGGAGCTCCTGTAGTTCAGTGGTTAGATCACTCGCCTTACAAGTGTGAGACCTGTGTTCGAATCCAGGCAGATCAGGGCGAAACCTTGGGCAAGTTTGCATACGCCACAAGCCTAATGATAATCCATCCAAAAAAACATTTTCAATCCAAGACTGTTTGTGGGACACCGCTGTGCACAATTGGCTGCCACGTTTTGCCCACAAATATACAGTCAATTCACTTTACGGTATATTCTGTGATGTACTTTGAGACGTCGATAAGGTGTGAAAAGCGCTATATCAAATGCAAGGATTATTATGATCTGATTACCACTACAAAAATACAACATATAATATTCGGTCCAGTTTGCATATACTGAAGAAAAATATGAAAATGTCCTTCCGTTTTGTTACACAATTTTCCATTTCTACTCCTTGTTATCACGTATTAGAACATACAAGAAATTAGACAGACAAATCTAATTGTAGTACCCATATCACAGCTGTGACAAGAGTTCAGATAAATCAGTTCACACCAAGGATCAAGCTTTGTCATCATCCTGTTTGTTTTGCTTTAATTCCGAGCATTATGGGCAGTTTATGGATTCAGCCAGCAGTTGTGCCCTCTGCAAAAATATTAATCAACAATAGTAAATAAGTAAGTCTTACATCTAACATAGCAACTTTCATGCCAGGAGGACATCTCAAAGCAATTCAAGATACACTGTAAAGCGTAGTGGCTATTTTGCAAGCAAATTATTTTACATCAGCTGTCAGTTCATGAACTGACGGCCCAAACTAAGTTAGTTTTCAATAAAATTCAATTTACAATATTTCTCAAGCTCCCAACAATTGTGCACTAAATAATAAACTCCGGTATGAAGCATTGATCTGCTGTATTAATTACCTTTGTTTATTATTCAATTGCAAGCTAATTGCTCATTTCACTAAATGGCACGTAGTGCAATCTAATTGTCTGATTTATTTGCAGTGAAATAAAAAAAAGGAATGAGGATACAGTGCAATATTGGCAGATTTCAAATTGCATCAGCTTTCTGATTGTAGTTGTAACAAAAAAAAATCTCCGATTGTACTGAAAGAAAACATGAATGAATACAATTCTGAGCTTATCGAATCTCTGTCAAAGACTGATTACTGTCTGTGTGAAACGGGTTGCGATGCTCCCAAAGCTATAAAAAGCTATTTGAAGTGACACATCCTTTAGATTTATCACTCCACAGGAAAGGGACTTTGATAAACTGGCTTCTTTTTGTACTGTACAGCTATTTAGCCCCATCACCAGTGGTGTATACGGTATTTGAAAAGTGATGGTATTAAATTCTGCTAGCGATGAAGAACTTTTACGTGAAGAACCTTGTGTTGTTCAGTATTTTACTGATTTTGTGTGTTCAATTGAATCTGCCGTTGTGTGGATTTTGTGATTGACAATGAACAAAGGAACAATCTAACAGTAACATATCATTTTGAACTTCAGGCAAATAACACTGTTAACATGTTAAGTTCATCTGTGTTGCAATGCCAACCTGGTTACCTCGATTAGCTGTGCGCAATTAGCCGTCACATTTCACTAACAAACTACTGTGTACAGTTAATTCACTTGGCAGTATATTTTGCAAAGCACTTTGAGATGCTTTGAAGACGTGACAAGGTGCTGTATCAAACACAAGGATTATTATTATTATAATCTGGAGAGTCCCTGCTAGGCTCACCCCACTTTTTGTTCAGTTTGTACGATCTGGGTTCCCCTTTTCAGCAAGTGAGATGCAGCAATAGTTCTGAAAAATAAATTCCCTCACTTCCAATTTCCCAGCCAGATTGCAATTTTAAAACCCTATCTCGGATCCCAACAGTGCACCTGCACAAGATCATAAATCAGGATGAAATGAGTTTTTTTTATATAAAAGGAAACAAACACACCAGTGGTGCAAAACATCTGCCAAATAGATTTCTATACCCAATGGATTCCCAAGCACCTGCTCCACACACAATTGTAGAAAAGACATCCACTGCAGTTTATAAAAGTCCAAGTAATATTTTTTTTAAAAGAAAGCTGTACGCACCGATAATCCATGCAATTTTGTTTTCCAAATTGAGCAGAAAAGAATAGTTTGCTCAAACACATGATTTTGAAAGCAACAAAGCACATATTGCATTAGAAGAAACTGTGGAACTAACAATTTAAACTCCACTATTTCGCTAAGGACTTGCTTTCCTCTTGCTTTCTCTGCCTGGATGTCATCACAATCCCCGTATAATCTTTTAACCACGTTCTATGATCTGAAGTTTCATGATAGCAAATTTATATCAATTTGAACTGTCACAACGCAAAGATAACCCATTTTGCCCCCCACACTCTTTCCTTTGTTCCCATTCAGCCGCTTGAATCTGAAAACTAAATAGTAGATTGAGATTTGCTGATAACAGTGTTAAACAGATTTGATGTTGAGTGGCACAGAGGTTTCTGAGGGCGTGACCACATCAAGCTGCATTTCAAGTACTGCTTTAAACCTACATGCAGGTATGATTTTACAGCAATCTCCAGCATGCAGAATCTAATGAGCTGAGTAAATATTGCAATCTTCTCAATCTTGATGTTGCTGGTAAGAGTCAAGTAATCAAAATCATAAATTAGACCACTGCAGGAAAAGCACAAAAGTACTCCGGTCTGCATTCACTATCAAATGGAGATCTATATCTCTGCAACTATAACTGGAAATACAGAACACAAACAATTGTCGATTTCTGACCTGGGCAGTTTAAATTGAATTGAACAATTTGGAGTCTTACATGTCTCACAGCGAAATTCCTCATTGAATCCTGATATAAGCAAATGTACAACTTTATACACACAGGCCATTACCCAGACCAATTACCACTCCTTGCGAAACCAATAAGGGTGTAACTGCTTTCTAATGTCTGGCTTTATGCAATAATTTTATCTTCCCCTAACCTCTTTTACAGCCAAGTTCCACTCTTAATGATCTGATAAGCACAAGAAATGAAAGTTCTAAGGTAGCTTTAGCCTGCGACTCAGGATATAATGAAAAATACCAGGACCCAGCCTGCCTTTGTACTCCGGTCTGCATTCACTATCAAACCTGCGTCATATCTGATCATGGGTTTTGAAACGGTTTAATATCTCCAGTTAGCAACAGCGACCCCAACACAATGCAAATGCTATCAAAACATTTCTATACAATCAAAAATGCTTCCCTTCAACGACCATATTACATGAACATTTCTGTGGAAAGTTCGGTCAGGATGGTCATTCTGCCAAGCAGGAAACCTCGGACAAAGTGAGGAAATGTTGCTGCTGTGTTTTACCTGATTTTGCTCAGGGCATTGTACAAACTTTAATCTCTTGGAAAAAGCAATTTTGAAACAGTTTGTTTACACAGTGTTGTTTGTGACCACTGAATCAACACACACACACACACACACAAAACAGAGAGCATGGGTAAATTCTGAGTGATATCGTGAACGGTTTATTCAAAAATAATTCAACTAAAAACACACAACGTAGCTGTAATATCAAAGCCATGTCAGTGTGGAGTATGTCTGGAATCTAGCGTACCTGCCCCAAATTTACGGAAAGTACAGAGAGCCATTTCACCCCTTATATTACATGCTTGGGACTATTGCTAAGCCATCCAATGCCCCCATTTATTCCACCGCACTGCTTTCAGACCTGGCACTGGAAGCAATGCAAATCATTTATTTGATAAACCCACGTGAGTGAAGCATGCCAATAAGAAACATGGATGAGTTATATTCACCAAGCTGACCAAATACAGACGACAGGTAGCAAATGGTCATTTAAAGTGGTCGAAATGCAGAGCAAAAGTTTTTGGGGAAGATTTGCAGAAAACTGACTTTCAAATCCAGACTGAATGTAGGCATTTTCTAAAATTCTGCAAAGGCTTACAAAATGTGAGGCTATGAAGATTTCATGTCTCAGGTTGTCTTCTCTCTACTGGTCAATGCCAAACAGAAGAAAAACTTTTTAAAAAAAACATATATTTGACGAGCAGCAATTCACTGCCTTTCTCTAAGTTTCACAATAGATAATAATAATAATTAGTAATCCTGACATTTGATACAGCGACTTATTACGTCTTCGAGATTTCTCAAAGCGCCTCACAGACTATATTGTGAAGAGAATTGAGAATTGTACATTTTACCAATATTGTCGGACAAGTGGTCTACTGTGCTTGGGTAAGAAATCTGTCGGAATCAGACAAGCATTATTAATTATTTGCACCATAGATTTGAGGTCCAAGAATATTGGGTTGCCGTGTGCTTTGAAGTGTAATTGAGTGCAGACTGACAGCACATTATTTGAGTTACCTTTTATACCACTGCAGCACATATGGTAACATGTTAGTGCTACTTAGTTTCATATTAAGGTTTGCCTGAAAATGACATTTTTCAAAACTCCAGTGAAGAATTTGCTGCCCTAACACTTAGCTTACCTCTTGCTGTCGCTTTATATTTTGACATCACAGTGGTTTTCTTTCCCAAAGGGCACAACTCCTTGCTTTATTTTTGCAATAAATTCGCATAAAAGAGAGTGTTTCATTCTACATTATATGTTACAATAATCCAGATGGCTACCTAACGTCTCAATGCGAGTTTGAATCCACAAGGCTTTGGTATGGCAAGACCAGAGTGCTTACATAGACACATACAGCAGCAGGTGGTCATTTATTTTGTTTTTTTCCACAAAAAAAAGTGTTTGCTATTATCCCAAGAAAATAATCTATTTTTTCTTTGATTGGTCAGGTGCCTGAACTATGATCGCCATTCTTAAGTCTATCCAAACTAGATAAAGTTCCATATACTGCATATGTGTAAATACATATATACACTAAATAAAGTTATATTATCTATATTATATAAATAATATAAGCCTCAGAGTACAGTAGTTGCTGTGCATTTTGCAGAACAATCTTCCATCTTAATCACAATCCCCTACTTCTTGCCCCCATACCCTCGATTATCTTTCCTCTGTAGGTGCATGTCCAATTCTTATTCTAACAACCACCCAAAGCAAATCATTCTATCCTCAGCAAAAAGTGCCATCAATCGAGTCAAGTCGACATTTTTCATTTCATTAAAACTTTTCGGGGAAAATATGGTTTTGAAAGTAAAGCCTTACGTTTGTATAAAAGGTGGAAAAAAAATTCAGACGAGCAATGTTTACCTGGTCAGAAATATTAGATTGCAGAATTCATATGAACAGATGACAAGTTATCACGCAGCACACAAATTGACCCTAGTCGTTTCACAACAATCTTTGCAATTGGAACAAAAAAGTATCCAAGGATTCAAAATAAACCCGCATGAAAGCACATTGGTGTGGCTGGAGAAGTGTGACCATCATAAATTTGATGCAACTCGAACATCTGCTACAGTTTGGATAGTTTTGCAACAAAATACAGCGTTCAAAAGAGATCACCTTTCAAGTAAGCAATATAACCCTTCCCAATAAAGTAATAACTAAATCTGCAACCGGCTCAAAGCCATCGTGAATTGTTATTATACAGGAGCTTTGGCATATTGCTCTCTAATGTTGCCAGGCTGTTTAATTGACGCTTCTGAAGGCCGACTGAAATGTTTCAGCCATTATATGCTGAGATACAGCAGCACCCTCCTTTCTTCAGAACTCCCCTTGTGTCTCGTTACTTTCGCTGTATTTTCACGCAGCCCAGAAGTGAACAGAAAATGTCCTTCAACCTTAAATGTGATGTGAAGCATTTCTTCCTAAACCACTGAAATACTGGAGGATTGACTGGAGCAAACCACAGACATTATTGTCCCAAAGCTAAGAATAATCTGGGGTGATTTGGTAAAATTGCTTGGATCTTTGTTCAGGCTCCAGAAATCTGCTTCCCATTTAGCTTCTGCGCAGGATCTAGAAAACTGTCAGAAAACAACGTAAAATAAAATATCTATTTATGACAATCAATTCTTATGTCATTGGTATTTTCCAAGGTAACCAGATTAGTTTGAAAAGAAATGGGAGAGTCATTTAAAAAAAAATCTAAATGCAAACTCCCATCACTAGTCAGGAAGAAAATGATAAGTGTCAGCCAATTTAAACCACACGAAAAGACTGGACTGACAGAAGATAACAACTTGCATTTATTGCATGCAGGATAGAGTCCCAGAGCGCTCGAAGATACTGTAGTAATAAATGATAATAACTTAATAATTAATTATAATAGTTTGACATAGGATATTTGAAGTTGAGAGAACATCTCAAAATGCTTTACAGGATTTACCGTAAAGTGTAGTGACTGTGTATTGCAAACACCCAATTTGCATAAGGCAATATCTCACAAACAGCCGTGAAGCGAATAAGCAATTGTATCCCTAATAACTGAGAATTGCTGTGACATAGTGAAATTATTTACAATATCAGTAAAACACGTCGATGAACCTAAAGGGTGATGCATTACCAACAATAAGTATTTTCCAAATATCACATAATATAACAGACATTTCCTGTTTAGTTCAATCAGCATGTGAAAGACATCAACATTCTGAGCGTATGGAATATTAACCTCTTGAAGATACAGCTTTCTAGCATTCTCGATTTTCATTCCTGGCATTGTCATTTCAATAGCAACAGTAGCTGTGAAGTGCTTTGAGACTGCGAGAAGATGTGAAAAGCACTATATCAAATGCAAGGATTATTATTATTATTTTTTAGGTCACATAATTTAATAAGTGAAATGTCAGAGATGCCAATGACCTTGATCTCGAGTCATCTGATATTATAACCATTACATCCAGGTCATGAAATCTCTCTCGCACACACACACACACACACACACTCACACACAATAATGCTCATTGTGGATGGTGCAAAACACTGTCTAAATCTGGTTTGTGTTTTTTTTACTGTAAACAGTGATGCAAAAATATGACTCCAGTCCTCAAAGAGCTATGTTGCCATTTTTTTTACCCCCAGAAAAGGAACATGAGAATTTCATTAAACTATTGAAGTAAATTCAACATTCGAAAGCTTAAGGTATAAACATCTGCTGGAGAAAGCTTTACAGAAAGATTATAACATGCAATGGTGGAGTCTGAATGGTTGGTAACTCCAAATTACATCCTGTAGACTGGTACTCAATTCAAGATTGAATTGACACTTCAATTCAATCTTCTGCCAGAGCAGTGTGACTGATGTACATCCAGTTATCAGAAGATTTTAGTTGCAACTCAGACTTAATGATTCCAGTTAGAAATTGCGGCAGTTTAAAGCCCAATTACTTCATTTGGAGATTTCTTTCATTAAGCGATATTAAGTCAGCGCCAAAACATTCACAAGAAAATAATGAAAACGATGCAGGTTATTGTAGATGTACTGAATTCTAATTGATAAAGGCATTTCAGTTCCTTTCATAAAGCTCCATCCAAATTTAGGACTTTTTGTCCTCCCACAGCAAAATTTGGAGTGCGTCACCTCCTAAACTTTCAAAGCCACCATCTACTCATCAGACCATCTACTCGTGGTTGGCAACTAAAACACTTAAAAAGCTAGGCACCTTTCAGCAAAAGCAGTTTGCTTGATTGACATCCCAGGCACTCAAGCCAAGATTCACTCCCTCTTCAATAGACCTGCTTTAGCTGCAGAATGTCCCATGAACTGAAAACACTGCAGTAACTCATGAAGCTTGCTTCATGGACAAATGCTCGCCCCTGTGACTAGCACAATCTAAGGAAATGAGAGCAATTGGAATCACAGAATCACCATCACCTCTTGGTCACTCACCATCCCAATATGGACATATAATATTCTTGTCTTTACAGTTTCTCCCACTTTTGCCTTTCTGAAAGTTCGTTCCTGAGTGGAAGCAAACATTCATTAATCATGGTCAAAAAGAGCACCAGAACATATCTTCTGCACACTATTGAACATGGTGAATGCAGGAAAAGTTTTAATGTAAACAGTTTACATTTTTCTGCAACTTCTGAAGAATTTTGACTGTAGAATGCAATAAGATTATTTTCAGACAAATTCAAAACCGAATGGCAAAAATGGCTTGCAAAGTTCTCAGTTTTATGAGTGCTTCAAACACAGCCTCATCGAATTACTGTATATGGAAACAGTTATGAACTTAAATATTATGGTATTAATATAGCTCTAATGTCATGTGTAGTTTGTGTCTCCCCGAGTCAATTTCTCCCTGACTCAAACCCAGTATTGCTCGATTATATTGAACTTTGAAACAATATTATTCCACTATCTTTTTGGCCTCTGATCTTCAAACAAAAACAAAAGGGATATGTCGGTGCAGCAATTTTCTCTTAAGTTGGGAGCTGTCGAAAGCTCAAGCCCCCTTAGCTCCGACCAGGTTTGACTGTAGTTCATGTTGTCAGACAGATGTCATCACCTCTTGGAAGATTTTACAAGGAATTGATTGTTCTGAACGTCATTCAGCGACTGACCTGAGAAGAGTGAGGGAGGTCATGTTTCCTCTGAACTCTGACTTTTGACAGGATATATGACTGCAGTGTGGTTTGGGACCCTGTGCCTTGAGGGTGCTCAAAAGAAACATGCATTTGAATTGTCTTGAAGTGCAATTACGGATGTGCCTATGGATACTTCTGAAGCACGGCACACTGTAACCTTGAAACACAATTCAATCTAGAAGAACGACCGCCTTCAAACCCACAAAATACACAGTCACTACACTTTGTAGAATATTTTGTGAAGCGCTTTCAGGCATCTCGATGACGTGATAAAGCGCCATATCAAATGCAAGGATTATCATTATTATCAGTATCTTTACAGGATCAATTTAGGTAAAGTTTCCATCACCTACCAAAATACGCAGTTACTACACTTTGTAGTAAATTCTGTGAAATGCTTTCAGGTGTTCTTCATTCACATTCATGAAAAGGGGCAATATCAAATGCAAGGAATATTATCATTATATCATGTATTGCAAGATGACCTAAAACTGTCCCATGCACATCAGGCTAAACGATAAAGCCAGACTTTGCAAAGGCATTGCAGTCCCAGCTAATGGTGGTAGTGGATGCATCATGATTTTTCCCCATCTATGGTCCCAGGTTAGAGAGAAGGAACAAAATAAATTCTGCCAGGATTCTGCTTTTGGTACAGTAACTCTGGCTGGAAAATAGGCTTGTGTAGACAGGGTAGGATTCGGCTGCGATGCTATAAGTTCACATAATAATAATAATTGTAATACATGCTGAACTTCTTGTAGCCCAGTGGTTAGAGCACTAACCTCAAAAACAAGAGATCTGGGTTTGATTCCAGGCCAGTGCGAAAACTTGGGCAAGTATCCTTACTCTACACACCTGACAATAATCCCTCAAGAAAAAAAACACACACAATAATAATTTGGTTACTCAATCCACGACTGTTTGTGGGACACTGCTGTGCATAAGTATTATTTCTTATTATTACTTATTCTCACCATGAGGATTCACACAGGGGCAGGTGGCAGAGAAGGACCACTCCCATGCAACCCTAGTATGAATCATCCCTTCCAGGTAAGAGGAGAATTATCCGTTCTTTTTATGCAAAACACACTCTCAGACTCGGGAGACAATCTCATGCCATTAGGTGTTCTTCCTCGTTTGGGCAGTTGGAGTTTTAGTTCCCTACTAAGATCTTCACTGCCATCTAGTGATTGAAAAGATAAATATAAATAGGTAGCCCGTGCTTCAAGTCAACCAATACACATAGGCACTTATCACTCACTGAAGATTATAGAGAAGTATTAGAGGAGCCTATCCAGATACTGGAGAAACATTTGAGTCCTATAAATGTAGATTTTATGAGGGTAAAGAGCTGTCATTAGAGGAAAAGAAACTTCTTGCAGCTGAGATTCTTGAAGGCCACTTTAGAACTTGAGATGCAACAACCTAAGGCTTTAAATAGTCTGATTTGTTAATGTTCTATAATCTATTTCACTCTCCACCCTCTATTGATGATGCCATTCGCCAACAAACCAACAGGCCTCCCAAACAGGACTAGACCTGCCTCCTTCTATTTACACCAACTATTACTGCTATTTCCAAGTTCCATCAGCAGAGGGCACAGCTGTTCAAGTATGACAAACCAGTCTTGTCTTTTCTCATCCAAAAGTTCAATGTATCTATTCCATAAGAACTTTCTTCAGTGAAAAGTCAAGTGACAATCAAGTGAGGGAACGCCAAAATTGTTGCCCTCATAAATACGTATTTTCATCTAAATGTATAAACTGGAAATACAAAATTTGTATGATGCCCTCGTCATTCTCTTATTGTTCACTCTGTTACAATGAAATTTACAATACAACATAGCACTTTTTTCAACCTGGGAGAAGAGGAGTGGGGGAATGTCTCAATATGCTTTACATGGATTACCGGGCACGGAAGCTTAATAACTTGTGCCTTAAGGGTGATTCAGCCTTGGGACATCCTCTTGACTTCAAAGGCACTACTCAAATGTAATTTTATTGTTGTTGTTGTTGAAACTATTGAAATAATCACTGTACAATTGTTCCGCCTGTGGAACACAAAGCTGGTCGCTGGGTTTGACCAAACCTGGAGGTACGGTACACCATTATTTCCTAACCTTTTTAATACCAGGAATTGGTTCAGTGAAGGACTCTCAAGGCTCTCAAGCCATTGAATCTAAAGAGATCTCTTGTGTAGGCTGGCCATGGGATTGATGTGGACGTGTTAATCCTCAGTGACAAAAACAGCTACACACAATACACAAAAGTGCAATGAGATTCTGCTACCTGGAGATTGAGTTCTCAGAGTCCAGTCTATGTGCAATGCAGGCCACAACTGTTTAGCTTACAATTCCGATGCTGTTGCATTTCCCCAAGGAACCCTGTATTCTATGGGAAGCACTCACAAAGTAAATAAAGGAAGCATTTCTTATGTGAGGCTTTCCAGCACACCAGAGGAAGTATGCAAATGACTTGAGATTCTCTGAGAAAATTTGCAAGACTGGCAGTTTTCTTTGAGAATCTCAGTCAATCACTGCCATGGCTTTGTAGTCAGCTACATTGATGATTATTATCGTGGGGTGCAGAAGATACCAACCTAGGCAAGTGAAAGTAAGAAAAAGACGAGGTAAAGGTCAGAGGAAGAGGTGAAGAGCGAGAGAGAGTTAATGCAAAGAGACAAAAGAAACAGAACTCAGGAACCACAAGAAAAGTCAAACAGGAAAAGCACTACAGAAAAAGCCAATATTGTAGAATAATCTTGCATTACAATTCTTCCTCTATGCACAGGTCAGAACAAAAAAGCGAAGCATCATTTTCATACTAGATTTTTTGCTGAAGTCCAGTTGCTGAGGATACAACGAAGACGCTGAATACTTAACCGAGAAAAAGCTGTTCACAATATAGGAGTACCATACAGGAGACTGAAATCTACCGAAAATAATCTGCATCAGTAACAGATTGGCAGGGCATGTTTCACTCCTGCCTTCTTGAATATAAAATAAAATTAATTATAAATTCCAAGGGTCAGCTTTTCATTAATCCCCGAGTCCACTGATCAACAATCTTGCAGTCGAATGGTGCTGGTTCCATTTCAGGATGTCTGTTCAGTTTACATTTGTGAGAGAGAGAGAACAAAAAATTCCTCTAGTGTAGAATGTTTGTACAACTGCCAGACCCCAGCCACAGGAGGTTTAGTCTTTAGTCCCTCAGCGACTCACACAGTTATTTTGCTCTATAGATTTCCTTTGTTTGCCGGAATTATCAGAATTCAAGCACCAGCTCATCAAAATGTTGTTCTGAAACAAAAGATTAAATAACCAACCTATTTCGCCACCGCAGATGTAGGTGGATGCTTCCACAATGAGGCAGAAAAAGAAAATACTGAAAATACATCTTTTGAAACAAGGATTTAACATATGCAGAGGAGCTCAATTAAATTATTTTTTTTACTTGCATCCAATTTTATGAGAGAGTGAGAGAAAAATAAAGGAGACAATTAAGTCACTGCAAAAGGCGTAATGGAAATTACATTTCTAATTATGACTGATACAGCTTCAGTTAATAGAGGTGTGAAATCCTTTACTGGGGAAGTATTCTCAGTCATCAATCAATTGCCACCATCTTTCAATCACTCTTAATGGGTTTTGCTAAATGGAGATGGTTATGATAAACAGGCTAATTTCATTTCCACCAGTGCACCTCAATTAACAGACTTTATTAGTATTAAATTGAGCGTATTACAGACAATATAGTAATTTGTTTTGTTTATACAAATGCTATTACATGGGAATTAAACAGATTAATTTTAAACTGTTTGTGCGGAAACACAGCTGAGCCATACAGGACAGAAGGTCCCCAGGTTCGGTCTGTAGTGAGTTGCCCAATCTCTGCTAATGCAGCACAAGTAGCAAAATCTTCCACAGTTCCAAATCTGGATCATAAACTAGAAGCTAGAGAATGGGGTGGGGGTGGGCGGGGGTGGGGGGGGGGTGGAGGCAAAAGTGAATGTAGAACGAGCACAGTTGTAATTCTTTGGTACTGGGCACAGGATACAATGCTCGCTCTTCAGATGGAAAGAGTTCTTTCCAAATAAATGTTTCACACCATCTGCCCACATATTTGTCCAATTTTGATCCGCAGTGAAAACATGCTAAAAAAAGGGCAGCATCGTCACTGCGACAGTTTTTGCAAGACTTCATTTAATCAGACTGTTGGAAGAAAGCAATCATGTAGCCAGCGAAGCTACTTTCGTGCTGCATCATTGTTGGCGTGTCGGCTGCAGAAATAATACTTTCAACAAATGCCTGTGCCACAAAAGACAACATTTTCTCCATGCTTTAAAAACGAAGGCGCGATTCATGACTTGCAATGCAGCAGAGTGCAGCAGATCAACTTCTGTATGAAAGAACGCTGCTCTCCCCCACATTAAAGTTTGCGTTCAGACATTGGCCAGTGACAGAGTCACTGGGTTTGGAGACAGTGATACCATTTGTATTATAACATAAATGCAGCAATAAGCATAGCTCATTGATATATGATAGTTTATGCAGCAGTGGGATCAGTTTAGGATCTTAAGAGTTTCAGATAACTTCAGTGATACTAGCCAATTCTCCTGATCAAAAACAGATGACATGAAGTTTGACAGCATCTTGAGACGCAAGTTCTCTAGCAGTTACTTAGCTGGACAAATGGTGGAAACACAATTCAATCTAATGTGTTCAAATCCAATCCAGAATATTATGCTTGTTCCTTTTTCCTTACGACAATGAAGAGAGAAAGACAGGGGTCTGAGAGAGGGAGACGCAGAGAGAGAGGGGAAGGCAGAGAGAAAAAGGGGGGAGAGAGAGAGGGGTGGGTGGGGGAAGAGACAGAGAGAGTGGGAGCTTTGACGGTTGATATCTGTAATTTGATCTGGCAAGAACGGAGTCTGAACAAACTAACGAACCGTTTAGTTAGAGAACCTTTAGCAAAGGAGTATGGAATCTAACATTGGGTGGACGAGTTGTGGAACCAACACAGGAACACAGCTCGGCAATGAATTATTGTAAAGCTTGAACACATAGGAAGAGGTGTCACAAGCCTTGAACTCACGATCAAAAATAAATGATTCATTGCGCACCACAGCATTTAAGAGGCAATCTTAAAATATAAATGCAAAGCATTTGTTGAAAAATAAATTAAATAGAAACCGGGAAATACATTATTGATATCGGTCTTATTGTTGGGTACCGTAGTGTAATCGCTTGACAAATGATAGCATTTTTATTCGTTTGGTAAATAATTCACTGGACAGTTTGCTTCTAAATTAATGATGTTTTTACGGCCTGTACCCAGGGAACAGCTTTCTCAATTTAACAGTGTGCACAGATACGTACAGTTAATGGAACTCCATCAATTACTGACAGCAGGAACAGCTCAGAATTATTCACAATGACTTGTCATTGATATTACTCATCATTAAATTATTTGGGGAGGAAGAGAGAGGGAGGAAGGTCTGATAGGCTGTTCATCCTCAGAAATATTGCTTTAAAGACTTAAAAAGAATCAGAGATATGGAGGAACTTTTCAAATGTTATTAAACAAACATGAATAAAACCACATACCCACATGTATTTCTGGAAAGGATGCAATAAAAGCAAAGATAGGGATCATTCTCTCATCTTTGCTCTCTCTCTAGGTTTCAACTGTCTCCATCTTCAATCAAAATTCCTTTTATATTTTCTTCCCACTCTAGCCTAATATTAATAATAATAATAATCCTTGCATTTGATATATTGTCAGCACATCAAGATTATCCAAGTTGCTGTACGTTTTGGGATCAAAATCAATAATGAATAAACAAGCCATTCATATATTGACGGTCATAACATCAATGACTATTGGCTTCATGGTGATAATCCTTGCACTTGATTTAACGCCTTATCACTTCTTCGAGAGGTCTCAAATCGCTTCACAGGAAACACTGTAAAGTTTATGGACTGTATATTTTGTGGGTAGATCAAATGAAGGTACACACCTTCTGTGTCATTGTAATTGAATGGAAGGAAAGATTTTGAAAAGGTGAATTGTTTCATTGATGCACTTTAAATTGACTACCATCTTTTTCTGAGTTCTGTCCTGAAAAGTTTGGTTAACACAAAATTCTTTAGTATTACTGCTTATAGAGTCCCACATCATTGGGATTCAATTACAGGTGATTCATTTCATTCTCTACTGTGTTTCTGTGCAACACAAAATCCAGCTCATGCTATATTGGTAAATTAAATCTTCATGGCTGCCCCAAAATTGGCTATTAACAAATGGAATAGCAACATCTCTCACCCCCCACCAACTTCAGGACACAACCCATGGAGGAATCGATAGATTACCGGATACTAGAGTACAACAAATTTAAACCAGTTTGGAAAGTTTCCTAGGATTTTGTGACAGACCGTAATCAAAACCGTGACCACTGATTGATTCAATGATATAGAACCTTAACTAAAAGATGTAGTAAGAATCTTAAAAAGCCAATCACATGTGCATGACCAATGGCCTGCACCCAAAATTCATAAATGAACTCCCTTGGTGGCTCAGTGTATAAATAAATGCATTGCATGGGGTGACATTGAGGCATTTTGGAAGTTCCCAGCGTTGATTCCCATCTATGCTGAATTGAAATAGATCAACTCTCAGGAGTCAGTATTGATTTCAGTATCTATAGGCTGGAGATGTGCCCCAAATCAGGGGGGGTTTCATTTAAAAAAATTCAATTTATAGCAAAAAAAACATTGCCTTACAAAAAAAAAGACTGGTTTCAAGCTTATGAGATTTTCCCCAGAATTTTGCAATAGTTGAAAGTTGAAATGATTATTGCCCGAGTCTGGAGGAACAATAGTTTCAAACTTCATAGAATTGTCAGAAACCAACAAGACACGCAAACAGCAATCTCACAAAACTGCAACGCTTGAATGATGTAGACTAAGGGAGAAAAACAAAACAAATGTGGTGCTTATTGCACTCACAGAATCAAAGCGCTTGAAGAACAATAGCTTTAAAAGTTCAAAAATAACTGCAGAAACTAATTGAGCATCAGAACAAAGAAACAGATTGTGGAACCCACCTTGTAGAAAATACAGCAACAAAGTGGGAGATGTGGGAAAGGAAGGTAAAGAGAAGGATGCAATCCATTTGTTTTCTTGATACAAGTGAAGCAAACACTTGAACGAGATTACCTATGTAAGGAGATAAATTGGTGGGACACTTTAACAATTGAGGTAGATTTGGCACAATCTACAAAAGTAGTTAGAGGGCTTGATTGGCTGGATTATTTTTGTTCTATGTGTTTGTGTTCTTTAAAAGAGGAAAAGGATGAAAAGCAAGCCTTTATATGCGTCTATTTCAAAGGGGCTTTTTGAATTTGGAAAAGGTCAAGGTGATCCATGGGGACACTGATGATGGCTTCTGGTTATCAGAAGACCTGACTCTCCTTATCTGTTGCAATATTAGACTCCCTGCCCTTCCAAGGTTTGCACAAAACAGAAATTCATTCGAACCACTCTGGTAAAAAATTAAAAAGATCACTGAAAAACCTAGGTACATCAGCCAGAGACCATAAACAGATCGAAAATGAAGGCAACAAAAAATAGGAAAGTTGTCTCATTCTTTGAGAAACATACAGCTCAGCTCTGCCACACAGTTCTGCTCAGTTTCAGATTCTGCTCCTAAATTCAAATGACACGATTGCTTCTTGTATTATAAAGCATTGATCTTCGTTGAATGTAATTTATCATAGCAGATACCCCACTGCTCGCAAGGACAGCCAATAACAGGAAAATCAGTGATGGATAACGGCAATTATAAATCAATGATACAGCCCGGGCAGACAGGAATGCTTAGACAACTTGGTGCCGTACGTTGATGAATGCGTGCATAGTCAAATTATCTGTGGTAATATGTAATGCATGTACATTTTGACGAACACATTAATGAAAATAAACGATACAAGGCTTTTGTGTGAATATGATGACTCTGAACACAATCATCATGCATGGGTGGGTGCTCATCAAGGTGAGAAGCTGCAGTGTTGGGAACAAAGCCGTTTCTCTCTTTGCTCCCAGATCAGTTCGAGGAGTCGGATAGCTAAAATTTCAGATATTAAGCACTCCCAACCAATCATCCTTACCCCCACAAACGTGCCTTGACTTCACATTTCAAAGTGGAGGGGTGGGAGAAAAAAACTTGTGCTATCTCTTTGCTCCCTCCCCTCCCCCCCCACCCCCATGGGTTTCCAAATGAAATGACCAAATTCAGGTTCAACGCCTTGGGACATTCTCCCGACGTGAAAGGCGCTATACAAATGTGATTTTGTTATTGTTTCATCTAGTTGGCTGGGTATTGGAATCAGAATCAAATCATTTCACTGAAACCTAAGTCCGTAAATCAGAAAAAAAGCATCAACTCCAGGTTTTAATTGTAAACAAAGGTGCAAAGCACCCTCGTCTCAGAACCAGAGAAAAGGAGATTCAGCAACTCAGAGCAAAGAAAGGTGTTATGTGAAGTTTATTTACTTGAAGATGAGCGATAATTGACTTACAATTCCAGGTGTTGTCCAATAATAATAATAAAAACTTGCATTTGATATTGCACCTCATCACGTCTTGTCTGAGATGTCTCAATAACTACCATTCTGACAGGCATTCTACATACATATTGTCTTGTTAAATACGACGCTACATGTTTCATTATTATGTTTCTTCAGGAAAGGTTCAAGCTTCAATTAAACGTGGGTGTGTTAACATTATTTAATGTTAATATTATTTAATATTACACTGAAACAGTGTCCTCAATGTGCTTTGCTTACCTATTGATTTAATCGTTTGAAATTTCTTTGTGCAAAATTTAGGCATCGAAACCTGCCAAAGTAAAAAAAAACCTGAATTCTGTACTGATTAATGGATTCTCACAGACAGCATTAGTGCCCTAACAGCTTGGTATTATCAGGTATTTGCATATTGTCCCACACAGTCGGGAATTGTGTCAAGGTCTACATGCCAGTGATTGCTCGACACGCTGCAACGAGTTGAAGGTGACAAATACAGCTGTGGCAAATAGTTCATCAAAACGGGCTGACATTTTCCGCAGAAGACATATGCAAATACCCACAATTGCTTCTCAGCCAGAGTGCTCAACATTCAAATAGATTATGGAACCTTTCCAGCGGTGAAATTCATAATTCTTGGCATTTCTTAAAAGTTTAATGATGTGCACATATTTCCTGAGGTGATCTTTTTGTTTAATCGATGGCAGCTTCCTTTCTGTGTCTTAATTTGCAGCTCATTTCTGTTTGTGCGTTTTACAAATTTACACAGTGAAAATATTTAAAAGTCATCTTAGAAATATATATAGTGTGCACAGTTGAGGTACAGCTGTGGTGGTAATTGATCATAAATCTTTCAGCACGGTGGATTTCAACAATAATTCTTGTAGGGTTAGTATATTGCCAAGGATTAGGACTGTTCACCTACAAAACAGAGTCAATTCACTTGTTCACAGTGTACTCTGTGAAGCGCTTTGAGACTTCTAGTAGACGTTAATGTGATTTGGGGTTTCTGCGTGCACACATCTCCCGACTGATTCTTATAAAAAACCTTTATTGCTTACATCAACATCATCCTAAATTAAGTACATGCATTGCATTAGCCACGGGCCCTCGTCATGATAAGGAAAGCTGGCATAAATAGCGAGAACAAACATGGTATATACTATACCATTGCCATTAACTCCAGTTCACTCCCCTCTTCATTTACATTTCGTGAACTCCTATATGTATGATGAATGGCTGAAGGAAGTCTCACGTGCATCATTAAAAGGTCTGAAGCAGTCAGGTTTTCCGAAGTAATGTACAATATAAATCTTCCCATTTACCAACTTGAAGGTGGCAAATTGATGTTGCATAAAACTACATGCTATTTGTGGATGCACATAGAAATAGACTATTAACATTAAGCATCCAGCAGTGATCAATAAACAAAACTGTGAAATAGTTCTCTTTCAATAAAAAAAACATGAATTTTATTTGATTGAGCATTGAGTAAACAACCATATTTACTTTCGGATCACTGTCTATGCTGCTTTCTCAGCCCACTGTCTGCAATAAAGTGAAACAAATCGGTGTAAAATGAAGCTAAAGAATGTTTCTCGCTGCCCCTGGTAACGTTATGCAATTGCTGTGATGGGCTGTGTTGTTAGTGGGCCTGGACAGGTGAACTATTTGGCCTTTACCTCACTGCACTTTACAAAACTACCCCAGAGATCAGGGAAGAGATCCACAGGGAGGAATTAAAGATACTGTACCACAGTTCATTTATCCACAGTTGCTTCGTTGCTGCAGAGCAAGCCAGAATGAAACCACTGCAATCATTTCTGCAGTAACCGTAATCTAGATGTGGGAATTGGCACCAGATTTTTGAAGGGTGAGAGGCCGGTCAGTTTCACCCATTTGCAGCCTTACAAACGAGCAGATTGCAAATGCAAGTGGTCGAAAATTTAAACGCGTTTGGGATAAACTTTTACCAAACAACATTTATTTCAGAGTTTAACACGTCACTGCATGTTGGTGTTCACTAACGGAACACTGCAGATTAAGGATTTTGATAACTTATACAATTAACCCTCATCGAGCATTAGATTTCAAAGCAGCCCAGTCTCCCCCCAACAAAATGTAACTTAGTCTATTTATTGCTAAACTACTGTGCAGCATACAAGATTTTTCACTGTTTTGGTGAGTGCCTGGTTCAATTTCCACAATAGTAGGAAAATGTGCAAAAATCCCTTATATTTTTGATCCAGTACATTTGCAGGACAAAATTCCTCACACATGTCCATGCAGTTATGTGGATGTGAAGTGTGTGCAAGATCACTGCTATAGAAGCAATTCTACCCCATCAATATTGATTTATGATTTTTTTTTAAAAATAGGTAGATTTTGCTCCCTTTGCAGCCAATTTCTTTAATATTTCAAATTTCTATCCGTAGATCCTACTAGATTTCTGGGGTAGGTTAGGCAAGGTTGTGAGATAGTATCCAAATAGTTTAATCTAGTCACTCTGCCTTTTTCTCAAAAAATTTCATATTTCACCTCTTTACAGCAGATAATGAGCACTTAAAATTAAGCAAGGTTGTTCACTGAGAGGCTTTGTTGCACTATCGGAGAATAAAAAATCCGTTGTGTGAATCTCAATAACCGAACAGTTGAATTAAGTGAGTTTTGTGCTGCATCAATGTGGGATATGTAGACACTGTTGGCTTGAGAAGGGATAGAGCACAGGAAAGGTCTTACATGAAAACTTATGATCTGGAATCCAGCTATTCTTCATTATAACATGGACTTGAGACACTGTACTCAGACAATGGTATCGTGAAGGGGCTGTCCTATAGATAGTCACATATATATGGTGTATATAGTCGCCAAAGTGTTTGCTAAATGCAGTTACACTAATAAAACTGAAGCATTGCCCAGTACTGAAATCCCTGTACAATCTGCAGCACTGCTATAAATGCATGTCTTCTTTGTGGCTTCTTAGACCATGATTCAACACTCACAAGCCTCAGAGACGCCAGAAAATTGCAGATTTCCCAGTTTAATTGGCTTCCAGCATCAATTAAATGCTTTAATTGCTTTTTTAACAAGGTGTTTGCAAACCACTAGGTGGAAAATTGCAACTTCTATTTTAAACAGACAAATTGTCTGCACCACCAAAACTCCAATCACCTCCTGTCACTATTCACACGTAAATTTTACAGACAGGAAGAAAATTGCCCCCAATTGGTATTTAATGAAAAACAAATACAAATGCTGATTATTACAGAGTAAAGCATTGTTGGAATGGAGCCTTGTGATGTGTTTCTATTTATGGGGTAGGAAAAGGATGGAAAAATAAATCAAGATGCAAAACACCTCCTCCATTCCTCCCAAAGGTTTTGCCTTTGCGGTCGTTCATTTCCTCTAAAGGAAAGCGAGGTAATCAACACTTGTACTAATGAATATCAAAACACACACAATGTGATAGTTGACATAACTCACTGTTTTGTAAATTCTTTATCACCTTGACATGTGAAGGCCTACTTACAAATGGTAGCAAATAAGAAAAAGAGTCTCTTACTCTGAGTTAAATTTGAAAAGAAATACAAATGATAAGACAACTGCTAAACTCTTTCAGTGGCATTTTCTTTAATGCATTCCTTGATTTCCAGGCGTCTGCATCAGCCTTCAATCTCGGCAGCTTTTCAATGTCAGTCCTCAAAATAGTTTGGTTCCAGTGAAGCTAGTATTTGGACGCTTTTGACTTCCAGAGACTTGGCCTCGCTCTCTTCTCATTGCCATTATTCCAGAAAATGATGCTCATTTTTTTCAACTAGCACATTGCCAAGCTCCCAGATGTGGTTCATTCAGTTCAACACCAACACTCTGTGGTGCCTCAGAATCTGGACCTCTGATTGAAAGTCACACCTGCTGCCAGTCAAAATCACCATTGCAGCTTTGCAGCTGATGAGGCAAATCTAATGTGCAATCCTGACATGAGGGTTCAGGGAATAGTGAGGTGCCACTGTGGGAAATAGGAGAGATGGGGGCTTGCATGGAGTATAAACACCAGCACAGACTAGTTGGCCTTTTTCTGTCCAATGTAACTCGATATAACTCATTGTAGTGAAAAAAAGGGTCCCAGAATGTCCCAACATCTTATGAAGCAGTTAAATCTCTTAAATATGTGTGTGTATTATATGTATTCTCTATATAAAATGATCAAAACTATTGTTTCATAGTAAAACTATTTAAGAGTTTAAGAATAAGAGTCTTAGTTAAGAGTCCAGATGCAGTTGTTAAAAAATAGACATTAGGTTTTTGTGTGAACATTAAAAGGAGGCTCCCACATACATGCACACATCCATACACAAACACACACACACATACATAGCGTTCAATTACTGAAGTAATCAAAAATAAAATCTTATATAGTGCTGAGCTACGCAAAAAGGTTCATTGATAGTCACTCTTAATTAAGTTGCGTCTTATATTTCTCCAAATATGTGGATTTTAATGTGCCTCAGTTCACTACATCAGTGATGTGTGGCACTGTCCTTGCACTTACTAATTGCCATGCTATCTGCATCATTTGTGACAGTCACCGTAATTACCCTATACTGTCAGACGGTTGTCAAACCTTACATTGCTGTCAGCACTAATCTGCACTCCTGATAATTTGACTTCAAAGTGGAGTCTTAAAGAAATAATTAGAGGGATCAGCTATTTTGTTGTAAATGTACAAGCTAATTCCCGGAGAAATGATTTGCAAACACATTAGACAGTGTGAGGACCAGGCTGATTATGCATTATGCTGTTATGCGTTGTTGTTGTTGCCCATTAATCAAAGTAAATCTAAACAGTAATTATTTGTTGTTGCTACATTTCAGGTAAAGCTGCTAAAACAGCAGAGCTGTACAGGTGGCGCTAAGCTGCTCAGCAAAATACTGGCACAAACAGAGTTGTGCTTCCTGTAGAATTCCAGTACAACATTCAGTTGATCAAAATGAAAACTGAGGAGAACAAGGGAGTGTTTGCATTTGTGCTTGTTGAATGCACTCTCCAATAAAGCATCCATATTGCACGGTTAATAAATCTAACATACAATTTTCTGAGTGACGAAACAGAAGCCCAACTATGTTTTAAATATAAAATCGATCCTTTCTCATTCCCACAAGCAATCACCTGCTTCTTCTGCGGTGGAGGGAGCCTTTTTCTTCATGAGTAATTGGCCTTTGATTTAACTGCTGTTGATATGACCGATTGAGGTCAAACAAGAATCCACCTCCTTCATGGGTTCCTAAGACACTGGTTTGTATTGGCCAACTGCTTCTCTAGGATTTAATTATATAGCAGGATAGGCTTTATTGCAATTAAACAAATAAACACAAAATTTCAAAACCTTTACCTGCACTTGTCCTGTCGTTCTTCCATTCGCTTTTCGTATCCTTAATTTTTCTGTTATATTACTTTGTGTACTTTCCACTTATTTGCAATATTTATTAAGAGAAAATTATAGAAGATTTTCCCACCTTTAATTAAAAAGGGATTAATTAGTGGAGACATCCAAGTTGCCACGGGGCTGGCAGAGAAACAAATCAGCCAAGGTTCTCTCCCTTGATCGCTGTCCACTTACCCATGAAAGTGTGTGCATGTCAGAATCAGGCTTGGCTTTGAGATCTCTCAAACTCGAATCGGCTGCCAGCTCTCAGTGCCACGTCTCATACATTAAGAATGGACACTTGGGCAACGGGCCACAGCGAGCAAGGAGTCGTGCCTTATTGGGGACGGCTTGAAGCTAGAATCTTATGCACAAATGTCTAAGTCGTCATACAGTCAGCAAAGAGTTTCAGTCCAACACTGACAAACATTGCTCTGTGAGGAACGATGGCAATGCATGAAATATGGAAAGGAATCAAGTATCTGAAATGCCACTGGAAAACACACACAGATATCTAAATATTGCTTCAAAATAAACAATTCCTGTTTCAAGAATGTTGAGTTTTAATGCAAACATATTTCACAATCATTCCAGCACAAAAGCTGTTTGTGCTATTTTGCTACTCGTGCACTATTTCTAAATGTATGCTTAGCCCAAGAGCCACGTCTACAAATGTTTATTTGCAGGCGTACAGTTTTGGAGGCTGTATTTGGAGGTCAGGAATAAACCAAAGACTCAATCGGAAAATTGTTTTGGTGGTATTTTATGCTTCAGTGAATACAGGGTTGCGTGTGATGTGAGAAAGACATACAGAAATGAATTTCAAATCAAAATCACCAAGGCCAATAGTCATTCATTAGAGGCAGATTAAATTTAGTTTGTGGGACGGACCTTTGAATATGGAACAAGGCCAGATTCTTGATAAAGGGAAGTTCTTTCTGAAATTCGATGGAAATCCAATTTTTAAAAAAAGTGAAGTTAATGAGGTGACAAGTTGGGAGTTGTGCACACAATAATGTTTGTGGATGCAATGGCCTGACAGATTCATTTTGCAAAGAGGAAATCGCTTCTCATGTTCTGTGAAGGAAAGTGGGGTATAAGCTTAACTCATTGAGAGTACATATTATCATCAAGTGTTGGTGATGCTTATGCTGAGTTTTTTGTTCAACTACATTGGGATGGGGTGGGTGGGGGTGTCAAGGAGTATCTAAATATAGTGTAATAACTTTTCCCAAGAGAATGATTGGGTGGGATATGATCTGATAACATACCTGTGGAGGTCAGCTTGATAGATTGAATAGTTCCGCACAGTACTGTAATACCCTTTAATCCCCACTCTTTCCTCTGCCCCACACATTATATTAGGGTGGAAGGGAGGTAATTTTAGATAGGTACCCCCTGTTACCTAAAAATATTCTGAATGCAGAATACAGCCTTGGGTACCTCAACTCATTAACCAGCAGCTCGCTATTAAGATGACATTTTTTCCCCCCAATTTTGTTTTTGCCCCCATTTGAAACTGATAGTGACCAACTTTTGAAACACATTCAGAATACCTCGCAGGGGGAAAAAAAAGGGTAGATTCATAAATTTTACGGCACAAAAGGAGGCCATTCGCCAATCTAGTCTGTGCCGGCTCTTTGAAAAGAGCGATTCAATCCCACTGCCCTGCCCGCTCCCCATAGCCTAATAGACCTGTTCTCCCTAAATAAAGATCTAATTCCCTTTTAAAAGTTGTTATCGAATCAGCCTCCACCACCTTTTCAGGCAATGCATTCCAGATTCGAACAACTCGCTGAGTGAAAAAATTTCTCCTCAGCTCCCCTCTACTTCACCTTGAAACTATTTTAAATCTGTGACCACGAGTCACAGATTCACCCACGAGTGGAAATAGTTTTTCTCTATTTGCCCTGTCGAAAGCCCTCATGATCTGCTCCAGAGAGAATAACCCTAGCCTATCTAGCCTCTCCTCATAGCTGAAGTCCCTCAATCCTGGCACCATCCTAGTAAATCTTCTTTGTACCCTTTCCAATGTCTTTACATCCTTTCTGTAGTGTGGTGACCAGAATTGAACACAGTATTCCAGCTGAGGCCTCACCAAAGTTTATTGACTCCATTCAATAGCCAGTTTTCCCTGTATTCATGCATTAATTTCCAAATCTCCCTGTTCTCCTTCCCTCCTCAAATAACATTCTCGAACTCTTTATCCCCAGCATCATGGAAACCATGTGAATCCTGTGAACAATTTATTCAGCTCACTCTGCACCTATCCCTCCATACTAATTGTGGTATTCAACTCGAAATTACATTGTGCTGGTCTCTTAATGAGCAAATGATCAAATGTTTTTCCAAAGAAAGTTTGCCACTAACAATAATAAAGTAGGAAGTCACATTCTCTCTGTGATGTGATGAACATTAAGTGGAAAACAAAAAATAAAGCATAGATTCTCTAATTTTTTCTAATAGTATTATAGCTATCTCTACCCAGTAGTAACTATTGCCATTTCTTAGGATTGTGTATGTGTGTTTGAGTGGGGGGTGGGGGGGGGTGGAAGAGTGTGAATTTGTGTGTGTGTGTGTATGTCTGTGGGGGGGGGGGGGGGGGGGCGAAGGAGAGCAGGAAGGAGCACTTTGCATATGAAAGTCAATAAATATCACTGAATGCTATTTAGCAGATCTGACAAGCCACTTATTGTGAGCGTCCGTCAATCAAAGTGAAAGGCAGTCACTCAAACTTTCTCTTGTCCCTCAGGTCACTCAACCCAGCAGTAATTGGCCATTAATCCTGTGCCAGGCCAACAGAGAGAAAAGACTGTTATCTGCTCAACTGTTCTTTCTGGCCAAACTGTGACAGGAGACTTTCTCAGAATAAACATATTTCAGCCACACTGTGTCACTCCTCCGTAAAACGCCTTTAAAGTAACTCAGTGGAGTTCAGTCAGTAAATTCTTCTCTTATATGTGAAGCCAGATTGCTTTCATTTGCGGATGTAACTGTGCGCACGAGAGCAGACACATCTTTAGAAATAGTTTATTATTGCGAACAAAACCAGCTTAACATGCAGGATTCATTTCTTTAAAGACTGCAACCTGCGGATCACCATGTTTGTAACAAATTTGTGTCAGGTCTTTCAATATCAAACAAAGGGATGGACAACTTTATTTATCTCTTTCCCTTAACTGAGGCAGAGTGGCATATTCCTGTTGACAGCGAAGCATCAATGTTCTCCACCAAGTAAGAGAGGGCTCAATCCCAAGACCTTCTTACAATATTGTGTCTCATTCAGCCTCAGTGAGAAAGACGCATACGAAGTGGTGCAGTCAGGAGTTTGTGGAACACATCACGCGGAGCGTATAATGCCATACAATCCACATGAACATTTATTGGCAAGGAAATCAAACTACTCTGCTCCTGGGAATGGAATGCCATTGTCAAAATTGAGCAGCAGGGAACCCCAGTCAGCGTACAGTACAGTAATATTCAAAATACACAACAACACACAGTATTACATTAGTATTCCACGAGTACTTTCACCACCAAAAAATATATATATCTATAATCAAAATACCCGCCGGTGACAGGCGTCATAATAGTTTGTGCTGTTGAAAACCGCAAACATGTCCCTCCGTACAAAATGGACAAAAT
This sequence comes from Hydrolagus colliei, assembly GCA_035084275.1. NCBI lineage: Eukaryota > Metazoa > Chordata > Chondrichthyes > Chimaeriformes > Chimaeridae > Hydrolagus > Hydrolagus colliei. The sequence goes on along the minus strand of CM068751.1, from coordinate 7,234,990 downwards.
TCTCTAAAGGGCACAGCAGCTGTTTGGAATGGATCCTGTGGTCACGGCAGAAGGTGGTTTGGAATGTGACGTCCTCACCGTTGTAAAGCACGCGGACGGAGTGCTTCTTTTTGTCGTTGGCATCCTGCCAGATCTCAAACACGATGCGGGCGGCGAACCTGGGGAACCTGGCCTCGGTGACGCCCAGAGCGCTGAGCAGGGGAGCCACTGTGACGTCGTGAGCCGAGTACAGCGCCAAGATCTCGTCCTTTTTCCCTTGAGCGACCCGCAGCATGCGGGAGACAGTCTGGTTGAGGATGGGATGGGTTGCGAGCAGGGCGTACTTGTGGTACAGTTTTTTGCTCTGCCTGTCTCGCTCGTCTTCCAGCTGGTGCGCCTTGATTACTTTAAAGTGCTTCAGATCAATGCAGCCGTGCTCCGTGCAGGGGAACGAAACGTTGTGGCAGAAGTGGCACAGCAGCGAGTCGACGGGATTAGCCGCTCTCAGCTGCCTGGTGGGAATGCCCACGATCTTTGCCATCGCTACGTACGTCCTCTCCAGCGGGCCGTTTTTGACTCGCAGGTTGTACTGGCGCCTCTGCTCTTCCTCCAGGTAGTGATTCCGCATGGGACAGTCGCAGGTGTTCGAGCAGAAGATGGTGCTCCATTGGTGCCGGATGTGGATCTTCTCCCACACGAACGCTGGCAGCAGCGTGTAGAGGAACGCCAGGCCGCTCTGCAGAGTCCGGCTCTTGCCTGTCGACTCCACGTAGAGCTGTTTGCTCGCCCAGGCGTCAGTCAGCAGCTTGTGTTTCTTGATGTACGCGTCATGCAAACGCTCCCCATTCAGGAGATGCTGGACAACACCTGCGTAAGAATAATAATAATGATAATCCTTGCATTTGATGCGGCGCTTTTCACATCTTATCGACGTCTCAAAGCGCTTCACAGAATATACCATAATTTGACTGTATATGTTTGTGGGTGAAACGCAGCAGCCAATTGCACACAGCAGTGTCCCACAAACAGTCGTGGATTGAAAATGACCAATTCTTACTGTGTTGTTTTTTTTTACGGATTATTATTAGGGCGTGTGGAGTAAGGGAACTTGCCCAGATCTGCCTGGATTCAAACACAGGTCACACACATGTAAGGCCAGTGCTCTAACCATTGAACTACAGGAGATCCACAACAACAACAACAACAAAATTACACTTGTATTAGCGTCTATCACGTCAGGAGGACACCCCAAGGCGCTGGACAGTCATTGTTTCAGACCTGAGCTGGGGATGAGGGTGCAGGGAGGGAAGGGGGGGATGAGGAGTTGCTGATGGGACCATCGAAGAGGAGGGTCTTGAGGCAGGCATAGCACAAAATGGTGGAGGCGGGCGGGTGGGGGGGGGAGAAACAATACAAAGTAAGGCTGGTTTCTGCACAATACAGTCAAACTAAGACATACTGACCGCCATTGTAATAATAATAATCCTTGCATTTGATATAGCACCTTATCGTACCTTCGAGATGTCTCAAAACATTTATTGTCAAGTGAATTGATTGTATATTTTGTAGATGAAATGTAATGTGCCTCATATAGAGCAGGTCCATGGTCTACAGTGTGGAAGTATAATTAAACATATACCCATGTGATCAAACTATATTTACACTGGATGTGGACTTTGTTTCAGTCAGCCAGCCGACTAGTTCCCTGTGCCTACGAGGGCAGTGACACACCTTTCGTGCTTGCACTCCGTGCCTGTCCAAACAAGTCTTCCCACTGCTGCTCTTTACACTCACTCTTCCTGCTGCAATTGGCACAGGTCAATCTCTAACGTTCACCTCCCCCAGAGCCACACACTTCCTGATGGGCTGAGGATTCCTAACCCTAACCTCCACATCACTGAATAACCATTCAATCTCTCTTCACTGTCACACTGGATATGGAGCCAGGTCTGTAAGAAAAATCCTACGTATTTGCCACGTATCTCACCTGTCTGAGTTAGTTCCCCCATCTCACACACTGTGTGAGTGGGGAGGAGTGCAATGTTATTCAAGGGGCCGTCAAGTCGAACTTTATCAGCTTTGCTCATGTGCTTGATGAAGTCTTTCAGTCGTCGATGCGATGGTTCTCTTGTGACAGGAAAATAAGTATTAAGATTAAATTCAAGATATAAACACAAATATTTAAAAGCGCAGCTCTTTAACACATAGCAGGCATTATCCACCTCAAGGCTTACTGCATTGTTATATTAATCATCCTTGCATTTGGTATAGCTTTCATATCAGGAGGATGTCTCAAAAGTGTTTTGTGGGATTTATTGTAAAGTCTAAACCAAAGGAACAGATTGACACGACCTTGCTTTATCATCTCATCTGAAGGACAACACATCCAACAATACAGCAGTCTCTCTCTCTCTCTCTCTCTCTCTCATTGTGGTACTGAAGTGTCAACTTAAATTAGAAGTCCTAGTGTGTAACATTCCATGAAAAGTGTTACAACTTCAGATTTCCCGAGGTCTCACAATAGGTAAAGATCAAGTTAATGGAATGTCAAGAGCTGAACTGGGAACACAGAAATGTTCTGCATAGTTTTCCAGCTGATTGACACAACATAGGATCAAAAATCAAACTCACTGCCTCAGTCACCCCAGCACAATCTTCACACCAGTTGGCATCTGAAAGAAAGCCTGCCGAGGATAGATACTGTGATAAAATCCAATGATTATTCGACCAAAATAAGTGGCAAGCCAAATGCATCAATTTGTCTGAATGTTTTCAATTCCCTGGAAAGATAAACTTCAATAGAGTTCTCTGCTCATTTCTATTATTATAAAATGCAATACTTCCTTTCAAATCAAAAGTCAAAAAAAATCTCAAACCAAGTTTTAAGAACCTTTTCAAGGAATGACTTTTGTTTGACGCACCACATTACTCATCTGGTACTGAGGATCAAGCAAACCCAAGGCTACAACAGACTCCAAGCATTGTCACCAAGGCAGACATCCCAAAGCAGGAAATTAGTATTTTGTGGTATAGTACAGAAGCCACTGTATTTATTATTGCAATGAACAACAGCTCTATTCACGTGCAGCCATTTGTTTTGCAACTACAGTGAACCACTGTCAATCAGCTATGTACATCCACATTTCAATTAGCTAATCACAGAATAAGAAGTTCACCCGATAACTTTTGCAAAACAGAGAACTTTAGCTGAACATGTTGAGTAAAAATGGGTGATCTTATTACTCAAAGCAATACTTGGCATTCAATCGAAAGGGCAGCAGAAATCATTCGGGTATTCAGACAAAGACAATTTTGAATGGAAATAGTCTTTGCTAACCTCAGACTTGTTGCCAGAATTAAGGAGCAAGTAAAGATTACTTAACATCAACTAATCCAGCAAAGAATAGTCGATGGTAAATTAATGTTTAACCAACAAATTGGTTGATTCTCGTAAATGGGCAGGATAACTACAAGAATCACCACTGTCATTCAAACACCCTGATGTGTAACGTCATATATCGATCCAGTCAGCAAGGGACCATTCCCACCCCTTCATGAACTCAAAGTGGTATTTTATTTAAAACTGACATGGCATGTCTGTTCTCTTGAAAATTACATTGTCAACTATAACTGCTAGAATAGATAATGTAGCTTGGCATGGAATCAATGCAGTGATGCTCAGTTTAAGCAAAAATGTAAATCATTCAGTGTCATATCAAATGGCAAGACAATTTATTTTACATCAGTCATGCCCATTACATTTTAACTCATAAATCATTAAGATCGTGCCTTTTTTATGCTTTAGGCAGCAAGCCAGAGTTAATTTGCGTTTTGTCTGGTAGAATTTCTGATTGCCACTAGGGGGTAGTGTTAGTTGCCGTTGTTACTTCACCACAGCAAAGCAGAACCTGATTATATATTTTAGCTGAAGTCTTCTGTCAATTTGGTGAAGCTGGTTCTAAAGTCATCTGCAACTTGTGCCTTATTTATACGTCCTATTTTCCAGTCACCACCATAGGATTCTGCTCTAAAGTGTGAACAAGACAGAAGTCCCACAACAATGAAACACCATTTTAAATAGAAGCAAAGAGATAGGTCTTTAGATAATAATAATAATAATAATAATCCTTGCATTTGGTATAGCGCTTTCCACATCTTATCAACGTCTCAAAGCGCTTCACAGAATATACTGTAAAGTGAATTGACTGTACATATTTGTGGGCGAATCGCGGCAGCCAATTGCGCACAGCAGTGTCCCACACACAGTCGTGGATTGAAATGACCAATTTTATTATTGTAGTTTTTTTGGAGGGATTATTATTAGGCGTGTGGAGTAAGGAAACTTGCCCAAGGTTTCCCCCTGACCTGCCTGGATTTGAACACAGGTCTCCCCAGCTTGGTCTCCCCAGCTTGCAAGACAAGTGCTCTAACCACTGAGCCACAGGAGCTCCACGGTTCAACATTGTGATGGCAAGCCATTCCTGGCAAAATGTGGCAGCCAATTCCACGCAGCAGTATCATACATACATTCATAGATTGAGTGATCCAATTATTATTATTATTTATTTAAAGGGATCATTTTCCCCGCTAATTCACTAACAATCAGGTTCCCACCTTTAGGTAAACAGAGGCACGGTAATCAAACCCAGGTCCCCTTAGTTGCGAGTGCTCTAACCACTGAGCTACAGGACTCCCAACAAATAACTCGCTAACACTCATAGCCTTGGCTTACATTTGAAGAGTAAATGTGTCGTGGAGCTCCTGTGACTCAGTGGTTAGAGCACTTGTCTTGCAAGCTGGGGAGACCAAGCTGGGAGACCTGTGTTCGAATCCAGGCAGGTCAGGGCGAAACCTTGGGCAAGTTTCCTTACTCCACACGCCTAATAATAATCCCTCCAAAAAACCACAATAATAAAATTGGTCAATTCAATCCACGGCTGTGTGTGGGACACTGCTGTGCGCAATTGGCTGCCGCGATTCGCCCACAAATATATACAGTCAATTCACTTTGCAGTATATTCTGTGAAGCGCTTTGGGACGTCAATAAGATGTGGAAAGCGCTATATCAAATGCAAGGATTAAATGAGACAAGGTGCCAAAGGGCTGCCAGTTTCTGCAGAATTGGATCCAACATGAGTCAGCATCTGCAGTCAAGATGGTGAGAAAATTGGGGTTGAGGTGAGGGGGGAAGAAAGTGGTGCTAAAACACGAGGATAACTAAGACTTCGATTTTATACCAGATCTCTAGTATTAAATATAATGACAGGCATAGCTTAATTCAGAATCCATTCCAGTCTCACAAAGATGAAAACAACTTCTACGGAATGGAAAACAACCTGCTCATGTCAGAAAGTATCAGCTGAGATCGCTGGAGTCAGCAAACACAGCTACATTCAATTCTCCCGGAGGGATTTTTGAGCTTTGTGTAGTTATACGGCACATCAATTGGTTCTGCAATCCAATCCTTTCTTGGTATGGGAGTGCAATTTGATCCTATGTTTAACCATTCTCTGTATCACCAAGATGCTAACCATTCTTGAAAAGCTCCCAGTATGCTGTAAGATCTCATAAACGCACTCAGAGGGGCCTAGACATTACAAATTATTTGAATGTTCAGTCATATTGACCACCGCTGAGCTTCTCTGAACCTGCCTGGTACTCAGCGCACATAAAACAAAAACACGTACACCCTCCTAAGCAAGATAAACGCTACAATAGTCACACAGCATTCAAAGGAATACCAAACAATGTACTGCATTCAATTAAACACCAGATCTTTCCCACCTTCCCCACCATCCACCAGCGGACATTGCAGTATAAGCCTTGAAATCTCCCTTTGTTTGATCATGTCACTATTAGTTGACACCTTTATAATTTATTTGCAGTTCAAACCGAACAAGTGATCAGGGTTTACTCCACACACAACAACCTTCCAGCACATTAAGCTTTCAGCTTGTCCCATTTGTGTGGAGTTTCAAGGAAATCGTTGCTTTCTCAGTTTCTAGGTTGACGTCCCAAAATTCATGTCCGAATAGAGCAGCTAGTGTAAAAGAATGGTGCCCTCTCCGCAGAACAGACTCCGGGTTTGCACAATGTGCTCATTATTCATTAACAGAGACCTTTGTTTATTTACGTGCACTCACTGGTGCACGTTTCTATATGGCTCCCAGAGACACATCGTTGAGATAAATCAATAATAAATTGGTCATTTTCAACCCACCGACTGTTTGTGGGACACCGCTGTGCGCAATTGGCTGCCGTGTTTCGCCCACATATATACAGTCAATGCACTTTACAGTATATTCTGTGAAGCTTTGAGACGTCGATAAGACGTGAAAAGCGCTATATCAAATGCAACAATTATTATTATCATTTGAGCCACTCTACAATTAGATGCTGATTAGGATTTGTGAGCCATTGAAATATAAATCTCCGGGTCCTACTGACATGTAACGCACAAAATATGAGGTAAGAAGGCATGTTTCCCTTCAGGGTTTTGAACTTTCCTTTAAAGCTGTCATCCAGGTTCTGACCGAGCCTACCCTCCCCTCAGCACTCACCCCGATAGACAGTTACAGTACAGGAAACTCTCTTTCAATATCAATGGCTCACAAGACCTTCTGGGGGGGATACAGTTATGCTGGAAAAACTATGGAAAAACATACACTGTTTTACCTACAAATGTACAGAAGAATAAAAGATATTCTACTCAACAGTGAACTGGAGAAAGGCAAGTTCCACTTAAAGCCAAACCCAATCCTTTTATGGTAGTTCTCCTTGGTTTCCACGGCACCACTATCACACTTATACTGAGCCCTAGAGCTCAAATACAAGCTCGGTTTCTGAAGCTACTGAACCCAGGTCAACTGCAATTACTCGGATTGTACTTTGCTCCCTCAAAATCTGGCTGAGGAACATTGTTCTCGCTAGTTCCCCAAGCCGCAATGGCTCACTAAAATATAACAGAATATTTTTAATTTTACTTGGGTGGGTTAGAGACAATCACCTTTTCTTATGGAAAAAGACACTTGCCATTTAACCAAACATGTTGCACATATCCCTAATATATATACAAACCTTTTGTTACTAAACAATTTTTGTCATTTTGTTCTAGCGTGGGACATCTTGAAATAAGTCAATGGATTAAAGCAACCAGTGATTGGGGGTATGCATCTGGTTACATCTGCCTGTCACTGTCTATTATCAGGCTTCAGAAGAGATGAGAAACAAATCCCATCATTATCTCAAACCGACCTGAGCTCATGTTGAAACTACCAGATTTTGATGACGTGGCAGCAGTAGAAAGGAATTGGGAGCAAACTCAGATTTTCTTTACTACTTTAAACAGGATCTGTTCTATTTATCCTCAGGAAGTCCAGCCAATGTGAAAGGCCCTAAATACGAATGTAATTTGGTATTGTGTTGTAGTTTACAATTGCAGCCATTTTCATCAAACAGAGCCAGTCACTTCTGTTTGTCAGATGCCCCACTCTGAGTTACGCCACGACAGACTCACTAATTTGAGAGAGAGAGAGGTGTCAAATAGGGTTACCATCTTTTCTGTCAGAAACAGCGAAACTAGTCTTTAATGGTATTTAATTAAACCTGCCATTCAATTGTATGCATGTAGCTCTTTGTTTTTTTTCATACCCGACCACTCCATGAATACAATAATCATTTTGTCAAAAAGTACTTTGCGAGATAACAACTACTTGCATTTAATTGCGGTACTTCACTCCACTGCCAGAATTTGAAAATGCACAGTCTATTTTTTAAAAAAAACCCTCTGAAGTGAACTTACCTGCCAGGGATCAGTGTACAATCGATGGGTGGTTGTTTTGTTTTTGGAATGGCATAAAGGGGGTACCTGTCTCCGTGGCGAATCATAATCTGTACAGACAGCAATTTATAGTCTGATGGAGCATGACCTGCGGACACAGACACAATCAGCCGTTATTACACAAAGCCAGCAGCAATGAGTTGTAGAATTTCTCAACACAATTTGAGCAATACACAATGTCAAAGATCTTCTTCTCCAACATTTTTTGACTCCCATGGGTTATGAGTCCAATTGCAACACCTTTACTGTTTTTTCCCAGAATTATGCAGTCAATTCACTTTACAGTACAATATGTTCTGTGAAGCATTTTGAGACGTCTTGAAGATGTAAAAAGCACTATATCTAAAGCAAGGATTATTATTATTATTATTATTATTATTTACTGACTCTTATCCAAACTAACTCAGTCAGCACAGACTGGATTCACATCTGTAACCTTCTACACAGTATGACACTTTTAACCCACAAGGTTACCAGAGGTGCTTGCTGAGATTTTCAACACAGCAATTAAGAGAGACAAGTTAACAGAGACAAGTTAAAGAGTAGTATTAAACATTGTGAGTTTAAAATCCATTTGACTTGTATCTGCAAAGAATTATAATCAATATTAATGTAATTGATCTGTAAATATACCTGTTTGACCTTAGATTGTATTAGATCAGTGGTGGTTTTAAAAACTTATTTGGCCTGACAAATAAAGGCAATTGTTTTCCACCTGGAAATTTGTTACGTGGGTAATGTTTTCTGCCTTCCAAAGTAAGATTGATGATGTATTAGGAATGTACAGTCCCATGTATCTACTCAGAATCAATAGCTGGACCCAGAGCTACAGCCACTGTAACATGTGATAAGATAAAAATGCAGCTTCTACAATGCATTACTGAAGCGGTCAGTTGTTAAGCAGGAATCGGTATAACAAGTGAGCCCAAATCTGTAATGAGCAGCAATAAAAATAATCCTTGCATTTGATATAGTGCCTTATCATTTCTTCGAGAGGTCCCAAAGTGCTTCTCAGAATATACTGTAAAAATGAATTGACTATATTTTGTGGGGGAAATGCAGCAGCCAATTGAGCAAAACAGTGTTCAACAAACAGTTGTGAATTGAGTGACCAAATTATTATTTTAAAAAAATTTGAAGGCATTATTACCTCCAGAAAAGAGATCCGCCAATCGACTATCATCCAGGTTCCTACTTACTGTTAGATAAACAGAGGCGAGTGGAGGAAGGAAACTTGCCCGACATTTCGCCTTGCCTGGGAATTGAATCCAAATCCGTTCGCTTGTGAGGTAAGTGTTCTAACACTAAGCTACAGGACTCCACGACATTTTACTCGTCAGTTGGCATTTCACAATAGTCAGGCTAAATATAGAGTGATAACTGCAATGTCCAATGTCATAATTATTACTGGAAAATTCCACTCTCCTACGTCTGCCAACCCCTCCCTTAAACTTTTGTCGCTATGGTTGGGTCAAACGGTGGCTTCAGGTTTGGAATGGGGAATTGTGACGGGGTGCAATGCAGCTAAAGCTCAGAAAGACGTTTGTCATCAATCCCAGGAAATTCCAGATCTTATTCGTCGCAATGTGACAATTTGTTAATCGGCCAATTTGACAGAACAACGCAGGAATACTGAGTGCTGCTACTTTTAGAGTGCGGTCCCAAGTTAGCAGTACGCCCTGATACAACGTTCCAAACCTCTTAACATTAACACCAATTGTATATAATTCTTCATCCAAGTAAACACCCAAACGAAAAAAAAAAATTTAAGCATAAACCATTTAGAAATTACCAAGTCAGTAAAGCGGAGCAGACTAAATACAATCATTACATAGTCAGATTTTGTTCAGGTGCATCTTTTGCGGTCAAAGCTAAGCTTCCCCCACCACCCAAAAAAAATGCACTCAAGTTCCCACATTTCCTGTTTTGCAACAAGTATTTATATAGGTTCTGATGCAATCCTTTGCAACTCTGGCTATTTTCAGCTGCAGTTAATTTAAATCCTCATGCAATTAGAATTTTTTTTTAGCAAACCAGTTACGAGATTATGAAGATTTAACCGCACTCACCAATTGTATCTGACATCCAATCATGCATCATGGTATTGAAGAAAAAAAACACAGGAGTAACATCTGTATTTTATAGTTTAATGCTCAAATAAATCAGAATCACAGATGTGAAACATTTTCTCAATCAAAAACAAGATTAAAAAAGTCACTCATTAAAATCAGTCATTTATTTCATGACTGTGGTGCATAAATTGGCTGCTGCATCCGCCTACAAAATAGTCAAAGCGTTTCACAGTCTAAACTTGTGAAATGCTTTGAGATGTCCTCTTGACTGTGCGTAGTGAAAATTGTGTTTGCCGATGACACACAAACAGTCACTGAACTTCACAGTATATCTTGTTAAGGATTTATTATTGTTATTAATGTATTTAGCAATCCAGGTATCAGAAATGTATGATTTGTCTGCACTTAAATAGTAAAGAAAGAAACCTCAGAGACATTGTATGCTTGTGTCTGGGGTTCAATTAAAACCGGACTCATAGTCAAACTCTCTTCAAACTTGGCACCTGTGGTGAAGCATGTTATTCAAAGGGCATTCTATAAATGGCAATTATTTTCTACAACCGCACTTACTGTACTCATCAAACATAAAACCCAAGTAGATTCTATGGTATCACACAGGAACACATCGTCAATACATTGACAAGTAACGGTAGTATTGGTGGCAACCCAGTGGTTACTGTGTTTCAATCCTGATGTAACCTAAAACAAAGATTTCTTCCTTGCTATGTTGGTAGAATGGTACACGGGAATAAGTGGCATTGCTTATTAATATATCAAGGGAAAGCTGGACGAAAAGCGGCTCAAAAGACTGGGAACAGTGAATTCTGCCTAAATGGCTATTCAATAAATGCTCACAAAAATAAGCATGTTGGTTTGAACATAACAATCCTGCATTTACAGGCTATCAAGCTAATCTGGAAATGAGAAAGGTTTGTCTGCTGATAGCTTCACCACTGTCAATCCCTATAACGCTCAGCAGAAGAAAAGCACTGCAGGACCCTTGATAAAGGATATTATTACATGATTTTTCTGAATTTTGAAACATTCGCAACGCAGAGTGTTCGAGCAATATCCTTTCTGTTGTCAGCAGCTTCACTGTGATTGCCGTCTAAGGTGGTTAAGCACTATGGCTGTGTAAATAGTTTTGTGGTGAGACAACAGGAAAGAAATTGATCATAATAAGGTACTGGCTCCCAGTCTGAAACATTTCACTCCTGAAAGATCAACTGCTTGGGATTTTTCTGTCTCGGTTGTAGTGGGGGGTCACATTTCCCAATACATCAATGTTTTTGATTACTACGCTTAACATCGAATACCACATACGATCAAAATTCATCATCTCCATTTTAATTAACTACGAGTGTCGGTGCATCACCAACCAATCTAAAATCGACAACATATATTCATATTAAAAACAAAGTCTCCAAGGACTCGATACATGTAGTGAGCGCTAGGTACTGAGCTGGAAAGTATCTCTGCGTGGACGTCAGGTAGGATCAGTCAGTCTTAGTTATCAAGCCCCCGCAATCCTAAAACCTGTCAAGACTCATCCTCAGCTTACACATGAAGCCTTGGGGGTGAGGTACCAGAGTGAGTATGGAACAAAAGTCATTGCCTTCGGATAGGAAATGAAACTGGAGGGACAAAAAAAAAGACTTCACTCACAAAGCAAAAAATATAACGTGTTTCATTTTACATTGTTGCCCCGATTTATTACAGGTAATAAATCGGGGCAACAACAATAAAATCACATTTATAGAGCACCTTTCACATTGGGAGGATGTCCCAAGAGCAGAGCCGTGGATTGATTTGAGAGGTAACTATAGGGTTTGTACTTAAGACATCACCTTGAAAATGGAGTCCTCGACATTTAAAGTTCCAATTAACCTGGCCTTGTTTCAAGTTAGCAAGACCTCTGAAAGTCTGTCTCCTATTCAAGCGTGTATTGATATCTGGTTTCTGGTTGATTGTAGGAGTTGGCTGGTGCCAGCTGGTCTCGCACTGATAACTGAAAGCAAATCTAAGGCTCTACACAGCATCGGAAACAGTAAGTGGAGCTGATGGGAAGTGGATGAAGCAATATTTAGTTAACTGTTGTCCATGGAACATCTTCAATCCTACAAAGATGGTTGAAATGTGTAGTGCCTTCAACAGTTTCCTTTCATCGAGAAACACTTTCAATCGAGTTTCCTTTCATCGAGAAACACTTTCAATCCACCTCAGTCAAGAAGAAGGCAAATAGATATTTGTTAAGTCAGTGTATTATCAAGGGATACAGAACAAGGGCAGGTAATTGGGCTTTAGGTGCAGATCAATCATGAACTTATAGAATGCAGTAACAGGCTCGAGGGGCTGAATGGCCTACTCCTGTTTCTATATTTCTAAAGGTTTTCCAAATAGGCTAAATGATGAAAAATAAGACAGGGCAAAGTATTCATTAAAATTAGCATCCATTAATGTATGACCTGTTTCTTTTCTTACTGCTTTGCTTCTTGTAGAATCTTTTGAGTTTGTTCTGAACTGAGAGGCATTTCAAAGTACATTTTTATTAATAAAATTCATGTTCTGTAGATCTGTTGCTTTTAAGGTGTCGATTTATTCCATGCGAGGAGTGAAACTTACATACAGATATGCTTAGTGAACCATTTACTATTCTCTGCAAACCAAAATTGGCCCACATGTTAACTGTTGTCAATGAAATGTATAGACTGAAGATGAGAACATTGATAATGTCCTTCATTTAGGTGTACCCAGCCTTTCGCATTTCTTAAACAATCTGTATAGTGGTAGGTACAGTATAAGGTATTGCACTATTGTAAATAGTCTGCAAAAACATTTTCAAATCTAAAACATGCTGAATGTCTAAACATAACTCAGCAAGTGCAAAAAAGCTTCAAATAGTCTCCACAAATAATAATTTATTATGGAGTCAGAAAAAGATGGCAGCTCATTTTCTGCAATGATGTTTGCGTAAATATATTCAATAGCTTTCATTGTTGGGGAGGTGAAATAAATAAAACAGAACATTGCCTTTGGTTTAAATAGAGTTATCCTGGCAGGGTGATTGATTACAGTAGCATTTGAAACTCTTGCCTGCCAGCCTGGGAGTCATAAAATCCAAGAAGCACACAAGGATTTGTGTTGCTGTTAGTTACGTATTACATATTTCTGCACAGAGCCCTGTTCTACCTTTCTAATTAGATAAAGTAGCCCTCTCACTGGGTTATCTACAGTTTCCATTTTCTTTGAACGATCAGTTATACTATTGTCATTTTTCTCTTCAGCCTGTTCCTTTTGTCTTAAATTTCCTACATATAACAGACCATGCACAAAATTGCCTTCTTTGAGGATAATTGGGTTTGCAAGAGATTGTTTGATGAAACTTTTTCCGGTTTTCTTCTTGCAAAGCCATTGACTGTAAATCAATAAAAACAAATTGCATTGATATAAAGCCTTTGACATCAGGAGGACGGTGAAGGTGGGGGTGATCAACTCACAAAGCTTGGTACAGGAGAGGGCGTAAGATGCAGGGATCTGAATAATCGGTGGCCTGTGGAGGGAAGAATTGGGAAGTCCAGTGAAAAGGGAGTTGACATAGTTAAAATAAAACTAGTGTTCTTTCCCAAAGCAAAGAAGATACAACTACTTTTCAGCACTGCACTGAATATAGAGGATACGTAGATAGATCATTCATCATCTATGATTCAGATGACAGATTAGTGCTCTGTGCTTTCTGCACTTTATATTTAAAAATCTTCACCCACTTAAAAATACTGTGCATGCCAGTAAATGAATGAGAAATAGATTAACTACCAGAACAGATTGCCAGAGACGATGATTGAGGCCAGCACATAGACTTTTTTTTAAAAAGAAGCAGTTTAATGCTGTGATAGGGAAACGGTAGAGTGAGTTTTCTGGAAGGATAAGATGAAATGGATCTGAATCCTTCTTCATCTGAATCGATCGTTAAAGACTGAGAATAATTAAGAAAATTGTCATCATGAAGACAAGAATGGTACAGTCAATAGGGTCCAAAATTTGCCTCGGAACCGCATCACACCGTAAATTAATACTGTCACGAGAGGAAGGGATTAAAACGATTCAAATGGGATGGCGAGATAAGGAAGAGCGAAGAGGAGAGTAGTCTGGTAAAATGAAGTCCACCAAAACATAAATGATATAATTCAAGTCTTCATGTAAAGGAAAATAAGTGAAGATGACAGACATTGCATTGTCATCTTGAGAGGTAATGTCACACCGCTTCTTCACATTGTACATGGGAATATTTGTTGTTTCAAACCATTTAATCTAACTGACTAATCTAAACCAAACCTCCAATTCTGTTCAGTGTTGTGCCGAGATGTATCCCAACACAATAACTTAATTCAAATAGTTTTTTTTTTTATTCATGATTTAATATTTGATAAACCAATTCAAATGAGTCCTTTTGTAAAATACTGTGCACACATACAGTGCTAGAAAATCCTGCACAAACCTTACCTAGAAGTATACACATGAGCAAGATAGTACAGTACTATCCTATTTGTTACATTTTTGGAATTTAAAGGGCTAGAAATTAACATTTATTAGCTTTTTATCCCCTATTCCAGTCTAGATACCAATTAGGCATTCTCTACTGGTTTCCCTATTAAGCAACCATGTACACTGAATTAACAACATCAGGTAACATTGATGTGATCAAAATTTGAATCATATAGTGTAGCTTTACCAAATGATAAGCTCTCCTTCATATCATACCTTCCAGACCATGATCAGTTTTATTGGGCATGTTGCAGTATTCGTAGGCCTCATAAATTGGGTCCAACATTGGAGGCGCAGTGTACACGTCTAGCATTATTCTCTTCCGATTCTTGACGACCACGCCATCCTCCTTTGGTTGGTTCAGAGGAATCAAATGTACTGGAAGAAATAATTGAAAATTATATTTAGGGTTACTCTTCGTAGCAAACACATTGTGACCTCTGTAATGGTAATGATATCTATATAAACCCAACAGCCTATATTTTCAATTATCGTATATACTGTACAATAATCAGGTGCGATACCAAGAATGTTTTTATTCTTTCCCACAGCTACATAGTGTGAAGATACTCATTGTCCATGTTTAAGTTCTATAGGGCTCAGAACCACACAACACATGCAGTTACCCACTGAACACTAAGGCCCTGAAGATAAGGACATAGGTATTAACCTCATGTCATGCTCACCGCCTACTTAGCTTATATCATGATGAAGAATAACCAAAAGATACACTAATCAGTGATGTGTGTTAAATTATTTCATTTTTCTCTCCTCTTCTGAAATACTGCTGCTGATTTATGGCTCTAGCCACATTCAAGTATCTCACCATTATGGCCGTTCTTCATGTGTAACCCTAGACAGTAAATATCAACAGGTTTGACACTGGGCACAGATATCACAACCGAACCTGATCTCACCCTCATTTGATGTCCAAACGCATGATCTTTTTGGCAGGAATCATTGGATAGCGATTTTGAACACATTTCATTTCAACTAAGTCACTCCTAATGCCAATCGGTGTGGGAATCATCACACAACAGATACTCTCCTTATCTCTATGGTTCAATTCCACACAGTGGCTTTATCAACTAGGACATGAGGAACAGAATAGAATTACTCACATACGACTCAAAATCAAAGATAATCCTTTTGATAAGTAACACTAGTTGTTTACTGTTGCTGAACAAAACATTAGTTCACAGACATAGTGGAAATAAAGAAATATATGTATTTACTTTGATATGCGTATCAGCTGCTGAAAAGTAGCCTAACTCAAGAATAAATGCATAAAATGTAAGTACAGTACTGTATATGAATTGACTTGTGGATGTGTGAAGTTGATTGTTGTTTGTTGATACAGTGATCATATTACAATTCAATTCTCTTTTTAAGTAAGATCTTCCTGGAATAAATTGAGTAAAGGTTCTGACTTCTACCAAATTACATCAACATTCTGCTCACAAAGCAAAACTAGTTAACCAGATTCAGAACATTCACAGAAGCTACATAGCTCTATAGCAACTGTTCTTAATACAAAGAATAAGCTTTTTAATGTTTGTTAACAATAGAACCATCTCTATGGATTTCTTATAATGAATGCACTGTGAAGCCTTCCTGTATAGTCAGAACAGCACACCTTTGAGGCTTCTATTTTTTATTGTGAAAAATAGATCAATGCTAATACCTGAAAGAATACCGCATTATCTATAATTCCTGAGACTTGGGACCCATCTTCTTAACAAATATACACAACCTGAAAAGATTTGTAGGGCCTTTTGCAAACAGTGTTTCTTATTTGCCGTATCTTAATTTTGTCTCTTGTTCAATATTATTAAAAGATGCATCAATTTACTTTAAAATTATTTACAATAATAAAGCCTCTATTATGCCCAAACATCTCAAAAAAGCAGGTCACACAAATAGTTCCTTTGAAGTGAAGTGTCTGTTACACAGGCAGACTGGTAATTAACTTGCAGATCTAAAACAATCAATTTTAAGATTGAGTTAAAGGCATTTTATACCTGCAACTCCTCCGTGGAGAATTTAGTTATTCTAGGTTTAACCGATATGGACCAATACAGCATTTTAAAAAAACTTTCATAACACAGCTCAATGTTATTTGTATTTGCATATCATAGCTAGATTGGATGTAAAAGTGGAATGTTTGCCAATTCATATCATGCACAGAAGGATGTCGTGTCCTCCCGACATGAAAGGTGCCCTATAAATATAATTGTCGTTAAAGGATCTTAATATTTTTTGTGTTAAAATTGTCAAAGCTCAACCAAATCATTTAAATTAAGCTAACTGCCAATACTATTTTACATTGTCTTATACAAATACAGTACTAAGTTTGCTGGCTAATATAACTAATTCTTTTCTAAACTAATAATAATTCCTGCATTTGAGATATACAGTATAAACTGTGAAGTGCTTTGAGATGACTAGAAGACGTGAAAAGCACTATATCAAACGCAAGGATTATTATTATATACATAGTGCTTTTCATGGCTTCTAGACGTCTCAAAGTGCTTCACAGAATATTCTATAAAGTGAATTCACTGTATATTTGTGGTCGAAATGTGCATCAATTATTGGGCTACATGAAAGTCAAGTCAAGTCATGCATTTTGTTGATGTAAACAAAAGCAAGGTTTTGCTCAGTTTGGTAAATATTGTGGCAAATTTGTGGGTCTAAAAATAACCACAATATTAATCCAGAAATACATACAATGAACATAATATTCAATGGCCAGCTTGATCACAGAATATACTGTAAAGTGAATTGACTGTATATTTGTGGGCGAAATGCGGCAGCCAATTGCACACAGCAGCGTCCCACAATCAGTCTTGGAATGAAATTACCAATTTCACTATTGTGTTTTTTTTGGAGGATTATTAGGTGTGTGGTGTAAGGAAACTTGCCCAAGGTTTTGATCTGACTTGCCTGGATTCAAACAGAGGCCTCACGCTTTTAAGATTAGTGCTCTAACCACTGAGCTACAGGACTCCACACTGTCACATAAGGACTACAGGACTCCTTCATAATCGCATGCAAAAACATATACAAATTAAGAGGGTACCCTCTCTACCCTACTGATCTACACACAGACACAGAGAGAAAGAGAGAGAGAGAGAAATCAACGGAAGTGGTGTGGTGGGTGACATGGGGGTGGGTGGGGGGGAATACGGAGAAGGTGGTATGGTGGGCGACACAGAGTGGTTGGGATGCGGAGAAGGCGATGTGGTGGGTGACACGGAGTGGGTGATATGGAGAGGGCGGTGTGGTGGGGGGTGGGGGGAAATGTGGAGAAGCGACAATGAATTCATGTTATTTACCTTAATCCTAAAAGAGAAGTGACATCGTCGCTGGTTGATTGCGACATTGCAAGTGGGTCCTAGCGCTAAACGCTAGTGTTAAAACTTGTGGATATGCAAAAACCATTGCCGTGGTTAGCAAGGGTTGTCGCAGCAAGCCAACCGTGGATAAGTGAAATTAGCGGTAGAAAAAACCGCGGTTGGAGCAGGGTACCTGTATTTCCTTGGGATGTTCTCTCCCGATGTGAACAATAACAACAACAAAATTACATTGTGGAGTCCTGTAGCTCAGTGGTTAGATTGGTTAACAATCCCTCAAAAATAACCCCAATAATAAAATTGGTCATTTCAATCCACAAC
Source organism: Hydrolagus colliei (assembly GCA_035084275.1). Taxonomy (NCBI): domain Eukaryota; kingdom Metazoa; phylum Chordata; class Chondrichthyes; order Chimaeriformes; family Chimaeridae; genus Hydrolagus; species Hydrolagus colliei. The sequence goes on along the minus strand of CM068751.1, from coordinate 7,216,880 downwards.
TATTTGTGGGACACTGCCGCGTTTTACCTGCAAATGTATAGTCAATTCACTTTACAGTATATTCTGTGACCAAGTTGACCATTTAATATTACGTTCATTGTGTGTATTTCTGGATCAATATTGTGGTTATTTTTAGAAGACGTGAAAAGCGCTATATCAAATGCAAGGATTCTTATTATTACATTTATAAAGTGCCTTTCACTTCGGGAGGATGTCCCAAGGTGCTGTGAAAGGCGCCTATACAAATATAATTTTGTTGTTGTTCTTTCCAGCCAAAGACTTCCACCAGTTTATTTTTTCACGCAGAAAATTGCCACAAAAATCAACAAAATGAACAGCTTATTTTTATTTGAATGAACAGGATCAGGCTTTCTCGTGCCTCGTGTGTTTGAATTGAAATGAAAAAGCAAGAAATTAGGCGACCAGACTGGTCGCTTTCAGGTGCAAGAGCAAGTGATTCCTCCATCAAGGAAATAAACAATGTGTTCTCGATCCTCTTCTCTGCGTATTGCTATGGTTTCCGAGGTAAGATTTGAAATGCTTTCATTAAATTAATCTTAAAACTGTGCGAAAGAAATCTCCTCATTTGGGTTTCCTCTGAAGGTCATGGCTAATAGCTTTTCTCTTCAATTATGGAATTATAGTTTTGGAATCCACAATGCCCAAGCTATTGGATGAAGAGATGGTCCCTGACAGAATCTTTGTCATTTGGAATTCAGAAAATAATGATTGTTAGAATACATTCATTTTCCCTTTTCCCTTTAGTTCAATCTGCAGTGTGCAATTTACCTGGCGTCTGCGATTGGCTGCCGCATTTCGCCCACAAATATACAGTCAGTTCACTTTACAGTACATTCTGTGAAGTGCTTTGAGATGTCTCAAATATGTGAAAAGCTCCATATTGAATGCAAGGATTATTTATTATTTTATTATAAATTAATTTCACAGCTGTCACTGTTGAAATGCACAGTGTACTGTGCATTGATACAGCAAAGTAATGCAAGTCTAAGCTATATGTGTAACAGCACCTTTAGCGACTGTTAATTTATAGCAAAATGACAACTTATATGCAGATGTCATCATTTCAAAAACAAATGCAATTTCAATAGCGTACCTTGTTCCAGAACAGCACAATCCAACATAAAAATAATCTTAAAAATTCACCAAGTGTGCTTTACCGGTTTTATGGCAATCTAATTTCAAACGTTAGAGGGAAATGTACTGGAAATGGTGTAAACCTCCCTGTTCACCCTCAAAAATTCTGATCCCAATATTCTTACAGCTACGGGACACTATCCATCCGTGTGTGTCACGCTAGACTGAGCTATTATTTTCAGCCAATCCTCAGTGTAAATTAGAGGAGAAATTGAGCTTCTCTGAGCTGTATCAGCAGAACCTAATGCCAATCATTCTAGCATGATCCTGAGCTTGGTAACCTGATGTAGAACATCCACAGTGTACTTTATCACATGTCAGTCACTGAAAATGAACGGACTCACGTTTGCGGTGTTGTACAACATGTTCCCTGTGTTGATTAACACCACAAACTTTACCCAGGCACCGCTGCCTTATAAAATAATCTCCTATTTGACAAGACCGTCACCGTGAGTGTGGAATGCATTTCCTCTCTGAAATCTCTGAAGTACTTTTGAAGTGGCACACTTCGTATTCTCACAGCACATTCAAATCTAAAGGTCTGGATCTCATTCCGCATTCAGCAGCACTGAAATTGAGCGAGGTGCCACAACTACAGATCCCTTTATATCCTGCATTTGTGCCTCGTTACAGGCCCTATCCTATTCATGACAGCAGATCACCAGCTTGGAAGGCAAAAGTGAACAATCACAGTCAACATGGCACCTGAAAGCTTTGCAGACAATTTAGAAACACAGTCACTCCCACAATGGGGTCGAAACGGTGATATATTTAAACCCTTTCCAATCCTCAGTTGTCACCGGTGCAAATTAAGAAAACTTCTTTTGTGGAGTCCTGCAGCTCAGTAATTAGCGCACTTGCCTTACAAGTGTGAGAATGTGTTTCGAATCCAAGCAGGTCAGGGCGAAACCTTACTCCACACGCCTAATAATAATCCGTCCCTAAAAAAATCCATAATAAATTTCAATCCACAGCTGTTTGTGGGACTCTGCTATGGGCAATTGGCTGTCGCATTTCGCCCACAAATATTCGGTCAATTCACTTTACAGGATATTCTGTGAAGCGCTTTGAGACGCCTAGAAGACATGAAAAGCACTATATCAACTGCAAGGATTATTATTATTATTACTATTCTTAAAAACCGGAAACTATCTTTAAACACCTGTCATATGGAATAAACCCAATTTTGGGGAAATGGTTTCCTGCAGTCAATTGTATGAATCCTTCACGAGTGACAGTTTTTGGAATCCATTTAGGGGAAGCTTTTTAATGAACGTTTAAAAAAAACTTTTAGGTCAGTTCAATATCTGGCAAAATGAAGAACCATGAAATCAGTATTACCTGATTTGAGATTGTCCCTATTTTGGGAATGAATGACTCCCTGGCGGCAAGAAAGATGCCTTGCCCAACAACCAACTCCAGCTTGAGGAGAAACACTATAGATTGAGATACACTAATGCACTAAGTCAAGAGAGACCAATAACCAGACTTGCAAATATAACAAAAAGGTTCTTGCACAACATCCTTGTAAACTGGAATGGTAACAAATTGCTAATGATTTGCTTACATTGGGAATTGATGCAATGTATAGATTATGCATCCAAGTTGAACGCAATGTTTTTAAGTGGACTTTGATGACTGCATCAACCACTGTTCAACTCATTTGTGGTTCTAAATGGCCTGACCACAGCTGAGTAAGGGAATGAGCCATGCATGGATTGTATAATGTAAATATTGGATTTACTTCACTACAAACTGACTAGCTGCCTGATCTATTATTTATACCAACAGCTCGCCATAGCGAACATGAATCAGAATTTATCATTCTGTGTCTACAATATACTGTACTGTACCACCAAAGTTTGTAACATTGTCGATCACATATTTCAAGAAACCATAAGAAAAAGTGAAACTTTTTTTTGGAAGCGAAAATTTGTCAACTAATGTGAAGACTGAAATAATACGTTAGTACTGTTCATTTGTCAATTAAGTGTAATGGAAATTTCACATTCTCTGTACAGTTGGCTTAATTTTAATAACAGTGTGTAAGCATGCTGAAAAAGTGTTAAATGTCTTCCTAAACATCTTTGATGAAATTCCCATGATTGAGGTGAGAGACATTAGTGGTGAAGAGACTACCATTGCTAGTGTTTAGCATCGTTGCTCACAGATCAGGCATCATTATTATGATAGGATTATTATTATTATTGTAGGGTTAGGTGCCAAATAATGCTCCCGACTTAAGATGCAGTGCCCTTCAATGCTGGCAACCCTTTAATATCTTAGTCACAATCCCTCCCATTTCCCCTCATCCCAAGATCATTCCAGCACTCCCTCTGACACCCTTTCTTCCGGGTTTGAGCCAAACTATTTTATCATGGGATACATCGCACCTGGATCTTACCCAGTTCAAACCCAAACTCTGCAAATGGCGTGAATTGTACTTCCCCGCTCCCACTGTTACTCCACCTGAGAATGGCACAGATCAAACCCAGCCCCACCATTGACATTACCAACCAAGTGTTCAAGTGGAGCTCTTCAGAGGCTTTGTTTGTAATGTCAGAAGAAAACCTGACTTGTGCCTGCCCATGGATGAATGGAAAATTGGAGTACCTTTAACGTCAAAACCGTTGGCAAGGAAATTGCTTCCCCAAGTGGAATGTAGAGCAATAGACTACATGACAACTGCCTCAGAACTAATTACTTACTGGGTTAGACTGATGTGCTGGATATCAATTCCACACAGCACCGAAACAACAAATTGATTTTATGGTGATGATGGCACTGCGTGTGCTGATGCCCATGACCTGTATATAATGTACAGCACAGTGGGAACGATTGGGATCTGTTAATCAGCAGATGATTTGCAGCCAAGGTAAATAAACACTATGCTGTGCAGTTGGGTGAAATGGTTGTTTCTTTCATACCACTTTTACAGTATTTTACTTTGCACCGTGTTGTCTGCCCACTTACAAAAACCTTACATGAAAACAGGTCCTGGTTCTCATTGCTCTTGACTGACTTCTGGGCTTGTCTGGCAAGTATTTATTTAAATAACCACCAACTATTAAGGGCTGCCGTGGTGTCTGATGATTTATACGTATATACATATCGACTTTCCCCAGTCAGCAACCGAGGAGAATTCAGGTTGTTCAGTGGATTATTAATAATTCAAGAACTGATTGTTTGTGTAATCTTTTTCTTCAGCCCTTCAGGGCTCCTGATAAATTAACAACCTTTAATTTGAGGGAGTGCAACGTTCTGTCATTATATCTTTCACTTGTTCACTTCACTTGTTGTATGCTGCATCAGGAACAGTTAACCAGTTGCAGCAAATGAACTGTACACAGCAATGTTCAGGAAAGCTAAAGAAAGAATAAAGCCTGACAGGGATTGTGTATCAAACCTTTATCAATACTGCTTTTTTGTTTTTAAAAAAAGTGAATGGATCTCTGCATCACTTAATGGGTAAACACAGTGCAGGACTGAACCATTTACACAACATGGGATGCAAAGTGTGAAGATGTTTAACAAAATTCCAGAGAGGAATTGCATGTTTTATTGGGATCTAAATAGTTAAAATACAAAATAGAGAATTTCTTCTTTCTTTAAAAAAGCATTTGAAACGGTGAAGCTATGACTGTGGGATGGTAATATGATTGGTATATGGATCAAAGTAAGTCAGGAAGATAAAAGAGAAGATGCTTGATGCGTTTCACATGATGTGGTTCAAACAGGTTCTGAAACTGAAATAGCCAGACAATGGAACATGGTGTGGAGTGGAGAAAGCAGGCCAAAAAACAAGAACTAGTTTGGTGACTGAGGCATGCACACCGATCAAGAAAGATGGTATCCCTCAAAAGGAACCATAAGATCAAAAGAATTTGTAATTGTTTGACATGTAGAGGCGGATTAGTTTATGCAACAACAACAACAAATTACATTTATAGAGCGCCTTTCATATTGGGAGGACGTCCCTAGGTGCTGAACACACAGGTCGGGACTCGAACGGGGGAGAGGGGTCGAGGTAGGGGGAAGGGGAAGGAGACTGACTGTATATTTGTGGGCGAAATGCAGCAGTCAAATTGCGCACAGCAGTGTCACACAAACAGTCGTGGTGTGGGGTAAAGTCAGGGAGGAAAAGGGTGGGAGAAAGGGGGGGAAGGGGGGAGAGGGTGGAAAAGGTGTGGGGGGGGGGGAGGGGTTAAAATCAGGGAGAAATGGACTAACAACACACACTGCAGCCAAACATAGAAATGTGTGCGCCTACAAATATACAGTCGGTTTTCCTGCTCTCCTTTCCCCCTACTCCAACCCTTACCCTCTTTACCCCTTTCTCTCCTAACCGCACTTCCACGGCTGTTTTTGGGACACTACTGTGCGCAATTTGGCTGCCGCGTTTTGCCCACAAATATACAGTCAATTCTCCTACTCTCCTTCATCCTGTCCCGACCCGTCCCCCCTGCTCTTGTCCCTACCTGACTGTAAAGCGCCTTGGGATGTCCTCTCGACGTGGAAGACACTATATAAATATTAGTTTTGATTGATTGATTGATTGATTGAATGTAGGAATGTACAAGACAGCAACAAATCTCTCACAAAAAAATATAGTTGCTATACTTTGTGGTATATCCTGTGCAGTGCTTTGAGACTTCTTCCTGACGTGCTATATCAAATGCAAGGATAAATATTATTATTATTATTATAAAGCACTGTAGTCTAACTGGGTCAGTTTCCCAGTAAATAATCTCTTACATTTGCTTAAATCCAAATAACTATCTATCTAATTCTCTACTTTTTTTGTCAGCCTGACTGACACTCGTAGAAACCCATCGCCATGCTTCGGAGTTTTCAAACTGAAATGGGTCCCCTGTTCCAAATGCTACCTGCTCTCAGTGTATAAACAATCCAAAAATGGTCTAATTACTTTTCATCTTCCCAGCTTGAAACATGCCCTTGAACAATCTGCACTGTTTAACAGGATGGCAATATCGCACTTGGGTTTATCAGACTCTATGAGTTCTCAGTTTTGTTACTAGAGGGTCGAGGGAGAAAAGAAAAAGAGTCAAAAAGGTAATTTAAAATAGCATTGACAAGAGGTCTGGGAAAGGTTGCCTGTAGAACTTTTCCTGGGGGATTTGTGTATGGCTCAGGTGATCAAAAGACAGTGGGAAAATAATGTGGAAAATGGTCGAATGCTGGATAACCCTATCGTGTGTCTAGCTCTAACCAACCATGGAAAAGTATCAATCCTTGTTCTGCAGTTCTCAATGTTCCAGTCAGTACCTGTGAAACAATCCCCTGAATGAGTCACTGATTTAAAAAGGTATGAGAGTATGAGTCTGCTTCTCCCTCGTCTTAGCCCTGAGATTCTAAGAGCAATAAGCAATCCCACCAAAAAGCATACACTTGAATACAACAACAATAACAAAATTACACTTGTACAGCACCTTTCACGTCAGGAGGACGTCCCAAGGCGCTGGACAGTCACTGTGTCAGACCCGAGCTGGGGATGGGGGGCGGGGGGTGGGAAGGGAAGGGAAAGGGGGTGGATTAGGAGTTGCCAATGGGACCATCAAAGAGGAGAGCCTTGAGGTGGGACTTGAAATAAAATAACAATGTTTGCCCAACACTGTTTCAGAATAGGAACAACAACAACGGGAAATCATTCTGCCCACTGAGCCTCCCAAATGCAATTTTTAAAATAGAAAACTCGTTGTTTAAATTCTGTTTGAATAAACTTTCATTGGCCCATTGAAATTTATTACATGCTCATTACTACGCTACTGAACATTTGTTTTGTTAGTCTCTAAGATTCATAGGTTTTGGCTTTCTGATACATAGAATGCTTTGACTTTTGTTCCCCATAATGCTGTAAAAACACATATTCTGGTATCCAGCTCTTTGTTTCAATGGAGTTCTTTCCACTGAATGTTTTACCATCTGGCTCGGGCCTTTGCTTTCTTCTACCCATCTGACCTTCCCACCCCCACATCTCAGGACAAAATTAATGTGTGCTACAGATTAACTGCTCCCCTTCTAAAATGTGAAACAGATTACAGTATATAAAAGATATCTTCAAATATGCAAGGGTTTGTTCACAATTGCATTAAAAATCCAAAGGTCTAGGAATAATAATATTAATCTTTGCATTTGATGAAGCGCCTCATCACGTCTTCGAGACATCTCAAAGCATTTCACAGAATATACTGTTGTGAATTGACTGTATATTTTGTGGGCAAAACACAGCAGCCAGTTGCGCACAACAGTGATTCATGAACAGTTGTGAATCCAATTAATGCACATACTCTCTAAAGATTTTTATACGAGTGTATGTATATGTGGAGGTTGGGGGGGAACGGTCTATTTCAAACTGTAGTGCTATTTTTTAATCTATCCGAGCTTTGAACCACTTTTGCCTCTAGAGGATCCTCATTCCCTGATCCACCAATTCCTTCTCCTCCCATACCTGGTACAATAGCCGCCATCATCTGACCATAGACAGGCAGAGCAATTTTGTGATACTTCAAGACGTTTAAAGATAAGGCACAATAAAATTGCAAGTTCTTTCTTTCTTTGTCAGACAGCAAAATGCTTCTTCTTCCACCACCCCACGCCTCACATTTTGGACTATATTAATCGTCATGGAGAGATTAATACACTGAAATCTCAACAATTGTAAAATTCACTCACTGGATGAACTATGCTGAAAGTATCAATTGTAATCTTTAAGAATGTAGCATTGCCTTTAACTGTTTTTTATATTGTTGCTAATTTTTTTTTACTGTTAGTACAGTAGACCCTCGCCGAACGCGGGGTTATATTCCTGGAAAACAGCGCACCCGAAAAAATTGCGTTCTGTAAGCTTAATAAGTAATGAGAGAAAAGGGGTTAGGGAATCCATCCACAGGCTATCCAACCTCAAGCCTCCAGGCACATCCACACCCAACCAACGTGAGGTATGTACTGAGGCGGGCTACAGCCGGCTGGCCCGCTCTCCCCGCTCGTCACTCTCCCCGCTCTCACTGACTCACTGGAGACAATAAAACAGCGTCTTACACTACCACAGCTTGGCTAAATTATTTTACCTTTGGTCCTGGAAGGAGACTCTCTCTGTCTCTTCTGTTTACCACGCAATGCCATCAGGTTGCTCTGAGGCCGAGGAATCATCAGACTCAGGCGGGAACTCGCGGCATCCTCCCAAGTGCGCATGCGCGCGGGGCCAGCCAGTGCGTATCCGCAAATTTTACTCGCGTTCCGCAAAAAAAGGTGCCGCATTTATTTCTTCACGTGTCGGCGAATCCGCACTCGAGAAAGTCACGTTCGGCAAGGGTTGACTGTGTTATATTTCTGGAAGCTAATAAAATAAATGTTGGCATTCATATTTGACTCAGAGCCGCAGGGCAAGTCAGAACTCACGAGGCAAAACAGTGTGAACCCCATTTAACTCAAAAGGAAATCTAGATTCAGGAACAGATTAGCCTGGCAGATGCTTTATTACTGCCTCACATAAAAAATTTCCCTTGGCTGCAAATTAAGTTCCAAGCTATTGGTAGATGGATCTTATATCATTAACAGAACATGGCATTTCCATTACTAGCTATACAATAGAAATGCCTGCCATCAGATCAAACAGATCCATGTAAGTGGTTACACAGAAAACCAGGGAGAGGGGGATTAGAAGCTGCGACTGAACACAATCTTAACACTGCTAAAATCTACATTTAGTATTTCAGTTCAATGGCAATCCATTATCTTTCTGTGGAACTATAGTTTCAGGGTGTCTGCTTCTGTAGAAACAGCTACATATGTTTTGGTCAGATAAAGTCAGTCAGGTATCAATCAGACAAAATGTATTAAGTTTTTTTTGCCAACTGAAATAAGTGACATCCAGATTGTAACCTCATTCGTTGAAATGCCAGGGACATTTTGTTTTTGCAACAAAAGATAAGGGAAATGGGTTTCATAAAAAAGGAAAAAGAGTAAAGGAAAGAAGTCATAAACTGACTCTGGATTTCCTGCAAAGAGTATTAGAAGCACAGAGTTGTAACTAGGCAATAGGCAGGACCAAAAACTTTAAAACAACAAAATTACACTTATATAGCGCCTTTCACGTCAGGAGGACATCCCAAGGTGCTGAAGGCAGATTCTCTCAACCCTCGTACCCCGTGTCTGAAAAATCTATGGGTGTCAGGGTTCAAAGTGATGAAAGCTAGTTGGAGGAATAAGGTAAAGGGACACAAATGCTAAATAAAACGAAAGAGCAATAATAATCCTTTTGTTTGCCCGCCGCCTCCACTCAGCAGGCTCTGGCCTGCTCTACTTCCCCCAACCACCCACTCCATAATTGGAGGGCGAGTCTTTCGTCACTCAAACTCTGTCCCCAACCTCTGGAATTCCATCCCGCAGTCCCTTCACCTCGCCCCCTCCCTGGCCTCCTTTCAAGTCCTGCCTCAAAACTCTCTACTTCGATGGTCCCATCGGCAACTCCCAATCCCCTTCTTCCCTCCCCACCCCCATCCCCAAGTCAGGTTTGTCACAGTGACTATCCAGCTCCTTGGGACATCCTGCTGACATGAAAGGCGTTATACAAGTGTAATTTTGATGTTGTTGTTGTTTGATACAGCACCTAATCACACTGTCGGAACCTCTCACCAGCCACTCACTTTATTTCCCCAACTCTGGCCTAGCACCAGGAGACTTTGTGACTTCAGTCCGCTTTGTCCCCTTCTTTCTAGAACTCACTCATAATATCCCTTTATCTCATTGCTTCCCTCACTGCTTCCAAGGCCCACTTGAAGACTTATCTATTTGACTGTGTTTTTACCCAGCCCCCAAACTCATCACTATTAGCATACTTCCAGCTTGGGCTCCTTCTCAGTCTTTGTCGAGCATTTTGAGATATTCTCCCAATTTATACAAGTGTAAATTGTTGTTGAAAGGGATTTTTTGACATGTACCATGGCGCATATTCATCTTGTATTTTGTGAACCATACAAAATAAAGCAGCGCACTAATAATAATCACTCCCCCACAAAAAAATAATAAATTGGCATTTCAATCCACCACTTTGTGAGACATTGCTGTGTGCAATTAGCTGCTGCGTTTCATCCACAAATATACAGTCAATTCAGTTTACAATATACTCTATGAAGCTCTTTGAGATAGCTGGAAGATGTGAAAAATGCTATATAAAAAAATGCGAGGATTAAATGCAAGGAATGCCAGATGTACAAATAAGAGAATCTTCATCCAATGCAGCTGAACATCCCATTCTGTTGTTTGCTGGAGGTAATGGGATCTAAAATGCAGTCTCCACTTACTGAAATTGTAAATCGCAACTCCAGGCAGTAATAACGTGAATCTCACTGACCTGTGATAACTGTGCTCCAGAATTAAACTGCTTTAAAAGCAAGTTTCTGCTGGTTGGAATGCTGCACTTCCAGTTACTGTAAGAAATCGTTTTTTGCAAAAACCAGGAAGCAAGATTATTTGGCAAGAATAGAAACACAGGGATCTTTACCAGTTCATACCCACTTCGACCTACACACTTGATTAGCTATTGTTCCCACATACACCAAGAATTGGTGCCTACATTGGAATTTGGGGTAAACTGTTTGGCTCTTATAAAATAACCCTACAAAATAATAATAATCCTTGCATTTGGTATAGTGCTTTTCACGTGTTCTAGATGTCTCAAAGCGCTTCACAGAATATACTGTAAAGTGAATATATATTGTTAAATATATAATTATATATCCATATATAATTGTGAATATATAAAGTGAAAATATTTTGAAAGTCGACGTAAACTTATATTAAAGAGCTGATAGCTAGACATCAATAGTGGCAGAATTATTGGAAACTTAAAAATGAAATGTTTCATTTTCTTATGTCTTAGAAATCAGGCTGTACCAAAATTCCAAGGCACATTACACAACTGATGGATGTCTAACTACTGGCAGGACTTCAAAGAATTCAAGATTATTTATTGTGCATACTGGCAATAGTGAACCTTGTGGCAAGGCACAGAGGTCCTCTTATAGTAATGCCAGTCACAACTAAATCCTTTACAGAACCTTTTAAACCCCTTCACAACAATCCTTTGGTGAAGCAGTGACATAAATAGCCATCCTGATTCTCCACTTGCAGCAGAAAGAGGATTACAAATGCTGTTGAATGCATGTCGCGCTGACACACAATTAGAGAGAGGAATGAATGGAGGACGACATTATTTTGAACACAGTAAATGTGAGTGCGTGTTTCGAAAATAGCACGATAAGCGAAAGCACAAGGGAGACAAATGGGTGTCGGCTTCTTACTCAATCTGGGTGCTCCCAATTGGAAGGCAACAACACAATGGATGCAGATCCGCATCATTCTTGATGGAACTGCTTCCTGATGCTCCTGGAACTTGAGTAACCCCATCAACAATAATAATCCTTGCATTTGAAATGGAGCTTTGCATGTCTCCTAGACGCTTCACTATACTGTAAAGTGAATTGACTGTACATTTTTGGGCGAAACGCGGCAGCCAATCGTGCACAGCAGTGTCCCACAATCAGGCGTGGATTGAAATGACCAATTTATTATTCTTTTTCTTGAGGGATTACTATCAGGTGTGTGGAGTAAGGAAACTTGTCCAAGGTTTCGCCCTGCTGGGAATCAAACCCAGGTCTCTCGCTTGTAATACCAGTGCTCTAACCACTGAGCTACAGGACTCCACATTGCAAGGAGGAATACATTTTATAAGTTCTATTTTTCTCCCCCCACCCCCACACACTTTTCTCAGCTGGGGGAGGGGAAACAAGTACTTTGCAATGAAATCATTTGAACCTACATTTTCCAAAGCTTCCAGATGACTGTTATATAGGAACCAGTTACCATGGCAATAGAGCAGCAAATGCAATCATGATGATAGGTCAACCACATCCCTGCTTTTACAACAGACAAAGACAAAGTGTGAAAGATTAAGAGCACGGAATCCTGTTTTGTCAAGCTAGATCACTTTTTTTAAAATGTACTTTTTACTACTATTTGTCTATTCTCTTTGAAAAGGGGTGGGGGGCGTGGGGGAGTTGGTGGGGGCGGAGAAGCAAAATTATAATTCAGCAATGGATTCTAGAGAAGTGCTTTTCTCGAGTACAGGGATATATATAAATAGCTACAAGCTTCTCATTCACTGTCTCAATATGTCCTCTCGAAAGAATAGGAAAGTGGGGGCCTTCGAGTGAGAGAATATAGGTTCTATTCCTATCTGAGCTCATTTCCCGAGCAAAACCTGTTACTGAGTACAGAGCTGCACAGAAACTCCCAGGTTGTGGAAGGCAGTGGAAATTTTAAGCGGCCATCCTTAGTGTCTGCTAATAATGGTGCCATTGGTAGATGGTGAACACAGGGTATCTGGATCACACTGAGAGTTTAGATGTACTTGGAATACTACTAGGCTCCTCAATGATATTATATAATAGTATTGTATATAACAATCCTTGAATTTGACAAAGCGCTTTTAACATCTTCTGAATGTCTCGAAGCGCTTCACAGAAAGTGATTTGACTGTATATTTGTGGGCGAAACGTGGCAGCCAATTTGGCACAGCAGTGTGCCACAAACAGTCGTGGATTGAAATGACCAATTTTATTATTGTGTTTTTTTTTAGTGATTATTATTAGGCGGAGTAAGGAAATTTACCCAGGTTTCGCCGTGACCTGCCTGGATTCGAACACAGGTCTCACACTTGTAAGTGCTCCAAGCACTGAGCTACGGGACTCCACAATTATATCTGATATCTACAATTATAAATCCAGCTACCCGAGAAAATTCTGCCGTGTGGACAATAAAACACATTCACTCACCCGAACACCCCCATATCTCAGGGCCATCAATGAGATTGCACTTTCAAACCCACCGTCAATTTCAGCCGATTAACAAGACCACACGTCGGATTCAGACTTGCCAGACATTGAGCGTTTTGCCTACCACTAGCTGTGAAACTTGACCCCCCCCCTGGGCCAATTGACTACAATTAATTGCTCCAGAATTAGATTGGCAAAGATAATTAAAAAAAACTTGGGCCAACTTGAATGGAGACTCATGCTAAAAAAACTTGAAGGCAAAGATAATAATTAGAATAATAATCCTTGTATTTGATATTGCGTCTTATCATATCAGTGAGACGTTCTCAAAGCGCTTCACAGAATATAGTGTAAATTAAATTGATTGTACATTTTGTGGGTGAAACTCAGTAGCCAATTGCACACAGCAGTGTCCCACAAACAGTCGAGGATTGAGTAACCAAATAATTGTAATTTTTGAAGGGATTATTACCGCCCAAAATCAATCCATCAATCGACTAATAACCGGGTTCCACGTTACTGGGTGGGAAACAAAAGCTTGTAGAGTAAGGAAACATATCTAAGGTTTCGCTCCGCCCGAGAATCAAACCCAAGATAATAAACAGTCCTGCTGGAATCACTCAGAATGACAGGAGAACATTGTGTAATTTGAGATGATTTCTATTTGGCTGCATCTCTCGTGCTGGAATCAGTAACAAAACTTTTAATGCACTTGGGAGAAACATTTTTAAAAACATTAATATAAACTTAATGGGATACAAAACTACGAGGAATCATTATCCCTACACATAATTTAACTGAGCATAACACTGACAATAAAATTCAATAAGGACAAATGTAAGATACTTGACATTGGCTGTAAATAAAAAGAAAAGTCACGTATGCATTGTAGGATAGAATTTATTAGTAAGGAAATAAAAATAGCCCTGGAGGCATGACATGGCTCATCACTAACCATGTCCAAACAGTGTGAAGCACACAGAATGCTTTGCAATGTAGGCAAATCATTTGAGTATAAGTCCCCACAAGCTGCAAGCTGAAAGTTCAATGCTCTAGTCAAGCTGTACATTGAACACTGCACATAATTCTAATATGAGGGAGGGCTATGGTGGTCCTAGAGGCATGAGGATGATTCACAGCATTAGAAGGATGAGATATGAGGCACATCTAAACTATTTAATGTGTCTTGAAAAAGCATGCTTTCTTTTAATAAATAAAAAGAAAATTGCGAGTAGAAGACAAGTAAAATACTCAAAGCACTTTGTATGAATTACCAATGAATTATATGAATTACCAGTTACCTGTACAATTATATGAATTACCAATTACCTGTACCACTGTGATTGTTGAATTACCAATCATAGTAGTACAGGTGGGGACGGGCAGAAAGTGACAAACCATTGTCAAAGAGGTAGGTTTTTAAAGAGGGTCACAAACATGCAAAGCGAGGGATCCGGGGCACTCCTCTGCGTGAAGGGCACTATATAAATGCAAGTTGTTGTTGTCTGCAAGTCAAAGGGATTTGGGCAGGGAGTTCCAGAAAGCAGGGACATAATGGTCTGGAAGCCAGTATCACAGATGATTTGATCATGCAGGGCATGTTTTAATGCCTAGGCTGTGAACGCTTGTTTAAAAATCATTTTAATGGTTAATTTTGCCAGCGTCTGAAATACCTCATTTCGCTGCGACATGCAGTAAGCCGTCTCAATTTCTGGTTATTAGCTGCTGTGAATAACATGGTTATTTTATGAGTCGCAATGTTCAGAATAAATTCCCACTTCTATCAGTCTTCGGTCATACATCTCCATTAGGTAGCAATAACCAGACAAGACATTTTTCGCGTGAAGGCTGATGGAAAGGTGTTTCGGGATCTGTGCAGGATATTGAGGTCCAATATGCTGGCAAAGTAGGCAAACCCCAAGCGGTTAGAAACATAACATTTCCATTGTACTTGTGCACTCATTTTCCCTTCATTCAGTTAATTCAAAATAGGTGGCTTATTGGTTTGAGGTATTTAGTACTTAAGGGCTCATTTTTAATTTAACAAGAAGGGTCACTGCAATTTTTTCCCTTTTGCTCCATCAACGAGGAACAAATTTAAATGTGTATTTACAATAACGCCAGTGACTTTAGCTGATATAAATGGTGTAAAATCAATTGTTGATTTACCTAGGATATATAGATAAATATCTTTGCAACGGACAGTAAACTAAATAATTTAAAAATGTAAGTGAGCTGCTAGGGGTGTATGTATTCACTAATAGAACAAATTTCATTTTCAACAGAAAGAGAGAACACGATAGAAAGAAAACAGTGGTACTGGAAAGAGTGGTAAACATCTAAAAAAAACTTTAGTTTGAGTGATCCAAATCAAATAACAATGGGATTGATCAATAAAAGCATCAAGTACTGTTCAAACTTAAATTATTCCAAGAAAACAAGTTGTATCAAATCTGAGCTGTGAAAGCCAATCGCAAACAAAACCATACTCTCATAAAATATAATGTTTAAGCATTGGATCCCGCAATGGGTCAGTGACTTTATTCAATTAGTTATCTCAGCCTTACCAGTTCCATGATTCTGTACTCAATTATTTCTGATTTAACTGATCTGTTCAATTGAGCTCGGAGAGCTGTAACTGGTCTCAACACTCAAGTTAGGAAAAGCAAAGTCACTCAAAGTTTCTGCTCCTGATTGCCTGATGAAGGTTTAAACGCCTGTGGAGGACAGGCCAGGCTTGGCAGAGTTAAACACCACCTGCAGACACTCACTGATAAGGGTCACACATGAACGAACGCTTGGCCATGCTACCTGAGAATAATTCTCAAATAACTCTCACATTCCAGTAGAAATAAAATAAATCAAATGCCTTTGGGAGAGAAGAGGAGGGAAAAGACTAAACTCCTTCAGCAATCAATTTATTCATTCTTACTGCAGAATGTAACTACCCAAGCAGGGCTGTGATCAGATTTAGGCTTCCAAATGTACATCCTTGTTCCTCCTTGTTAAGATAAATCAATCATTGGAAACATGGGAGCCTCCTTTTAGCCAAAGATTCAGATGGATTGGACATAAATGTATAAAATCTTTTAAAAATAAAAATCACTTACCTGGCTCTCCTTTCCAGAGAAACATGGAGATGTCCAAACTCTTTTGATGCATCAACGCTATCATCAGACATTCACAACACACAATGGAATTGAAGGTGAGGGGGGGGGGGAAAGTTAATGAATAAATGATTAATGATTGCAATGGGAATACAATAAATTAAAATAATAATAATAATCCTTGCATTTGATACAGTGCTTTTTTCATCTTCAAAACATCTGAAAGCACTTCACAGAATATTCTGTAAAGTGAATTGACTGTATATTTTTGGACGAATACAAATGGCCAAATAGCTGATGCTTTACAGTATATTCATATCACTGCATCGGAAATCCATTTGACTGAACACCGATTATAAGTGACGCCATTAAAAATACATGGTCTAGAAATTGGCTAACTTCAGTCCTCAGGATTTCTGATGGTGATAGTTGACAGGTGTGTGGAAATGAACAGGCTCTGTATGAACATGCATCAAAAGTAACACACTTTGACCAATAACTATCTGTGTCTGTGTCGTATTAGGAACTAGTCAAGGGGTGGGGGGGGGGGGGGATTCAGTAAGTGGGGACTCCTTGGAGATAAGATGGCTTGGCAATGGAATGCTTGAACTTTGCTCTTTGCAAACCAGTGCCTAGTACTCCTCAGTATTAGGGAAGCAGGGTGCTGACCTCCAGGGAAAGAGAGTACATTCCATTCCAGACATAGGAAAGCTTCAATCCCAATTCATTTTAAATCTGAATCAAAGTACATCCCCCATCTGGTCTTTGCCACAGTATGTACTAGAAACTCTTGCTCTGATCTCTCAGCAGTGCTAGATAAGACCCTGGGGTAATATGCTTTGAGATTGTGTATAATTTGTGCAAAAATAATAATGATTTGCAGTTGAGGTGGAGATACAAGGGAAACCATCAATCATGTCAGTTCCGAGTTACTCTAACAGTCTAACGCTTTTGCTTTGAGACTCGCAAATTCTGTTATTACAGTGCTATATGACACTGCCACAGACTTTGCATAATCAAAGCAAATGAGGTGAAGAGCTTCAAACATAATGCAATTTACCAGAAATCATTCGAGATTACATTAGATTTAAAATGATCTTATCCTAGAAATTATTGAGAGGGTGCATTGAAGTAAAGTATCTTTATATTTGCCGCTGGATCAGCTACGCTGCAGGGATCCTTAAAAAGCAAGTTGTTTATTTTGAAACTTCGCAATTAATTCCACTCGAAACGCTCACAAATGCGTTATGGAGTGTCTTTTCACCTGGATATTCATTCCACAAAACTGAGCACATCATTCAGGGTCAACTCCACAACAAATTAAATCGACTTCAAGAGCCACAAAGGGATTGTTCCACCATGCATTCTGGAGTTACAGGCGGTGTAATTAATGGTATAAGTTGCATGCAAAGCATAGCAATTCAACACGCGATTATATTCACCGTGCCTACGTATTCACATCTTATTCAGTCACTACCTAAACAGCGATAGAGGCACACGGAACAAAACCCTTATTCGCCCGATATTCGGGTTTGGTGGCTGATATTCAGGTGCTGATGTTTTTGAGGCAGCGATTGATCAGGGAAAGCAATCTCGGTGCATGAAAGGAAAACATGGGAGAATTAAATGAAAATGCTGCACAATGAACAGCTTGAGCATCACACACTGTGCAGCAGGAGGCGAAGAAAGAAATCAGCATTAGATGACAATAAGCATTTGGGAGATCATCACCCAAATATGCCGCTGCATTATTTCAGCAATTAATTGAAAATTGCGTGGTAATTCACATGAGGGAAGATGCAAATATGAGTTTTGAAAATAGTATTGAAGAGGTGGCTTATTGTGGATTTTGTCTAAGGCAGAATGCCAATAACGTAGAGCTGCTGATAACCGGGCAGAACCTGTGATAACATTCATTAACACAATGCATCTTATATAATAGTAAAAATCCTTGCATTTGATATCGTGCCTTACCACATCTTTCAGAACACCTTAGATCTTGCTCCCGTTCGTGAGCTGGGTCTTTAACGAAGTGATGATGAACTAAATGATCTGAAACTAAATGATGAGTGGTTTTGCTCTCTGCATCTTTTCTCTGCGATAATTAGCTGCAGGCCCAGCTAAATAGGACACAGGCTTGGCCAGAATTAAGTGCATGTAAGAGATGCTACATTAATAGTGCCACATCATAATAACAGTTGCCAACACAAGATGCACAGCTGCCATAGCCAGCTAACCTGGAGCTTAATTAAATTCAACATATCAAAACTGCAGACAATAAAACCAGATCTTTGACCAACAAGATACAATAAGATCAGAGGTCACTTTGGAAACTGGAAATGCTCACAGTGAAGAAAAACACCTTCAGGGTATGTCAATGTTTCAAAGATTGTACAAGTTATGGACTATATGACATTTAACATGATCATGAAAAGGCCAATGTTCCAGTTACTGTCTATTTACAAATGTTTTTGTGAAAGGCTTTGGTTCTGTTTTTTGGCACAGAACAATACTGTCGTTCCAATAGAAAAATTGTCAACTGAAATCTACACTGGTTTCAAACTGTGTGAAGGACTATGAAAGGTACTGCTCTTAGGCGCATGAACAACTGCAATTCGATACAGAAATTATTATAACAACAACAACAACAAATTAGACTTATAGAGCGCCTTTCACGTCGGGAGGACGTTCCAAGGCGCTGCACAGGAGGCGTGTGACCCGAGCTGGAAGGGGAGTGCTCGGGAGGGGGTAAAAGACGTGGGGGAGGTCGAAAAATTAGCGGGAGAACAAAAGGCACGGTCGAAAAGGAAAGTCTTCAAACGGGCCTTGAAAGAGAAAAGGGAAGAAACAAGGCGGAGGGATTGGGGGATGGAATTCCATAGGGTGAGAGCGGAAAAGCTGAAGGCCCGGCCTCCGATGGTGGGGCGGTTCGGGCGGGGGGCTTGGAGCAAACCAAGTCCTGCTGAATGGAAGGTCCGGGTGGGCTTATAGGGGGAGAGTAGATCGGATAGGTAGGGCGGGGCAAGGCCGTGCAAGGCTTTGAAAACGAGGTCAAGGATCTTGAACTCGATCCTCTGGAGGATGGGGAGCCAGTGGAGACGGGCGAGGGTGGGGGTTATGTGGTCACGGAGGCAGGTGCGGGATAGTACACGAGCTGCAGAGTTTTGGATGGCCTGCAGCCTGTGAATGGAGGAGCTGGGGAGGCCGACGAGGAGAGAGTTTCCGTAGTCCAGCTGTGAGGTGATGTATGCGTGCACGAGTGTTTCGGCAGCGTGAGGGGTGAGATAGTTGCGGAGCCTGGCAATGTTGCGCAGGTGGAAATAAGCGGTGCCGGTCAAGGCACGGATGTGGGGGAGGAAGCAGAGTTTATGGTCGAACGTGATGCCGAGGTTCCTGACTGGCTTTTTGAGGTGGAGAGTGCAGCCTTGGATGTTGAGGCTGGCAGCGCCCGATGTGTGGAGGCGCTGGCTTGAGCCAATCAGGAGGGCCTCGGTCCTGCTCAAGTTCAATTGGAGGAAGTTGTCCCTCATCCAGGACTCGATGTCGGACAGACATGCTGTCAGAACATTGATGGTCTGGGTGTTGAGGGATGAGGCTGAGAAGTACAGTTGGGTATCATCCGCATACATGTGGAAGTTTACCCCATGTTTGCGGATGACATCGCCCAGAGGGAGTGTGTAAATGGTGAAAAGTAGGGGGCCAAGGACAGAGCCCTGGGGGAAGCCATGAGAAACTGTGCGGGGGGTTGAGGAAAAACCGTTAGAAGATACAAAATGTAGGTGGTGGGTCAGGTAGGAATGGAACCAAGGACTGTGCCTTGAAGGTTGAGGTGGGAGGAAAGACGTTGGAGGAGGATGGTGTGATCGACTGTGTCGAACGCAGCAGACAGGTCAAGGAGGACGAAGAGGCAGAGGGAGCCCTGGTCACAGGCGGTTAGGATGTCATTTGTAACCTTGACCAGGGCAGTTTCCATGCTGTGAGCAGGGCGGAAACCTGATTGGAGGGGTTCAAGGAGTGAGTGAGTTGAGAGGAAGGAGCGGAGCTGGGAGGCAACCACTCTTTCAAGGACCTTAGAAAGGAACGGGAGGTTGGAAATGGGTCGGTAACTTGATGGCTGCGACGCATCAAGGGAGGGTTTTTTCAAGATAGGGGTGATATACTGCCAGTGTTTGATAGAAGCCACAGATTGCACACGGAAGTGGGTGTAAATCTTATGAGAGTTGCTGACATAATAATGTTAGATCTAAATATATTGGATCCCCTTCTCCTACGGTTGAGTTTGTAAGTACACCGGTTGGTGTTGAGCTGATCCTGGAACGGTAGCCAGGGAGGCAATCGGGTATAGACTGAGATAGGGTCGTGCAAACAGTTCAATTACTGACTTCTTTATAGTAACCTCAGGTGCGATGAAAGTCAGCCTTGGCAGTGATGCTTGCTAACATTCACTACCATGGCGCACACACAAAGAATGGCAAATTGGGTGTGGTGCCGAAAGGCTGCCATTTCTGATATAACCATACATCAGTCCAATCACGATTAACAGAATGAAACAAAGAAAAACGCATGTACATTTGACCTAACCCATTTGGAACAAAATCAATCATGATACTAACCACGATTAACAGGCTTTCTACTTTCCCCCAAACAATTGTTTTCACTGCAAAAATTAAGAGTGTAGGTCAAAAGAGATCAGGGCAAACAAGGTAGCAAGCAGCAATGTAACGTGCCTCCTTTTGAGTGTCTTTTCCAGCTCGCCACAATACCATAAATCAGCTGAGAAAAATGTAAAAACATATTTTTTTATGTCAAAACAGCAAATATTTCTTCACATGGAGTTGACCGAATGAGGAATACATCATTGGAGATCTCCCCTCCGCTACCATTCATAAAATCCAGCTCATACAGAACTCCGGCGCCCACATTTTCACTCGTACCAAACTCTGCTCCCCGATTACCCCTGTCTTTGCCAAACTGCATTCACTCCCTGTCCCGGAGAGGATTGATTTCAAGATCTCCTGTCTCTTCTCTCTTCACAACAGTACCCATTGCCTTCGCTCCATCGGGTCTGGCCTCCTCCTTGTCCCCCGATTCCTCCGCTTCACCATCGGCAGCCGTACCTTCAGCCACTGTGCCCCGAGGGTCTGGAACTCCCTTCCTCACTCCCTTCACCTCGCCCCCTCTCTTCAGGTCTCGGATAAAGACCTTTCTTTTCGAGTACGCTTTCGGTCATCTTTTTCCCCCTCCCCCTGGCTCGGCCCTGGGATCTGTTATTGGGAAGTGCTCTGAGATGCCTCGGAGATGTTTGGCGTGGAGGGCGCTATATAAATCCAAGTTGTTGTTGTTATTATCCTAGGTGGGACTGGTACAGATGGTCAATTGAGGATTGTAAAAGGGCGATAGATAATTGGAATGTATTCAGGGATCTGGAGAAAGAGCAGGGAGAGTGCAATAAAACGGTTTCATGACTCTAAACGGCCTCTTCCTGTTCTTGTACGTTGGAAGTGTTGACAGATGTGCAGGCTTCTTACAACTGTTCTTCTTTTGCCTGAAAGGCTGGGAGATAATCGCATTGATTCGCTGCTGCAATTTGTTTTAACCCCTCTGTGAATCTTCAGCAGAAAGTTCAACCGCAGAGAATTTAGCATCACCACCGAAAAGATGACGTTCATTTAACCCAACTTATTGTAGTTACATTGGCCAAAGGTGGACTGTACCATTCAAAACAATCTTGGTTAATTCAGCTCTTGTTTGGCCCTTTATACAAGGCACACTGAGTTAGCCAAGGAAAAGGCAGTTGGATGAAGCACTGCAGCCTAAGCTTTGGTAATGCTCTGCCTCCATTTATAGGTTGGTTTCAACAGAAAATACAGTGTCTGCATTGTTCTGAACTGTGCCATTACATACTAGTAGCATTATACCATCAGCCGTCTAAACTTCTGAGTTTCATCTCCCTGTTTATTTTAAGAGGAAGCGGTGCTGAATGGAATTTTTTTTACTGTACACTGTGTCTGAGTAGATGTACTTCTGCCAGGGTGAATTTGGAAAAATTCCTGGGCAGCAACAACCAAATTAAATAACTCCTAAAGAATCCACATTTTAAATTTGTGAGCTTCATTAACTACTGAGTGCATCGGAGTCATGGCTTATGAGATGCCAGGAACAAGGAATGCCACTGGAGAAATGACTTGTTCATTTCAAGCAGACAATTGCTTATCTTTCCTTCGTGGGATAGGCCACCTTCGTTGACTGGATAATGCAAAATCCACTTGAGAATGTGTTAATAAAAGTGAAACTCACAGGGGCAGTTTTATACATCTATGGGGACGCGGGGTGGTGGAAGCTATTAAAATATAAAATTTATGAAGAGAATAGCAATATAGTCAGATTGCTCTAATGCATGGGGCTTTGCTCATATTCGTATTGTTCTTTTAAATTCTAGTAGAGATAATGAATGAAGGTTGCTAATTGCACAAGCTTTTACAAAGGTAATGGCACACTTGCTTCTGGTAAGTAATGAATGCAGGTTTTACACTGGACATTTCTTTCATTGGCTGCACTCGCCAGTGCAATTGACTGTCCTTCTATTTCATTTGAAATAAATTATTCTTGAAGGAATTTCACCCTTGGGGCATATTCGTCTTTATATACAACTCCGGCACTGAATGCATCTGATGAGAAAGTGAAATATTGAACCTTGCTGACTGAGGTGAACAATAAAAATGCTGGTATTATACATGCTTTCTTTTGGGGTCAAATCTGGGCAGTTTATTTATCCATCACTTTACTATCCATCTTGCTAACTGAACCTGTTTCATTGAGATAGTTTACTCACGAGAGCACAATAGATCACAAGTGAGGGGTTTTATTTGCTAAAAAAAAAGTCATCAAACACCTTGGATGCTATACATTTGACTCCAAATTATTCTGGAAACTTGTTGATTGTTCTATTTTGTTTGTTATCAGAAAGTACAAACATGGATTACAACCCACAAAAGAGGAGCCATATCCTGCCAACCCTTCAATAACTTCAGATTACCCATTCCCTTAGGCTACCTCAGCCAAACAATTACCGTCAAAGATCTCTCCACATTAACCTAACTATTTTCCAAAAAATATACACTACTCTGGGAAATCTAAATAAAACATAAATAGCATACAATTGCAAAGAAGAGTAATAAGATAAGACACTTTGTTTTCAAGAGGAAATTGGAGTCTTTAAAATTATAAGGAGTGCAGTTGAGTTTGACGGAAGTATTAGAGGAGCTAGTATTGGTAGCTATGAAATTCAAAGATGGTATAGTACAGAAACAATTAATGGGGGATCCCACTGGGCTTCACACCAAATGGTTCATGCAAAGCTCTTGGACAGCTTTTGAGTTTTGAATGGACTGTGGGCTTCTATGTTATTTAAGATTAGATCTGTTTAAGTAGCTTGTTAAGAGCAAAACAAAACTATTTAGTGTTCTGCTGCACAAATGTAGCACAGAATTTCAAGATAGTACTGTAGTTATAACATGCATTCCAAAACGTTACAGCTGGATAAATTGTTCTAAAAATTGTAAAATCCAGAAAAAGTTAAATCTGCTAATGCTCTGAAATGAAACTGCTCAATAAGAGCAACCACAAACACAAAAATAATCAGTTTGACAGTCTGCAAAGGAAAGCAGCGGAATAGATATTGCTTCATTTATAATACATCTGAAAAGAAATTCAGGGAGCAATTATGAGCTGTGAACATTACAGCCTAGAAAAAATGTCACCTCTATTGAGACTTAATCCCTGTCTTCCATTCCAATTTCTCTAACAGAATCAATTTCCATCAGACAGTTTACCCTCACAGTTCATTGTGCACTTCCAAACATGTATTCCCACTCTCGACTTTGTACAAATGTTACTGTATAATTGAACTATATACAATTGCATCAGAATACTGGTGATTTTTCTCTTACAATAAAGGCACGGCAGACATTTTGATTGTCACTGTTTAATTTCAAATTACAAACAGTGTTGTGTAGTTCCATGAAGCAGTTGCAATTAATTGATTCTTACTGTACTTAGTCCATTAGTCGAGACAAATTCCTCACTAGGAGTTCACAAACAAACAACAGTCCCTGTATTTTTCTAATTTAGTCAAGAATGGCTTCATTTAGATTATGTTTCAGTGCTAATGTTTGGTTTACTTTCACATATGTTTAATACAAGCAAGCCAAAGATGGGAATGGTAGGAATTGTTGTCTTATTTGCTTGTTCTCTTCGCTTGCTCTTTCGCTAAACTACCCAGATTCAAATCCAGCAAAGAATGGAAAGGTCAGCAGCTCTCCGCCTTAAATCAAATTAAGAAGAATCCTTATTGAGGACATCTCTCAAATGATTCATTGATTCATTGTAAAGCAGTGACATTTATTTTGTAGGTGAATGTGATAGCTAATTTTCACCCAGCTATATCCAAAGACTACTGAGAAGTGAATGATTTATTTTCTATCAGGGATTGTTCTCCAAGACATCAGGAGGTACTCGCTTGTTTTATCAAATGAATCCATGGGATCCTGTAACAACAACAACTTTGATTTATATAGCGCCCTCCACGCCGGACGGCGTCTCAAGAGCGCTATATAAATCCTAAACACTCACTTGAATTGGCAAACGCAACCTCAGTTTAAAGTCTCAGGCGAAGGACAGTATTCCAACAATGCAGTACATCCCCAGTACGGCATTAGGGTCAGCCTGCCTTGGAATGTGACTTCAAATTCCAGATGTGGGACTTGAACCCACGACTTTCTCTTCACAGGCGAGAGTGTCACCAATGGAGCAAAGCCAACACCTGGAAGCGAGTTTGTTTTCAGGAAATGTGAATTGTAGGTTCATAAGAATTCTACAAATCAATGTGTTTAAAATCAAGCAGTTTCAGATAAACTGCTACAAATGCAGCCTATGCATGAACTCTGCTGGGTGGGGGGAGAAGATTTAACTTCACTTTTGAGATTACAGCTGATGGGATTCTATTTCATGAAACATCAGAGCTTCACAATGGCCAGTTAAGTGTGTGCAAGATGATTAAAAAAAACTGTTAGTTTAATGTTGGTTCTGGCACAACACAGAGCAGCATGGAAACTATCACGTTGATTGTAAGAAACGCAGCTGAGGAATAGCTGATTTTACACCTCACTTGATCAGGGAAACTAATGCTGAGGGTGAGCAGAAGCCCTTCTGATTGAACGACAGTTTACAAAAATACAAGTTTTATTTTTCAAGTTTCTTGACCCAAATGTGAAAAATAAACACAGGAATGAAAAATAAATATACTGTCCGAACAAAAACGTAGTGTTAATGGACTTCCTCCCTTCCTGAACATGAATTTCACTTGAAATGTGCATTTTCACTTTCTCAAAACTAAATTGTTTTTGCCAAACCCAGCCTGGACCACACAGTGGGAGTTATTTTCCACCAGTCATTAAATTTATTGTCCTTGGCGATAGGGCATTTTCAAAGCATAGCACGTATCAACTCAGTTGCCAAGATGGATTATCTCATGTGATATAGACAGCCAAAAGCAGACAGTAAAATACAATCCCGGAGATGCGTTTCCCTGGTGGGGAAATACAGTATAAGATCAGCTTTGGCTGAAATCATCTCAACACTCCCACAATTCTCACAACACACACACATATATATATTTTCAAGAAAAGACCACCAGAACTCACTGTCGAGGGTCATGGATAACAGAGAAGGTAGCAGAGAACTGCCAATACAGTCACTTCTCCAAAAATATACAGTCAATTCATTTTACTGTGAAGCGTTTTGTGATGTTTCGAAGACGTGATAATGCTCTATATCAAATGCATGAATTCTTATTATTATTAATACCAGCAGAAATTACTCTGTGTACTGCAAAGGCTTGGAAGCTAAGCACAATTTTCATAAAGTTGGGTAAGAAAACAAATCATTAATCATCCCAAGGCATCTTAATGGTAAACCATCAAGATCCAACAGTGCAAAAGTAAAAGAAATAATCTTGAAACTCAAAAGCCACTTGGTAGGGAGAGGAGACTTCTTTCACATCAGGAAAGAATCAAACTGCACCAGTTTCTTCATGAATGATCTGGGTACAATTGAATATGCTGCATCAAAACTGGAATCTAATTTAAATTGCTGACTAAAGGAATCAGATTAATTCCAGGAGAGTGCTAAAGTTTCCCTTCAAGGAAACAGCAGCTATAAATACCAGTATCTACTCAGTCAGAGTAGAAAGAAGCAACCCATTTTAAAGATTAGCTAGCTCACTTAATGGCTTGTATTATCTGTCTTACCTTACCCACTTCATAGAATCATATGGCACAAAAGCAGGCCATTCAGTCCATCAAGTGTGTGTTTTCAAGTCTTCGAAAAGAGCTACTCAATCCCACTCCCCAGCTCTCTTCCCATAACTCTGCAAACCCGTCCTCCCCAAATAAACGTCTACCCCTCTTTTAAAAGTTGTTATCGAATCGGCATCCACTAACTGTTCAGGCAATGCATTCCAGATTCGAACAACTCGCTGAGTGAAAACATTTCTCCTCACCTCCTCGCTGCTTCTTTTAGAAACTATTTTATATCTGTGACCTCGGGTCACTGACACACCCACCAGTTTTTTGCCTGTTTACCCTATCGCATCCTCTCATGATCTTGAAAACCTCTATTAGGTCTCCACGTAACCTTCTTTGCTCCAACTTGCCCACTCCCTCTGTTTGGTGGGCACTGGCCTGCCCCAACATCGGTGGTCAGGCCTTCAGCCTTTCTACCCCACCCATTTGAACTCCATCCTGGAATCCAGGATTTGCTCACTCAGAAGATATTTAGCTCAGTTGATCACGTCCCATAAAAAAGTCTTGATTGAACCATTGGAAAAAAATAAACTGAGAAGGAAACTTTACGTAATTGGTTCCTCTATGAAAGCTTCCTCTATTAATTCAGAGTAAAACCAAAGCACTGAAAAGGAGAATAGCTACAATTAAAGTTTAATCCTGAAGCGTTGCTATCACAGAGAATCAGGAAATTGCTCTCACTTCAAAATAACTATAAAGAATGTCATTTTCATTTCTTAAAAGATAAAAGGTAGAGAATCTGAGAGAAGCGCTCTGAGATGCCGTCCAGCGAGGAGGGCACTATATAAATTGAAGTTGTTTCTGTTGTTGTTGTATTATGTGTTACTGTTACTCATTACTTGGTAACAAAGCAATTTTAGAAATTGTATAAATTACATTTTTCTCCCTTTCAAATATGGTTGTTTCAGGTTTTTTTTAAGTTGTTAAAACAAATACCACCTCAAAAGAATCTGTTGCAAAAAATTTGCAGGAGCAAAGGATCCTGAAGAGAAGACACTTAGCTGTTTGGTAACGGATTAGGTATTTTCCTGTCGAATGATGTGCTACAAAGGCTGATCCAAGATTCAAGTGATCTTTTTCTCCACTTAACCTCAGCTGAGTGTGTGGACGAAGAAAACAATTGTACCTCAGGAAGTGGCATTTTTCATCCATAGTTTCAATGGATCGAAAACCCATCTGAATTTGGAAACTTATAGGCAACAAGGTCTGGGGTTTTTGAATTCCATTTGGAAAAATGGGTTTGGAGAATAAACTCCGTTTTCCCAGGAAAGATTCTTATTTGTTGGCAATATAATGCCACAAACAGTCCCTCGGGGGACGTAAAACTGAAGGATTAATCTATTTACTCTACATAGAGACAGCCAAGAGATTGACCACAACATGCAGACGATCCAAGAAGTGTCATTTTTCACATTTGTGGTTTCCTTGCTGAGTCTTCTCTGCCTGGTGCAGTCACTATTTGAACAAAATGTTCCTGTCAGCATGGCTAGAATTCCATAACTCTCAATGCATATATTGAGTGCAATAAAAAGTATCCACCTTGAATGCCCCATCAGTTTTGGGAGCACATTCTAACTCATTTATTTTTGGGATGGAATTAAAACCGACACATCCGCTGCTTTCGTTGGGAATCTGTTCTGCTTCTCTGCTGAGGGAGAAGAAGAAATTGTGCAAATCGATCCTTACCTCCCGAGGCTTCTTAATTTTAAACCTGTTAGGCTCTCATAGTCAAAGTTACATTTTGAAGATATAAGAATCTAATGTAATAAAACCTCATTGTATTTCTATAGATCTATTGATTTGCCTGAGGAAAAATGGCCAAAGAGGGAAAAAAAGGAATATAACTAATCCATTACCAAACAGCTAAGTGTCTTCTCTTCAGGATGCTTTGCTACTGCAAATTTTTTGAGCTGATTGTTTTGAGCTGACGACCCACATCCTCGTCCGGCTTCCTCTGAAGATCCATCCCCCAGAAGATCAAGTTTAGAAACCTCGTCCTTACTTTCAAAGCCCTCCATGGTTTTGCTTTCCTCCCTATCTCTGTGACCCACTAATACCTCAGCAACTTTCCCGCTCCATCCTCTCAGTGGGGATTGATCTACTTCACGTCCCCCGCCCTAACCTTAATTATTGGCATAATTGGCAGTTGGGTCATCAGCCTTTCTGTCCCGAACTCCTGGAACTTCACTCCAGAATCCATTCGCCTCACCCCCTCCCTTGCCTCCTTTGAAGACAATCTCAACACCTTCTTCTTTGATCATGCCTTCAGTCATTCTCCCACCCACATTCCCCTTGCCCTCCAGCCCGCTTGATTCCAACCCCAGCTCAGGTGAAAATCCTTGACTGTCCAACACCTTGGGGCATCGTCTTCATTCAAATTCAGGGTGCAAACTAATGTTATTGGTGTTGTAGTTGCTGCAGTTAAGGCATCTTATGCACGTGCAACTGCTCAGATTCACAAGGCAAATGGACTCAGTTACATTAAATTTGGGGCAAAGGACTTCCCTTCAACCCTGAATTGACTGATGCATTGCATTTTCTGTGTGTTTCATTAACACAAGGAAAATGTGCTAAGGGGCCGATATATACATATATATATATATATATATATACACACACATATGTGTACACTATATATGATTATCTATCTACAGTATATAGATATAAAACAGGTAGTTGAGCCACATGTTGACCACCATTATTGAGTTGACATAGCAAGGACAGCATTATATGGGATCAGTGCACCTGGAATAACACAGATATTTCCTGTTCCAAGTCATTATCCAACAGTCCTTCCTGGAGTTACATTTGTGGTAATGATAGGATTGAATCAGATTGTACTGTCATTCTGAACACCTCTCCTTTCCCTTGGCCGAACAGCCTTCAGCCACTCAACCTACTAAGGCTTACGCATGAATTTGAATGAGTTGTAAGGAGCTATCCTGACAATGGAAGAAAAATACCCCCAAGAGTAGGAGTATCCAGGGAGAGGAGTCAAAACACCTTGAACGAGAGAAGAGAGGGAAGAAAATTGAAAGAGTGGACAATAATTCTAAAGAACAACAAGCTTGCTTCAAACAAATTGGGAGCTCAAGCTAGAAAAGTGGTGGGTTTGTTCTGTATATACGTGGCAGCAATTCAGTGAAGTGTGAACCTTTCATGAAACCAAAAGAATGATTGATTACACTGAAGTGCGCCAAGAGTTTACTGTTGCTGTCCAACTGAAAGGACAGAAGTGGTATATTTGCATCAAATTGACCCTTTTATTGCTCTAGCCTTCTAGCACAAAGCTAGAAGTAAGGCTGAAACCTCACCTGGACTTCAGCCGATCAACAGTCAAACCTATTTCAAACGCAATCCAAACAGAACAAGAGAAAACTATGAGAGGAAAGCAAACATTTCTGTGAATTGAAAAAGCAATGAGTGAAACATTACCTAACCCTTTCTCCCTCTTTGACTTTTACTGATCAGACAGCTTCAAACCGCAAAAATGAAATGAATAAATATTTTTCAATCTAGCGGAGCGAGCAAACATGAAAGAAACTATTTTATACCCAACAAGTGTTTTGCTTCTTCTCCATCAGAACGTTATACAACACTGAGGGAATTGCTCATCGTTAAACTAATTTTTTTTAATGAAATATTGGTTTTCTTTGAGTATTTATTCCGTTCCCCTTTTTCAGATTGCTCGATTTCAATTGATAGACTGTCTGCAGCTGTCCTATTTTTAATTGGTAAAATCTGTAATTGCCCAACTTGCTCAGGCTCATATATTCTCCAATTTGCAAATTAATCCTTGCATTTGATATAGCGCATTATCCTGTTGTTGAGACGTCTCAAAGCACTTCACAGAATTTATGGTATAGTGAACTCATTACATTCGTGGTGGGGTTTTCTAAATTGTTTTCCTCCATGTGCAATACACATTGCGCATTAATAAAGTCAGTGTTTAAATGTAAGTAAGACAAGTTTAGCCCCAAATTATTTTGAAAGAATTTTATAACAGAACAAGCAAAATTAGCCGCTCATTGTTTCTATTATCATTTGAAACCCTGGCCATTATCAATATATCTGGCACAGAAATGATTGATGCAAATGACAAATTTTAATGAAGAGAGGCTTTACACATTAGCCTCAAGGTGCCTGTGAATAGCTTTCTGTATCAGATCACTATCAATAAGCTGCCAAACGCCTCAGCAATTTCCTTGTGATAAATTGAAAATTTTTGAAGCTCTTATGAAAAAAATCACAGTTTCAAAACAAAAGCCTAGTAAAAGTGTAGCAATCTAAATCCGGCAGCGATCTAACCTGGGTGAGGTAGAAGAGACGAATAAAGGTAAAAAACACACATATAAAACCTTGGGCTCCATTTGTTTGTACGCTGTGATGAAACTGTGCTTGGAGGCAG
The DNA here is from genome assembly GCA_035084275.1 of Hydrolagus colliei. Taxonomy (NCBI): domain Eukaryota; kingdom Metazoa; phylum Chordata; class Chondrichthyes; order Chimaeriformes; family Chimaeridae; genus Hydrolagus; species Hydrolagus colliei. The sequence goes on along the minus strand of CM068751.1, from coordinate 7,185,994 downwards.
TTTTGACCAAGACAAAACTTGGTCAAAACTTCTCATTGAAAAAATATCTAGTTTGGAAAGAGGTTATCCGGAACCGATTTCTCACATATCTACATGGTTAGATTCAGAATTGCAGCAGTGGAAAATAATAATAATAATACTAATAATAATCCTTGCTTTGATATAGTGCTTTTTCACATCTTCTAGATGTCTTAAAGTGCTTCACAGAATGTATGGTAAAGTGAATTGACTATATTTGTGGGCGAAACATGGCAGCCAATTGTGCACAGCACTGTCCCACAAACAGTCGTGGATTGAAATAACCAATTTTAGTCTTGAGTTTTTTTTTGAGGGATTATTATTAGGCAAGTGGAGCAAGGAAATTTGCCCAAGGTTTCATCCTGACCTGCCTGGATTTGAACACAGGTTTCACGCTTGTAAGGCGCGTGCTCTAATATGATTGCAGACAGGGCACATAGTATAAGAGAGCCACATGGGAAAGGGAAACACATGGGAGATTTGCACTTTCATTGATTGGATAATGCAACATTCAAATGGGTGAGGAATGAATCAACACATCATCACTGCCGAAAGATTCATCTTCTTCAACAGGAGCAATGGAGCTTGCAATAGGAACACAGGGATGTCCAACACTGGTAGAATCCATCTGGTCAGTCTCAACATGTCTAGAGCAGAACGCAAGGCTGCTCCAAATGTGCTCATTGATATGGAAACACTTCTGACACACCACCTTGCTGGTATCAAGATTCCTGGCACAGAATAAAAGCTGCAGCTCCTGGAGCTGCGGTTCATTTTGTGCTGAGAAGGCATCAATCTCATAGTATACAATCCATGGGAACTTCCAATTGAAAATTTTCGAAAGGGAAAGATTGTAAAATAAAGTCCTGCTGAGTGCACGTGTGTGTGTGTGTGTGTGTGTGTGTGTGTGTGTGTGTGTGCGCGCGCGCGCACGCGCGCATTGGGTGCGGATAAGATCAGACTGGCCTGCCGACGCTCAGGCTCACGTACAAAAAATAGACATATGGGTTAGGTTAAAATACGAAAATAGCACCAACGGAACCAATACCCAGCACAGAGTCAATGCCTTTACGAGAGGAGGGAACCAAGAGGATCAAATTGGAAACACCTGCTTAACAGGAGGTCTCACTCTCTCCATAAATCTGCATGACTAACCATACATGGTGCAAGTCACTTGCCAGAATGTTTGAAAGAGAAACTCACAAGTTAATTTACACACTTCAAGACATTTGATCTTTGACTAAATACATGCACATTGCTTTTTAAAAATATCTTTTACCTCTAATTTTTCCTTCTCCTATACCTGTCAAATCCTTCCAAACTGATGTGTATGGCATATGACAATACATATTGTGATACAAGCTTTGCAATAAAAGTACTCCAGAGGATTCCAGAAAAATGTCAGCAGCAATGAGGAATATTACCATGGAATAAAGGCAAACAGGAAGTGAATACAGCAGCTGTGATTTCATGGAAAAGTTCCAGTAAAATCACTCTAATGAATCACAAGGGGTTTAAGGATGTTGGCTGAACCCGGATATCAAGTTAAGAGCCAGTTTTACACTCCAGGCAAGTTTATTCAAGTGAGATACAGGTGGAAGATCTGCCTGCACTCATAGAATCATACGGCACAAAAGGAGGCCATTCAGCCCAGCAAGTCTGTGCCGGCTCTTTGAAAAGAGCAATTCAATCCCACTCCCCAGCTCTCTCCCCATAACCGCGCAAACCCGTCCTCCCCAAATAAACGTCTACCTCTCTTTTAAAAGTTGTTATAGAATCGGCCTCCACTACCTTTTCAGGCAATGCATTCCAGATTGGAACAACTCACTGAGTGAAAACATTTCTCCTCATCTCCCCCTCTGCTTCTTTCAGAAACTATTTTAAATCTGTGACCTCGAGTCATTGACACACCCACCAGTGGAAACAGTTTTTCCCTGTTTACACTATCGAATCCCCTCATGATCTTGAAAACCTCTATTAGGTCTCCTCGTCACCTTCTCCAATGAGAATAAACCTAGCTTCTCTAGCCTTTCCTCATAACTGAAGTCCCTCATTCCTGATAGCATCCTGGTAAATCTCCTCTGCACCCTTTCCAATGCCTTAACATCCTTCCTAAAGTGTGGTGACCAGAATTGAGTACAGTACTCCAGCTGAGGCCTAACCAAAGTTTTATAGAGGTTAGTCAGAACTTCCTGAATTTTGTACTCTATGACCCTATTTATAAAGCCTAGTATCCCGTATGCTTTTTTAACAGCCTTGTCTACCTGTCCTATCACCTTCAAAGAATCACTTACATATACCCCCAGGTCTCTCTGTTCCAAAACAGTCCTTAAAATTGTATTATCTAGCCTATATTGCCTCCTCTCATTTCTCCTTCCAAAATGCATCACCTCACATTTCTCCCCATTCAACTGATCTCGGCCAGAGCAGCAGTGAAGCATTTCAATTGGCCTTTGTGCATCTCTGGGTCACAGGAAAATTAGTCAGGGGTCTTACTGCTAATCGGTATTTAGGGACATCTCTGTGAGGCTCGATATGAGAGTGTCTGGATCCCGTGCGATAGAGAATAAATTACCATATGATGGGTTTGATAAAAATAGCCGTCGTACAAGGTAAAAGAATGGAATCACTTTCGCAGCAAAAATGAAAGGGCTTTTGTGAAATGAAAAAAGTAAAGGAAATTTTGCAATATACTGTACTAATATATTAATTTATTTTGCACAAGAATCACATTCACTGCTTTGCATAAAAATGGATGGTTCATTAATCAATCCTACCCTCAATCATCAAAAGGCTACACATCTCCCAATTCTGCAGTTAAGGACAAATTATCAAATGGCTTGAGACCGGAGGTAACATCTTATTTGTTTGATTTGTTTTGCAGCTTGTTTGTGCCAACAGCAATTTCTGTAATGAACACGACATATTGTGGAGGGTATCTCTTAAAGATAATTGGGTTTAACTCCCCGATCATAGCAGAGATAGCACGTGGACCATTTCAACACCAATTTGATATCTGAAACAGTAACAATGGTTCCTTTAAAATTGCACCCTGAACTGGAAGCAACAATTATTTTATACCTATTACGTTCACATAAAGGAAAGTTTGCTGAGTGATCATTTGTGCCTGTGGCCTGTGTACGAGCAATCCCTCTCTAATGCATTCATTCACTGATGTGTAAGACTCGAAATGTCTCACAAGAGAAACATCTGGTTTGAGGGGATCAAGGGATTTCTGCTTCCTCCCAATCCTCAAGCTATTCAATCCCCAGATATTATGGAATTGTGGAAATCTGGCCAGGAGGCAACCGTACAAGAATTCCAATATCTCTGTAACGTCAAATGTATTTGTTTTAAAATATATATATACATATATATATGTAAATCCCCAGTGCCACTGGGACTTTGAATGTGCTGGCAAGTAAGCTACAAATGAGGATTATGCTTCAAATCAGTCATGCACAAGGTTGTGTAAAAATCTACCTCTGCTCAGTTGCCCTCCCACTCCCTCTATATTAAGTGTTTTAACATGTTATTCTATGTGAAAGGTGTAAAAACAACAACACAATTATATTTGTATATGTCTTTCATGTCGGGAGGATGCCCCAAGGCGCTGGACAATTAATGTTTCAGACCCGAGCTAGCGGTCCGGATCGGGGAAGGTGGAGTGCAAGGGGTATGATGGAGGAAGGAGGGTGTTCGAAGCTACAGTCGAAGAGGAGGGTCTTGAGATGGGTCTATTTATGTGATTTATGTGAAACCTTTGCACAGTCCCTCCCCCCACACCCACCACTCCCAAGGAGACAAGTTGAGGTGGGGGGAGGTGGGGGAGCTGTGGAGATGGAGTTCCAGAGTGTGGGGCAGAGTGGCTGAATTGTGGGGCGGGCAAGGCGGGGGACATGAAGCAGGCCAGAGCCCACAGAGCAGAGGAAAGATTGCCAAGGAGTTGGTAGGCAACAAGGCCATGGAGGGCTTTGAAGGTGAGGACCAGGATCTTGAACCATATCCTCGGTGTGATGGGAAGTCAGTGGAATCAGGCGAGGATGGGAGCGATAGGATCAGAGAGCCTAGGGCAGGAGAGGACACGGGATGCAGAGTTCTGGATAATCTGCAGCCTATAGAGGGAGTAATATATAAGGGAAAGGAGTTTATCCCAATGTACTGGCCAACAGTCCTCCAGATAAAATTATTTACTTCATGGTGCTTTATGGTACCCAGCTGTGCAGAAAGTGGTTACCGCGCTCGCCTACAAATATATAGTCACTACACTTCACAGTAAGAACATGTAAAGCACTTTGAGGTATTGTGCTGTTGTGATAAGGTATTATATCAAATGCAAGGAATATTATTTATATAGGTGCAAACTGTTGTTACTACAGTAAGATTTATGTGAAACCTTCACACTTGTTAAACTCTGATTGTTAGTGAGCTATCTTCAATCTTTAATTAAATGTGTTTTTTTTTAAATGGCTCCTGAAATGGAAAAATGGATATGCAAACACTGAAAAGAAATTTCCAGGGCGAACAGTGGAGCATTTGAACATCAATTGATTTTGTGTATCTACAGTTAAAAAAAACCTTGAATCTCTAAATGAGAATCCGAGAATTAAATTAGCCAATTATTTCAAACCTTGTCTTTCTAAATCAATGTCCTAGAAACTAATGCAATGCACTCCTCCTACAGTATACGACAAATCTATTTTTAGACTGGCAACATTATGCTTAATATGTTAATGCAAAATGTTAACTTTCTTTTACAAACGGCAGATAGTTTCCACTAATAGCTCAGTGGCAGATCTACCTCTAGAGACACAGAGAAGAGTCACCACTCGAGGTATAAAATGCCACTGTTACACTGTTTGGCAGCAAAAAAAATATTTTTTAATGAGAATATAATAGACCCCAATGAATATCTGCCACATGTTCCATTCCAGCTTCAGGTCCTGTGTTACATTCCTGCCATTGTCACTCGGCAGCGCACTATTATTTTACAACGTTTCATTTAAAAATAGAAATCTCAAGGGACTTTGCATTTGGGTCGTGTCTGCAATATCGGTAAACCGATTAAATAATCATAAAATCATCCTTGCATTTGATAAAGTGCCTTTTCATGTGTTCGAGACATCTCAGAGCGCTTCACAGAATATACTGTACCTTGAATTGATTTTATTTTGCAGATGAAACACGTAGCCGAGTGTGCACAGCAGTGTCCCACAAACAGTCGTGCATTGAGTGATTTGTTGCTGTAAGTGCAACATCTGGGTTGTGGCTTCTGGATCACTGAGTTCATGGCTCAATCACAAATCACACGGCGGCAGCCTGAAAAGAGCCAGCAAGCAACAGGCCATGGAAAACCACCAACATTTTACTTGAAGATATCTTGAAGACATGATGAGGCGCTATATCAAATGCAAGGATCATGATTATTATTATTATTATTGGCTTCACTCATTTAGGATTCACAGTATAGTATGATAATGCAAATTTGACCACCAATTATACATTTCACAAAGTGGAATCCACTTTGTAGCCTATAGGGAATCCTAAGTATTACAACAGAAAAGGTACGGTATTGGCAAAATAAGTAATTTGCCCATTTTCAGTCAAATTAAACTTTTGAGAATTTTTGAGAGGCAAAAGAACACAATGGCAGAACGCAAAATACTTTGTGTGATCTGTGTGTGCATGTAAGTGTGCGTGAGTGTGCATGTGGTTTCTATGGTTTGTGTCTGTATGTGTGACCGTTCGGCAACTGCTTCCAAGAAAGATCCTGGTTTATGAAATGCGTTTCCAAAACCTGGTTTAATAATATTTCTTATGAATCCATTCACTCTATACCTCTTAAACATTCAATTAATTAGTGGAGTGAAAGTGAAAAAAAATGTGAGGTAATGTTGGATTTGTACAAGGGACAGACACAGAACTATATTGCTGGAGGAACATTAGTGCAGCTAATGAGAGCCCCATTATTAAGTAGCTCGATCTGCTCTCCCTTTATAATAATAATTCTTGCATTTGATATAGTGCTTTTCTTGTCTTCTAGACGTCTCAAGGAGCTTCACAGATAGATGTATTCACACACTTTCCCTTTCCTGGAGCCTGTCAGCATTCACCTAGACTACAATGAGTCTCAGCAACAAAAGTCTATTGTCACCAGGTAGTCTCATGGCTCCGCACTCATGATAACTTCCTTCTGTAAGGCTGAAACTGAACCCTAAACTGTGGCTGAATGTGCTCCAAATAAATGAGAAGATCTGTTAAAATACTACTGGACTATTGAAGAAATTAAATTCACTTGCAGTGATATTTTTATTAATTGCTTTCAGAATCTTTGACAAAACTGGCATTCCCAAAGTAAATGGTGGCTAAATGGACTAGGTGCATGTTATTGAATCGTACAAATCAGGAAGGATTGGAATCGTTAGCTAAATGCAACCGAGAAAGTAGCAAGAGACAATTGATTTCAATGCTTCTCGTGGGTAAACCCAGTCTGAAAACAATATACGTGTGTACGTACATAGGAATTTCTACCCGGGTCTAGATTTACTCTATTTATAAAGCATTTTGTGGAGTGCTGTAGCTCAGTAGTTAGAACACTCGCCTTACAAGCGAAAGACCTGGGTTCGATTCCAGGCAGACCAAAATCTTCGGCAAGTTTCCTTCCTCCACACGTCTAATAATAATCCCTTGAAAAAAATGATAATTAGTCATTTTCAATCCACGACTGTTTGTGGGACACTGCTGTGCGCAATTGGCTGCCGCATTTCACCCACAAATATACAGTCAATTCACTTTACAATATATTCTGTGAAGTGCTTTGCGACATCTGGAAGACGTGAAAAGCGCTATATCAAATGCAAGGATTGTTATTATTATTATTTTAGTAAATCCTCAATTTGGCAAGAATTTCCAGAACTCAGGGTCTGTTGTCTTCAAGACTAAGGTTGTAATTTAATCCCTAATTTGGGATGCTCTAAAATGTTATATTCTTTGAGTTAACCTAGATACAGGTGGAATCTCTCCCAATAGATAAATTGTTTAGCTGCACTTCCCCCCACCCCCCCACTGACCACCCCATGATGAACAGATAACTGACATTCACTGCTCAGTTTACACACCAAAAAGCACATATGGGAGAGACACCAGGGGTCTGCCTTAAGAGTTGGCAAGTGGACTCAGTTTGAAATGAGACAGGTCTCCTGCAATGATAATCTTAAAATAAACTCCAATAATATATTGGACATATGCATCTCCTGCTCTCCACTTTCCCAGAGCAAGCAAGAGCACACACCACACACACACACAGACAGACTGGAGTAATCTTCAGAGATGAACATATAACCAAATAATTTCACCAAGCTCCCCCACTCAAACTCAAAATGCACAAAATGAATTCAAATGTTTCAAGAATAACCGTCTCGAAACATCAATCCAAATGTGCTAAAGTCACCATATTATCAACTGTAGGACAAATATCTTCACTAATACCACGTGAAATGGAGTCTCGCTCCATCACGCTTTCTTACATTAGGTGATAATAATGAAAAAAAAATCAAGTTCTGGATTGTACACTCTGTTTACGAATGGCTAGTGGCCATTCGTAAACAGGCCAACTGTTAGACTTTGAATATTGTGCAAAAGGAGGAATGCATAAGAAAGAACATTTCATTTTCTTTTCCAATTCAGTCCTTGAGTTGACAAAAAGAAAAGGTCAGAGGCAGCGTTCTTTTCCAAATTTCATTCAGCACAAAAAAAACATCCATTCAGATATCAGACTCTTGTTTCTAAAAGGCAGACAAATCCTATTCCAGTTTTCTTGCATCAGCATGTTTAGGGCAGCCGTTTCTTTTATGACAATAATCAACTCTACCTACCTGCCATATACTCAATCCCTTCAAGAGACGTTGACTTGCCTCTTCAATCCATTTACCCTGTTTCAAGGTCTGTTTTAAGGACCTTTCTCGGAATCCACAAATCTATTACCTATTGTGTAAAATAAGTTCTGCCCGAACTACCTTTGTTAGTCCTAACTTTCTCATTTTTAAACTCATGTCCCCTTAACGTTTGAAACATTTACTAGAAGGTTACCTCAGGTGAAAAACTTCAATCAGGTCATCTCACAATTTCCTCTCTTCAAAAATGTAGAATTTCCTCAAACTTTCCTCAAATTCATTCTTAATGCTAACTTTTACTTCATTATTTAATTTCCCCCTCGTTCCATTCTAATTCAGTCTGAATTAATTTTCATGAATCAGCCCTTTGGAAACGTTTGAAAAATGCATCCCGACCAGATTCGTCATCTTGGTCCAGTTTTATACTCAGTTAACACTATTTTTGAATGACTTGAATCTATCAGTGCTGGTGGTTAAGTGACTGAAAGAACTGAAGAAGAAAGGTGCGACCTGGCAGTTTCTGTTCAATTGAAGGAGTGAGATAACAAACGTAGAGTGAGTATTGCTCGGTGAACCTCCTTATTTATTTATTATGTGCCACTCATCAGACTGCATAACACATTCTGCCCTTCACTCTATCGGATCTTTCACATTAATAATAAAACTCAATGTAGGTTGGTTAAATCTACATATATCACCAGTTTGGGGGGAATTGTGGCAGTAGAAGAGGCAGTAAAAATAACTTGATGTGTCTGCAGTTGCACACAAGCTAATGACTGTCAAACGATGTTCAATACAGATATATGCAAGGTGCTATAAGTAGGTAGTAAGAATATGAAGCACATGTACTCGATGAATGGGATAGAACTTGTGAAGAAGGAAGCTAAAAGAAATCTCAGTGTATTAGTCGGCTGATCAATAACCCTGTCAAAAACAGTGCGAGGCAGCAATAGCAAGCAACAAGATGTTAAAAGCTACATTGCCAAATCAGTTGAGTTGGTAGTTAAGAAGCTATTCTTTAAAATGTATCATGCCCCTCTTAGGCCACCCTAGACAGTGTACTGCATACAACAACAATAACACATTTATAGAGCGTCTTTCATGTCGGGAGGACATCCCAAGGTGCTGAGATTGCATTGCTATGACAAAACAGACCTGTCCAGACCTAGCACAAACAGCGATTCCAGGGCAGGACACAGAGACACCTTCATCACCACTGAAAATATAATGTAAAATAGAATGTGCTCAAAGAAGCGCGTTGTACAGCAGCAATGAAAGGATATCTACAGAGCGCATGCTAGCAGCGTTGGACCTGTTGCTTATCAATCAGAGGCACATGGGCAGGCGTTTTACTTACAAAACTGCAGACTGAGGCTTAGGACAGCCAGCAGGGCAGCCACCGCCAGGAGGAAGAGAAAACGACTCCGGAAAAACATTGTCACAAACATCTTCACACTCCCATTGTGACTGTACGTCTAGACTTCCTCTCCCCTGTGAAAATAAGTGCAACAATACCGCAGTGAGACAGGGGAAAAGAACAGAACAGTGATTCTAGCACGCAAGTAGCCTAATGACTGTACTTGGAAGAGTTCAAAGCATTTGTGGCTGAAGCAGCTGTTGCTATGGCAATTGTACCTTTTCTTGAAAAAAGTATCCAATTCTAGTTAATATCACAGATTCATGCCTGGACAACATCTCAAAGCCATCATCAACAGCTCTGCTCCAATAAAGCTTTTCTTCTCTGAAATAATGCAGCGAGTACAGATTTATTTCAGCCTCGGAATTTCTGCCTGTGTCCTAAATCCAATCATAACCATACAATACCTTCCCATTTAGAGAGCTATATTGTTATTTCAAATCAATTGGAAATGGCTGTAATTTTCTGGGTACTGTACAGCTGAAAACCCAAATGGTTACAATCAATCGTTTCAACCGGATACTTAACAAAAGGATCCTGTAGCATTCATTACCACCAAGACATTCTTCTGTGAATGATAACCCCAAAGGCAAGGTTTTAAAACAACTGAATTTACTATTGGATTAGCAACTATTTCACTGAATAGAAGCAGACATGACCTTGTATAACAGTTGGTTTAGGATTATAAATCAGTTTCCAGTTTGACCCCCCCAGGTCAAAATTTCAGAGCAGTCCATTATTAGATTTAAGGAACTAATGCAGAGAGAAACAATGCTGCATTAACTGTATTCTGCTCCAGAAATATTTTCCCCACGCCTTGTAAATAGGATAATATATTGTAGTTACAGAGAGTACAAAGCAACACCACTAGAAATGTATTGACCCTCTCACTCACAGGATTTGTGTAGTTAAATGTGCCATTTTGCAACGTGCTGCGGTATCAATCATTAACTAAACCAGAGCAAACGTTTTTATCTGGATGCACGCCAAGGAATACTGGAGAGACATCACCATGCAGAAACTAGCCACCGCCTTCCAGTTTGTCCACACTGGCCCAGAGATTACCTACAAGGTGGTTTGTGATTCATTCAATGGAGCTGCAGTTACAGTGTTTCACTGGCAGATTGGATGGGTAGTTTCTTTGGGTACCAACTGGCAGGATAAAGGGATATCAGGCAACGAGGACCATTAAAAACAAACCTTTCCCCTCGACCCTATCCAAATGTTGAGGCCATACCATAAATTGTGGCACCAATTGTATGGGGAGTGAAACATTGGTATTATTGTGGGGTCAGAACATTTATTCCCTGGTTCAAAAATAACACTCAATATTAAAGCAAAATAATTTCAATGGATAATGGCCACACAATATTTCAAAGCCCACATTATATCTACAACTGCATGCATTACACTATAGGTTACACTGTACAAAGTCAAAGAAGATAAAATAATTTGCTGATGACAGTAAAATTCAGGCCTGGATCTGTACAACTTACTGTGTCCCTCTCTCCACACACATTCTTAAATAGGCTGCTGCCTCCAAATATCCTATTAGCACCACCAACAAGGTATCAACATTCACTAGTTTATTCAATTAATGGGACCTCACAATAAGTTTCGGCAGTGCTGTTTCCTATCACAGATGAAGAAAGAATACTGGTAAGACTTTGTTTTTTTTTAAAAAGTACAACTTGAAATACTTCTGCTTTCTTTCTTTTTAAAAGCAGAACTACCAAAATAGCGGTGCCCCACTAACTCAGCAAAGTTTTCATTGCGCCCCCCACTCCTTCACATTGAATAATTTTTGTAAATGATAATAGCAAATGTTATATTTTCTTTACCTGTTTTTAATTTTTTTTAAGTATTAACAAAAAACATTAAATTGTTAAAAATTTGAATTAGATGCAAAAAATTATTAAAATTGTGAAACCAATTACAGTACTTACGATTACAATTTACAACACTTGGAATTTATTAGTGTGATGTGCGAGCTTGCTTTTCAGCGCAAAGTTTCTTCCTGGCAATGCCCGGCTCACTCACTCACTACTGGTCTCACTCACTGCCGGCCTGCTTCGCTATTAGCATATGTTGCAACGTTAAGTGGGGTTTATCTGGAATAAGAACAATAACGGTTGTGTGTCCCCCCCCACTTCCCCCCCCCTCTCCCCCCCAACCAACAGTACTTTCCCCCCCAAGGGAAGTGTGACCCGCAGTTTGGAAACCACTGGCTTACGAAGTGTGACTTCATTCATTGTTTTTCCTGGTCACAGGAGCCTCTTTATTTCACTCTCTTGGACGCTTGCTCGCACCGTACAGTTCCTCAAGGATGGTGATGTGAAGCATTTCATCCTCCAATCAACACTGCAGGATGTCATAAGTGCTCTTTGCAACTGGTGACAAACAATCTACAAGACGTCAGGAGCGCAACTCACATTTGGATAATCCACGGTGAGTGCCCAAACGGGGTCCCCCTCACATGCATAAAGCACGAATGAAAGGGATTTCTATTGTCCAGACCTTCGATTTTTTTTCATTCTCAAGACCATCAAATGCTACAAACGGATTTTCTTCCAAAACCCCTAAGGGAGCCCCATAACATGCACCATTGATGTTTTTTTATTCTACACAACACAGCAGCTAATGTAATTTATTAAATTTTATGCATGAAAGGAGAGAAAAAAAATAAACTAACATGCTTGCTTCGATCAATTATTTTCTTCAAATAAAGATAATTATTATAAGATCACTATTGTGTTCCTCATTTGCTGCTGAAATATTTTGTAATTTTGCATGTAAGTATTTTAGAGTGCTTCAGGGGAGAGAAAAACACAAGAGTTCTATCATATACTAAGCACTGAAAATAGTCATGATTTCATTAACTCTTGATAATAGAGTCTTCAAGAATGAATATTATCATGTTCAACTTACAACTTACAAAAGACAAATTTGTAGCATCGGAACAATGTCACAAAATTAATAATTTCTGTACTTTAAATAGGATGGTCTGGTCTTCTGATGTCACACCTCAATGATAATTGATTTAATACAAAGAGTCTGTTGCCTGTTCAAGCCATTTGAAAAATAGTATTCCTTATCAGCAGGTAAAGATTGATGACATGATTGAAGTACAATGATGGGTTTTCTATTTCCCAATCACAAAACACATACTGTAGACCAATAACATTCTAAAACTATATCAACTGAATCAGGCTGTTTCTCAGGTCTGTGACCAGGCTCCGAACTAAAACAAAATGAAATGGATAAGAATTTATGTGTCGATTGAACACATCACAGAAGACATAGCCAGCAGAAATCAAAAGAATAAAAAGAACACCCAAATACAGTACATAGTAATGATAGTGTTCAAGAGAGAAAACAAGAATGTTTTGTTGCTGGTTTTCCAAAGTGCTGGTAAATCACTACACTCAAAAGCTCCATTTCCAGAAGCTAGGGGCAGATGTCATGAATCTTAAAACTTCCTTGTCAAAGTCTGATTGACAAATGCCTGGTTCACATTAATTCCAACAGGAGACATTGATACTGACAACTTGATTCCCATTTTGGGACCTGATAGTCAGCTCCACCACACAATGGACTTGTCCGTGGGCTGTTGTAAGAATAATGCTCCCTGTTGACATTTTAACAATCAAAAGTATCTAAACCATCCTAGAATCCAGGACCAAGATAACAAGGTGTTTCTGGAAATAATGTATATGAGAAAATTGACTTGAGTTTCATTCCTGCTTTCTAACAAAGATATTGCTTTGACCTTGAAGAATGCGTCTTCTGTTCTACGACAGCAAATTCAATGTTTTTACCCTGGCTTGACGACAATCATGATATTGCAGCTAACACCAGGCTCTATGGGAAGCAAATAATTCCCACTTAAGATCTGTAGTAGAAGCAACTGGAATCTTGCAAAAACTTTTTAAAATACATTTATACATTAAGGGGCAGAAATTTCAGCAGACATATATTGAAAAAATAAATCTCACGGAGAATGTAGCTTTTCAAAGCTGTCAACCTTTGAACCAAAGTATGATCTACCTGTTGTGGTGGATATTAAAGACTCCATCACAATTTTTGAATGTAGAACAGTTTACAGGGGTCCTGGCTGACAACCCTCCAGATAAAATTTGTCATGCATTTGACATGGCTGTTTGTGGGACATTGCCTAGAGAAGCAAGCCTTGCTTTGTTGGGAGATTCAAGCTATGTTTTACACAAGTTAATTCAGACACCAAATGTCCATTCAGCTTGGATATTGATGAAATTGAACATCTGTAGTGTATCGTGTGTATGAATTGGTCAACAATGTATTCTTAAGTTCACCCACAAAACATACAGTCGATTCACTTTACAGTGTATTCAATTAAGCACTTTTGAGATGTCTTGAAGACGTGATCAGGTGCTATATTAATTTCTTCCCCCTACCTCCCAACCCCTTGCTAACCTGCCCATTCTAGCCTGCTTCATATCCCCGCCTTGCCCGCTTAAACATTAGTGGGTGAGCCTTCAGCCACCCTGCTCCCAACCTCTGGAACTTCATCCCACAGTCCTTCTGCCTTACCTCCTCCCTTGCTTCATTCAAGAATCATCTCAAGACTCTACTCTTCAACCATGCCTTCAGTCACTCTCCTTTCACCCCCTGCTCTCCACCCACCCCAATCCCGACCCCTAGCTCGGGTCCGAAACTCTGATTGTCAGAGCCTTGGGACATCCTCCCAACCTGAAATGTGCTGTACAAATTAAATTTTGTGGTTATTGTATCCCATCCACGTCTGTTTGTGAGACACTGCTGTGTGCAATTGGCTGCCACATTGTACCCACCAAAATATACAGTCAATTCACTTTGCAATATATTCTGTAAAGCGCTGTGATGGCTCGAAGATGTGTTAAGGCACTTTATCAAATCCAAGTATTATTATTATTGCTTCAAACATTTGGATTTAATTTTTTTTGGTAGTTCTCCTTAAAAAGGTTTGATTCATAGAGACATAGACTTGGTAATGGACTATTCTACGAACATCCTCATTCGTTCACGGCAAGCCATGAGTAGTATATCAACAGGGAAAACAATTGGGAGTGGGGAAAAAATTAAAGAGAGTTGTATTCAACATCGAGAGACATCTTTGCAAAACTCTAACCCTGCGATAAGTAAAACTGCTCGGTGGAGTAGGTAATAAATAATAATGTATAACAATCCTTGCATTTGATATAGCGCTTTTCACATCTTCTAGACATCTCAAAGCACTTCACAGTACTGTAAAGTGAATTGACTGTATATTTGTGGGCAAAATGCGGCAGACAATTGCGCTCAGCAATGTCCCACAAACAGTCATGGATTGAAATGACCAATTATAATATTGTGTTTTTTGGGGAGGGATTATTATGATTAATAGACATGATGTGAAGACAAAATAGGAAATTTAATAGGCTTTTTTAAAAAAACTGAAATTTATATTTTGTTACAGCATATCCTCGCTTTTAAAGCAAGTCTTTGATAACTGCAGGACAGAAAACTGTTCTGGAATATTCCATTAAGGTTCAACTCATTTTAATCAGAATAAAACATGAGCAGAGTTGGCGAGTGCAGCATTCTATTCACTCCACATTTGTAGCAATGTTGGTTTCAGATCTGGATTTCTTTACTATTGAGTTTCAAGTTGCAGTTTTAATTTCCCAAAACAGCAATGTATCACTGCACACGGGGTTGTTTTACTGACGGTTCATGCCCAATAATCTCCACAGCGCAAGTATCAGTCTTAATTTACAATTAGAGAGATGGTGAATAGTGAAAGTTAGGCACTGCCCCATATATGGTAAATGAGGTGAAAGAATATGGAGAACTCTCTCTGAACTGCTCTCACATAACAAGCAGATAGCTAGAGTGCCTTTAGTAAGGAGCCAGGGAGAAGGTCACATTATCAGCTGCACTACCTTCTGAGGCACCATCATAAGTAGTTATCAATTCAACAGCACACATTTAAAGGGCAGGTTTTTTCATGCATGCAGAGCAGTGAAAAAGTGCTCTGTGGAAATAATTTTCCAAGACTGGGTCTGCTGCTTTCTGAGATGCAGAGACTACTTTTGATGGCTCCAGTTAGAGATACTGGCACGAGGCAAACATATGCAAACAGCATACTTTATTTACTTTTGAGTTAAATTAACTGGAAATAACTGCAAATGGAGGGGGGTTGTTTTCGCCTAGTTATTTTTTTGCTATTGCAGAGTATCCAGAATTTGGCAAATTCTTAAACGCGCTCTTAATTTTGATGCTGTTCTCCACATTGAGTGTGTGATCCAGCTGAATCCTTAGGAAAACAACAAGCCCTGACCCATGCCTTACTGATGTAAGTAATGATTCTTCAATGAAACGTATACTTGTCCACCCAAACCTCAAAGCCTCATAGATTCAAAAAGTTAAATTATGTTACTTTGGTTTTGTTGAGCAAGTCAATTTCTATGTTCTCCCCACCTCATTAGCTACAGAGGCTCTGCATTACATACAGTGCTCAAAACACAAAAGAAAATAGACTTCAAAAAAGGCTGTGTGACAAAATTTAATTTTGAAAAAGTCGTTTGAAGTCTAAAGGTATCAATTAACTGAATCCCATCACCACCAAATTCAACAGTGCTCACTGAGACATGCTTAACCTGCCATCTCTTTTCCAGTCTCCTAGGGGGAGTTAATTCTGTTGAAATCGAAGCCAAGATAAGAAGCATGCACAGAAATGATAACTTGATCCAATTTGTTTAGGGTACTAATGCAGAAAGTTTGCAGGATTTTAATGTAATGCTTTTGGTTTTCTGCTTGCAGTCCACATTGCCAGTCACATCATTCCATTAAATACACACTGGAGCCAACCTTATCTTCTGGCTAGTTTAATTTGTTTATTAAAAGCAATGAGCACAGGAAACACAATCGGTAGATCATCCATTATTACTGCGGGCAAAGCCATTGGGCAGGTAGCTCTGTTTAGAATATAATGGGATATTAAAATAGGCACTTTTATTTAATTGATGTTATTTTAATTAGGAGTATAATTAGGATTATTGTAAGGTCAAAGATATCATCAAGACTCCCTGTGACTCACGTGAAGCACTTTCCATTTCTCTCCTGCCACTTGGATTTTTTTTTAATAGGATTTAAATGCTGGAAAATGAGCCATTACTAATTGGCACTCATATATATCAAATACAGTACTGTATTATCAAAAAATGTTAGGTAGATTCACAAGCTCCTTTACTAAAATAAGAAAAAACTTTCAATTACTGTATATAGCACCCGATTGCTTCAAAACATCTCAAAGCACTTCAGAGATAACTACTGTCAAACAAAGTAACTCTTTTTGTAGACAAATGAGGCAGCCATTTTGTGCACAGTGAGGTCCCACAGATTGTCATTATAATAATCCTTGCATTTGATATAAAGCTTTTCACGTCTTCTAGATGTCTCGAAGTGCTTCACGGAATATACTGTAAAGTGAATTGACTGTATATTTATGGGCGAAACGTGGCAGCCAATTGCACACAGCAGTGCCCCAAAACAGTCGTAGATTGAAAACGACCAATTTATTACAGGTTTTGGGGGGGGATGGATTATTATTAGGAGTGTGGAGTAAAGTAACTTGCCCATGGTTTCGCCCTGACCTGCCTAGATTCGAAACACAGGTATCACACTTGTAAGGTGAGTGCTCTAACGACTGAACTACAGGACTCCACAAAGTTTACTAATTGCTGAGTAATCAAATGAATCCAGAGGACAGTTGGCCAAATGAGCAGGAGAAACTACCTCCCTTTTTTAAAATCGTTCCATGGGATCTTTAATACCAAATATCAACAACAACACATTACATTTGTATAGCACCTTTCATGTCAGGAGGATGTTTCCAATCCCTTCACATACCTGACTGGCATGCATGTTGAGTGGGGATCCTGAATAGGCAAGAAAAAAAATTCACAATCTAAAATTTCAGCAGAATGACAACATCACCAATAATGCAACACCTTCCCCAGTGGTGCACTAGAATGACAGTCTAGATGGTAAACTCAAATCTTGAAATGGAACTTGATTCCAAGAGCTTTTGACTCACGAGTCCAGAGCGGCATAAACTGAGTCAGACTAAAAGGAAGTCGCCACTCTTCTTTTCTCCAGCTAGTCTGTGGCCATTCAAGGCCATCCACAGCCTTGCCCCCGCCTATCCCTCCGACTTGCTGTCTTCCTATCAGCCTGCTCCGCGTCGACTGCCCAAACCACCTAACCATCAGTGGCTGGGCTTTCTGCCTCTTTGCTCCCTCACTGTGGAACTCCATCCCGCAGTCCCTCCGCCTCGCTTCCTCCCTTTCCTCCTTCAAAACCGGTCTCAAGACCTTCCTCTTTGACCGCGCCTTCGGCTCCCCTCCTAACTCTTCCCCCTCCCCTACTCTCCTTCCCCTTCCCCCTACTCCGACCCTCCACCCCCTACTCTGGTCCCGAACTAACTGTTCAGCGCCTTGGGACGTCCTCCCGACGTGAAAGGAGTCGTCCAAGTGTAATTTTGTTGCTGTGCGGATCTCGCTCGGCGATCAGACTCTCTGGCAGCCAGATGGAGAGAAGAAGAAAAAAAATCCCAACAACACAACCTTCAAGCAACTGTGCATGTGAAAACCTTTGCATGTATAATTGCTGGTTTGTTGCTACTGATGAGGTGGAAATTAGGTTCCTGGCAATCCTGTAGGGCAAGTTCCCGTTGAACTCAGCCAACAATCCCTCCCTTGCAATTTAAAGGCAATTTTGAGTCACTCAACACAAGACCGATGCAGCCTTAAAAACATAACTCCTGCAAGTGAAACAGTTTCAAAGGTTTACTGAGCTGCAGGAGTGCACTTGGGTCACCAATTTTATCTGACAACTTCACAGTAAAAAATGTGTAACAAGAAAAATAAGCATTAGCGAACCTAGTTTAGAAACAAAGAGCCTCCAATTTGTTGCTGAATTTTCTTTCCCCAACACGCAAGCACTCCACAAACACTAACCAGACCTCACTTACCTCCTACACCAAAAGAGGATACATTATTTTGAAACATGATGTTCATTTTAGTACCTTCAAAGGGCGAGGGGCTGAGTAATCCAGAATCTCCCTGTACCAATTATATCACTGCAGAGTAGTGGAATATCTGGAATGGACCATCCAGAATGTCAGTAAGTTTAGGAGGATTTTGAGACAACCATTTGGTGAAGATGTTTTGAGAGGTATGATTTGTACTAGACTTCACAGCCCGTTAGATAAACCACAGTGGTTTCTTCTAGCCCTGTACATTCCTTTGTTTTTGTGTTAAGTGTTCTATGCTAACTGAGCTTCATGGGGTGTTAATTCAGAATTCTTTCCACTTGCTCCCTTTGGTTAGTGATATTAACGGCAGGCATTACGAGCTATGCGAAAGCTGTAAAAGTTCGCATTGGAACAGTTTTCCGCATCATAAACTTGCCATGGCTGCCAACAAGGCAGAATGGAAGCAGAGATTTCGGAGGAAGGGGCTCCAAGTGAGGCCTAACTAGAGCTCACCACAAAAACAAAATAACCTTTAACAACAAGTGTGAATACAATACACTGGATGCCAGCATTCTATACTCAGAGAAGAAATGTCCATTCTCATTACAGGTCAAATCTACAACGCATTTATGCAACTGCCAAACCTTTAGTGCCATTTGTAGAAACCAAGTTAGCAGCTGATGTAGAAACCAAGTTAACAGCTTGGCTTGTACACGACCGGCTGAAACCAACATCACAAATTAAATACAAATCCTCTCCACCATGGTATAAACTATAATTGGTTTGTTAGGTCAACTCACGGGATGAGACCCAAGGCTTTATTTAAATTCCTAAAGTATACAAAAAGCAATTATAAGGGGAGGGAATTAAAATCCTGTAAGAAAGCCAGTGCAAAATAACTCTCTCCCATCCAATACATATTCATTTGATATTCTAATGCAATGCGTGGAAGACTCAATGAAGACAGATAAATGTTTGAAAGACTAATATTCTAATGTAATGCGTGGAAGACTCAATGAACACAGAAAAATGTTTGAAAGATAAAGTCGTGTTGTGCGTTCATTCTTATGACATCTTAAGCAACGTTAAAGACAAATGTGGAGACGGTTGCTTTTTTTCTGGGGGGGGGGGGGGTGGGAAAGATTTTTCTCAGTAGCCTTCGGGTACCATAATCTCAGCAACCCCAGATGTTTTTAAGTGAACAGCCTTCAAACACGAATTGCTATCAGTTAAGCACAGTCTTCTGATTCACTGTATGGTTTTTGAGGCAGCACCATCCAAAACAAAGGTTGACTGGTTTACTCCCAAATGCAACCGCTCCTCAAATCATTTAGGGAACGTCCAGGAAATGACTGTGTTGGTCAGAGGCGACAGTGTGAAAAGAAATGGTTCTGATGCCATGAGCTAACCCTGTGCATTAAATACACACATATACATTCCTGCTCTGAAATCAGGGTCGAGGAGCTAAAAACTAACCTGGAGCTTGCAGGGCAGCTTCCCGAGTGCTTACCTTGTGTGTTTCTCTTGGTGTCTAGAGTGGGAGTGAGCAGAACTGACAGCTTTGCTCGCCTCCAACTCTTTGTGCTTCTTTCTCTTTGACAGATGGTGATTCAAGAGCTGGGGGAGGGAGAGAGGGAGAAGGGGAGGAGAGAGAGAGAGAGAGATAGAGAGAGTGTGTGTGTGTGTGTGTGGGAGGGGGGGGGGGGGGTGTATTCTGTCTTGCTGTTAAATTACCATCACAATCTCCTCTACCTCACTTCACTTCTCCCTGAGGATCTCAGCTGATACTAACATACAAAAGGCACACTTTTTTAGATTAAAAACAAAATTATGGACAGAAGAAGCCTGAATTGCAAGCGACACCCCCCCCCCACCCCAAAAAAAATAAAAGACAGAGAGAGAGAGAGGGGGAGGGATGCAGAAGCGAAAGGGAAAGAGAGAGAGAAAGTAAAAAGAAAGAAAAAAGAAAGAGAGCGAGGAAGTGCAACAGAGTAGAGAGTGAAAGCCACACACACTGATATAGAGGCAAATGTTTAAAGAGCCTCAGTCAAGCCAGCGCCTACAGCAACAATGTAGCCCCTTCAGCCCCATTCATTCACTCACTCACACCACTCACTCACCTGCTCCCCAAATATCCTCTGTAACTTCAGCCCCCAGTCTGGTTCCTTCCTAGATCCGCCGGCTTCCTAATCGGATGGTGTTTCCTTCCCGGCTTCTGGGAGAGTATTTTTTTACACACACAGACACACACACACACACACACTGCATATATGGTGGATGGTGGGGGGGAAAAAAAGTGTCAGTGTCTGCCATCTGCTGGTTAAGTAGATACATAAAAGCAGGACTAAGCTATTCAGCCCATCGAGCCTGTTTCGCCCACAAAAATATACAGGTCAATGGTACCACTTTACGGTATATAATCGCGTCGAGCACTTCAAGATGTCTCAAAGATGTCCTCCCAACGTGAAAAGCGCTCCGTAAACGTAATTTTGTTGTTGTTTACAGTTGGATAGTTTACACACATTTTATACTTTTACTGGTATGTCCATTGCTAAAAGCCAGTGTAAACATCATTAGGAAAGCAAGACTAAGATAATAATAATCCTCAAAAAAAAACACACAATAATAAAATTGGTCATTTAATTCACGACTGTTTGTTGGACACTGTTATGCGCAATTGACTGCCACGTCTCGCCCACATGTATACAGTCAACTCACTTTACAGTATATTCTGTTAAGCGCTTTGAGACGTTTAGAAGATGTGAAAAGCGCTATATCAAATGCAAGGATTATTAGTAGTAGTAGTATTATGGATTTAAATTTGAGCCAATGTTATGTTTCATTTTGTGTTACCTCACTACTTCGTTTCACGTTTCCCATCTGTTTTTGTGTTAAGAACCCCACCCTGTTGAACTACAAAGTACTGTGCTATCTCATGTAACCTAATTTATTAGGATAATGCCTTGTATTTTCCTGCTTCGTAGAGTACAGTATATATTTTAGATCTGCAATTTGTTCAGCAGTGTTTGATTCAGTCCATTTCCTCACTTGACATCAGTTCTCATCACTTCAGAGAGGTTATGGTCATGTTGATACAGTATGTGGAATAGCAATTGAAATACATGTAACAACAAAATTACATTTGTATAGTGCTATTCACATCAGGAGGACGTATGTAACAAAACAAGTGTTATTAGAAACAGTAAGTTTACATTCATTTTTTTCATCAGCATATCTTGCCCTGCACAGGGAAGGTGTACAAATACCACACTTGTTTGTGTTCACAGAAGCAGTCCTTTGAAAAGAGCTGCTCACATATGGTGTTTGTTATCTAAATGCCATCTGAGGATTTACTGAACCTAACTGTATCGAAAAAGGATCTTTGCATACATTGGTGTAAGTGCAGATCCTTAATTTTTAAAAAAATATTCACATTCCAAAATGGATTCCCGCAATTTGACCAAAAATGGTAGCAATCGACAACAAGCCCAGAAGTGGCTTTGAGGACGCAGTGCTTTTCATTTTGGCAAAACATCTTAAGAGAAGTTCAAATGAAGAAGGCTATTTGGGCCCATTTGATACCATTCTTCTTGACTAACCATCCTATCGCCTTCCCGTGACGGTGTAAAGCATTTCCTTAAATGAAAGGTAGCAGTGGATCTGAACTCAGGAAACCTTTCCCATAGTTTGCCTGGAATAGAATTTTGTCCCCAACCCCCACTGTACTGAATAGCTTGGGATTTTGATCTTCTCAGTTACCAGACATTTCATTTGTGTTTACACAGGATGCATGTCCTCACTTACAAACTTAGTGTACACAGTGAATTGTGTTCTTCGCTTCACTGGCAATTGTTACCCAGGTCTTGTAACATTCAAAGTGTAAAAATAAAGCACATCAAGGAAAAACAGTTGGGATCAAAAGCACAGGTGGACAGTGGACACAAAGACAAACAAACATGAGCAAGAAACTTCTCCCAATGAACGGGACACCTCCCGATAATTTTGAGACAAAATAACTGGTTATTTTCAAGTTGATAAATTCATGATTGGAACATGGGGATTATTATTATTTACTTTTTTGAAAGGAACCAACAAGCCTTCTTAAACTGCTTCAAATGTCACACCTATCACAGAAATAAGATTCTTCGGATGAAATTGCAAGACCAAGGTCCCATCTGCTTGTTCTAGTGGATGTAAAAGATCCCATGGCACTGTTGGACAAGAAAACAGAGTTTCTCCCAGTGTCCTGGTCAACAACCCCCCAAATAAAATTGTGACTCATTCCATGGCTGTTTGTGTGCAAATTGGCTGTCACATTCGTTAACAAAATACACAGCCACTGCACTTTAATGTGAATCCTGTGAAGCATATTGAAGTATCCCTGCCTAAAGTGAAAGGTTCTCTATTAAATGCAGGGATTGTTTTATTTTGTTTATTACATCCATCAACCATAAATAATTCAGATTTTCTACTGCCGTGCCAGCTTTGGTGTTGCTTCCTCTCCATCTAATTAACATCATTCCAGCGTCTGTTAATGACCCAGCTCTCTCTTTCCTTAGTTTTTCCTTTGTTGTTTCAATTATTCCTGCCTTACATCTGATGAAATATTAATCTATGCTCTTTGCTAAGCTGTTTGAACAGTCTAGCATTATCTCTTCATGTGACAAAGTACCCTGTCCTCCTTTCGGGTCTAATCCTGAAAACCTTCGCATTTATTCAGACTGCAAAAGAACTTCCAAGTTGTTATCATTTCTTAAAGCACGAAAGAGTGAGTGAGGGAAGAATGAGTCTTTTGACTTGTCAGAGCTGTACTTTGAGTCTCAGTGTATGTAAGATGCCACCTGCTGTTGGGATTGTGTAAATTCTGTACACTGCCAGTGTTCATCCAGAACACATGGCAAAATTGACAAAATATTTCCATTTGGGAAATGACTAATGATCTGGATGTATTGTGGCATTCTCTGGAAATAGGGTTTAAAATATATATTTTGTGAAGCACATTGGGAGGTCTTGAGGATGTGATAAGGCGCTACATTAATTGCAAGGACCATTCTTCTTATTATTGAAAAGTGAGCTTCTGACCAACGCCAGTTTACATAGGAACGTATGAACAACAACAACAAAATTATATTTATAGAGCACCTTTCACACCAGGAGGACATCCCAAGGCGCGGAACAGGAGAAGGTCATTCAACCCCTTGAATCTGTTCTGCCATTCTATAAGATCATGGTTGATCTGTAGCTCAATTTCAATTACCTACCCTTGTCCCATATACCCTGACCAAACAGAAATCTATCCTCCTCAGTCTTGAAAAAATGAATGGATCCAGCATCCACAGGCTTTTTGGGGAGAGAGTTCCAGATTTCTATTACCCTTTGTATGAACATATGCCTCCTGATTTCACTTCCAAATAGCTCAACTCTCATTTTAAGATCATGCCCCCCTTGTTTTGGATTCACCCACCAGAGAATATAGTGTCTCTGTAGCTACCCAATCGAATCCATTTATTATTTTAAAACCTCAATTAGATCACCCCTCAAGCTTCTAAACTCAAAGGAATACACACTAAGTTTGTGCAATCTATCCTTATAATTTAACATTTCAAGCACTTGAAGGTGACCTTACCTTCAGTTTTACCTAATCCAGTACATGATCTGCCATTAGGCAGCTTTATAATCATTTGGCACATGTTCTTGTTACGGAAGTGCAGGATAAAGACAGCATTATATTTTGTTGTCCACACTGAATGTAAATCAGATCCCTCCCCTAAGCAGTTTGCTCTCTGCCTTTAAAATCCCTCTTAAAAATGTATCTCTTAGACCATACATTTGATTTACCTCCTTTCCTCCCTGCTCGGTGAACCCTTACATATTTGTAAAGCAATGCAAGGCATTTATCCTGCGTGAAATTGATATATATAAATTCAGATTGTTGTAAAAAGGATGTTTCCTTAGGTGAACAAACTTGATTTGCCACCATACACTTATGGATGTAGATTAAATATTCAGTTACTGAAACACTGTAAGTCAAACAATCTGCACTGGACAACTCGTCACAGGTTAAAAAAAAATAACTTGCCATTTATTTTGTTGTACTGCAGCAACATGTGAATAAGTTGGAAGGGACACACAGATTGCATTACTAAGCAGTCTACACTGGATGGCGCCAGTTCATGTTAACCCAAAAAATGCAAACAAAAAATACATTTGCATAGTCCCTTCCAAATCAGGAGGACATCCTGAAGTTAATGGCTATGGTTAATGCTAACTCCAAAATGTGGTTAATTATTGTAGTTTTCATTACAGTTTCTCGGATGTTAAGTCATAAAGTGTTCAGCTGGAAAATACATTTTAAACTGTGCAACAATGTAAACATTTTACAATATACCGATGAAACTACTTATCTTTGCGGTTCCATTTTGATGTCCCTTCATCTCATTGTGGTTGCGTTCTGTATAATTTGTCCCGGTGGTCACATTCCCACTTCTCCAGAAAGTTTTATCAGGATTGGTGAATGGAGTGTGAAAGCATTCATTTCCGCCTCTCCAAGTTGATCTGACAGGTTAGATTGGAGTCAGCAATTAGAAGGTAAGTAAGGGTAGAAAGTAAAACAACATCCCTATTACCAACCGTTTCCAGAACTTTTACAAATTCTATTAAAAGAAACTTCACTCTAATCTGACCTCTCAGGTTCAACGGGGTGCCTCTTGTTAGCATAACCCACCCTTTTTTGCAAGTACAGTTTTACAAATTGGACTATTTTCATAATTTCCCTTCTGCTCTAATTTTCCTCTTGATTCCGTTTGGACGGTTTTTATTTAATTTGCATTCTGTTCTGAGACAAGTCCTGCTCCAGCATAACCCACATAACAGTTTTAAAGGGTGTTCCTTTATCCTGATCATACCGGTCTTTCAGATCCCTGCGGTTTACATTCCAAACATTGTACACACCTTGTTTTGCAATCCCAAATCAGATTGAATGTTAACGATAATCCTTTTAAAGTAATCTAGAACCTTTAATGTCAAGCACATGACAAAGAGCTTCACAGAGTTTCTGTAAGTGTAGGTTACATTACAAGGTTTGAACAGTCTATACTATACAGTGATCATTAACCGGCCCAACAGAAGTATGTGCATTTTTAGGGGAAATATTGCAGCCAACTTGCCCACAGCAAGGAGTCGGAAACAGCCATCAAGTGAACGTCTAAAGTTAGCTGGAGGATTCTTGGCCAGGACACCAAGATAAGCTATCTTCACTTTCCAAATAGTGATATGGGATCTTTAACTGGACTTTGGTTTAAACATCTGCTCTGAACAACAGCATCTCTGTCAATAATAATAACACCGATAATAATAATCCTAGCATTTGATATAGCGCTTTTCATATCCTCTAGACTTCACAGAATATACTGTAAAGTGAACTGACTGTATATTTGAGGATGAAATGTGGCAGCCAATTGCGCACAGCATTGTCCTACAAACAGTCGTGGATTAAAATGAACGATTTATTACTTTTTTTGAGGGATTGTTATTAGGCGTGTGGAGTAAGGGAACTTGCCCAAGGTTTCGCCCTGACCTGCCTGGAATTGAACTCAGGACTCATGCTTGTAAGCGAGTGCTCTAACCACTGAGCTACAGGGCTCCACAGAGTTCCAGATGATCTGCAGCCTATGGAGGGAGGAGTTGGGAAGGCCGACAAGCATCCTTTTAAAAATGGTCACAAGTTATTGTAAAAGTCAATGAAATGATGATTAAACATAAATGACATATTGTATGATTAGTGTATCATTGCATCCTGACATAGGTGCTTGTTCCTTGAGCCTGCCTATCACTGGTACCTGGCGAAAATAATGTTCCATTTTCTCCTTGGCCTGACGACAAAAATTGCTTGGGTTTTCTTTTGTTGGTTTTAGAACAGTTAAAACTGAATCCTACAGGACCCAATTAGTATATAGTAATGGGAAAAATGCATTATTTTAGCCAACTGTAGTTGAACTACTAATGTGTGGAAGTATAGCAAATTAGATCTTCTGAATTGAATTAATTTAAATATGGAAATAATGACAAAGTTCTGACATGCATTTTCTTCTTAGAATGTGACTTTTCAATAGTAAATTCGGAGCACTTGGCTTGCGTTTATCCTTGAGAAATTTAAGTAAGAATTATCATGCATTCTTAAGTCTCATGAACATTTTCTTATTGAAAGCACGTTGCTAATTATCCCACAAAATTGCCACAAATAGTTGACTATATAAAGGACTATGAGGATATCTCACAGCCACAGTTCATGGTAATGTACGGTTGAGCTCTTAATATTTAAGTTTTTCAACTAAAACAAGAGGGAAGAAGGAACTTCAATTTTCCTTTACTTCTCCAATAAAATCCCTTCAAAAAAAATTAATAAATTGGGCTATCTCCCCAACACTTGCCCGACTCCTCAGGCTTACCATCACACAGAGGATACAGTTTAAGATCCTGGTCCTCACCTCCATCGCCTTGCTCCCCCTACCTCTATGACCTTCTAACCTCCTACCAACCTGCCTGCTTCCTGCACTCAGCAGGCTATTGTCTGTCTCAAGTCAGCCATCAGCCACTCTGGTCCCATCCTCTGGAACTTCATCCCGCAGTCCCTCCACCTCTCCTTCAAGACTGTCTCAAGACCCTCCTCTTCATCCGTGGGTCTTCACTCTCATTTCCCCCTGCCCTCCACCCTCACCAATCCCTAGCTCGGGTCCGAAATACTGATTATCCAGTCCAGCGCCTTGGGACATCCTCCTGACACGAAAGGTTCTCTACAAATGCAATTTTGTTGTTGTATTCAATCCACAACTCTTTGTTCTGTGCGCAATTGGCTTTTGCATTTTGCACACAAAAATATACTGTACAGTCAATTTACTTTACAGTACTGTATATTCTGTGAAGTGCTTTGAGACATCCTAAAGATGTGATAAGGCTGTATATCAAATGCAAAGATTAATATTATTATTATCCTTAATGCTGTAACTCAGATTGGGAATTAGTTCCATGTCCCAAGTTCATTGCTTATTTTTTATTGAATTGGCTGATCTCACCAGGACATAATTAAGAACTTTTAAAGAATAAAAAAGTTCAAATTAGGGTACACAATCCTGATGTCTGGTTTGTCCAGTGATGTCTGATGGACAGGATAGGATTGGGTTTGCTGTGAAATTGCTTACTGACTTGGTTCTGACTCAAAGAAGGTCATTTGATGAAGGTGCCAGGGAACTGATGGCACATCTAGAGGTGTATCCCAATATAATTTATATTCTGAAATCTATGTGCTAACAGTGACACTTTAGTATCAGAGAAAGATAACAAAAGGTTTCAAACTAATACATGAGATTGAATATCAAAGCATTCAGAGAAAATGGAGAAGCTGGAAATGTTGAACATAGAGAACAGAAAATTGAGAAAATTGAGGGTGACCTTGTTGAAATGTTAGGAGATCTTGAAGACAAATTGGATTCCTATACATTTTTCTATCATGGAGTCCTGTAGCTCAGTGATTAGAGCACTCACCTTACAAGTGAGAGACCTGGATTCAATTCCAGGCAAGGTGAAACCTTGGTCAAGTTTCCTTACTCTACACGCCTAATCATAATCTCTCAAAAAAAATAATAAATTGGTAATTTCAATCCACGACTGTTTGTGGGACAATTGGCTGCCATGCTTTGCCCACAAATATACAGTCAATTCACTTTACAGTACATTCGATGAAGCGCCGTGCGACATCTAGAAGATGTGAAAAGCGCTATATCAATTGCAAGGATTATTAGTAATATTATTATATGGATACTACAACAACTTGGTCAAATCCAGCAGGGAGAAGGGTGAATAGATCTCTTAGATAGCTTTTGCTACAATGCAACAAAATGTGGTTAAAATGCGTAAGTTTGCCCAGGAAATTTAGAAAATGTCACAGTTGAATTGAAGAAAACAAAGAGTAGGGATAAATGGGTCCTTCTCAGATTGGTAGGTGGAATGCCACAAGGATCAGTGCTTGGGCCTCAACTATTTACAATCTATATCAATGATCTAGATGAGAACATCGAACTTAAAATATCCAAATTCCCAATGACACTAAAGTAGGAGGGAGAGTAAACACCGAGGATAACATTAAAAAAATGCAACGCGATATAGATAGGCTAGGTGAGTGAGCAAGTAGGTCGTAGATGAAGCATAATGTAGGGAAGTGTGAAGTCATCCACAAAAACAGTGGCAAAAACAGTAGAGCTGATTATTTTTAGAAGGAGAGAGACTAGATGCTGTAAAGTTAGTTTGCACATACAGCAAGCAATTAGGAAGGCTAACATATAAGGGATGGATAAAGTAGACAGTGAGGGACTGTTAGAGTTAGAGTTCATTATAAAAGGGTTAGAATATAAGAGTAGGGAAGTCTTGCTGCAACTGTATAGGGCTCTGGTGAGACCACACCCAGAATATTGTGTGCAGATTTGGGCTCCTTATTTAAGAAAGGATGTACTCACATTGGAGTGGGTAAACGTAGATTCACTCAGTTGGTACCTGGGATGAAGGGGATGAGTTATGAGGATAAATTGAGCAATCTAGGTCAATATTCACTAGAATATAGAAAAATGAGAGGTGATCTTATATAGAAACCTATAAGATTATTAAGGGGCACAACAGAATAGATTGTGGGAGACATTTTCCTCTGGTTGGAGAAACTGTAACCAGGGGTCACAGTCTTAAAATTAGGGGTCAGCCCATTCGCATTGAGTTGAGAAAAAACTTCTTCACTCAGAGGGTAGTGAATTTATGGAATTCTCTACCCCAAAGGGCTGTAGATGCTCAGTCCTTGAACATAAGAACATAAGAATTAGGAGCATGAGTAGGCCATTCGGCCCCTCGAGCCTGCCCCACCATTTGATAAGATCATGGTTGATCTTCTGACCAAACTCTAATTACCTGCCCTATCCCCATATCCCCTAATCCCTCTATATTTTAAAAATCTATCAGTCTCAGGTTTGAAAATGTTCAAGTACGGAGCATCTACAGCCTTCTGGGGTAGTGAATTCCATAAATTCCATGAATTCCATAAATTCACTACCCTTTGAGTGAAGAAATGTTTCCTCCTGTTCTAAAAGGCTGACCCTTAATTTTAAGATTATGATTATGGTTAGAGATTCTCCTACCAGGGGAAACAGTCCCTCACTGTCTACTTTATCCACCCCTTATATGTTTCAATAATTTCGTCTTCAGTCACAAAAATAATCACTTCCATGAAACCCACCACATGTTCACTGGACCCCATTCCCACCCCCCTCCTCCGCACCCAACTCCACCTCCTGGCCCCACTCATCTCTGACACCATCAACCTTTCCCTCTCCTCAGGCATCGTCCCTACCTCCCTTAAAACAGCCACCATCACCCCTATCCTGAAAAAACCCTCCTTTGATGTGTTGCAGCCATCAAGCTACCGACCCATCTCCAACCTTCCGTTCCTATCTAAGGTCCTTGAAAGAGTGGTTGCCTCCCAGCTCCGCTCTTTCCTCTCAACTCACTCACTCCTTGAACCCCTCCAATCAGGCTTCCGCCCTGCTCACAGCATGGAAACTGCCCTGGTCAAAGTCACTAATGACATCCTAACCGCCTGCGACCAGGGCTCCCTCTGCCTCCTCGTCCTCCTTGACCTGTCTGCTGCGTTCGACACAGTCGATCACACCATCCTCCTCCAACGTCTCTCCTCCCACCTCAACCTTGAAGGCACAGTCCTTGACTGATTCCACTCCTAGCTGACCCACCGCCTAAATTTTGTATCTTCTAACGTTTTTTCCTCAAACCCCCGCACAGTTTTTCATGGCGTCCCCCAGGGCTCTGTCCTTGGCCCCCTCCTTCTCACCATTTACATGCTCCCTCTGGGTGATGTCATCTGCAAACATGGGGTAAATTTCCACATGTATGCGGACGACACCCAACTGTACCTCTCTGCCTCATCTCTCAACCCCCAGACCATCGATGTTCTGACAGCATGTCTGTCCGACATCGAGTCCTGGACGAGGGACAAATTCCTCCAATTGAACGTGAGCAAGACCGAGGCCCTCCTTATCGGCTCAAGCCAGGGCCTCTGCACATTGGGCGCTGCCAGCCTCAACATCCAAGGCTGTACTCTCCACCTCACAAAGCCAGTCAGGAACCTCGGCATCACGTTCGACCATAAACTCTCCTTCCTCCCCCACATCCGTGCCTTGACCGGCACCGCTTATTTCCACCTGCACAACATTGCCAGGCTCCGCAACTATCTCACCCACCACGCTGCCAAAACACTCGTGCACGCGTACATCACCTCATAGCTGGACTACGGAAACTCTCTCCTCGTCGGCCTCCCCAGCTCCTCCATTCACAGGCTGCAGGTCATCCAAAACTCTGCAGCCCGTGTACTATCCCGCACCCGCCTCCACATAACCCCCACCTTCGCCCGTCTCCACTGGCTCCCCATCCCCCAGAGGATTGAGTTCAAGATCCTTGTCCTCGTTTTCAAGGCCTTACATGGCCTTGCCCCGCCCTATCTATCCAATTTACTCTCCCCCTATAAGCCCACCCAGACCCTCCGCTCAGCAGGACTTGGCTTGCTCACAATACTCTAGGTGCGGTCTCACCAAGGCCCTATACAGTTGCAGCAAGATGTCCCTGCTCTTGTACTTTATTCAACATATTCAAAACTGAGATTGATAAATTTCTTGTGGACAAGGGGATTAAGGGATATGGGGATAAATCGAGTAGGTGGAGTTAGAATAGATCAGCCATGAATCTTATTGAATGGCAGGGCAGGCTCGAGGGGCCGAATGGCCTTCTCCTGTTCCTGATTCTTATGTTCTTATGGAATTATTTTCTGGTAAAGGAGATGATGGGTAAGTTAGGGTCCAACATATTTGAAATTTAAAGTGAACAGACAAACTGTAATGATATTTTCTTGTACCAGCCCTGGAATTGCCTTTCACAAAGCAGAACCTGTTACCTTTTGTCTTGGTATACAGTATTTGAAAATACTGTTCAGCATTTACATTATCCGTTTAGCTTCTATCTAAGTGTTTCTGTAAGGTTTTCTCTGAGATACATTGTTTAAGACTGAGGAAGCTTAGCTTGTCTAGTCACTCCTCCAGCGATGGGGCATCAACTTCTTTGCTCTCCACTTGACATTTGGAGCTTTGGCAGCACTCGTATGTCATGCAGACACGAATTGTATGCATTACTCAAGATGTAGCTTGACCAAGGCACTGTACAACTACCTTACACTGTTTGTGCATGATAAACGACAAGTCAAGTAACACCCGCCCTTGGTTTCATTCACCTTCCACTTTGGTTTCCATGGAACACGTTGGTCCCACTGGATAATCAACAATGCCCTTGGCTAATTTTCTGCTTCTAAACCCCAACCCATGTAATCCCCTATTGCCAGCACCAAATGGTTTCGAATAACTCACCACAGACTTGGAACTGAACCTGCGACCTTTTGGTCTGCAGTGGCTCAGTGCTATGATGGCTGGTGTCTTTATCCTCACAGTTGATTGGAAGAGCATCTCACATGAGTTTCTAAGACATACTTTATATTAAGAAATTTGAGAGTTAGAGCCATACAGTCTTTCATGGGAGAATAGACAAGACTGTTATCTAATTATCCTAACTTCAGCAAGGCCATCACAATGCTGTAGTCAGATGAATTTCTTCAGTGCCAATTATGTTTCCTAAATTTAATTACCATGAAAAACTAAAGTAATTAAACTCAAATATGTATTACTTTAATCTACAGAATGTGAGCTTTATTATTCTATTAAAGTTGCAGAATTCACTGTCTTCATCTTGGGCTACTATCAGTTCCTTAACTCTTTACGTATCATTTTTTAGGTTTTCTACAGTGTATTTATGGTAACAATGCACCATATTATCAGAAAGTAATGATACTAACTTTGAATTAGATCTTCCATAGTGTCTTGGAGTGCTTATCAATGGCATATTTTGATACAGTGCCGGGAGGACAGGGAAATGACCGAAAACAGCCTCAGGTGTGATCTGAAGTCAGGCAAAGCGGAGGGGTTGAGGCAAGGAGTTCCAGAGAGTCAAGGCATGGTGGCCGTGGTGGGGAGGTTGATGCCTTACTCAGCATGTAAGATGCATTTTGTCATCACCCTTCAGATACCTCTTATGAGCTACTCTTTATTTTTTTCAGGTCGATAAACCTTTCGTCAGACTTCTGACTTCGCCAATTCTGAAGAAAGGTCATCGACCTGAAAAGTGAGGGACCTCACTTTCCTTTCTCCATAGATGCTGCCTGACCTGCCGAGCGAGCGATTGGGCGAGCGTTTCCCAGTGTGACTTCTGTTTTCATTTCAGATTTCCAGCATCTGTAAGTAATTTGGCCTTCGGTAATAAAAGTATTTTGGCTTGTCTCAATATTAACTTGGGAGTCACAATGTGGCTCCATTTTAAAACATTGACGTCCATTAAGACCTCTTGTGGAGTACCGTAACTCAGTGGTTGGAACACGTGTCTTCACCTGAGAGACCTGGGTGAAATTCCAGGCGGGTCAGGGCGAAACCTTTGGGCAAGTTTCCTTACTCCACACGCCTAATGATAATCCCTCCAAAAAATAATAAATTGGTCATTTCAATCCACAACTGTTGGCAGGACACTGCCGTCCGCAATTGGCTGCCACATTTCACCCACAAATATAGTCGATTCACTTTACAGTGTATTCTGTGAAGTGAGAGACGTCGATAAGCTGTGAAAAGCGCTCCATCAAATGCAAGGATTATTAGTATTTATCACTAGCACCTTAACACCACTGACTGACTGAGTGTAAATATACACTCTCAACTCTCTCTCACTGTTAGGGGCTGATCATGTGAAGAGTGAATGGTGTGTGTGTGTGTGGTGGGGGTGGGGGGGGGGAAGAGGGCGTGACTGTATATGTTACTGCGTGTGTGTGTGTGTAGGAGAGGGAGGGGAGGAGCTGGGATCAGCCAGTGAGAACACAGTATGGGGGGAGAGAGAGAGGGAGGGAGAGAGAAAGAGGAGGAGAGAAATGCATGATTGCAGAGACTTTGAGTTGATGGATCAATAATAACACTCATCACACACACAGAGAGCGAGGCAGGCAGAGAGAGGGAGGGAAACAGACTGGAGGAAGGGAAAGGGAACCACCCAGCCAGATAGACAGAGCCTCAGTAAAGGAGGGGGGGGGTGCCTGTAGGTGCTCTCTGAGAGAAGGGGAAGAGAGGAGAGAAGGAGGGAGGGAGAGAGAGAGAGAGAAGAGAAGGAGGGGGAGGGAGGACAGGAGAGGGGGAGGGAGGACAGGAGAGAGGGAGGCAAGGGTAGAGAGAGAAGGAGAGAAGGGGGGGAGGAAGGAAGGAAAGAGAGTGAGGGAAGAAAGGAAAGGAGGGGGCGAGAGACAGGGGGTAAGGGGGGAGGGGGAAAGGGAAGGAAAGAGCGAGGGAAGGAAAGAAGAGAGAGAAAGAAAAGGAAGGACAGAGAGGGGGTGGGAGGGAAGGACAGAGAGGGAGGGAGGGAGAGCTGTGATTGCCGGCCCGTGGGTGAAGGATGAGATACCATGAGCCAGAGGGATCCTTTGGTGCATCTGTTCGCTGGCGGGTAGGCTTGTTTATGTTTATATTGTTATACATGGGATTTACCATTATTTACCATTATTATTATTCTTATATCTTCCCCCCCCCCCCCCCCCCCTCTCTCCCGGGCCCATTTTCTCTCTCTCACACACACTCTCTACCACTTAACCCCCCCCCCCCCCCCCTCCTCACTATCTCTCCCGCCTTCTATCTCACTCGTGTCTCTCTCTCACACCCCCTTTCTCTGGGGGCCGCTTGTTGCCCTTGAGCTGTGTGTGTGTGTGTGTGAGGGGGGGTCCCCAGGCCCAGGGCCTGGCCAGTCGACTTTTTTTTGGGGGTGGGGGTGGTATCGGTGTGTGAGGGTGCGCGTGTAGCTAGGTGGTGGGGAGGGGTTGTCTCTGTGTGTGGGGGGGGGGGGAGTGTGTATCTGTGTGTGTGGGGGGGGGGAGTGTGTATCTGTGTGTGTGTGGGGGGGGGGGGGAGTGTGTATCTGTGTGTGGGGGGGGGGGGAGTGTGTATCTGTGTGTGTGTGTGGGGGGGAGTGTGTATCTGTGTGTGGGGGGGGGGGAGTGTGTATCTGTGTGTGTGGGGGGGGGGAGTGTGTATCTGTGTGTGTGTGGGGGGGGAGTGTGTATCTGTGTGTGTGGGGGGGGGGAGTGTGTATCTGTGTGTGTGGGGGGGGGGAGTGTGTATCTGTGTGTGGGGGGGGGGGAGTGTGTATCTGTGTGTGGGGGGGGTGTATCTGTGTGTGGGGGGGGGGGGGAGTGTGTATCTGTGTGTGGGGGGGGGGGGGAGTGTGTATCTGTGTGTGTGGGGGGGGGGAGTGTGTATCTGTGTGTGGGGGGGGGGGGGAGTGTGTATCTGTGTGTGGGGGGGGGGTGTATCTGTGTGTGTGGGGGGGGGTGTATCTGTGTGTGGGGGGGGGGGGGGAGTGTGTATCTGTGTGTGGGGGGGGGGGAGTGTGTATCTGTGTGTGTGGGGGGGGGGGAGTGTGTATCTGTGTGTGTGGGGGGGGGGGGGGAGTGTGTATCTGTGTGTGTGTGGGGGGGGGGGGGAGTGTGTATCTGTGTGTTGTGGGGGGGGGGGGGGGGTTGACACCCCCCCCCCCCCCCCCCCCCCCCTCTCTCTCTCTCTCTCTCTCTCCACCATTTCATAATAAACATGTGCGAACCCACCACCGCCAGGGCCTGACCACAGCCTCGGGCTTTCCTAGCTTCCCCCCCGCCCCTCCCTACCTCAACCAGGGTACAGCAACACCGTGGGTGGGGAAGGGTGTGTGTGAGACTAGGGAGAGGACAGGTGGGGTTAGGGGGGGAGGGGTGTGTGTGGGGAGAGGGGTTGGAGGGTGTGTGTGTGGGTGGGGAAGGGACAGGAGGGGTTGGGGTGTGGGGGGCTGGGGAGAGGACAGGAGGGGTTGGGGGAGGGGTGGGTGGGTGGGGAGGGGTGTGGGGGGCTGGGGAGAGGACAGGAGGGGTTGGGGGAGGGGTGGGTGGGTGGGAGAGGTTGGGTGGGGAGGGGTGTGAGAGGCTGGGGGATGGACACAGGGGTATATGGGTGGGAGGGGTGTTTGGGGGAGATGGGGAGGAGTACGTTTGGGGGCTGGGGGGGGGGAGGACAGAGCAGGGTGTGGGGGAGGTAGGGTGGGGAGGGATGTGTGTGTGGGGGGAGGGAAGGACTGAGGTGGGGAAATGGGGGTGTGTGTGGGTGGGGAGGGTGTGTGGGGGGATGTTGGACAGCAACTTGTCCTTCTGCACAATTCTCTCTTCTTAATAGTGATAATAATGACCATAATAATCCTTGCATTTGATATCGTGCTTTTCACATCTTATCGATGTCTCAAAGCGATTCACAGAATATGCTGTAAAGTGAATTGACTGTATACTTTGTGGGCGAAACATGACAGCCAGTCATGTTGTGGATTGAAATGATAAATTTTTACTATTGTGGTTTTTTTTTGAGGGATTATTATTAGGCGTGTGGAGTAAGGAAACTTGCCAAGGTTTCGCCCTGACCTGCCTGGATTCGAACATAGGTCTCACGCTTGTAAGGCAAGTTCTCTAATCACTGAGCTACAGGAGCTCCACTTGAGCAATGGCTGCCGCGTTTCGCCCACAAATACACACAGTCGATTCACTTTACAGTATAATTCTGTGAAGCGCTTAGGGACACCTTGAAGACTTGAAAAGCGCTTTATCAAATGCAAGAATTATTATTATTATCAAGTGTCAACTGTTTAAATTCAGGTTTGCTTTTCTCATTTGCAAGGCTAAGTAAGATTGTGGGTATGTATGTACATATATGCTCACACGCGTCTAGAAATCTCTCCCCACATGCCTTGGGACCTTCCTTCCTCTCCCGACTTGCTAGTTTGCGCCCCCATCGCCCCTCTCTACTTACTGTCTGCCCGCCCGCTGCTTCTGCTTGACTGGTTTAGACCCCCGCTTGCCCTCATCACCTCCGCTCCAACGTTGGCGGCCGTGCTTTCAG
The DNA here is from genome assembly GCA_035084275.1 of Hydrolagus colliei. NCBI lineage: Eukaryota > Metazoa > Chordata > Chondrichthyes > Chimaeriformes > Chimaeridae > Hydrolagus > Hydrolagus colliei. Next base: position 7,149,544 of record CM068751.1, on the reverse strand, counting down.
CCGCTACGCCTGCAAACTTTGGAACTCTTCCTCAATCCCAGCACCTTGCCCCGCTCTTTCCCCACTGTCAGATCACAGCTGAAGACCTTCCTCTTTGACTGTGCTTATAGTCACATCCTCCCTCTCAACATCCCCCTCCCCGATCGAGTCAGACTCTGCCACTGATCAGCGCTCCGAGACGCTGCCCTGCGATTTGTGGTAGCTGTTTTCTGAAAATACTCTTCTGTGTTTGTTTATAATGGCAGCAGTAATTCGCAGCTAAAAGTATAGGTAAGGTTATTGTGTATATGGTTCATAGGCTGAGCCTTGACTGCCAAAGCACCTTGAAAGAATCTTTTAAGAATTCCTGGTATTGCATCAGTGCCTCCCAGCTGTTGATGTTTATTTTGACCGGTTTCAGACACATTGTTGACAATCGGGTGATCGAAACACTATAGAGAAACTACCAGCAGACATCGCTGAAACAGTCAGTTATTTTGCTGGTATCTTCTTTTCAGGGTTTCAACCAGCTAGTTATGAGCAATGTCAGGTTTGAATTGGGAGCTTATTGGGTCTTACTATCTATCGTTGACTAAACTAATGCTGTCTGTGTATTACACGTTTGACTAACTAATACTGTCTGTATATTACCCGTTTGGGTGATAATTCATGCCTGTCGCAATATAAATTTGGAGAGTAACGATCGCATTAGAAAACTAGAATCAAACTTATTTTACATTGCCAATCTGCTGTGAAGCCAGAATTATGGTAAGAGTCCACTCCAATGTTACTACACTTGGGGAATAAAGTAGTAGCTTTGATATCAGCAGTTCTAACAGAATAGCTCTCCTTAACTCTCAAATACTTTTGAACTGAGAAATGTACATTTTGCCCATAAATGCACGGTAAATTCATTTGAGTATATTCTGTGAAGCACTTTGAGATGTCTAGAAGATGTGAAAAGCACTAAATCAAAGGCAAGGATTATTATTAACATATGTCGAATGCACAAATACAAAAACTAAATGTTTTAAGTCCCACTGATGACAGAAATATAAAAATATGTATAACGTTTTTTTCATGTCAGTAAGATGCCCCAAAGCACTAGACTAGTCAAAAACTTGAATCCAAGCTGGGGGGGTGGGGGGCAGGGAAGATGACTGAGGGTGTGGACAAAGAGGAATGTCTCAGATAGGGCCCTGTAGGAGACAAGGGAAGAGGCAAGATGATAGACTTGGGGATGGAGTTCCAGAGAGTTGAGGTAGATAATCCTAAAGCCTAATGGGGGGTGGGGGTTCTGGCATGGCTCGTCAAGCAGTTCAATGCTTTCCAAATGGAAGGAATAAATGGGCTGCTTCAGGTTTGATTAAAAACAACAATGTGGATTCATATAGCGCCCTCCACGCCAGACGGCGTCTTAGAGCGCTTCACAATAATGGGGCTGAGCCAGGGGGAGGGGGGAAAAGGTGATCAAAAGCGTGGTTGCAGAGGTAGGGTGGGGCAAAACCACAAAGGTATTCAAAAGAGTGAGGATTAGTGTCTTAACTCGATCCACTAGGGGATTGGGAGTCAGTGGAGCCAGGTGAGGTTAGGAGTGATCAGCCCAGTGTGGGAAAAGATGCAGACTTCTGCATCGTTTGCAACTTGTGAAGGGAGTAGATGATCCAGCTGGCAGAAAATCTTGATTGTCAAATCTGGACACGGTACATGTCTGGATTGTTTTCTTTGCTTGAATCAGCACAATAGGATCTGGGGCTTATTTTTTTTTTAAAAAGGTGTGTGAAAATCTAAGGTTATTCAATAAAAGTCTTTACTGTAAATTCCTGGGTGAGATTCTTTTAACACTCGCTGCATTGGCTATCTCAGAGTGCCACTGTATTTTATTCTACAACATTATTCTTTGACCTAAATTAACGTAATGTACAATTATTAGATTTACTAAGCCAGCATGTTTTCAAGCTGTTGAAAATTCCAATTTCAAGTAATTGGAATTTTAGTAGCTACCATGTAGGTTATCATAGAATTTTACGGCTCAAAAGGAGGCCATTCGGCCCATCTAGTCTGTGCCGGCTCTTTGAAAAGAGCAACTCAATCCCACTGCCCAGCTCGCTCCCCATAACCTAACAGACCTGTTCTCCCTAAATAAAGATTAATTCTCTTTAAAAAGCTGTTATGTAAAATGTTTATCCTCATATTCCCTGTTCTGAGATGTTCCTTCAACCAGTAGCATCACTGCAGGTGATATGTGGCCTCCATCATTTGCCAAATTTTATTTATGTAAGAATATTGACGTGGGGTGTGGCATCCATTACATGCAAGCCTCGATGAACAAAACCAAAGTCCAGTTATATTGCGCTTTTCAGTTTGTCGGGACATAAGCCTAATCCTTGTATTTGTTCAGCGCCTTGGGAAGGCGCTTTATAAGTTTAAGTTGTTGTTGTTGTTGTAGCACTTTTCACGTTATTAAAACATTTTCTATTAAATTTTCTAAATTTCCTGGGCAAACGTGTGCATTTTAATCACATTTATAGCATGTACAAAAGCTATTGAATCTATCTATTCACCCTTCTCCTTGTTGAATTTGACCCAGGTGTTGTAGTATCCATTTAATAATAATTCTTGCATTTGATATAGCGCTTTTCATATCTTCTAGACATTGCAAAGCACTTCACTGAATATACTGTAAGGTGAATTGACTGTATATTTGTGGGCTAAACGTGGCAGCCAATTCTCCCACAAACAGTCATGGATTGAAATTACCAATTTATTATTTTTTTAAGGAATTATATTATCCCAAAACAATGGAAATTTGCACTGGAGGGGTCGTTGCAAAGAGATCAAGCGAGAGCCTTAATTACCTCTACCCTTTTCCAGAACTTACTGCCCTGTTTGAGGTCAACTAACTTAGCATGGAAAGCTATTTGATCTGACCACATTCTGGTTTTCATAACAAGCCCGGTGCCAAATGCTATTAGTGACGGAGTCGTTGGGTTCGTTCATTCAGTTTAAACAAGCCATGGCACTTTACAGTAATTGTATCTTCTTGGTCTGAAGAGTTGTTTTCTGGAGGAGATGGAGGCAAATTTATCTGTCCTTAAAGTAGAAAGGTATGGTCCACAGGTATGACAATGTGTGGAGATTTCATTGTTTTGCTCCCAAAGATTGCAGCGTTAAAGGGTGCTCTGCACACATATATTGAGGCATGGTGGAGGGCCACTTGTATTACTTTTTTTTATCCCTTCCATTTTTATTAATGATGCAGATTTACTTTAAATAGTTAGATTAGGCACTTGTTTGTGGGACATTGCTGTGCGCAGCTGGCTGCTGTGTTTCACCCACAGTGCATGCACTTTTCAGTACACCCTGTGAAGTGCTAGAATATGACAAGCGATAAGACACTATATCAAGTGCAAGGATTATATAATTTTCTCTTGAAAGTGTGGGCAAACTGGGCACTATTTATTCAGTTCCAGTCACTCACTTTCCCACATAGCTATTCTTTTTGTGTGAATGTAGACAGTGAGGGTTTTGACATTAACACATTGCAGTACTACCAAACGCAATCCTGCCTTCACTCAGAAGTCTCCACCAATGCCCACATACATCTCAGTACTTTCAGGCTGTATATACTTTATATAATTCTTGTGATCTATCTATCCTCATAGCAACTGAAAACATTAGGAGCAACCAAGACTTACGATGAGTGATCCGTTGTATGAAACTGACCCAATATTTGCACCACATTATAAAAGCATAAAGACAATTTCTATGTCCATTGAGAGAGTTTCGCCCTGTGTCCTGGCCAACAACCCCCAAAATAAAATTAGTAATTTGTTTCATTCATGTAGGACATTGTTGCACACAGATTGACTGCCTTGTTCACCTACAATCTACAATCATTCCTCTTCGGAATAAATCCTATGTCCTCCTGAAACAAAAGGCTGAGTATTATAAACGAGCATTGATAAGATGCTTTTTTCATTCATGCTCATTGCATTATCAGTGTATCATTTTTGGAACAGATTGTACTTGTGCTATTATGATGGAGATTATCCATAGCTAGTGGCGTATGGGAACAAAACAGGTCCTTGGGAAAATAGATGAGTTTTTAAAAAGAAAATTGTTCGCTGAACCGAAGAAAAAGTAGATGGTTGGTGTTTGATTGAGGTTCTGGTGAAAATAGTCCTCCAGAATGTCTGCAGCTCTTCACTAAATACCGGTGATACTTTTCGCAGTCCTGAATGTCCTGTTCTGATTCAGAGGCCGTCCAAGGGTCATGCGGCTCAGTGGTTAGAACACTCGCCTTGTATGTGCCTTGCCTGGTTCAATTCCAGGCAGGGCAAAACCTTGGGCAAGTTTCCTTACTCCATCCAATTAATTGCCTGACAAAAATTCCTCAAAAAAACAATAAATTGGTCATCTCAACCCACAACTGTTTGTGGGACACTGTGGTGCGCAATTGGCTGCCGCTTTTCGCCCACAAAATATATATGATTAATTTTACAGTATATTCTGTGAAGGGCTTGGAGACGTCTAGAAAGTGCTCTATCAAATGCAGAGATTATCTTTATTGCATTTCATGGAGACTTGTATTGAGTGATGCGTGTGCTTATCTATTGTGGGACCTGAGTACACTTCACTCACCTTGTGGGAATTCTGATTGAATATGTTAGGTTTTGATATGTCCTTCACAAGTTAACTGTTGCAAGTAATTGTTGGCAGAAATTCTGGACCTGCAAACAATAATACTGTCTCCCAATTGCTGAAGAGGCCTATTTCTTATTTATTACTATTTGAGGATTTCAATAGATTTATTTTAATGGAAGGTAATGAAATAGAATCATTTCAAAAGGACTTTAAAAAGTGTATATTGCTTAAAACAATAGGACAAAACAAGTAGTGCAAACGCTTAAGTATATTGTGTAATTCAATTCGGGGCTCAATACTGTAATTCAGGAGCTGAAGTTGATTTCAACAAACTGACAACTGACTTGCAGGGATATTTTTATCTTACTTGTCCACTGCTTGATATTTAGTTCTGAATTATTTTTGCATTCACCATTTGAGAGGTACAGTGTTTTAAACTTCTGTCTCAACAGTTCTTGAGAGAGATGAATAGAGAGCTGATTGCTATGAATTATCGGTTCCCTCTGGAATTTTTAATTAACTGTTTTATCAATTTGTACATGCTCAATATATTTGCAATTCACATTGTCTGCCAATCCCTTGGGCCCAGGAAATGGGTGTGGGATTCATGCTAAAGGTAATGCAAGGCATCAGTGAGGAAGATACTCTTGTTTACTGTTACAGACCAGTTACTCTTGCACAGTATTACAAGCACAGGCTTTTCCAATGGGAGTCTCAACACATTTCTATTCGTTTAGTTTCCACTAACATATTTCCTATTGTTTAACCAATTGTAGGAACTCTTTAAGGTCTTCTGATTGAAGCACCACGAAGCTGAAGCTGTGATGCTATCATATCCTCTGGTCTTTTGATGAGTTTAATGCCCAAGTCACATCGAATGGAGGTCTATTGTTATGGCAATCGTGATAATCCGATCGCATTCTTAGTCCAAAGGAGTCATTCTTCCATCTCATTCATCTTATCCAGTAAGATCTATGTAACAATACCCTGAGGTGATATCTGTAGTAATGCAATTACTGGTCCTGCTTGTCAACCTGGTATTCAGCACATTGATTGTTGAACAGAGTTTATCAGCAGAAAAGCTAGTACTGTTTAATCAATGTTGGGTCTGATCTTTAAGCTTCATCCTTTGGTCCCTAAACATTGTGATCAAGAGAGAGCGGGAGTACTGATTTCTGATATCAAGCAGAATAGTCCTAAATGGATCCATATTTACTGTGCACTATATTCTTGGGATTTTTGAACTTTGTTTCTTTGCACTCTACAAATTAGATTTTTTTTTCATATTCAGTCCTCAGGCTTCATGAACTGTTTCAGTTCTTGACCTTTTGCTTCTCTTCTCACAATTGGGGTGGTTGGATTTGGGGGCTGTCCGTGCCATTGGACCTTTATCAGTCCTTATCTTTTGACTTCTCTTGAAACTGAGGAGCACTATTTTGAGACTTTAGTTCCTATCAAACTGTGTAACGTCATGTGAACTGAATCATTCAATGTTTTAACTGTATAATTCAATTACTTAATTGCTAAGTAAAAGCTAATGCACATTTATTAATTGAACAAAGTGCCATTGTTTGCTGCAACATTCATGCGGCCTTTATGTATATGCGTTGAGCTTAAACTTTATATTGAGCAACATTTAATATGTTTACTTTTACAGCAAGTTAAACCTTTCTGTTGAGAATGCTGCATTTCGACTCCTACCTCTCCCATTGTCTACACTTTGTCACCATCAACGGCTTCTCTTCCAGGTCCCGCACTGTCACCTGTGGCATCCCCCAGGGTTCTGTTCTTGGCCCCTTTTCAATATCTAAATGCTCCCACGCATACATATGGAAGTTAACCCATGTCTGCGGATGACACCCAACTCTATCTCTCTGCCTCTACCCTCGACTCCAGGACGACTAATGTCTTGACAGACTGTCTGTCAGACATCAAGTCCTGGATGAGAGCTAACTTTCTACTGTTGAATGTCAAGACAGAGGCCCTAATGATCGGCTCACACCAGCACTTTCATGCATTAGGAGCTGGCAGCATCAACCTCCATGGTTGCTCACTCAACCTCACCAAGCCAGTCAGGAACCTAGGTGTCTTGTTCTACCCTCAACTGTCTTTCTTTCCCTACATCCAAGCAATGACTTGCTCTGCCTTTCCTCATCTCCACAATATCATTCGGCTCCGCCACTACCTCACCCCCCCAAAGCCGCTCAAACCCTCATTCATGCCTTCATTGCATTCCGGCTTGACTATGCAACTGCCCTGCTTGTCGGCCTTCCCAATTCCTCCCTCCACAGATTGGCATGAAAGGCGCTATACACGTATAATTTTGTTGTTGTTTATTCCTCCATTGCTCTCCTAAAGATATTTGGAGGCTTCACTTCCTTTTGGGATAGGGTTCCACAGTTAATTCCAAGTTGCTGTTAATAGTGAATATTGGCAGGCATTTGAGTATGGGGGGCAATCGCAGCTCAATCTAATCCTGTCTTCATCTACATGCAAAATTGCTTTCTGGATAGAGAACAAGATTGGTAACCTACTCGTCAAATCTTTCCTCCCTTAAGCCACTTAACTCATGGCCTCAACTGTTCAAAGCATTTAGTCGCCAAAGCTGTAAATACTTTACTAGGTTTACTGCTTTTAGTTTGAGTATTAAACACAGGCACGTTCTTAATATCGCTGACACTTTTAAACCGAGGAATGGACTATCCATCTTATATTTCCATTTCTTTCCCCATGCGATTGCTCAGCTCAGTGAGCAAAAAAGCTTTGTTTTTAACCTTATTTTTGCATTTATGGTGAGCATGCCCACTTAAAAATTTCCATCACCTATCTAATTCAAAGAGAATTGTCTGAGAGATTTGTCACTTATTAATTTGCCTCAACTCACTGAACTTGGTCTTGTGCAACCTTCTGTAAAGTTTTTAAATGGCAAAGAATGTCACCTTTAAATGTCCGAGATTGAGGTAGAATCATCTGAGAAAGCAGCAGCTAACTTTTTTTTGTTACCATTTGGGTTTCTGTCAAATGCTCTGTTCAGTTTCAAGACCCTGACATTTCTCGATTTGGCTTACAGGTTCTAGTTGAGTAATATTTTATGCATAGGAGACCAGCTATGTGATTCCAATACAAATAAGTCATGTGTTCAAATTTAATCCTGCAATTTGTTCTGCATGTTACTGTACGTAATTTATTTTGGGGTCACAGCCGTGAGCTCATATTACATTGCTCTCTCTTCTCTCCTCCATTGCGCCTTTTAATCTGATCACTTCAGAGGTTAGAATTGTGTTCTGCTAAATTATGTTCTCTAGGTGAAATTAAAGTTCCTGGAGAGTTGGTACTTTTTGTGTAGAAATATGTTCTGTATTAAAAAATTATGTATTTTTTGAAACATTGAGGAATTTCCAAGGTTGCAGCCATGATCTACTACACCTTGTTTACAAGCAGATGCAAAACTACGTCAATCTAAGCGCTCAAATTGAAGAATAATGGATTTTGTGCAGCAGCATTCTTCTATTCATATATGTAATAATTGCGAAGAACCATGTTATATGCTTCATTAATGCACAATACAGTATGTATTCATTTAGATCTCATTATATTGTTGAGTTTAAGTAACTTGCACAGATGTGAAATTTAGGTCTGTGTAGGATCCTTCAATGCTCCCCACAAGGATTAATTTCCTGCTATGGCAGGAATTTCAAATCAGGTTATTTCTAGAGTGGAATTTTACAGATGGCTTTCAAGTGCAATAGAAAGAAAGCACAGTCCCTGCCCTACTTTACTTAGATACCAGGTTTGAAGATGGATTAATGTTGTCAACCCTAAGATTATGTCTGATTGCCATCATTAGTGACTGCCCAATCACGAGAGCAGCTCAATCCCAGGGAAGACTGCCTTGCTTATGAAGACATCTCAATTTTATCAAGATCTGAATGACCCCGCTGGGATTTAAATCCAGATGCTCTGAATCCAAGTCTAAAGCTTACCTAACTGATTTACCCAATATGTTTGCATGGTTAGTTGTTAGGAATATTTAACTTAAAAAGAATCATAGGAGCTAGTCACTAAAACACTCTTTCAGCACATTCAGGTGTGGGTCTCCTCATACCAGCACCCGTTGCCTTCACTCCACCGGGTCTGGCCTCCTCCATGTCCCCCGAATCCTCCGCTCCACCCCCAGCGGCCGTGCCTTCAGCCATTATGCCCCGAGGCTGTGGAATTCCCTTCCCTCCCTTCACCTCGCCCCCTCCTTTCCCAGTTTCAGGTCCCAGCTGAAGACCTTTCTCTTCGACCGCTCCTTTGGTCACCATTCTACTCCTGCCCTTGGCTCGGTCCCGGGATCCGCTATTGTGAAGCGCTCTGAGACGCCGTCCGGCGTGGAGGGCGCTATATAAATCGATGTTGTTGTTGGGTGTATATACTTATGTGTATGTCTACATTTGAAATACCTCTTGGCCAATTTACTCACAATGGATTTATGCAGATTACTTTGGTGTAATGTAAGGCTGGAATATGCTCTGCTTATCGGCCTTCCCAATTCCTCCCTCCACAGGTTACAGATAATCCAGAATTCTGCGGGCTGTGCCCTCTACGCTCCAAGATTTGTGATCCCATCTTCACCCTACTCCACTGGCTCCTCATCACCAGAGGATCCAATTCAAGATCCTGGTCCTCACATTCAGAGCTCTCATGGCCTCGCCCTACCCTATATCTGTGACCTCCTAACCCCCTACCAACCTGCCTGCCCCCTCTGAGGGCTTAGCTGGCTCCAGCCTGCTCCACGTCCCCCGACCCACCATTAACGCGCGATCCTTCAGCCACTCTGCCCCCAATCTCTGGAACTCCATCCCGCAATCTTTCACGTCCCGCCTCAAGATCCTCTTCAATAGTCCTATCAATCATTCCAAATCCCCCCACCTTTCCCTCCACCCTGCCCATCCCCGATCCCAGCTCAGGCTGGAAACAATGACTGTTCAGCATAGGCCTTAACCTTTCACCTAGATTTCTAATTAAAATGTCCTTCTGATGTGAAAGGCACTATACAAGTGTAATTTTGTTGTTGTTTGAGATTTATTCCAAGGTGTCCAGCTGATTTTTAAAAACTGAATGAATCACAGTATTTAACCTGCAGATGTTGTATCTTGTGACTTGAATTGCAATGATATCAGGTTTTACTTCCCTGTACGTTATGGGAATACACTGTGTTTCAATATAAAGGAAGAGTATTTGGTTGGAACAATTAAGACTTCCCTTCAGATCTCTCTTCACCAATTTCCTGCATCAAATCTATCCTGAGTATTTTTAAATTGAAATGAGCTGATTTCTCCATTCTGGTCCATTGCCTGTGTGATTCTGTGCTTGATACCACTCTGTGACTGTGTATGCCTGTATGTTGAGTTCCTCTGTTCCTTCAGTTAAAGTAGGTGGCCCCATCGCTACCTGTTATTCTTCAAAATCCTTTGTGGATTTTACCCTTTTTGTTGATTTTTGCTATGGTCATTATTCTTCTAAAATGACATATCTCCTCATACTCCTGATAGACTCATTTTTAAAAAGGGCTTCAAACATCTTGGTATTTCTGCCATCGACTCCTCTGTTTTATATCTGTTTGAAATCTGTTTTATGTTGTTTGAAATTTAACCACTTCCCTTATCTCAATTTCTCCTCCAGCTTAACTGTAGTGCTGCAAGAGTGCGTATGCCTTAACCTTTCACCTAGATTTCTAATTAAAATCTCTCGCTGCTCAAATTTCCACAGCACATGTGTGGACAGATACAAAAACCTGACCAAAGGCAACCAAATAGGAAGTTCATTGATTCAACAAGTGAGTTCAAGCGGTCTCTTTGAGTGGAACAAACATAATATTCAAGGACTTCCCGGACAGTGCTCTGTCTGTACAACCTGTACAACCTTGCGTGTAGTTGAAACTAAAATAGAAACTTCACTGTCTATTTATGCTGATTTGGAGGTCTTGACCTTGGTTTGAATTTACTTTGTTGTTTTGCCTAGATGCTGTGGCTCCCCTGTCTCCCCAACACCCCCAACAACACCCACAGTTATCAGCTTGTGCGGCACCACAGCCTTATCTTTAAGTTTAAAAACTATTTGAAATGCAGAATGCGCAGTGGGGTCTGCGATAAGGCAGTTGTCATGGTTACACGCTGCTCTCACCGATGGGACAGAGCAAATAGACAGCTGGTTTGTTTTATTTTTAAACTGACAGTTACTGGAAAGGCAGCTTGTGTTAGTTGGTTAGTTACTTGATGTCTCTGGCATAAATTCCAAGCTCCACGTCTGTGAGAATGAACGAACGCGTGTTGTGGTTTTGTGCGCCATGCTTGTGTTTTTCCAATCCACTGTTATATGTCCTGCCCAAAGACATTTTCAAAAGGTGTTCCTTTATTATTACGTATAACTCTGGAATCTTGCAAGACGTCCCTTGGATGATTAATTAACATTGGACTGTTGACAGTATGCCAGAGCAACGAAGAGCTCTGGAACTTTCTGCAAACAAGTAATTTTATGATAGAATTTGGCCCTTATCCAGTTTTAAGGGCCCCTACCCTCTCCCCAGTACAACATGTGAGGCGAGTTTGATGGTGCAGTTGATATTCGCAATCTCGTGTGAAAAGGAGCCACGTTGATTTCTATATTGGGAACGCTATCATTTTCCTTGATACCATAGCCTGGGGGTGGAGGGGGCATGGCTCGGAGTTCCCATACCAGATCTCCGGAATATCCAGCGCCTTGGGACGACGTGAAAAACACTCTATAAATATAATTTTGTTGTTGTATCTGATTCTTGGTACACATTTCCTGCTTTTTAAAAAGTGCTTTTAATAATGGGACCCACTTGAACTTTCTGATAGAACTGGAATTTTATTCAGTTTTATTTGCAAGAAGGATTGCAAATTCCTGCCGTATACTCCTGATAAATTGTCACTCTTAAGATAAAGGGAATTGGTGATGTGTTATCGAGAATGTCGAGTCAGGCATGTAAATAAATAAATAAATGCGGCTGGGATATTGACAGCATGATGACTTAAAGAGCAGTGAGAGTAAAGCCGGGGTAGAGTTACAAGTTTTCCTGCATCTCTTCCTGCTCCCATGGAGCTCAGTGACACCAAGGTAATTATAGTGGCCAGCCATGTCTTGCTGATGTTGTCGATAACTGCCTAGAAAGAGATTAAACTCGGGCATGCTGAGTCCTATCACTCAGTGCATACTATGCAGAGGAACTGATTTTTTTCTTTGCTTATAGTACAAAGACGTATAATTCGCTACAGTACTGTACTCCCACCTAAAACAGCAGGTGTCAATTTTGAACTAACTTGAAATGTTTTTGTGTTTGCAGCTGTGGGGGTACCGTTGGAGCCATTTTAACATGCCCGCTGGAAGTAGTGAAAACAAGGTTGCAGTCCTCCTCAGTCACATTATACATCCCAGAGATGCACCTTAATACAGTACATGGAGCTCGTGTAAATCGGGTGGCCCGTGTCTCTCCTAGCCCTCTACATTGTTTAAAGTAAGTACCATAGTCTGTACATTACAAATCTTGTCTTGGCTCCCTGTATACGCAGTGAAAGCCGGTTAAGCTAGACACATCGCTTACTTCCACCCAGCCCTCAATATAGGTTTATAATAAAACTTTTATTTTAACAATACATCTTGAAGATTAATCTAGTACTGCTCAAAATAATAACGACATATAACTCGGTTGACATTTAATTCCAGTCAGCTTCAAAACTCTCTCTCGAAGGTTATCTTGGACAGCATAATGCATATTGTTACAATTTTCAAATGAGTAATCCTATCCACCTTGCCGAAATACCTAATGTGATGCTAGTGTGAAGAGTGAGGATGTCATGCATGTGTAAACTTGTAAAGTAAACGAGGGATAATGTGTATGCTTCATTGAAAAGTACAATTGCACTCTGAGGGTCAGGCTTCAAACTAATGGCCTTTTTTTGATTGAGAAATAGAAAGGTTGAGATTGAGAATTTAGGATGATGTTGATGTTCTGGCAATTCAGAAGATGAGAGAAATCACCAAGCAATAATTTAGTTGATCCCATTTTTTTTAAAAGCATGGGAGCAGGGACAGGAAGTACAGTAAAAGCCCGTTTATCTGGCACCCTCGGGACCTGGCCAGTGCCGGTTAAACCGTATGCAGGATATTCAGGCGGCCAGCTGCCGAAAACCCAACACAAAAAAAATTAACTTTATAAAAACTTATTACTTTTTTTAAACATACCATATTAATAATAGACTAAATAATAACAGAATATTGTATACTTACCAATAAGCAATAGATATCGATTACAGTCTATAAACACAGCACACAATCAAAGGGCTTGGATATTTCTGCGTACTCGTATTCTACTGTCATTCCAATGTCAAAGTGGATTTTGACCCAAGGGGTGTGAGACAAAATTGTGATTATCAAGTGTTTACTTTCATTTTTAACAATTTCCTGCTTGGAAAACCCTATAACTTTATGGCAGGTTTTATATTGTCTCAACCATATTGTCAGTTAATAAATGTCAAGATGCCTTTGATCAACATAGAAAAAAATACTCAGATCAAAACAAGTTCATAAACATGTTCAATAAATCACTTGATAAGTTTGGGCCATGCTTATAGCTATGTGGCATCAGTGATATAGTTCTGATGGTTAGAAACAGTGTCCAATACCTGTTTGTAATGTCTTCATAAATCCAGCTTTAAGTAAATCGAGAGTTAATTTTCTCTTCTTTTGACTGCTGTCAGGAGTACTCATTGAAACATCAAATGACAAGCTGCTTCCTAGTCACAGTGTGCTTATCGGTGTGGTAGGCAACTAATAATGATATTATTACTATTATTATTATAAAGAGCCATGTAAAAAGCTGCATCCTTATTCATTTATAAGTTCACCCAGTGATAATTTATTTTTTCAGCATTTTGAGCATGAGAGGAGAAATTGTTTTTCCCAAATTTAAGTTTACCTACAAATTACAATCACTGCACTTTTAAATAAATCCTGTGAAGCACTTTGAGATGCATCCCTGGGGAGAAAAATAGCATTATTAAATATAAGGGTTATTATACAACTGCACATTCATGTCTTCTAGACGTCTCAAAGCGCTTCACAGAATATACTGTAAAGTGAGTGGACTGTATACTCATGAGCAAAATGCGACAGCCAATTGCGCACAGCAGTGTCCCACAAACAGTCGTGGATTGAAATGACCAATTTTTTTCAAGGGATTATTATTAGGAGTGTGGAGTAAGGAAACCTGCCCAAGGCTTCGCCCTGACCTGCCTGGATTCTAAGGACTCACGCTTGATATTAGCTTAAGTTACTCAACTGCACAAGCATGTTGTCGTTGAAAGTGTTAACTGTGTAGAAGTTGGTGGATTGGTTTGAATAGGAGACCTTATTTGCCTTGTTTTCCATAACCAGCACAGTTACAGTGGAACAGACATTGGCCTGTATTTGTAGGAGCTTAGCAATGTCAACACCTAAATCTACATTGCATTCCATGTGCTACAAGGACACCATTTAACCTTAAGATAAGGATGCAATCATTTCTGCTGCTGGGGGATAAGGAAAGGAAACCAGGGTTGAGTTGTGTAGATGGAGGAATATTTCACACATCAATTCAGGAATTTGGGAGTATTATTCCAATGTTTCCCTACAGATCGGAGGGCAGAAGACTGAAACCAAAACAGTATATGAAGAAAACATTGCTTAAGAGTTGCAAAGTGCAATTTCAGGTCCCACCAGTAAGAATGTATTTAGCCAGAGCATTACTAGGAAGGGTGGTTGACACTGAAGTGTTGAACTAATAAATTTCCGTTTTTTAAAAAAAGCTTGATGGTGTATTGGGATGACAATACAAATATACAGTCCTTAAATAAAAACAGTCAATTCACTTTACAGTATATTCTGTAAAGCGCTTTGCAACGTCTAGAAGACGTAAAAAAGTGCTATATCAATTGCAAGGATTATTATCATTATAGCGTGGGTATTCTGGAAGGATGAGATGAAATGGGCTGAAAGACCTTCATCCAAACCAATCTTGTGTGATTAAATTAGGTTTTTAAGTCTCCAATGGGGATACTGGCTGTTTTATGTTCTATATCTGCTTATCTATAGTAGATTACTGGATGCCTTCCGTCAATTTAGATAGTTGGCTCTTGTGAAATTTAAATGCTCAAAGGAATCTTGCAATGATTTGGGGTGGTGCTGTGTATCACAGAGAGAGAGACTGTGCAACCCTCAAAAACAAGCAACACCCTTTTTTTCAGAATACTTATAGAAGGACCTTTGAAAACATGCGTTGCTTTAATCTTAGAATTTGAAACAGGATAAAGATAAGCATTATTATTTATTATTAGTTTATCACCAACCAAGGCTACTTCCGTCTCTTTGTGGCTGTTCCGGAGTCTGAAAGCAGTCTGATCGGTTGTTCACAGACTGGGAATGGTATACGGTACATTGTGGTTGAAGAACAAGAAATGTAGATCTTGTGATTCTCTTCCTTTTATATCCAGTTATCAGAAATATTTAACACTGCGGATTGACCTTTTTCAGTGTCTGCCAATAATGTTTTAAAAAATGATATTTTCAATCGTTTATAGTTTATCAAGATAATGTTTATTTGGTGGGAATATGGCATTTCCTGTGCTGTGGGTTTGTAAACCCATTTATAAAACTAAGAATGAAAAAATAGTTGATTTTTTTCGTCATCTGCACTAACTGTTATTTGGGTAAATTTGATGTAGATTGTGCCTTCATTTTAGTACAAATCTGGAGTAGACAGATTGGATTTTGCCAGCGAGCAGCTTGCGATCCATTTTATCATGAGCTGAGAACAATGTATCAAGAATACATCAGTTTCTTGGCAGGACTGGTATTCCAACCCTGGGAAGTTGGCAGACATGTTTTGGGGAAATATTGAGCTGCATTCCTCTAAAAGTCTGAACAAGGCGTGTTTAACCGGTTGAGTGGTGTCTCATTCATTCACAATAAGAGACGATATTTATCACAGTTTAAACATTAAAGTTTCTGTTTATATTTTTATTTATTATGGAGGCGCAGTAGTTAGAGCACTCGCCTTACAGGTATGAGACCTGTGTTCGAATCCAGGCAGATCAGGGCAAAACCTTGGGTAAGTTTCCTTACTCTACATGCCTAATAATAATCCCTCCAAACAAAACACAATAATAAAATTTGATCAATGCAATCCACGACTGTTTGTGGGACACTGCTGTGTGCAATTGGCTACTTCACCCACAAATATGCAGTTAATTCACTTTATAGTATATTCTGTGAAGTGCTTGGAGATGTCGATAAGATGTGAAAAGCGCTATATCAAATGCAAGGATTATTATAATTATTCATAGAATCGTACGGCACAAAAGGAGGCCATTCGGCCACTCGAGTCTTTGCTGGCTCTTTGAAAAGAGCAATTCAATCCCACTCCCCAGCTCTCCCCATAATCGCGCAAACCCATTGTCCCCAAATAAACGTCTACCTCTCTTAAAAGTAGTTATCGAATCGGCCTCCACCACCTTTTCAGCCAATGCATTCCTTCTTGTTTGTTAATTGTACGCAAGAAACCCACTAAGCAGCGATCCCCTGGTCTAGATATTTTTTAATATTTGGTTTTCCAACCCTTGACCCCGACAGCCACTCTCTCCTTGTCTGTTTGGATTGTCTGAATCATTAAATTCTCCTAATCTGCTATTTGCACCACACCTAGCAGACACGTGACTATGATGGCTCAATGGAACCTGAAAGAAACCTTGCTGGGCAGTTCAATTCAGTGGATGTTGTTCTGCTGTACCATGACAAAATGTAAACAAGGTCCTTGACTCCAGTGGATTAATCATTGCACTGTATCTTCATTGATTGATGGGTGAATCTTTTATGGGGCAGGTGGAGTGTTGTTTTCTTCCTGTACCTGCAAATTATACTCAGTCATCCAGCAAGTACAGAAGAGTGACCTTTGAGCGATTCTCCTAACTAGCTTCCCACCCCCTCCCTTTGAGGAATGATTTGGCCTCCACAGTTGATGTTGTGAAACCTCAAGAAAATGGGAGTGCATCTTTCACCTTAACCCTACGCTTTAATAATCAATTTCACTTTTCTTCCGTTGGTCGTTCATGCCATGGACTACCCACAAGATCCTGTAGAATGTCTGCTGGTGGACTTTGCTTTCATGTACCGATTGCAGTTGTCGCATTCATCAAAATAGTTCTTCCCCCCCCCACCCCCACCCATCTCCCACTTTTCCAAGAATTCTGTAAATAGTTAACGAGTGATTTGGCATCTGACAAACGCATCAGAGATTCTGTGAAAACATGGATACTCTGCACATGCAACCTGCAGTTCAACCTCTGACTTTACTGCAGAACTGAACATGAATTGGGGAAGGGGATAAAATATTTATTTCTGTATGGTGTGGTGAGCTTCTGGAGTCCCCATTAATAATAATCCTTGCATTTGTTATAGCACTTTTCATGTCTTCCAGATGTCTCAAAGCGCGTTACAGAATATAGTGTCAAGTGAATATAGTGTAAAGTGAATATAGTGAAATGTATACGTGTGGACGATATGCAGCAGCCAATTGTGCTCAGCGGTGTCCCACAAATCGTTTTGGGTTGAAATGACCAAAATTTATTACTGTTATTTTTGAGGGATTATTATTAGGGATGTTATTATTAGGGATGATTATTATTAGGGATGTAAGGAAAGTTGCCCAAGGTTTTGCCCTACCTGGAATTGAACCCAAGTCTCTCGCTTGTAGGGCGACTGCTCTAATCGACTAAAGTTTTTTTTTAATGGTTAACTGGGCATCCAATATCCATGGAAACTCAGCACCGTGCTCAAGACCGGTCCAAACCAGACTGAGAGTTTTGCACATCTATGCACGGAAATTTCTCTGTGTCTGGAATGAAATGTCTGCACGTCAAGGGTTGGGGACACCACAATGCATCAAGATAATAGTGAAGATTAACTGGCTAAAACTACTTAGTTTGCCACAGCGAAATGCAGCTCAGTCTGTGCTCCAGAAGATTGTGGGTTCAAAACAACCAACATGTTCACCAAACTCATTACCTAGCAACAACTAGCATTTATTTAGTGCCGGTTACATAAGGTATTCATTCAAGTGAAGAATTGAGGGCATACACTAAAAAGTAGTTCAGATGGATGATAAGGATGTTGTAGTACGTATTCAAAAATAGAATTAGCGTCCCCCTAGTGGAAATGTTAAGTATGGTTCACTAAAACTAAAGGATTAAAACTTTTTTGCATTGTTGTAAAATTCAAATTAAATTCCGCTTTAAGCCTGATTTGTCTACAGGACCTCTTTATTGAATTAACCCTGGACATTTTGTGTTGGATTATCACGTCTTAATTTTTTGTGCATGACTTCATTGCATTAATTTTCATAACCATATTTGCAATGAATCTGTGAACTGATTTAAGTATTGATGCAAAACAAAAATTAAATCCTGGGTATATTGAATAGTGGGTGGGAGGGGGGTGGGTGGAGAAAAAGCACTCAAAGTTTCTCCTCGTGCTTCAGCATGACTACAATTCTTGAAGTTGGCGGTCCTGGAGAAGTCTGTTAGATTAATGGTTGTATTTCTCTGATGACTGTATCTGTTTTAGAGCTGTATTGTTCTTGCTCAGTTTGTTGCTTAACTGAAGACATGGTGAATTTGGCCAGAGATCCAATACCTCTTTGGGGATTGTCCCTGGAAATCGGGGACACCTGACCATCCTATCTATGCTGCTTTAATTGCGCAGAGAAGAGAAATTGGAAGCTGGAAATCAATATCTTTACAATACTTTGTATTGATGTCAGCAATTTAAACTCTTGTTGTGAGCCGAAAATGTGTACGTATGTTAACCAGTGTTTCTATTCACGCAGGGTGATTCTGGAAAAAGAAGGTCCCCGTTCTCTTTTCCGGGGTTTGGGTCCTAACCTGATAGGTGTGGCACCTTCTAGGTAAGTGCTCGGATTGAAGCTGTGTAACATCCTGTGTAATTTATTCATCAAGTAGCAAATGTAACCTACAACAGCGCTCGGAATTAATGTGGTCCCGGCGTATTTATGACTCGTTCCTTGTTCAAATGACATGCTGATAAATGTGGATGAGTTTTCTTGATTATATTGTGATCTTGAAACCCTATATTCAGCTTTCAGTAAATATAATGTTGCTCTTGTGTTATCTGCCTGAAGCAGTTCAATGCTTTACTCAACCAGCACCCTGTGAATCTTATTTACCCTACATTGCTTCCATTTGGTCTAACTAAATGCAACCCATGTGATATTTCCTCGTGGGCGAACCAATACCTTCCAGGTTTAACTGCATTGCCTACTCTACAAGATTCTTTCTAATTGTCTATCCAAATTGTTCTGCCACGAAAGGGCAGAACAATCTTGATTATCTGATCTTGATTCTCTGATTCATTCCAGTGAGTAGGAGGTCACCACTGTGGTGTCCCGGTAAGCATCTTGAAGTTCATTGCACTTCCTCATGAGCATCATCTGTCATGTATAAAGGACAGGGCATGGAAACTTGAGTTATTTTGAGACACATTTGACGCAGAGTAAATAGAACATGACATTTTAGTGATGGGGGAAAGAGGGAATGAGCTTCCGCTAGTACTCTAGCTAGCATCAGGAACACCTTTTATTCATTACCTGGTTGACATTAATGGCCTCGGAAATGTACTTATCTTTTAGTACAGTGTTGCTTTTGTCTTAACAGGTTGTTTTGGTCAAGCACTTAAACCATTTTCAGAATGAATATAAATGTGCTGAATGGTGTTTTTTCTAAATGACACTCATAAATATAGTGGGTAATCACAGTAAACCTATTAACAAGTTCAGTGTTTGGCTGTTATGAGCAAGGCCAACGCTAAAATGGCTAATTAATTCATTGCAGGAGCGATTTTGTCTTTGCAATACTATAAGTAATCGTGGATTGAACTGATGTAGATTCAACATTTCAGTAGTAATTCATTAACATGAACATGGATTCAGTTCACAAACCACCTTGGATACAGTGCTCTAAAAGTGCACATGCAGCCTGACTGGAGTTGTGTGATTATTGAGTCATGTTGCTGTGAATTGTTATTATAATGTAAAATTCCCAAAGGGTTTCTATGTGATCCTTCATTTTGCTGGTATTTTAGAAAATGTGCAACTGTTGAAACAAGGAAGCTACCATACCTTTTACACTGTTCTACAGAAAAACTGTGTGCAGAAATACCAGCATAAAAGATATGGTAAGCTATTTAGGGAAAGTAAAAGGCTAAAGGAATTTGCCAACCACTTAATTAATTCTGTGTTACCAGAAATATGAAATAATGTTTCCTTGTTGAGATGTCGCTGAACGTGCAGTAATGTGCTTTTTCTTTTCAACCTCCTTTTCCCTGAAGGAAATGAGTCAGTTGACAATTTTCAAAGTTTTTTAAAACATCATTCCTAGAGTATGTTGATAATAACGTAACATGTGAAAGATTATACATAACTCCTTGATTCTTTAATGGATAAAACATCCAAATTCTGCTGTTTTGGATTTCCTCTATTGACTCAGTAAGTAATAAGACAGCATAGGGTGTGTCACACCCTATCCTGGTGTTTAAGGCTACTGAACCTTGAAGAACAGAACTGCTCCAGAGTTACATAGGCTAGTGGTGCTGGCAGTAACATGAGCCTCAATATCCTCAGGCTGCGTAGAAGGAAAATGAGACAGGGTTCTCACCCTGATCAACGCCCAGTGGGCCCTGATGAGGAGACATCAAGTGAGGATCGAGTGTGGCAACTTGTGGTCGAATAACCTACCAATACTCATTGTCTGTACTCAAACACAAATGGCTCTTTGGGCGAGTTAACAGAGGTTTGCCAGCATGGAAACAGATGGAAAACCAAGACAGCATTGGGGAAGGAAGAACCTGCTCTTCTCTTGGCTGCATCTCTGGTGCAAGATCATGTGGCAGTGTGGTGTACATAGCCTGCCAAAGGTGGTATTGTGTAACTGTCTTCATTTGGTGCTATACAAAAATGACAGTGTAGCATGCATTTGAGATTGAGTTTCATGGAATTGTGATTATTGGTGCGCTTCTGTATTTTTGGTTAGTGCAAGGTTTTTTCATTTTCCAAATACAACATAGAATCATCAACAAGTGCACCTAATATATTGAGTTGCTGGGAGTGTACTGCAAGAAATTTCTAGAATTTCATTAAATCAACTCTTTACAAAAACAATTAACCCCAAACTGACAATAACATACATATATTTCATGTTTACACGTGCAACTATTGTTTCTTTCATTTAATCTTTCTCTTATCGGAAACAACTAAATTACATTTATAGGGCATCTTTCAACGCCTAGGGACATCCTCCCGACACGAAAGACACTCTATAAATGTAATTTTGTTGTCATCGTTGTTGTCTATCCAAGTATTTACATTGTGTGTGTGTGTACATATATGTATATACACACACAATGTAAATACTTTGATAGAGAGAGAGATTTAGTGAAGGAAACTGGCTGGAGGGCCAAATTAGTTTTTTAAAATCTGAATGCCTAAACCACAAGGGGTTAAATGCACAAGCATATGCTTTCTTACAGGCTACAACTTTGTAGAAAAGATCGGAATAGTTACTGTCGTCTCTAAGCTAATTTTGGCCAAGCGTAACTTTCCAGTGGTGTTGTGATCTTATTCCTCCCTGTAGAGCGATTTACTTTGCTGCTTACTCCAGTGCTAAGGAAAAGTTGAACACTGTCTTTGAGCCCGATTCCAACCAGGTGCATATGGTTTCAGCTGGAGTGGCAGGTAAGAATAATGGGTAAACATCATCTTCCCTGTTATAATGCCTTCAGGAAAGAGACTTGACAATATTTGCATGAAATAGTTTTTGAAATTTGCCAAATAAAGTTGATATTGTTGCAATATTGCCATTCTGTAAATCTTCTGTGTGATGTTACTTAATTGTTTTCCTCTCGCGTGTTAAAACTATGTAAATCAAAAATCCCCCCCATCCCCCTCAAATAAAACTTTTAAAGAGTAGAAACTAGAATATGACACTTGCTGCACATGTTTGACCATTTAACAAATGGTCACTTTAAACATCGGTGTTTGAGGTATCTTCGTGGCAGCTATACTAATTGCGTGTTAGGCTGCTGTTGACTATTTGTAAGTGAAAAGCTTTCTCTGCGCAGACTACCCAAGTCTGCAGTGAGAAACTTATTCCGGTTCTATTTCAAATTTGTTCTTGTAAATATATTCCCTGACATTGAGAAATATTCTTTTCATATGTATTTCTGATTTAGAAAATCAATCTTTTAAAAAAAATTAAACAAAATTGGGGAACAATATTGTTGTTTGTATTTCCTCACACTTTTGAGAGCTAATGACATTTTGCTTCTATGCTTAGAAGTTATGGATTTACAATGAATCCTCCATTTTTCATAACTATATGCCAGTGTAATTTACAGGGATGAACCTTGTTACCTCAAAATTGTCTTTATTAGAACATTTCTCTTCTGTCATGGTTACTTCAGGATAATCTCAGTTAATCTCTACCCCAGCCCATGGAATCTGCCCCATCATCAATTTTAACCCCGTAAGCTTTTTTGTAAACAAAAAAGTGCTCAGTGCTAAGATAATTTATCTTCTAAGTAGTGCATTGTGAAAGACGTCAGCAATATTGTGTTTATTTTTGATTTAGGCACATGTCAAATTAGCTGATTTTAGCCAGGGCAGCACCAGGGCTTGAAATGAGGAGCGAACAAAACAAGGTTAACATTTATCGGAGTGGAGATTATACTCTGACCAGTTTGGTCTTGATGCGAGTTCTTTATTCTCTTCCCTTGAATTTCACCCAATCTGATTGAGCAGCCTGATTAATAATAATAATCCTTTTGTTTGATATCGCGCTTTTCCCATCTTCTTTCTAGACGTCTCAAAAGCGCTCCGCAGAACATACTGTAGAGTGAATTGACTGTATGCTTGTGGGCCAAACACGGCAGCCAATTGCACACAGCAGCGTCGCACAAACAGTCGTGGATGCAAATTACCAAAAAATTTTGGAGGGATTATTATCAGGCCTGTGAAGTAAGGAAAATTAGTAAAAAAAATTAAAAAATAAACTTAAATTTAAAATATATATATATTTTATAGCATAATTTTAAAAAAATAACAACAGTTCATAAATCTATGAGAAATTATTTCCATCAAAATATATTTTTTAAAAATGCGAGTTTCATCACAACGCTTTCTTCAAAATTGATTCCAAATCAATATATTTTATTAAAAAGGACAGCAAGCAAGCCTCTGTAAAATGAAAATCTTTATTAAATTAAAATATATATATACTCTCTGTGTGTGTATATATATATACATACTGTGTGTATATATAATTGCTTAGGCCCAAATGTGTAGAATGGTCATACTATAACTGTAAATTAACTGAAGGCAGCAGTTCCCCTTAAAGTATCAATTGCAACAAGAGGAAGAATACTAGCCAGTTAAGAATCTGGTACTATACAAACTTCTTGCAGCAGTGAAATGGTGAGAATGAGCCAAAACGGTGAATATTTCTGATCTCCAGATATGAAATAATTTCAAAAAATAACATTTGTGACGTTAGCAAAGGAGTGATAAACCCAGAATCCTGATTTATGGATTGAGATCAATAAAGTTGTTAATATCCTACTCTCTGTGCATTGTGATTTTTTTAAAAAATTTGCAATGATGACCTGATTGTCTGTCTGTTTGACTCAAGTTGAATAAAACATTGTCCACAGAAATGTCATTGGATGTACTGTATCTAATTCGGCCTGACTGAATTATTAACACATTCCATTTTGATACTTGCTATGATTGTTGCAGACTTGCTTGTATGAAGATGGGGTATGTTTTTTGCAGAAATTTTACCGCAGAAAGAAGATGTGAATGTAAAATTGGTAATGTTAGACCAAGAAATAAATATATTTTTTAAATGGTCTTGAACAAGCAACATTGGCAACTTGGAGTAGGAATGAAAAATCTCCAAGGAGCCAATTTATTTTTACACAAACACCGTGCTGCATATTTGTGTGTCTCATTCAACATTTGTAACTTGTCGTAACTTTTCTGACCTCCTCGGAATGAGTGGTGAACATTAAACCTGGATTGAGGCACATTAACTGTAAAGCAACATTCTCCTTGTCTGATATCCACTTACAATACTTTCTTAATCACACTTGTCTAATTTTTATGGTGTGGAGTGATTTTCAAACAGCTCTCCGAAATAATAAAGCAACATGACAAAGAATTTGTTGTGGAAATCTAGAATTTGGCACCAGTGGTATTGTACTGCGAAACATGATCAGGAAAAGCTCCTGATTCACATGAGTAAGACTCACCCAATAATGCATTGGTGTAATATTCTGCTGTTACAAATATTATCTATTAATAAATACCTTGAAACCTGAAATTGTGTTTGAAATTCATCACAGAGGTGGAAGGATCTGCCTTTAGGTTGGACTGATGCAACTCCTTTTCACCTCATTCCTGTAGTTAGTTAAGAATCAGTTTGGTTGTTTTTTTGCTGATATCAACTGTCTAGGCTCACACATGAAGAATGGCAAGTACTGGTGAGTTTGGAAATGACTGCAGAAATATACCCCACTAAATAGTCAGTAATTTAAGGGGAGAAGAGGAAATTGGCATAAAAAGAAAAGGGGGAAATGCTTAGCACAAGTTGTTTAGAATAGTTGGTAAAAGGCTACAAAAAACATTGTTGTATGCTGCAGTAAAACACGTTGTCTAATTTTGATACCGTAATTAATCACAATTTAATGTCAAACATTGTTTTCCTGATCAGTGAATAAATGTAAGCAGTTCTTGTTGAACTATGTACATTTTGCAAATATCATCAATTAAATTGCCTATTTTAATGAGTACATATTTTGAGAAGGTCAACAGAGCAAGCTACTGCATTAGCTGTTTGATCCTGTGCATTAACACGTACAGTCATGCTTTCTTGGAAATTAACCTTGTAAACATAGTGTGTGTACGTGATGGGGTAGAAAATATCCATCAGTGCGAATCACTGCAAGCGCCAGAGTCAAGTACCTTATTTAATGCTCAGCAAGACTGATGGAGGGAACAAATCGGTACAAATTATATTTATTGTTCACTCACTGTCTTATTAGTTGCAATTTTATCAATCTAACTGCTAAGTATTACTTCTTTTTTCTAATAAGGGAGCCAATTTAAAAAGTACAAAAACACTAAGTGCAAAATACGTCTCACAGGCTTCTATTCTAATCCAGACCAACAAATTTCCCAGCCCTGCCAAATAGACAAGGGCCTTGAAGAATCATTTCAGTGACTAGTAAACATTGATCCACAACGCAAAACGACCTTGATATTGGCAATCCTATTTGCCAATATCAGGGAGGGGGGAAGAGAAGGTGAAATAGAGAGGTGAGAGAGAGAGACCTTTCTAAAGTCAGAGATGCACTCACAAAGAGAGAGACAGAGATCCTTCTTCAGCCTGAGATACAGAGACTTCTACAGCCCGTGATAAACTTACACAGAGAGAGAGATCTGCAGATCCTGGCAGCCAATGCTCCCAAACTTACTAGCTAGGCTGCGGAGAAGCAACAATAAATTCATGTTACTGTATTTACCTTAATCCTAAGAGAGAAGCGTTGTCGCTGGTTGATTGGGGCATCGCTACTGGGTCCTATACGCTAGCGCAAAGCAACATCGGGGCTGGTTGATGCAACTGGGTCCTAGCGCTAAGTGTTAGTGTTAAAACCCGTGGATAAGCAGGAGTTATAAGCCGTGGTTTGCAAGGGTTGTCGCATTTAGCAAACCGTGGATGCGTGAGTTTTGTAGTTGATGAGGCTGCGGTTGAGGTGGGGTACCTGTATTCATCAATAAAATTTGGTTGTTAGGGATGTCCCTGTGAAAATGAGGAGTTGAGGAACATTCTGGGAGCTTTTCTCTGTGTGTGGTTCAGCTACAGCAGATGGTGGAGTATTTAAAACTGTCACTTGATGCCAACATTTGTTAATGGTCCTTTTGGCTACATCAATATCCATCATTTTGATGAGGACTAAATGCCATTCAAAAACTATCTCACAAAGATTCTGCTTCATCTACATGATTTGGTCTTGAATTTTGCAAATCATCATACCTTCTAAAACAAACCAAACATGTGGCCTTTCCTGATGATCTTCTGTATATATTTGCTATATATCGAAGCCATAAATAATGTGACATTTTACCTTTTTCTAACACTGTATAGTTGACAAATTCTGTTTTTGTTAGTGTAGTACTCTTCCACTTTATATTACTGTTGGTGATGATTTTGTAAGTATAATGGTATACTTTGTGGTATTTTGAGGTTTAAGTGGTACCTCACTGTGCTGCAAAAGCAAAAATTCAGTACTGTACTTAGGTAAGCCTGTTATCAACTCTTGCCCCCGTTTTAATGTATACAGTAATTCAAACATCCGTGAATGAGACTTGCAGTAAATTATTTAGAAGGTAGGTACAATGTTGCAAGTTCATCTGATAAAGGTCACTGCTTGATATTGTGATACAGAAAGCCTGTGTCTATTTTAGGCGTTTACTGTACATTTCTCCCAAGAAAAGAGTGAAATGCTGTCATCTCATGCTACCCATCAGCGGGTCACTTCCTACCATCAGTGTAAGCAGAAATAAGGACTAGCTTTAACTCTGTGAGTACTGAACTGAAGCCTTTTGCAGACTAGTGTAACTTGTTTTTTTTTACATATTTAATATATTTAACAATTTAATGGCGGATTCTGAAAAGTTGTCATTCGAAACCTGTTATTCAGTAGTTTTTTTTTTGTTTTAAATGCTTTTTTATACGTGGGCATACATTACGTTGCTTTGCGCCAAGCCAGTGTCTGGAACACACTCTTGACTTCCTAAGACTTTTAAAAACAAGCTTTTCAGGAAGGATGAGGTCAAACAGATGAAGAGATTTCATCATTCATACTTTTCCTGTAAAACACACCATGACTGGTGATCAAGGCTACAGAAGGGAAAGAAACAAATTAATTGCAGCAGTGTCATTTTTATCGCCACTCTTAGTTGAACCCATACCGTAAAACTATCCTAATGAATTGACCCGTGATGAGATATTTGGGTTGTCCATGTATCAAGTCTTGACATTGTTTCATACTAGATAAATACAAATCTTGACAAATACAAGATGAAGCTATAGTTGCCCTCCAGTTTTGGAGCATTAGAGAATGTTTCTTGAGAAGATCATTATGCCTTGGAAAATATATAGATATGTGGAATTGAAAGGAGCTGGAAAAACTGAGGCCCGTCAAGTTCTAAGAGAACCCCCTCTATCCCGTCCACCAACCCCACAAAATACCACCAACTATCTTTTATGATGCTGTCCCCCCAAAAAGTGGGACCAAAAACTGAGAGAAAACAAGAAAACGGCCAGGTCAGAGGGGTGGGGGGGTGGGGAGAAACTATTTTCCCAATTCCTGAAGATAGCCAAGGTGTGAGCCCCAGAAAGGATCCAAATCATCATAAACATAGGACCATTATTAAATATCCCTTTTGCTCTGGTATATTGCACTGGGTATCAAAACAGCAAATTAAGATCCAAGTCTGTAGCCGCTGATTCCTTCCTTAAGAAATCTATATTTTTCCTGAAAAAGTGAATGATATTTTCACAAATGATATTTTACGGTGAGCATGAGCACGGATCAGTAATTATTAATTTAATGAAGTAGTCTGTAACTTGTTCAGTTGATCTTCTGTTTGGAGTCCGTTTGTTAGAGTTAGTGTGGGAATTCCAAAAGTACAACTGCTCTTTTGTACTCTAGTGGGGTTGAAAACTAGATTGCATCATTAATTGGTTGTCTTGTGTATTACCTGTGCACTTGCCCTAATCAGATATTTTATAAGATTAGGCACATCTTTTGATCTCATTTGCCTGCCTTTTCACTATATTCATTAATTAATAATCCCTTGTCATATATTCTATATTCTATCTATCTTCCTTTTTAAACTCCCAGATTGACTGGTATCTAGATTTTTAACACTTAGCATTTTGTCTTTGATATAAATATTACATCGATGGGGGAAACTTTTTTTATTATGGAGCTAAAGATTCTCAAACTCAAACCCCTTTGCCATTGATCTTGTGAATAATAGAAATAGAATGTATCTATCTTATTCTCTCACTCAAGATGGTGTTTTAATCATTTCATTTGGCATAGTAGAAATGAGTTTTAATTTCTTAAAATAGTTGTATCAGTTTCCAGATTAATGCTTTTAGCAGTCAAATTCTGACGTCTATTTTATTTCTGATTGAATGTATTAAACCTTTATTAATTCTGTAACATAAAATGTCTGGCATGAACTGTTGGACAGTTGTGATGATTTTTGTTCATTTTCTCTATTACTTTCTTGTATGTGTATCTTTTCAAGGAGAATGGAACTATCACTAGCAGAGTTTCTTATGTTTACATATTTTCATTTTACAAATATCCATTTTTGTTTCACTGTTTCAGGCTATTTGAGAGCATTTTGCAACCTCATCGTTTAGATGCTATAAGATGTACTGTGCATTTATTTGAATTTTAGTCAATCTTTTCCTATTTATTTTAAAAAAGCTCAAACGTATTGAAAGTTTGTGTCATTTTTTTCCAGGCTTTACTGCTATTACAGCCACCAATCCCATCTGGCTGATAAAGACCCGTTTGCAACTAGATGCAAGGTAAACGTATTTTAAATTTAACGGCAGCAAGGCAAAGTCAGATACTTTTGTGCCCGAAACACAGGAGCACAATTGAGCACAGCAATGTCTCACGCAGAGTTGTGGATTGAGTGACTCCCATTTTTATGTCCTAGAATAATAATGCCAAAATTTTACTTTATTTTATTGTAAAATGCTATTGGGTGGTTTTTTGAAAATGTATCTGTAAATAGTGAATCCCACAGGTACCCATGAGGGCAGAACCCCACTGATCTCCTGCCAAGTACCAGAAGCCAGCCATCTTTGGCCACAGTGGAGTTTCACAAAGGTAGAAGCTGAAATTATTTTGGAACCGAGTTCCAAAGGTGCAGGACACACCCACCGTGGACGCGTAGGATTTACTATAAATATAAATTCTAGTCACAAGTTATGTACGGCCGTATTCTGTACGCATGAAGTTCCCATTTATTGTCCTTTAATGGTCTGTTTTCTGTTTGATGGTAGGATCCGAGGCGAAAGACAATTGAATGCATTTGAATGTATCCAAAAAGTTTATCGCACTGATGGTATTCGAGGCTTCTACAGGGGAATGTCCGCTTCATACGCAGGCATCTCTGAGACTGTGATTCACTTTGTAATTTATGAAAGCATAAAGCGAAAACTTGTGCAATCAAAATCAGCTTCAAACATGGACTCCGAAGAAGATACTGTAAAAGATGCCTCTGACTTTCTTGGCTTGATGCTAGCTGCTGCCACATCGAAGACATGTGCCACCACTATGGCGTATCCACATGGTTAGTACCTTATGCTCACCTGAATCATTCCACTCGTTGATTGTCTTCAATAGTAATAATAATAGGTTACGTGAAACATTATAAAATGCTGTTTCAATCATCCCTTGCAACTGAGTTTCCTGCTGATTCCATTCAGGAATCCTGTAGCTCAGTGGTTAGAGCACTAGCCTTACAAGCGTGAGACCTGTGTTCGAATCCAGGCAGGTCAGAATGAAACCTTGGGCAAGTTTCCTCACTCCACGCGCCTAATAAGAATCCTTCCAAAAAAAAATTATAATTGATCATTTTAATCCACGACTGTTTGTGGGATACTGCTGTGCGCAATTGGCTGCTGCATTTCGCCCACAAGTAAACAGTTAATTCACTTTACAGTATATTCTGTGAAGCGCTTTGAGAAGACGTGAAAAGCACTATATCAAATGCAAGGATTATTATTATTATGTTCCTTTAAACTGATGGTTATATTCAGAATCTAGTTTATTTAATGACCACAGACCAGATAGTTCTGGATCCAATTTCTGATCTCTGTGGGGTTGGCAAATCTCAAAAGGATTGCAGTAAGGCAAAAAAAAGGTTAAGAATGGGGAGATGTTAGCCAGGGCTCTCACTTCTGATATCTGTTATGTTATACCTCTGAGAAAGTTTATGTGTCGGCTCCAGAGAAATATCGAATTGAGTCTTGCCTGTGATGTCTCATGTGCTAACACTCACAATCTAAGCTGATGTCTTGAACAAAATGCCACAGGGTCCCTTGTACTAAAGGAACTGTCTCACCAGGGCCTTTGTTAGAAAACGCAGACGAAAGCACGTATGTGGGTTGAAAATTTCAAAATAATTGGGTCAGGTGGGCGTCTGATTTTACAAAAAGGAATAGTTGAAGCGCGAGAGAATGCTGTGGTAAAATGTCACAATATTATCCTTTTGGCTCTTATTGAGCAACTGCATAATGATTTGAAATAAAAAATCTACAATTTGAAAATATGGTTATAATTAAAATTGACAATTGATAAGTATGTATCTTTAGTTTTTCCATTGTGTTTAAATTCTTAAAACCCCCAATGTTGCTTCTTGCATCTGATTATCCAGAGATAAATGATACAGTGTAAATTGCAGAACTTTAATTTGACTTAAGTCACTGAGCACGGCCTTTCACTGCAAGGTTCAAATCTAGCCAGACTAATGGAAAGAAAGCCTCCATTGATTTTTGAGAAAGCCCATGTGAAGTATTCTTGGCAATGTTATTTAAACTGTATATAGTAAAAGCCCGTTTATCCATGACCTAATCAACCGTAAGTTCCGTATAATCGGCACCTCAAAATAAAAAGGTCCCCATTCGATTAATCGGAATTTATCCGGCACAATGTATTACTTTTTATATTTAAAAAAATTGTGTTTTCGGCCGAATATCTGGCGCGCGTTTAACTGGCATTGCCCGGGTCCCGAGGGTGCCGGATAAATGGGCTTTTACTGTATTATATTGTGCAACTTGCCGTATTTTTTTTCTAATCGAGAGTTTCAAATCTGTTTTTTTATGCAGAGGTTATACGAACTAGACTACGAGAAGAAGGCACAAAATACAAATCTTTTTTCCAGACGTTTTCATTAGTACTAAATGAAGAAGGTTTCAGATCACTTTACCGTGGTCTTATCACTCATCTGGCGAGGCAGATTCCCAATACCGCAATCATGATGGCCACCTATGAGCTTGTAGTCTACCTGCTCGATGGATAATGAAAATGCTGTCACAATGTGAGAAGATGGGAGACCAAAGGATTTCACTGGACCAGCAAATCCCAAATAGACTTTGGCGCTGAGAGATAAATCAGTTGTGAATAAATAAGCTGCTGTTCGTAAGATCAGGAATGTTTGATCCCTGAGGAAAGCCTGTTCTGATCTGGGGGCCATGTTCAGTCTTTTTTGGAAATAATAAAACAGAGAGCGAAATCACTTTGAGGGGAGCACTTGAACAAATGGTTTATGTTTTAAATTATCTTGGTTCAATGGTTTATGAGTTCTGTAATTCACTATAGTTTCAGGGCTATGAAAGTTAATATCGTTTGGAGGGAATTCAATGCTTTTGAATACTCCTGAGCATTGTTATGTGAACACTAATGTTTTTTTCGCCCCAATTCTAATTGAAATTTCTTATCTGGAAAACTCCACTTTTACTGATCTGCATCAAACTCCAGTAATGTAACAATCAATTTAAGTCGTAGAGCGGGATCATCCTATGTCACCTTTTAGAATGAAATGAATCGTTCAGATCTTAAAGCATTGAACTCCGTAGAATACAACATCACAGTGCTCAATTACTGAGTTTATTTTACAATTGGGAATAAACAAAATGCATTTCACACTAATGCATTGCTTCAATTCTTGGGATAAGACCTAACAAACAACAGTCAATATAATTTCCCAATGTAATCACTTTCAGTATTACAGTAGAAGCCCGTTTACCCGGCACCTGAGGGACCTGGCCGATGCCGGTTAAAGCTCCTGCTGGATATTCGGGCGGCCCGCAGCCGAAAACCCACTAAAAAAAAATTAAAGTTATTTTAACACACACCATACACACCAGACCAGGTAATGGCAGATAGTGGCAGAGTATTGAGTTGGTGCTTGTTGTTGGGGCTGCTCTCTTGCGCTTCTCACCTTTGCTGGTTGGGGTTTGCAGTTCAGCGATTTTTTTTTTGAATGGGGGGGCGCCAGGCAGGTGAAAAAAATGGCAGCGTTATTTTAAAGTTGCACGACTTTACTAACTGCAAGCCGAAGCCCTAGACTACTAGCGGCAAACCGAAATACTGCACCTGCGTGACAATGTGGGTTATCGGCTAGTGTTATCGGCTTGCCGCTAATTTGACTTTGAAGTCATACGTGCTCCGTTTTTTTCACCTGCTTGGCGTGCTCCATTTTGGGGGGAGTCGCTGGACTGTAAACCTCAATCGCAGCATTACGGCTTCAAGCGCAGCATCTACCAGTGGGGGTTGGGGGAGCAGGAGAGTAGTTTTGACGGTGAGTGCCAATGCAATATTCTGTTATTATGTTATCATTTATGCATTTGCAAATGCTCCTTGCTTTTGTTCCGGATAAGTTCTGGTTTATCGAATGGGGACTTTTTTGGGGGCATGCCAGTTATACGGAAGTGCCAGTGCATCGAGTCACGCATAAACGGGCTTCTACTGTAAATCTATTGTGCACCAATCTCTTTAATACTAATTAACACTGCAGTGTCAGTTACAGTTTCTAAAGTACATCTTTCTTGCTGATTACTGAAAATGCACCGAATTAGTATGTTCAGACTCCTGAAACATGGAAGTGGAAGATAATTTTAAATGGTTTTGTTAATTGTTCCCCTCAAAAGCTCCAGTGTGCTTTTTGAGGCATATACAGGCTGTATTAAGATCTGTGTAATAAGTAGAAAAATCTGTTGCAAGAATGATGACAGTTTGATGCTAACTAATGGTTGTACAATCAGCCTACGAGTGCCTACAAAAAGGATACTGATATTTTACAAGTGAAGCAGTTTGGGGAAAAATAATCCAGTGTATGTTACAAATGTGAATTTTATGCTGAAGCTAGTGGCTTTGTTTAGAACATTTCCTCAAGCACTTTGTGGCCTTTCTACCTTGTGGATTTTGTTTTTGTACCAATGGTTTCAATTCATAAAAAAAATTAAATAGTATTGAACAGGAAATATACTTTATACAGCTTTCAAGCAATAGCCCTGATCCTGTGAGTTTCCACACAAGGCAGGACTAAACATGTGAGAGAGTTCATTATTCAGTGTAAAAGTGCATCCAGAGTCATGAACTGTATTGTTTTAATTGATATATTTTCAGATTTTGTTACTACAATGGTATGATATTAATTATTTACAGCTTTCATTCTTTGCATTTGTTGAAACCTGCTGAACAAAATGTTTACTTTGTTTTGTTTTCTGAAATATTGCTTTGCCTTGGTACCCTCAGATTATAATGTTGAATTCAGACTTGCATTTACAATGGGAAAGTTTTCTTTGTCTTTCCACACTCTGGTTGAGATGCAAGTTGTTGAGGAAGTTAAGGAAGATTGGACAGTGAGCTTTTTGCTTTCCCACACTACTATGCATCAAATCAATTTGGCTCAAATAATTGGACTTTCGGGTAACTGGACGGTGAAAACCAAAGTATTATATTGACCATGGACATTTTGACAATGTTAATAAAATTTCAATGAATTTCTGGTGAATAGGGGTGCACTGTAACAAAACAAATTAATAACTGAAGGGTGTGTCACACGACATTTGTTTACATCTCTCTAAAAAATCATTCACCTTACAGTTAATAGTGCATTTGGTATTAGTGCATTTAGCACATTGTAGTAAGACAGCCAATTCTTATAGAAAACAAAACTGCAGTGGAGTGAGTATTAATGTGATTTTACAGTTTAGTTAGCCATACTGAATATCCAAAATGCGCAAAACTCGTAATGAGCCATAAACAGCTCATTCTTTTTATTCTTGAAAAAAATGAAGTGGTTATTTCACACGACTGAGCGTGTCATATCCCAGAAGAAATTCATCTGCATCTAGGCTGGGATTATGCAGCTTCATAATTGATCCCAAAGCATTGGACATTTAAGTTTGCAATGATGCCAATAATGAAATCATTCTTGGCTGGTCACTCAAACTTGTGACTTAATTTGATATCCTGCTTGATATCCTGAAGTGAGTATGCTGATAACATAAAAGTCTGCAATAACATTGCTGTTCAATTCCAGTCCGAATGTATTCTTGATACTTTTTGCGTTATGCATCCTTGGACGCAAACAATGTATGTACGTACGTACTCCGTTAGAGATCATTCACTCTTTAAAGTTTCACTGCTTTGGATGTTTCTGCGTTGCGAAGGATTAAAAATTTAACTTCAGCAAATGCTACTGCAATTTCATTAGTAAACATTGTACTGTATGTGGTTAATATTGCATGCTTGGATAACTGACTATATTGTCCTATGAGGGAAAATAAGTATTCAAAAGAAAATGTATTCAGAATTTTGTGCCTAGATCCTTTATGCAACAACATTCACTCTGGCTTAGCAATATTTACTCTGTTTTGGCTTGAAGAAGAGCTTGGAATTTGTATCCACTTGGCTCTGGTACGGATATTCCAGAATTGATGTCAATAACAATTCAGGATCGAGGTGAATTGTACATGGGGAAGAACTTATTGTACAGTGCCTAAATTACTATTCTCTAGTGCCTGAACGCCATTCTGAATTTGGTCTGAGAACAGTGAAGTGCTGATGTTTGTTACTAAGTAATGTCCCCTACAATTTGATCCAGTTTAACTCGAGTACATGAATGTTAATATAGATTTTGTTTTGATCAGTTGATTTGTTTCATTCAGAATAATTGTGACAGTAATTTACAAGCAAGTTAGACTGTTAAACAATTAAGAATTCTCTCATGTTCACAAAAAAGTCATTATTTTTGCAATCATCAATATTTTTTCAGAGAAATGTCACTTGGTTTTGGTGGGGGAGGAGGTGGCAGAGGAAGAAAAATTATTTTAGGCTTAAAGGGGCAGCTGGTCCATTCAGAGTTCAATCCAGTTCACTGTCCAGGATTTGCTTCTGTTGAAATGTTATCTATTCTTAGCATAAAGGTGTAATGGATTTGCTATGGACACTAAGTGGAGGGTGAGGATGGCCAACAAATGTATTTTGCAGACTCACTGGAGGATGATTGAAAGACACGTTAAGATTTTTGTTTGCGCACATTACTTTTTTTTGCTAATTTATCAAATGTTTGGAAGATTAAAACATCTAAGCAAAAATTTCTGACTCATCCTGGTGTGGAGCTTCTCCAGGACCTTGTGCAAGTTCCCCTTCATCCCGTCTGAGTTTGGACACTGTGAGTGTCAGGAGTCCAATTCAACTGATTTGCGTGTGAGGAGTTCTACCATTCTTAACCTTTTCCTCGTTTGGTATCTATACCTGTACATCAAGAAGCTTTGACCAGTTTCTGATCTTGGCCACTTGTGTAGCCCAGTACATGGGCTAGGTATAGCACCCCAGCCTATTCTTTCTTTGGCTCAATACCTCACAGCTTGGTGAATCTGCCCTCTATATCACTAAGAGAAAATGCCCAATCTGAAGAAACTTATCAGCAAGAATAGACATCACTTGGTTTGAAAAGTGCCTTTGTTGGCAAAGTGGGGGAATTATAAATTACTTTAAATATCTGAATATTGAAATCCATATATTGTGTGGTTTCCATTTTTATTTAACTTGGCTATCTAAATTGGAGGAACGTTGCAAATTATTAAGCTACTTTTAGGAGAACCTTGACAGGTGACTTTCTTACAATAATGTCCACAATAAGTCTTGCTTTAGATGAAATGTTAAAATGACATCAGTTTATTAATATGCTTCATTTATAAAGCTTCCTGTGTCAGATAATTTCACTAAATGTTTACAAGGTGAAGGTTTCCATTGTTTAAGGGAACTCTTACAAGGTATTTATACAATTTATTCATCAAATTGTGAATGCTGATTCACTGCTTATGTGGTTAGTAAACAGAATGCTTTTTTGACGCTACAATGACTTGAAACTGGATACCGGACCTTAATGGGGTTTACAACAACTATTTAAAAACGTTTTCACAATCAAAGTCTTTTGGTCAAGGTGGTATATCCAAACTGTTTAATGGTGAATACAATTGTTCTTTTGTTTCCCTTAATCTTTTTTTAATGTAGTTAATCATTTGTTTTGATGAACTTGTATATTTTTTTAACAAAAAATGGTTTACTATTGGACCTCAAGAACCAGTCACTCAAAGTCGAGGCAATTCAAAGACAAGGCAACTAATTATAATTGCTGAGACATGTACTCTGAAAAGATGTGACTGTGCAATCAATTTGAAAAGTGCCCTTGTCGGCAAACCGCTGCTGAAACTATGAAGATCATTTGGTCAGATCAAATGTTATCACATTGGCTACTTTGAGTGTAATTGTGAAATTGTGACAATGATAGGATAGCTTAGTGGCTAATGTCTGGAGACATAGACTTCCAGTTGAAAACTCTGGTTCAAATCGCAGTTTTTATGATTGATTATGTTTTTGTCCCCATTGGGTATTTCTTGCCTGTGATGAGCGTGGCTACCAAATTAAGATGTAGGCAATGGTTGTAAGTTCTATTCCAGATGTGGCAAAATGCAACCCACTATATAGAAGTCGCCGAATCACAGATTGTTGATCACACAGCACCAGTGGAATTCTATCCCAACATTGTGCTGCTCAACTGAATGGGAAGGTTTTGCAATTGGGTGAAATCAAGCTTGATGTGAACAAAGGAAGCTTGAACTAATTGTATTTCCTTGTCCAAGATTGTCTCAATTGCATGTCAGGTAAAATATAAAGGTTGAGCTAATTTTTGCCAACTTTTTTTTAATCTCAAGCCATTGTCAGGAATGGCTTTAAATTATATGAAAGGAAATGAATGCATCAAACAGCTCATTGAAGGCCAAATCCATGTCCTATTTTTTTCTCTTATTAGAATTTACAGTTAAATCTTTTACAGCCTTTGGAAAACTTGTTTTTCCATATTGTTTCAACATGATTGATATGATAGATTTCCGAATGTCTGTAGAATGGTCAAATACTTTTTGAGGATCAATGCACATGAGGCATATTTTTGCTGTAAAGGATTTTCACAGTGCAATATTGAATGTTTCGGTATGACTATTGCAAAACAATTCTTAATATGTATGTAATACTCAAAACATTTTGTGAATTGAGAGTAATTATCTTTTAGACTTCTATTTGGATGACGTTTCTTTAATGGAGATTGTACTGGTTTTATGGGCCTAATATTGATTTAAGATTATTATTGAGTACTAAATGGAATTTCACATAGCCATTTTATAACATCAGAACCTGCACAGAAAAATGTCATTGCCAGACTACAGAGCCTATAAGTAATCTGATGAATATAAATATTGAATACAACCAAAATAAAATGTACCAATTTTATTCAGTTTCACTCATTTTGCCACAGTACGCAAGAGCAAAAATAGATTTCTATAGCAATGACTTTTTAAAACTTTGGTTACATAAATTTGGACTTAATGAAAGAGTTTTGTCTTTTCTATAAAGCACCAAGTCCTGTTTCAGTGTTTGTTCATATATTAAGTATACAATAGCAAGTAGAAAGAGCTTACACAAGTAGAGACCTTACATTTGAGAGCTTACACGAATAGAAAGCTTACACCTTTAAGCATGCAAACCCCTTTAATAATTGAGGGCAAGACCAAAATCTATTAAACGCACAGTACATTTCAATCAATTGTTTCAACATTATAAAATCTTTGGAAACTTCCAAGCAGTGGATGGAATATTCTGTTATTTATAACACATGGTGGGGGGAAAACTCATTGTTTTGCAGCTTTATTACTGGTGCAACTGTTAGCCTAAGTATTCTAAATATTAACATTCGCTTTCCTG
Organism: Hydrolagus colliei; assembly: GCA_035084275.1. Lineage (NCBI taxonomy): Eukaryota > Metazoa > Chordata > Chondrichthyes > Chimaeriformes > Chimaeridae > Hydrolagus > Hydrolagus colliei. The sequence goes on along the minus strand of CM068751.1, from coordinate 7,111,885 downwards.
CCCCAGTTGCAACCTCCCTACAAATTTGCTCGTTGGGGTTTTGTATGCAGGTAAAGTTTACGTCCACAATATGCATCAGATCCAGGGGGAAAACAATCCTTTTTATCTGATTAAATATGTTGAGTGTTGAATCGTGTGAGTGGTCTATATGTGTTTGTAGCTTTTTATATAATATATATAGTTGATGTAGGGATAGCAAAAGACTGAAGGACCGAAATGGTTTATGTCTTGCTGTATCACTTGCTTAGACCTATTACATTTTTCTTTGCATAATGAGATACCTCCAGCTGTGAGGGCTTACCATTTTTGAGTCACCCAGAAGATTTCAACATGCAAAAACAGGCTCCCAAGTTCCTCAACGCCTCGATTTAAAAAAAAAAATCTGCAAAGCAGTTATTCGTATTATGCATATTATAGCTTTGAAGTATTGGAACCCATTACAGCAATGTGACCCGAGTGGAAGAATTTATTACTAATTTGGCAGCTTGCATTGATGCACTAATAAAACCAAACAGAACTAATTTTCATTTCTTTGACTATATAGCAGTTGCTACTTTATGAATATTTTGTGAATGTTGTGAAATGTGAATAAAATTGAAAATATATGCTGTGTGAATGTGTTTTTCTTTTTGTCCATGAATATATGTGTGTTTGTATATATATATACAGTAAAGTTAAATAAATATTTCTACTCATTTCCAGAATGCTGCAACCACTTTACAACAAATGTATTCAAGGCTGATTTTGTTCAGAAGCACACAAGTGTACTCCACACTTTGAATTATAAAATGTAGTGATAATGCTATTGCATGCAATAGAGACTTGAACTTCATCCAGATATGGACATATTTCTGAATTCGTGCCAGATTTTGAATTTATCTCTGGAATACTTTAATGCCAATCTTGCAATTGTCAAATGCTTTAGGATTGCCTCCCGATGTGAATGGTGGTGTGTAAGTCTAAATTGTATCGTACCAAATGCAAAGATTATTATTCTCCACACATGGATAAATATCAGAACTGTCATTTGACTGTCAAATCTAGATTGCAGGGAATCGATCCTTTTTGAAGACCTTACTCTTTGACTTTTCCTCTTGGTCACTTCCCCTCTCTCCCGAGCTCCGCAAACTAAACACCTGAACGAAGCACTTCTTAACAGTTGAATTTGTGCAATACAAACAATAATTAATTGGTCATTTCAATCCATCACTGTTTGTGGGTCGCTGCTGTGTGCAATTGGCTGCTGTGTTTCACCCACAAATATACAGTCAATTTACTTCACAGTATATTCTGTGAAGAGCTTTGAGACGTCTGGAAGACATGAAAAGCACTATATCAAATGCAAGGATTATTATTATTAAACTCTGCCACTGTTAAACACTCCAGAGTTACTACCCTCTGTAGTAAAGGCCGTTATATAAATGCAAGTTGAAAAATCTCTGCTATCAGTTATGTGATAGGAAAGTGATACTCAAAACCGTGAGGATAAACTTCAAAACTCAATTGCAGACGGAATTATTAAAAATTATTCACTCTCACTGCTGTGGTGGCGAGACAATATGGAAGACCCATTCTAGAGTTCTTGTGATATTTGAAGCCATGAAGAAATGAGATGCAGTAGAATACTGTATTGGGACAGGGGCATCAAATCAAATTTTTGATAAAAATGTCATTGTATGCAGAGTGGAGGTGTATTGAGACAAAATTAAGCCTTTAATTGATAGCATCACACACAAGTTTAATTTTTATAAATAACTGGCTGTGAGAGCGTGATTTGTTTTAATGATTCTGTCTGCAATTGAATTTTAATATTGATCCTCATGGTTTTGTGCGGACCTACAAATGCGCGCCATTGCGGTATAAAAGCAGACAGTGGAAATCGAACACACCACACAGACCTGCAGGAACTCAGCCACCAAAGCAATCTACTTTTAAGAGTGGAGTTCTCATGGGTCTTTGTGAAGTGCTCACAAATCCATTGAGTCCATCGGAAAACTTAGTGAGAAATCTCGTTTGAAATAATTGCCAATATTTTGCTTTTCAAAAAATATATAATAGACTGGTTTCTAAGGAGACTTGATACAGTTGATAGTACTAATAATAATACAGTACTTGCATTTGGTATAGTGCCTTATGTCACCGAGACGTCTCAAAGCGCTTCACAAGCGATATACTGGCGTGGAGGGCGCTATATAAATCGAAGTTGTTGTTACTATGAAGTGGGTTGTTTATATTTTGGGGGAAATGTGGCAGACAGTTAGCGCCCACAGTAATAATAATTATACTTGCTTTTGATAGAGCGCCTTTTCACGTCTTCGAGAGTCTCAAAGCACTTCTCAGAATATACCTAGAAGTCTACTGCCTATATTTTGCGGGTGAAATATGGCAGCAGTATCCCACAGACAGCCGTGAAGTGAGTGCCCAATTTTATTTGGATGTATGTCGTCCAGGATACCAAGAGAAACTCAACTTATCTTTTCGACTAGTTGCCATGAATAACAAAATCAATCCCTGCAAAACGTTCAGTAAATATTCCTGTGCTGTTACCATTTGTGGCTGGTCGGGTAAAGTGTCTTTACCATGTTTGACCACATGGTGGAGGCAGAGGGACTGTTTTGCAGAGCATGACATGATTTGTTCGCATCATGTTTAGGTGGTGGAGCTGTCTGTTGCAAATGGTAATGGACAGGCAGCCTTTAACTTGTGTTCATGGGTGCTGTACATATATATATATGTGCTTAGTTCTGTGTTGCCTAATTCGGGGACAAACCTGAAATGCCCATGTAAATAAAATGGGATAAAGTTCACGTTGATAACGTTCAGAGGGAATATAGAGATAACACACCTAAATTAGACATAAAAATAATAACCCTTGCATTTGATATAGCGCTTTTCACGTCTTCTAGACGTCTCAAAGGGCTTCACAGATTATACTGTAAAATTAATTGACTATACTTGTGGGTGAAACATGGTAGCCAATTACACACAGCAGTGTCCCACAAACAATCATGGATTGAAATGTTCAATTTATGTTTTTTTGAGGGATTATTATTAGGCGTGTGGAGTAAGGAAACTTGCCCAAGGTTTCGCCCTGACCTGCCTGGATTCGACGCATGTCTCACACTTGAGTGCTCTAACCACTGAGCTACAGGACTCCACAGAACATGCGTTCTATTAATGTCAGAACTCCGTCACCATCCTTCACAGCATCCAAACCCACAGAATTCCATGTATCCTCTCTGTACATGGAAATTCCCGCAAGATATTTATCGAAAGTGAAATATTTACTGGAATCAATTGTATGGATTCACATCCTCCCGACGTGAAAGGGAAAATTACAAATGTAATATTGTTGTTGTTGTATTTGGACAATAAGTATAAAAATAAAATATCCCTTGGGCCTTACTCTTAAAGGTGTTGACTGATACTGTTCTACAGTACCATAGGAGAGTATTTTCTTCTATAATAAAAACCATTGTCACTGCGAACATGCAGCAGGTCAGGCAGCATCTATGGAAAGAGGAAAGTGAATTAAAGTTTCAGGTTGTTCACCTTTCGTCAAGAGTATTCTGTTAGTCTAGTTTTAATTGGAGGCAGTCTATTCTATGTGGGGGGGGGAATCATAACTGAGCCTAAACCTATCGTCCATGTTCACACTTCAGCAACAGTGGGGTCAGATCCACTGAAAAATTGTCACAAACAGTAACTTCGGCCCTTGCCTTCTCCAGGCAAGGTTTCAGATGCGAACCAAGTCCTCCCACCGTGTGAGATCAGCTGTATTTCCACTGACCGAGGATCAAGCCCGGCATTTTTAGTTTTACACGAGCCTGATATCTTTAGATCCAGTGCCTTGGGACATCCTCCTGATGTAAAAGGTGCTATACAAGTGTAACTGTTGTTGATAGATTCACACTGGGATATCAATTTGACTGACAGCAATCAGCTTCACAAAATGTTTTTCGTTTGAAACATTGATGCGTTCAAAACCAGTTTAAAAGAGAGAAAAAAAATTAAGGGACCTGTAAACCATGTTACATTAGAACTGAGCAAAGCAAGTGTAAAAGAAAATCGTGTCAGGAATGATGTATAACAAACAGACTTTTAATCATTTCACTTTTTTTTAATCATAAGCAGGATGCAATGTTCTATTCGTGCAGATTGAAATGTGGTTAAATTGCCTTGTCTGTTTCAATGCAAATGTAGATGTGTGTGTGTTTTTCTTTTCAGATCCCAAGTATTTGCATATGAGAGGGTTTACAGTATTTTAATATGTATTTATTTCACCTCTTCCCCAGTGCTACTGCTCCCCATTTGTTTTCCCAAAGGAGGCATACGGATTAATGCTTTAGGCCCCTTCCCGCATTCAATGGTAATACAAGACTGGGTACACATCATTAATATTTCAGTGTTCCACACTGTGTTATAATTGTTTCACCAGGACTGAAGCAAATTCTCCGTGGGTATAAATGGAGAGAGAGCAGGAAGAAATTCAATCAGAAAAGATACATTTAAAACTGGGAAATACACAGCGGGTGAGGCTGGCTTGTTACTGCTTTAAGCATTTCTGGACCCATTGATGTTGAGTGGTTAATTTCACAATACTATGCAGATGATGTTCAATCTGTGTACTATACGAAAAATAAAATATGCATGTGGGAATTTCAGTTTAGCCCTTTTAAGCTTAATTAAAATGAACTAGAAATTACAATAAAATACATTTTACATTTACAATGTGCCTTTCATGTTGGAAGGATGTCTGAAAGCACATGATATTGTTGACTGGGCGCCTAAGCTGAGGGTGGAAGCCAGAGAGGGTGGGGGAGAGAAAGATTCAGTCAAAGCAAGTCTGGAGCCAGGGTTTAAACGTGGGGAAAGAGAGGGCACTGTGATGGATATTCTTGTCACTGGACAATGACCTGCTCTGAAATTAGCTCTTGAGTTAGCTTCAGCAGAGGGGAGGAAAAAATTTAACAAGCCCAATCACGATCCAAACCAACCTACAGAATTTGTTAGCCAATCATTTTTAGTCAGTTGAGAATAATAATAATCCTTGCATTTGATGTAGCGTATTTCACGTCTTCTAGACGTCGCAAAGCGCTTCACAGAGCATACTGTAAAGTGAATTGACTGTATATTTGTGGGCGAAACACGTTGTAAATTAATGTATATTTAAAAAATGATAACATGATGGGAAGTGGATGGAAAGGAGGCATTCAATAAGAGCACACAACATTACACATGACATAAGGCAGTCAGCAATAAGGGCAATAAGAAAAGATTACATTCGGGTTCTATTAAAAACAGTCTTTTTTTTCCAATTACTGTATATAGATTTTTTGAATTCCCCTATAGCCTACAAATTGGCAAATAGAGATGAAAAAGAATAATGTGCTCAATTCTAATGGAAATTGTACTGCTTATTTAACAAGGAAATAGTTTACTAATAATCCTTGGATTTGATATAGTGCTATTATTTGCTTATGTATATGTATATACAGTATGTGGGCGAGACGTGGCAGTCAATCGTGCAGAGCAGTGACCCACAAACTGTCGTGGATTGAAATGACTCATTTATAACTTTTTTTTAGGGATTATTATCAGGCATGTGGAGGAAGGAAACTTGCTCAAGATTTCCCCCTGACCTGCCAGGAATTGAACCCAGGTTTCTCACTTGGAAGGCGATTGCTCTAACCACTGAGCTTCAGGACTATAATTTGACTACAAGACGGTGTTATTTGAGAGTTCAATATATTTTCAGGCAAGCATCTGTCAGGAAATAAAATGTTGCAGTATACTTTCATATTGAAATTTTTTTCATATAATGTACATTAATTTATGACATGCTTCTTCCATTGAGCTACGTAATTGGTAATAAAAATTGCCACTGTTATTTGAAAGTTAACTATCTAGACTGTATAACATGAAGGATTCAAATGAGACTTCATGGCAAGATGTTCAATCAAGCAGTTTAATTGATATTCATAAATACCACATCTCCACGGGTTGTAACATCACCAGCACCACATGAGTAGTATTTTGTAATGTATTATCATACACTGAGCCCACCTTTGTATAATTATAATTATTATTGTACTATATAATATATATATGTGTGTGTATTTAGCATTTACTTGACAAATTGCTAAGTCTTGCTTTGAATATTTGAAGGAAATAAAATTCTGGGCAAATATCCCCAAACTGTGTTGTTAATATTTCAGACAAAATGATGTCAGACTATTTTTAAAACCTTCAATGCAGATATTATTCTAAAGTTATAAATTCCAAGAACATGTTTACTAATTGAAGTGTTCAGGTACCGGATGAAGCAATTGAATGACGTGGTATCCCAAACAGCGGCAGCTCACTTTAGCACTGGTTTTGTAATTCTTTAAGCTTGTTCGAAAGGTAAATTGCACTCGCTTGCCAAGGTTTGATTGGTGCTATGGTGCGACTTTAGGAGGAAGCAGGGAGACGCATTGGAAATGCATTGAAACAAACGGCGTTAGTTATTTCTACTGTGAGACACACAGAAGTTGGTTACACATTTCACAAATTGTTAGATTAACAGCAAATAAGACTTGACAACTTTTCAGCTCATAAATCTCCCTGACCTGCTCTGGTGTATGTGGCATTTTTCAGTGCACGAAAGATTTAATTGCAAATACAGTGCCATGAATGTACAAAAGGCAAAGGCAGTGAGTGTAGCATAGGTTAATAGGCTGATATTCAATGAATTTTAATACCTTGTCCTTTCCGTTCACTGATTCACTAAAATTCTTTTGAGTAACGTAAGCATCATTGAAATGAGATTTTGAAAAAATGAGAACTTTGATGGTGGAATGGGTAAAAGGTACCAAGACGCAATACAGCTGGAAGGTCACAAGATCAATGATGTAGCTTCATTTGAGCTGTGTAAATGCTTCACTAATTACTGCCACAGAATGATTCACTCATCTGAAAAATAGTGGCTGTAAAAGTTCTCACGAATGGACATCAACTGATCAGGGGTCTATCAATCCCCATGTCTGGTAATCTTCCGAAATGTTCTGTCTTGGCTCTTGCCTGATAAATGGTCATTTGGATGAGATATTGGATGGCACCAAACATCTATAATACTGGCGGTTAGGCTTGAATAGTGCCTCGAGGTATGAGGGAGAGAAAATTAGAGTGAAATTGGAGTCTTGTAGCTCAGTGGTTACAAGCGAGAGACCTGATTTCAATTCCTGGCAGGGGAGAAACCTTGGGCAAGTTTCCTTACTCCACATGCCCATTAATAAGCACTCAAAAAACAATAATAAATTGGTCATTTCAATCCAAGACTGCTTGTGGGACACTGCTGTGCACAATTGGCTGCCGTGTTTAGCCCATAAATATTCAGTCAATTCACTTTACGGAATAGAGCATTCTGTAAAGCGCTTTGAGATCTCTGGAAGACGTGAAAAGCCTTAAATCAAATGCAAGGATTATTATTTATAATTATAATAGAAAAGATCCAAACCGCTTTAACAAAACCAATTGTGATTGCAATTTATGCCTGTTCAGTACAGATTGGTGAAAATATGTGACATAAACGGTGTGCACGGTATGTGTAACTGGAATTCATGTTGATTTTAACTGGAATCGTTTGTGAAAGATATACCTGCAGGATCCCTTTATTTTTATTCCAGGAAAAAACGTCTCCAACTGGCTTTGAAGTGTATGTTTGCACAACCCATCTCCAGCGATCAAGATGTGAAGTCCCTGCAGGCTCCAAGCATTTGTTTTCACAAACCCTCGTTGTTTTTCCATCTACGCAACAATTGTTCATCCTGCAAAACAACCTTAATGAGGCCTGGTTTATTAAACAGGCTCCATTTGTAAAGGTCACAACTCCATTTCTGTGGTCTTTTTTCGCTCGTGCTCCGTGAAGGGAGTGGTTTTGGTTAATGTGACATTTACAAACTTAATGGATGAGAACATACTAAAGTGAGAGCTTTTCACTTTAGTTTCAATTTACAGGATCAAGTGTCCAAAATGTTTCTACAATCATCAATAGAAAGTCAGAAAATAATTTAGAAGTGATAAAGCTCATCAACGACAGAATCGTGGAGTTCCTGTGGCTCAGTGGTTAGAGAACTCGCCTTACAAACGTGAGACCAGTGTTCGAATCGAAGCAGGTCTGGGCGAAACCTTGGGCAAGTTTCCTTACTCCACACATCGAATAATAATCCCTGCCCAAAAAACCCACACTAATAAAATTGGTCATTTCAATCTGTGACTGTTTGTTGGACACAGTTGGCTGCCGCGTTTAGCCCACAAATATACAGTCAATTCACTTTACAGTGTATTCTGTGAAGCACTTTGAGATGTCTAGAAGATTTGAACATGCCACAGGGCTTCCTTTACCAAGTGTGTGATCCTCCCGCCACACTCCACGTGGGTCTGGCTGTGAGTGGCCCTGGGAGAGGCCGTACATCACCGAGTGCCTCGAAGCACTCTGGTCTCTGAGTCAGATGTTCGTGAGTTGAAGCCCCACATCAATACTGTATTAACTGTTCTTACAAAGATGAAAGAATCTGCGTGTCTGACGTGGCTATAGTTTTATGCGAATGAGTTTCTGTGCACTTTTCACGGCATAATTATTCTGTTTTTATATGTTGTTTGCTTTCAATACCAGTTACTCTTCAGGCGTTATCCAGTATAATAATAATAATCCTTGCATTTGATATAGTGCTTTTCATGTCTTCTAGACGTCTCAAAGCGCTTCACAGCATATGCTGTAAAGTGAATGATTGACTGCATATTTGTGGGCAAAACGCAGCAGCCGATTGTGCATAGCAGTATCTCACAAAGAGTCAGGGATTGAAATGACTAATTTTTTTGGGGGGAGGGATTATTATTAGCCATTAATATACATTGTTAGCCTGATTTAAAGGTATGTTAAACAAACTAAGGCTCAAAGTAAATTGAGTGATTTACCGTGTTGCGAGTGATTTGGTGGCTGGTTTGGACTTCAACATCTGAGCGGGGACAGACCAGGGGTGGGGTCTGATGTTGTATCTTTGAGTTACCCAGTCTCAAGGAGAACTCTCCAGTTGGCTTCAAGATAGAGAATAATTATTCCTCAATGTTCCTGCTCCTGATTAATGTCCTGATGGAAATGCCTTTGCCTCTGGATGCTGGATGAGTTGATGGTGAGTTCGGTTCTGACTTCCCGGTGATTGATTAGGCCTCTGAGACTCTCTGTTTGAGGGGCCAATGCTGTATGCATATTGCCTGCTGCTTTGCCTGTAAAATAGAATCACCACACTTTATATTAATCACTGTGGAGCTCTTTAAAATGTCCGCCTGAAAATGAACGTCACTATATCAACTGCAGCCATTGCATTATTTAGGAATTATTTTATTTACGTAACTGATATAATTTTGAGGAAAGGTCTGTGTTATGTATCGCTCTCCTTTGCTGTCTAATATTCAATGCATGCTATTTTTTCCCCTGCCTATCAAACCCTTACCTGTTTTATAACACTATTTGTCTGTAGTGTAATCCAATCATCCCAGAACAATGTGTTTGTACGCAGCAGATAACAAGACACTCAGAAACCCAATTACGTTTCAACAGCTCTGCTTATAAATGACTATTCATGCGAATTAAAACTGCTTCTTCCAGTTCCTCCTCCTGTGCTTAAGAGTTGCTCCCAGATACGTACTGGGGGAGGCTCAATCATCTGTGCAGACATAAGGGCTCATTCAGCAATAACTATGTGATAACTACATTTCATTAGTCCCCGAACCCAAAAAAAACTGTTTGCAATATTCTCCATTCTCGAATGATAACTTGTGGTTGGTTAAACCGCCCAATAGAATATGACCTATGATCGTGCAAATTAAACAACTTAATAACCAGAAATGTACCACTTGACCTTTGTTAGCAACTGTAGCTATTTGTGAAGAGAGAGTAAATGGAGGGCAATGGCTTACATTAGCACTTCAATGCGCCGTCAATTTCCGGCCTGCCCTATTCTGAATCTCGGATGTGCCCCATGTATCTGTACCAAGCAGACGCCATTCCCCATTACCTTTTAAAAGTGTGGGGTGGGGGGAGGTTCCAAGGGCAACAGAATAATAATAATAATCCTTGCATAGTGCTTTTCACATCTTCTAGACATCTCAAAGAGCTTCACAGAATATACTGTAAAGTGAATTGACTTTCTCCATGGATGCTACCTGACCTGCTGAGTTTTCCCAGCAACTTCTGTTTTTGTTTCAGATTTACAGCATCAGCATCTGCAGTATTTTGTGTTTTGACTATATACTGTATATGTGTGTGTGTGTGTGTGTGGGGGTGAATCGCGGCAGCCAATTGGGCAAGCAGTGTCCCACAAACAGTCGTGGATTAAAATGACCAATTTCTTATTTTTTAGGGATTATTGTCAGGCGTGTGGAGTAACAAACTTGCCCAAGATCTGACCCTGGCATCGAACCCAGGTCTCTTGCTTGTATGGCGAGTGCTCTAGCTATTGAGCTACAGTACTCACATGCCATCTCATATGGAGAATACAGTTATACAGCACCTAGGAAGGTGTGTACACAGCAATTGGCTGAAAGCTTGGTACTAGCAGAGAGCTGGGAACACAAGGCAAGTGACCCATCAAGTGACACAAGAGACACTCTCGCACTATCGGATAACAATAGAGAATTTATACTGAACAGAATACGGTGAGTTTAAACTGAGAGTATCCATAAGATGTCCTTGAAAGAAACTTTGAATCCTTGAAAGAATAAGCACATCTATTTCATTGGTGGCAAAGATTACAAAGTCAAATGTACCACTCGATTTGATTTATCTGCGGAAGACAGATTTGTCTTTGGAGAGCTCTTTTACATACAGTAATGTGATCTTACCATACCCCTAGGGCTTCATATGAACTCAACAACTCCCAGACCTGAAAGCCTGAGACTGATGTTCGGTTCTGGTGATTATTTTTATGTGCGAGAGAGAGATAGAGGGGGGGGGGGGGGAGCGATGTGGATTGCTGAAGGGGAATTAAAATATTTTGTCGTAAATTAATCTTGAGGTGATAGTCGTAAAATAGCATAACATAAATTATTTAACAATCATGGTGCTTAGCAATAGCAGGAGCTTTTTAATAGTTTGAAGTCACATCTATTCCACTTGTGTTGTGTAGCTGAGTCAATCTGTTCTGGATCACCTGCTGTTCACAGAGTTCCTGAATGATTTGGAATTGCGTACAGTACTTACTGTGATATTAAATCGCTAATACTCAATTTGCCGATTCTGCTAAGCTGTATGTCTGGGTGGTGAGGGGAAAGGCAATAAGGAATAATACAATTAGGAAATTAGACCAATTAAACGAACAGCCCAGATGGATTTTTAATGTGGATGAATGCAAGGCAATGCGTATTGGAATTGGAAACCTGCTCCATGTAAACAGTATTCACTCTCAGTGAAAATAGCAATAAGGAACGTTTAACAAGGAGAAAATGTCAATGTGCCTCCAGAGAGTATTACGTAACAGGTGATTTAGGCATTTGCATAGATCACATGTCAAGCATTTCACGTAGAATCCAGAATAGCATATTGTTTGGTTTTTTCAGCACCTTGTGGCATTCTCCTGACATGAAAGGTGTTACACAAATGTAATTTTGTTGTTGTTCTGTTAAAAGATTGGGCATCAACAGCCTTTCCTCATCCATGCTATTTTAAATATATATATACATGCTTATGGTTCAGGAATACCTTTAAATGACGTGTTTTCTCACTAAGCCACTGAGCCATTTATTTCAAGAAATTAAGAAATGTGTTTTTAAAATAAATTAAGAGATATCAGGTCATTCAGATCCAAAATTATTCCAATAATTTGCAGATAAACACATAGTCATAACATTGTGTCAGAGCTATTAATCCTTGATAAGAATAGTATCTTGCAGTAAGAACACAAAATACAATGCTTGCCAGAAATCAGTGACAGCCGAAGAAATAGACCAAAAGCTGAAATAAAAACATCCTTCAACATCTACAGTGTACACTATAAATAACACTAGATACCCTGGAGTGATTTCAAACCAGTAATCTAATCTCAGGGCTCATAACAGACAAAACTCTATCCCAATTTACAAAACAAAATCTCAGGGTCTTGATTAGAAAACGGCCAAATAGGTCAATCCGAGGCATTATTCTATTCAATACTATTTGAGCGAGATGATTCCTCACCTCATCAACAACAGCTGAATAAAGAGCCTGACTCAGGAGAAAGCTAAAATTTCAGCGGAATCCTGCCGCAGGAATCTGAAACAACACAACCCCGATTGTAGCACTTTCCCTTCTATCGGCCTGAGATCAGTTATCTCATTGCAGACTGGAAATCAAGCTTAGGACTAGTTGCTTGAATCTATACAAGTCATTTTCACAGAAGGCAGTGGCTGTACCAAATAAGCCATTGAACATCCATTGCTCAGGAGTTATTACCAAATTTCACACTTGATGAGCTTGCGCAAGAGTTATGACAGAATTTCTAACAAGCTGAAAGAACAAAGAGGGATATTTTTATGGCTCCTTATTGCCTCAAAGAGTTTTACCCTCACCTTCGCAGCATACCAATCATCAGGTTGACCACCGGAATAAGCCTTGATTATGTTGTTGTGTTGTCATCAGGACATTACCCTTGACAGGCCAGTAACAATGTTACTGTTTACAATATTTAGCACTTTGGGAAAGGCAAAAATGGCAAAAAAAAAAGGAAAAGTATTACATGAGGATAAATTGGTTTCTGAAACTTGATTTCTTTAAAAATCTGGGCTCATCACAGACCTAGCACAGAATGTAGAATGTGTACCGGTAATCCTCCCGATGGACTTTGTTGATGATATGCCAAGGAGTTGTGTTGTTGAATGGGAATCAAATCCAGAAATTGTGACATGATGATGTTTCTGTACAACTATAGAATACCCAAATATGTTTATAATTTGAATGCTAATGTAATGCGGTGCTGGCATGTGTTCAGAGGGTTGTATATCCCAATTGTACTGATGAGGGTTATTCCTGTCGTGTAATGTTAAGGACTTTGTTCATTGCAATTTGGATATAATAGCCCTTCTGCATTGGAAAACTCTGTTATGTTTATCCAACTGTGACTGCCTCACTTTACTTATGTGTTATATCTTTCCTACTGTGACTATTTTACCCAGATGTTTCTGCTCTGAGCTATGGAAAACAAAGAGCAATTCATTGAATGTATTCTTTCATTAAGTGTAAATACATAAATGTGTTTTGTTGCAGGCTATTTTACTGTTTATTGCTGTTTATTGCAATCAACGTTTCTCCTATAAATGTTCTTGGATAAAACCTAGTATTCCGAGGTTTTGCATTACAGTTACAGCAGGCTGCACTCTGTCAACAATCCTCTGCTTGGTATTTGAAAATGATGTTGAGTTTATCTATTAGTTTGTTGAATCCATTGTCCTTTGGAATGCTAAGTAGACCACAGAAAGGGTGAAAAATCTGTTTAATCTTAGTCATATCTTATTACAACAACAACAAAATTACATTTATAGAGTGTCTTTCACGTCGGGAGGACATTCCAATCTTTTTGAAATATTTTCTTCATTAAAAAAATCTCACTGAACAGTTGAAGTAGGATAGTCCAATGAGCACCACTAAATATTCTATTGGAATAATTTCCAGGTAAGTGACATTATTTTTTAGTCTTTAGTGATGATGGCGAACCACAATAATAATAATAATAATCCTTGCATTCGATACTGTGCCTGTAATGGTAAGAATGTCTTAAAGAACTTCATAATCTTATTGGTGAAGTGTGGTGACTGAGTATTTGTAAGCCATCTGGTTCACAGGTCAATGGTTTGGGATGGTTTCAAATATTTGAAGGCAAATTAGCACAGGGAAGTTTGCAGAGAAAATCAAATTGATTACCTAATTTGGTGCTCCCTGCAATAAATACTACTGGTACTCTCTATAGAAGCTATAAACCTAATGACTTTAGCAAGAGCATAAGATTGATAGTAAAGAATTGAAATTAAGTCTGTTCAATCACAATACTGTATCTCTTGCGTTTGTCAAGCTGGGCGTCTCTCTTTGTTCTTCAACACACTTACTGCTGTTCTGATCACTCAAGCAGAACAACTAGCAAATAATTGGTCTGTCGTTGATGAACACTGCTAATAAAATTCAATAAAGTACAAAGCTCTGTGAATGAGATATTGAATTTCTCATCCAGACTGCATCCAGTTACGCTGGTTTCATTACAACAGCCACTATCTTAGAGGAAAAGAATCAACTCTTTCCATGAAAGAAAGTTAAGAGGAGCTGGAGGAATGATCAAGTGGTTAACAAAACCTTCCGAGTCTTCAAGAGAATTCAAATATAGGAAATGGGGAACTGCAAGTTATTAACAAAATTCTGCTCAAATGTTTGTGGATTTTTTTTTTAAAAGATTGATAAGTGGGGTTGGATGAGTAGCTCATAATTCAACGATACCAGCACAGAATGAATTTGGATTCTTTGGTTGTTATGGATACAGACTTTCCACGTGTGTGATGAATGAAAAGTCCCTTTTACCATTGGGTGTTACTGAGGAATTCAGCACCACTTTAAAGGATGTGACAATACATTCACAAGAGCAACAAAGATATTAGATGTTGGCCCCGACGATTTTGATTACAGTAATGACACCATACCTGGTCAGTGTGATGAAAGATGTTGCTATATATATCATTAACATCCGCCTTTGCAATTAAGAAAGATTGAGTGAGTGATTGGTTAATGCTAATCATCTGCAAACTAATCTGTAGGTATATTACTCATCATGTGATAGCAACTCAAAATAGAATCTGCTAGGAATCAACTACAGATTAGTTCTGATAGAAGTGATGGCATCATAAACTTGAATCCCCTTTGTCACCACAGGCAACATTATTCGCAGTTCTTTGCGATGACAGTAGAAAACATGCTCCTTTAAGAGATATACCACAGCGCAAAGATGACTTTGACTACATAGAACATCCTTACAGAGGGGGTGGAGAAACAAATGCATATCAAAATAAGCATGGATATATAACATCACAGTCTGTGAATTTAATGTTAATACTGTACACTCGAAGGGCCGAATGGCCTACTCCTGCTCCTATTTCTTATGTTCTTATGTTCTCACTCCACGAAGAGAAACTGCAAATAATTATCGCCCTCTACGAATGATGATTCAACTATACAGAGTGTCAAGGCTAAGATCAATACATAATGAATGATAATTTGCACAGCACTGCTACTAGATCCTTTGCTGGAAATGGATGGAAGCAGCAGAAGGTGCAATGTGTGTTTGCCTACAAAATGAAGTTGTTTTGCTTCACGCAATATCCCATCAAGAACGTTGAGTCGTCCTTCTGATACGAAAGGCACTCTATCAAATGCAAGTTTTTTTAAAAAATGTATAATTGAGAAAGTATATCACCTCAGTAAGTACTGCAGCTGGTTCCTGTCAAAATCTTTCTTTTTATCAAGTTTCTAGTGCTAGGCGAAAATAGCCAATGTAGCGTTTCCACGTTAGAACCATCAGGTTTTTGAGCGGCAGTCAAAAATAGGAGCAATGCTGAATGGGCTTGAAATGATGCTATTACATGAGGAAAAGATGTTAAGGAATACATTTCTTTTGCTATTGCTGGTAACAGGCTTCCGTCTAAATTGGTGAATAATGTGACTGTCATGAGGAAACGAGAAGAATAGATACAGCAGCATTTAGAATGAAAACGCTCAGAATGTAAAAACATCACTTGGTCTAAAGGCATGGGTTTAATATATTTTCCAGCATATCACAGGGAAATACTATGCTTTAAATACTTACATAAATAGTAGGTAACTGGTAGCTCCCCAGAAGCATGTAATTCTATTGTGGAAACCCAAAGACACTTTTTCTATTGGGTTTGTATTTTTCAGTGCATCCATCACTCTATCTTGAACACTCAAGAGTGCAATAAACACACATTCCAGATGTCCAATTAAAATTTCCATTGTGGACGCATTGCTGTCTTCTTGGGAGTCAATTTGGCCATGTATTGTAACCATTTCTGGGAGCAAAACAAAAGTGATTGAATGGATAATTAAGCTCCCATTTGCCATTGACCTTACAGGGATAAAGGCATTTGGAGTCCTGGAAAAGTCCACAGATTTGAAAATGCAATTGCCCTGGTAATTGTTAATCATACTGTACAATCATAATAGGTGCTATAAGCACAAACCGGAGTCGGTCAGATGCAGCATTGCAGTGGGTAAGTGTGTTTTTTTAATCAGTTAAAGATAATAGCGGGTTACTGATTATTGCCATTTTCAGATCGGGCCAAAAGACCTTCCTGGGGCCCAGACCATGCCTACAGTCACCTTCCCCTACCCCCAGCTCGGCACTATCAAGCGCTCTCGGACAATAGCCAGCTTGAATGCGCACTATATAAATGCAAGTTGTTGTTGTTTTCTGAATAGCATCAGATCTTTCAGATCAATTGCAAACTATATAATTGGACACAGAGGATTTGACAGTAAGTGTGACCTAGATTGAGCCTATTAAAGTGAATGAAGTGGGGTTCATTTTGTTTTCACAAATCAGAACTCCATTTATGCACAAGGTAATGGCTGTCAATGGAAAAGCACAGATCTGGCAGTTATATTTTCTTTTACTATACAGGAACATATCCACTGTCTTTAATTATTAACAGTTTTGATTGGCAATAAATATTTATATATGCAGTGAAATTGGATGCACGGGTGTTTACAGGTCTTTGGAAAATAAGCACAGAACAACACGAGTTCTCTCACCTCACCCTTTCACAAAGCCTATCATAACCACTCCCCATCTCCGCACACTTTCCCATTGTCTGGGGGGAATTATTGCATAGATAATACCTTCAGGAAACCAACAACAGTGAAACAAATCAATTCTCATATCACAACCACGCAACCACGATCTCCTTCCCACCAGCAACAGCAATTCACCATCCACAGCCGAGATAGCACAGAAATCACTGTGCCAAATGGAGTCCTCGAATGCACCTGCCCCAATATCCTGCAATACCGTTTTCAGGCCAATAATTACAGGATCCACTTCTTATTGTTTCTATGACAGTGTTCTTTCCCTTTCCTGCTCCTCCAGCTGCTGTCTAAAAGCCATTTAACTCCTTTCTCTGGATATGCCACATTGGGCCAAATGTGTAGCACGAGAGTAGACTGAACAGCTTTGGGGAGGGCATGACAGTAGATCTTTATCGTGTCCTTATTCAATGGTTACATATGAGTTCACATGAGCAGGAATCATTGTGCAAGGCTAATGAGTCTGACTGCTTTCACCCTCCCTCCCTCAGAGGTACTGAGGTTAACTGTAATACCTGCAGATGAAAACTCGGTACAGGGATTCAAATCTGCAATAATTACTTTGAAATCACCTTGTGCTACGCTGGCCAGTACCTTACAGACAAGGCCACTGGGAGCTTTTGAATATGTTGCTAAATCCTTACAATCCCTTTAATCCGTTTGCAAGCAAGCCTCTTCAATATTGCAGAACGCAGTGCACATCATCCAATAACACATCGCTTCTGTGTGATCCAGCTGATCGTTCTTAGTACCTATACTTTTCCAGAATCCCGCTCAAAGGTTGCCCTATTTTAGAATAGTATTTTCATTGACAATTGAGGAATAATTGCACAGGAATGAATGGTTGAGATTTTTGTACTGACACCATGGATTTGCTTGTGCCCTACACTGTTAGTTTGTGCTTGGTGGATATATGTGTACAATTTTTTTAATTGAAGAAATAAAAAAAAACATTTTTTTAATTGAAAGTGATCCTGATTGGCAGTGTTTATATGGGGAAATCTTCCCCACCTGCTCATCACCATGGTTCCTTGTGTTCTTTATTAACTGGCATCAAAACCTTTCGAACTGGAATAGTCAATATCTCCCTGCTGGACCAATAATGTAATACCCTTGACTGTGACTGTATATATTAGGAAACCGTTTTTCCCTTTCGCTGCCTTGAAAAAATACAGTCAGTCCTTCAGGGATCCCTCTGTCTCTCCAGGCAAAAGAGAATCAAAGTACCTATGAATCAATTTTCATAAGTCTGTTCCTTCTACACTTTTCTGCACTTTGGAGCTGCTTTTGCTAACTCAATGTTCACTTATCCCAAGCCATCAGCTTGCTACTTTAAGATTTGTCTGCAAGCCAAGCAGTCATTTCTGCGTAAAGTCAATCAAGTCCATTCGTGCCGTGAACTTCTTTCTGAAGCTCCTAATAGTGTCTTTGTGTACTTGCTTCATTCAATGTCCTGATTCTTATTTGCTATATTTAAACGTTTGTCTTATTTCCGTCAACAGTACCTTTTCAGTACTCCCAAAATCAAATTGCTTTGTTGCCATTTTTCCCCCTTCTCCTATTCTAAAGGCATTGACTCTTGCTGGAGTAGAGTTCCATGGGTGCTGGAGTAGCTATTATTGATGCGTAAGCTTAAATAGTGAGTGTTTGCAGCCTATTTAGTCACAGAGGGAAGGGATCAAGGTTACAAGCCAGATCCTGTTATCACCTAAGGCCCACACACATACACTTTCAAGCGAGGGTGATCACTGGACAGCAATCAAAAGCAGGACCTTTGCCTAATTATATTCCCCCAATGATGCCAGTATACAACGCATAAGATTATTTAAGGCACAAGGATTCTAAATTGTGCTGTTTATTCATGGCAATTTTTTTTTAACAAGTGCAGGTCGAAATATTCACTAGCAAACTGCGAGCATTAGACTTCAAAGATTTAAATCCAGCTCTCAAAGGTGAAAGGCCAACATGCTTCCTTACTGTCCCCCTTCACAGTTTCTCATAATAATAGCATTGTTTCAGAAGACACGGCGTGATTAAATTATATGGATTTGCCTTAAAAGACCATCTGCGAAGCCGGTTGCCCTGTTGTTTTCAAATGTTTTAACATCGCGGAGTTACAATAGCTATGACCTGACATGTCGAAGGCTTGGGTTTGCTTCATTTTCATCAGATAATGAACTGTTCTCGCACAGCACCTTCGTGGTCCGCTTTTGTTGGTTGATTTAGCGCTTGCTGCTTATCGTATTGATTGATAGCTCTGACATTGTCATGACAACGTTTCTTCTTTTCTGTGTAATTTCTGCCGTGCGTGGTTTGTTCAGGGAGCAGCTGTTAAGATTTTCAATCCGTAGAATGATGGCGGGCAGCATATAAATACTGGTGTGAAAACCTCCAGCTTGTCAGCTCATTAACCTCGTGGGTTGTCCATGGTAAAAAGAAGTTCCATTGTTATTGTTTGTTGGGGAGTAACGTGCACAAAGTCAGAGCATAAGACCACTCCTTTCCTTATTGCAATGTGAACAACAATAACAAAATTACATTTGTGTAGCACCTTTCACGTCGGGAAGACGTCACTGTTTCAAGTCCGAGCTGGGGTTGGGGATCAGGGAGGGTAGAGGTAAGTGAGGGAAAGTGGGGTGACCGATGGCATGGTCAAAGAGGAAGGTCTTGAGGTGGGATTTGAAGGAGGGTGGGGAGGGGTTGACGGGATGGAATTCCAAAGGTTGGGGGCAGAGTGGCTGAAGGCTCGCAGGTAAAATTAAGTTTCCAAAACAAAATTAGAGCAGAAGTATATTAGAGTTTCACTGCCTAAAATGTAATTGAACTGCAGAGAGTTCTGAAATAGATCAAGTCTTGGGTCTTAAAACAATTATATCCATCTATCTATCTAGATTCTTCTTGTAAAGCATTCCCAAGGTGTACAGATAAATTAATATGAATGGTGGTTAATAGATAAGCCAGAATTTAAAGTGTTGGCATTGATCTAGGTGAAGTTGAGTCAGGTTGCTGCACAGAAACTGAGCCACATCACATAGCTACAGTATTGGGTGACTTTACCCCACCCTCAGGAAGGGCAGAAGATTTTTCCTGAACAAACAAGGAGTTATTCATAAATGTTACAATATTGGTTTTATACACCAAGGATATTTGACGTTGCTCATTGCGCAAATGGGATAGGTGAAGGGCTGGTAATTATTCTGAAGAATTAAGGAGGGATATCATTCTAAAACACTGACGTAAATGTAATACTGTATATATATTTTTAAATCCTTTTTTTGTGCAGATGAGGAACACTCAGACATTGTGCAGCATGAAGACACGATATAAAGAATAATAATGATAATAATAATAATAATCCTTGCACGTGATATGGTGCCTCATCTCTTTGAGACATCTCAAAGCGCTTCACAGAATATGCTGCAAAGTAAATTGACTGTATATTTTGTGAACAAACCAAATTGTTGTTGTTGCTGTTGATGATGGGTCTGTGCCAGTCCAACTTTGAAAATGTCCAGAGGAAACACTCTGTGTCAGACTACAGTGTGAATGTGTCAGTGTATGATAATGTTGCGCAGCAAAATGCCTGAGGCTGGATCTGCTCCAGTGGTTCATTTAATCTGCTCTCATGGTGCAGTTTTGAATTGTTTGTAAGAGTCATCTTGCCAATGCTTCCCATAGGCCATGGAGGACATTTCACCCTGCCTGTGATGTACCGTTTTATTATTCTCCCCAACCAGTCTGCCTGAGCGACCAATGAATCAGAACAGGATGAAAACCTTAAACCAGATGAGCGCACAGTTAGATCCATCTGTCTCATGTTTTATAATAATAATCATAATCCGTGCGTTTCATATGATCCTTAAAATTTTGAAGAGCCTCAAAGTGTTTTGCAGGTAATAAGTGTCAAATGTAATTGCATTTTTATCACAGACAAACGTGGCAACTGGTTTTTCACACAGCAAGATCCCGCAAATAGCCTTGAAGGTGAACGACCAATTAATCTGCTAGTACCTTAGAAGAAATTCCCTACTTTTTTCAAATAATGCCATGATATCTTTATCATTGACCTGAAGAACAAGGCTGTTCTACATTCTGTTGTGTGCTGCACAATATTAAACTGTTCCAGCCAAAAAAAAAACTTTTGACCTGCCCAAAATGACTTGTTACATGCTTTGATGTCAGGCTATAATTTATGTATGAAATTACATTCGTTTATCACTTCAATGCTGCATATTTTTCGAGGATGCACTTAAAACTGTGGAGCTTGCCATCGTGAACACTGTCTGGCAAGCTTCCTGCTGATTGTCCGGCTAAGGCAGGCATACCCATCCAGGGGTATCCTGCTTGCAGGATTAACAGGATCCAAATGGGAAGTTATTCCCTAGTTAGCTAGTTAGTCCCTTCCAGTCCCATACTAATTACAGTGATGAGACAACACATTATTAATAAGAATAAGAATGTTCGCATTTGATATAGGACCCTATCACGTTGGAAGGATGTCTCAAAGGCTTTCACAGGAATTGTTATGAAATGGAGTGACTGTGTATTTGTTGCCAAGTGCAGCAGCAAACAACAAAGCACAACAACATTACATTTATAGAGCGTCTATCACGTCAGGGAGGATCTCCCAAGGCGCTGAAATGTCAATGTCATATCATCAATGTCCCACATACAGCCATGAAACAAATGACTAATTTTATTTGAGGGTATTTGTGGCCGGGACACCGGGAGAAACTACCTTCTCATTTCAAACAGCACCATATGGGATGTTTACTGACCACCTGAACAGGCAGACGTTGTCTCGGTTTAACACCTCACCTGAAGAACAGCACCTCTGACAATGCAGCACACCCCCAACACTGTACAGTATTGGGTTTGAATTCACAACCTTCTGACTCAGAGCCGAGAATGACACATATAGTTATAGTTGAAACCAATGGATTAAATGCCTCGCATTATGCATTATGAGGCATATAATCAATTGATTTTCAACCGTACTGTTGCTGGATTCACAGTGCACCAAAAACATACCTCACTCTGCTGGGATCGTTCTGGTTTCAGGGAGTTTGGGAGTGAATCAAAGTAACTGTATCACAGATACAGGATTTGAACCCATTGCATAAGTGAAATGTAAAGAAGGCATAAAGATTTGCTTGATTCTTGTTGATGCATGTTCAGTTTGGCTCTATTTGTAGCATTTTATCCTGTGTGCCAGATGATTGTGGATGCAAACCCTCGCAAACTTACACCATGACCCATCACCCCCACCCTCCCTCGGCTCCACTGGCTCCCCATCCCTCAGAGGATCGACGGGCTGACCTCTGATCAACCTGTCCGCTCCCCCTGTTTAGCAAGCTCTGGCCTGCTACATGTCTACCATCAGTGACAGGGCTTTCAGCCTCTCTGCACCCATGCTTTGGAACTCCATCCCACAATCTCCTTCACCTTACTCCCTCCCTTGCCTCCTTCAAGGCCGGCCTCAAGACCTTCATTTTCAACCGTGCCTTCATCCGTCATCCTACCTCTCTATCCTCCCTCATCCCAAACCTCCCCCTCCTTCGCTCTCGCTTGCTCGGGATTTGAACCCTGACTGTTCAGCGTCTTGGGACATCCTCCTGATGTGAAAGGCGCTCTACAAATGTTGTTTTGTTGTTGTTGTTGTCGTTGTATTATCAGGAGTGTGGAATAAGGAAGCTTGTCCAAGGTTTTGCCCTGCCTGATAAAATAATCCCTCAAAGAAAAAAACCCATAATAAATTGGTCATTTCAATCCACGACTGTTTGTGGGACGCTGCTGTGCGCAATTGGCTGCCGTATTTCACCCACAAAATCTACAGTCAATTCACTTTACAGTATATTCTATGAAGCGCTTTGAGACGTATAGAAGACACGTAAAGCTCTATATCAAATGCAAGGATTATTATTATTATTTTGTATTTTTTTATACCACTTGTGGAATGGTGCTAACTACGCCTGGAATGAAACAGCACAGATTGTTTAGTTTCCCGTTCTATTTTCTACGCAGCAGGAAAAGTGTTTTTTCCCCCCCCAAAAAAAAAGCGCAGGCGAAGAGGCTCTAGTCTTCGAAACCTCCAGCCTCGAAGTGAAGACTTACATGACTTGGAGGAGAGAGAATGAATCTGTGGCCATCTCTGTTATCCTCTAGGGGTCACAGTCTCTGCACACTTCTTTTTTAAACCCCAAAATGCTCGCTGTTAAAATGAAAAGGGCATTAGGACACAGAGGGAGCCCTGTAAGGATTAACCTGATCTGCCAGTTCTTAGCGTCCAATCAGATTTACCTGGAGGGATGAATGAATGAGTGTCTGGATCGATGGTTGGAGCCCTGGATTCGCCAAACAAAAGGAATGTCTTGGGTGAGGACAACATCTGCAGGTTAGAAGGACGTGTGGCTCCCTCCCTCCCTCCCTCCCTCCCTCACTCACTCACTCACTGAGTCACTCACTCACAACACACACTGGGAGTGAAAGAGTGCTGCAAAGTTCACTTCAAAAAGAGTGTTGGAGAAGACACACACACAGACAAGAGACAGAGAGAGAGAGACAGAGAGAGAGAGAAGGGAGGGGGAGAAGCCAGGAGATCTCACCACCACCAGCGGCTTTGGAACCTTGTATCTCGGTGGGTAAACTGGCTAATAAGGCGGATTGTACATTGATATCTATTTACAGATTGAAATATATATTGAATCCCCGCTCGCTCACGTCTCCCCTCATCTCATTGCGGTACGTGATGGCTAAACTTGTAAACAACACTTCGCTGCCTGTTTGGTTTCAATGCAGAACAGCCTCATATATGTATGTGTGGATTATATATAGTATATATACAGAGAGAGAGAGAGAGCTATATATGTATGTATATATGTGTAGATTTTATATATATATAGCGCTATATATGTGTGTATATGTGTGTATTTATCTGTATATGTGTGTATTTATCTGTATATGTGTACAGTATTTATTTATGTGTGTGTGTGTGTGTGCAGATGTGTAAATAGATTTGATATTGTATTGGGGAAATGTGTGTATTAATGGGGAGGAGGGCGGAGATGGGACTGTGTTTCCATTGACCAATTCTACCCGTGTTGCTGCTGCCTTGCCTGTGATGTGGGAGATGTGTTATTGAAGGGGATGCCTGGATTCTCTCTGGGAGCTCTGTGTGGTCTGCTCTGGCTCTGGTCTGGATTCAATGGACGCCCTGCCCTGACTTTGGTGCCTTGGGCTGGGATTACAGATTGAATGAGATCAGCCTCTGACATCTCTTAAGAGCTGGGCTGTGTTTTCAACTGTGTATAAACCCTATTGAGTATAGGGATGGGTGGGTTGGGGTGGGGTGGGGGGGGGGGGGGAAGTGGGGGTCTCCAGTTGAAGCCAGACCAGGTTCTCAGACAGCCCCCATCTGTCTGATCAATCAGGGTCTGAATTCATTTGGATATTTAAATTCACAATAATCGATCCAACACTCTGCAAGGGTTCGGGTTTGTTAACGCTATGTAATCCTCCTCTCCCCATCCATCACAATTCATTAATAACTCATTACATTGAGCTTCTATTCAGTAAATGTCTCGCCCCCTCCCCCCCCCCCCCCCCCCCTAGTACTTCTTGCTTTATTTTGCATCCTAGCTGAGAATAACAATAATAATAATAATCCTTTCATTTGATATAGCGCTTTTCACATCTTCTAGACGTCTCAAAGCGCTTCATAGAATATACCGTAACGTGAATTGACTGTATATTTGTGGGCAAAACGCGGCAGCCAATGGCGCACAGCAGCGTCCCACAAACAGTCGTGGATTGAAATGACCAATTTTATTATTTGTTTGAGGGATTATTATTAGCAGAGTGGAGTAAGAAAACTTGCACATGGTTTCCTCTCCCCTACCTGCCTGGATTCGAACACAGGTCTCATGCTTGTACAGTGAGTGCTCTAACCACTGAGCTACAGGACTCCACGAGTATCCAGTGTAATGTATTTTCTATTGCATATATATATATATATATATATATGCATGTTTGGTACTTGGTGCTGTCCCAAATTGGATTTAAGCCAATTCTGTGAGCAATCGTGATAAAGATTAGACTTTTTTTTTAAAAAGGAATAATCCTGTTTTTAGTGTTGAGGTACAATTTTTTCAGCATAGAATAAGCGTGGTAAGTACAGTGTATATTTTTAGGATTGCTTTTTTTTAAAAGGGGGTAATAATACCTTCAAAAATAATTTAGTCACTCAATCCATGACTGTTTTTGTGCGATACGGCTGTGCGCAATTGGCTGCTGCAAAATATACAATCAATTCACTTCACAATGTGTTCTGCGAGTTGCTTTGAGTCTTCTCAAAGACATGATAAGGTGCTATATCAAATGCAAGTATTATTGTTAGTATAATTAGTTTTTTGCGCACTGACTTTAATTTCTGGGAAAGGATACTGTGCTTGTAAATAGCATTGTCTCATTCCTCATTCAAATGTTACAATGGGAAATGATGTTTTTGTACAAACAAGGAGGGCAGAAGGTGTTTTATTAAATATACATTTCAACTTCGCCCCACTTTTTTTTAAACAAATAGATATAATTCCTTCAAAGATAATAAATCAAGAGTCACTCAATCCATGACTGTTTGTGTGGCACAATGCTGTGCACAATTGGCTGCCGTGTATCACCCACAAAATATACAATCAATATACGAAGCACTTTTGAGATGTCTCAAAGATGTGATCAGGCTCTATATCAAATGCAAGGATAACCTGACAGAATATACTCTAAAGTGAATTGACTGTATATTTGTGGGCGAAATTATTACTGTACTATGATATACACACATATCAAGTGCTGATTTACTGAGGACTGAGAAAGTTAAATTAGTGTGTTGTACTGCACACCTAATTGTCCTATTGATATGGACCATTTTCACACTAGTTAATTGGGATTTGTGTGTGGGAGCCAGATGCAATGGCATGTCCATTAAGAACAGTGAAACTTCGTTATAAACCTGTGGTGATAAATCTACCAATCTATTTTACAAAGGCTTCAGTTTTCTAATGGTGTGTTTGTGTGGACTGAATGGAACTGTTTATACCACCTATTTACAGAGCTTGGTGGTTTATCCAAAGAATTAGTTGAATGGGTGCTGGAAACTCCACTGTTTGGCATTGTTCTTCAAGTGTGAACACAATTAATGTGTGTCAACAGACAACTTGACAGGAGAGGTGGGAGGGAGGTGAAGGAAATCACAGCTGAAGCAAATCCTGAGTTTAATATGTATACTTTCCAGGAGTGATGACTTTAATTCTTGAGTGTCTGTGCCTCTTGGGGGAAACTGCCTATTATAGCATCACCCCTCTCAACCAATCTGATTGACATTCTTCAGAGGAGATTTTAAACTTGGGTTTTGTCTGCTGTTCAGGACAGGTATTAGCCTCAATTGAATTCATCTCTAAATACTGTTTCCTTATGCTATTTGCCAGATATCAAACTCATTGTTCAAATAAAAATTGGAGGTGAGGTGACTATCTCTTGTATTGTATTGGTTGCATTGAGGGCATTTGCATCACATTAGTTTGGCACTGAACACTGAGTAGATGTTAAATGCTTGCAGCCTGAAGTGCAAAGTGATGATAGCTGCTTTGTGTTTGCAATCTATTGCACTCTCAATGTCTCGTAGGAAACCTTTAAAATCACACCGATTTCAAAGGGAACCCTTTTTAAAATTACACACACGATTGATCAGCCCAGTAAAATGTTCAATAAATCAAAACTAGCTCACATTAAAGACCCTTTATGTGATCCAATGCATTTTATTCTAAGAATTCCAGTCAATGGTGTGGGTGTTGGGGGAAACTTTCCGTCTTTGAAATGTCAGGAAAGTGGTTTCTTTTTACCACTCACTGCAGGAGTGGGGAGTTTTCGGTTTCATTGTCAAAAGAGATGAGCTCCATGCAGCTGTGTTTCGCAAGTGAAAAGCTGAGAGGAGGAGGGATAAAAGCTAAATGCATTCTCTGAACAGGAAAAGACCATTTGGTCTCTTAAGCCTCCCTGTCTCCATCAGATGCACACGACTATTCCGCAACCCCCCATCCCTTACACACACACACAAACATGCCACCATTCTATTCCCTGAAGCAACACAATGCATAGACAGTTCCAGAGGTATCAAAGTAAAATCCGGGATCCTCCTTTAGAACGTGTGGAGTTGTTTTCAACCTTAAAAAGAACCCTGCAACTGTACAAGCAAAAGACGATAACCCTGGTGCTATTGTGATTGTTTGCATTACAGTGTATGTTGTGTTAGTGTAAGTTTCTGGTGTGTGTGGTAATAGCTGCTATCCAGAGGCTTTGAAGCTGTGTGTGTGTGTGACATTCTTGTGTGCAGGATGATTAATGCAGGGTAATTGTTAATCCTTCAAGCACACATTCAGTGAGGACAGGTTCCTAGTGTGCGACGGGGCCCGGGATTTGTCTGGTAGGAATCGTTGCTGGTTGTTTACGAGAAGAGTTGTTAATGGTCAAACCTGAGCAGTGTAAATGCATGGGGTGTATTTACTTAATGAACCAGCAGCGTAGCTCAGAGGTCTACTCTTCTGGTTGTGGATTTGGAATGGAGGCAGAATTAACCCGGAAAGGGATGAGTTTCTTCTCTTCAGGGGCAGCTTGCTTACTCGTAGCTGGGGCTTTGCTTCTCTTTGATGCTTCCCTGTTTGAATCTGCAAATGTAGATTATTGAGAAGATGACGAGCCACAGGAATTGCCTCTTGAGTGGTTGACTGCATCAGTTGAAGAAGTGGTCCAATTTAATTGCAATATCACTGTATTTTCTTCCTTTACCCTCCCAACTACCCCCACACATCTCCTAGTCCCAACCACCAAGGTGTAAATACCTGACTGTCCAGCCCCTTGGGATGTCCTCCTGACGTGAAACGCACCATACCAATTTGTTGTTGTTTACGTGACCGCAATTCTATTGTGAATATTGCATTTCCTTTTGTCCTATAACACTGCATAGACAGTTCCCTAAAAAACACAGCTGGAAATAGATACTTAGTCAATTTGTGCTATAACAACAAACTAAATATACTTTCAAATGAAATGTGGGTGCATATGTAATGTTACACCAAAACTGTCAACACCGGATTTAAGGTCAGGAACACTTCTGTTTACCTCTGTTAGAAAGAACAGAGTAACTGTTCTTGGAACAATAGTTAACGCAGGGCTTTTGATTCCAGTGCCAGTTTTGTTACCACTTGTGCGATTGCCACCTGATTGATGTGGTTGTTCGAGTCCTTTGTTACGTTGCTGTACAACATTTGCCTGCATGTTCATAAGCTGCAGAGATAAATGAGCTATATGTGTACAGTGAACGTCTGATACCTTTTCGCTTCCAAGGGAGCTCTCTAAAGTGGTGGTGACAAGTTAAGCCAAGGTCAAGTTATCACGAGTTTACCGTGCACTACATTGATATTGTGACTTTCCCATGAATTTCACAAACGCAAAGAACGATGAAATTCTCACAAAGAAACTAATAATCCTTGGATTTTGACCTAGAACCTGATCACATCTATGGTGCATCTCAAAGCGCTTCACAGAATATTCTGTGAAGTGAATTGACTGTATATTTTGGTGGGCGAAACGTGCCAGCCGATTGCGCACAGCAATGTCCCACAAACAGTGACCAATTTATGATTGTTTTTTCAAGGAATTATTTCCCCCTGAAAAGCGATCCTCCAGTCGACTGACAGCTAGGTTCCCACTTTTTGCTCGGTAAACGGGCGTGTGGAGTAAGGAAACTTGCCCACTGTTTCGCCCTGCCCAGGTGCGAATCAAGCCCATGTCATTCACTCGCGAGTACTCTAACCAATGATTTATGGGACTCCACAGAAGATAAATCCTTGTTAGTTCTTAATTGCAAAGGGAGATACTTGTTTTAGAAGACATACCAAGCAGTTTATGCATGAGATCAGATTAATATATGATACTGTACTTTCGCTTTTGAATAATCATGCATAAAGACAATTTTTAGAGCACTAAAGGAACATTTGTTTTCATCTGGTAATGTACTCTGCAAGTGAATGTGCTCTGGGATTCACTGCTGTCAGTTGTGCTGTTGTGGATATGCTGAGAGCATTAACATTTTAAGATTCGAGTGCCATTTATTGGTCTTGGTTGCTGGGGAGACTGAGAAACACAATAGAGTTCAACAAAATTGACCCGCTATGCCAAGGTAAATTTGTAACCCGTTAAGTCAAATTAAGTTCAGGTGGAACGTAAGTTGAAGATGTTTCACTCCAGTAACAGATCTATTCATTGTTTGGAGGTACAAAGAAAATGGTTGATGTTTTCTCTTCACTTTTCTCACCTGCCCTGTCAAGTGAAGCTCCTGTGGCCTATTGGTTAGAGCACTTGTCTTGCAAGCTGGGGAGACCTGTGTTCGAATCCAGGTAGATCAGGGCGAAACCTTAGGCAAGTTTCCTTTCTCCTAATATTAATCCATCGAAACCCGCCCCACACCCCCGCAAAAAAAACCCCACAATAATAAAATTGGTCCTTTCAACAACAACAACAACAAATTACATTTATAGAGCGCCTTTCACGTCGGGAGGATGTCCCAAAGCACTGCACAGGAGGCGTGTGACCCAAGCTGGGAGGGGAGTGTTTGGGAAGGGGTGAGACACGAAGGGGAGGTCGAAAATTTCGGGGGGGAACAAAAGGCACGGTCGAAGAGGAAAGTCTTCAAACCGGCCTTGAAAGAAGAAAGGGAAGAAACGGAGACGGAGGGATTGGGGGATGGAATTCCATAGGGTGGGAGCGGAGAAACTGAAGGCCCGGCCTCCGATGGTGGGGCAGTTCGGGCGGGGGGCTTGGAGCAGGCCAAGTCCTGTTGAACGGAGGGTCCGGGTGGGCGTGTAGGGGGAAAGTAGATTGGTTAGATAGGGCGGGGCAAGGCCGTGTAAGGCCTTGAAGGTGAGGACGAGGACCTTGAACTCAATCCTCTGGAGGATGGGGAGCCAATGGAGACGGGCGAGGGTGGCGGTTATATGGTCGCGGAGGCGGGTGCGGGATAATACACGGGCTGCAGAGTTTTGGATGACCTGCAGCCTGTGAATGGAGGAACTGGGGAAGCTGACGAGGAGAGAGTTTCCATAGTCCATCCTCGAGGTGATGTACGTGTGCACAAGTGTTTCGGCAGCGCGGGGAATAAGATAGTTGCGGAGCCTGGCAATGTTGCGCAGGTGGAAATAAGCGGTTCCGGTCAAGGCACGGATGTGGGGGAGGAAAGAGAGTTTTTGATCGAACATGATGCCGAGGTTCCTGATTGGCTTTGTGAGGTGGAGAGTGCAGCCTTGGATGTTGAGGCTGGCAGTGCCCGATGTGCGAAGGCGCTGGTTTGAGCCAATCAGGAGGGCCTCGGTCTTAGTCACGTTCAATTGCAGGAAGTTGTCCCTCGTCCAGGACTCAATGTCGGACAGACATGCTGTCAGAACATCGATGGTCTGGGGGTTGAGGGATGAGGCAGAAAGGTACAACTGGGTGTCGTCCGCATACATGTGGAAATTTACCCCATGTTTGCGGATGACATCGCCCAGAGGGAGCATGTAAAGGGTGAAAAGGAGGGGGCCGAGGACAGAGCCCTGAGGGACGCCGTGAGAAACTGTGCGGGGGTTTGAGGAAAAACCGTTGGAAGAAACAAAGTGTAAACGGTGGGTCAGATAAGAATGGAACCAGTCAAGGACTGTGCCTTGAAGGTTGAGGTGGGAGGAAAGACGTTGGAGGAGGATGGTGTGATCGACTGGGTCGAACGCAGCAGACAGGTCAAGGAGGACGAGGAGGCAGAGGGAGCCCTGGTCACAGGCGGTTAGGATGTCATTTGTAACCTTAACCAGGGCAGTTTCTGTGCTGTGAATTGGGCGGAAACCTGATTGGAGGGGTTCAAGGAGTGAGTGAGCTGAAAGGAAAGAGCGGAGCTGGGAGGCAACCACTCTTTTAAGGACCTTGGATAAAAACGGGAGGTTGGAGATGGGTCGATAGCTTGATGGTTGCGACGCATCAAGGGAGGGTTTCTTCAGGATAGGGGTGATGGTGGCTGTTTTTCAATCCACGACTGTTTGTGGGACACTGCTGTGCGCAATTGGCTGCCGCAATTTGTCCACAAATATACAGCCAATTCACTTTACAATATATTCTGTGAAGCGCTTTGGGACGTTGATAAGATGTGAAAAGCACGATATCAAATGCATTGATTATTATTATTAAGGGGCCAGTTTTAGTGTTCCTTTAGCTTTAGCAAAGATCCTCAAATGCAGCATTGAGCAGCAATCAAATTTGGAACCTTCTTGCTGTTCGTTGTTCAGTTTCACAGTAGGTAGTTTTATTTAATCAGTTGAGGTTTGGGGAATGTACAAAAGTAACCATTAAATCCATTATGCACTAGTATTTTTCTTAGTTTTAAACTTCCAACCAATTTCTCTCCTTAAGTAAAAAAAGATCATTTTAGGTAGGCAATTATATCAACTTCAACTCACCTACCCCCATTCCCCTTTCAAAGACTGTAACCCCACAAACTGTGTAAGAAACCTATGAATCCACAGCTGAAGTTGCTCCCAAACAACAGCCTACAGTATATCAATTGTTGCCATATTATGAAGCACTTCTCAGACTGATTTGACCTGATGTTTTCCGAAGTTAGATGCATTCCTATTTAGTTGAATTAGTGTAACCCCCAATTGAATGCAGATGGGTGAAGAGAACCTGATACTTTGAAGGAGCTCTATCCCATAAATTTAAACAAAAAAAACGAGTTGCACATCAAAGCGTATGCTTCAATGAACTGAAATCTTAAAGGAAGGATCCAGGAAGAATAATTTATTTGTGTAATGATTATCGCAATCAAAGTATTTGTGTAAATAGACCAATTTGTACAGCGGTTGCGGATCACTGCACAGTTTTAAAAATGCTCTGTGGTCAGGTCTATTAAGTGGTTCATTCAGGAAGTCTAGTGTCTAGGTACTTTAGTGATGTCTTGCTAGTTCTAGTAATTTATAGCTTTTCAAGTTCTCAAGTTTTTTTTCCCCCCCCCTGAAACTTTTATTTAAACCAGCTGTTACTTAAGAAGACCTGACTTTGATTGATTATCAGGCAGATATTGACTTTGATTGATTTTAATTGGGAATCTTAATCTAAATGTTTTCTTAAAACAGAACCAATCCGTTGTCTTGGTTTAATTGTGTATTGTACATGGCTTTTAAAATATATTGGCTCATTTGGTTCTTTGTTAGCCCTAAAGTTAAAATGTAACAAGCAATCCAAGTGGTTAGAATAGAGGTTATTGTATTGCTTGATTAGATGTCTGATTCTTTTGTGATCTTCTGACAATGCTGTCTATAAGTGGTAGTGATTTTTGTTTCCTCTTGAATTGTTTCATGAGAATTGTGCCAGTAATTAGAACACTGTATAGTACTGTATATTGGTTCTTGAAGATCCTTTGTGATTCATTTGGAGTTTTAATCTTTTTAATTCAAAATTCAATAAATTTACCCCAAGTTATCCCAAGATGGAA
The DNA here is from genome assembly GCA_035084275.1 of Hydrolagus colliei. NCBI lineage: Eukaryota > Metazoa > Chordata > Chondrichthyes > Chimaeriformes > Chimaeridae > Hydrolagus > Hydrolagus colliei. Next base: position 7,079,450 of record CM068751.1, on the reverse strand, counting down.
AAATTTGCCACTGTGTGCATATATCGGGCTGCTATGTTCTACAACGAATAACTGCAGGATTAGAAAAAAAGTGCAATATTCTTATAAAATTATGAGTTAAAGCCACAACTTAATCAAAAGACTTAGACATTCTGTAAGATGGAAGATCACGTTAGTTTTTTATTCACTGCTGGTAGTATATAATAATAATCCTTGCATTTGATATAGCGCTTTTCACATCTTATCGAACATCCCATAGTGCTTCACAGAATATACTGTAAAGTGAATTGACTGTATATTTGTGTGCGAATCGTGGCAGCCAATTGCTGAGCCAGTGTCCCACAAATAGTCGTGGATTGAAATGATCAATTTTATTATTGTGGTTTTTCTTGGACAGATTATTATTAGGCGTGTGGAGTAAGGAAACTTGCCCAAGGTTTCGCCCTGATCCGCCTGGATTCGAACACAGGTCTCCCCAGCTTGGTCTCCTCAGCTTGCAAGACAAGTGCTCTAACCACTGAGCCACAGGAGCTCCTGAAGTATACTGTTTTACACTATCAGCTGAATGGGTTGGGATGAGCGCTATTGGAAATCACAAAGTTCCCAAACAGTTTCTGTATTGGTGGTAAAGGGACTTCCATGTAGTAATAATAATTGCATTTGGTATAGCGCCATTACACATCTTTGAGACGTCTCAAAGCACTTGACAGAATATACAGGTATCCCGCCCCAACCGCGGCCTTGCCAATCACGAAATGCATGCATCCACGGTTTGCTAAATGCGACAACCCACGCAAACCGCGTTTTGCGCATCCGCGATTTAAATCTGCGGGTTTAAATGTTCAAGTTTCACTCTAACCAAGGGACCGCATCCATCCGCGTATTGGTGTGTGTTTATCCGTTCCGCATTTCCAGCCTACCAGCATCTTTACTACCCCACATGGTCTAGCTGCACTCGTGGATCTACAGGTACTGTGTGTGTGCGAACAGCTAGCGTATAGCACTAGGACCCAATTGCTATGTTGCAATCAACCAGCGACAACGCTTCTCTCTTAGGATTAAGGTAAATACTGAACAGTAACATGAATTTATTGTCGCTTCTCCGCAGCCTAGCTAGCAAGTTTCTGAGCATTGGCTGCCAGGATCTGCATCCTCTCTCTCTGTAAGTTCTTTCCCCACACCCTCTCCCCCACCTCCCCGTTCTCTCTCACCTTCTCCAGCCCCCCACAGCCCTCCGTGTCACCCCCCACAGCCCTCCGTGTGTGTCTCTCTCTCTGTAGCGGATTGCTGCAGATCCTGGCAGCCAATGCGCCCAAACTTACTCCCCCTATCCCCATGTATGTTATAACTACATGTGTTTTTTTTTAGTTTAGTTTTACTATTTATTATGGGTTTTGTTTTGCGGGCTTATTATCAGGCATGTGGAGTAAGGAAATTTACCCAAGGTTTTGCCCTGCTGAGACTCGAACCCAGGTCTCTTGCTTGCGATGTGAGTGCTCTAACCACTGAGCTACAGAACTCCACCATATACTTGTTGTATTAATCCAAACATTTGTTATGCTCTTTGACTAAGTAAAGAAATGGTGCCAAATAGCAGGAAAATCTAATAAACTCCCAATGAATGCATCAGTGAACAGGGCCTCAAGGTCTCTTGCCAGCTAAGAGCCTGTGTTTGAAAGGGAAATGCTAATATTGTTCAACCCCACCCCCATACTATACACAATATATGGGAGGCTCAAATGACACAGCTCTGTGATGCGTCAGTCTCTGTATATTCTCATGACAGATGGCATTAGTATGAACATTTCTTTCATGTTATCTGTCTTGTCCCATTTCCCTCAGCCTTTTATTGAAGTATAGGTACAATCTTTGTTTGAGAGTATAAACCAACTGCATTACTGATTTTTAAAAATGTGTTGCATTCAAATGACTCCCATAATCTACTGATGCGAAGTGACTCGGTGTTATGTTTTAAGGCATGACTTTTTGAAATGTAAGGGTCCTAATCAAAACGTAGCTGTCACCTGACCTGTATAAGAATCTTACATTGAAGCTACTAGATGAAGGTCTAATAAGCCATAGATGCTGAGAAATTCAGCTGCTTAGATTTTTTTTTTTTTAAAAAAAGCATAGATCAGACAGAGCACAATGTTAAGCACAATAGACATGAGCAACTAATTTCCAAAAATTCAACCTTGTGAGATTTGACACAAAATGAACAAGGGGTAAAAAAGAAACAGTAAATTAGGAATCAAACATTCAAACCCCTCGCCTTAACTGTGCTGGCTGCCATTGCTTGGACAACCTAAAGCTGTGGTGCTGCCGTTGAACATTGTTTTTGATGTTCAGTTTGATGCCTGTCCATATCAATCTTGTAGATTCGGTTTCCTTCCCATCAGCTATGAAGCTTTTTTGGAGTTTTACTTTGCTCTCTTTTGCGGAAATTAATTTCCAAAGGCACCAGTATCAATCGATCCAATGCAATATGGTAGATGTATGGTCGAGACATATATCTTTGTGAAGCACACTCTGGTCTGTGACACAATTAAACATGGATGAGTATCAAACTGGTATTGAACATATTTCTCCCAATTGTTAGCATGTTGCACTCCTGTTTCAAGAAGCCACAACAATAACTATTCACTTTGATACTAGGTTGGAGGACGTTTCAAAGGATTATTTTTAACCGGCCGTTGAACTTATTAAATTCTGACTCCCATTTGCCTTCGCAATTATTATTTTTTTGCGGAAGATTTTAAAAAAAAGGAAATTATTACCATTATCCCATGAAAATCACTTTGCCTTTTGTGCAATCAAACATCTTTCATCGACAGAGACCATGTAATACGATACAGACAGTAGCTGAGATGTACAGTCACCGGATCCAGATAACCTCAAACCTTCTTGGAAATATTCCCATGATAGTGAATTCCTAATCCCAGGTATAAATGTTTTCACAGCTCAACAAGCACATATTGTTGCTGCACAGACCTTTCTTCAATCTGTTTTGTATGATAATTTTAGATTTGGTTCTAGAATGAGTTATTAAATGGCCTTCGGCACAAACATTGCCAACTGAGTGCTGTTTCAAATAGGCAGTTGTAATTCTGATTCGGTTGCAGACAGATAACCTGTTTATCAGCATTCAACTGCCTGACAGGTTTGCTTGTTCTCAATTGCTTTCCATTATGGAACCACATTTGAGATAGTATAATTGAGTTACATTTGTGCAAAGTATCTGGAAATCTGACATTAAGAAGGGAATTTATAAAACCAGAATTTATAAATTGACAGGGATGCTGTTCTGTTTAGAAACACTGATCAACTCTGACTGTTGTATTGTATATTTTTATAACCTGAAATTGGTAACGTTTCCCATTCCAGAACTTTGATTAATCTACTCAGATATGTACCTCCTTTCTCCAGTCTATTGATGCCTTCTTGCCCAATGCATAAGATTAACAAGATCTATTGAACCCATCACGACTGCTTCTTTTAACTGGTTCATTTTCAACAATTGTCAACAATTGAAAAGTAGATCCATTCTAATATTCTCCCCTCCAACCATAAAAGATGTTTTATTCCATTAATTTGTTCTCGTAATTTATAATACTTGTTTAATATGCCGTCTCGAACGTCAAAACACTGACGGAAAAGTCACTTTAAAGAGTAGTGAATGTTATACTGGATATAATTTCTTTCAGTTCAGAGATTTTGTTACTTTTCTCTGAACTATCTTCTCCCATAGTTTTGTGTTATATTTAAAATATGGTTTTCCGCAAATTTGTAAATTAGTAGAGTAGAAGCCCGTTTATCCATGACTCGATGAACCGGCACTTCCATATAACTGGCACGCCAAAAAAAAAAAGGCCCCATTCGATAAACCGGAATGTATCCGGAAGAATAGCGGTGGAGCATTTGTAAATGCATAAATAATAACATAATAACAGAATATTGTAGTGGTACTTATTATTAAAACTACTCTCTTGCGCTTTTTACCTTTGTTGGTAGATGCTGCGCTTGAAGCCATGATGCTGCAGTTGAGGTTTATAGTCCATTGTTTTTGAAATGGAGCATGCGAAGCGGGTGAAAAAAATGGAGTGCGACTTTAAAGTCTTAATAGTGGCAAGCCGATAATGCTAGCCGATAACCCACATTGTCGCGCAGGTACAGTATTTTGGTTTGCCGCTAGTAGAGTCTAGGGCTATCGGCTTGCCGCTAGTAAAGTCGCGCAACTTTAAAATCGCGCTGCCGTTTGTTTCACACGCTTGGCATCCTCCATTTAAAAACGAATCGCTGGACTGTAAACCTCAATCAGTAAAGGTGAGAAGCGCAATAGAGTAGTTTTAACAATAAGTACCAATACAATATTCTGTTATTATTTAGGCTGGTATGTATCGTGTGTGTTAAAAGAACTTTAATTTTTTTGTGGTGGGCTTTCAGCCGCGGACGGACAAATATCCTGCAGGCGCTTTAACCGGCATTGGCCAGGTCCCGCAGGTGCTGGATAAAGGGCTTTTTCAAGACTAGGATTGGGTTGTAGCGACCTCCACAACAACCGGTCACGAGGTTGCCCTCTGCTCTGAAAATTTCTGAATTTTTAAACATCCTTACGACTAATCTACATTTTCAGAAAGAATAGAAACCCATCAAATCTGCCTGTTCAATGAAGTGGAACATTCTAAATTTGAAACTGAAGTGAAACCACTAGAGAGGGTGCAGCATAAGGTTTCCAAACTGATATTAAATCCTTTTCATTTTCTCTGTCTGGATGATTATGGGAATGTTCAAGGCTTCCTGAGTTGTCAGCTGAAGAAATGCTACTATATTTACACAGGAATTAAAATGTATTTTTGTCCATATACTTTAATTGTGCTAGTTGTTTTGGAATCTGTAGGATCAGGAGACTGAAGTAGTGTTTCACGAATGTCACAAAATGGACTTTTGGTTGAACTTCAGTGCAGAGCCTCTTGTATTCCGGAAGAAACAACAATGACAACAACTTGCATTTATTCAGAGCACGCAGAAGGATAGGGATCAAGGCCTAACTAGATTGTGGTCCGTAAAGCAACAGTGGCATAGTACTGAACACTATACCTGTATCAAAGTACATACTATACAACAGCTACTTCTGTGATTGCTGATGTCTTCTTGCTCACACGTTTTCTGCTACTTCCTATGACTATTAGATGTGGACTAATTGAAATTTGGGTAGAATGTGTTTGTACTTTGAAGGATATACACATGCTGTTGATAGTCACCTTTGTCTTATTTTTCCTTCCCCTGCAAGTCATGGCTAACATTGTGGGCTGAACAGAATTAATGATTGATCCTGCCTTCTTGCACACAATGCTTTAATTCTTCAGAGAACACAGGTCCTTGTGTCATCATTTTGGTTCAACTAAAAGAGATGCATCCAATCCCACACAAACATTGTTTGAGGTTTATGGGGTAAGGATGGGTAGAGGTTAAAGATTAATTCTGGAGATTTGAATTTTCCATTAGTTATATAATTTTCCTTTTTGTAAAAGCGCCTCAAATGGTTCTGATTGTACCTGCTATGTTTTAGGAGGGGATAGGATCAGTCCATGAAAACTAGCAGTAATTGGCATACTTTGTGTGGTATTTGGGATAAACTGAAATCTACTTTATGTTGGATATTGACTTGGCCTGTTGAACTACATAATTCCTCCTTAGTGAAATATTGAATAGATTCTGAGAACAAGTGCTTATCGAGTATTTGTACACTCGACCCAAGAGTTTTCCAAAGATCTGAACATAGCTTTTAAGCTTTTTTTAAAAAAGACTTTGTAAATTTTTGGCTACAGTTCCGAGTTTAGCACATTATTTGTGATGAAGATTGGTAAATGGACTGTTGTTTCCTTTTTTACAAGTTGATTAAGCCTCGATTAGAGGTAGAATATTGTCCACTATATTGAAATGTGCGTCACAGACGAATGATTCCAGGCAGGCAGGTCTAACCATCAGGATCAGCTGAAGGTGAAATTTCTTTCTCTATCACAGTCAGGAGGATGAGAGATCATCGGGACTGCTTGTGACGGACAAGACTCCCTGGCCTGGGTAACATTTGTGTTTCAATTAAAGGGTTTTCTTTATCTTTCCTGATGATTCGGTGGGTAAATAAACGGTGTGATGCTGACTCCATGCACTGTGAAGATCTCGGTCTTGATTCCTGCTCCATGCTGTTTCAGCATATCTCAGCTGGGCTGTTGTGACAGCCTCAATTTCCCCGCCTTGAGGAGGGGAGAAAGGTAGAGATGAGAAAACAAAGATCTTCACAGTGCATGGAGTCAGCATCACACCGTTTATTTACCCACCGAATCATCAATCAGGGTCCATGTTCCTGAGATGTTATCAAATGACCTCCGCTGGAATGTTGCCCATCGATCTCAGGGTAAGGTTGTCGAGGACAATTGCTGACTGTGTCATTTTTAAGAATTATTAAAGAATTAAGAACTTCAGCAAGTTGTTCAAGAAGATTAAGAGAGATAAATAAAATTGGAAGCTGAAGGCATTTTAATTGAACCACTTTGGATTCCAAACGGAATCCAAATTTGCTTTCAGCCACACTGGATTCAGCTGTTTGTTTCTTCTGTAGAAGAATTGAGTCTTGCATTACCTTCTGCTATGTACTGTAGTAGCATTTTTACAGTAAAATCTCATGAAGTGCTTGGAGACAGTGTAACAACATGATAAAGTTCTGCATCAAATGCAACAACAACTTACATTTATATTGCGCCTTCCATGAAGGGAAGCGTTTAACAGTGGTGGAGCCTGACTCCGAGCCTGGGTGGGGGGGAAGAGTTGACTAATCACGATACAAATGCAAGCATTATTACTGTCATTTTTGCCGAATGTGGCTGTTGAGGCTGAAACCATTCCCATGTTTTAAAAGGGATTGGGACAAGCATCAACACGGCCTCATTGGGCAGAATGTCTGCCTCCCATTCTGACCTTTCAAGGATTTGTATACGGAATTCACCCATGGTAGATATTCATTGCTTATATGAAGTTATACAAAGTGTCTCCTGGAATTTGTATAATCAAAGCCTCTACATTACCAGTGAACACATCACTTAAATGTACCAGTATATTTGAGACTGTCTTAAAAACTTGGGGGTGGGGGGAATTGAATACAATTGATTTGGTAGAATGAGTTGTATAAAGGTTTTTTTCCGGCGGGAGTATGCATATGTAGTCGATGTGTAGCTTTAGCACAAATCCATTTGACCTTTTTCTGGACATTTGCTCTGTAAAATGTTTTTAAGGCACTAATTTTGAAATGTAAGAATAGGCAGTGACAAGAAGTCATAGATAGTATGATTCCTTTTTTAATTTGACCTTAATTAGTATAAAATACTGATTGTGAATCTCCCATATCGAAAGGTTGAAGAAAGAAAATCGAAACTGTCTTAAATGTTCAGTAAATTGGAGCGTTCCTCCTTTAGACAGCCCTGCCATGTCTGATTCAGATCTACCTGTGATCTAACCATTCTGGCATTGATAACCTTCAAGCCAAAGGCAACCCATCTCCACGTGGATTCCAGTAATGTTCCTCTTCCCTTCCTCCAACTAATAATAAATATTAACCATTTAATGACCTTACTTGCAAAATATAATTTTTAAAGGCTTCATTATTATTTTGTGTGCAGTCGATAACGGAGTACCCAGAACTGCAGGCAACATCGCATATTAATTTAACAGTCGTCTGTTTGTATTTGGTGGCCTTGTACAGTATAAAATCAGTTTGCCTTTGCCAGTTGCTATCTACGCGCTCGCTGTTTTAAAGATCCATGTCTCTAGACCTCTGTTCAAAATTATTTTGAAAAACGCTTGAAACTGTAGTATGTTTTTATCACTTTTTCAGCATTTATCTGCATGCATCTGCCACCTATCTGCTCACCCCGCTTAGTTGTCCTATCCCATGCTAGAGTTTTACTTATTTTCTCAATTCTTCACCCTCTCCTAAATTTGGTAGTGTCAGCAAATATAAATTATTATTCCCTTCTCTTACAGAGACAGATAATACTGTAGACCCGCTGGAGAGCATGCCAGTATACAAAGGAAAACCACAGGTTGGGGAAAATGGAAGAAAACTCAACTGTGACAGATAGCAAGCAAGGCGTGCAGTTTTGCACCTAAATATTTTCATATAGATTACAACTTGGGGGTACTTTCTGAGAATTCGTTGATCTTTCTAATGGGATCATCAGACATTGAGTGCATGTCACTACTTATTGGATGATTAGGGTGTTTGTTGAGGTTGCTATCGTCAAGGAAAGGCTGCTGTCAGCAGATGTATTTGTAGAAAATCTGCATGTTCAGCTGCATTATTGCTGCCTAGCAGATGGAGCGTTTGCTGAGAATGACTGACTCTCGTATCTTTTGTCAAACTGTTGGTAAGGCTTTTGTAAGAATACCTTCTGTTGAATTAAGCCAATTGGGGACAGCTGGGAAGAGCAGGCAGTGAGTTGAGCATTTGCCTTTCAGACAGATGGTGATATGCCTGTGTTGCAGGCTTGCTGTTGTTGCATGTTCACCCCAGTCATAGTTGGGAAGTGTTTTGCATTAGATGCAGGGCGGGGAAGAAAAATAATCAGCCCACCCCACTGTTCATCATACTACTGTAGTTGGTAAACGATTAGAGTTGGATTGCTCAGTTTCTCTTTCAGGACTCCTTCCTCGGGGTCTAGATTTTTAGAAGGACAAAAAAAACCAATCCTGTTGGCTATTTAAAAAAAAGTTTCCCCCTCATTCAGGCAATGATCCGCATTTGGGGTAATCCAATGATTATCCCTTTGTATGAATTGAGCCCAAGTGCTTGAAATTTGTTTTGGTATTCAGCCAAAAGCATTAGTCCCTTCTTCCTCCTTCTTTGGTTTGCTATTCAATATAATAGCTTGAAGCTGAAACCATGCTCCTTCTGCATTCATCTTGCATCATTATCAGTCTTCTGTGACCTTATTAGTTCAGGTTGATTGTGCCTCATTTCATGAAGCTGATCTGGAAATTCAATCCCATGGGATCGCCTCTCATTTTGAATTGGGACCATAATGCAGTTGCTCGTAATTCAGCGTAATCTCCTCGAGCCTCTTAGCACCTGTGAATTGAAGTTGCCATCTATGGAAGAACGCATTATTGTCTTACTGCTTTTCGTATTGGCAGGTTAGTGAGTTCAGTCAGTTGGTCAGTCAGCCGTGCTTGATTTGACTGCAGTTCTTCGGATGCATCCCCTTCCTGCCACTTCTAATTCAGACAAGAAATTGTAATCCCTGTTTTTCTTTAGACCTGCTTACTCAGAATCTGAGCTGGACGTTTTCTGCCATGTGTATGCTTGACAGCTGTTAAGCTTGTTGCAAAAATAGTATTAAAGCCTTCTGAATGCCATGGTTTTTTGGCCATCTGATTTCCCAAACTTTAAGGAAATTCTATAGCAAAACAACTCAGCCACTGTCAACCTCTCCGGGATGCTCTCCCGCATGAAGGGAACTGTATAGGTGCAATGTGTTGATGTAATAATCCTTGCATTTGATATAACAACCTTATCATGTTGTTGAATATCTCAATGCACTTCACAGAATATACTGTAAAATCTACTGACATGTGTTTTGTCGGCGGAACACTGCAGTTAATTGTGCACAGTGATGTCCCACAAATAGTTGGGGATTGGTTGGAATACATTATCCACTGCGTCCATCTCCATGGCAGGAAGCCTAGTGACAGTTACCATGCTAGTGAGCTGATTCTTGAGCATCATTGAATCAAGTCTCTATAAACAAGTTGTGAGCTGCTGCGTGGAGTAATGCTCACAATATTCACTGAACCTCAGATCTGTTTTAAATCTGACACCTGTAGGTGATGCATCTCCTGGTAGCTTTATCCTGGATTAAAAAAAACTATTTGTAGGAAATTCTTGTGCACAAATTGGCTGCCACATTTGGCTACAAATGCAGTCACTATACTTCACAGTAAAATCATGTACGGGGCATTGAGACATCTCAACCACATGATGTAGTACGAAATCAAATGCAAGGATTAATTACATTTGAACAGAGATCAAAAAAGCCGTTTTTCTTTCTTTCTAGTTCAATGGGGGCTAATTAACATGCATTGTTTTGTAAGGCAAATCCAAAGTTCAGCTCAGAATTTACATGTATGAAACTGACACAATAATTAGTTTGATAAAGGACCTGTTTATAGTTGGACACTTGGACATTTGTAACTGTAGAGAAGTCTGGTTAATGAATCCATCATGCGTTTGCACCAGTACCCAGATTTGTTGGCAGCACTATAGATTGTTGGCCCAAATTGCAAGCTAATTTAGTTTGAACACAGTTCAAACTTGTCCATGTGGTATTATTTACTGGTGGTGGTTCCCGCTTGTGTTTTGGTATTCATGCAATTCTGGACATACAAATTATCAAACGTTTGCTTCCTAATCATGTTTTTTTTATAATCTTTCTTAGCTTGTTTTCCTGCTGCTTTTTTAACCAGTGCTTTAGGAAGCATGATTCACAACAAAATTGGCATCACAAATGACACAAATCTTCTGTAATTCTGCAGGCTTTGGCCAAGGTTCTGTAGTGCACAAGCTTTCAAATTCACAGCAGTTTCTTTATATTTAGTGTCATCAAAGAGCTGCTTAACAGTATTCAATTACAGTAATGTACTGAAGTTGACTTGATGTACTGAGGTACCTTATCACACTGATGGATCAATCCATGTTTCACTTAAAAGTGTGGAGTCAGTTTTTAACTCATTAAGTACCGAAGGACTTCTGTGTGTTTTGAAAACAACGTTTGAAATTCAACCATACTAATCTGTGGCTGTATACATGAAACCAAACCTCGAGCCATGGTAATACAGTAATCATTTTAGTTGTCACAAGCTTGATGCTGAGCTGATTTTTGAACTTGTAGGCTCTGATAATGGCAACCCATCTTTTGACTGAAACATCACTGCTGAAGCTAGCCATGTATAATAATGTTGAACTCCCCTTGTTTAGCCCTACTGCTCCCATGCAGTAGAAGCCATGGCATCCAAGCTTCGGAATTGCAAACATCTTGGAAGCGTTAAACCTTGTTAATATAGTCACTGTCCAAACTCTATGATGTATCTTTGTTTTCCTGTATAGCTCTGTGCCATTGCAATTTCAAACCAACCTACAGGCTTCTCCTTGATCAGTTCGGGGAGAACCCAACACGCAAAAAGCTTGTCTTTAAAAGTAGTGGCCAAATTCAGGTGTTGCTTAATTATTGATTAATGATTACTTAGATATGCAACTTGGAGTTGAGATTGGATACAGTATGTTGAATATTTTATGCTATTTGGCCTTAAATCAAAACCACTGCTGCTGCGTCTAACTGTATTATAATAATTGAAATAGGTTTCCTCTTATGTTGGATTTTAGGGAATGCCATCCTTTAATTTGAGAAGATAGGTTTCCCTTACCTAATTGCATTTACAGTTTTTTTCTTTTGAAACCATTAGTACCAAGCCTTGCACAAATGCCAACTTTGTACTACTCTCTACTCTGCTTTTCTACTCCAGAATTAGACTCCCATTGCCAGTGAATAGAATCATAGAATTTTACGACACAAAAGGAGGCCATTCGGCCCATCTAGTCTGTGCCGGTTCTTTGAAAAGAGCAACTAAATCCCACTGCCCTGCGCTCTCCCCATCCTAACAATACTTGACAGGTAATCCAATACTGTACCTTGTATTGATGTAGGATGTGAAACAGTTCAGAAAGGATGTTGGAATCTAGTTTGTAGGTTCGGTTCTTCTATGGATTATCCTGTTATCCATTGCTTCCTTCTGCCAATGGCAAAAGATCATCTTCCTGAAAATAGCATCCAGGACCTAATACATAAATCAGACTGCATGAGGCAATGCAGTGGTATGATGGCCTCGGGAATATGATCTCTCCTACTCCCAGTGACTGTACCAGTTATTTTGACCGACTGGGGATGAAACGTCATTTTGTTTACCATTACAGTTATTGACCTGTAACTTTTGCTGGAAGCAATTGCCATTTGGATATTAAGGACCGAGGACTACTTTTGGTATGTTGCTTTGTCATGCAATTGTAGTGAAGGTGTGATACAACAGGTATTCTGTATGCCTGTGCCCCTTATGTCATTGGGTAAATCCAGGTTTTATATAAATATATTTTAAAATAATTTTAGTTTGATGAATTGAAACCAATAATGTAAACAAATGAAGTCCTTTCACGAAGCGTACAGCATTTAAAAGTGAAAACTATCCTCCTGTACATTCTATCATTTTCATATAAAGCTGTTTACTTGTTATGTTCTAAAATAAATGTGTGGAATAATTTGATTCCACTGTTTCCATTTGCTATTCTTTATTCCTGGCTTCACAGCAATCTTGGTTGAGTACACATTGGTTCTCTACCCCTGGCATAACAGCCTGTTGTTTTATTAAACCTTGTGTGCATTAGGTCAGATGATGTCTTGTTATGTCCAGCAATACTAGCAATGACAAATGAGAATGCATAGGATGTTAATTATGTTCTGGTGCTGAATCTCTTGTATAAGTTAATGCCACAAATAATTTATCGTTTAATTCATGCCATCCACACAAGTTGCAACTTTGGTGTTTTTGTGTGATTTTTTTTAATCACTTCAGTCTTAAGTAAAAGGTTCTAGTTTTGTTTTGGTGGTTTCTGGATCCCTTGGTATTGGAGTTAACTGTTTTTTCTCCTCTAGTCTTTTCCCCAGTAGCATGGAAGCATTTGAAACTGCTTGTTCAAGCTTGGAAGATTTCAAAGACAGATTAGATAGCTTTGGTTAAGGAAACAACATTACGGGATATATTAAATAGGTCATTCAGGACACGTGCCTGTGACCACCAGTCTTTTTTTCATCGAGGATTCCTTATGTTATTATCAGATTTGTTACCGTACTTATTTAGACACGATTATCACATCCAGTGCATTACTAAACACTACTATGTTGACTTGAAGAAACCATCAATTAGACAAATGATTTAAGGCTCATTTCAAATTGGGGTGGGGTGGGGATAGATGATTGCCTTGTGTAGTTGATGTGAATTTAGTTAAGATATTTCAAAGATTCACTCCTGATATTTGCATAGTATGCATACTCAGCCCTAAGCCAGGATGGAGATGCAAATAACAGTATAGATACAGAAAGTATAGCTGAATACCAGTGCAGGCATGAGTGGCTAAATCAGATTTGCCAGTCCATATGATCGGGTTCAGGTTTGATTCTTTTATTTTTACACATCTTTCAGTTATGAACCACGTAAATTGAGGATCTGCAATCAAATTTCTTAATGTACATGTCTTTGTGGTCAATGAGCGAAAGGAACAAAGTCTAATTCCCAAATCACTGTAGAATGAATATAGCTGCTTGAAACCCTGCTTACAGAGTACATTTCAATGATTTTATGGTTGCCTCGAGGAACCTGGTTGTGCAATCGTAGCCATGTGTATGAATAGAAGCAAAGTTTTTTTTGGGGAAAAAAAATCCACATTGAAAGGTCATCAGAGGAGGTCCTAGTGATAGTGTCGGTTTTGTGGAGGTTTGTTTTGGTCAATTTGCATGAGAAGCATACAAGACAATTCTGTTGTAATGCATGGGAGTGATGGTGACTGATCAACCCAACAGTGCTGACTAACGACCTTGTTTTTAATAGTAGCGCGGCTTTCTACTGAGTGAAACGTGGGGTTTGAGTTTATGGAATCAAATTCACTGCCAAGTCAGTCGGCTGCCAATGTTAACACCGTGACAGCGTCCTTTATTGAAATAGTGCCGTGGTATCCTCAACATCCTCATTTGAGAGGCAGATTGGTTGTATGCAATTGGCTGCCCGGTCACTACACTTTACAGTATATCATCACATCCGCACATCGGGCGCTGCCAGCCTCAACATCCAAGGCTGTACTCTCCACCTCACAAAGCCAGTCAGGAACCTCGGCATCACGTTCGACCATAAACTCTCTTTCCTCCCCCACATCCGTGCCTTGACTGGCACCACTTATTTCCACCTACGTAACATTGCCAGGCTCCGCAACTACCTCACCCCTCCACGCTGCCGAAACACTCGTGCACACGTACATCACCTCACGGCTGGATTACGGAAATTCCCTCCTCGTCGGCCTCTGCATCTCCTCCATTCACAGGCTGCAGGTCATCCCAAACTCTGCAGCCCATGTATTATCCCGCACCCGCCTCCGTGACCACATAACCCCCACCCTCGCCCGTCTCCACTGGCTCCCCATCGCCCAGAGGATCGAGTTCAAGATCCTTGTCCTCGTTTTCAAAGCCTTACACGGCCTTGCCCCGCCCTACCTATCCGATTTACTTTCCCCCTATAAGCCCACCCGCACCCTCCGTTCAGCAGGACTTGGTTTGCTCCAAGCCCCCCGCCCGAACCGCCCCACCATCGGAGGCCGGGCCTTCAGTTTCTCCGCTCCCACCCTATGGAATTCCATCCCCCAATCCCTCCGCCTTGTTTCTTCCCTTTCCTCTTTCAAGGCCGGTTTGAAGACTTTCCTTTTCGACCGTGCCTTTTGTTCCCCCACTAATTTTTCGACCTCCCCCAAGTTGTTTACCCCCTCCCGAACACTCCCCTCCCATCTCGGGTCACACGCCTCCTGTGCAGCGCCTTGGGACGTCCTCCCGATGTGAAAGGCGCTCTATAAGTTTAATTTGTTGTTGTTGTTGTTATATCCGGTGAGGCACTTTGAGATGTCTCAAAGGCGTGATAAGGCGCTATATCAAACACAAATGCTATGTGTTGGCCGGGGAGCTGCAGCTTTTTATAAATAATAACTGCTGAGGTATATATTATGGAAGTCAGGTGTGTTACACATCAGTCCAACTCTAAACTCCATGCTTAAACTGGCCCATACTATTGGGGCTGCCCTGTGTTGAGCATGCAGTTTGTTTTGATAGTCAATTTGGCAGTGATGAAGGCTTCAGTGATGGAGCTCCTGTAGATCAGTGGTTAGAGCACTCACCTTACAAGCGTGAGACATGTGTTCGAATCCAGGCAGGTCAGGGCTTGGGCAAGTTTCCTTACTCCACACGCCTAATAATAATCCCTCAAAAAAAACACAACAATAAAATTGGTCATTTCAATCCACGGCTGTGTGGGACACTGCTGTGCGCAATTGTCTGTCACGTTTTGCCCACAAATATACAGTCAATTCACTTAACAGTATATTCTGTGAAGCGCTTTGAGACATCGATAAGATGTGAAAAGCGCTATATCAAATGCAAGGATTATTATTATTAATTATTATTATAAACAATTCTCCAGTATAAATGGGTCAGAAGACGGACGTGAAATCTTTTCTACACAGCTTTTGCTTTGATTGCTTGCTCATTCCAGAGCTACTATAAAATCTGTGTTTCCACAACTGACTAAATGTTTACTTTGGTGTGAAGCGTGCGCACTCTACATCGGCCCTGATTTAAAATTCTCCTCTGCGTCGGGCAATTTTGTCTTGTCAGAAAGATAATTCAGAAGTGCTTGTGGTCCTGTTGGGAGCTGAATGTGAGGCTTTCTCAGCTGCTGTCTCGCCTTCAGCTGCTTTCTAAAAAGGGCCGCAGCTGTGGAAAGTCCAATCCAATAAAGCCAATGTGCCTTCATTTTATCTTCTGTTGCACGTTAATGTTAATGGGTTCATTTAAGATGGATTTATTTTGTGTAAGGTTGCCATGACACGCGTGGCAACCTTACACAAAAATGGAGTATCTTTTTCAAAAATGGAGTACCTGCAGTTTGTTTATGTTATATAGAATTACTATGTGTTGTGCTGATGTAAGGATTGAGCTATTCTGGGTGCTGGCAAAGGAAATGCTCGTTTTGATTTTTGATCCTCTGTGTCAGAAATTAGACTGCATGATAAGTACCCATTTTCAAACTGTTAAATGTAAGCATTCATTACTGTCAGTGGGAAATTTCCTCTTTCTCCTGCTTTCTCACATCATTGGCGATTACTACTTCTCTGGTTCTGCTTTCTACAGCTACAACAAGCATTTGCGCTTACTTAGGAAACTTTTCAAATCGGGAGAATAGTCACCAAATCCTAAGCATTGGAAGTCCTTGTGTGTGTTTCCCTGATAAAGTTTCAAAAGACCATCTGTTTCTGGAGAGATTCAGAAGGGCTGTAAATCACGCTATATTTTTCTGCTGCAGCGAAACAAATTACAGTAGAAGCCCGTTTATCTGTGACTCTATGAACTGGCACTTCCGCATAACTGGCACACCAAAAAAAAAGTCCCCATTCAATAAACCAGAACTTATCTGGAACAATAGCAGTGGAGCATTTGTAAATGCATAAATAACAACATAATAACAGAATATTGTATTGGTACTTATTGTTAAAACTACTCTCTTGCGCTTCTCACCTTTACTAATAGATGCTACGCTTGAAGCCATGATGCTGCAGTTGAGGTTTATAGTCAGCGATTCTTTTTAAAATGGAGCACGTCAAGCGGGTGAAAAAAACAGAGTGTGATTTTAAAGCCTTACTAGCGGCAAGCCGATAACCCACATTGTCGTGCAGGTGGGGTATTTTGGTTTGCCGCTAGTAGAGTCTAGGGCTATCGGCTTGCCGCTAGTAAAGTTGCGCAACTTTAAAATTGCGCTGCCGTTTTTTTTCACCCGCTTGGCATCCTCCGTTTAAAAAAGAATCGCTGGACTGTAAACCTCAATCAGTAAAGGTGAGAAGCGCAAGAGAGTAGTTTTAACAATAAGTACCAATACAATATTCTGTTATTGTCTGTTATTATTTAGGCTGGTGTGTTTGGTGTGTGTTAAAAGAACTTAAATTTTTTTGTGATGGGTTTTCGGCTCCGGGCAGCCTGAATATCCGGCAGGCGATTTAACCGGCATTGGCCACATCTCGCGGGTGCCGGATAAATGGGCTTTTACTGTATTTGAAATGGTGTTAACTGGGTGCAATGAGATTAAAAGGCAATAACTGAAGCGTGAAGGCAGCGGTCATGTCCTACGCAGAAGGCTATATAAACAAATACAAATCCCGTCTCATCAAGCTGAATTATGTTGAGGTATTGACAATGATTATAATAGTTGGCCTTGCCTCCTTGCAGTTTCATTTTGGTCCAGTGAAAAGTAAATGAAAGCGTTAATTAGTCTTTTCATTACAAGCTTATTTAAATCTCACAGGCTTCCAGGGAAGATCAGTTGATAGCTCAAATATTGCCTGTCTATTTTTCCACACTTTATAGTTATAGCGGAGCTCGCAGCAAACAATGCTTCTCAAGTATTGAGTATCTGTTATGCTAAGATATACCCTTCCAGTGAACTCCATCTCAGATACTGAGTATCTGTTTTATACTAGAAGAGAACCTTCCAGTAAAGGGTAAAGGCAAAGGCATTGCTCGACACTGAGTTGTTGGCTCGCGTTTGGGAATTACCTGATTTAAGCAGTGGAACGAGTTGAGACAGTACAATTTAGTGTGCCAGGGACAGGAAAGGTGGAAGAGAATATTTCGCCATTGCACTCTCTTGGCTTCAGTGGATTTGTAGTGATTGATTGGAAATTACACGTTTGTGAATATCAGGATCAGATTGATCCCACTGGTGATTCTTTGAATAACTGACCTACAAAGTCTAGGCTCTTACATAGGAACAGGAGTAGGCCATTCAGCCCCTCGAGCCTGTTCTGTCATTTAATTAGATCATGGCTGATCTGTACCTCAGCTAATCATTTCAGTTCCAATTTCCCGCTTTCTCCCCTTATCCCATAATACCCTGACCTACCAAAAATCTATCAACCTCACTCTTGGAGGAGTTGATGGATCCAGCATCCACAACCTTTTGGGGGAGAGAATACCAGATTTCTACCACCCTTTGAGTGATAAACTGCTTCCCGATTTCACTCTTAAATGGCCTGGTTCTAATTTAAATCTCCACCCCCTGTATTGGATTATCCAGCCAGAGGAAAGAGCTTTTCTGCATGTACCCTATTGTATCCCCTCATCTTGAATATCACGTAGCTCAGTGGTTGGAGCACTTGCCTTATAAGCGAGGGGTCTGGGTTCAATTCCTGGCAGGTCGAAACCATGGGCAAGTTTCCTTACACGCCTGATAATAATTCCTCCAAAAAAAAGTAATACAGTAAAAGCCCGTTTATCCGTGACTCGATCAACCGAATTGCTCGACCCCCTCCTGGGGCAATTCCCCATTCCAGTAATTGCGAGTATCCTCACTTTGCGCATGTGCGCAATGCGTGCGCATGTGCACTTATTAAACTTACGAACTTGGAGGTTTTTTACCAATTGGTAAAAAAAATGCCGATCTTTTTACTGAGTGTGCTGAAATCTTTAGTGGTAAGTAGCTGTACAATATTCTGTTACTATTTAGTATATTATTAATATGGTATGTTTTAAAATAAGTAAATTTTTTGTGTTGGGTTTTCAGCAACTTGCCGCCTGATATTCCAGCACAGTCAATTAGTCGACCCTCCCAAGCATGCTTGATAAACGGGCTTTTACTGCAGTAAATTGGTCATTTCAAACCACAGTGGTTTGTGGGACACTGCTGTGCGCAGATGGCTGCCACATTTTGCACACAAATATACAGTCAATTCACTTTACAGTATGTTTTGTGAAGTGCTTTGAAACATTTAGAAGACATAAAAAGCGTTATATCAAATGCAAGGATTATTATTTGTTCTTTTCGCCCCGCAACCTTATAAACAAGGAAATACCATTCAGGTTTACAGAGCCTTTCCTCGTAACTTAACCCTTTTAAGCCTGCTAATATTCTGGTGAACCTACGCTGCACCACCATCCTGGGTCAATACTGTATATCTTTCCTGGGTTGTGGTTCCAGAAACTGAAGACAGTACTGCAGATGATGTTTGAGTAATGCTCTATACAGCTGATGCAATATGTATTTGGCTTATACAAACAAACAAATACATACTTTCAGGTGAGATACTGGAGGTTTCATATTACCACCCATAGAATGAGAGTTCAGCAAGAGTTGATGCTTTTAGGAGACAGACGTCTCTCAGGAAAGGCATCTTCCAGTATCTGACAGACCAGTACTGTATTGGGAGGTCACATCAGTACCCTGGCTTCTCCAAATGTGCTACAATCATCATTTCAATCTAAACTCATCATCCAAAGTGCCTACTTTTAAACATAGTCCCTTCCGAATGAATTGGGTGTAGCTCCAGTGAGTTTTCATAATGCTTTTGTCAGATTTAGTTGACTGTGAGCTTCTTGTTGAAACAATCTCTCACTTAGCCTGAGAACATCTGGGCTTCAAAATTAAAAATGTGAGCCTTGAAATGAAATATTAGCATAATTGACATCTTGTAGACTGCTCCGTTAATTCTGATTTGCCCATATGCTCAATCTACTTGGGAGTGGAATTAGACGCGGTCCACCTGGTGTTCACTATAGAGCTGAAAACTTCCCTTTTGGCCTATAAAATGATGATCTAGCCCTTTTCTTGTAGGGGTCCTGGCGTCCCTCCAGAGATCAGCTGCAAAAGGCATTGAGCTAAAACTGAATTGTAGTGTACCATATGCTATGTAGACCATCCAAGTGTTTCACCTGCCCCCTGTTTGGTGTTTATCAGGGCTCTGAACAACAATACCTCATCAAAGCCAAGTACATATTGTTGTATTTTATATGCCCTAGCGTGGAAATTTGTAATCTGAAAATATTGGATTGTAGAATTGAACATTTTCTCACTTAAAACAAAGCATTCTTGCTGGGAGGAGGGGTGTGAATCCAGGAATATATGTTTATGACTTGGGTATGAAACGTTGCCATAAACTGCTGAAATATTTTTTTTTCCATCTTCAAATTTCGATGGTTTGGAAAAGGCAGTGGAATTATGTATTTGTACATTTTTAAAGCATTTGATTCAAACATACCGTGTGCACTTTTTTTTTTAAAGTGCAGAAAATCATACTACCCATTTGTTTTGGGGATTATATTTTTTTAAGATTTTTTGGCTGGCTGGAGGGTTTATGTGCCAGTTACTTGACCCCATACCAGGGCTATATTAGATTTTAAAACATATGTTTGTAAGATTAATTGGCAGAATTTGCTTCTGAACATAAAATATTCCATGTAACAAAAGCATCTTGCACACTCTGCTTCCCTCACTTTTGTTTGCCATCTGTCCTGACGTCTGCCAGCTGAGGATCCTCCCCCTAATGTGCGCTTCTGTAATTAGATGCCTGTGGCTCCCCTCTCAGCAGAAACAATGGGCAGCTTTTGTGCTGCACATCTACATGGCCTCAAGGTGGCAATTCATACCATTGCCAATCTGCTGTGGTCCAGACAGCTCCAGATGGTTTCCTGCAGTGGGCTTTGGTGAGAAAGATCTTTGTCTCGGCTAGAAGGTTGCCATTTAGCCTTGGATTTAGTGCACATGTAGCGTTCAATGAATATACTGATTTGCAGGATATAAATGACCTGAAGTTGAATATATGTCCCAAGACCTGTGTATGTATGTGTGTGTGTGTGGGGGTGGTGACTGGGGAAAGGGGTGTCACCATCTGTTAATTCTGAGATCAGTGGATTAGTAGCCCTCAGTGATGAGATCAGCTAGATCAGCTTTCGTGACAGAGTATTGCATTCACTGGAGCCTATTCTCCATCTGGGCCATCCTTCTTTCTGAAACTAAAAGCAAGGCTTTTGAAGTATCACGTAAGATTCAGAAGATTGCTTTTTACTGATGGAAGACACAGCCTTTATCACAAGTAATCTGCGACTTGTCCCTTCATGGTTTTGTTGCTCAGCTTGCAATTGCAAAACTTACTGCTTTCTTTCTCCTCCCATCCACCCACAAATCCTAGTCCTGTTCTGTGTGTGTCTGTGTATTTTTGAGTGAGTTGGTAAGTACTTCTGTCTTGTCTTGTTTGTTTGTTGACGATTATTGCGCACATATTGGCTTCCCACAGCTCCTACACTTCATGTTAACTGGATGAGAACTCCTCTTTCTGTTTGATTGTGCTGAAAGAATAAAAGTGAATGATTCTGCAAGAAACCGGAGTAGAGGTATTTGAGAATACATTTTGTGTCTGTGTCTACGTGTGTGTGTGTGTGTTGCCAGTTAGAATAGCTTTTCTGCAGAAAGATGGGTTGGGGACATTTTGGTCAGTTTCTTTCAGTTCTCCAGACTGAAGTATTCAGCTTTTCAACTTCTCCAAAGTAATATTGTTATGGCAGCACCCTTAGCCTTTAAAGATATTGAAGTTTGTTGTTGCACGCAGCAAAATATAGATAACTTTGACTAAGTGCCAAGTAGGAAGCTGCAGAAGGCGCACTGTAATAACAAATCTGTTATTAACAAAATGCTTAGCATCATAGCGAAGGCCTTTTGTCACCCCCATCTTATTGAAGTGAGCCCACGCAGTCCTGCAGGACATGACTTGACAAGAGTCCTGAATTCCATACAGTACTATATTCATCCTAGTTCATTGGCATTTGGAATGATTCATTTTCTTAACTCTTCATCTTAAAGATTTTTGGAAATGTTTGATATATAATTGATTTAGATGGTTGATTTATCTGACTTTATCATTTAATCTGTGTCAAAATTGAGAACTCCTGCATGTGTAAGGCATGTTGAATCTATTGCAAAATTAGACAGCTGATTAGAATGGGATGCAAAGTCAATGCCTTTGTATTGAAACTGGCTCCCAAGTAAATAATTAATTTGTTGTGGCTCAGAGGTGTAGGTTTCCGGCCAAGTATTCTGAGCTTCCATAGTAGTTAGTGTCATCGTTTCTTACGTCTCAAATGATGATAGGCAAACTATTTCAATAGTTCAAGAAAATAAATTGATTGGTTGTAAAATTGTTTCCGCAATTGTAAGAAATTACAACAGAATGTTTAGGCCTTCCTGTAATATGAATATCCCAGCAGTTTTGACAAGCTGTGTTAACTCTTGGTAGTCTTACGAGGTAAAAACACCTATGTGATGCAGCACAAAGCTCCCAACACGCAATGCATAATTGCATTCCTTGGTCAGAGCTTGCAGTCATGAACTAGTGTTGGCAATTCAGTTCAGTACTGAGGGAGTGAATTGTTTGTTGTATGTGCTTTGCTGTGGATGAGAGATTGAACTGAAGTTTCATTTGACTGGGGAGTTATTAAATAATGCCCGATGTGAAAGGCGCTATGTAAGTGTAATTTTGTTGTTGTTGAAGGTAAGTTTCTGCTCGTATCTTTGTGAAACCTCTTCCAAACTGATGAGCAGTTTACTCAATTTTTTGATGACGTTTCTATGCAAATGATGTGTGCCTTCAAAGGGTCCACTATGCTTGCTATATTTTCCATTACCTGGAAAAGCATTTTGAAATGTTGTGAAGCGATGATGTAAAAACTAAAAGCTCTTTCCTCGATTCTTGCTCTCTGCTGAATTGACTAATCCTAGTTGAGGCAGCAGTTGGAACAAGTTACCCTTAACGAATGTAAGGTTTTCTGCAGCATTCAACAGCACAGCCGCCAATAACAATCTTCATTCGCGCAGTTATGTCAATTGGCTGTGAAAACGATGTAGAATCCAACTGTTACGTTTGGCTGCTGGAATTCTGGAGATGGCGAGCACTTTGCAGAAATATAAACGTTTTGTAGGAGTAAATACTAGACATCACATTGCTGTTAGAGACTGAGGTGCTTCTTCAATTGTCTGCAGTCCAGTTGCTGTGGTTTTGTTTCCCCCCACTGGTCTGTACGTAAGATAGTCAGGAATGGTTGTGAATCACATAAGAATGACTTCACACGCACAGTTATATATACCAGCTGCTATTAATCGACCCCATGATCTAAACTAGGGGGATTTCATAAGCACCTGAACCCTCCGGCTGTATTGCAGAACAGCTTCTCAAAACTGTTCTGAAATTTATATCCCCCAAAGGCTGTTTCACTGAACAAAACGTGTGCAATTTGGACATCCTCCTGAGATGTACACATCACAAGAGATTCGGATGAAGAAAGTCATTCGATCTCATTCTTCACAAATTCCAGCATCAAGCTGTTAAATCCAGTGTTGTCTATTGCTCCTGGGTTGCTAAGTTTGTGTTTGATGAATCTTTAAGCAGGACTGTTCCTTGCTGTACTATGTACGAATGCAGAGTGATCTGAAGATGGGGGAATTGAAGTCCATGTTATAGCTTATTTCATAATGGGAAATGCTTTAAACTTAGTGATTGCTCATTTTTTGAACAAGAACTCTCCTGGTGGGGCTCAGAATACTGGTGTTGGTGAAGCTAGGTTGCAGTTTTGACTCTGGTTACTACAGCTAGTTTGACTGCTACAGTTGGGTTGTTTGTGAAGCATTTTTACGCAGCTGGGTGAACCCATCACAGTGCTTGTTCTCTTGGTCTCTGATTCTCATTCAATTATGTAATGACAAACCATGATTTCCTGGTGTTGTGGGAGGGGGAGGGGAGGGGGAGGGGAGTAAATGGGACGTGGGAGATGATGACTGAATGAAAGAGGAATGTGTTGGCTGAGTATGGAGGGGAGAAAGATTTCGGGTTGAAAGTCAGTTCACAACTGGTGGTGTCTGGAGGGACCCACCAAAAGGTTTTGTGCAGCTTTTTGTTTTGTGTGGTAGCAAAATAGTTTTATTTCAAAAAAAAGGTTAGGCTCGAATACATAAGTTGCTTATGATGTGATCTGGATGTTCGAAACAGCCTGAGCTTGTTTTCCAGCCAGTCTGGTTTGTCAGGCTGCTTACAGTGGCGGAAAATTTTGCTGGAATGAAGTGCACAAATTATTCCTGTGAATTGCAAACTTATCTGAGCACATGGAGATTTGAAAGGCCCTGCGATATTTGTTTTAATTGGCTTGGCGCAGTGGCATTTCATTCCAAAAGGGGAAACCTGCTGGGCCATCAGTTTCTGTTTAGAGAAATTCCTGCCTGTTTAGATGGTAACGTCTATCTGCGTTATCCTTGCGCAGGTGGGGAGTTTTTATTTTTGCTTTAAACATAGCTGTGGAGAGAAAGGAAGGTGGTGGGTGCTGAGAATCATTTGTCTAAATGTGTTGGTGTGTGGGTCTGTGTGTATCATGAAGTTCAACATCGAGATGTTTACCTAACGTGATTTATAGTTTGAAAAATGCAAGTATGAACAACCTAGTTTCTGTTTGGAGCTGGCATGCTTCATGGAATCGGAATGGAAATCAAGTTACGCAACGAGAATGAATTAAAAAAAAACTTCTGTGTGAGTGATTCAGGGATGACTGTACAAAGTTGAGGGTTGTGAAGACCAGAAGGTGGGGAATGTCTGCATCCTATTATAAATTAGAGGAAGTTATTGTCTGTCTTTTTACAGTAACAGTAACCTTTTTAGGACCGTGCATCCTGCTTTGACTTCTGTTGGAGCTTCCAGTCTAGTAGTCAGATATCTCTGGTTTAGCTAAGCCCTTTCGCGCCATCATTCAGAGAAATACAAGGTTTGTCCAGAAAAATGTTGTGAGTGGTTGCTGAGAGGAGCGACCAAGAGCTAATAGACTGTGAGTCTCAAAGAAAGAAGGAAAGCTGTTGGAACTAAGTGAATCTAATTTTTTGTTTCTCTCTCCTCTTTCGTTTCAGGACTGTGTTCCCTGTGGAAAATCGTTCACTTTTGACGGCAAAAGGGAGGAAATAAATCCATCTGCTCGCTGCGTTGTTGGCTCGACTCTAAAAAGTGCTTTCATGAGGTAACGTTGGGCCAAAACAATCTTCTCAGTGGTTTTGGGAGCCAAGACATGGGCCAGAAAATCTCAGGGAGTATAAAATCTGTGGATGTGAGGGAACCAGCCTGCAGGCCCTTGAAACGACAGCTGAGAGGGCTTGACTTCTGCAAACCCGTTCGCCTTGACATGCTCCTTGATATGCCACCTGCTTCCCAAGAAGTCCAGGTGAAGCACGCCTGGAACAACGAGGACCGTTCCCTGAACATTTTTGTGAAAGAAGACGACAAGCTGACCTTCCACAGACACCCGGTGGCCCAGAGCACGGATTGTATCCGAGGCAAGGTTGGCTACACGCGCGGCCTTCACGTCTGGCAGATCCACTGGCCAACCAGGCAGAGGGGAACGCACGCCGTGGTGGGCGTGGCGACGGCAGACGCCCCACTGCACTCGGTCGGATACACCTCATTGGTTGGCAGCAATCACGACACGTGGGGTTGGGACTTGGGCCGTAACAAAGTCTATCACAATAGTAAAAATCAGCCGGGGCCAATGTACCCAGTGTTTTTGGAGCCTGACGAATCTTTTGTGTTGCCCGATGGTTTCTTGGTGGTTTTGGACATGGATGAAGGGACACTGAGTTTTATCGTGGATGGACAATACCTGGGTGTGGCGTTCAAGGGTCTGAAAGGGAAAAAACTGTATCCAATAGTCAGTGCGGTTTGGGGACACTGTGAGATAACCATGAGATACATCAATGGACTTGACCGTAAGTGACTTTTTGTGGAATTGTTTCCTGCGCTTTTTTATTTGTACTGTTCAAAGTTAACCTTTTTATGATTCAGAATTTTAAAATTCAGAATCTTCTGTAGCTCAGTGGTTAGAGCACTCGCCTTTTAGGCATGAGACCCGTGTTCGATTCCAGCCAGATCAGAGTGAAACCTTTGGCAAGTTTCCTTACTCCACACGCCCAATAATAATCCCTCCAAAAAAACCACAATAATAAAACTGGTCATTTTAATCCATGACTGTTTGTGCGATACTGCTGTGTGCAATTGGCTGCTGCGTTTTGCCCACAAATATATGGTCAAATCACTTTACAGTATATTCTGTGAAGCGCTTTGAGACGTCTAGAAGATGTAAAAAGCGCTATATCAAATGCAAGGATTATTATTATATTATTTATTATCAGTCTTTCATTCTCTTCCCCAACCAACCACCCCTCAACACTCTACAGAGCAGTCAGGGGAGATAAAAAAATTTAAAGCAGATATTTTGCCATCCTTAACTGACAGTCTTATTGGGAACATATGCAAACAAACCAATTACATTCAGGGACTGACATGTATGGGGGTAAAAAGGTTGAAAAATCCCTGCTTCCAAAAGTACTCCTGTAATAATGTAGTCACTCGATTAAGACTGTGGGACGCTGCTGTGCGCAATTCGCTGCCATGTTTTGCCTAGTCACTACACTTTACACGCACTTTACAGCATAATCCTGTAAAACATTGAGACATCTCGAAGACATAATAAGGCACTATATCAAGCGCAAGTAAGTACAATAAAAGCCCGTTGATCCAGCATCTGCGGGACCTGCCCAATGCTGGTTAAAGCGCCTGCCAGATATTCGGGCAGCCTGCGGCCGAAAACCCACCACAAAAAAATTAAAGTTCTTTTAACACACCATACACACCAGATTAAGTAATAATACATAATAACAGAATATTGTATTGGTACTTATTGTTAAAACTACTCTCTTGCGCTTCTCACCTTTACTGATTGAAGTTTACAGTCCAGCGATTCTTTTTTAAATGGAGGATGCCAAGCGGGTGAAAAAAACGGCAGCGCGATTTTAAAGTCGTGCGACTTTACTAGTGGCAAGCCGATAACCCTAGACTCTACTAGCAGCAAACCAAAATACTGTACCTGCGCGACAATGTGAGTTATCGGCTAGCGTTATCGGCTTGCCGTTAGTAAGGCTTTAAAGTCACGCTCCGTTTTTTTACCCGCTTGGCGTCCTCCATTTTAAAAAGAACCGTTGGACTATAAACCTCAACCGCAGCATCATGGCTTCAAGCGCAACATCTACCAATAATGGTGAAAAGCGCAAGAGAGTAGTTTTAACGATAAGTACCAATGTAGTATTCTGTTACTATGTTATTATTTATGCATTTACAAATGCTCCACTGCTATTGTTCCGGATACGTTCCGGTTTATCAAATGGGGACTTTTTTGGGGGCGTGCCGGTTCATCGAGTCATGGATAAACGGGCTTCTTGTGTATTATATGAATATAAACTAGTCACTGTTATTGTATGACCCATCATAGAATACTTTTGAACACTTGGTTACTCAACCTCCCTAGCCCCACCTGTCTGGTGGCAAAAGGAAATTAGCATTAATATCCGATTAGTGACATTATTAGTAATATCCGATTAGGTTAGTAAACTGAATGAAATGGTTAATATGTACCTACAAATGAATTGCCTTTCATGTTTTTTTTAAAAAAAACGTTAAAACATTATTTTGTAATTTACTTCTGATTTAATTTTTTTTCAATAAGGTTGTGTGCACGATCCACTGGTATGAATTGTAGCTTGTGATCCTGAGCTCAACTCATGTACAGTAATGAATGTAAAGCACTGAGCTGACTGTATTTGATATACTTATTGGCAAAAGAAGGGTGGACATTTTGAAAGCTTTTTTTGTTACAATGTCAGCTCAGTTTAAAAAGTTTTAATGCTTTAAATCCACAGCTTGCCTGGAGTAAATTTAAATTATTCAAAGGAAAAGTGCAGCCTATAAGTCTTATAATTAAATATCCTCTTGCAGTATACACAGAACATTTTCATCCCATATGTATACGGGAGCCAAATTTAGTCCAGTACACTCCAAATAGTATGGCTTATTTTTTATGTGTATGTATATCTTGTGTGAGATAACTATTCCCCTCTGTATTACAGAGATCTTTTAGATTTTACATTTTTAATTGCTTTTTAAAAAAAAACAAAAGCTACGTGTGCAGGAAATCTTCTATAAATCTTAGTTGAGCCTTTTAATCTTCAGACTCTAAATTGGACTGAATCTTGAGAATGATCCTTCCATTTGATACAGCGCCTCATGACATAGTTGAGACGTCTCAAAGCACTTCACAGAATACACTGTAAAGTGAACTGATTGTATATTTTGTGGGTGACAGGCACCAGCAGTATCCCACAAACAGAAATTGGGAGGAGTGGCAAAGGAGTTTTACAGCTATGTTAACTTTATTTTAAAACCTAAACTGCTTTAGTGATCAAATTATTACTATTTTTTGGAAAGATTATTATTTTGCCCTTTCTATAGATGGCATTGATTTATATTAAATATAAGTTTTAACAACTGTGCTCTCCTTCCCTATGCAAGCTTATCCGTCTCTTTAGCATCTTTCTCCTTATTTCTTTCTGGTTGACATTTTTACACGTTATAAAATATTCAAGAGGCAGTACACTGTTGACATCATTCCCTCTATATTCCAGCTAAATGAATAAGTCTGCAGAAATAAATTAATCATTTGCCAGCAGGATAATGAAACTTTTTTTAGCCCAGTTTCTTTCATCCCTTAGCTGTGGTGACAGAATTTGTAATATTTCTTGAACGTTGTTGCATTTCAGCACATTAATGTTAAAATGTTATCATTTTAAAAAATTGAAACCAATCTTCTACAATTTATACAATGTCAACAAACAAATGTATTTACTTATCAAGATGGAATTGGGAGGAGTGGCAAAGGAGTTTTACAGCTATGTTAACTTTATTTTAAAACCTAAACTGCTTTTTGTGTCTAACTCCCGCAATTTTTTTCTGGCTCCCATTTGACTACTGTCTTTCATGCTCGTAAGGGAGCATGAAAGCAACAACCAGCTACAGTCTTGGCCCTCATGCAGTTCTCTGTGTGCCAAAATTTGCAAAGACAGTTGAAATTACCACTATTATGCGTGCCAAGGAGTTAGTGAACAAATGGGTTGTGTGCTGCATTCGCCTACAAAATATACAATCACTATACTTTACAATATAATCCTTTTTATCAGCTTTGAGACTTTGACTTGATGTGATGAGGCATTATATCAAGTATAAGGATTATTATATCTCACAAAGCAATAAACTGCCCGTGAGGCCCAGGTGAATCCAATTTACCCAGCACAAGGGTAAAGCAATAATGGTTTAAGTCATTTGAAGCTCATAATTTTAAAAAACAAAACTACAGCTGTTCTACACCACTACACACTGTGCTCTCTCTGGTTTTGTCTAGTTTATGGCTGCTGGCATATTGCCATCTGCGTTGGCAGTGATTGTCAGGTCATTGCATGTTCCTGGTTCATGATCAATTTATACTGTTATTTCTTTATCTCTGAAGCTTGAGTTGATTTCTTGGAAGTTCATTTCAGTGTGAATCATTTATATACCAATTCCGAAGGAGTTCAATCAAACCTGGGTTGGTAACATTAATTGTGAGAATGAGCTAATCAATATATAGATGACCATTTCCATAATTGGGATAACAACAACTTTTAATTTGATATAGTGGCTTTCATGCAGGTTAATGTCTCTGCTTCTCATTGATGAGGTTGGATGGCAAACGAGGAGAAAATGGTGGGGTGGAGGCATAGGTGATCAAAGAGATAGGTTTTAGGGTGTAATTTGAAGATGGATAAGTAGGGGTGGGATAGAGGCAGGAAGTTCCTGAGTTTGAAGGCATAATGACAAAAAGCTCAGTCACTGATGGTGTTATGAAGGGGTGCAGGGTTAGTTAACGCAAATTTTTCATCCTTTAAATCCAAGCGGGCTCAGCTTGTGCAATTTCACATAATCCTTTTTTGCCCTTTGTGAAAAAGTAAATGTTAATTTTGATCAGTTGATTTTTTTTCCGCTTGATTGTGTTGGCTAAATTAACTATCTTAATTGCATTTGAAGGCTATTTATACTGAAGAGGCCCTGCAGCAAAAATATTAAGTAGGCAAGATTAGAACTCAAGCAAACTTACATCAATTTTTTTGGGCGGTAGCGAGATGTGCATATAGTGCGTTTGAAGAAGCACTTATGATTTCTCCCAGAGGTATTGGTGATGTACCCTGTGTTGCTGCATTCACTTGATTGTGAAATTTCATATCGCACCGGTACTTGTTGCTCCCCACAAGATTAATATTAATGATGGTCAGAGATTTGCTTCTTCAAAGTTTCCAGATTAATACAAAACAAAATCCCTCAGAAAGTGGTTCAGCTGATTGCGTGGAGATTCGCAGCCTAGAACTTTGGCTATAAATGATCACACCAAGAGCAGGGAATAGCATCTTTCTTTGCTTCCTATTTGAAGAATAAGTAAGACTAAATTGTCTGTCTCTTTCTCTTCTAATAGCTCGTGCCCTAGGTGGAATTCCCACAGGTTTCATAAACTCCTGTACTTTGACTTCTAATAAGTTGTAAATTTTTCCATCATTTTCACTCACTGTTATTTATTGTGTTTACAAAGCTGGCAGGGCAATGTAAAGCATTTTCAATAAATCTAACCAAGTTGACCCTAATGAGCCAGAATATTTGACATGAGAGCACTAGGAATTGTCAAAAGGATTCAAAGGTGTTAAAGGAGAAAAAATTATAGGCTCCCCTTCCTCCCCCGCAAAATGATGGGCTTTTTGTGATAATAGAATCAAGCTTTGGATTGCAGGTTTTTAAGGACATAAATTCCCTCTAATCCTTCTTCCCCGCATCACCGTGACTTGGCTGGGATCAACAATTCTGTGGAGGAGGGATAAATCCTGTATCCTTTACTCCACTCATTGATGTGCTATGTAACAAAAGTTTGTTCTTCCTCTTTGTCCAGGTTTTGGGACGAGGCCAGCTCAGTAATAGCTCTATCATGTTTGGCTTAGTATCTCCTTCACACAGCAGTGGGGGATTAGGAATGTGCAGCTATATCTTCCGAGTGCCCGGTGGAAATTTACAGGGATGAAAAAACATCTATTGCTTTCTTGTATTGGTTTCAAGCGAATCAATATGAGTTCCTTACAAATCTTTGATTACCTAAAAGAAATCTTAGGGTGGTATCCTTCTCAGCATTGTCTTTTGTTCTTTCTCCCTCTCGTATGATTTGCCACTTGTAATTTTTCTTTTTTCTTTACCCTCCCCACCACCCGTGAAACTTTGTGAAATCTATCCTGCAGTTGCTAAGCAGCGCTCCTTCCAAAACTGAAGTACGTTTGCTATTAAAGCTGTTTCCTCTTTTCTTTTCCTGTGCTAGGAATTTCAAAAATGCTTACAAAAACATTGGAACTTGAGGTTCTATTTTAACAATCCTACAGTTTAGAGTTGATTAGTTTAGCTGCAATCATGTTAACATTCCTTAAATGTGTTTGGTGATGAGATGGCACAAGTGAGAGAGAGAGAGAGAGAGTGCCCTGGGCTTCAATGTGCTTAAGTTAGGCAAGCCTATTCAGAGCACTAAGATAATTAGAATATTTGGAAGATTTATGGTATTCAGAAGATAGTTGTTGATTTAGAAGTTATGATGTGGATTTTGAAAGACATATTGATATTGTGTCAAGCCATCTGCTACAAACTATATCAGTATTTCAATTCTTGAAGGCTACTATAGTTAGTTAATTTGATTTGAGAGGGAATGTTAATTAACAATTGTGCGAGTAAACTCCCCCCAATGTATTTGAAGAGAGTGTAAGGGGGAAAATGACCTTAACAGTTAAGTCCATATAAATTATGCAGTGTCAAAATGATCGAGTCTTCATCCCCATAAGATAGGCAGTAGCTGGAACAATCTAATTATTGATCGCACCTGATGTATTTATCTTCACAAAGCTACAGCTTTTGCTGTTCTAGGCAATTAACATGGCTGAGTAGCAGCAACAGGTGATCTAATAAACAATCTGCCAGCTGTTATTTCACTATATAATTTGCAGGTTTGCATGGATTTATGTTGTATTTAAAATTCTTTACTGGGCAATACTACATATCAGAAGTGTGGTGCTGGATACTTGGGAAACTGCAAAGTGACTGGAATAGAAACCTTCTCCACAAAATGTGGTATGGCGCTATTATGTAAGATTTTTAAGATTCTCTCATCTGTTTGCAGGCCTGATGACTGGTAAGGTGTTTATTTATGCTATTGCTCATTGACATGATACATTGCCATGCAATTGTTTACTGCATAACTGGTCACTTCCTTTAATCTTGCACTGGAATCCAATCATTTACAAAAAAATTGATTTTTATAGCACCTTTCATGTTGTCCCATGGTTTGCACCTGAGCTGGGGGTTGGATTCAAGCAGAATGGAGGCCAAAGGGGTGGGATGATGATGAAATCCTGGTCAAAGAGGGAGGTCTTGAGATAGACCTCGAAAGAGATGAGGGAAAGGATGAGGAGCCTCAGGATGGAGTTCCGGAGAGTGGGGTCAGGAAGGCTGAAAGCCCGCCTGTCCAAGCTAGGGTGGGCATTACGGGGGAAGTGAACCAGGTCAGCATCTGCCAAGTGGAGGGAGTGGGCAGGTAGGTAAAGTTTTAGAAGATCACAGGGTTGGTGTGTGTGTGTGATAAAGTTCCATTACAGTGAAGCGCTTTGAGACGTCGATAAGATGTGAAAAGCGCTATGTCAAATGCAAGGACTATTATTAGTTGAGTCTGGTAGAGAGTAATTCGTGAAACAGATTGGAGGAGCTCACTTTCTTGCAAAGCATCAGCTTGTAATGCTAAAACACAACATTAATTATCCTATCTACTCGATCGCGGCAATCAAAATGGAAACTCAAAAGAGAAAGTTACAAAGCTAACCGTAAGGAGAAAGTATACATTTTGCCTCCTTCCTTCCCAAGGAATCAAGATCTGCATTAAAAACATTTTTTCTAGCAATGCCCTTATGTGGATTTTCGCTGCTTTTATCTGCAAGGTTGCAGAGATGTCTGTTTCTTTATGTTTCATGACATAGAATTAATTGTCACAGAAAATTACAGTACAGGCAAACCTCTATTTAGGATGGGGTTGTGTTCCTGAAAAACTGTATCTAGATCGAAACGTCCTAAATCGAAACGCAATTTCCCATGCGGTCCTATTATATAACCAGAGATGCGTTCTTTTCACAAAATTTTCAGACCTTAAATCCACTAAATAACGCACAAAACCACACAACATAACAAACACACAAATTAATACTTTAATACTGGCAGTATGACAGTGGCAGTGACACTTACAGCTTCCCCACTCATCTTGATGTTGTGGAGCCCGTAGCATCTTTTAAACCTTTGAAACCACCCTCTGCTAGCACTGAAAGATGGTGCCTTTGAGCCTTCTCTTTCCTGATCATTTAATTCCCTAAACAATGATTTTGCATTCTCCTGGATAACCAGGGTGTTGAGTGGTATATTACGCTGGTTCTGATCCTCAATCCAGACACTCAGATTTCTTTCCATGTTTTCCATCACATCTCTCCTATGTTTTGTTAATCTGCTCGCACCTGTAGCTGTAACACACCTTGAACTTACCAGTATATTGTCCTTATTCTGCTTTATAGTAGCCACCGTTGATCTAGCTAGCCCTAAAGCCCTCCCAACGTCTGTACCCTTTTTCACTAGAATCAATGCGCTGACTTGCACGATTCCTGGCCACTAGCGGTATTACCGCTGCTCATTTCACTTACTATAAACGCGTTAGAGGCTGTAAATAGTTCAAAGTTGCTCGGGAATGTTTGGAAATTACTGTAATACTGATGTGGCGCGGTGTCGCTTCAAAATCAGCTGGCTTTTAAACAATGACGTAACGGTATTAGCCAGTTCAAACGCTTGGATTTACCTGCGAATACACTATGGACTGTGCGTATGGACAAAAAGGACGTGCAAATGTGACCACGATATTCAAAATATGTACTGCGCATGCACAAACAAAAATTTTGTTCGTGAAAATGAATCCAAGTGTCCTATATTGATCAAAAGGTGTTAAAAAATCATTGTTCTTCTATTGAAACATCCCAAATAGAAGCATCCTAAATAGAGGCTTACCTGTAATGAGAAAAATGGTACTTGAGGTAGATTATAAGAAAGATGTTGAATTAGTGTTATACTGCACTTTCTGTAGATGACTGAAAAACAATATGAAATCAGATTTTTATTATAAGTTGTGATTTAACTATCAAAATAGTTTATATTTTTTGATATCAAAGGTCTTTTTGTTGGCAAATGTAACATTTAATTTGTGTTGCACAATAGCAATTGTGAAATATTGCATTTTTCAATGTGTTTCTCTCCTAAGATCCATTAGATCCCTTAACCATTGTAAATTTGAATGTAGTGAGACTTTTCTTTACCTGTTAAGATGCTTTAATTCCATTTTTATTTGGGATTTGTGAGAAACGATCTGCAATTTGAAGCTTAATCATTCCCAATGTCAAAACTTTGCTGATTGTAATTTTCTTTAACCTCTCCTATTTCTGTAGCTAGCCTCTCTGTGTTGCTCTTGCTCTCTCTACATTTTACAGTAATTATTTTCTAGTCGTTTCATCACCACGTGACGCAAATGAGATGCAACACTTCCAGTCATGGGTGGGGGTTGTGGCGGGGGGGAAGAACACTTGACTCATTACTCATTACTCCAGCGGCGTTTGCAGCTTTCGTGTACTTTGTTATAATCCTTGAATTTGATGCAGTGCCTTTGACATCAGGGGAGGTGCTTGGCAGGATTTTAGTGTGCAGTGAGGCAGCTGTATACAGTTAATTCCCAGAAGGATAAGGTATCATTGGCTCCTGCAGACTAATGCCCATTTTACTAGCGTTAGGAATTCTGGACTTTCTTTTCTACTGCCAACTGCAGCGCTTTCATTCCCATCTGTTTTCAAATGATCTGCATGCAGGGTTTATGCTCTTGAGAAATCACCCAGATTTAGACATCAATTACTACCCTATTCACAGTACTGTACACATTAGGCCTTGCTGCTGATGCTACTGGAAGTGGGTACATTCAGGAGCAGTCCAATGGCACCAGGTCAGATTAAGCATGGTGGGTGTGAATCCCATTGGACTCATTACATTCAAGGTGATCCAGAACTTGCTTGGATAATCAGAGAACTTAGAACTACAGTATGAACAGCACACCAAACTTTGGTATCATGCATTTGAGCATCTCATACACATGAAGATGAACCACAACTAAGCTGGGTTTTATTTTTAATCCAATTGAGTAGGAAATATAAATCTGCTTTCCACCCTATGAGTGATCAGACCAGAGATTGCATGCAAGACCTTTCTGGGCTATCTATTTCAGCATTATAGTCTCCAGGGAGTCTGCTTTTTTCTTATATCAATGGAGAAATTCTTACCACTTTGTCTGATACTCAAATAATGGCTGTTTGAACTGCACTCTCCTATAAATTTACCCTCAAACAAGCTTGCTATTGTTGAATACCCTGACGACTGCAGTACTTCTGGCTGCAACCTCAAAACTGTTTTGCATGCCACGTTTTTCAGTTTAAACCCTAGAGCAATATTTCAGAACTTCATTGTGTGTGTGTGTATCTAACTTGCTGATATTTGTGATAAGGATTGATGATGTAAAATCACAAGTAGAAGCTGAACCAGAATTTTCCTCTGTTTCGCCACTTTTCTGCCATTTTTAAGGTAATTTCAATGTTTTTCATAGATCCAGTATAACACAGTGTCTTAACTTTTTGAATCCACAAATATATTTACAGTATATTCTGTAAAGTGCTTTGAGATGTCGATAAGGTGTGAAAAGCGCTATATCAAATGCAAGGATTATTATTTATTGAGTTATTTACTATATTGCTCTGTATAGTCTCACTCTCATGCTAGGTTCCCATCAGCTTTAACAAGTTTGGGGTCAATTAAAGTTGCCTCCATGTGGATTTCACTGAAGTATAGCCTTCTGTAGCGTGACGACTATACCGCAATATAGTTAAACTTTTCCAACAATAATATCTACCTTCCAATATAACTTAGTCCTTTTTAAATTAGTTTTTGTGTTGGTCAAGTAATGTTACACCATTGCCTCTTTTGATGTGTGAAGAGAATTGTTGACACTGCTTTCACCCCCTCAGTGCTGTTGTGGAATAAAGAAACTATTGGGTAAAAATGTAGGAATAATGCTATTATTTGGCTTAAGTAGATGTCCCCCGGGCTTTCAAAGCAGCTGAGCTTTTGTCAGACAGATGGATTTCAAGAAATTATGACCATATTTACTTGGCTCACTCTGGCCATTGGATGTTGTAGAAATAGCTTCGGTTTATTATTCAGCAATAATCCAACAGCAAAGCACTGTGTGAGATTTTGATTGATTCCACAGGCTTAAGGCCAAAGATGCCCCAAAGTAAACAAACCCTTTGCTGTGCTTGGGTGACCAGAAGCTGAGTGTGAATCGCCTTTCTTTCACGTTTGTGCACATGGTTGATGTGTAGTTTTCTTCAAGATTATATGTTAGTGTTAAATTATGTAACGTCTGTCTAGGTTGACAAACTATAAATTCGATAAAAGTATGAGTGCACACATAAAGTGCAAACGGTCCTGCAGACAGCCGGTCGGCTGCTTCAGTGGATTTATTTACATTAAAACGGAAGGCGTTGTCTGCACAGATGATCTCATCTTTCAGGCTTTTTATGGTCTCCAGTGGAGAAGTGTGGATTCCATGTTCTGTTCATCTGGTTAAATGTCTCTCTTGGGTTAACGGACTATTTTGATAAGGTTGCCCGAAGTTTCTCTAGTTTGAACTAGAGCTTTTAAATAACTTGAAGAGAGAGCGTTTTGTTTTTGACCATTAACTGTGGAGCCCTGTGCTGTTTCTGGAATGAGCAACACTTGTAACCTTTGACATTGGTTCTCTGGGGTAACAAAACTAGGATATTATATTACTCTAGGTTTGTTTCTGTATTCAGCGTGAGTCTCTGATCAGTGATGTTGATATCTGGTTTATGGATCTATTTCCATTGAGGAGTTAATTTTATCGTAATCAACGCAATAAACAACTTAGACATTTTGTGTAACACAGGGTCCTGGCATTCCTTCCATTTTATTCCTGAATCTGACTGCACAAATTAGCACCTTCATATTATTGTTTGAAAGTGCACTGATGTCGAGATGTTTGTAGCCGGG
Source organism: Hydrolagus colliei (assembly GCA_035084275.1). NCBI lineage: Eukaryota > Metazoa > Chordata > Chondrichthyes > Chimaeriformes > Chimaeridae > Hydrolagus > Hydrolagus colliei. The sequence goes on along the minus strand of CM068751.1, from coordinate 7,042,639 downwards.
ACGATTTAGGTTTGTGTGGTGGTATGTAATGTACGAATCTTTCAAGTGTACTCTTGCAGGCCTGAGACTTTATTTTTGTTAGTTTTGGCACGTCTTGTACTTTTTTCCTGAGTCTTTCAGTTTCTGTCTTCAGGGAAATCCACAAACTGGGTTACTAATGGCCAATGTTTTAATCTGTTGACAAGTACTGAATTGCTGCAATGTTCAAAAGTACATTTAACATTTTAGAATTCATGTTTCAAAGCTGTCAATCTCTTGTTTCTAATGGATCATGCGGTGATGTACTTCTGGGGTTAACTGTTTCGACTGCACATAGATTTAAATTCTGTAACACTCGAGCCTCTTCATCTTTGCTGTATATTTTGGGGGTACGATTTCACCTTGTGGACTGTAGTTATTTAAAAAAAATAATCTTCCATATCAGAGTAATAAATTTACTGCTGAATTCTCAGTAAACTGATTTCTTGCTTGTTGACCTCAAATTACTTGTCCATTATTATCTACATAGTGTCAGCACTCTCTACGACCATGGAAAAGTCGGGGGTGGGCTATTGTGTATGTACCCACATTCCAGAAAGAGTCACTGCCACAGAATACGGCTAATCTTCTTCAACCGAAACCTTCCAATGTGAAGGATATTAAATTCTTTCTATTACTTCCATTGGTGGAGACAAGGCAACATAGCACAGGTCATTTTTTCAACATGGATTGTTGCTCTTCTGTATGGCGTTGTTTCCAACTAACCAAGCAAGACTTTAAAAGTCCGTGTTCAAAAATGAAATGGTTTCGTGCGCTGGTTCCAGTCAATACTTTAGTTATTAATCTATTTGACTTTGCTTTCTTCTCGTGTCCATTTTTGAGCTCAGCTTGCACGAGTAAACTTTATGTTTCTGGTCTCTGTAAATTGGATTGATTCCAAACACCATCTGGGAAACTGAAATTGAAGTTGAGTATTTATAAGACCAACTTCCTATAGGAACTCTTCAGAATTCCAGAAGAGTGGGGGCACTGAATTGAGTGTGTCTGATCAATGTTCTGGGCTTGTATTCTGCCTGGAAGCAGCTGTGTGGGAATTTGGCTGATTATTATGAGTTGTACACAGGCCATGCTATTGACCATGCTATTGTCCTGATAACTAATGTGCACTTTCTATCAATTTGAATTATTAACAACAGTCAAAGGGGTGAAACTGGATATGAAAATAATAATAATGCTTGCATTTAATGTAGCTCCTTATTACATCTTCGAGACATCTCAAAACGCTTCACAGAATAATAAATACACTGTAAAGTGATTTGACCGATATATGCTGCAGGCAAGAATTTCAAGCTGCGTGAAGTAAGTTTGTAATATTGCTTAGGAAAAGGGGTAGTTGGAAGAGAACCTTTAATGTGTAGTGGAAGAATTTAGATCAGGAATTTTGCAAAATGAATGTGGACTTCATTAGCTCCCCCACCCCACCCCAACCACCCCCCCACCCCACCCCAGTGTTGAATAGAACCTGTTTTCCTGTTGTGTAGCCTGCACATTGAGTGCAGAGCTGGATCATAGAAAGACGTTGATAATTCCCACATTGATTTGAAATTCAGTTTAGGCGCAAACATGGAAAAACCTCAAAGCACTGTAGGAATTAGTGATGTCTTTCATTATGATAATGACCCAATTATGGTAACAGTAGACTATTCGGATGTTCTGGGCTGAATCCAATTATTGAATCAAATGTACAATTTTACTATAAATGGACTCTAAGGAGATGAGCATTATGTTTTGCATGTTATTATATTAAAGAACATTTACATGTTTAACTCTTATCTTGACTGCAACGCTACCCATTTCCTTTCAACAATGTGTGACGGCCTCAATTTGTATTACAATGTCCACAATTCCCTTCTGTAGCCAGCCAGTATACAAATCAAACTGGAGCCCCCCAAATTCAACCTAGTCTTAACCTGTATGACCATTTTATCTTAAAATTTGTGATTGTACCGAATTTGTTTACACTCAAAGTGAAATGGCGTCCTGTAGCTCGGTAGTTAGAGCACTTGCCTCGCACTCGCCTCCGAGTTAGATTTTCAGAGTGAAACATTGTGCAAGTTTCCTTATTTCACATGCCTCTGTTTGCCTAGCAGTAAGTAGACTCACAAACTCAATGGGCTGAATGTCCTCCTTTTGTGCTGAAAAATTCTATGATTCTAAGTAGGAACCCGGTTGTTAGTAGATTGGTGGATCGCTTTTCTGGGGGGTAATAATTCCTTCAAAAAAATTGGTCACTTCAATACATGACTGTTTGTGGGACACTGCTGTGCGCAACTGGCCGTTGCGTTTTGCCCGCAAAATATGCAGTCAATTCACTTTACAGTACATTTTGTGAAGCACTTTGAGATGTGTAGAAGACGTAATTAGGAGCTATATCAAGTGCACATATTGTTAAATCTAGTACATTTTAATTGAAATGCATCAATCTACTTAAAAAGTATAATCTTCCGTGAGCTGTAGAATCACTCCAAATGTGGCGGAAAAATCTGGCGTTAGTTTGTGTAATCAAATCTTGCTCATTAATTTGGGACTTGGATATTCTCCATCAAATCTTTCACTTAGAACTATTGGTTTTCGATTCCAATGTGTTTACTAATGAGAGTGCTATTGATTGCACTAGAATCAAGGAAAGTAAAGTTGATCTTGATCAGTATTCCATGCTCTACTCAAACACTTGAGTTCATATGTATCATTGATGATTAAGATGTTCAAAACAAAATATTCAAGCACTGTTTGGCTATCCTAAGGGACATGCAGCATGTCTTGTTTCTGATAGTGACGTATCAAAAATATTGCTCTCAAATAGTTTTGAAATTCAGCCAGACTCAAGTGAACATTTGAAAATGTATAGAAATTTTTGTTTGCAAAACATTTTTGAATTGAGATTTGACAGCAGTGAGGTTGAGAAGTACGTCTAGCAAATTAGTTTTTTTTTACACTAGTGCAGTTTAAGCTCCATCAACTTCATCTAATGCTTCATTTTGCCTCGTTAGACAAACTTCATTACAAAACCTCAAAACTGCAGTGCAAGCATTTGTATGATTTTTTTTGATGGCTTCTTCATCTTCACCTCGAGTCTTAGTAATGGTTTTTAAAACGTAAATGAAGTCAACCATTAGCACTACTTTTACATCCACACCGAAGTACTGATGTGTGATTCAAACCCTCATGGTGTACTGTACTGCATTAAGTGACAGTTCATGAACATATTTTCTATCTGCTTTGAATGGAAGATAATAATAACAATTCTTGCATTCGATATAGCGCTTTTCACATCTTCTAAATGTCTCAAAGCGCTTCACAGGATATACTGTAAAGTGAATTGACTGTAGATATGTGGGCGAAATGCGATAGCCAATTACACACAGCAGTGGCCCACAAACAGTCGTGGATTGAGTGAACAATTTTTTTTAAAAAGATTATAATTAAGCGTGTGAATTAAGGAAACCTGCCCATGGTTTCACCCTGCCTGGAATTGAACCCAGGTCTCTCGATTATAAGGCGAGTGCTGTTTACTCTGAGTTACAGGACTCCATATACAACACATTACTAGATTGAAATATATTTTTAAACAAATGACCATCTAATATAAAATTGAAGTAAAGATGAACTACAAGGATTTTTTTTAATAAAAAAAAGGATTCATTTATTGAATCCAGTGTATTTGGCAAATGTCTCACGATAAACTACTTGACAAACACAATTTAAAATTTATTTCAATGACCTTTTGTGATTGAGGGAATGGCAGCCTCTTTAGTATTGTCACTTTGCAGTTTCCTGCCAGTAGTTCATCTGTTTAAGTGGAAGTATCCGCAATATAAAAGCCTATTGCTACTTGTTTAAACACTGAGGACATTTATAAACTTCAATAAGCCGTTGAATATTTGCATTGACCTTTTGCCCACAAGGTTGTTTGAATGCTTGTTTTAACAACTACCAGTGTCTTCATGTCACCATACCTGTGTTCCTGTTTATGGCAGCACATTCCTTCCGATAGATTTTTTTCCGCAGAAGCCAAACCATTGAGCTGATGATCAATGCCACTTCAGCTGGGAAGCGCAGCAAAAGAATAAATACCAAATTTATTCTCTACCAAATTTGAGTTCCGTGGGTACCAAAATATGGTGCCGTTTGAGAATCATAGAAATCAACTACAAGGATTATAGATACATTTTTAAGGGACCCAAAATAAGCAACCAGCAATTTTCAGATACCTTTTGAGTACATACTTGAATAATTCTTTTATTTCCTGGCATTGTTCATAAAATCAGAAGTGATAGTTTTGAATGTCCCGTATATAGAGATACACTCTATAACTCTATATCAATGCAAATATTCAAAGGCTTATTGAAGTTTATGAATGTACTCCGTGTTTAAACAAGTGGCACAATGTTTTTGAATCCATTAAAGATATTTTCGTTCGGTTGATTATGTAGAGAGTCAGAAATGCAGCCGCCGTAACAGATAAGTGAACTGTCTCTAGTTTTTATGTTGGGGCTAATATTACAACAATAAGTATATCCAGTTATTTTGAACGTTCTGTTGATCTTTTTTGTTGTGAATATCACAGGGGTATGCAAAGAGTGCAGATAGGGCAGAACCCAAGATGGTGTTTCTTAAGAGTTTGTATGGTAGAATTTAGTGACCACCAGTTCAGGGAATAGAAAAAGCTGTTTTTCTGTGTGGCTCAGTTGCATTCAAATTTATGTAACCTTATTTTCAGCAAGAACTGCATGTAGACTGCTGTGAGGTAACGTAGTTTAATTGTCTAACCCTTGACCCAGACAGGAAATGAAACTGAATATCTATTGCATTTTCGAACGTGTCTTGCTAATAGCCAGATGTGTGTAATAGCTTGTTCTTTCAGGACATGTTTCACTGTTTTATTGAGCACAACAACGTCCCACAGACTCTGTCGCGCTTCGCCCACAAAATTCAGCCAATCCACTTTACAATAAAGTATTATCTTGTGAAGCGCTTTGAGATGTCTCGATGATGTGAGGTGCTACATTCAATGCAAGGACTATTGTTATAATTTCATAATAGGCAAGTTAATCGGGTGAATGGACATTATTCTGTAAAACACTTTGGGGTGTCTTCGCCATATGATAGAGTTCTATCTTCTATCATATAAGAAGGTAAAGAAATGAAACCAATTGAGCAAATACTAAAAGTGATTGATATATTTTAAATATAAATGCCTTGTCCTATATTCAGTATATTCCATTTAAATTTGAGGCTTCATGACAGCCAATTTTCGCACAGCAATGTCCCATAAACTGCCATGAAGTAAATGATCAATTTTATCTGGAGGGTTAGAGGAAGTACTGGAGGAGGTGTAATAATTCTACTTACAATTATAATGATGATGAGACCTCAACTGAACAAAGAAGAATAAATGTAGAACCTTATGAAGAGCAATGGTAACAGTTGGTGTGTTTGAGATATGAACAATCTGTCTCTGGCAGATTTGAAAGATCATTATTTACACTTAAGAGACCTCTTGCTTTATATTTTATTTTAAATATTTAAACTGTCAGTAAAATATGTTATAGCCTTGCAAGTCGAAGGGAATGCAGGAGACTAGGGTCGGCGATATATCGCAAAAACCCGATATAATTTTCATATCGATACGCCGATATAGGCATTTCAAAAATATCGATATACTGAAAAATCGATATACCGAGGTAAAAAATCAGAATGCACACACACTGAACTACAAGACCCAGAATGCTCATCTCTTTACACAATGCACAGACCGAGTTGCAAAGCCGCCATATTGTATTCATAGTCCTATGCAAGGGGTGGGGGTGGGGGGGAGAGAAGGCTGGGTGGGGGGGAGGGGGAGAGAGACGGCTGTGGGGGGATGGGGGGTAGAGAGACGGCTGGGGGGGGGGGGGGGGGGGGGGGGAGAGAGACGGCTGGGCGGGGGGGGAAGAGAGATGGCGGGGGGGTTGGGAGGGGAGAAGGACGGCGGGGGGGTGGGGGGAGAGAGATGGGTGGTGGGGGAGAGAGACGGGGGGGTGGGGGTAGAGATGGGGGGGATGTGAGAGAGACACAGACAGAAAAACACAGAGATGGAGAGAGTGAGAGACACAGAGAGAGAAATATATTTACCTCCTGAGGAGATAGGCCCCGAATGCGTGCGCACCCGGAATGCGCGCGTGCATGCGCAGTAGGAAAACCCCGAAAATATCGATATTTCAGTATATCTCGATATGAGCCTATCGATATATCTAAATCGGAAAATTTCCATATCGACGGACCCTACAGGAGACCCAAGTTTAATCATTTAGCCATTACACCAAGAGAGGCGACTGTGTGCAATGAAGGTATGTATTGATAACGCTAGATGCCAAAAGTATAAAGTAATTATAACATGCCTCTAAGTAATGATATTTTCTATGAATGTAATTTTGTGGTTGTTTTCATTTGGGAGCACAAATTCTCTGCAAAAAATATTATACAACAGTGACTATAAGGGTTCACAAAATGCCAGTTTAGAAATGTAAATTAACTTTCATCACTAAATATATTTTACTGATAGTCAAATTATTTAAAATAGTTATTTCAGACTAAATGCAGACAAGGATAAAGTGCTACTACAGTTATATGACAAGCCCCTCAGGGTGAATTTTTAGCTAGCAAATGCACGTTTGTATGAGAAGCTCAGATGACTATACAGATGAAGTAGTGTTTTACAATCATGCTTTATAAATATAATTGCTTTGCACTGTGCTTGATCTGATTTTAATCTCCATCTTCTAGGAGCACTGTTTGACACTGGGGAATAACAAATGACTTGATAGTTCTTTGGCCTTGTTCTTGACAGATAAAAGAAAACGTGAATTATCGTTGGGATTAAATCTGCATTATTCACATCAATTTCAATTAAAGGGCAGAATTCTGTTCTTGTAGGACCCCGTGGTATGAAAAATGCTTGTCTTGTAATAGCACTTTATACCGGACAACTGTTGCTTTTATCAGCTATTCTGGGGTTAGGATTTGAGTGCTTACATGGAGTAGAGAAAGAGACAGTTAAGATGAGCTTTGAATGCCAGTCAGTTATTCTATGTAATAATGATTTTGCACAACCTGTCATCCTTTAACAAGACTGCTGTGCTTTCAGTCTACTATATTTTGTGAACAGAACCAGACCTTAGGGCGCAATTCATGTGCAGAATATTTTTTTAAACCGTGTGTCTTGGGTGGGGTGGGGGGTGCAAAAGAGCAGAAACATTAGAACAGTAATACAATTGGCATCAGCACTTTTAAAAAAATGTAGTTTATTGTCTTGAGTATATGCAAGATATATTCATATACGCAAGACAAATGCTGAATAGCCAAATCCACAGTATGAATCATCTCCTGCCTGATTAAAAATGGAAAATTCAATCTGAACCATTTGAACATTTCTAAAGCGATTACAAGACATCGCATACAAGTACAGGGTTTAATAACTTTGAAGTGTTAAATGTGATCACACTCCAGAGGCACTGATTGAATTGTAGCATTATGGATAAAATTGGATTTCAAAAAATAATTTGCTAAATGAATTACACTATAATTTGCGCTGCAAAGCCTTTTCATTCTATTCAATTCAACTTGAAGGGAAACCTTATTACTAATGCTGAATAAAGCACAATTTTCTTTTCCATAATTTTTATTTACATTTTGAGTAAAGCGTAAGTTTTTTAAAAAAAAGTACAAATACTGTACTTCAATAAAACTGACTTTCCTCAACTGTGAAGCACTTTCAGACATGAGTATGTATCTCTTTCGAAGTAAATTTAGCAGATGTGGCTTGGAAGCGAAGAGGGAAGGAAGGCAGCCAGGAATAAGTCTTGTGTGCCTGGATGACAAATGGGATTTGCCATAAAGATTGTCTTGGAAGACAGCACATGTTTTATTGAGTAAAATCACGCAGCATTTAAGGCTGATAGTTAAAGCTTTGAGCATTTGCTTCTTCTGTCTTGAAGCATTTCCTGGTAACTCTTCATTAATTATGTGTGGCTTTTCAGAAATCTAAAAGACAGTTGTTTGGAATGCTGAGGCAGAGGCTGGGGAAAGTTTGCTGTTAGTTTGGGAAGTTGACATCATACCAGAAGAATAACATCAGTTTGCAGATAGTTGGCAAAACAGCTTTACATAGTTATACACTAAAGTATATAGCAAAGAGGTCATTTATACTAAAGTTATTTTGGACCTATAATTTAATCTTGCATATACTCGGGACAGTAAACTACTAAAATAGCATTAAGTATTATAGTTCCATAGGGTGCTGGACTCAAAATAAGATTATGTTACAATTTGGTTGCCACCCAAGTGAGAAACTGGAAGGTGGAATTCTGCAGATTACATTTGATTTTATTGTGAATTGAAATACAGGTTGTGCATCATTCTAAGGTACTTTGCTGCTTGGGATTCTTCCAAGCACTGAACAAGCAATCAGTTAATATGCACCAGATCATGTAGAGAATACAAATGCCTTGGGATTGAGGCTTGATTTACAGCCGTTAGCTTATACACTAAGTTGCAAAGCATCTACTTTATTGGGAATGGATACTTTTCTCCATTAAACAATGAGATGAGAGTATGCAGAAGTAATTTTGCTTGAGGGAAGCTGCATTTTCCTTCTTGGCATCTGGTAATCTCGATGGAAATGAGCTTGGGAGGCGCTATAAATTTGGAAGTGCTTCCTTTAGAATCCTGGACATCTAATTTGATAAAGAGAAAAATTCCATTAGTGATCGATGGCAACTATTAGTTGGATGCAACACCTGAGTGTTAGTGTATTAATCTAGATTTAGTAGGCACAGAGCTGGACAATTTATGTTGCTGGCACTCGACAAAGATTTATCTTGAAGGCAATGATTTTGATGCTTATATTTGTATATTAAATACTGTCACCAAATTGCTTTTCTATTAGCTGAGACCTTTTTTCATAGCAACTGTGACTGGCACAACTTTTAAAAATATAGTTGGAATCTGACATGGTTGCTTTTCCCTAGATATTCCAAAGCAGGGGATTAAATATTAATATTGCTTAGGAAAGAGTATATATGATGTAGCTTGTTTTATTCGGATTACTCCCACATGTTTGGTGGTGACCTTCAACTTAGTCAAATTTGCTGAGATACCATCGTCTTTATGTGGGGTCCTGTAGCTCAGTGGTTAGAGCACTTGCCTTGCAAGTGAGAGACCTGGGTTTGATTTCAGGCAGGGTGAGACCTTGGGCAAGTTTCCTTGCTCCACATGCCTCAATTCACGACAGTTTGTGGGACACTGCTGTATGCAATCGGCTGATGCATTTCGCCCACAAAATATACAGTCAATTCATTTTACAGTATATTCTGTGAAGCACTTTGAGACATCTAGAAGATGTGAAAAGCACTATATCAAATGCAAGGATTATTTTACACATATATATTACTGTGTGTATATATAGATATATAGATATATATTTATATATATACACACATACACACAATACAGGCTTGTTAAAAGATCGGAATTCCGTAAAACATGGTAGTATTAAATATGTATTTTTCTTGAATATAGTCTATATAGCACCTTTCACGTCAGGAGGATATCAGAGCTGGGGGTGGAAGTCAAACGGGGTTGCTGGAGGTAAGATGACAAAGAGCGAGGTCACAGAAATTCACTTTGAGTCCGCAAATATTAGGATCACCAAAAGTGTCATGTTTATTAAAGTGCAATTCCAAAGCGCGACATAGTGGATCACAGAGCAATGTGTTTGATGGTGACCAGTAGAGTCGTCGATATGGAAATTTTCCGATTTAGATATATTGATGGGCTCATATCGAGATATATCGAAATATCGATATTTTCGGGGTTTTAGTCATGCGCACGTGGCACGCGCATTCGGGATGTATGCGCATTTGGGGCCTATCTCCTCGGGAGGTATATATCTTTCTCTCTCTGTCTCTCACACTCACTCTCCATCTCTGTGTTTTTCTGTCTGTCTCTCTCCTCTCTCACATCCCCACCATCTCTATCTATCTGTATATTATCACATCCACCCCGTCTCTCCCCCCACCCCCACCCCCCGCCGCCATCCCTCTCTCTCCCCCACCCCACCCCCGCCGCCATCCCTCTCTCCCCACCCCCACCGCCGTCCCTCTCTCCCCCACCCCCCAATATGGCAGCTTTGCACCTCAGTCTGTGCATTGTGTATGGAGATGAGCATTCTGGGTCTTGTAGTTCAGTGTGCGCGCATTCCGATTTTTCCCCTCAATATATCGATTTTTCGATATATCGATATTTTGGAATGCCTATATCGGCGTATCGATATGGAAATTATATCTGGTTTTAGCGATATATCGCCGGACCCTAGCGACCAGCTTGAACATCAAGGCGTTTTTGCATGTGGTTTTGTTTACAAACTAGGTTTGTTTCAGATATGTTACGTAAAGAGTAAGTCTGTCAATCTTGTTTCCCATATTCTAAGCAATTGGCCGAAAGGGGAAAAAACTATCCAATGTATAGACAAGATATTTTGTCAGAATGCTGGATATTTTCTTGTTTACAGTGTATGAGAAAGCTTTTCCTATTAATTGTGGATTTTAGAGATAAAGAGTCTCTACTCCACAACAGGAAATAAACACTTTGATTAGCTGGACTCTATCCAACTGCTGGTATGAATAAATCCACCAGTCATTGATTGGACATATTCTCGAGTTGGAAAATAATTCCGGAGGCTTTACAGCGACATGTTGCGAACGAGCATTTTTGTGGCTGACTACATGATGCACGCTGAAGCCCAAAGAGCCCATCACAGTCATTCCTGAATAATGTATGATAAGTCTGCTCACAGTTGGTTTTATAACAGCTGTTCATCAAGCATGTGCCCTGCAACTGGACTTTTGAAATCTGCTTGCAGGTTTCAAGTTACTGAATTTTAGATACTCACTAATGTCAGTTGGAGGTCAACTAATGGGATTATAGCTCTCGTATGCCCCATCAATAACAGAATGAGCACCATGCAATTGATTTTTCATGGCAGTGAACAGATATGCGCTGGAGCCTGCTGTACATAACCAGTAGATTGAAATACTGTCGTCACAGAAAAGCCTTTGACCTTCTGTTTTTATTAGAGGGGAATGGGTGTGAAGATTTCAATCTGATGGAATGCATAGACATAATGTTTTGTTGTATCACAACACAAAATTAGCCACCCCGCCCCACCGTTGACTTGTGGTCTAGGAGATAATGATGGAAATGCTTTAGTGCTTAATAAAAAGCAGCTCTTTCAATAAACTGCAAGATTATCCAACACCATTTGCTTCCTAATAAAACAGAGAATAAATTGTACTGGGAACATTACAAATATTTGACATGGGGCCAGTTGACACTTTTACCTGTATAGATTAGGTTGAAATTATGGTTTGCATTAATTTTCACCAAATTGTGTTGGCGACTGTATTTCAGATTGATAGTATTATTGGAACAACTATTTGTGTTTAATATAGTGCTTATAACATCAAAACTTCTCAAAGTGATTCACAGGTAATTGCTGTCCAGTGTAGTGACTATATATTTGCAGGTAAACGTAACAGTCAATTTCCACCCAGCAAGGATTCAGAAAAGATCACAATATGAATGACTAGCTCATCTGGAGGATTGTTGACGAGGAACAAGAACTCCTTTCTGCTTTTCAAGTCGGGTCTTGTTTTTGACATCCATCTGAACAGGCAGACAGGACCTCAGTGTAATGTCTTGTTCGAAGGATGCCAATGCAGCACTCTGTCATTGCACTGGAGTGTCATCCTGGCCTTTCAACTCAGGTCTTGACTTGGGCTTTGAACCCACAACCACACTGAAGGGTAATGAAGGCAGCTTCTGTCATGGGAGTAGTGGGCATAATGATATATATATAGTAGCAAAGTTCACAACGTTTCCTTTTCTGATTTTTATCTATATATGTGTATATATTGTATATATATATCATAGATGGGGTAAGAACGGAGGAGTGAGGCTGATTGGGTAGCTTTTTCAAAGATGCACGATAGGACAAACGGCCTCCTTCTGTGCTGCAAAACTCTATGATTCTATCAATACTGACCAAAATAAGTGATTCTGTGTTATTTTACTTGGCAAACTGCCATGTCCTTTACACTTCCTGAAATCTGCCCCCAAAAATGCTGATGCCATTTGTAACATTCTTGCAAAGATCATTTAGCTCAGCATAGTTTGGGAATCAGACCTGAGTCAATTCTGGTTTGTTACAGTATTGCTCAGTCAGTTACTGGTACACTAGAGCTCATTGAGCTACAAGAGAGTGCCAGTCACTTTATACTATGAATTGTATTGAAAACAATAGGGATAGGTTTAAATTCAATACCTGTCAACTTTTGTAATGGATTTTCACCAGTATTCCCAGCTGGATCTATTCTTCTGCACAGATTCTGGAATCTGTGAATATTTCCTGTTCTGCCCTTTCAGAGTCATGTAACTAAGATGATATTGTTGCCTCACACTAAGCATTTTGCACACTGCTGTGTTGGTGATTTGTGAGGCAGACCGCTGACCTATCTGCAAATAGTCAAAATTACCACAAAGATGAGATATTTATGGATTAATCTCCAGCTCCCTCAACGTGCTGACATTTTAGACAGAACATGAGAGGAATCTCACTGATCTCTTGAAATATTGTTGATCCGTTAATATTTAGTTCCATGATTTTATGTGTGGATTTCCATGGTGCTTAATGAGCTTGAATCTAATTAAACATACACATCAATCTAGATACATTTGTATGATTAACTTGCAATCTGCATTTTTATGTGTGCGATGCCAATCACATAGATATTGCTTGCATTTAATTGAATCTATTGAAATACCTCAAAGTGCTTCGAATGATTTACTTTCAAGTGCAACTGCTACTGTGCAAACAAGTACAGCAACTAATCTGTGCCAGTAATGCCCCACAACTAGCAATTCTTTAATATGAGTTTGTTTGAAGGAGTAATATGCGAAAAGGCGTAGGGTGGTTGGGGAACTGTACCTCTGCATCAACAATTACCAACTGATTTGGTTTGCTGAATAAATATTTAGTTTGTAAACTACCACTAAGCGAATCCAACATCAATTCAAAGAGCACAATAACTGAAAGAAGAGGTTCAAGTCATTGATTTCTGTGTTTTTCAGACTTTTTAAAAAAAAACAATAAATAAGCAGCTCTCGGAATGAAGATTGACCTCTATTGCTTCTATCAAAGAATTTCTTAGCAAAATAAGTACCGAGTGTTGTATCCAATCATGCTTCTGGAGACCTTGTTCTGGAACTGAATACTGCTATACAATGGTCTTCTGTTAAAGTGAACAATTCTTTGATCCAAAGGTTTACTTTTTTTTCCAGGAGGAGATATCCGATTACCATAATAAACTTGATCATCGTAAACAATGCTCCCATGTGAGAACAGACCTTTCCTGTAAAATAGTCCTGAATTTCATCAGGCCTTCATAAAACACAGGGGTTCATCATAATTTGAAACCAGCCTAGTGGCTCCCAACTTGCGATTCTAGTTGATAGATGCTTTTCACACCTCAGTGTTCATTTTGAACAGATGACACCAGACAGACTCTTTGAACTCGAACAAACCAGTCAGTTTCTCTCCGAGCCCGAGTCGTTAATCCCTGATTGCTTGGAAGAATGCTGACAGTATAATTTTATGTCAAAATATTTTCCTTAAAAAAAGAACATGCACAAACCTCACAATTTTCGATTTGGCTCAGAGGGTAATCTTTCTTTTCTTTGACTTTCAATCATTCCACTGAAGAGCAACTGTGGGAAACATAATTGCAAGTATGAAAACTGGCTGAAATACCCTACTTGTTCTCCCACTCCAAACTCTTATTCATTGTAGCATCTTACTGGCAAGTCATCTAACATTAGCTAATTCCACACAGATCAGTGATTAAACCAGTGACCTTCTGGGTCTGCAAGACTCGGTTTTACGCAAGGCGCTGATGTGATCTACCGAGGCGTTCTAATTGCATGGTAATTTTCTCTTCATGCTTGTGGACAAAAATGTCCTGACCTTTACTATACTCAACATTTTAGAAATGTGACCTGCTCCAATACGTTTCGCTTTATAGAGATGAGTCTACTTCACACTCTGTTTGTCACTTGGGAAGTTTCCATTCTCAGCTATTGGTAAAAAGCTGGCTATCTCCACAGCAAGGCAACAATGACTAACATCTTCTTCTTAAGCTATCTTCTTGACCCAAGGAATAACCAATAAGGATCACTTCCCCCTCACATCAGGGATAACACACGGTAAAAGTGAGAAACAAAAATTATTTCAACGATGACCATTTTATTGCAATGTAGATAGTCCTGCTATTCTTGTTTAATCCAATAAATTAGGATAATTTGCCAATTTTTAAAAAGTATTACTAATCCATTCTCTGTTGAAAACTTCCCATAATACAAAAAACAAATAATGCTGCGAGACATTAAATGTTTCAGCCACTATGCTTCTGGAACTCCCTTCCTCACTCCTTTCACCTCCTTTCCTATTTTCAGGCCGCGCCTAAAGACTTTTCTTTTCCACCATACTTTTGGTCACCTTTATCCCCCACCTCCTGGCTCAGTCCCGGGATCCGTTATTGTGAATTGCTCTAAGATGCTGTCTGGAGTGGAGGGCGCTATATAAATCCAGGTTGTTGTTGTTATCATATTTGTAACACAATTTATTTGGGCTTCTTCCTTTGATCTTCAAACAGTGGTGGAATTACTGCGCGATGAATGTTGGATTAAGTAGATGGGGACCATTTGTTTGGAATAAGTGCTGTGCCAACGATTACAAGGCATCGTTGCAATGATTCGTAATTGTATACAGGAACAATTATGTTCAACATTATTTGGAATGAGCAGCTCCAACTAGTGGTAAGAAAGAAAGAGGGTCTTATGAAATTGATCCTGATTGCTGTTGAAAGCATAGACAGACTTTGACAAATTGAACTCTAGCATTGTTGGACAGTCTTAATATTTAATACTTAATTTTGCATTCAAACATCTTCATACTTTACACAATGGAAAATGTTGGGAGCACTGTACATCTTAGTAAAGATGCGAGTCAAGTTTTGCTGCTGGAGTTCTTCACTGCACGGATTGAGATACTGTACAGCTGCAGCAGCTCTTGTGCTGCTGGTATTAACATGGAATTCAGCTTCAAATGCCAGCAACTTTCGTGCTTTTCCTTTCATATATACCTGGCAGCCTAGCTTCGTTGCCCTGATGTTTACGGATGATCTATATATTTGTTTGGCAATTCAACAGCAGAAGACATTAGATTTTATTCTCAAATGTTTTAATGGCCAGATTATATTTCTGGAACCGAAGGAACCCACTGTCCTAATTAACAGTTATGACTAAATCACTATAATTTAGCATGCAAATGAGCTTATGACTCATTCAGTTATTAATTGTGTTAAATTGCTATGGAAATATTGGCTAATGGTTATGACATTAGCTGTTAGCTACTTACAGTATACGCAGAGGAGGACCTTAGAATAATTAGTTTCTAGAAATTTGTGATGCTATTTCTGGGCTCACATTCTTGGTACAGCTTATCTGGCTGTAATGTAGCCCAATACTTTTAGTCACGGTTAACTTTTAGCCCATAGTCACGGCTGGACTATGGAAATTCTCTCCTCGTCGGCCTCCCCAGTTCCTCCATTCACAGGCTGCAGGCCATCCAAAACTCTGCAGCCCGTGTACTATCCCGCACTCGCCTCCACGACCACATAACCCCCACCCTCGCCCGTCTCCACTGGCTCCCCATCCTCCAGAGGATCGAGTTCAAGATCCTCGTCCTCACCTACAAGGCCTTACACGGCCTTGCCCCGCCCTATTTAACCGATCTACTCTCCCCCTACACGCCCACCCGGACCCTCTGTTCCACAGGACTTGGCCTGCTCCAAGCCCCGCGCCCGAACCGCCCCACCATCGGAGGCCGGGCCTTCAGTTTCTCCGCTCCCACCCTATGAAATGCAATCCCTCCGTTTCGTTTCTTCCCTTTCCTCTTTCAAGGCCGGTTTGAAGACTTTCCTCTTCGATCGTGCCTTTTGTTCCACCCCGAACTCTTTTACCTCCCCTTCGTGTTTCACCCCTTCCCAAACACTCCCCTCCCAGCTCGGGTCACACGCCTCCTGTGCAGCACTTTGGGATGTCTTCCCGACGTGAAAGGCGCTCTATAAATGTAATTTGTTGTTGTTGTTGCTTTTAATAATTTTGAGCAGTGTTTATATACTTAACCGTAATGATCAACAAAACAACCTTTTAAAAATGGGTGATTAAGTGATTCGAACATCGCCATTTACCTCTTTCGGGAATCATCACCTTCCCAATTGTGCTGAAATGTAAGTATTTAAAATAATTCCTTTGACAAACATAAATGTGGTAGCTGAAATTTGTTTAAAATTGGTTTTGTTCTTAACCAGGTTACCATCAGACAGAATTCTTATTCCCCATTCTCTTATACAGTCTAGTCTATGATTTTCTTCCACTTGTGAAGTTCTTTACAATAGAATAACCCTAAATCTGCACTTTCAATCTTCTTAGTCTGTCTGCAAATTTTAATTTGTGCACTCTTTTTTTTGTGGGACACTGAATTAAAACCCAGACTGCAGTATGCTGCTGTAGTTTTGATTCTAAAATGTTGTTCAGAAACCTATTCCCTTACAATCGCTAACCAGTACTTTCCAAAAGACCACTAGTTTTCTTTGTAAGAATTTTATGCTTGAAATGCCAAGACAAGCTCAAGCAAAATTGACTACAGATTCCTCTAGTTGTTTTTTTGAATATTGGAGTCTTGAAATTACCATCAATTTAGTTGTGAAACTGCCACTTGTGATGAGATTTTGACCATGCCAAAAACCTGCCCAACACTGCTCTCATTATCTCTCAGGCCAACAGTTTACCAATTCAGTCGCCTTCCTTTTAGACCACACCAAACCTTCCTTGTGGAAAAGCATGTAACATTTTTCTTTGCCCAGTCAGTCTCCTTTGCTGAACTGATTCAGATTAAACTTGTTGCCTTTGCTCCAACGCCTCCTCAAATTTACTTTCAAGCACAGTAGCTGAGTCATAATTTGAATAACCTTTTAAGACCGATTTACAGCAAAAAAGCCATTGCCGTAATTAGGCACTGCATGCTCTTGTTCTTTTCTTCACGCTGAACACACGCACAGATTTGGAGCATTGATAATCGAAATGATATATCACAATTGCAGAGCTAACAAAACCAGTTAATAATATAAAACTTAACAATTTGTGTTAATCTCATACCTTCCACTTAGATTCCGGTTACTGAGTAGGGAGAGTGAAGAAGTGATCTCTTGGCAAGTAGGATAATAATAATCCTTGCATTTGATGTAGTGCCTTATTATGTCTTCTAAATGTCTCAAAGCACTTCAAAGTGACTGTATATTTGTGGGGGAAATGTGGCTGCCAATTATACACAGCAATGTCTCACAAACAGCAGTGGATTGAAATGACCAACTTTATTATTTTTTTGAGGGTTTATTATCAGGTGTAGGGAGTAAGGAAACTTGCTCAAGGTTTTGCCCTGCCTGGATTCGAACCCAGGTCTACAGTACTCCACTCCAGGATGCAAGGAATGTGCAGCATACTCACTTTTGCTGAATGGAGGGGATGCGCAGGAGAGTGAGAGTTTATGGGTTATAGTTTTTAATGTGGGCAATCAGTCATGTCAATTGAAAAATAAGTATGTTTCTCTCCAGTGCAAAGTGGCTATGAATTGCGGAGAATGCATCAACTCTATTTTAGTTCTGAAGTCGGGAACTGCCTTATTATGGTAGCGTTTGGTTTTTTACCTGCGGCAAGTGCAGACTTGCTGTTTTAATCTTGCTATAAAATCATATTGTTGCACCAAAATGGAAAACTAGGTACAATTAAAATGTAATGATCCCTGCATTGTGGTATAGAGCCTTGCTTCAATATGGCGACACCTCAAAGCCCGTCACAGGATTTTCTTGTGATGTTAATCATACGAGGCAGACCATTTGAGCACAACAATGTCCCACAAACAGTGAGTGACCAATTTTATTTGCAGGATTATTGCCTAGGACACTGGGAGAAATTCCCTTGCCTGGCCTTTGTAAGCACTATACATGAGATGGGTCAGTGCCAGATTTGGAAATACTTTAGCACCATTCTGTTTGAGGCTTAAGGTATACAATAGCAGAGTTCATTGGCAGGTTACAGCAAATTAGATACTTAGGATCAGGGTCAAACCTTTGTACCAGCCTGAAGAGATATCCAAACAGAGGTCCGGCAAGGGGGACAGTTTAGAGCTTTTCTGTGGTTCTGTAGAGTTTGGATAAAGAAAGTGCAATGTAGTAATCAGTAAAACTAGTGCGAGGGCTGATTACTATTGCAGTGAGAGCAATTGATCAGTTTGACTCATCGCAGAACATTGGTTTCAGAAAAATATATTATCCAGAAGCTGGATAATGCAATTGTTGAGATGTGTATTGGTGTTGCAACGAGATTAGACAAAATAGGTTGATAACAAATTAATCCGGTTCTCTAAAAGGCTTGGCAGCAGGCCATTAAAGAGCAACTTGTATCAATTGGAAAATGTGTTGTTTATTAAAATTGAATTAAAAGTTTTAAAAAAGCATGTTTTAATTAAATTAAATTGTCTAGTGGGATAAAATCTCTTAATTGTCAGTTTTCCCTGAATAGGATAGGTGTGATTTGCTGTGAAATATGAGTGGGGAGAAAATATTCAGCTCTCAAAAGGACTTGGTTGGATATAATGGGTTGGATATAATTACTAAGTTGCTCTGATGTTTTGTATTAAACTCCAATCTTAGAAGATTCATGTCACTGTTACATAATTATATACAGTTGCTACATTTAATTGTATAATAATAATGCTTGCATTTGATATAGTGCTTTTCCTGTCTTCTAGACATCTCAAAGCGATTCATAGAGTACACTGTAAAGTGAATTGATTGTATATTTGTGGGTGAAAGTGAAGCGTGGTAGCCAATTGCACACAGCAGTGTCCCACAAACAGTTGGGGATTGAGTTTTTTAAATATATATACAGTATAGGGATTATTATCCTAAGAAAAGCAATCTGCCAATTGACAAACAAATGGTTCTTACTTACTGTTAGGTTAACAGTGATCAAATAACTAGATGATCAGATTGAAATTCAACCACTTTTGTTGAGTTTGTGGAAATTGTAAAAAAGAATTACCTTAAAGAAATACGTACAAATCAAAGCTAGGATCTCTACTACTTAAAAGTCTACAATCTCTACCACTGTGTCACAGCAATAGAGATACCCACTGTACTAAATACATATATATGTCTCCAAAACGTAGTTGCTGAGGTCCTCTCACTGAAGGTTTTAACCATATCTTTGTACTTTGTGAGCATGTTCTTTACCCTCAAATTATGCTGTCAAATTTGATAGATTTTTGACTTACTGCAAGTTTGGTTCAGAAAATCATCCAAATCCTATTACAATAAAAGCTTGGTTATCCGGCACCCTCGAGACCTGGCTGGTGCCGATTAATCAAATATGCCGGATATTCGAGCAGCAAGTAATAGACTAAATAATAACAGAATATTGTATGGGTACTTACCAATAAAGCATATATAAATAGTACAGTCAACCCTTGCTTGACTGCGAGGGTTACGTTCTTGGAAAACAGCTCACTCGGTAAAATCGCGTTCAGTACATTGAATAAGTGCACATTCACACGCATGCGCAAAGTGAGCATATGCGAGGGGAAAACCGTGTATCCTTAAATTTTACTTGTATTGGGAGATACCAGTTGGTCGAGCGTGCCGGTTGGTTGGTTGGTTGCCAGATAACCAAGCTTTTACTGTATTTGGAGTCTCTTATTAGAGAAGATAAATATACATCTGCAGGAATTCAATCTCTTGTCAGAGGTGAAAATTAATATTCAGTTTCAATTCAGTATTGAGGCGTTAATTTCTGACTTGGTTTTCAATTCTTTTTATTGGTATTGTATAAAGACAATTGATGAATACATTTGTGGCTCTGAATAGCAGGAGAAATCGTGTGACTAGTATTTTTTTTAAAAAAAAACACTGCACCGCACCTTTTAAGTACTTTGGGTGTTTTGGAAAAGCATTTAGTTCACTGAAATCCCTCTTTATTTATTGTTGAAATTCATCCTCCTTTTAAGACTCAGCAATAAACCATGTTTTAGCAGAGTAGCAAAATAGTGTAACCAATTGTACCTTGATTCCTTTGCTCTGATCGAATTTCAGCCCTGCTTGACAGAAATCAATCATCCATAAGCTAATAAATTTGTTTCCAGGAGTTGCTATCTTAAAAAAATACAATTTTAATACTAATAATAATCCTTGCATTTGATGTGTTGCTTTTTTGACAGCTTCTAGAATATACTGTAAAGTGAATTCGCCCTTGCCGGGAATCAAACCCAGATCTCTCGCTTGCGAGGCGAGTGCTCTAACCACTGAGCTCTGGGACTCCACATTTTACATCTTCAGTACACCCTATTCTAATCCATTTGCCATGATGTATGTATCCCTGCAGCTGTGTGGGTTATTGTTTGGACCCCGATTTCGACCAAACGGGTCTGTGCCAATGTTACCTTTTTGGGGAGGTATCCCTTTTTTAATCGATCCTAATTTTTCTCTCTGTCCCTCTCTTTACCCTCCATATCTAACTAACAGCTATGTATTCATCCATTCACAGGCTGCAGGTCATCCAAAACTCTGCAGCCCGTGTACTATCCCGCACCTGCCTCCATGACCACAGAACCCCCCCCCCCCCCCACCCTCGCCCGTCTCCACTGGCTCCCCATCGCCCAGAGGATCGAGTTCAAGATCCTTGTCCTCGTTTTCAAGGCCTTACACGGCCTTGCCCCACCCTACCTATCCGATTTACTCTCCCCCTATAAGCCCACCCGGACCCTCCGTCCAGCAGGACTTGGCCTGCTCCAAGCCCCCCGCCCGAACCGCCCCACCATCGGAGGCCGGGCCTTCAATTTCTCCACTCCCACCCTATGGAATTCCATCCCCCAATCCCTCCGCCTTGTTTCCTCCCTTTCCTCTTTCAAGGCCGGTTTGAAGACTTCTTTTCGACCGTGCCTTTTGTTTCCCCCCTAATTTTTCGACCTCCCCCAAGTTGTTTACCCCCTCCCGAACACTCCCCTCCCATCTCGGGTCACATGCCTCCTGTGCAGTGCCTTGGGACATCCTCCCGACGTGAAAGGCGCTCTATAAGTCTAATTTGTTGTTGTTGTTGTATGTTTTTTTTCAAAATGCAAATGTGCTTTTTCATTGTTCTTGATGCTGATCAAATCCCATTTCAGGTGCAATATTGAGTGTTGCTACCTTTGTGCTGGCTGGGGGGTGATTAGCTCCCCGCAGTACAGCAATGTGAAGCAGGGAGTCTGGTATATACTCCCTGCATACTTCATGTTGTGTCCAATTGGCGGGCGGGTGGGCAAAAAAAACCCCACATAGCATCAGGGACGGTTACATACATACATCAGTAACTGCTGTTTTTAAATGTTATTAAAGAACCCTGTTGAAACTTCTTGTGTGGTTCAATGGGCAGACACAGAGCTTTCCAGACTGTAAGCCTAGTACTGTATAACACACAGTGTGTTTGTATTGCACAGACATCAATCAAACTGCCCCTAAAAACCACCTCCTCCAAGTGGTTTCATTATTGGGGTTTCAGTTCGATTCACATTATCCACACCTTCAATTCTTCCGGCTTATTTGCCAGTCAATCGTAAGACATTCATCTTGGAATCGGACTTGAGAGTATAAAGGACAGGCCGTTAGTTTGTTGAGCATGGCGCCCTAGTTGGACTTTTTTTAAATTTGTTCTTCGATTAGCTCCTTTCAGAAAACCTTCAATGATGTTTCCCAAATGGATGATTGTTGTTGTGACTGTGTACCTCCAGAATTCCCCAAGGACTGATGGTCTCACAGTGATCTCACAAATCAATTGCAAATGGTGGGGGAGGGGGTGGCTTGGGATTTGAAACATTGATAGTGAAAAACATGGTGATTAATATTAATAGTTACTCACTGTAAAATGTGCCCAGACAAATGCAAATCCTTGTTCTATCCACCCAAAGTGCAATTATTTGGGGCAGAATAAATGAAGGGAAAATCGCTGTCCATTTATCAACGAGATGCAAGGAATTATTACCCTGGGAAAAGCGATCCACCAAACAACTAGCAACCAGGTTCCTACTTACTGCTAGACAAACAGAGGCATGTGGAGTAAGGAAGCTTGACCAACATTTCGCCATGTTGGGAATCCAACCTATGTCTCTCTCTCTCTTGTGAGGCGAGTGCTCTAACCACTGAGCTAGAGCACTATATGAATCCTTCCCATTATTCCACTGCTTCAGTCTTGCTGTAGAGCACGAGTATCCTGTGCATTAGAGCAAGTTTCCCCAAATGCAACGGCTGAGGCTAAGTGCAGCACCGCTCCGATTGCGATGAGCTGACTCAAGCACCGACCATTGATCATCGTTGGACTTCAGCATGGCTCAGTGCCACACAACGTGGTGCAATCTGCCAATGAATCACTGGGGACTGACTGGCAGTCCGTGATTAAAATGGGGATTTTTCTTTTGAGTTCAGCACCTGGTAACAGTAGGCCCGGGGGGGGCAATAAATCAGACCCACAATGTGCAGTTATCGTGCATAGGTGCTGGAAAAGAATCATTTTGAATCTTCCTTGGCGTAGACTTGTGTGGAGTATAAACACTGACACTGACAGGCAATGCTGTATAATTTAACAAACGTATGTAAGTTCCATTCAGTTTGACTGCTTGTATCAAAGCCATCGCATAATAGACTTAACTGGTTATTTTCGATCCCGCTGTTCTAAAAGAAGCTACGATATTGATTTTTTTTAAAAAGTCAAAACAATCGCTGGAAACCACGAGTGGCGTTTCTTTTCGAGGCAAGTCATAATTTTTTTCCCTCTAGACGCAGAGACTGATTTCGTCATCCTCTGACTAGTTCCTGACAATGCAGCATTAAAGTGATTCGGTTCTGTTTATGAGGATGAGTCAGTCACAGTCTGTCACTGTAACTTGAAATCTGTCTGGAGCACAGCAGGGATTGATACTTGCAGGAAATTGCATTAGTAACATTTGGCCAGTTAACTGCCCGTGGGTCTTTAATCTTGTAATTACCGTCCGAATGACAACCAGTAACGCTGATACATTGTTTAACCCTTTGTCGACTGCTTCTAGGTAAATCTGTATTTATACCAGAAAAGTGCAAGCTCCACTGTGATATGGTGTGGATTAGAAGAGGAGCAAAGCAGTTTTGCTGCCCGATAGGTGCACAGTCACGTGAGGCTAGTTTAATGCAGGCTGCTCCACATCTCCCATCTTCTCTCTCTCTCTCTGTGAACCAAGTTTTAAAACACAGGTGTTTCATTATGTTAAAAATACTTAAGATCCAGATGTTTTGTGAGCTTTGAAAGGAGAAAAGGGGAATGGGCCTATTCACTGCAAAAGTGTTTCTTGGATGGTTTATACTACATACATGGGTGCACGTGCACAGCTTATCTCGTGTCCCTGATCCTTTCAACCACGTGCTGTATTTATCCATGGGCTTTGGCCATTTATCTGCATTCTCAATTTTTGCAACTACTGATGGATGGATATTTTTGGCTTGGGTGCCTTCCTGCCACCCAGGAACAACTCGGTTGTGGGCCCCCAGAATTTATCTGCATTGGAGATGGAGAAATTGGATTCTCATGGCTCCTGTGTGTTACTTTAATTGGCTCTTTCAACAGCTTCTATAATAATAAGAAGAATAAGGCTTGCATTTGCTATAGGGCTTTTCACATCTTATCGACGTCTCGAAGCGCTTCACAGAATATACTGTAAAGTGAATTGACTGTATATTTGTGGGCTTGTTGTGGGTTGAAGCATATCTAATACATGATGGCAATGTTATCTCCATTGACCATCCTGATGACAATATTCTGTCCTTTTTATCCTCTATAATGAATATATATATATATCCTGGAGGATTTAGACCAACATGAGGTTTAGAACAGCCAGTCAGTCTCTCCCTTTTACCTCGGGTTTCATAGTTATTCAGCTCCAGCTGTTACCCATAATTAATACATGTTAACTAGAGCAATTAATCTCAACACGATTTTGGTTTAAAGATTCAGCAGATATGGGAAATGAAGTCTGCTTCGTGATTACTCTTAAATACGTTGTGCAATTGCTTAAGCTGTTACAACCTTATTTGACAAATGTGACTCATAATTAGAATCATAGAATCATAGAATTTTACGGCACAAAAGGAGGCCATTCGGCCCATCTAGTCTGTGCCGGCTCTTTGAAAAGAGCGATTCAATCCCATTGCCCTGCCCGCTCCCCATAGCCTAATAGACCCGTTCTTCCTAAATAAAGATCTAATTCCCTTTTAAAAGTTGTTATCGAATCAGCCTCCACCACCTTTTCAGGCAATGCATTCCAGATTCGAACAACTCGCTGAGTGAAAAAATTTCTCCTCAGCTCCCCTCTACTGCGCCTTGAAACTATTTTAAATCTGTGACCACGAGTCACAGATTCACCCACGAGTGGAAATAGTTTTTCTCTATTTGCCCTGTCGAAACCCCTCATGATCTTATAAACCTCTATTAGGTCTCCCCTCAATCTTCTCTGCTCCAGAGAGAATAACCCTAGCCTATCTAGCCTCTCCTCATAGCTGAAGTCCCTCAATCCTGGCACCATCCTAGTAAATCTTCGTTGTACCCTTTCCAATGCCTTCACATCCTTTCTGTAGTGTGGTGACCAGAATTGAACACAGTATTCCAGCTGAGGCCTCACCAAAGTCCTATAGAGGTTAGTCAGCACTTCCTGACTTTTGTACTCTATACCCCTATTTATAAAGCCTAGTATCCCATATGCCTTCTTAACAGCCTTGTCTACCTGTCCTGCCACCTTCAACGAGTCACTAACACAAATCCCCAGGTCTCTCTGTTCCTTCACACCATTTAAAATTGTACTATCTAGCCTATATTGCCTCCCTTCATTTCTTCTCCCAAAATGCATCACCTCACACTTCTCTGCATTAAACTTCATCTGCCATGTGTCTGCCCACTTTACCAATTTGTCTATATCCTCTTGCAGATGGCTACTATCCTCCTCACTGTTTACTATTCTCCCTAACTTAGTGTCATCTGCAAACTTGGAAACTGTACTCCGTACACCCAAGTCCAATTTTGTCGATTCATATCAGTGCTCATTAAAA
Source organism: Hydrolagus colliei (assembly GCA_035084275.1). Classification (NCBI taxonomy): domain Eukaryota; kingdom Metazoa; phylum Chordata; class Chondrichthyes; order Chimaeriformes; family Chimaeridae; genus Hydrolagus; species Hydrolagus colliei. Next base: position 7,017,287 of record CM068751.1, on the reverse strand, counting down.
GTAGCATTTTATTTAAACACTATCCATTGGATCCACAACTCTAAAGTTTTTTAAAAAAAGTAATTTTCAGTTACTTAGCTATAATGCAAATACAGCAATTTAATTTAAAATTGACCACACAGTCCATACAGAGAACAAAAGCAATTTGGGTCTTAACTCAGAAATCTGCTGCCTGTAAATGGAAATTGATTGATGATCTCGAAAGGCTGCATGACACATAAATAATGGATATTCAGATTTTATACCAAAGTGCAGCAATACAGCAAATCTCTTGAAATCTTTGCCCTTTTTTGCAGATATGGAGGTTACCGCAGGCGTAGTTAGATGAATAATTAATTACTCCTTCAGCACACATTATGGTAACAAACTGGATATTGGTTACACACTGCAGCCTAAGAATTGGGCTTTGCTCTGAATGTGGAAAAAATATGTTAATCTGTAGTACTTTATATAATAATAATCGTTGCATTTCATATAGCGCGTTTTATGTCTTCTAGATTGTGTAGCACTCTGAGACGCCGTCCGACATGGGGGGCACTATATAAATCAAAGTTGTTGTTGTTGTAGATCCCCAAGCGCTTCACAGAATATACTATAAAGTGAATGGAGTGTATAGTTGTAGGCAAAACGCGGCAGCCAATTGCGCACAGCAGCGCCCCACAAACAACTGTGGATTGAAATGACCAATTTTATCATTGTTTTGTTTTGGAGAGATTATCAGGCGTGTGGGCTAAGGAAACTTGCCAAAGGTTTCGCCTTGGCCTGCTTGGATTTGAACACTGGTCTCATGCTTGTAAGGCAAGTTCTCTAACCACTGAGCTAAAGGACTCCACGATTTATACGTGAATTTGATATTGAGAATTTTAGATATATTCATTTCCTGATGATTCCCCTCCCACTCCACTTTTATCCCAAATGGGCTGAGTGATGGTTGCATTCAATATAACTCATTAAAGGGACTCATTCATTTTTTTTTTAATTGACAACGGTACTCAAGTAGTTACTGAATCTAACATTGTTATGTTTATAAAATATGGCACTAGTTTGGAATATCAGCTGGAGCTGCTTGGTATAGCACTGAGCTACACAGAGCATCCTACTGATCAGAAGGTCATGACGCAGTTCAGCAGTGGCCAGTTCATCGAATAGCATCAACATGATGGCTGGGAATTCAGTGTCAACCGATCCTCCAATATATTCCCTTTGTTTGAATGCTTCAATCAGTGTTTAGACAAGGTTATTGTTAAGTTAGTTCGCACCCCCATGTCGATTTCAACTTTCCTATTCCATGTTCCATTTTACTCATGGAGCATATGTAGCGTTCAGTGATGTTAGTCTCAAGTACTTGTTAAATTTGCCATGAGCAAACCTTGCTCAACTCACTTTATATGATCTTGGCTGCCTCCTATATTCTACAGACTCTCCTTCCTTTCATCTTGTTCCTAAAATTTTAATTATAGTTTGAAACTAGAACAAATAGTAACCCAGCAAAACTACCCGTGGTAAACAATGCATTATCTCTCATTGCTTGCAACTAGCCTCTGCTTTCCATCCCTCTAGTCAATCAGTCAGTAAATGCTTCACAGTCCTGTTGTCACGATGAATCAGGGATATTGATTCACAAGGTGTAATATGGCACAGGGATGCCTTAGTTGCACAGGATTTCTGTATTTTGGAACAGATGGGATACATCAAGCAATTTAAAATGTGTACTTTCTTTTCCTCTTGAACAACTGTTTTGGAAAGTGTTATTAATTATTAATACGAGTAATTGTCTGTCTGTCCCGAAACAGTTGTAGGTGTATCTCTCCCCCCACTCCCCACTGTTCACTCTACAGTTGATAACTGGGCTCCCGACCATCTGTCGACCTGCCTCCTCTCGATGAATAAAAGCAATAATCTTGCAGCTGTTGGTATCAAAGCAGATAACGTATTCACACTGTATTGTTTTTGGATTCTTTTCCTCCTTGGGAGAGGAATTGAAGAGTCGTTTCATTCTATTCGGGGGAACAGACGGACACAGATTTATGGTCTGTGGGGCCTTTGCTGATAACGACATGATTCGGTACTTCCCTTCTCTGGTGGGTTAGCAGCTTAGCCTGAAAGGAAACCTAAGGTTTCCTGCGCAAGAATTACAGCATTGCTCAGGGATGTGTTGGTGTGAATTTAATTCCCCGCCCTGTGTTCGAAGCTAATGGCTCAATGCTTTTCTGTGGTTAAACAGAGATCACTCCCAGTTACCAATTTGAAATATCACCATATTTGAAAGTGTTTCACTCAGTCAATTTCTTGCCTTTTACTATTAAAGAGTAGAAATTGCTTAATTTTTCTACATGTCGCATTGGTTTTTTAAAAAAAATGAAACCCCATTCTGTTGCACAAATGGAGTTTGCAGAATGAGAGTAGAACGGAGCAATGAACATAATTATATTGATTTATTTTTAAAACTGAGAAACCTTACAAATAAGAAATTCACGATCAATGAGCCTTATCTTCTCTCTATGAGTGAAAGAGAGGTGCTAAAATAGGTACATCAATTTAAGTTATTACTTTCTGAATGCTCCAAAACCGTTTCAAACTGTTGGGAACTTGGGAATTCACTCTGCAGTTGAAGGTGCTCAATAAACCTTCTCTACCCCCACCAAAAAGGGCATGTTTTTAAGACTGCGAGCTGTTCTAGATCATAAAATGGCAAAGACTCTCTTCCAATGTTAAAAAAAATTAGTAGAATATAGGAGAACATTATAAAAGGAACCTGGTCATCTGGTCCATCAAGTGTACGCTGATGTTCTCCTATACCACTCTCCTCATTCATGCTCCATTCTCTGAACCATTTCTCGTATCAAGCATCTATTGAAACATTACTCACTTTGCCTAAAAACAGTCAAATAGGAATTTTGAATCCCCAACCAATCAAATAAATGAGTCGGCTATTGTGAAGTTCATGTAATGGAAATAAATATATTTTCCTCCATAGCTGAAAAGACTTGTAGGAACTTTGAATCCTCAGCCATTAAAAAGGTTGGCTATTGATTGATTGATTATTGTGGTTTGGCACTCTGTAATGAAGAACCAATCTCTTGTCATCATTAAGCCGATCTCTGTCTTTGTAATGCATTACTGATGGTAGCAGGGTGCTCCCTGTCAGATCTCAGAGACGCTATTTCTGTTGCACTTTGTTTTAATGTGGCTGATGTGCTGACATCTGATCAAATCCAGAGCCAAAATGTAGCACACCAAAAGATTTGGGTGGAAATAATTGACCATTCTCCTCTCTGTCGTCTTTAGGGTCAAATAATTGGCGAGCTAACTCTGAGCTATTTGTTTAAATTCTGCAGGATTGTAAAATGTACTTTTGATGCCCGCAAACCTAATGTTCTCCTTTCTTTTATCTCAGCGGAGCCACTGCCTTTAATGGACCTCTGTCGAAGATCGATTCGTCTTACTCTTGGCAGGGAACGACTGCATGAAATACAGTCCCTACCGTTGCCTGCCTCACTGAGGAATTATTTACAGTACCAGTAATGCACAAATTGGGACTAAGCTGGAAAATCAATGCAATGAGGTGGAAAGTTTACATCAGTGTTTTCTGTAGAGCATCCCAGAGAAATATTGTGATGTACCCTGCGAATAGATGCAGACCTTGTGTGGAGCCCGGCAGAAATTGCAGGCGTTTCTGTCGCTCAATGAAGAGAATAAGTCGACCAGTGCTTAAAGGAATTCTTATTTTAACAGCAGAACTGTAGCTTGTCACTAAATTCTCCTTTACCAGAGAAACCTCTTTATATGCATCTGTAATTATTAGTCTGTTGCCCACATAAGTCTTAAATTGTATTAAAAAAAGTAAATCCTGTAATATACAACAGGTTATTTGATTGAAGATGTTTCCTTATAATTCTTTTGTATTTGTTCAAATTTCAAAGAGCAGTTGCAGAGATTCTTTTAATTCAATTATCAGTTGGTCTAGACCTGATGTCATCGCTAGGCTATTTCAGTAAGTGTTTTTAATGCAGAGGTTTTGGCTAGAACTTTTACTACGCTGTTAATTGTTTTTGGCATGGCCATAAATATTCAAAGCAACGAGACACATTGCTTAAAATCGGAGAAGAGATGATGTATACCATGGCACCCACATGTAAGATTCTACTGATGCAAGATCAAGGTTCCCTCTAAAGTTCTGCATGAAGCTTTTAACAATAAAATGAAAAAAAAGCACTACTGTAACAGCAAACAATATTCACTATTACAAAGCTCAAGTCACTTTTATTTGAATGAAGTTTTTACAAAGCCGTTTTACTTTACTCAACTCCAAATTGAGAGAGAAAACAAAACTTTGTTCACTGCAATGTACTGGTTAGTATGTGTGTGCAATTGTTTTATTTGTGCAGTCAGTGAGGCTGTATTAGAACTGCTTCACAGTAGCCAGTCATGAGTCATTATCATTCCTGCTCGAAACCGACCTTTTTAAGATGCTGCTTATTTTGTTTTACTTCCGTTATGGTTTAAAGTTGCCTGGCGGATCAATTTGAGTTTTTAACTGGAAACTGTTGCAGTTGCAGGGTGTTGAATGTAAAGATGTGCTGCCTTCACAGAGAGTTTTAAATGTGAATTGACTGAATAAAGACGTTTCTAATAAAGTTTACTCTGGCTGTTTGCATTTGTTTTCCGATCAATGTGGTTTTGAAAAGGCTACGCAGGTATGACTGGTTAGTTGGTCATCTCTGGTTCCTGAATCCATTAAAGCAGTTACTGTAATAACCAAGATTGGGTGAGTGTGTCGATGTGTATTGTGGCTACTATTGATCCTCAAGATCTGATACAATACAGAGGGGGTTACAAGGTATTACTCTCATTTTGAGGTTCGGTTTATACAGTATATAAAGCAAAGGTGCTAAATTAGCCTATTAGTTTTGTGAGTTCCAGGAACTCCAAGGTGAGATTTTGGCATCGATCTAAGTTGATCTTTTTAAATTTATTCGATGGAATTGGTGGCAGGACCCTGGGTGGCCTCATGACAATGGATTCCGAGGTAGAATTAATGATTCATGGAATTTCTGCAACTCTTTTATCTAGTGATGCAGGCAGTTATTCCAGAAGATGAAGAAACGAGATGAGTCAGAGCTGATTGCAAAGAGCAATACAATCGAGAGTTTTAGATGATGAACTATGAGATTAAGTCACTGTATAAGTATACTTTTTTTTAAAATGTTGTTTGAAATAAACATCCACTCTCTGGTGAGGATCAGATTGGGTTTGGCTAAAATTCCCTTCTCCTCCTCCACCCCACAGACAATACCTGACAACGCTCACTCTCTGGACTCGCAAATAAATAAGCGGTCATTCAGGCTGACTGACAACTGGCTGCTGTAGCATTTTACTCCTTTGTTATAGTTCCCGTAAAATATACAGTCAATTCACTTCGCAGCATATTGTGATTTGCTTTTGAGGTATCTCAATGATTTGATACAGTGCTATATGAAATGCAAGGATTATTATTACAACAGTAGAAGTTGAAGGAGACTTAAAGACACTGTGTGAAATGGTTCGGAAGATAGCAAGATTGGCGGTGGGTCGGGGTGGGCACCACAGATGTTGGTGTGGGTGAGAGGAAGAGGAGGAGCTGGAGCAATTGAGGTGCAAATTAGTTTTTAAGCACGAGGCTCACGTCCCAGTGTAGAGGCTGAGTGAAGACTGCTTGGAGATCAAAGTCCAAAGAATGGTGTAAATATGTACCAATTGTCACTTCTTGACAGTTTGCAACAATGTTTAGCCAAGCTGGTTTGGTTGGTGTCAAACCTACCCCCCCCCCCCCGGCGATTGAATTGATGTGTAAATATAAAACAAAATTTCAGGTCAAGTAAGGAGCTTGATAATAATAATAATAATCCTTGCATTTGAGATAGTGCCTTATCATGTCTTCGGTACATACTACTACTAATAATAACTTTAGCATTTGATATATAGTACTTTTCACGTCTTCTAGACATCTCAAAGCGCTTCACAGAATATACTGTAAAGTGAATTGACTGTACATTTGTGGGAAAAATGTTGCAGCCGAGTGTCCCACAAATAGCCATGGATTCAAATGATCAATTTACTTATTTTTCTTGGGATTATTATCAGGCACGTGGAGTAAGGAAACTTGCCCAAGGTTTTAGCCTGCCTGGAGTTGAACACAAATCTCTCGCTTGTAGGGTGAGTGTTCCAATCACCGAGCTACAGGACTCAGCATCTCAAAGTGCTTCACAGAATATTCCTGCTCGCCACAACTTGCTGTTTAACAGTTACTAATTGTGTTTGTGTTTCCTCCTTAATTATGTTTGCGTGTCCTATTTGTTGGCCTATGAGCCAACCCAAGTTTTCCTTTGACTGTGTATCACAAAAAACACAAAGAATATAACTGAGCATGTTGCAGCAACGCTGGAGATTGCACTTCAAGAGTATCAGAGCGCTTACAGACTTCTAAATGCAGCATAACCAGATGATTATGTTCCTGGATAGCAGATCAGTAAATGCCAGATTGTTTGAAGTTACTTGGCTACATTCACTACACCCTGTGCTGCTGAGCAAAATGAAGCCTTGTAATCCAATCTCTTCTGAACAGCATGTGGCTTCAGTCCATGTTTTCACAAAATGAATCTTGCAGTGTTTTCAGAAGCACAGGTTGGGTGCAGAGCTGTGACCATCCTCTCTGTGTTATGTTTATTTTTTTCCCTTCCTTTGCTCTTTCCATATACCCGACAGCCATCGCTATCCCTTTATCCCATTATTCCCAACAATTCATGGATTCCCTGTGGATCCAGAGAGAGTGAATGTTTAAAAGCATTTTTGAAGCCCGGAAATGTTTTAAATTGCCTTCTTACCCAATCCACAGAGCTTCTATTCTGCTCTTTGATCATTCCTTACTTACACTATATACAAATAGAAGCTCGCTACAGATTTTGTTCAAGTCAGTAAAAGCAATCTCAATTTTAATTTGCTTTCTGGCCAGCATCTAACTTATCTCGAGGTGAATTTTTCATGCACTAAAAAGATTTTCATTCTTTTCAAGGTGAACGCTTTCAAATAGCCTTTTAAATATTCCTACCAAATTGAAGATTGCTTGTTTTTCATATTTGATTGCAGCAGAAAACAGCTGTGTTAAATATAAAATGTGGTATAGTAATTCAAATCATTACAGCAAAGAATCTTGTACGGTGATATCCTATTAGTGAATATTCGAATATGTTCCTTTAAATGTTCAATCAATTTTTACAAGAACTGTACATTCAGTCATCTTGTTGAATATTGGGTTAATATGTGCACAAATCCTGCAATAACTTCAATATATGGCTCAAATATTGTTTGTTTGCAAATTGGGCCTTCAGCTTTAGTTAAAAATGCTTATTAAATGTTATTAAATGTTCAAACCATATAGATTTAACAATGCATCACCCATGAGTTCACTGGCTTTTGATGCTCATATTTGTACATTTGTCAATTTGTAACATATCCATGAGTGGAAAGCAGAGACAAACGCAGCTGACTTTCCTCCAAAACAGATGTAAACAAGTACACCAACTCTCAATAAATCTAACATGTAGCCTCACGGTTAACATATGGGTATTTCATTTCCTAAAGGAATCGAATTTCCTATGTACTTTCCTGCATTCCTTTAAACAAACTTGCGTACAACTATTTGTAAAAATGGGGCATTCAAGAGGCTGCATGTAACTTTAGATATTCTATTGCATCTCACCGCCATTAGAAGTGCACCCTCTGTGACTTGATTTGTGGATTACCATCAGGAGTGAAGGCTGCAAAAAATGAGTGTGCTGCCCAATTTATCACTGTAGCTGAAAGAGAACTGTATTGAGGTCATTGGTTATAAATGATGGGATGTGGGAACTGGGGAACGGTGTAAAAAGTGCACAAAAAGACTTAGAAAACCACATCAAATTATACAAAGTAATCTATGCAAAACATTTTACATCTGGTGGGTTAATTTCATAATGGGACAGTTTTTAAAAAAAAATCTGGGATCATGAGTGCATAAACTGGGCAAATTAAATGTTTGAGAAGATGCCATTTGGTATAATAGAATACTTTTCAACATTTCTTTTTAGTTCATTGGTCTGCGGATAATTTCTAGTTATTATGTTGATATACTTTTTTGTTTTCTTCCCATTATGTTTGTGATAATTATTCTACCCAAATTGTTTTGCTCATCTCATGACTATTGTGACTCATGACTAAAAAGACATTTCTTCATTTTCAATACTAGCTGCTTGCCAGCATGTCCTGATTATGTATCTGATGCTTTGCAGTTGAAACAAGCCATTGGGAATTAACCCGATAGACTATGAAATCAATCTTCAAATAGAGTAGGTTCATCCAGAGACAAACTGGAATACACTGATAGGGGCTATTTGGCTCCCATTGTCTCCACTGTACAAACATCATTGAATAGAAATGATGCTAACTCACGTCTACAGATGGTTGACCATTTTAATATTCCAAATTGAATATGAAGGATAAGCTCGAATGTGTTTCTCATTTATTTTTGCCAAAGGGAATTTTCAATAGTTCATGGAATAAATTAAATTAACTTTCTGTTTACTGAAATCCACCAAAGGTACCAATTTGCCAATCACAGCGATTCTAAACCAAACGTTAATACACTATTCAGATATACACGTCCTCCCAATGTGAACATTGCTCTATGAATGTAATTTTGTTGTATATATTTTTGGAGCACAACAGATCATCTTACCAAAGAACTGCTTATTATCCATTAGTTACATTCAGCGAGGTAGATAAATATTTTGAATCACAGTACTTCCCTTCCACATCTTTCATTGCGCAAACGTTGTAACTTTGGATTTGACCGTTTTTCACATAATTCCCATTGGGCACAACAAAACCTACTACTAATTTAGCACTAATTGTCACTAAACCAAGACTCTCAGTCTCACTTACACAGACTGTAAGGCTGCTGAGGGAAATGATAAAGGTCACAAAACGATGCAGTCAAGGGCTCTGTCTCATGAGATTGTGGGTTAATGTTTATGGAGCAAATTAGAGAGTACTTCACTCAACAACAATCCCATGCTGCACCTGGCCCGAAAGAGTGTTCTATAGTTTCAGATTAACCCACAGTGACGAAAGTGAAGGGTGGGTGAGAGGGAATCCATCTGTCTTTACATTTACTCTATTGATGCACTGTGTTACAGCAGTGGTTCTCAACCTTTTTCAGTAATGCACCCCTTGTTAATTTTCAACAGTACCCCAATCCAACCACATACATACACACACATCACCGCCCCCCCCCCCCCCCCCCCCCCATTCCACTTGCATTTTATGACCAAGCTTTTCTTATATATCAAAATAACTAGCACATACAAAACCAGGGGAATAACAATTAATTATACAATCTGGAAGGCTATAAAGAGCTAAATAAATCAATGTACTGTCACCTGTACCCCCTGGAAGTAATTTTGTACCCCTGGGGTACATGTACCCATGGTTGAGAATCGCTGTGTTAAGTCTCGAATGGGTTAAATTGAGTTTTCTTTAGCTTTTAAAAGAAACCAGCTTCAAAATTGAGCTTGTATTTAAAAAATTGCCAGATTGTGGATGACTGAAATGCTACATCAATAGAATATATCTGGACACTAGTGATGAGAAATAAATGTGAGAACTACAAATATGGCACAATAGTGGGGATGTTGTGCTCTTTGCATGGTGAAGGTACCAAACTAGTGGTTTCAGAAGACTGCAAGAGGAAAAGTCGTTTTTAATTTTTTTTAATGAAAGATGCATTTTGTAATGTCAAATTATGTAGGGTTGGTCATTGCAAAATAACACGTTTGGTTTCATTGCTTGATGGTATAGTATGCCATCAATCTAGGCACTCTGGTCATGAGTATTATACCAACAACAACAAAATGACATTTATAGAGTGCCTTTCATGTCGGGAGGATGCAGAACCTACATGACCTGTGATGATCCATTATAGATTTACTTAATGGCAAGAAATCGAGGAGATTATTTTAAATAAACAGAAAAAGAAACCTTTTGTTCCAGTTGTCCATAAGCATTAATCTCATGGCTTTCTAAGTGAATTGATGAGAATAAAATGTTCTGTGGCATTCATAAAACAATTCAAATATTTCTGGCCTGCAACCTGGGTGCTATAAAACACACACTATCCATTGCAGTTTCTCTCCTTGTATCTACCATAATGCAATGTTATCGTTGGAACAAATCCTTTCTTTGTGAATGTTTTCAGTATTGTAATAGCAACTGCTTCCTCAATTAAAAGCAATCCAGTAATGTGTGAAGCCCACGTCTGCATTGGATGTCATTACAGTCACACCGATGATTAACTTAGAATTGTTATGCCTTAAATATATCGGACAACCTCACCGTTTGCACTCACAAAGCATCAGAGCTTGTGTTCGTTTGAAAAGGTATCACTTATGACCAGAATAAGTTGAAAAGGTTTAAAGGTTCACCTGCTGTGCTGACCTTTATGAATCAAAATTTACCACCACCGAATCATTAGTTTTGCTGAAGGCATTTCGATGGTTGCAAATGAAGTTTAGAAAGTGTCACTCTTTTAAAACGTGTAACATTGATTCATCTTTGACCATAGGTATTATTGATCAGCACTTATGACATACTCAATAAAGCCAGTGCCCGGTATGAAACTGAGTGCTGATTCCTAATGTTAATTATCTGAGCTGGGCTGGCACTCAGGATATTACAATTGCCCTGCATGTCCCCTGTCTCGAGAAGGGAAAAGATCCTCAGGAATTCCCACAAAGAATCTAGAAACCTCCCTCACTTCTCCTTTGCTGGAGGCAATGATTCACATTGGGGTATGGTTCCACAAGCACCTTTCTGTCACCTTCGGTCAGAGAAACCCTTGTCCGGTTCCAAACTTCTCTATTGTGACAGTGATGGAAGAAAAAGATTCATGCTATTCTCATGAAACCCTTCATGTCCAAAAGCTCAGTGAGAAATATTCTGTGCATCTTCCCATTATCACTATGAATACTGTTATGAACAGTCTCCAGGTAGGGATCCCGGGTTTACAAGCATATAAATGTAATTAGGAAGCATAGAATTGTAAATTTATTGCCGTTGAAATAACCAGTAAAGTAAAACTCCATTATGGTAGATTAAAACACTGTTGCTGTAAGATAAGCAGCAAATACATTAGTGCCATTCTCACTGCTTATCCTGTTAGTTAAAAACAAACGGTTAAAGGAATGAGTACAGATAGAAATGATTAAAACTGTGGTGAATTTGATGGTTTCTAAGCTTCAGAAATACGGAAAATGTCATGACAAGGATGAGCAATGTAGGATGTAATAACGTTGGTTCGACAGACGGCCTGGAGTTTTGCATGATTTAGAAACATTTTCTCTTCCTTTGAATGTGACTGGCCCAGCAATGGAAAAAAAAAAGAGCATTTCTCTGCTGAAGTGTGGAAGTTAATAAAACAGTTTCTGATCTTGTGTGTGATATGGCTGGAAGCACTGAAGGTAAATCGCACAAGAACGTTTCAAAACTTGCGTTTGCAATTGCATCATTCCTAATCACTGCTATGTGGGTGCACAATCATAATTATTTTGTGAAGGTGGCTAAACTAGAAATTCAGTAGAAACACTTTCAAGATATCTCTCATGACCATTTTTGGATCGTCTCATATTTTATTGGCATTTATCCAACACTTCTTTTGGATTGGATGTTAACACAATTTTCCATAGATCTTATGTCTAAAAAATACTTAAAAATACTCTGTATATTTTGCGCAAGTGAGAGTAAAGACATCTGACATGTTTGTATTATAACATGAAAGTCAACGTGAGCCATCTTACAGTTTGAAATTTGCAGTCTAAGAATAATTGTATAGAAATATACCAACACTTTTTAGAAATTCTATACTTATTTAATCTCAAATCTTGTTCCTGTTAATAGTCAATTACACCATTATAAGAGCTCCTCTGCCACTTGTAATTCATTATCATTCAATGGAGAACGCATTTCCAAATCAGGAGATTTATATAAATTACTTGGTTGGTTATTAGTTAATTGGTGAAACTGACCCAAAATTGCCCATTCACTGAAAAAAATAGATATGAGAGCTTCACTTGACAGAAAATCCAGATTAATTTGCTCTCCGTAAAGAGATTTGTGCATTTCCAACCGAGAAGAGCTCCAATGCTGTTTGTAATCCATTTAGCAGCAGTATCAAGTAAGGGTCAGTGAATGTTTTAATGAATGTGATTTGTTTAATGACCCACAGATGTTATTTATTTTTAGATCACCTCTCGTAAATATTCACATATAATTCGTGTTTGGTATTAAGGTGTCCCTGACTGTGTTTATTATGTATCAGGTCAGTTGTACTTTTACCGTACAACTAAAACTGTTTATTCATTCTCAAATTTGAATCTCTTTTAGAGTGTTACTATTTGATTGATGAGATAATTGCACTATTTGCAAAATTAGAATAACTCTACAGTAATTTTTGGAAACTGAACCCAACAGTGTAGGTGGTTATAATGCTTGCAATTGCAAAAGCTATATTGATCTTGGAGGACAGTTAGATCTGATGTTTTGTTAGCTCTTTTTTCAAGGTCATTTACAACCTATAACACAGTTCTCTATGAACTAAAACGTTATATCATCTGAGTTGGTAGTAGGGTCTGTCGATACAGAAATTTTCCAATTTAGATATATCGATGGGCTCATATCGAGATATACCGAAATATCAATATTTTGGGGGTTTTCGTACTACGCATGCGCGCGTGGCACGCGCATTCAGGGTGCACATGCATTCGGGGCCTATCTCATCAGGAGGTAAATATATTTCTCTCTCTGTGTCTCCACACTCACTCTCTCCCTCTCTGTGTTTTTCTGTCTGTGTCTCTGTGTCTCTCTCCTCTCTCACATCCCCCCCATCTCTGTATATTATCACATACACCCCCCCACCCGCCCGCCGCCGTCCCACTCTCCTCCACCCCCCCCCCCCCGCCGCCGTCCCTCTCTCCCACCCACCCCACCCCCGTCGTCTTTCTCCCCCCCGCACCCTCCCGGCCGTCTCTTTCCCCCTCCCCCCCGCCGTCTCTCTCTCCCTCCCCCCACCCAGCCGTCTCTTTCCCCCTGCCCCCCCCAGCCGTCTCTCTCCCCCTCCCACCCACCCCCCAGGCCGTCTCTCTCCCCCCCCCCCCCCCCCCCCCCCGCCCGCCGTCTCTCTTCCCTCACCCCTTGCATACCTGTATATTGTATTCTTGGACTATGAATAAAACCAGAAGAATTAAAGATTCCTTGGACAATCAGTAGTTGTGATGTAGATAACCTGAAGCAATTCAAGTCATTCCACCCCATCTCCTCTCTAAACTTCACCCTCTAGTCCTCAAACTGATGACTCCTATTGAAACAAAAACAGAAATCGCTGGCAACTTTTTGACTCACTTTTCCTTTCTCCATAGATGCTGCCTGACCTGCTGAATGTCGCCAGCGATTTCTGTTTTTGTTTCGGATTTCCAGCATCTGCAGTATTTTGTGTTTTTACTCCTATTGGATGATGCCTGTTGATCCTGGCAGTCCATCAGTGCATTGCTTAAGTGACTGTTCTCATACATACGTACATCTCATATATGAGCTCAGCCAATAATGGCACCACAAGAAAGTCCAGTCTCACCCTTGCTCATTAATAATCCCTGCATTTGATATTGAGCTTTTCATGTCTTCTAGATGTCTAGATGTGCATTATCTAACCAGTTGTTTTTGAGGTCAACTGCTGATTCCTCTACTACTCCTTGTTGGGGTCAGTTTGCCCAAGGGATCAAATCACAACCCTCTTTTTAATTATTTAATAATAATCCATTTGCTACTGTGCCTCATGTTTTCGAGATATCTCAAAGCGCTTCAAAATATATACTGTAAAGTGAATTGACTTTGTATTTTACCCCATGTGCTTGGAGGTGTGACAGACCTCCTGTATGTTTGGTTGATATAAATTGGTTGGTTAATATAGCCTCAAATCATCCCACCGTGTGAGAGAGCCATTTGTCTCGCAAGTACCTCTGATACCTAACATGTTGGAAATACATGCAAAACCTACATCTTTCTCCTCCAGGGTTAGATGATTCTGATTCTCTTGCAATGTAATGAGAGTCGGTGGGGGCAGTGATTCCTGAAAGATTGAGTGCAGGAAGTGCTTAGGACATGAACCACAACAGCAAGCCCTTTCAATTCGACCGTGGTTCTAACCTTTACTCCATTTACATTGCGGACCAAATTCACTTCGGAAAAATGATCTCATCCTCTGTTTACACAGCACCTTGCCCTGAAAGCGGGACAGAGGTCAGACTATATCAAGTTACTGTCTGTAGCATGCTCTATTTTCCTACAATGGGATAGACACCAAACAGGCCCTATTCAAGGAAATATCAACTGCCGCTGGCTTTATGACTGGCAGGATGATGTGTGCACATTTTTCTACTGATGGAAAGACATAGCATATTTATTTTTTATTTCATTTTGTGAGCTACTTACTCTCTTTCAATTGCCAGTCCTCCCTCATTCGAACCATTAACCGCAAAGGCAGTGGTAAGCCTTTCTTGGCTTTTTAAATAATAATACATAATAATAATCCTTCCATTTTGAAATAGCTTCACAGAATATACTGTAAAGTGAAATGACTGTACATTTGTGGGCAAAACGCTGCAGGCAATTGCGCACAGCAATGTTGTGGAATGAAATGACCAATTTTTTATTATAGGTTATTTTGGGATGGATTATTATTAGGCGTATGGAGTAAAGAAACTTGACCAAGATCAAGTTTGAACTGCCTACATTCGAAACACAGGTCTCACGTTTGTAAGGCGAGTGCTCTAACCGCTGAGCAACAGGGCTCCATAAGACTCCACTTTTTATAAATCCTTTTCTTAAATTATCCCTGAGCTTGGTTTATTCTCCACACGTGGCTCCCTCCTCCTGACTTCCGCCTCCTGCTCTGAAGTGCTCAGCTTCATATCTCCTTCTCAGGTGACCAGTTTGAGATTGGCCTCACTGTGTGAAAAACTAAGCATCTGAAGATGTGTGTTACAACTTTGAATAGATCAAAGTACTGTACATGGTTCAGTACCGCAATGGACTGTCTAGTCAGACCTTTTTAATAATAATCCTTGCATTTGATATAGCGCCTTATGCTTTTGAGAAGTCTCAAAGGCCTTAGCAGAATATACTGTAAAGTGAATTGACTTTACATTTTGTGAGAGAAATGCAGCAGCCAATTGCGTACAGCAGTGTCTCACTTGTGAGGCGAGTGCTCTAACCACTAAGGACTCCACAGTGTCAGTGTAACGCAAAATAGTCAGAATAAGCCAAAGTGCTCTATGAGAGGGTAAATATATGACACAATTTGATTAAATTTGTCAATCGATTGGTGCACAACTGTTTTCATTCTGATTCAGATTACCTAGAACTAGAACGGAGGATTTCCTGTGGCTACGTGTTGGTGGTTAGATATGAAGTGCATGTTAACTTTGTGATAGCAATTGCTTTGGTTTCCACTATCAAAGGTAAACATTCCCTTATATTTTGCCCATGCCACACTCTGGAGAAACTGTTCATCAGATTCTCTGCAGTTTCCCTACAACCAATTTCCTTACAAGATGGTGGTGGACCACACAGAAACCAGGCCTGACAGAAACCAGGTCAGGTCACTTCAAGAGGAATTCCACCCAGTTATATTGACTGCCCAATGCAAAACAGATGGCACCAGGAAGGGGAACTGTTTGTTTTTCCAAAGGGCAATGTAAACACAACATTTGGAAACTACTGATCATCATACGGAGGATTATACAGAGTGAAACATCTTGTTTCATTACAGATTAGATGTGATTATCACATAAAATTTGTTTGCAAAACATTGCATTCCAACTTCAATGATTTGTTTTTCAGTTTTTAAACATAAAATTCAGTGGCAGATAGAATTTTACATACAAATGCATAGGATGTCAAACAAGTGGCAAGATAACTTCGGAATGTGTGTAAAAATGTTAAATGATAGGTATTGAAGTAACTGGGGCAGGCTGGACGCAATGTATCTTTACAGCTTTAAGAGCTCCAGTTACATCATCAATACCTTTTATTTAATACTTTTTATGCCTTGCGTACTTAATTCCATCATATTTTACTGCTCCACGTCCCCCAACCCACCCGCCCCACCATTGTCGGGCAAGTCTTTAGCCGCTCTGCCCCCAACCTCTGGAACTCCATCCTGCAGTCCCTCCGCCTCAATCCCCCTCCACCTCCAACGGCCTCTTTCAAGTCCCGCCTCAAGGCTCTCCCTTTCGACAGTCACATCGGTCACCCCAAATCTCCCCTTTTCCCCTCACCCTCTCTGTCCCCAACTCGGGTCTGAAACAATGACTGTCTTGCGACGTCCTCCTGACATGAAAGGCGCTATACAAGTGTAATTTTGTTGTTGTTTATGAGGATTTACAATGGTATGCACAACACAAAAACAGACCAATCTGTTTGTACTCCATATGAAACTCGACCCACACCTTATTGCAATTCCCTCTTATCGCATGAGTTCTTAAATGAGCTCACAGAAAACCGGCTTCAAAATGAAGGCTGCTTTTAAGAATTTGACCACTTCTGGAAACTCTAAAATGGCATCCAAAAAAGAATAAATCTAGACCCAGCTTAGATTTCTAACCCTCAGTGAAATAAAGCCAGTGTCACTGCATAGTGACCAGAGTTCAGGACGATGACTAAACCTTGCCTGGCAGTATACTACATAATTCAACTCATTTTTATCACTAATGTTTTATCTCTGCCTCATTACATTTGTCTGTGCCACCCTGTGTTCTTAAATTATCTGCAGTAATTTCTTTGACCATCAGCTTTCACATTCAGCATAATAATTAGGCAACGTGTGACTCTGAATCATACTGACGACATCAATCAACATGATAACAATGGAAATGTCTGGTGTCGGAAACACACACCTCATCAGTGGAACAAAATGTGGATTAGAAACTATGACTCATGAAAGGTTAAATATTTTTTGATCTATTGATGCTGCAGCGGGTCACAGGCTGAGACAGCTTCTGCTCCAGGTACGCACAACCCAACATTTTCGCTTTCTCCATTCCTCTGCACCACCCCACCTCTCTGACCTCCTCTCTCCTCACAACAGCACCTGTTGCCTTCGCTCCACCGGGTCTGGCCTCCTCCTTGTTCCCCAAATTCTAAGCTCCACCATCGGTGGCCGTGCCTTCAGCCACTACGCCCCGAGGCTCTGGAATTCCCTTCCTCGCACACTTCGCCTCAGCCCCCTTCTCTTCCTACTTTCAGATCTTGGCTAAAGACCTTTCTTTCTGTCCGCGCTTTCGGTCACCTTTTCCCCCCTCGCCCTGGCTCGGCCCCGGGATACGTCATTGGGAAGCGTTCTGAGATGCCGTCCGGCGTGGAGGGCACTATATAAATCCAAGTTGTTGTTGTTGGTGTAGTGTGGTAACCATGGCTTGCCCTTTGTGTAGTTCAGGGTTGAACATATATTTTCCAAGTACCCAACTGGAGTCCGGTTTTCACCTGAGGTTTTGTGACAATGAATCTGGTTAAAGGCGTGGATTTCACATCTCCAATCAGAGGAGGCTTTACGAGGTTTCAGGCGATTTGCATGCTTCCTGATCTTTCCTCTTGTTTTGGTGATAAACGTAGCTGCTCCTTTTCATAGCTCCATATCTTTTATGTCCTCTTCCCCCCCACACACACGCTTCTCAAAGCGAGGATATATTGAACATTATAGTTTCTTCAGTACTCACCAACTAGCCATTCATCAGCTATGAACATAGGCATTGAGTGCTGACAAGCTTTCTTGACCATTGGGAGAATAAAATCAGAGGACCAACTTGTTCTCACCCAGTACACATATGGACACTGTCCAACAGAGGGCATTTGATGGTGATTGAGTCTGCCCTGGAAGCCAGATTGACGTTTATACCTTCTCTAACCTGAGACTTATTGCTCCCAGCAACAGTCTCTGTTTGACATTATCTAACTCAGCACGGGTCAGGAATCACTTTCCGTCTCTACATGGTCTGCTATCGCACACGACACACAGTCTTTACCAACTGTGCTATTGGAGTAGTCACATTGTTTTAATGAATTTGAGTGTTTGATCCATTCAACACACTTGAGCCGCATGCTTCTTGGGGGCAGCCGTCCAGTTGCATCTGCTAATCGAAAATGAATCACATTTTTTAATATTGTAGCTCATTCACTTCGGCGAATGGGACATTTTCTTCTTGTTGACGAGAATTATGTGAAAACACTGTCTAAATTGTGCTGTGTGGAAATTACAAATATTGTGGATCATAATTGCAGTTTCTACCCACATTTTTATTATGAATTGTAATAATGAAACATCTTATTATTAGTAGTGCAATTTATTATTATTAACACAAGGTTGGGGGGGGGGGGGGGGGAGGGAAATACTGAAATAAGTTATGATGCTTTTCAAGCAAGTCAATAAATCATAAAATATAGAAAATATTATTGGGATTTATTCTTAGGGGACCACTAAATAAGGTTCAGGTAAATAAAGTTGCCAAGAGCAATGAATGCACATCGACTTTGGTTGTGAGTAGATGAAGATTTTAGGAAAGCCCACATGCCCTGCTATATTGTCTGTCATGCCTGTAGAGCATTGTTTAAGTTTGCTTTGAACAATTCGTTAGCAGTTGATCAAAATGTCGTTATCATTATCTTAACATGAACTTCAGCAAAATGAATAACAAATCACATTGACTTAAAAACTCAAAAGTTTGGCCATTGTTGCCATCTAGTGGCCAAGCTTTGAGAAAACAGCAACTGAACATTGGATCCATTTTAATATACAGTATATATCTTGTAATTTAACAATAGCCTGAGATAAATAACTTTGTCACCAATTAGTACTTTTTCCAGGAAATTGAATAATATTGAAGTTACCTTTCTAATTCTTTTCGCGCACAGAGCTATACAGGTATTCCTCGCTTAACATTGTGGTTTGGTTCTTGAAAAGTGTGACTTTAAACGAAACAACGTTAAGCGAACACATTTTTCCCCTAAGAATTAATGTATAAACAAGAGTTAGGTTCCCTTGGACATTTTTCGTCAAAAATTTCTAAAATAAACCATTATCCTCGCTCCCTGACTGCCTGGCCGGCTCACTCACTTGCTACCGGTCTCACTCGCTGCTGGCTAGCTAGTCTCACTCGCTGCCAATTCTGGCTCACTCCTAGCCTGCTCATCACTCTCTTGATGCTCAGGCCTTAGCGCCGTCGTGCCCCCTTTCCACCCGCTGCCGAATACATAATAGCGAACGTCGCAACGTTCGCTATTATGTATTCGCATATATATGTTTCCGATGTATCAGCAAAGTAATAACAAAAGAAGGTTAACCAAGGCAACGTTAAGTGGGGTTTACCTGCAGTTAAAAATTATCCAGCACCCACCCCAGCACTACAACAACAACAATGCTTATTCCAAGTGCCAATGTAGGGCTTGATCCCACAACCTTCTGCCTCAGAGGTGAGAGTACTCACGACTGAGCCAGGCTGACACATGTTGTCGCAACCCAGACCTGTGGTCAGTCTGTGATGTCAGAGGCCTGTGATTCGCCTGTGACCTCACAAATTATTTGTCTCTCTGAAATATCAACCGTGGGTACCAGTCTCTGCTGCTCTTCAGGCTCATGCATTGTTTAGTGAGGAGAGTTTGGGGTGTTTGATATAGATGAGGGTTTGGTGGCCAGTTGGTGAGGATCACTGGCATTCAGAGCCTCCACATTTGTAGAGGCCGGCTTTTCCAATAGAGGGAAGTGTTTCCATCTTTGTTGCAGACGGTGCCCAAATCACACAGAAGATGGATAATTGGTTCACATATTGGAATGATAAAAAGGAAGAAAAGGACAATTTAGTCACCAAAAAGAAGCAAGGAGTAAGTCAGGACACTATAAAAAGTGACAACAAAACACTAATTGAAGAAAAACTTCCAAGTGTGAGTAGAACTAAGGATAGGTTTAAAATAGGCAAGGCATCTCAAGGTGCTGTGAAACAGGTGGAAAAAGCAGCAGTAAAAGGAAGCAAGGCAAGGGGACTAATACCAAACGATAATCAGCAGGAGCAGGCGATAGATAATGGAGGAGGACTGGATAATTCCAAAGTAGAAGATGGAAGAAACAAGACACAAACTGCCAAGGAGCAATGGAAAACCAGAAAATTTAAATCAAAACCCAGCAAACTGAAATCTGACAAATTCCCAAGCAAGAGTAGCGAGGACGAATCCAGCCAAATTCAGAGGGTAAGCAAACTGTCCGAACAAAGCATTACGCCAACGGAAATTACCAAAGACAAAAAAATCTGCTGGAAATCGCCATATGAGAAAAAAGATATTTGCTTGTAAGTAGAAGCCAGTATTGATCAGAATAACGCATTCAGTGGTAAAAATCCCTATTTAATCTCTTCACAACTTGGCCATGGTACTTGTGAGGACGACATTTCAATTATGGTCAAAACCTCTTAAGTCTCACACATTTGCTAAAATATTGCCAACGTTTTAGGAATTATTTTCAGGTAGAAGGGAAGGATGTTTCTTCGGAAAAGTGATCTGGGCATGGCTTAGGTGAGAGATAATTTGTTAGTGAAAAATAAAAACACAGCTATTGGAATTCATTTCAATTAGCTATTTGATAGATAATAATCGGATGCCCAAATTGAACTCTGCAGCTCATGTCCTCACCCGCAACCAAGCGCCGCAACCACATCACTCCCAACCTCGCCCGCTCCATTGGCTCCCCATTCCCCAGAGGATCAAATTCAAGATCCTCGTCCTCACCTTCAAGGCCATTCATGATCTTACCCCCCACCTACCAGAGGCGTTTTTAAGACTTCAAACTACTCGGTGTAATTTTCGTAGGGGGCCCGTCAATGGTTATTAGTACTTTCGTGCATGCGATCCAAGTTGGAAGCGAGACTCTCTTTATCCATACTGGTACACCAAATCACTGCACTATTAAAGTCACATGACGTACACATTATGGCTTTTTAAAAATGTTTTTAAAAAAATGTAATTAAAAATATATATATTTTTCTATTTTAAATTTTTTAAAATTATTTTATTTATTTATTTTTATGCTTATTTTTCGGTCAAGTAATCTGCTAACAAATGAGCATATTTATTTTGTAAATGAGTCAAAATTTTATTTTATGCAAAAATTAACTTTCAGCAAATGCAATGCCTTTTTAGGTGGATCACCTGCTCTGCCAGGCTGGGGAGAGCTCTGGTTTAGCTGGGCTGGGCTGGGAAGAGCTCTGGTTTAGCTGGGCTGTGCTGGGCTGGGGAGAGCTCTGGTTTTCGCTATATAGTAGTAGTGTTTAACAAAAAACAAGAGCACAGCACACTCAAATCCTCCAATTTCGATGATTTTTTGCATTACTTTGGGGGCCCTCAATATGAGGCCCACGGTGCATTGTGCAGATTGCACCAATGTTAAAAGCGCCTTTGACCCTACCTCTCCGACCTGCTGTCACCCTATGAACCTCCCCGCCCCTTCCATTTAGTGGGCTCCGACCTGCTCCATGTCCCCCACCCGATCTGCCCTACCATCGGCGGACATGCCTTCAGCCTCTCTGTCCCCACACTCTGGAACTCCATCTCACAGTCCCTTCACCTCGCTTCTTCCCTCGCCTCCTTCAAGGCCGGTCTCAGACCCTCCTCTTCGACCATGTCTTCTGCTGCCTTCCTAACTCTCTCCCTCCCCTCCTAACTCTGAACTTCTACCCGCTTAAAATTTCATCGTAAGGGTTACACTTCCAACAATGTAGCTGACCTTATTGGAGTGTCAGGCTAGGCTATATGAGTTAAAAGATATGTGTTCGGAGTCCCAATGCTACACCAACTGAGTTTTCAAAACCCGATTGCAGTAAAAGCCTTTGATGAGTTACAGTTTAGTATACAAATACATTCAAAAAATGTTCTCACTGTGCTTTATTTGTTTTAGTTCTGTTAAACATGGATTAGAAGAAGAAATACTGGATAGCGTGGGTCAAGGAAGCGCGAAAGTGAATTCCCAAAAACCGATATACGATCAACTTATTTGTCCAGTCTGTGGAAAGCTTTATGATCACCCTCAAATTCTGCCATGCAAGCATAGCTTCTGTGAGCGTTGTATTCCAAAGAAGACGAGTACAAAACCTATAGATAAGCACCACATTTATGTCAAGTGTCCAGTTTGTGAAGATACGTCATATTTTACGAGCATCGAAAAAGTCAGGTTCCCAGATAACGTTTTGCTGATGAAAGTGTTGAATAGATTTGAAAATGAGAGGAAAGGCATACACAAAGCTAAAGGAAGCAGGAAGGAAATTTACTGTGAAGCCTGTGACAGAAAACTCAAGAAAGTTGCAGTGAAGAAATGTATATCGCACAACCTGAATGTTTGCATAGATTGCCTCCAGAAACATGGTGATTCAAATAAACCAGGCAAGGGTGTTATTGAGCCTTCGGTGAACTATTTTAATTCAAAGTGTTTTGTTCATCCTGATTCAAACCTGGTAGTGTATTGTCAGACTGACAAGAACCCAATCTGTGAAGCTTGTATATTTGGACAGCACAAAGACCACTTGATAATTCCCCTTGAAGAAGCATATAACAAAGATGTATTTGACCTACATGATGCTATTGCAAAATACCGCAATGGTAAGTGTTTGTTTAGCTGTTTAAAATGAACAACCGGTAAAAGGAAATAATCGTTATATTTAATAATTGATGCTAAAAGATTTTAAAATGATTAGATCAAGTGCAAAGCACTGATATCCGCTTGATAATATCCCTTCTTAATTTGTTGCTCATAACTTGAAACACCAATTTTATTTGTTCTTATCTACAGTACTAGCTGTACTCATTGCAGCTACGCTTGCAACCGAAGGATCTAATATGGAATGTAGATTTCAGTGATAGCACTTGCAAACCATTTCACATGCCTTAAGCACTGTGTGTACACCTTAAGCAAAACTACCATACGACATATTCGCAATATGATGGTCGCCATCTGATGCATATTCTCTGTCTTGATCATAGACGACCTAATTGGTGTGACTTCTGCTGCCAGGCATCATTTTGCTGTGTTCTTGCGGACCTTTCTGTGTCCACTGGTGGAAAACAACAACAAAAGCAACAGCAGCATTATATATAATAATAATAATAATCCTTGCATTTGATATAGCGCTTTCCATATCTTATCAACATCCCAAAGCGCTTTACAGAATATATTGTAAAGTGAATTGACTGTATATATTTGTGGGCGAATTGCGGCAGCCAATTGCACACGGCAGTGTCCCACACACAGTCGTGGATTGAAATGATCTATTTTATTATTGTGTTTATTTTTTGGAGAGATTATTATTAGGGGTGTGGAGTAAGGAAACTTGCCCAAGGTTTCGCCCTGACCTGCCTGGATTCGAATACAGGTCTCCCCAACTTGGTCTCCCCAGCTTGCAAGACACATGCTCTAACCACTGAGCCACAGGAGCTCCATAGAGCCACACATTTCGTCTTTATTAGCAAAAAGCTTCTAATTTATCAATATTTTAGATACACACATTACTCTCTCCAGAAAAATTGCAAATGGCAATTGCAAATGGCTCAGCACAAAAGTCCATTTGGTCCATCAACTCTGAGTTGGCTCTGAAACATTGTCAGTTTGCACCCATTCTTATGCCTTTTCCTATCAGCTTTCATATTTCTCCTTTTCAGATATTTATATATTTTACCTCTTAAAAATAACATATTTATTTTATATCACCCTCCATCCCACATTCCCTTCCAATGCTCCTGCCCTTACCTCCTTCAAGGAAGTGTCTCAAAACCCTCCTGCTTGATCGAGCCTCCGGACACCCTCCTGTCCTTCCTGCCCTCCACCCTCCCCGATCCCATCCCCCAGCTCAGGTCTGGGTCCCTCACTGTCAGGCAACTTGGGTCGTCCTCCCACTTGAATGTAATTTGTATTGTATTGTATCAGATGGATTCTGTCTCAACCAAGGTCCAAGGTTAGGCAAGATCCTGTGGCTTTGGATAGGGAAAGATATCTTACATGGATCCTTCTTCTCTGCCACTACCTCACCCCACCATGCTGCCGAAACACTCATCTACGCATTCATTACACCTAGGCTCAATTACAGGAACTCTCTCCTCATCAGCCTTCCCAGCTCATCCCTTCACAAGCTGCAGATTATTCAGAACTTATTCAGAACTCTGCAGCTCATGTACTCTCACGCACTAGGCTCCTTACTTCCTCCCTTTCCCTTTCCTCCTTCAAGGCCAGTCTCAAGACCTTCCTCTTTGACCATGCCTTCTGCTCCCCTCCTAACTCTTCCCCCTCTCCTACTTTCCTTCCCCTTACCCCCACTCCGACCCCACCCGACATGAAACCCGACATAAATGTAATTTTGTTGTTGTTGTTGTTCTGATAGCTGGAAATTCAGCACTTGTGGATGTCAGGATCAGGTGACTACTTCCTGCTCACATGGTCGAGTATCCAACTAATGCTCAGTATCAAAGCTCACACATGATAGTGGCAATTTAAGCGAGATGCCAGACAGAAAAGTGTGTTAATGTGCCCTATCAGTAGGTAAATAGAGATAAAAACACTTTCAGCAGAGGGGCGAGCCAGAAAATGAAAGAAGAAGAGTTGCGGGGGAAAAAAATTGTTGAGTCAACCTATAACAATTTAGCACATTCCAAAGCCATTGAATTCAGATTTGACAAAACATTTGACTTAAGATTCACAATTTTCAATTTCATGAATCATAAAGGTAAGTTTGACTATGAATTTATGGAAAAGAAATTGAGACAACCCAAATTTGATTTAGTATTGACGTGAATAGTTTTTGGGGGCCGGGTGGCAGCGAGGACCTTTATAGTGTGCTCCATGATTGAAACTAAATCCAGTTTCAGTTAGTTAACATATTATGTCACCAATTTCCTTATATTTTTGTTGCATTTCAGTCAAAGATCAAAGCGACAATGAATTGCTGAGCTTGAGTATTGTAAGATCAAACTTTCAAGGAGATAAAGCCATGTTTGAAAAGGAAATAAGCAAGGAATTTACTTTACTGCATGGAATCTTGCAGAAGAAAGAAAAAGAGGTTAAAGAAATAATGCATAACGAGGTGAATATTAGGTTGAAGAAGATCAATGAATTTAAGGAAGCAAAGATGAAGAGCATGTACGGCTTGGATAGTTTGGCTGATTTCGCCAAAGAAGTTTTGAAAGAAACAAACGAAAGTGTGTTCCTACAAATGTCTGGTATATTAGTGGAACAGTTGACTGACAAAATTAATCAGATTCTTTTTTCTGAGAAAGAATTAAATCAAAGCCCTTTCGATGGATTTGACATGAACGTGAAAAAACTTTCAGCTGAAATTGAGGAGCTGTTTGTACCAATTTTGACAAGTTCAACTTCAGTAAAAGATCAAAGTGCGCCTACCACTATGGAAAAGCAGGAGAGTTTGTTCGAGAGTGAGATTTTGCACAGCAAAATAAGTGACAATCCAGAGGAAGAAATAACAAATGACGAGTTATCGAAGAAAGAAAGCCACACAAGTGGTGATGAGATGGAAGAACATTCAACTCCCAGTGAGCACTCTCTGGTTGCTGAGGCACCCAAGCCACCCACCATTTACCATCATCAAGTGCATGGAACCACAGCTAAGGCAAGATCCAGTTTTTTTGAATACACATACATATATATAATATCTATATATATACATATTTATATATGTCAACCTACTATTTAGGAGACTGGTTTCACAAAGTATCTAGTTTTCACAAAATATCTATATTTTTAAATATAGAAATAAGTTTTTGTCCACTTAGTTCAATGGATTTATTGGATCACCATTACCAATGTGCTTAAACACACCTTAATTTTTTTTAATATTCCCGTTCGCCCAACCTGCTCGTCTCACTCTTTCTGTGATCTCATTCCACTTTCATTGTGCGAGTCTGATTCTTCTGTCTACATATGTATCTTCTAGCAATCAGGATTGGGAACTCTGGTCCAGAAAGATGGCGTAACAAGTACGTTTACATCATCATAATAATAATAATCCTTGCATTTCATACATTGCTTTACATGTCTTCTAGACCACTTAAAGTGTTTCACAGAATATACTCTAAAGTTAATTAATTGTATATTTGTGGGCGAAACGTAGCAGTCAATTGCACACAGCAGTGTCCCACAAACAGTCATGGATTGAAATGACTAGTTTATTATTTTTTTTGGAGAGATTATTATT
This sequence comes from Hydrolagus colliei, assembly GCA_035084275.1. NCBI lineage: Eukaryota > Metazoa > Chordata > Chondrichthyes > Chimaeriformes > Chimaeridae > Hydrolagus > Hydrolagus colliei. The sequence continues at coordinate 6,990,933 of CM068751.1, read as the reverse complement.
CAGCATGTGAAGTAAGAAAACGTGTCCAAGGTTTCACCCTGCCTGGAATCGTACCCAGGTCCCTCACTTGTAAGGCAAGTGCTCTAACCACTGAGCTATAGGACTCCACGATCATCAGTGCTCCAAGGGTCAGGTTTATTGAATTGCAGTCCATTCCAAGTTACAGTTGAACAATTGAAATAGGATCCTAATCCAAAGTGCACATTGCAAGCGCTGAGAAATGTGTGCATTTTTAATACATTGCAGATCTTTTGGATGGTGCCAGAAGTTGACATGGTGGATTCTTTTAGTGCACAGTTCCAAGAGATATCTTCTTCCAGAAACAAATCGGCTAGCTCACTGAAACCTAGTGGGATTTTTACTGGGATAAAGGCCTCTTCGTTCGAGACAAGTGCTTTGAAACCCCATTCAGAATACCACTTCTGGGTGCGGGCAGCTAATATCGCTGGCGAAAGCGAATGGAGTTATCCTTATAAGGTGAGTATGGTCTTATTCAGCAATTTAAGCAACACTGCAGGCAAAATACTTAAGAGCAGTCTATAGTAATAACAAATCCTTGTACAGTGTTTGAAGTACAGCACCATATCATGTTTTCGAGATGACTCAAAGCACTTCACAGAATAAGACTAGTAAAGTCTGTATATTTTGTGGACGAAACGTTGCAGCCAATTGCGTACATCAGTATCCCAAAATAAATGAGTACTTATCGAACTTCGAAAAGAAATATTCATCACATTCGATATTTTTGATAATTACACATTTCTTGTTAAGAAATCACGCACCTGCGTCACAACATTTTATTTCTACAACAGTAAAATTACATATCACATCGGGAGAATGTCCCAAGGCGCTGAAATATTACAGCAGTATTACACCCAGAAAAAAAAGCTAAAAATATTTTTGTGGTTGGAAAAGTTGACATTTAGTGAATGTAATGTTGATTTTTTTTAAATTGGCAGGTTGTCACAGCAGACTCTAAGGCATTAGGAGATCAGACTGCTCCCTACTGAATCATCTAGGGAATTACCATGACACTTCGAAAAAGGTTTCACAGACCATTAGTACTTGCCTGAAACAAAACATAAATGATGTTTGAAAATATTTCAAGAAGATTGGATTCAGCAAATGCGTTTTAGTTTTACAGGAACACATGTTTAATGTAGTAATCTTTACTATTAAGATTTCATTTGCATGAGATTTTAAATTTTCCTCTTTATGCTGCGACAGCGCTAAAAGCAGGCAATTCAAACAATGTTATCCTTGTTGTATTGCCTTTTATTTGACCTCATAGAATAATCTGGCAATTTAGCAATAATTTCAGTTTAATACGTGAAAAACGAATAACTGATTTTAAATAAGAAAGGTTGGAATTTGAATATTAAAAATGATGCCTGACTGATGATGTGGAGGGGATGGAAGGGAGAAACAAACAGCTGGATTCAGGCTCAGCATTTCACTGATTTCAGAGCACCATTGACCACGGCTGCAAATATGCAGACAGTTTTGTTCAAAAGGGATCAAATACAATCACCCGTCATCCCCCAAATTACCACAATTGTGAAGCAAAGTATGGCAGAGGAACTATCCTCTGCCAAGCAAATATAACCTTCACATTTGATCCTAAGGGAATCAGTCCTGGACAACTCACACAGCTTTCTTCTTAACTGAAAGGAAGAACAGAAGTCAACCAGTTACGTGGAGTTAAAACTAGGAAGACTTTAAACTCTGTCCAGTACAACTTTGATGGAGCAGTGTGTCAGCCCAGCCAAATTCATGTAGTTTGAGAGTGCCCTTGACCACAGAATATTAGATGTTCAATATCTGCCCAGAGTAAACACTGAAAAACTTGACACTTTAAAATATATTCGGGTAAAGTCCACACTGTGTGATGAAATTGAGCAAAGATGTTACCAGTGGCAATTTAATGGCTCTACTCTAAATGTCTTCCTGAAATGACCCGTTATTCTCTTATAATACTGAACAGTCATTTAAAAAAAAAAAAAGTGCCAGCGAGGAGTAAATTGTTAGTGACAGTGTCTCATTCTATGGATTCATCGTTTCTTCTCAGTCAGAAAAGCAACATCTCATTTGTAAAAGCTTCAGCCAAAATGCCTCGGCAATTTTAGCTTTTAAGAAGAGCTAGCATGTTTTAAGGATTAAAGCAATTTTGTGAACTTCTAAATTCGCTGGAAATAAAAATGTGGAATTGCCTAATAATAGTAATCCTTGCAGATGATATAGCGCTTTTCATGTCTTTCAGACGTCTCAAACCAATTCACAGAATATACTGTGAAGGGAATTGTATATTTATGGGCGAAACGCAGCAGTCAATTGCACACAGCAACGTCCCACACACAGTTGTGGATTGAAATTAATAATTTTTTTTTAGGGATTATTATTATATGTGTGGAGTAAGGAAATTTGCCCACGGTTTCACCCTAGACCTACCTGGTATCGAACACAGGTCTCACGCTTGTAAGGCGAGTGCTCTAACCACTGAGCTGCAGGACTTCACACCTAAGTACAGTTTGCAAAGATGAATTGTAACTTCAACTAACTTTTAAAGCAGCGTGAACTATATTTGTAATATTTGGATGTTGTAGCAAGTTTAGTTCAGCATTAACAAGCTTTATATCTTGGTGCTAATGAGCTGCTTAGAAAAACAGCCCCCATAGCACATCCTATACCAAATCAGTCATACAACAACAACAAAACCAAATTACAACAGTTATAGAGTGCCTTTCACATCGGGAGGATGTTTCAAGGCACTGTAAGACAATTTCACAGGTAAGTGTCAAGAAAGGGTCAAGAACATAGTCATGTTTAATGATGTATAATAATAATCACTGAGTATTGTACAATTTATAGTATAATTACACATTACATAATAGTTGCATTAGAAAACAATATACCTGTACATATCAATACTCAATATTTAGACAGAGAGAAAACAAGTGTTTTATATATAAAACGTGTTTTATTTAAAAGCAAAATATACATGTAACAGCCTTTCAGTAAATGTCGTTGCACTTTTCCATCTGAAATATCACATTTGGTCAAATATATCCCCCCAAAAAATTTCTGAAACACGTCTTTACTAATGTAAAGACGTGTTTCAGAAATTTTGCATTACATTCAAAATCTGTGGTAAATCTTTAAAAGGCACAGCACAGTCTTTTGTATTTCTCTCACCCACTTCAGTCATTCACAATATACTGTACATTGTTCAATAGTACGGAAATAATAAAAACATGTATAATATTGGTGTATTGTAGGGCAGTTGCCTGCTCCCTATCAGAGTGCAACCTGAACTATATACACCAAGGAAACCACAAATGCCTATAATTCTGCACTAATCTACATAACTCAGTAGTAGCAACAAATATTAATATTGGAACAGACGGCCGAGGCAGCAGCTCAGATCTTTAACCACAATTCATGTTCAAGCTTTGATCGCCAACCTCAAGTAAGACTCTTCTTGGTTGGTCACAACACGGAGGCCACCTATCCTGCCTCTCTAGAGGTGCAGTGCTGTATCTTTGAAGGAAGAGTTATCTGCCTTTCCCTGCATTGTCAAGAGTACCCCCTGACCAGTTAAACAGCAGCATCGACGCAGCCACGGAGATGACTGTAGCTCGGAACATCCCACGTCCCCAAAGTGGAGGGGGACTTGGATAGATGGAAAGCAATAGAGATCACAGCATCAAAATAGTAAAAACAGATTTAAAATAAATAGGAAATAATTCATATGAAGGTTTTGGGACTTTTGCAAACAAGGCTTAGCACATACGCTGACAATTCAACTATCAATTGATCGAATTGAAATATTACAGCATCTGATTCGGTAAGGGTTTTTTATTTTGCAAGATTAGGCCAAGGAACGAAAACCAGTTAGACTTGCCAGAATGCTTTGAAAATGTGTTGTTTAAGTTCACATTTGAAAAGTATTCCTCAGCCTGTTTAATTAAATTAGTTTATACAATTACTGAGTGAATTGACTAGAACCAGGCACATATAAATGCAGCATAGACACATGGCTCCAAACATGCACAAGAGCATTCACTACAAGTTTATAAGTGTGGTTGACAGAAAACAATCTTTATCACTTTGACAACTTCAGAGAAACTACTATGTTACTGCTCTATAAACAGAAAAATGGTGTCAACCCTATCTGGTTGATCAATTTCATGAGTACAGCAGTGTGTAAAAGGTATTCTTGCCAAAATAGATGGTTACTATTGCAAAAATACAACAAAGAATCAACACAAACATTGTAATGTCCATTCACTTGTGCAAACCATCACTTTCATGTTTAACTAACTGCCCATTTCATGCAACGTGAAAAAGTACAGAGGCATAACATTCCCTACAAAATCCATGCTGTATATATGTATAAATAAATGGTTTATATTATCCGCTGAATCTTAGTAAACTGTACCCAATGCTTCTAAGAAAGCTACCCTATGTCAAGAGCCTGAAATACTATACCTTTAATTTTTTTTTGTAAATTCAAGACTAAAAGGTATTCACAAGGCTTTCTACATCAAGTCAAAACTATTCAAATTCTTTACTGGCGAGACAGCAGCAGTAAAGACAGATTTTACAGACAACCCAATAATTAAAATAATAATAATCTTTGCATTTGATATATCACTTTCCACATCTTCTAGACATCTAAAGCACTGCGCAGAATATACTGTAAAGTGAATTCACTGTATGTTTGTGAGAGAAATACGGCAGCCAATTGCGCTCTATAGTGTCTCATAAACAGTCGTGGATTGAAGTGACCAATTTTTTTAATTATTTATTTTTCTTGATCAATTTCATGAGTACAGCAGGTGTATGGAGTAAGGAAACTTGCCTAGGGTTTCGCCCTACCAGGAATCGAACCAAGGTCTCTTGCTTGTAAGGCTAGTGCTCTAGCCACTGATCTTACAGGACTCCCAAGTATTTAATGCTTGCAACTGTGGATTTTCTATATTGCACAAATTAACAGCAACTGTCTGTATAGCACCTGGCAAGAAAAGCCATACCATTCTATTCATAAATCACCACTGTAACATCCCATTATTCTGCAATTCCAAAATTCACGTGAAATTCACACAAATGAAAGTTTCCATAATTTAGTATTTTTCATGAGATGCACTGGAATTTAGGATGGATTGAAAAAAAAACAGGATTCATGTTACAGGTGCAATCTAAATAGAGAACAGTTAGGCAGGTCAGAGGATTCAGAATTCAGATAAGAATTAAGTTGCTTCCTTTATTAAATCATGGTACAGTATTCATTATGGCTGAGTGCACAATTTGGATTCCATCTGCATTACTAGATGCATGTCTGTGAGATGGTATCAGGTAATGGCAAGAGAAAAACAGCCACCTCTCCAACGCGCACTGAGGTGGAGATTAAAAGCAGAACAGCGGTTTACAGATGGAGATTCAAGTCAAAAGTCATGACGTAAAAGCAGTCTAACCTTTCTGACAGACATCCAGTAGTTCTCAGAGTCACAAAGACTTCAACCTGGATTAAGGTAGCTCACGTACAGAATACCTATTTCACTTTCAATAATCCTTTTCAAACCAGTTTACATTTACAACCTCAACTACTGGATATTCCGAAACGCAATCTTGATCTGCAGTTGATAATTCCATACCTTATGAAATACACAATCCGGCAGTCTTTTCTAAGTACGGATAACGTTAAGAAAAAAAAGTGAAAATCATTTGGGGACAACTCATGGATGTTTGCTTTATAATGTTTCACACAAGTCTGAACTGTCCATGAGATAATTAGGAAAAGGGGACATGTAATGTACAATTTTGTCATTGCTAAAAATGTTCCTTATTCAGCAGTACGATTACAGCAGAACGAAGATCAGAGAGAAAAGTAGAAAACTTTCTAGGGTTACTAAGACATGATTCACATCATATCCATGAACAACATTAATGTACACTGATTAGTGTCATGGGAACATAGATGTGGTCATGAAATACCATTTGTATTTCCCCCTCTGGACCCAATAGTTTTTTAACATCGTTATTCTTCAAGCTTTTCAGTAAAAAAAAGTTTGCCTCAGATTTTAAACAACATGTTGCAGCATTACGGTGTGCTCTTCAGTACCTAACCACAAAGACTAACTAATACTAGGGTTTGGTGCTGCTTGCTACTGTGGTATGGAGTGATGTTCCTTATCAACCCTGGATGATAATAAATACTTTACAAACTCCAAAAGTTATAATCCCACCCGCCCATGTTTACTTCATAACACAGTTGCTTTCTGGGCCCTGCTTTAGAATTTTAAAATTGTATACCTTTTGAACTAAAAATGATTCTGTATAAATAGGTACTAGGTGCAAGAGATGGCCCAAATCAAAAAATATTAAAAATCGCACAATATCTGTCCTGGTTGTTTTGAAAGCTTGGTATCAGTCAGCTTCTAATATCTCAAATAAAAAATGTATACCAATTCCACTAGTACCACGCCATTAAAAATCTGAAGATGAAGCAGCTGGTAGCCCACAGAGTGCAAAGTCAGCAAGTTCCAGTGCGTGTATGTATATATACATATATAGATTTATTATATACACACACGCGCGCGCATTAGATTTAGTTGCCCTGGAAGTGAGAAGGCGTGAAGTGTAACAATTGGGAAATTCTCCTGCGATTTGGTCCACGTGTCAGCTGTTCCCTTCTTTCCACCTTGCAAAGTCATTTTCAGTCCATTTCTCCTCACGTTGCTAGGATCGGCTGTCCTTGGCCACAATATGAGCCATCCAGTTCACTTTCGTTGTCCAACTTTCACGAAGAGCCTCGTCAAACTTTTGCCGAAACTGTTTCAGTGCTTCGTCATCGCTCTTTCCTAAAGCCAAAGAGTCCTGTGGGGAAATTGGAGAAAATATAAAATAACAGATATTTTATTGTCTTAATCAAAATGTGGTTCAAACCTGATTAAAGGAACATTTATACAATACCCAGTTAATATCCTCCGACATTCTCAAAAATCACATGCATTTATACCTCAATCGGTGAAGGTTTCTCTGCAACATTTACATTATACTAGCCACAGAGTGGATAGTTGATCTTGGATAAAAGGTGAGAGCAACCTCATCACCAGAAAATAGCATGTAATGCATCTATACCTGGATATGCAATATAATCAAATAATGATGAAGTAAACCTTTTACACTAGGAACTGTTAAATGGAAGGTAGTTAACAGGATAATGCCTCTCGGGGTAGGGTAAGCGAAAACACAAGGAAGAAACCAAGTTATTTTGTACTTTCTGACACAAACAGTAGCTCAGAAAATAATGAATTAAAAAAAACGTATTTACAACTTAAAGTGTTCACTTTACCTTAAGATACTGAATGTCTTTCACAGAGCTCAGCTCAGGCAATCCTGCTGTTAACATTAGTGCAAACAGAGTAATGAAGAGGTTTCCATTCTTTCTGAGGATCAGATAGGCCTCTTCACAACACTGGCGGAACCTTGAAGAACAAGAGAAACAGCACCAAATGTCATATTCCAGTGAACTACCAGAAAAACGATGAGGGAAGATGGCATAAGGAATGTTTGCTGGACACACAGATCTCCCCAATTCTTGGTTTCCATTTCAAATGGGAAATGTATAGATTACTCAAAAGATATTAGCGATGAACAAAAACGGTTCTACCTTTGGGCTTTTCAAATACCAAAACATAAGTGGTTCAAATAACTCAAAAGTGAAAAGTATTAAAGCGTCTCACAAGTTTGCAGTAATGCATACTGGAAATGCAAGTTAACTTACTCTATCACCATCAGCTCTCTTTACCATTCCAAACCATTACCCAAAAGAGGAAACAAATGATGTTGCTCTCAGACTTCTATTAACATTTAATAGAAGTCTGAGAGCAACATATTTAGCATTTCGCTCACATCATTCACTTTACAGTATATTCTGTGAAGGGCTTTGCGATGACTTGACGTGAAAACACTATATCAAATGCAAGGATTATTATTATTTGTACATCTTCAGTTAAATATTAGGGATTACATGTTGTCACATACAGTATGGGATACTCTACATACTAGACATGCTTTGATACCTATGCTATTCGGATTCAAGGCTTAAAGATTTACCTGCCAAACTTTTCAGCGTTTCCTGGCTTTCCTTGCTGGATGACGTGAATGAAGTCATGGGTGAGAATGAAAGGCACTCGCTCTCTCTTAATACCAAATTTAGATTTGAAATTTCCAAGGATATGTCCAAAATCAATGTGAAATAGCTTGGAATACAAACAAAGAGAAAGACGATTGATGGCATGCAAAAAAAAATTTGTACAATATTTTGATTTGAACACAATTCAATTTTAAAAACATAAAATTCCTAAGGAAATAACAACTCGCTCTTTATTTGAAAAAAGTCAACATCTGCAACAAATTTACACACTGTTAAAATGTTGTTGTCCCCCCTTTTTGCATTTCCTTTCAGGCCCTCCCAGTTGCAAAAATCACATCGCACTTGTATCGTATTGAGCACTAAATTGATGACGCTATTTCAGCCTACCTGACCAGTTTCCCGGACCATGATGTTATCACTGTGTCTATCCCCGATCCCCAGTACATAAGTAGCTACACAGTAGCCAGCACACGACAGAGTAAATTCCTCAATAGCTCGATCAAGAGCATCCCTGGGCGGAAGCAAAATATGAGAGAAAATCACATGGGATTTCAGTCAAAGTGAATATGTGTAAATTACATTTCAGAGCTGCATTGATCAAGTAAACTCCAGGGGCTTAGAAAATTCAACTTTCAACAAGATATTTAAGAGCCATAGCAATGAAGAAGAGAATTATACATGACCGATAGAGTAACAGAGGATAAGTTACAGTTTTATGAGGGGATCATAAATTGGCAGTAAATGTTGGTGATAAATTGTGTTAATTATGGTTATCAATCAAACAGACATTAAATTACATACTACTCCACCCCAACCATTCAAGCTTTCATAATACACACAAAGCTTTCAGAACCAAAATGGTGTGTTAACACCATTACTACACAACACAATCTACTTTTGCACAACTAAACGGATAAAGCAATGACATTTCTCATATCCAAATTTCAGCTAAAAGTCAAACAAATGCTTTGAACTACTCTTAACAAGATTTAACAGTGGCAGCAACATCAAATCTCAACATTTGCTACAAATCCTCCATCTGTACACTGCACTTTCCTTATGGCAAATAATGACGAATACAGTAGCCCAAAGTGAATGTTCTGAGTAAGGCTTACCCGGTGTTCTTTTCCTTAATCCAGTTCAGTAAGGCATCTTTATTGAAGGCTGCTGTAGCAGCTACATTGCTATTAGTCAGCTGAATATTGGCTATAGTTTCTGAAGCAGAGACCACCTCGATAAGGCCAGATTTATCACCAGTTGCAAGGCAACCATAAGGCACAATTCTGTGTGAGGTAAAGGAAGAGAGAAAAAGTTGAACAGTAAGTACACCGTACAAGTATACAATATTCTCAACTGAATATAATTTCATGTACTGCAATACTAAAATGCTACTGAGTGACCAAGTTTCAAAACAATAACAAAATTACATTTGTAAAGCACCTTTCATGTCAGGAGGACGTCCCAAGGCGCTGGACAGATACACAAAATCAAAGGAATGTCATCAACAAGGGAGAATCAAGCTCATTTTGATGTTGCATAGTTTGTATGCAACTCTATTATTCATGTACCTTTTTTAAAAAAAACGTCCATACGTGATATTTAAAAGCTATGTTGTTTTTTGGTAAACTGGATGTGGTGATGCTTTCTGCTTCATTATTTAATAGCTCAATAATGTAGGTGTGTGTAGACACATAGTCACTACTTTACAGTAAATTCTGTGAAACGCTATGAGAAGTCCCCCTCCCACCTTGCACACTATAGAAAATGCAAGGATTGTATTTTATTGCCACAAACTATAACCAGCAAGTCGTAGACCGCTTTTAATTGTAAGTATGTGAGGAAATAAGAATGTTTCAAGAAATTTTTCCCTGCTGGTCTCTTTTGAGTTTGAGACTAACCTTATGGTAAATCAAACCAAAGGAAAACCCACAAGAAAGAAATTATCCCAATCACTCATTCTGCAGTCTGAAACCTGGGACCTTGTGCACTTCCTGTTGAACCAAACAGGAATGTTTCCACAGTTGTAGTCAATGCAAGAACAACAGATGGCGCTACATTCTGTCCACACACACACACAACCTGGAGGCCAGCATTGCCAAGGCTGAACGTGTGGCAAAGTCCTGATATGGATTATCTGGGCACTTTACATCTGGATATTTTGACACTGTACTTCAGCTAAGTCTCGCAGCTCATATAACACGGTCATACAATGAACCTCACTGTCCCATGCCAACTGAGAAGAAAAACACAGAACATACCCAGACAAGAAGCAGGAAGCTTGCCAGACAGTGCTCGCAATGACAAGCTATGAATTGTTTAGCTGGTTAAATTCTAGCAATTCCCCTCATGCACACTCTAGGATCCCTATGTTTTATATAATAATCCTTGCATTTGATATAGCACCATATCACGTCATTGAGGCGTCTCAAAGTGTTTCACGGAATATACCGTAAGGCGAATTGACTGTATAGTTTATGAGCAAAACAAAATATCTCATCAATGTTCACCTAATACTGTAAAGAATTAGGTAGGCATGTTGCATTACCACCACCCCCACTCCCCCATTCCACACCCCATTTCAAATACAGAAACATTTCTGTGTGTAGGTGGCATACATACATATGTGGAATTCTCAGTTTAGTTTGATTATTCTTAAGCTCGGTGATGGGTTTCCATATGTCAAACATCCGGCTGACCTTAAGAAAAACTAGTAAGTTGATGCTTTTCCTAAGGTCCTGTGCATTGATAAAGCTTGCTTTTCTATGAAGAACAAGAAGAATGTAATCAAAGAGTTCCAGACTAATTGAAAGCCAGTGTGATACAGGGAAGAGCTGCCCATCTTCTCACAGAACGAGAAATGTACGCCAAGTGCATACAAGGTTCAAAGGGCAAATTGGCATATTTCCACTGCATTTCAACATGCCCTACTTACAGCTCTGCTAGGCACACCTCCAACTGTTTCTTCTCTGAAAGCAAGCCATGATGAAAGGTTGCTAAGTCCCCCCACTCCCCCCAGAGGTCAAAGGGATCAAAGTAAGGGGAAAAAACATCCTGGTCAGAAAGGCAGCCTGACAGGAGTCAAGCTGAGGACACATCCTCAGGGCCCAGTCCATCTCATCCTGGCCCTTTTATCAACAAGGCGAACGCTCAATTGTTGTGTACATTTGGTAAAAAGACTGACGGATCTACAAGCAATTCTTGGCAATCAGATGACTTTTTCCTTCCTTTAACTGTATTTCAGAATGATTCACTGATGTTTCCCTTTACAATAATGTCGGCCGCTCTGACACGGCAAATCACCTCAGAGAGATTTGCCGCAAAACTGAATTCAGATTGGATTCAGTAGTAATCTCCGCTATTTCTTGGTCTATTCCCCTCCTTGTCCTGCGAACTATAAACACTCGCATTATGGACAGCGAGCAGGTTAAGGTGAGGCAGAAACAATATCCCCACAGTGCTTTGTACAAACCATCAACCTACCTTAAGACAAAAGAAGAACCACTGAGTTATCTCATCGCTAATGCATAACAGCTAACACGATAATCAACTCAGTATGGCTTCGCCGTGGATTGGATTTAATTTTGAAAATATGCACATATTACGTTTGCAGCAAAAAAGTTTATATTCTTCAGGCAAAAACATGCTCTGGCTCAATGAGCACATCAAAGTTAAGACCGAGCTGCCACATAATGACACCATATGCACCATTTCGAGTTAACTGTGCCTCCAGGCCCTAATCGGTCTCCTTTCTTCCCCTTTGTGTTTTCCTTTAAATGTGCTTCAAATTTTCAGGCGGAGTAAATGGAACAGTTTGTTGGGTGCTGGCCACTGCAGACTGCAGAGCAAGGTGGTTTAAAAGGTGACCGAAAGCAGTGAATTGTGCCTACCTGAGATCAAGGCCTGCCTCCTTCCACAGCATGTCCATCAGTCGCAGAATCTGAAGAGCAAGCATATCCTGGCGCAAGTCTGCAATTGGAAAGAATAACTAGGATAAAACTGGAGACCGACGTACTATTTTGCCTTCCCATTTATCAGTACATTAGTCTTGTAATAATGTGAATCCTCAACCACACTTTAAGATCTTAAGGTGGTTTGTACCGAAATTGAATTTTAAATACCAGCAAGGCTGTGCAATGCCCCACTTGTATTCTCTGCCATTTGGCAAACATTGAGTATCAGCCACAGTCTTACTCAAGCGGACAGACCAGCCATTGTCCTGTGTGCCACACAATATTCTGGAGCAAAATTGGTGGACTAGTCCCAATCCTCTCTGTAACTTTCACCAGTGACGATTCTGATCAGCTTCATGGCTTGCCAGCTTGGCTGCGATCTGTAGCAAATCTAATACAGTGGCACTGATCTTAAGTGCGTCACCTTTGTAAACGCTGAACCCATGCTATGTAAAGTATAATCCCCATTACACAATCTAAATAGCCCGTTTTAATTATACATAGAGTTTGCACAATATAAATATTCAGCATATTTTTCCTTTGGTACTGTACTTCTAAAATACTGTGCTTTCGAAATGAAATTATGCTCAAAACCTTTTGTCCTTTGTGTAAAAGAAACCACTGTGAGGTTTGCAAATCCAAACCAAGTGTACTTAAGAGGAATAAAAGTATACACCCAAACCATGTTCCATTATAAACAGAAAATCTTTCATTACTGCATGAAATAACAAACATGTGAACCTCAAATAACATTAAAGCTGCAAATACAGAAAACTATTTCTGTAGATTTACCGGAGCTTGGAACATGCTAATGCATTCCAAATCATTTATCAGCAACAACTTGCATTGATATAGTTCAGATAATATCAATCTATGAAACATAACCTCTGTGTCACACAACAATTCACCATTAAAAGTGATGGATGAATGACCGAGGAGTCCTAAATTTACAGGCTTATTCTGTGCTGATCTCAAAACAAGCATCCTTTCCACCTCAAAGGAAATTAGTATTGGCCCTATTCAACACAGTACTTGGGAATCATAGAGAAGGGGTTAATGAGGTTTCTACTCTACACCTTCTCAGAGATGGGTTCAGTGATAGCTACATTTATGATGGCTACTCTAGTGTTGTCCACAGAAACAACACTTTTTGGGGAAAAAAAACATAGCCACTAATGTTTACAGAATTTCACAAATTTAACTAATCTTCATCCAGCTCTCACCCAGGATCTAATTCTCCATCAGAAGACAGATTTTGATCCAGCAGCAATTCAAGAACCAAAGACATTTGCTAATTCTGAGGAATACTGCCAGGTCCTCACATGATGTCTCAGATTTTTAACTAATTAATCCATTGCAACAAATCCTAACAAACTATTATTCCACTGCCTTGACAAGGTGCCATGTCTTAACACGATACAGAATTTATTTCTTCCCTTTTCCCCGTCCAGTTTGATTCGGAAGGACGAACAAGATCACGGTTAACCATGCTATTTCTAACCCAGTTATCTTTGAAGAGCCTCTGTAAGAATTAATAGTCTCACTTTTTGTGATAACTGATGGTACAAATCTGCACAGTTTAAAATAGTCCTTAAATTGGGATTTACAATTGGAATAAAAATTAAACGACGCATATATTAGATTGATTTATATAGCCAACAATGTTCCATTGGGTTCCTCCAAGCAGTTTTCCTCCCATCGGATGCTAATCATTTAATGTTCCTGGCCTCCCAACTTATGGTTATAAAAAGGTACCTAGTTTGCATTGAACGAATAATTAAACACTCACAGCTTTTCCTTTATAAATTGGATGAAAAACTGAAATTCTCTTTGGGACCAGGAGAGGTCACTCCGGCACATCACGAATAATTGATTCAAATAGACTTTTTCACTCCGTCAGCAGACCTTTCTCAGGTTGAAGCTAAACAGGCTCTGCCCTACATGGTGAGAGTTCAGCCATGCTGATCTGAGTTGGCCTTTTCCATCTCCTCAATAAGTTTGCAAAGTTATGGTTGAGCTGTACGAGACAGTAATAAATTCCAAATATGCTTAATAGGGTACAAATCAATAATCATTGGTAACTAGTTGCCATCTTTTCCAACTAATACCACCCTATCTGTCAGGATTTTGCCCCGTGAGCCAGAACTGACCAGAAGATAATTAATTAATTGTACCTCAGACCAAGCATGGGGGAGCTGCTGCTTAGCTTTATTAATCTTAAAATGGTTAAGACTTTTAATAATGCTTACCATCCCCATTTTTGAATATAATGCCCACTGGCTCCCCTCCAGACATCTTGTTGTTGTATAGTATCCACAGAGGTTTCATCTTGGAGTCCATGAACTTGCACTTGTCCACACTGCGTGTGCGAAAGAATCAGGAACAGGTTATTACTAAACACCGAAAGTTTATAATGCTAAAAACACGACAACGAAGCAACCATTTCATGCTGGTTGGGCAGTGGGGAATTAGACAAGTTTATTGCTTCAGATAAATACTGTACAGAGCAGATTTAGATTTCTTGCACCAACGTGCAGTTTAGTTCAAGTCGTGTGATGGTTATTGTAACACAAAGAGAGAAGTTTGTATATGGATGAGAGAAAGGAATACACTAAGACAGATAAAGTAGCACATTGCAATTCTTGTACAAGTTTTCAGCATTTAGGGAAGCGGCATTTTAAGCCGAGTGTCGTTTAACGGGGAAAAGAGTCCACAATGCAGTAATACAAAGCACCATGACTGCCAAAACAAAGATAAATGGCTTTTCTGTTCAAGATGACTTCATTTTGCAGCTCTGAACTGCTGGCTCGGGACAATGTCATTGTAAGCTCCTTCCGCACCCCCTCCAAAAGCGTTTGCTTATTTACCAGAATAAATATTCAACTGATAAACAGTATCTTCCTGTGAAACCATATGTGACTTCACATTCTCATAAATATCCAGCAGTAGAGCATTTTACGGCACCGTCTGTTACTGTTGGATCAGGGTTTTAATCTCCTTCGATCATGATTTGTGAAAATATCAATTTTGATTTTGTTTGGCTTGCTCGCCCTTTTTCTTCTGGTCTGTGCTACATCTGCCTTAGTTGACCGCCTCTACTCTTTCCCGATCTATTTTAATCCTAACTTTACTCCACCCTCTCTGCTGCACCAGTTTGAAATGAAATTAATTTCTCACACAACCATCATTTTCAGGAAATTGAGTGGGCACAGCCTGAATTCAAGTGGCATTGGATCCGTGAAGGAGAAAGGATGATGCAGCCCATCTCACTTTATGAGATCTCTTTGGAATGACCAATTCAATGTACCAATTTTCCAAAGCAAATTCATGTGCATTTAACACAGACCATTATTGCTTCCCAATGCTGCTATACCACACATGAAGTCTGAATGGGCATATATGCACATTATGCCTTTTGATACTTAAATTAGTAACATGTCATCCCTTCAAAGCAAAGGTTAACCTAGACTGCACAGTGGGAGTTAACAGACCTCCCTCAATCTGAAATAAGTTTGCAAGCTCATGACATTCTTGTGAGGTCAGCTCACCATTTGGACCATTTTCAAACACCAAGCTTCCTCTAGATTTTTGTTAAAAACAAGGAAAAGATTAGAGATGTAGATGACTTACTTTAACTTTGAAAGGATAACGCTGGGATTCAGAGGAGACTGGAGGTCAGAGAGTGCTTCTGTGTACACAGGCTGTTTTAGGCAAGTATTCATTACCTCTTTCAATTTAGTCCTTGTTACCTTCAAGTAGCTAAGTTTCACTAGATTATTGATAGTCTTCAATTTACTGAGGGCTTCCATCTGAAAAGAAAGTAAAAGTCAAGAAATTCGGACATAAATAGATGTAATCTGTGATTTTGTTTTCACAGCACTATATACAGTACTACCTTCAGTGATAATAAGGGATCCATAGAAAAGACAGATAGAGAACACCTGGGCCTTTTAAAGTTGACACAGTCTTTGAACTTAATTTTAGCTATAAACTCAACTTTCCATTCCTCTCAATTGTTTTGAAGAGATGTTCAACTGATACACAGTTAAGTGTTTATTATATTTGCTTTAGCGGGTGAGGGTAATATTGGAGTACTGTATCTGTATTTACATGCTCCTGGTTTGCATAATCAACTCACATGCTACAGGTAATGTAAATTCCCTGTCAGCCCGGAGACTGGAATCACTGTATACCTGTCAGAACTCTTCTGATTAATATGGGAAAAAATCCCCAAACTGAGAGTGCAAATGAAAGGACAGTATTTACTGTTCTCTAATCACCGGATTGAATGAATATTGAGCAACACTAACTTAATAGATCGAGAAGAATAAAAATATTTACACAGAATTCTACATTCATAAGCAAAACATCCTGCTTAAAAAGTACACTGCATATAGGAGTGCTCCAGCGTTAGTTTTGGCGCTAACTTCAGTCCATGTCTCCGATAAATTATGCATTTCACATTGCCATTGTGCATCACATAGGGCACAATTGCAATACAGGGGCTCATTGTACATTCAATGAGCAACAAACTCAATTTAAGCAACAGTTTTTTGTTCAAAATATTTTATTTTATATCTCCTAAACCTCAGGTAACAAAGTTTGTTCTCCATGATAACTCTAGAGTCACAGCTAAATTGTATTTTAAATATTAATTTGCAAAGCTATTATTATTTCGGTTATCACTTTTTAACAAGCCACCAGTATTGATGTAACCCATGTAACGGAAATGACTCTCGGTGTGACATCTTTAGAAACCTTTAGAAAACTGGATACACATCACACAAATATATAGTTAATTGACTTTGCAGTATCTTCTCGGAAGCGTTTTGAGACGTCTCAACGGCGCTATGTCAAATGCAAGGATTATTCTTATTACACCAATCCCGGAGAGGACAGCTTCTGAAGTGATCTACTTCTGAAGTGGATTTCCTGAAGATTGGCAGGGAATCCAATCCAGTCACAAAATATAACAAATTGGTCCACATAAATGACCTCACATATCACACACAAAACACTCAAGTCAAAATTGTACTCAAAGTCATTTCTCAGTAAATACAGCAATTTCAAGCTTGAACGCTCAATAACCAATAACCACAAGACATTATTGACATTTATTTTTTGGTGGTGGGAGGGGGGGAGGGGTGGAGTGTGGCTAGTGGGGAAGTGGTCAGTTCCTGATTTCAGCCACAGAGTGATATAGAGCCAAGCAAAAACATCCCTGATGCAAGGGAATAGAAAAAGAGCTTCTTCCCCAGTCATTCTTTTTACAATAGGCAGCAGCAGCTGGATAGACAAGATACTTATATAACAATCCTTGTATTTGATAGAACGCCTTTTCATGTCTTCGAGATGCCTCAAAGCGCTCATAGAATATACAGGGAAGTGAATTGACTGTATATTTTGTGGGCGAAAGACAGCCACCAATTACGCACAGCAGTGTTCCCCAAACGGTCGTGGATTGATTGCAGTGCTCTTGTCAAATCCACAGCAAAAAAAAAGGAACCTTACTAAAATATAGCTTTCCTCCTGAAGAAATGATCTCTAAAATTAGATGCTTTAACTTAATTTTCAGCAAGGAACAATCAGAAGGTTTATGCCAATCCATTCAATTGGCTTTCGAATCTTTCTTCCCTCTCCCATATATCCCCCAAAAGGCTACATTTACAACAGCATTACATTTGTATAGCGCCTTTCACATCGGGAAGACCCAAAGCCAATTGTAATTCAGTTAAATGAAGGAGGTTTTTCCAATAGCCAGATGTTGAAAGTACTGTACTTTTGTATTAATTGGGAATAGAAGCATTCACAAACAACATTATTGAATTCATCAGTAGATTAAATGGAGGAAGTGGGAGGTACATTTCCATTGTGTGCAGGGGCATTATTATGCTGACTGAAATTAGATTGTCAAAAAATATGATTACCGTTCCTTAGTTTAGTGTCAGCTCATTTTGATAATGAAAAGAAAACATGGGTTGGCCCTGGAAAGGAGGGGTTTGGTGTTAAGGAATGCAGAAAGAACCCTACAAATTCCTTCAGATATTTAAAGTCTCCACAGACAGGATGCTGTGGAAATTGTATGTTTGATTTTGAAATGCTGACCGCAGAAAAACAGCCAGGTCAGCCATCTGTCAAAACCAACACAGTTCCACGTTTCCACCAATGCCTTGACTCTGACAAACACATCCGATAAGGGGAAAATGGAACCTGCACTGGACAAACAGGAACTTTTTGAAGTATTTGCTCTTTGAATTTCTTCCGTGTTTAAACAGTTGGGAATGTCCTTAACTCTGTTGACATTTGAGTTCCTGATGGACTTTTTAGAATTTAAACTTAAAAACATTTTTTTTGACTGGTATCATAATTAATACAAAAAAAGTGTGTTTCCAATGTGTTGCAATGAGGAGAATTCCGACTATTTCTTTCATGTTGGTTATGTTGATGAGCTGGAGGCTATAAAACCATACGGTACAACTTTGAGTTGAAAAGATCAGTAGATCACTTTAAGCAATGGGTTCCTTTGACAGTTTCGAAATATATTTTGTGATAGGATTAAAGGTGGCATTTTGCAGTTCATTACTTGAGTCATTTGAAAAGGATAAAAATTGTGACTGTAGTTGAAAAAAAAATGGAATCAAATGTCATATTTCTGTCAGGTTTATTGAATATTGTAAAGAAACGAAATACCTGTTTGGAAAGCTCTTTTATGTGTGTGAAACTTCCCCGACAGTAAGATTCCAGGATCAGGCCAAACTGCAGTGAAGTAGCAGGTAAATGCATCTCAGACCTGGAAGTAAGTTAAACGTAGAGGAGATCAGGGTCTGCCTTATGAAAGATTGGCACAGCGACATCATGCTACTTTGAACAATATCAAGTGTTCATTGTACAGAGACAAAATGGGATATCGATTTTAACATTGGCAACTGCAGCCAACATATTTCCATTTTTTCCCCCAAGAACTACTCACCTGAGATGCCAGAACAGGAAGTGACCAATTCTTCTGTTGGCTTGCGCTCGCTCCAAAAGAAATCTGGAAAGAGCGCAGTCAAAGTACGGCTCATATTTCAGTACTTGCACCAACTGGAGGAGGTACTGGGAGAGCTCTTCATCACTGGCGGGGAGGAAGGACATTGGGGGCTTGTGTTAATAAAAGATTTGCATTCATTCTACATTCTTTACTAGACTTGTTTTGGATTACATCAAATCACATAGAATACACCGCACAGAAACAGGCCCAACTGGTCTATGCCAGTGTTTATGCTGCACATAAGCCTCCGCCTGCCCTGCCTCAATTACCCAACAAGATTAACCTGCTTTTCCTTTCCCCCTCATGTACTTATTATCTAGCTTCAATTGAAGTGGTTTCCAGTGTGGCTCAAAATTCTGATGTAATTTTGCATATCCCCATATCTATCTGTACCATTTAAAAAAAAAGGCAAACAAAAGGCTTTCGTTGCAGAGCAATACATTAAACAACGCAGGTTTTAATAGCCTCTATGCGAAAATTAGAGTACCTTTTAATGGAAACAATTGCTGATATTTGATCACAAACAATATACGAACATTACCCATCTTCAATAATTAGTTCTAATTGCGGGTTGGATTTAAATGTTTATGGAGCAATTATATAATTAAACAATACAAACGATTAGAGTGGTAATTTTATGTTAATGCTGGCTCGTTCCTATGTTCCACTTTATCTAAGAGCCCATTCATTATATATGTGTCTAGACAACAACAACATTACTTTCTAGAGCGCCTTTCACGTTGGGAGAACGTCACAATCAAGTTTATCTTGTTCCGATTGCTGGAAATATGAGTTTTTAGTTACTTATTTATAATAAAAATACAATTTCCCCAGATGCTATTTAGCCCAGTAGCATTGATGCCTATTGCCATCACCACCCACTGCTATGAGATCTGTTAAGGTCAGCACATACCAAGAAATGAATCTGGGACCTTAAAAAAAAAGCTCAATTCAACAATGAATCTGTAAATTCAGTCCAAACTTAAATTATAAAAATAACAAAGACTGATTTATTTTTATTGAACTTTCATTTGCACAACAGCTATTAACATAGCTTCTAAATGCCCAAATCAATGGGTCTTTGTGGATCCTTTCTGCAACACACAAGTCCTTAATGTGCAATGAAAAGAATCAATCTTGAAAGAGGAACACTGGAGTGGGTGTTGCATTCAACAAACCTCATTTCTCTTATGCACTTCACTGCGTATTCCCTCACATACTGATCTGGGTAGTTGAAGTCCAGGAGTTCCAGTGCGTCTCTCGGACACAGTTTGATCCATATCTGCAGCAAGGCTTGGAGCTTGAATAAAAGTTCAGAGACAAGGTTAAAAACTACTCCCACTTATTAAAGCCCATTGAGAACCTCAGCGCATACACAGCAAAAGCATAAGAATCAAGTTGTGAAACCAATTGTGTTTACTCATCTATCCAAGTCATCTTGTGACCATTACAGAGACAGTTTAGATCGAGTTGGATGATATAGTCATCTTATTTATGTACCTCTAATAACAAGTATATGAAAAACAACACGGTGCCAACTCAAATAGGAATCCAAAAGCCTAGTCTCATACATATGTGGCGTAGATGTAAAAAAGAAAGGCTGGAAAAGTACCGACATAGTAATAATCATTGTATTTGATACAGACCATTATTGCGTCATTGAGACGTCTCAAAGCGCTTCACAGAATATACCGTAAAGTGAGTTGACTGTATATTTTGTGGTTGAAAAACATGAGATGGGATCAAGAGATCAAATCAAAATCAACAGAACAAACCTGGCTAGTTAAATGAGATGGAAAGAGATGTATTTGTGTCCCCTTTGCTAACCTTTAAGGATAATTTACACTGAAAAGTTTACACACAATGAAAGAGAAAATTGATTCTCGCTACCTAAGGGTCAGGCTGCAGAAGCAGTAAGACTCGAGCAACCCTTCACTTCTGCAATTACATGTTTACTAACTGCATTAAAGAAGAAAAGTGAATCAGTATCCATTATATATGACTGAAGAGTGGGGAAAGAAAACACCGTTTGCTGAGTATTTGAGAAGAAACCCAGTATCTTTAATCCATACAGTGTTTTACAATTAGATAAGAGGTAACGCAACTATTTCTGTTATGAAATCTCTTTGAAGGCACTGTAGGAGTTGCAGACTGAAGTACACAATATTGAAATACCGAGTCGCCCCTCTGAAATTCCAATAATCATTCTGCACTAAATGAAGTTAATGCATTTATCTTGCGAATCATTAACAGGGAGATTTCCCAGAAATCAATGACATGGCTGGGAATCAGCTCAGACAAAAAACACAATGAAAACTAAAACAGCTATTCCCAAGCACTCATGTAATCTTTAAAAAAAAATGTGAGCCCAAATAGCATAACCTTCTTAAGACTGAAACGTTTTCTGGCAACTGTAAAAAAAATTGTTATGCTTCCCTTACTAATAAAGAACCGATTTAAGATATTCCCCTTAGAGAGTGCACTTTTTGGATGCCTCTGAAAGACAGCTCTATATGGGGTGGTCTATTATACAATTTAGAAAATTAAATCAACTTTTGCTTCTCCTCTAAGCGGGTTACAACATCGAAGTAAAAAAAATATTTTGCTAAGTTAGAAAAATTAAACGTGTGTATTGATAACTAATGTAATCAACCCATGGAGAAGAAATAATCAGTGCCAAAAAACAGTCCATTTGTTCCATTATTTCCAGCATGCATATCCTTGCACTCTGTATACAATATGTACATTAATTTTTCCCCAAATATAGTCTAAATTGAACAGGAGCCTAAGAGTCGAGACACTGCGATTTAATCTCAGTTTCTCTATTAATGACAGAAGGGGTCCAACTCCAACTGATCTGTTATCATACGTTTGCAATTATCCGACAAGCTTCACTTCTACAAGTTACACTGAAACCATCTTTCGTACAGATTGACACAAATGAGTTAAGTGAATGAATTAAACAAACAGATATTGTTCCAGGGTTAAGCTTTTCAGCAGATAATCATCGACTGCCACAATTTTCTTGTACGAATGGGTCGGGCAGCCCGACTCCCTTACATTTCCTAGTAAAGTATGCCCTTTTGAGATTTAACGCGCATTTCCACCTTGGCAGAATGAAAAGTGCGAGTACAATGCAATCGTGCAAGGAGAAAACCAGTACACTGGAGAGCAATGGTTTCTGTGCGGATCATGTTGAGAACTGCAATGCAGCTTTTTCCTGTTGTTGATCTAACACCATGGGCCTTTCCTCCCTCACCCAGAAAACCTGGTTCTATGGTCAAATGTTTCTGCAGTGCCAACATTTTATGTGCAGGAAGTAGGTACCTAAATCCAAAAGCGATTTATCCGCTGGATTGCAAAATGCTATGTTTTCTCTCAGGTTTTTAACCGTTTTGGCTTCAGTTTAACCTTCCACACTAACACCTTCAGCACTAGAGAATAATGGACGTTGGACACGATTACGGTTTATCTTCAGAGACAGAGAACAAATCTCCAAGGCAAAGTTCTGAAAGTTCACAAAAGTAGGGCACACCTTGCGATGACAGCAAATGATGTTGCCATTTCTCAATACCGCCTCTGGTGGAATCTGTGTGAAGTAACATTAATGTAGTACTGTTGGTAGATGAAAATACCACCTTCCCCATCAGTAATACTGTTGAACAAGGAAGACAAAGCAAACACTTAGGACTCATACCTAAGTCCTCTCAAACGTATGAAAATGACTTGCAACAACCTTCACTCAACCCATAATAATAATAATAATAATCCTTACATTTGATCTGGTGCTTTTCACGTATTCTAAATGTCTCAAAACTCTTCACAGAATATACTGCAAAGTGAATTGACTGTCCATATTATGGGCAAAGCACGGCAGCCAATTGAGCGTAGCAGTGTCCCACAAACAGTCGTGGATTGAAATGGCCAATGTAAATTACAATTTAATAACTTTGCATTCCTCTGTTTGAAACACGTCCACAAGATAACTTATTTTTGTAATGGTCATTGTCTAAATTCCCAGCTAAATTCTCCACTATTTTACAATTGGTAAAATGGCACACCCCAAAAGAGAGGCAGAACTCTAACAAATTGGATTCCAATTATTTCAAATCACTAACTATGTACTGTTGGGGCTTCCATGTCTTTAGCATTCCATTTAATTTACCAGACACCGGGCAATAGAACTTCAAATTAGCTACAGAATATTTATAAAGTCCTGAATGAAGCACATTTGTATTTCCACTCAATTTGCATGCCACAAGGCATTGTTCTGTCTGCTGTTCTGCCTGTTGTGAAAACTCCTTCAAAGCACTAGGACCCAAGGGTGTCATTGACGCACAGGTTCAAAAGAAAGTCGTTGTTAAAAGAAAATATCTTGCATTAACGACATTCCTACGACCATCCCAAGCTGTCCAATAAAAACTAATTAAAAGTAATAATGTATTGAGGTTAAAAAGTAGCGGATGCATCTTCTTACTAAAAATGTAATTATTCTGCCCATGTATACACTCTGGATCCTCTCATCAGAGCTCAGCGGAAATCAGACCTGTAAAAGTAGCCAGGGAAATTCCAAAAATACTGGCAAGTTTGTTTATATTCCCAATGTCATTCTTTTCAGATGGGAAGCACAGGCCAATGAGCACAGAAAACTAGGGTGGGTACCTGGCAATGGCAAGCAGAAGGTCACAGTGCAACAAGGAGGGTGTTTTGACAGCAGGTCAGGGTATATTTTAGCATCTGGATCAAATTTGTCATTTTAGAAGCTCCACAAGTCCCCCAAAGTTGAGGAAGTATATATTTTTGTCAGAAGCTTGTGGGGCTGGTGGGTAGATGGGAGGGTGGTGGGGAGGGGGTGGGTGGGGGAAGGGAGAGGGGAGCGATATGTAGAATAAAAATATATTTTAATAGGTTTCAACGGCTTCATGTACAATGGAGCCATTCATTAGAACAACAAGAACTTCGATTTATCCCCACTCGACTAAGGATTAATTTGTTCACAGTAAAATTACACACGTAGTGTTCACTATTAATGTATTTCCAGAGTCACGGCAATTTGGACACTCCGAGAAATTCATTCAGGTCTACAAATGCTACTTGGATAGAATGATCGTGATTCACATAATTTGAAGGGAGTTGCAGGATTTCCCCCATTTCTTTAGATCTGTCACAGGAACTTACTTAACTCCACATTACTCACTGGCCAATAGCGCTTCTCCATGAAAGTAATTCTCAACCAGTTAATTAACTGCTCATATGAAATACCCAAACAGGAGACTGCCTGGAGTACAGTTATTTTCTCAGCTAATGAAGTGAGAGCTAGGCAGCTTTACCTGGATAAGCTATGTAGTGATATATCCCTCTTACCCTCCCCAGCTTTAGGTGCCTCTCTTCATTTCTTGCTCTTTTCCCCAGAGGCCTTAAACTGGACACATTTTATACAGGTCACGTAAGCTTCCGGTCTGAAGGGCTGTTACTGACCAGTGAAACTGACCCATTCCATAAATAAGCACACTCCTGTCTGTTTCCTTCATTTCTCCGCCCGTCAAAGATTAAATTTAACTCGATAATCAAAGCACATAAATAGTGGATGGCATTTTGTTCCTGCTACATCATATAGGAAACCCATTAAGGACTATGTTTTCCTTCTGATCAATGACCGTTCATGAATTTCAATCCTTTTAGAACTACATACTGGATGGAAGGAGCCAATTTTTAAAAAATTCTTTCTACAAACTGATATGCCATCATCTCAGCATGTCTATCGCTGATCCTGTGAACTGTGTGTATGAGTATACACTCTCTCTGACCCACCACTTTTCCACAGATAGATAGTGAAGGATAATGGCCTACTGGCCATTATGGATAATGACCATAGTCAATGATCATGACTATGCACTAAACATTATGCGGGAATACAAGGGGGCAAACTGCGGAGTCACAAGAGAGGATTCATCACTCAAAAATCTCAGGTACATCATGGAAACTACACTTGGATGTTGATTTCCATGATAATGACATCCAAACAGAGTACCAAAGGATTGGCTACAACAGATCTAGATTCACTGTTTAGTAGGGAACGGCGATATATCGATATATCGCTAAAACCCGATATAATTTTCATATCGATATGCCGATATAGACATTTAAAAAATATCGATATATCGAAAAAACGATATATCGAGGTAAAAAACTCGGGTGGCGAGCACACTGAACTACAAGACCCAGAATGCTCATCTCTATACACAATGCACAGACCGAGGTGCAAAGCCGCCATATTGTATTCACAGTCCTCGAATACAATATACAGGTATGCAAGGGCTGGGGGGTGAGAGAGACGGCTGGGGGTGGGGGGTGAGGGGGAGAGAGACGGCTGGGGGGGGGGGGGGGTGAGGGGGAGAGAGACTGCTGGGAGGGGGGGTGAGGGGGAGAGAGACTGCTTGGGGGGGTGAGGGGGAGAGAGACGGCTGGGGGGGGGTGAGGGGGAGAGAGACGGCTGGGGGGGGGGGTGAGGGGGAGAGAGACTGCAGGGGGGCGGGTGAGGGGGAGAGAGACTGCAGGGGGGCGGGGTGAGGGGGAGAGAGACGGCTGGGGGGCAGGGTGAGGGGGAGAGAGACGGCTGGGGGGCAGGGTGAGGGGGAGAGAGACGGCTGGGGGGGGGGGGTGAGGGGGAGAGAGACGGCTGGGGGGGGGGTTGAGGGGGAGAGAGACGGCTGGGGGGGGTTGAGGGGGAGAGAGACGGCTGGGGGGGGGTGTTGAGGGGGAGAGAGACGGCTGGGGGGGATTGAGGGGGAGAGAGACGGCTGGGGGGGAGGAGATGGGGAGAGAGACGGCTGGGGGGGGGGAGAGGGGGAGAGAGACGGCTGCGGGGGGGGGAGAGGGGGAGAGAGATGGCTGGGGGGAGGGGGAGGGGGAGAGAGACGGCTGGGGGGAGAAAGACGGCTGGGGGTGTGAGAGAGACGGCTGGGGGGGGAGGGAGAAAGAGACGGCTGGGGAGGGGTGGGGGGGGAGAGAGACGACGGGGGTGGGGGGTGCGAGAGAGGGACGGCTGGGGGGGGTTGAGGGGGAGAGAGACGGCTGGGGGGGAGAGAGACGGCTGGGGGGGGAGAGGGGGAGAGAGACAGCTGGGGGGGAGGAGAGGGGGAGAGAGTCGGCTGGGGGGAGGGGGAGGGGGAGAGAGACGGCTGGGGGGAGGGGGAGAGACGGCTGGGGGGAGAAAGACGGCTGGGGGTGTGAGAGAGTCGGCTGGGGGGGGGAGGGAGAAAGAGACGGCTGGGGAGGGGGGGGGGGGGGGGGGGGAGGGAGAGAGACGGGGTGGATGTGATAATATACAGATAGATAGAGATGGGGGGGATGTGAGAGAGGAGAGAGGGAAAGAGACACACAGACAGAAAAACACTCCGATGCGCGCGCGCATGCGCAGTACGAAGAACCCGAAAATATCGATAGATCGGTATATGTCGATATGAGCCAACCGATATATCCATATCGGGAAATTCCCATATCGCCGTTCCCACTTTTTGCAACCAGTGTAATTTAGAGCTCCATTATGCGATAAAGTAAAAATTTATGTAATTCGTTGTTTTACTTGCAACAATTCATTTATAACAACCAGGAGTTAAAGCAAGACATAAAGAAATCAGATATCTGATTACTGTAACATCCCAAAGCAAAAGTTAAATACACCTAAAATCAGATCCAGAAAGTGAGCGGTTGACTTAGCTTTCTGTCACTGAAAATTGTTAAAGGTGAGAGTGTGGTTGAGGATCAAATACCAACATGAAGCTTTGCATGCAGACTGCAGAGTACAAGCTACTTCTGCAGGTGGAGAATAAAAGGGCAAAACCACAATTGCTATGCGTTGAAAAGTGCGACAGAAGCATTAACTGCTCTTAAATGCTAATCAAACTATATTTCTAAAAAAAATGCGTTTGTGGGATCTGGAACGGAATGTGGTTCAATTTCACAAGATAGGTTTTGATGAAGGGCCTTCAGCCCATCTGATCTCAATTTTTTTAAAAAAAGAATTCAAAACATATCCATGTCCTAACACAATAATAATACAGTAAAAACCCATTTATCCGGCACCCTCGGGACCTGGCCAATGCAGGTTAAAGCGCCTGCCGGATATTTGGCCGAGAAAGGAAGAAGAAAAAAAAAATTTCAATGCATTTTTCTGGATAAATTCTGGTTAATCGAATGCGGACTTTTTTTTGCGATGCCGGTTATATGGAAGTTATGGTTGATCGGGTGCTGGATAAATAGGCTTTTACTGTATTAAAATAATAATCCTTGCATTTGATATAGCGCTTTTCACGTCTAGACATCTCAATGCACATCACAGAATATACTGTAAAGTGAATCTACTGTATATTTGTGGGCAAAACGCGGCAGCCAATTATGCACAGCAGTGTCCCACAAACAGTCATGGATTGAAATGACCAATTTTAATATTGTGTTGTAAGGATTATTAACCTCTGAGCTACAGGACACTGCAATGTGGATTTCAGAGATGCCACATTCTGATAGATGCCACAGAATCTCCTCCAACTGCCATAGAAAGCAGATGGTTGGGAGATAGTTGCCTGTAGCAACTCTTTTTTTTGGCCACACTGGATATTTTCTGTCTCTGGTTATTGAATCCAGCCCAATAAGATAAGCAGGAGGAAGCATTTTCCAATGTGCGTCTATGGCATAAATAAGGCACTGGAGTTTCAAGAATTTCTATTGTTTTCTGAAAGCAATGGCCAGCCACTGTGGTCCAAAGTATATGGAGTTATTAATTCCACACAGTATTTCAAAATGTGCCGAAAAATATCCTGCTTTCTTGCCTACAGCTGTTCTATAATAATGTTCCAGCCAGCAGTGTGTACTGCCCAATGTTCATACAGAATGGATTAATCAGAACCCAACATTACCAAGGCATCCTGGATAGATGTGTACATGTACACTGACAGCTTCTGCACTGCCAGTTACATCTCAACAGACGTGTTCTGCATTAATACCGCATGGAAACTTTCCGAAAGCATTTTGATTCATTTGATGGCTGTTAGCTGAGGTGAACTTGCCTTATTGCAATAGAAAGGGAATGCAATTCAATGAAAAAAACCACAATAATAAAATTGGTCTTTTCAATCCACGACTGTTTGTGGGACACCATGGGCGCAATTGGCTGCCGTGTTTCACCCAAAAATATACAGTCAATTCAGTTTACAGTATATTCTGTGAAGCACTTTGAGTCGTCTGGAAGATGTGAAAAGCGCTATATCAAAGTACAGTAAAAGCCGGTTTATCCGTGACCTGATCAACCGTAACTTCCGTATTTCCGGCACCACAAAAAAAAAAGGTCCCCATTCGATTAACCGGAATTTATCCGGCACAATGTATTTTTTGGGGGGTTGTTTTTGGCCGAATATCGGCACGCGCTTTAACCAACATTGGCCAGGTCCCAAGGGTGCCGGATAAATGGGCTTTTACTGTACAAGGATTATTATTATTAATGCCAGAGCATTGCTAAGCTATCGTTCTTCATCTTTTCCCCCCATCATCATTACCAACAATTTCTAAACAGCCAATTGATCAAGAAACATCTGATCTTTGCTGGCGAGCTTTGCAAATTTCGAACCGTTGAATTTCAGAGCTGCAGCATGATCAGTGTAATTTCCGCTGGTTTATCATCTAAAGCACAGTCCAGATGAACATTTATCCAGCCGTGAAGAGGTGTGTAGAACAAGTGTGGAGCACCAGAGTCATGAGAAAAATGCTTCCAGATCCATAGAAATTTACATCACAGAGATGGGCATTCAGCCCATCGTGTCTGTGCCGAACTCAAGAGCAACCTTTTCAGTGCCTTTCTCCATACTCCTATAGCTGACTCTTTTTTTAAGGTGTATTGGTCTACTCCACTGTTGAATTTCAATATGGATTCTGCCTCAACTACTGCTCCCGGCAGGCCATTCTATATCCTAATGTTGCAAGAAAACATTTCTCCCAACTTCCCATTTGCTTGTTTACTATTTTAAATCGATGCCCTCTTGTTCCTGATTCAACCACTAGTGGAAATAATTTCTCCTCACTGACTCTCATCAAAAACCCTCACTAAAGACAGGTCTCCCTTGAACCCTCTTTGTTCCAGCAAAGAAAAAGCCTCAGTCCCTCCAATTCACCCACAAAATATAGTCAATTTGCATTACAGAATATGCCATGAAGCACTTTGAGACATCTCAATGACATGATACGGCACTATATCAAATGCAAAGATTATTATCTCCACTTATAGGCCAAACTACTCTGGTTGCATAACTTCTCCTCACCCCCTCTACCGCCTTGACATCTTTCCTGAAGTGCAGTGTCCAGTACTGGACACAATACTCGGGCTGCCTTATCCCTATCTGTACAAGTAGACCCCGCTTAACAAAGGGGTTAGGGACTTTAAAACAAGACTTTAAAGTGAGAGTTTAACTGTATTACTGTATTTGGTCGCAGCCAGAATGCTGCCCCAACCCGAGCCTCCCCGCTAAAATCAGTTTAGTTCCTAGCAGTTCCTAATGCTAACATTTTTGGTGTACAGGTTGAGCGGCCAAAATCTGGAGTTCCGGAATAAGGAAAGTGACAAAAATTGCAAGAATAAAAACGCCAATCCTACGTGCTCTAGGCCAGGTCTTCACAGTCACCGCACTGAAATATCACAACCTGGGCCTAGGCATTTCCAGACACGTGACGTGCTACTGGCGTTCCGAAGTCCGGAAATACCCGAACCTGGGCTCGGCTATGGGCCCCAATTCAGGATGCTCAACCTGTACTAGCGAAGGCCTAAGGTAGATATAACTGCTATTGAAGGCTACACAACTTTAAATGCAGCAATAAAATATTAAAATGCTAGTAAATACAACAATAAACAATAAAATACAGACAGTTCTCGACTTACTATTATTGAAGCCACAAAGCATCCTGCCACTTAAACTCCTCCCATATGGGAGGTACTGCACTGCACTGCTTAACTGAGGCACGCTAAAGACTGAGTGTGTTTTGCTGGGACAACTGGAGAGACCCTATCCATGAGAAGCTGCGCACGAGAAGCCCACGAGATTTAAAGTGTGTGTAAACATTCATTATAGTGAACGCAGCCTTTGTTAAGCGAATAAGTGGTACAAATAGAAACCTTTGTTATAGTGAACGTTCGTTAACCAGGCCTTCGTTAAGCGGGGTCTACCTGTACTTTCTTTCCCTTTCCCTAGTTGCGTCCCATTCCCCCATGTCCTGATCTCAACCCGACCACGACTGAGTAACCCTTGAAGAGCAGGAAATTATGCAAGGAAACAACAGTAAGCCACATTATTAGGGACCTCCTGATATTGTATTAACACGAGTTTAGTCACATGTTCCTTGTAATTTGGTTGCATTAGATAATTGTTTTTCTTCTTCCAAGATTTTTGGCAAATCACTGAACTGAAATTAACCAGTGAGGATTTTTTTTTCTTTAAACTAACAAGGCTGTGGTTAAGTTTTGCTTCAGACGTCAGCAGAAAGAGTCATTCAACCCGTGGCAAAATACTTGAGGCTTTTCTCAACAAGACCAAATAGTTACTTCAATTTAAAACAAATAGAAGTGGAATTGAACATTGGGAGAAAAGTTCATCCCTGAATTCTTAAAAAAAAGAAATTGTTGGGAATGTTCTCTCGAACGCTTACAAAAGTGTTCACATTAATTTGACACTCCTCGAAACCGCACATCTTACGAAAACATGTAAGATATTGGTTTCCTGTTATTGTCACTTTCATTAGTCAGCTCAAGTAAAAAGGGAACAGGGAGCAAATCAGCTTGTAGTTCAGGATATTGTAAATGAAATTACAGTGCCATCCTCTAGCATGTACCATGAGGTGAATGACCAATTAATCTGGATGACTGTTGGCCAGGACACCAGGAGAGTCTCCCTTTTCTTTTGAATAATGTCTTTGAACTTTAACTGCTTGTTCCTAGATGATGAAGGCATCTAGGAACAAGCAGACTGGACCTCATGCGGATTTATAAAAGGTCACCTCTAAGCGAGTAATCTTAGAAAAAAATATATATATACATGTATATATATATGTTTTTTAAATCCCCAACTAATGTAAAACTATATACTTACCAATGCAATTTGCATGATTGGGCTTAGCTGTCATTAAGAATGGCCACTACCCCATAAAATACATGAGTTGATTTAAAAGCGCTACAACAAATGTTGTTGTTGATAACCTTTAGAAGTGTCAATTTGACCATTTGAAAAAATGAAGGACTCAAATTCAATAGCCTTACCTGAGCCACATCTTCATGCTTACTCCACTTGACTGACAACAATAGTTTAGGCAACGACTGAGGAAAGTTTTCACGACAGTCATACCGCAGGGTCCAGATTAAATCCATCTCGTTTTCACAGAGTTGAGAGAGCGGATCCCGTTCCATGATTTCTTTCAGCTCAATGTGGAGCTTCTTACCTCCCCTGCCCTGAATGACACACAGTTAACCATCAAAAGCCGGTAAATTTATTTTTAGAACAGAAATGAAGCAAGAGTTTAAAATACTCAGTGTGCGTTGCTCACTTTAAAGATGCATTAGCACATTTAACACAGAAAGCAACATCTAGGAAATCGACATTTGAATCTGGCTTCATCTATTGGGGCAGTGCTGCTATTCCTAGCTGGATGATTCCATTGTGGAATAGAACTTTAACTTGTATATTTAAGTGATGAATTATTTCATCAATCATTGCTGTGGAGATGGGTACTGGCTCTGGGATGTTCCAACAGCGTTGAGAATCAGAATCAATCTTCCCTTGAAAATTGAAGCGTTGCAGATTTGCTGCTGAAATCCACTTCAATCTGATTGAGCTTTCAGCCAAGCTGGTTATTAATATTTTAAGACCTATCGATTCACATATTTTAAAAGTTACATTAAATAATTTGCTGAAGCATGTTTTTAATGCTGCGCACACAAAAAATCCTGAGTATTGAATTTATTTTGCTGATAAAGCAGTCAGAAACACCCAACCCTATTCAGTACATAGTAGGGTCCGTCGATATCGAAATTTTCCGATATCGATATATACCGATATCGCGTTTTTTTTTGTCCTGCGCATGTGCACGCATTCAGATATTGACAAGGTAAGTTGAAAAAGTCCTCATTATACCGATATATCGCCGGACACGGTATACCGATATATCGATATTTTTTTCATATCGAATTTTTGGATGTATCGATATATTTGAATTTCCAATATCAGCATATCGATATGAAAAATTATACCAATATAACCGATATATAAATATATCGCCGGACACTAGTACATAGTAGTTTATTGTAATGTAATTGAGTTAAGGAACACTAGATGGCACTGCTGTATGCATTGCTTGTCTCACTCTGGAAACTTACCGACATGCTTAGTGTGTCATTGCTTCGAGCAATCTCAGCGGCTTTTTCCAAAATCTTAAATTTTTTTGAAGAAAAAAAAGATGGGAGAAAAAAGAAAAAGCAAATGTTGAACATATTTCTACTTCAACAGCAACAAAATTGCACGTCGGGATGATGTCCCAAAGCGCTGAACACAGTCAGGTTGGGACCCGAGCAGGGGAGGGGGGAAGGTCGGGGTAGGGGGAAGGGGAAGGAGAGTGGGAAGAGTTAGTGGGGCAGTCGAAGGCGCGGTCGAAGAGGAAGGTCTTGAGACCGGCCTTGAAGAAGGAAAGGGAGGAAGCGAGGCGGATTTCAATAAAATCCAAGGCAAGGCCAAAAGCAAGGCATTTTTCAATAAAATGTTATCGCATCCACAAATAGATTACTTACATACATTCAAATTGCCTTTCAGTACCATTGAGACAATCCTGGCAGACAGATGATCAGGCCACATGCCTCATGAAGTACATCATCACTTCCTGTGTTTACTCCCCAATCTGTTTCTGACTATGTTCATTCAACAGAGAGCACTGTGTGAATAATTGTGCTGTATCCTTTTTAATTAAAATGGCACAAAGTATCTATGTTTCATTGCATACAGAAGTCCTGTAGCTTGGTTAGATCAGTGGTTAGATCACTCGCCTTACAAGCGAGACACCTGGGTTCAATTCCAGGCAGGGCAAAATCTTGGGCAAGTTTCCTTACTCCAAACACCTGATAATAATCCCTCAAAAAAAAATTGGTCAGTTCAATCAATGATTGTTTGTGGGAAACTGCTGTGTGCAATTGGATGACGTGTTTCACCTAAAAATATACAGTCAATTCACTTTACAGTGTGTTTTGTGAAGCGCTTTGAGACGTCGAGAAGATGTGATAAGGCACTATATTAAATGCAAGGATTATTCTTATTATAATGGAACTGGGTTGGTCTTCAGTATCTGAACAGAAAGCAGACAGACTGACAGCTAGCTATATGTGATGTGGATGATCCATGCTTAATGTGGGATATTCCCTTTTACAAACTCAACGCCAAAGTTACTGAATTAAATTACAAATATTTTTTTATTTCACACGTTCAATGACCTTTCTCATGAAAACTAAGAAGTTGAGTAACACGCAAAGAACAACTATTAATAGTCCAGAATCAGAATTAGATTAGGACTCCGTTCCATTGTGTAAATATAGGTTACACAAATAATCTTTGGAGGGTGCAGTTACAGAATACACAACAAGAAAATAATTGTAGGCTCTAGTCAGTCCAGACTACAGGATATTTCTCTGTACCTTAACATGCCCTATCTCCTCAGCAATTCTATACAACTTTGTTACGGACAAGGAACACACCCTTGGTTAAGTTTGTAACCAGGAAGGAATATAATGTCATCAAGTTCAAGCCCGATAAAGAACTAAGCTGTATAATGTTCACAGCATCCATCAAGATATTTTGTTCACAACACGGGAGAGATTTGGGTTTCATAAAATATTTATTGCAAACACAAAACAAGTCGAGTCATGTTATTCGATGCGACTTTGTGGAAATTTTGATTGCATTGTTCACCCAAGAAGCTGAGCAAATTAAAAGCTGAGAATTCTATTAAAAAGGTCATATCTGCCCGGCAACTTACTGTGTGTGTGTGTAGCATGCTGTGTTTGCAATTCCCCAGGTTAGCGAAACCATCAGGGGAGATACTGAGCATGGGCTGTACATTTTCCATTTACTCCATAACATGGGAGGGGGCTGGGGGAAGGAAGGAGATATGAACTGGGATCTTCTCATTCACTCTATGATCAGGAAGTGGGGTCTGAATAACGTGCCGGGGTAACTTACTTTTAAGTTCTTACTTTTGCATTGACTGTGTTGGAACCGATTGTGTGGGAGCAGAGGTTCGATGTGACCACCTTCCAGTTTCCTTAGTAAGGAATTATACTAGAAATCATAGACCTCATCACAATGGGGATGGTTTTACCATTGCAAAAAATGTAAATTTTTTGGAGTAGTGTGCAGATAGTATTCAATGGAGCCAGTTAAGAGAAAATCCTATCCCATTTTTAACATTCCACTGAATAAAAACACACAAGAAAAAAAGGCCATTTAAAAATAAAATAAACCCAGGTTACACATGTCAGATAGTAAAAGGCAAACAAAGGTTTAAAGGTTATAAGTGGAAATCAACAGTGTGAATGACGTAATAAAGGCTTACCTTGTCAAAAGCAGGATAGTAGATGACCGATTTGCTATATTCCTGGAATTGAATATGTAAAGATGCAGCATTCTCTCTGTATGGGTTTGTCTGCACAGTTCCCATTGGATTCAGCATATCTTCCATCTCATCTGAAATAAATAATAATAATCCTTGCATTTGATATAATGCCTTACTTATCACATCTTCAAGACATCTCAAAGCTCTTCACAGAATGTAAAGTGAATTGGCAGTATATTTTGGAGTGAAACGCAGCAGCCAATTGCACTCAGCAGCATCGCACAAGCAGTCGTGGATTGAGTGACCACATTTTTACGTTCAAGGGATCTGTCAATTGATTATCAAACAGATTTCTACTTACTCCTAGGTGAACAGAGGCTTGTGGAGTAAGGAAACTTGCCTGACGTTTCACCTTGCCTGGGAATTGAACCTAGGTCCTCTTGCTTGTGAGGTGAGTCTCTAACTACTAAACCACAGGACTCCACAAATATAAGATTAGCTTGCCTGAGCATCTATCCTTCAGTTTCTCCGCTCCCACCCTATGGAATGCCATCCCTCAATCCCTCCGTTTCGTCTCTTCCCTTTCCTCTTTCAAGGCCGGTTTGAAGACTTTCCTCTTCGATCGTGCCTTTTGTTCCACCCCGAACTCTTTTACCTCCCCTTCGTGTTTCACCCCTTCCCAAACACTCCCCTCTCAGCTCGGGTCACACGCCTCCTGTGCAGCGCCTTGGGACGTCCTCCCGACGTGAAAGGTGCTCTATAAATGTAATTTGTTGTTGTTGTTGTTGTTATCCATTATTGTAGATTGGGTAACACTGGGAGAAAACAAAGCCCTTTTGTGAACCTACCAGGAAACGATGACCAGCAGTGCAGTTCAAGGTCTCCACTCTTCAGCTGTGCTCTGAAGTCGAATACCATCGTGTTCACCCATGCAATCGGATAGTGCTGTTAACAAAGAGAAAATAACTTTTTTCAAAAAAAATAATAATCTGCTCCCCTCTCTTCATGATAAGATCATTCACAAGATTGGTTTAGATTAGACTAATTCAGCCCATCTCATCCCACCAGAATGTGCACCCCCATGACCTCCCATTACAACATCAAACTGCTTTTTGAATCAGTCCGGTAGCCCAACCAAGTTATAAACTGCTCCCAACGGAGGCGATAACATACCAGGGCAATGAGTCATTACTGCTGGACAAACATCTCACTAGCTCTTGCTTTAAATCAATGATTAATTGTAAACAACAATGATAATTGGAAACTCAGATACTTCTCTGCTGGCATAATCTCCTCGATTTGGACAAAGAGAAGATATTCAACATCATCTGAATCTAAGATCACCCCCACGTTTATGTATTAAGTGTCCACAAATGAAGAAAACAATGTCTATTCATGCACTAAGGAATTAGTCTGAGTGTGAATGCCAAATTAAACGATCAAATAATAATCCTTGCATTTGATATAGCGCTTTTCACGTCTTCTAAACGTCTCAAAGCGCTGTACATAATATACTATAAAGTGAATTGATTGTATATTTGTGGATACAGCGAAAGAAAGGAATTCTATCTCAGGCTTCAAATTGTAAAAAAAAAGTCTTCAACTTCATGTATTTAAAAATATTATGAACATGCACACATGTGAGGTGAAGGGAATAAAGAAGTATAGAGGGACCAGAAAGACAGAGGTACTCACTACTTTTCCGGCTTTTCGAATGGTCTGATACTTTGATGCATTCTTTGTTGATTTCTGCTTCTTCACTTTATCCATCACTCCATATACAGCAAAGCACAATCGAGACATTCTTGGCAAGTCACAAAGATTAATTTCAAAGTCCAGGACCTCATTCCAGATCAGATCATTTTTGCCAGAAACTTCAGTACTAACAACAGATTTAGAGAGGAGTTCTGTCCCGTGGAAAATCCCTGCTCTGACTTGCACCTGCAGACACAGAAATACAAATGATATTGATTAAGAAGCAGCAATATGACCATCAAGATATATTCAATATAAACCCCCCACCACCCCTTTCCTCAACAGCATGCCAACTATATGCTACCCATCCGAGAGATTGGGATGAGGAAACTCCAGATATTTGGTCTCAAGAGCTTCAGAGCACCCATATTGCTATCAATCATTATCGGGCAGTTTCACATCTTCTATAGGAAGTAACCTTATAATATTCCATTCCAACAAATATTTTCCTTTGGAAATGGGATACGTGGCAGTCTTGGTTTGGTTTGGATTCTCTCAAGTATGGGGATGTCAGACACCTGGATGAACCCCCAAAAATCATAACATACAGTATTTTGATCACCATGGGAACAGGACTTACCCGGACTGCTTCATCTGCATTTAGTTTGTTTCCTCGAACTAGGAGCATTTTGAATGGACTATTTAGATCCCAAACGTTAGTTGCCATTTGCTGCAAAATACAGAAAAAGCAACACAAGTTAATACACAGTTTATTTTTAAAACTGTAAGAGCACCTCTGAGAATGAACAAATAATAATACTAATGCCTGTATTTAATAAAACACTATTGCATCAACAGACTTTTCTGAAAGGTATTTTAATTGTGTACTTGTAGGTCACCAATTGGCATAGCAATGTTTTATAAACAGGCACAAAGTAAATAACCAATTTATGTGGAAGATTGTTGGCCAGGCCCCACAAAAACCCACTTTCCCCACCCCCCCCAAATTGTGCAATGGAGGGGGAAGCGGGGTAACAATGACAGAGCAAAGGCAAGCTACAATTAAATGAATGTTTAATAACTAAGTAGACAAGAAAACAAAACATTTGTCTTTAATACATGCGCAAAATATGACCTGATATTGTACTAGTAATGCAATAAAATTAAAACTGGGTCCATATTCATAAACTTTGTGTACAATATACAAAGGCGTGGCTACATCACACACTTGACAAAAAGTAGTACTGTGTAATAAAGAGATTTTCTTTGGAATTCAAAAACTTACTGTGATGGTCCGCCTTTTGGGTGGCAGAGGAAGTGGAGCATTGGATATTTTTCGATGCAATGCTACACCGATAGCTGACATTTCTCGGTCACACATTTCCTTAATGGTACAACAGTTCACCAGGGTCAGTTGTGGGTTGCTTCCTTTCAGCACACAATTCCTAATGTACTGCAAATTTTAGAAATCAAATAAATTAGGAAGTGGACACAATGGGTATTTTCCATGTCTTTTTAATGTGAAACAAAAACCCACCAATTATTTGCCTCCCACACTTCAAGGATTTTAGACTTGATAGGTTACTTACTACTGTTACTTACCACAATCTATACAGAGCAAACTAAATCAGAGGAAGCTGAAGTGCAAATAAGATGCATTTATTGAAACTCAAACTCACTGCAAAAAGTCAATGAGAAATGCAGTTTACAGTGAATCACTATTGGGGAAATTAACCAATATTAAGATTCATTTGGGGGTAGTAGCTGAAAGGCCAGACATATTTTAAACATATCCTCGCTCATTCTGGTCAGACTTAGAGGTCTGACACTTCTATAAACTAAAGTGAATTTTCTGCTCCTAAACCCATTGACTTTAACAAGTGGTTCAAGTCGATAAACATTCACTTTGGTTTATATACAATTAAGCAAGCTATCCAGACATAAACTGCTCCACCTATGAATTTTCTGGCACCAGCCTCAAACCAGAACTACCTCAAGGACAGTACTGAATCAATCAAAACAAGAAAACCAAAGTTACAGGACCAGGCAGCAACTTGAACTAACAGCAAATAGTTAGTTGAAGGACTATGAAGTCTGACAGGAAAGGTGATTTAATCAAACGCTGATCCCTAAACATATTGATTCTTACATTACAAAAATAAAATTATATCATTGAGACTCAGTAATTTTATTTTTTTAGTGAACAGCGTATATTAGACATCAAGATAGGAAGTCATTTAAGTTTGTGATTTACTTGAGGATACATCCACCAGGATTTTGAGACCAAATCCCCATCTATGAAAGTACAGAGTCTTTAAAAGAGCATTTGGTAGCTGTCTTGTTATAGCACAATGCTTTTTTTAAATGATAAAAACAACTACTTCAGACTTGACAGAAGCTGCTCATTGGCTAGACATACCCGGAACTGGATCAACGGTTGTTCGCCAAATAAATATTCCTGTTTTCCACTAACACGGAGAACAAAATCTCTAGGATTGAACTCCTCGTTTCCCTTTCCATGGATAGTAAGTTGTTTCCGGATGGCAAGCTCAATTAGGTCAAGAGGGTTCAAATTGGGGGAAATCTGGAAGCTGAAGTTCTCCTAAAAGGAGAGAGAGAGATTCACATTTCTGTCATGCATAGCATTCAAGCATTGTTTGTACACAATGCTCTAGTGTAGACAATTTATCTCAGTAATACTGAGCTCTACTATAACATAGGAGTCAGGTACTACAGTAATAGGACTGTAAACAATAGACTAGACATACTGAAAATAGTGCAGCAAGTTCTGATACAATAATAATAATCACAGTAATAATAATCCTTGCATTTAATGCATTTTATGAAATCATTGGGTGATTCAAAGCACTTAGCTATAGTATAAAATGTAGTGACTGTGTATTTAATGGGCAAAATGCGTCTGCCAGTTGCACAACAACAACTTTGATTTCTATAGCGTCCTCCACGCCAGACGGTGTCTCAGAGCGCTTCATAGTAGCGGATCCCGGGAATGAGCCAGGGGCAGGGGCAGAAAGCTTGGTCGAAGAGAAAGGTCTTCAACTGTGACCTGAAACTGGGAAGAGAGGGAGCGAGGCGAAGGGAATGAGGAAGGGAGTTCCTGCACACAGCAGATAAGCAAATTAACTCAACTTACAATCACTCCTCCAAAGCTCAAATCCAGACACTTGACAGTCTTTTTGTGTGTGTGTGTGTGTGTGTGTGTCTGTTGGTATAGTGGAGGAATGGTATCTGGTGGGAGAGCATGCTGCAACCAATTACAGATTTTGCCAAAAAAATACCCCCTCAAGACAGCTCTACCGCTCAATCGCAATCCTGCACTAAAGTACGAGTGGGAAAAAATAAACTCCAGATAAATTTGTAGATCGAGCACCTTAGGACTCAATTTTTAATACATCTGTTTACACAGATTCCACTGTCTGGAAATGCTCACATTAAGCGGGTTCTGGCTTGTTTATCAGGAACAGTGTTACTTGCACTTCATACACAAGCAAATTAAGGCCCTTATATTTTCAAGCTTTTCATTTTGATAAGTATCCTTTGCATTGATATTTATAGGAGGTCCAAAAATGGACCTGTGGGTCTTCTCACAGTTTTGCACATCATCTTTTGCTATTATAGTGGCCATCTGTCATAATGTGTTCCACATTGCAATTCTATATTTTCCACAAAAGGAGCTATTTTTTTCAGGATGCTCCAGCTGGCATTGGGAACTCCTAGAATACTAATTCTGCCGTTGATAGTTAAGCCGTTTAATTAAAGGGCACGTACAATCAGGCAATACCACACAGTACTACAGGCTTCAGCACAGACCTGCTATTTACCAAGTGAGCAAGTACATTTTCACCATTTGTCTGACCCGCTTTCCTGCTCCCATTATATACTGTACCTCACTCATTGCTAGAGCACCCTGCGAGGAAATACACACTAACTGAGGAAAAATTAGTCTAATGAACATCAAATAAAATAATAAGGCACTAACGGAAAAGGCTAAGTTCTGCAGATAAGCTTTGTACCCAAACATTTCAAATTCAACAGGCTAAATATATAATGTATTATTTTGGGTTCCTCAACTGGTGAAATATACTTTGCATTATTTGACTTAAAAAAATACAGAAAATACAGAAAAGAGAACCGCAAAGAGATTTTAACAAACAATATTGTTCCAATATTATATTGTTGGAACAGAAACATGATAGCAATACACACCATCTACAGTATTTGGAATTCAACCATTATCTTATGTGTGGGTTATTCACAATGCTTGATCGACAGATCATAGCTAGCTTGTGTAGTACTTTCTGAACAAATTAACCCACAATACAAACAGAATTCCCGCCACCTAAAATATAAAGGAATAATGTCAGTCTGTTCTACTTCCATTGAAATATTTTTGTGGTCTTCAGAAAAACAGAAGTAGGTCAGTATACTGAAGCCAACTCAAGACTTGTTTATCATTCAAAGCTGCAGGTGCTTCAGTTGATTTGAGTCAGAGGCTGGAAGAAAAGACAAGCGGGGAGGCAGCCTCACTTTACAGTGAACTGCGGTCAGTTGCAAGGATGGGAAATAAGATCAAAATATTTATCTCAATAAAATTACTCCTTTATAGCGGCAGCTATGGAGAGATCGCAAAGGTACAGGGGGGTGATGGGGGGAGGGGGGGGGAAGGGGGGCGGGGTGAGGATCAGGATATTGAATTGAATCCTCTGTGTGATGGGAAGCCAGTGGAGTCGAGCGAGGATGGGGTTGATTGGTTTGTTTAATTTCAGAATAAAAAATATGTAGACCAGCTAACACACAGCCTACCAGCGAGCTGCTATTATTTGGGACAATCTGCCTTGGAGCTGATATACTGCTCTCGAAATGAGAAAAAATGTGTAAAGTCAGCAACAGTAAAGTTAAACCAAGATCTATTGAATTTCAAAAATAAAGATCCAGCAACAGTAGTTCAGAGATCAGTAATAGAAACGTTTGTGAGTTTAATAGTGAGTAATCAACACAAGGACAGAGGGGACATGAGACACCGAGTAACCTACTGAAGGGGAAAGGAAAAAACAACATAACTCTGTTTCGGACTGTGTGAAACTGGTATTTGTTTATGTAGTTAGGAGCCTGATCTTGTTCTATCAGAGTACAATAATGTTAGTTTTTCTGTTCAACCGTTTCTAAAAATCTGGAGAAAAGCAGGTCTTGCGCCTTGTAAAGAATGTTTTTCAGTAAGTGAGAGATCTTGCCAGTTTTCCAGCGAGCATATTGATTTTGACAGCCACGCTCAGCCAAAAACAACACCTCTGGAGAAGAAACTTTTCCTGGCCTCTAAAATTACTGAAAAACACTTCAAGGAATGAAGAGATTTATTCAAAATAAATTAAAGAATTTGAGTTTTTGTGAAGTGTAAATTTATTTGCTGCCAAACAAAAAAAAACGCTTGATCGTGATATGATTGGAATTCTAAATGGTAGACAAGCAAAATCTTTCCGTTCGTGTATGAGCCTTAATTCCAATAACTTGCAACTTTTTGTAAATTGTATTTTTTTATCATTTGGATAAAAATATTTTGGAACAATTAAGCACAATTGCATCTCATTGCTAGCACACGGAAGGGTAAGTAGCTGGATTGCCTCAATGGTGTTAAAAACAAAATGCTGAGTTTATTCATCTGGAAACCTTCCACGAAACAGAAACCTTCCTGGCAGTGTTTAAAGGGGCCATGTTTGAGCAGCAAACAGATGAATTAGCTCCGTCTACATTTATCCTGTTGAGGTGTGACTCTCAAAACCACTTCAAAACAATCTCAGCAACTGGGCCCCAACTTTAGTATGGCTGACATTCAATTGATGTATTTTAAGTAGGAAAAAAAATGTGGTTCGAGTCAGGCAGATATCAATTCTGAACAGACTGCAGCAGCCAAACTAGGTTGAAGGCGTGACTTCTTGATTATGTAAAATACATCTCAAAACTCCCTTATTTTCTTGCATCACAACATCATTTCATCATAAAAATAGACTAGGTGTCCAATACAACTTTGTTATCTTTAAAGAAACCAAGTGATAACGAGTGTGTGTGTATATTATATATATATATATATACACACAATATATATATATACAATATATATAATATTATATATATATATAAAATATTATATGTATATATGCAGTATAACCAAAACTAAAGGCAATAATGAAATAATTATAGATTAAAAAAAAAATACATCCCAGGGAAAGAGTGTTGCTATGCAGTGCTCTGGTTAATGGTTGCTATCCAGATTGTACTCCTCACTCACATGGTTTCCGAGTTAAAGCTGCTCAGCCAGTGTCACTTAACCGAATGATATGCTATACTTAACACTGCATAGCACAGGTACAGTGGAGATGTGTCAAAACATTTTACGCAACACATTATAAATGGAAGTTAAATACCTTCATTAGGTGAGTGGCACCCGATATTAATGTGACGTACCTGGCAAGAGTCGAACTGAACGGCCACAACAAGATTTTCTTTGGGTAGCTTGTCTTCAAAGTTATTAAAGGCAGTGGATTCCAGGTCAGGAGGGAAGCTGTGCTTCAACCAGTCCATCCAGGAAAGGCCTTGGAGTTTGAGCATCTTTTCTTCACTGAACATACGCATCTTACTCCGGAATTCTCTCACCTCAGGGTCCGTTAATGCATCAAACTCATGGAGACCTACAATGCAACAGTACTAAATTATGCATTCTCTCCAATAAGATTTAGAGCATATCAATGAACCGTATCCTCAAATATCACTGTACCAGACAATTTAAATACAGTAAAAGTCTGTTTATCCGTGACCCAATCAACTATAACTTCCATATCGGCACTTAAAAAAAATCCCCATTGGAATAACCAGATCTTATCCGGCACAATCGTGGTGGCGCATTTAATGAGTCGATTGTCGCACGAGATACAGTACGATTAGTTCTGAATACTGCTGGTAGTGGCACTTCTGGTTTTTCATCTTAAAGGGGCATTGTTTTTCCTCTCCCTTTCCTCTCTCTCCCTCTTTTTCTCTCTCTCCTTCTCCCTCCTTCCTCTCCATCTCCTCTCTCTTTCTATCTCTTCCCCTTTCTTTCTTCCCCTCTCTCTCTGACAGATACTACATTGCCTGTGTAGCCTGACGGTATCGTGGGCTTATACACTGTTTTGGTGGGGGGGTGGGCAGGGAGAAGCAGAGAGAGGTTAGGGGGGAAAGAGAGGGAAACAGGGTGAAGAAAGAGAAGAGTGGGAGGGGAAGAGAGAGGTGGGGGAGAGGAGGGGGGAGAGAGAGAGAGGGGTGAATTGATTAATTTAGATGGAAAATGGGAGGAGAGGAGGGCAGTTGGGTTTGCAGCCATTGATATGCCAGACTGAGTGTGTGTGTGTGAAAGAAAGAGAGGGAAAGAGGGAGAGAAAGAAATAAAGAGGAAAAACCTTTAAGAGAAAAAAACCTCTTCTGTCTGCCAATGTAGAAGT
Organism: Hydrolagus colliei; assembly: GCA_035084275.1. NCBI lineage: Eukaryota > Metazoa > Chordata > Chondrichthyes > Chimaeriformes > Chimaeridae > Hydrolagus > Hydrolagus colliei. The sequence continues at coordinate 6,946,983 of CM068751.1, read as the reverse complement.
TTGCTTTGTGATTGTGTGCTGTGTTTATAGACTGTAATCAATATTTATTGCTATATTGGTAAGTATCCATACACATTCTGTTATTATTTTGTCTATTATTACTACAGTATGTTTCAAAAAAAGTTAGTTTTTTTTATGTTGGGTTTTTGCAAGGTGGCCGCCCGAATATCTGGCAAGCGGTTTAACCGGCATTGGCCAGGTCCCAAGGGTGCCGGATAAACGGGCTTTTACTTTACTTTACTTCATTCATTCATCTGTTAAAAATTCACACCAGGTTAGTAACATTCATTGCATTTGATGCAGCATCTTATCACATCAGTGAGAGTCTCAAGCCGTTTTACGGAATATATTGTAAAGAGACTAACTGTATTTTGTGGGCAAAACAGGGCAGCCAATTGTGCAGAGCAGTCCCAAAACATTCGTGGATTGAGTAACCATTTTTTTTAAAATAGTTATTTACATTGCAACACCGAAGAAACAATTATCAGTTTGCACTAGGGAACGGCGATATGGGAATTTTCCGGATATGGATATATCGGTTGGCTCATATCGAGATATACCGAAATACCGATATTTCCTTTTTTCGTACTGCGCATGCGCGCGCGCATCAGAGTGCGCGCGCATTCCGGGTGCGCGCGCATTCGGGACCTATCTTCTCAGGAGGTAAATATCTTTCTCTCTCTGTCTCTCTCACTCTCTCCATCTCTGTGTTTTTCTGTCTGTGTCTCTCTATGTCTCTCTCCCTCTCTCCTCTCTCACATCCCCCCCCATCCCTATCTATCTGTATATTATCACATCCACCCCGTCTCTCCCCCCCCCCCCACCGTCCCTCTCTCGCACCCCCCACCCCCGTCGTCTCTCTCCCCCACCAACCCCCCAGCCGTCTCTTTCTCCCTCCCCCCCCCCCCCAGCCGTCTCTCTCTCCCTCCCCCCCCAGCCGTCTCTCTCCCCCTCCCCCTCCCCCCAGCCGTCTCTCTCCCGCTCTCCTCCCCCCCCCCCACTGTCTCTCTCTCCCCCCCACCCAGCCGTCTCTCTCCCCCTCTCCCCCCCAGCCATCTCTCTCCCCCTCTCCTCCCCCCCCCCACCCCCCAGCCTTCTCTCTCCCCCTCTCCCCCCCCCAGCCGTCTCTCTCCCCTCTCCCCCCCCAGCCGGCTCTCTCCCCCTCTCCCCCCCCCAGCCATCTCTCTCCCCCTCTCCACCCCCCCCCCCAGCCGTCTCTCTCCCCTCTCCCCCCCCACAGCCGTCTATCTCCCCCTCCCCCCAGCCATCTCTCTCCCCCTCTCCTCCCCCCCCCAGCCGTCTCCCTCCCCCTCTCCCCCCCCCAGCCAGCTGTCTCCCCCTCTCTCCCCCCCCAGCCGTCTATCTCCCCCTCCCCCCAGCCGTCTCTCTCCCCCTCAACCCCCCCCAGCCGTCTCTCTCCCCCTCACCCACCCCCCCAGCAGTCTCTCTCCCCCTCACCCCCCACCCCCAGCAGTCTCTCTTCGCCTCACCCCCCCCACCCACAGCCGTCTCTCTTCCAATAAGAGTTGGAAGGATTCCTCTGGAATAGATTAGTTAACGACCCATTTAAACACTACCAATTTCAGTTCCTTGTCTCAGATACTCATGAACTAATGTGTATTCTTCCCCAGACATGGAAGAAATGGCCATTTGCCCCCAATGACTGGACGAATGCCCTTGGCAGAAATGAAAATCACAACTTTGCAACGTTTAAATCGACTGTGCTTTCACAAACTTGTGGCTCAGAGCTTAGAAAATGCCACCAATAATATGTTCATGCCCAGATCTGTCTAGTAATGCAAGATATTTGGCAAGATTTTTGTAACTAGCAGTCACACATTTGATTCCAGACACTGATGTTTCTTATCATTTTAGATGCAGTCGTTTCCAATTCCTAACCAGTGTAAAAACCAAACTCCAGAATAATCCATTGGATCTCCACTCGTTGTGGAACGTTTCTTAGAAAAACAAAAAACTAAAGATAAAGCAAGAATTTGGATACTCACATAATTGGCCTACTTTGTGCTCTTAGGAATGTCCAAGCTAACTGCTGCTTCTATTTTTATTTATTTTATTCATTTCATTTAAAGACAGAGAACGAGGCTACATAACACTCTAAAACAAGTTATCTTTTCATGACTCCACTGAACAACCACTTTCTCTCGAGGTGAACGCAAGCTGAGCGTTTCAGTCATTGTCATAGCTAACATTCGAAAACAAAACAAATACGAATCTGATGCCAAATCATTTAAATCACCTTTCAATCTCAAGGCTAGGCATGCTATTGGCAAACAAGACTCAATAGCAGGTACTGTCATCTGAATAGGGTTTGTCCTACCTTTGCCAATGAGGACCCCGATTTTCGAGTCCAATAGTCTTTCAGATCTATTGCAGTTCCGAGCTACAAGTTTCAAAACAGGAAGGAAAGGTCTGACATCACAGAGACGGCGCGATTCATCTTCCAGCTCTTCGTGTACTGCTGATTGATTGACACATTGAAACATGTAGGAATCTTTCTCACCCAGGACAGTGTACAGTGGGTAGGTCTGTGCTTGTCTCCATAGGAGCTGCAATACAACAAAACAGATATCAATAACAATCCTTGCATTTTATATAGTGCTTTTCACGTCTTTTTTTTAAGACGTCTCAAAGCACTTCACAGAATATACTGTAAAGTGAATTGACTGTACATTTGTGGGCCAAATGCGGCAGCCAATCAGCAGTGGATTGAAATGACCAATTTATTATAGTTTTTTTGGATGGACTATTATTAAACGTGTGGAGTAAGGAAACTTGCCCAAGGTTTAGCCCTGCCTGGATTCGAACACAGATCTCACACTTGTAAGGCGAGTGCTCTAACCACTGAACTACAGGACTCCACAGATTACCTGGAGGCTTTTGTTTTCACAAAGTTCTCTTAGCAGAAAGTCTGGTTATTTGGTTAAGCAACTTGAGCCGTAACAACTTGTTCTTTCACATATGGAAATAGCCAAACTGTCTGGTGCGACAACATTGGTAATCCTTTCTTCAGATCATTGGCCATCCTTGCACAGGTCCGATCACTGCTGAAAATACCGAAGCTCTCAGAACATTTTCAAAGAAGATTGCAGTTTGTGCGTTATAACAAAAGTTGCAATTTTTATGGTCAGCGATTTGATACACTTTGAACACTGGATTAGAGAGGAGATCCAGCTGAATGAAAATGATAAGCAACAAGTGGAAGGAAAAACTGCTGATGAGGTTTAGTTGAAATGGAGAGCGTCCAATATTTATTTAAATAAAGTGTAATCAAACATGTGCACTGAGTAATGACCAACAAATCCCAGAATAGCCCAAAAAGCTGCTGTGGTAATGTTCCAGATACAATTCCCCCTATCGTAGGAATTTCATATCCTCTGACAAAGCAGGCAAACTGACCTGGAAAGGGCTCCACTTGACAAAGTATTCAGTCTTGTGGCTTTGTTGGGCTAACTTAGCAAAGGCAGCAAGTTCAAAAGGAGAAATGTTTTTCCACTTGCACGAATTACAGTGTAAACTCAATTATCCACCATAATGAAGGTCAGTTCTTATGGATCACCGCAATTGGTGAATAATCGAGGTTCCGCTGCTTCTGCTTCATGACACAGGGAGCGTGCAGTGACAAATGGCTTACATTTTGAGCTTAAAATATCGCAGTGGAAAAAATGCAAGAAACATAATTAGCGCTTTGATACAAATAATGTACCTGTTTAAACTGTGAGACTTTAATGCTAAACTGTATGAAAGGCTCCCTTGATGGTTCAGCAACTGTGAGAAGCTGAGCCAAATAGACTGGGAATGTTTAAGGCTCAACCATCATCTGCATGAATTAGTTGATCTCAGACAGAATGACAGTACAATCACTGCAACTGGCATCAGTGCCAAATTGAGAAAAGGAGAAAATTAGTCAGGGCTCTTGTTTAGTGCTAGAGGGACTGGTGCATAGACCAGAGGCCAAGAAAGAATTGGCTATTAATGTGATGCTTCGCCTGCAGCTGAGTAACTCGCTGATACTGACAACCTAAATATCACACATGAAATTCACTAAACGGCGACCAATCTTACCCGCACAAACAAACAGGCTGTTATATGTTAAACTGACACATTCAAATTAAGTATTCAATCGTAATCATATCAAGGAGTGGGAAAACAGTACACATTTTAACAGCACAATCGAGAGTTCAATGTTCGATGGTAAAAAACTATGCAAAGTTAATTTTAATCTAGATTACAAACGCACTGTTAACATCATAAAGACTGCACTAGTAGAATGAAGCACCAGTTATGGTTAATATGCACAGGGTGGTGGAAGAAATATTCAAACCATTCTCTCCTCCACTGGAAGCAAAAACTTTAAAATGTTGGGCAACATCAACAACTTGCACTTGTATAGCACTCTTTATATAGCTGTGGAGGTGACTGGAAGCATGGACATATAATGATAGCCTCACGTACCATTTTGATCTGATTGATGGTTGCTTCTCGATATACATCTAACTGGATGTAGATCCCTGTGGGCAGTAGGAAGTCTACAGTGATGGAGTTATCTGTTGGGATCTGGGAATCTACTGCCCAGATATCCAAAGGGTCCGTCATAGCAGGAGGCATTGTGCAGTTATTGTTAGGACAACCACATGATACTCTGCAAGAAACAAGACAAAATACATGATCAAACATCCTACACAAAATGCAGCAATAACAGTTACATACAACAGCAATGCTCATCAGCACATCAGAATTTCACAGTGCAGTGGGATCTCACTCGGTTAGAGACTCTCCACATATAACCAACTCTACATTACAGAGACCTAAGCTTACATGATGTGAATTACAGCAAGGTTTGTATGATCACAGGACTTCAAACTCAGTTTAAAAAACACACGTCACATTCAGGCAAAAAATGCCTTGGGCATATCTTTGTAGATGAGAATCAAAACTTTGAAGTGAAAAATGTAATTCTCCATACAAGTTGTGAATCACATGCAATGACGTCAAGAATAAGATGTGAAGTTTGCCAACATGCTAAAAAAAACACGGACAACACTGAGAAATAAAAAATAGAAAACAGTTGTGTTCATGGATTCGTTTGACATCACCATTATGATGTTCCTGGAAGATACAAATCTGATGCCGAGTCTTAATTTCCCTGTACTGATAGACAAAATTAATATCTTTCAACACAGGAACTTCCTGGATACTCAGGGCAAGTCCTGAACCGGATCAGTATTGCACAGTCACGAAGTTGGACCAATTTGAGTTGTCCCCCAAACGGTTGTTTTCAAAACCGTTGACATGCTAAAATTAGTGTGGAAGTTGCCAAGCTAAAATAAGCACCACAAAACGTTTAGAGAATTCAGAGGGGCCAGACTGTAAAATGTTGGGCTTGATAACTGAGCAATTAATTTATCAGTGTGCACCAAGTCAGATGTGTTGTATTCCTAGCAGAGAGGCATTGGGCCCAACTTGTTAAGCCCAGCACCTCAAGGATATTTGCAAAGTGATCAGACTTGTCCATGTTTAAATAAGGTTAACGTCCTACTGGAAGATGTGCATTTGGCTCTTCACCTCATAATGATGATTGAAAGCCTGGAAACTGCTCGAAGCGGAAGGCTTTCAAACACTACCTGAAAATGGGGAGAGGGAGTGGCAAGGAAAAGGAATTGAGGGAAAGAGTTCCACAGCTTTGGGGTGTAGCGGCTGAAAGCACGGCCGCTGATGATGGGGCGGAGGGCCCAGGAAACGAGTGGGAGGCCGGAGCCAGGCAAGCGGAGGCGTTGCATAGTGGTGCAGGGAGAGAGTAGGCTGGAGAGATAAGGGGGTGCCAGGGCGTGATTCATTAGAAGTATGTGCTGACCCATGTTCATGTTACCGGTTTCAAATTACTTGCCTACAGCAAACATTTCAGACTTTGTTTGAAACAGCAGGACGTGTCAACGCCCATTATAAGGTCCAAGGTGAGGAAGGCACGGTGAAAAGGTGTGCGGATTCATGAACCTGACCTTATCAGAGTAACTCCTTGTAGTACACGGGTGAGGTTCTGCGGAATCACTCTAAATTCATCAAAACAAAATGCAGTGAACGGTACGGGTGGAACTCCGAATTAAAATGCACTCCTTATACAGACTTTGAAAGTTGTTCAATTAGCGCACTTGCACATTCACACCCACCTTGACATGGGCAAATGTGTTGTGCAGACTCATTTAACACATGCTACATGATCAGCAAAGATAATGTGCAGCTGTTGATCTTGTCTTGTCCCAAAACTCTGGAGCTTAAAATCCATCATTTTCTTCCACAGGGAAAGATATTATACTTGCTCAGATTATGAAAGCCTGCACCTGACAGAATTACCGAATCTAAGGGACCGGGAGTCAAAATGAAACGCCATACTCCAGAATCCAATCTCCATCTGCTTCACATTATTCATTAAGGTTTTTTGGGAACAAGCCATTTACTTACTGTGGTAACAATTTGCTGGGGTTATAGATAGACCTTAAGGTGGCCTTTGAAGGCAGGAGGAAAGGAGCTCAGTGGAGACATTCCGGGATGGAGTTCCAGAAATCGGGGGGGGGGGGGGGGGCGCTGAATGGCTATAGGCTTACCTACTTATGGTGGGACTGATCGCTCGAGGACGTGAAGCAGGCAAGTGTTTGCCAAACAAGGAGGGTTTTTTTTTCTGTTGTGGCAGAGGCAAGAGGTCGGAGAGTTAGAGAGTTTAAGACTGGCACTGACTGGAGCCCATGGTTATACAACCACAGTCTGCTCCAACCACTACATAAACAGGAAAAGAAAAGCTCAGTCGTGAATATTCAATAGCGTTGAGTGATGGTATCCGACTCATCAGGATGGTGAGTGCCTAATAGCAGCCAACAGACCAGTTAACCCTCTGCAGTCCTTGGAAATGGAAGACACTCCACAAGGAACAGTTGAATGCTGCAGAAGACAAATCGCTGCGGTATCGCTGTTACATATTGTCGCAGGAAGAAGAAAAGGAGTCAAATATCTCCAGGAAAACAGAGGAGAAAATTGGCAAAGAAACAACAAAAACAACGCCCGATTTCTGAATTCCCTTAAGGTGTAGAAAATGGTTGGCGGGGTACTGGCTACTCAATACTTACCCAGGACTCACATTTCACCACTGGAAGCCAAGGCACTTGAAAAGTGAATGATCGAATCAACTTTACAAGCCTTTAAGTTGCAACAGATTTTACTAGCAATGGGTCCATAAACCAATCAGACCCGTGACTATTGTATAGCTTTTGCTAGGATTTATCTAGCTGATCGAGATGCCTTCAAATTCAACGTGTGGGGGGGGGGGGGGGGAAGTGAAGTGAAGTGAAGAGTCCATTTTGAAAAAGATTTTAAATGTTCTTATCCCTTAAGTTAGTTGTTTCATTTACAATTGTATTTTTAAATACAGAAAGTCTGTGTTATACCAACCTCTGTTTTAAGATATTCTTCCAAATGTTTTTCGCACTGGGGACATTGAATGATATGTAAATATGTCCCAAAGTTTATAGATATTATGGTACTTGTTAACCTTCGCTTGATCAACAATTGAGAATGACAACATAGAAAATATTGTATCTAGCACACTTTCTCTCAATTAAACCTCATTTTAATTCTGATATAACTTGCGGTAGTCATTCTGCCCCATGAACCCCCATAAAAGGAGGTTGAGAATAATGATAATTTGAGTGCTTCGATTTTCGAAACTTAAAATGCTGAAGGTACATAGAGTATACAGATGACAAATTTCAGTCACTGCCATTAATGAGATGCTTTATACCAAAGAGCTACGCACCCATCGATTTAAGTTTTTTTTAAATCAGATGATTGGTGGGCACTTCACTAAAGTACGGATTCACACCGTATTTACTACTATTTATTCAGGAACACAAAAGTGTACACAAAGACCCACATGTGGACCCACATTTTCTGTCAGTCACAAGGCAAAATGTCGTAGCCACAAGGCAAAATGTCGCATCCACTAATCTCGGCTTATAAAGAAAGCAATTAACTTCAGCAAAACATCCTGTTACACTCAATATTTGGTCAATGTTGGTCTGCCACTGTAAGGTGTTGTTAGGAGGAAACAAATATAACCATCTAGGGATCCGGTCCCCGCTTCTAAACCCTGGTCATCTATATTTTAAAGTGAGATTTACTTAATGATTTGTACAAGTGTTAATAAGTAGGTGAAGCAGATGGCTGCCATGACCCCAGCAGGCGTGGGAGGCATCCAAGACAGGAACTACATTTGCTAATCTTCCATATTTAGCAACAGATTCCAAAAATGTCTTGGTAAATGCCACTCATTAAGGAAGGTTACAGACAGCATTCTGTAGGTGAATGAAAAGTTACTGTTATAGCCAATTGGATTACATAATGGTCTCGTCAAAATGACACTGGAGTCAGACTAAGGTTACTGGGAGAGAAAAAAGCACTCACTGGTCATAGACATGGGACAGTCGTGAGTCTTACTCACAGAGCAAACTGTGTCAGGGTGCAAGAGTGTGGTTAAGTGACTAATTGTCCTCTCCTTGCTACTCTACAGTATCTAAAAGACAGCCAATGGATCCATCCGGTCATTCAACATTAACATGACAGGAATTTCAACCAGTTTCCAAAAACAGATGCACTACTATTTCAGAGTGATAGAGTCAGGGGTGTTTGTGTAAGCTCTTAGATCTCTCCATTCAAAAACACTGCCTCATCCTAAACACGGTAAAAAAATAGTCTCACATGACTGAGTGTTCATTCTTTGAACAAGAATGCTTTTCCCTGTAAAGCAAGCAACTGTAGTTTCAGATTGCAGTGTTCGCTTTCAGTGTTCAAACCATGTTTTTTTTAAAAAAAGAAATACTGCCAATTTAAGTAAATTTTCTTCCCCATCAAGTTGCCCCCAAATCACATTTTTTGAAGACAAATGTGTTTGCTGTTTTTTGTATTTCCTATTGCAGACTGCTGGTGATTCACATCCCCAAAAACAATGTTAAAAACAGCTGCTCAACTCCAACGTTCAGCTGGATAGTCTGCATAATGCCAAATACGGCAATGCTCACAAACTTCCTGTTATTTTTGAAGCAACCTTTGCCTAATATTTAATCCCCCGCTTCTTTATTTTTGGAATAGGATATGTTTGAAACATAAAGTGGCACTCTATGTGCATCTGAAAGTGACAACGCTGATCAACGCTCCAAATCACATTATTTGTCTATCCACAAAAGACATGGAATCAACAAAATGTGCAATAAAAACGCCTATATCGATCATTTAAATGGATTAAGCCAGTGTTCTGCCATGCTCATGAAAGAAAAGTACAGACAATGTAGTAACATAATTCCTGGGACCAAATTTATTTCAATTGGGGAGGAAAAGTGCGAGTGGGATTGATTTGGATAACTCTTTTCAAAGAGCTGGCACAGATATGATAGGCTGAATTGCATTCTTCTGTGCTGTATAATTCCATGATTTACAAGATTTTTTTTAAAGAAAGCAAACTTTGGTGTTTCTAATTAAATTTTTCTCCCCTAACTTTCTCCCTACTGACGCCTGCATTGATCCGTGCTTGAATCCAAGCAGAGCAAAACCTTCCTTACTCAACACGTCTGATAATAATCCCTCAAAAAAACAATTAAATTGGTCATTTCAATCCACGACTGTCTGTGGGACACTGCTGTGCGAAATTGGCTGCTGCGTTTCATCCACGAGTATACAGTCAATTCACTTTACAGTGTATTCTGTGAAGCGCTTTGAGATGTCTAGAAGGCTTGAAAAGCGCTATATCAAATGCAAGGATTATTATTATTATTTGCCTCTCTGCTCCAGATCTGGCCTCTCTTTTCCAAGAGTGTTGTTCCATAGGTGCTGATTTGCTCTCCTCAACCCTTCCATGTAGCCAGCATTCACTTGTGTGTGGCTGTGAGTTGGCCGGCCACAATGGACACGACAGCAGAGCGCGAGCTCTCATGCCTGACTGCCACACACGCACACAATCAGTAGCGGGTGCTGCAGAGGGACAAGAAGCAGGATCCCTGGCTGATTTTCCACACCCTAACCCTTTGAAAGGGTTGAGGAGACGATATACCCTCCCCATGCAGCTCTGGGGGACACGAGCAAAATGATCAGGGATTAGCATGGTCTAACTCCCGATCTGCAAGCTACATATCTATCCACTGGAATCATGGCAGTCCCATATACTGCCATTTCAAGTATGGTTTACACATGTACGTATGTATTTCTGTACGTCAAATGAGGGCAGGATGGGCTGTAGACCTCGCCTACGGTCAAAGATAAATCATACAAAAGATTAATCACTTGGACAAATTACTTGAAAGATTCTGGTGTCGATGATATCCAGAAGCAACCTCAGAAAAGCAGGGAGAAAGTAGAAGAAAAGCATCTTAAAAGTACATGATCAACCCTATATGTAGTGTGTACACAGCATATACAACAACAACAATTTGCATTAATAAAGCACCCCTCAAGCAGCGTAGCATCCCAGATCACTTTTACAATAAGGAACTGAGTAAAAGATGGCTTACTTATCTCGGAAAACCTCCATAATTCATTAGTAATAAAATGTATAAAGGGCGCAATTCCTCATTGCGTGGAAACCATAGAATTTCAAAAAATGTACTGTAAAAGGATATTTTGCAGAGTGAGGTAAACTGTTTCTCTTTGCCATTACATCCTGCTTCTCACTGAACATGCCATTCTCTTCCACACAGTTTAAAAAAAACAAAGAGGAAACATAAATGCTTCTCAGCTTTCAGGTATTAAATTTAGATGCAGAGAAAACAGCTTGAATAGAGACACATTGTCAAAAGGCCCCCACCTGTGCCTAGTAAAGCACCCGGGCCCCATTAAAACAATAAGAACAAGTTGCAGAGATGAATGAATGCTGCAATCTGGTGTAAGTAGGAAATCCATACTGAGAGACCAAATAAAGATACCTTTCTCCAGGGTGGGAAGGGAAGACAAACGGAGTGGGGGTGGGAGGAATTCAGAAAGTTGAGTTGCTCATGAAAGTATTCAACGCCTCTCAGCAGTCAGCAGTGAGTTATAGTTAGAGGTCTTGGGAGTGGTGTAAAGACAATGGGATAGCTTGGGGGGAGGTGTGGGAGGGCGGTGGGGGGAGAGAGGAAACATTACAGATAAGAGCTTTAAAAGAATAAATCACTGATTTCATATTCCCTCAATTTTACAGTGGAAAAAAGCACCGGTTACAGCAACCAACACCTAAAAACAGACCACGAATGAATCAAGGGAGGGATACATTTTCAATGGAAATTATTCATATCATAGTTAGATTGATTCCCAATGATCTGAAATTATTGTTGGTTCAGATCAACCCTCTGTCCTCCATTCATGGTTCATTGAGGGCTTCCAAACACAGAGGTATGTTGTGCGCAAGTCTTCACAACCGAATAAAATGTGGAAACAAGCACTGAAAGTTATTTTTGATACAAGCTCTGGGCTTCCTTTGGGAGATAGAGATACAAACAAATATTCCAAGTAAATGAATTCACAATGCAACAGCCGGAGAAAGTATAGAGAAATGGTAGATGAAGTTTCAAATTTTACTACTAACCTTTTGAAACTCCTTCTCTCAACTCTCCAACTGGCCCCTTAAAACCCCACTCTTCAATTGTACCAATAGTCACTTCCTTCCCCCTCTCCCCTGTTTGTATCCTACCTGCCATTGTAAAGCAATGAACGTTATTCTACTTGACACACTATATAAATGCAAATTGTTTTCGATGGCCTTCAGATCATGGCTGCTTGTTGCACTTTGCAAGTCAGTCACTCACACACACAACAGTAATAACAGCTTAATCACTGTGAAGGACTTTGTATGGCACCTCAGTATTTCAAAGTGTGGCTCTCCTACTTTACGCACTGGGAGCAGATCAACAAGCAACAGGACACGAAACATAGATCAAGTCAGACAAGCTTTAGAGTTCCACCCAGCATGTTCCAAGAAGTGGCCGATGCATATGGTATAGGAAGGGGAGGGAAGATTTGATGAAAGAGTATTAGCCAGTTTATAGTTCAGAAGGCAATGGTTAATACTGGGACTGAATTGGAACACACATAAACCTGCCAATTTATCACAATAATAATAATCCTTGCATTTGATAAACACTTTTTACAACTAGGCGTCTCAAAGCGCTTCGCAGAATATACTGTGAAGTGAATTGACTGTACATTTGTGGGCAAAATGCAGCAGCCAATTGCACATAACAGTATCCCACAAACAGTCGTGGATTAAGATGACCAATTAAAAAACTTTTTTGAGGGATCATTATCAGGCGTGTAGAGTGAGGCAACTTGCCCAAGGTTTTACCCTGCCGGGAATCGAACCCAGGTCTCTAGCATTTGCAAGGCAAGTGCTCTCACCACTGAGCTACAACAGTGGAAAAACAGAGATTGGGGGATTTCAAAATTTATTTTATTTTGTGTTTCAAACATTGATGGCTGCTGACAGTACAAAGATCTCAAGCAGGGTGATGGATAACACAAGTTAAATCCAGACCTCTTTCGCTAACTCTGATATTTCAACTCTGCGTTGAAATTCAACAGCTGCCAACCACTAGAGAGGTATAGCAGAACCTGCAAGTCAGTTCAACCATCATCATCGGTCACCATGATTTGAACTATTTGTTTTAAGAAAGGGAGGCACACAGTACCCAAAGTGAGAAGTCTCCTGCCTTTACTTTGTTTCATTAACTTTTGTAGGCAGCAGACTTCACCTCTCGTTCTTAGATAAGTTAGATAAGTTAACGTCCATTATACGCCAGGACAAAAAAAACTCTGGGCCATCTTCACGTCAGAAATAATGAATGAGGCTACTTACAAAGATTCAGGAAAAGATAAATACACTTGACCTTAAGCGCACACAAGCCATAATGGATGCATTGCAGATAAAAAACACATGCACGTGGTCTAAAAGAAATGACAAAACAAAACAAATGATCTATTGTAAGACATAGGCGCGTCAGAAACCTAAACTACAGTGGTCTTCTGTCCACCCGTAAAGTAAAACACGTCCCTTTAGCGCAAAGGAAAATCTCATGCCAGAAAGCATAATAATACCCTTGTGTGCACATTCCCAGCAGGGTAAACATACAGCAGAGAGACAGGAAAAACACACAGAGAACGTGGCGATGAGTCAGCTGTGATATTTTTATATTTACAAAGCAATCACGTGCTACACTGTATAAGCTGCTTTATGGTGTACTACACAATCTCATCATGAACAAGTCTTTGTGGTTTATAGTTCTCTTGTTAAGAGAATGTTTTTCAAAAAAATAATTATCATATATAGTCGAGTAGATTGTTTCCAAACATAGCGTAGCACTCCAAAGAACAGAAACCCACACAGTATTTTGCAAACTAAATCAATCAGCACATTACGTTATTGTAATTGAAAAAGAGCTTTATCTTTCTAAAGCTTAATGCAGTTGGGATTCTGCAGTTTCCATACATCCTCGCATGAAACTACATGTAACATATTTGAGCTGGGATATTTCTATCATTTACTGTTCATTCCAAAAATACTGTTGGATACAATTTGTGTGTATCCTGACAGAATTACTCTAGCAATTCAGCTTATATTTGCTCTTTATTTCAAGCCTTGTTGAAAAAAATGTTAGCAACAACAACAAAATTACATTCGTATAATGCCTTTCACGTCCGGAGGCCATACCAAGGTGCTGCCTGATAAGGAGCTATATATACTAGGGAACGGCGATGTATCGGTTTTTCGATTAAACCCGATATGATTTTCAGATCGGTATGCCGATATGGTGATTCTAAAAAAAACGTTATATCGAGAGATTCGATTTAAAAAATATACATAGTTATATTTTTAATATCATTCCTGGCAATATATCAATATTGTTGGTATTATCAGTGTAATGTGATCTTTTCCAGCTAACCTTGTCGCCGGCATTGCAACCTCCTAGATCTAGAGCATGGAATGCGCGTACATTCGGTGCGCGCGCACAATGAACGGGCGCGCACATCCGATGCGCGCGCACACTTTACTGTGTATACTCGACGTGAGTCGTGGCGTCTTAACAAAGTCGCATCGCTGAAAATTGTAGTTTGAAAATTTACCTTTCTCATCATGGGGAAAAGAAGCCCCGTATGGGACTACTTTGAAAACAATGCAGTCAGTAATGGTGTGTATAGATGTACAGTTTGCAAGGTCTTGGTTAAGACATCTGATTCGAGCACGAGCAGCCTGCGACATCACATTAAGCAGCACCACCCCGCCCAGCACGCTGCCCTCAGAGCAAAATCATTGTCGACAACAGCAGGAAGTCGAACCAGCGCTTCGGAGAAAGCGACAGGTAGTGGGGCCAGTGCAGCTCAAACAATCCCTGCTTTATTTAAGAGGAGAGCATTGTACCAGAGAGGGGACAAAAAGTGGCAAAGTATCACGAACGCTGTCACTTTTTGCATAGCAAAGGAGAGCTTGCCAATGGCGAAGGACATTAATTCAGACTTCAGACTACACAAAAATAAGTGGCATTTTGTGGCTGTAAGTGTTATTTTTGTGTGTGAGAGAGTTAGAAGCCAGATTATCACTGCTTCTATGTGTGTGTCTAGTCAGACACACACAGCAGTGATAATCTGGCTTATAACTCTAACAGTCAGACTCTCTTTTCTATTGTAATAGATCTCATTTACACGTGGACATTACATGCTAGTTTCAAGCAAGAAATGGAGGAGAATAAATCTCTAGATTTTGTTTTTGGTGTGTGTGTGTTCTATTTTGTGTTTAGAGATGGAGGGAGAGAAGGAGAGGGGGAAAGTTGGGAGAGAAGGAGAGAGGAAGAGAGGAGAGGGATGGAGAGAATGAGAGGGGGAAAGGAGGGAGAGAAGGAGAGAGGGGAGGAAGGGAGGGAGAGAAGGAGAGGGGGAAAGTTGGGAGAGAAGGAGAGAGGAAGAGAGAAGAGGGAGGGAGGGAGAGAAGGAGAGGAGGGAGAGAAGGAGCGAGGGGAAAGGAGGGAGAGAAGGAGAGAGGGGAGGGAGGGAGAGGGGGAAAGTTGGGAGAGAAGGAGAGAGGAAGAGAGGAGAGGGAGGGAGAGAAGGAGAGGGGGAAAGGAGGGAGAGAAAGAGCGAGGGGAAAGGAGGGAGAGAAGGAGAGAGGGGAGGGAGGGAGGGAGGGAGAGAAGGAGAGAGGGGAGGGAGAGAAGGAGAGAGGGGAGGGAGGGAGGGAGGGAAGGAGAGGGGGAAAGGAGGGAGAGGAGACAGGGAGGAGGGAGAGGAGACAGGGAGGAGGGAGAGGAGAGAGGGAGAGTGGAGGGGGAGGGAGAGAAGGAGAGGGGAAAGGAGGGAGAGAAGGAGAGAGGAGAGGAGGGAGAGAAGGAGAGGGGGAGGTAGAGAGCAAACAACATCGTATAATTCAAGACCTTGACACCAACATTACAAACTTTCTGGACCTAGAGCACGCATTTCGAAATGTGCGTGCACCGCGACTGCGCGCGCATCGTCAGTGCGGACGCACCGTCAATGCGCGCGCACCACGACTGAGCGCACACCATAAATGCACGCGCGCCATCAATGCACGCGCACTTCGAATGCACGCGCATGCGCAGTATAAAAACTCGATAGATCGGTTTAAGCAGGTATGAGCAAACCGATATATCCATATCCGGAAAAATCCCATATCGCCATTCCCTAATATATACCATAAGCAAGGATTAAGGTACTGTATATTATTATAATTATTAATATATTTTAAATGCTTTTGACATCCACTAGTAACCTATGGTTATGGATAGTAACAAATACGTAAAATCTGAGTTCTGTGTATTCACTATTCAGAGCATCTTGCTAGGACCAGGAAGTTTACACATTTTGATCTTGAGCAAGAAGAGAGTTGAACAGGGCTATGACAAATGCTTTCACCCCTCCCCTCCCCCTTCTCCCAGTCAAACAGGCTACTGATACTCATTATCTAATGCTGCACACACACATCTGGGTGAGGCATGAATGATCAAAGGGCTCCTCATTGAAACATGCTCCAGAAATGAAATCAACATCTTCAAGAGAGCGAGAAAAAAGCAGCGAGAGGAAATATAAATGACATACTTTAAATGCAGATGTAACCGAACCAGATTAGGGAGTCAACTATAGCATCCTTTTTCAAGATGAATTACAGATTTTGCTTCAGTGCCAAAGCGGGCAATGCAAAATAAAATCCCGTTATTACCACAGGATAGTGACTCTTCTTAAAATCTGTCTGGGTGTCCGCACCCGTATGGGAATTAACATGGAACTGGCGGTGAATTCAACCTGGAGTTTGGTAGAAATAGGCACGCATTTCAACTCTGGGTAAATATGCAACCCATAATCCCCCGCCCCTCACACACATGGTGCAAATGTGTTTTTAAAACGAACAGTCAAGTTCATGTTACTGTTATACAGATGAGTAGACAAATCATAAATAAGATTGTGTCCCAAGTTTTGCATGGTCTTAACTGTAAAACGTATTGGGAGAAACTTAGCCCCGAACATTTTGTAACCACGGGATAATACTCCATAACACTTTAGATTAAACTTACTGTATTTGGTTACAATTCATCCAGTCTATTGAGCTCAGGTTCTCGTGGATAAGCTTGCCAAGTCATCAAGTAATTCGCTGCTCAGTAAATCATAAAGACAAATAATTATAGTTCCACTGGCCACAGTCTAAATAAAACACAGACTAACACCAACAGACTGATCAATATTAAATACAGTACCAAATATTTCCTGAGGTTTAGTCAGAGGAGATTGCTCTCACAGAGCTAAATTGCAGGCTTCTCTGGTTAGTTTGAATAATAAAGACCTCATACTTGCCTTTGTTTGCTCCAGACACAGGCCGTATTATAAAGGGCTAAAGCAGTTTTAGGCTAAATATATTTTGTTTGTGAGTTCTGCCGGGACCATTTCTCTATCTCTCCAACAGTGTGTTGTTCTATCATTTCTATGGGAGTATAAACTAACTATACTCAGTCGTTAATAATAATAATCCTTGAATTTGTCATAGGACCTTATCATGCCTTCTAGACCTCTCAAAGCGCTTCACAGAATACACTGTCAAATGAATTGACTGTATAGTTTGTGGTCGACACGCGGCAGCCAACTGCGCGCAATGTGCCACAGTCATGGATTAAATTACCAATTTTTTTTTAAATCACCAGAAAAGTGATGTGCCAATCAACTAACAACCAGGTTTCTACTTATTGCCAGTAAGAAAACTTACCAACGTTTCTCCCCGCCTGGGAATCAAACCCAGTTCCTCTCACTTGTGAGGCGAGTGCTTTAACCATTAAACTACAGGACTAATTGCTCAATTTGTTTTAGAATTAGAGCTACCAACTTGAATGCAATCTGCAGATAAAACTTGATTTCAATCTAAGCAATGCTCGTGGAGGCTAATATTAAGCTTGAATACATGGTGTTGTAGTTACATACTGAATAGGATGTCTTTCATGCTGGTCCAGTTAAATCGCAATCCTCCTCGCCCCCATTCCCATGACATTCTTGTAAGTGAACGATTGAAGGGAATTGTAGAATTAACCGTGCCAGGCATTCAGGCAGCTTCCTAAAAATCTAAAATACTTTGACACTCTTTCTTATCTTTTTCAGCTTCTTAATTTTATCAGAAGTATTTCAAAGTTGAAACTTTACTAACCCCTGTTAAATACATTTTGGTCTCCCTTTAAATAGGTTTTTGACAAAATAACTAAACTTTAGGGAAAATCCTTCTCAGCACTTTAAAATTTTGTCTCTACATGAAAGGCGTTGCATCAAATACAAAAATCTATCTAAAACCTTCTGCTTGGTCACATGTGCAAAAAATGTTCTTTTTCAAAATCCTCTGCTGTCGGATTCGAGTGAAGATGAATTGTCAGATTTAAAATCTCTGTTCCAAAACAGCACAAGTATCTATCTATTCACTTCAACCCACAGCTGAATACAGTACTGCATATTCACATCGCAAGTTGTGGTTGTTTTATTGAAAGGACAAGTTACTTGCACTAATGAGCCAAATTGTTAAATATTAAAGATCAAGTGTAAACGGGGGAGGAGGAGGGGGGAGAATGGCACAGTGCCATTCCCCACAAGAAAAAAATTATTAAAACAAATGATCCTTTAATGTCCAGTGGATGATCCCCTTTAAACTCATTGTGCTTTAGATGCACAAGGAAAACACAAGACACAATTTGATGATCGGAAAATGATATCCTGGAATACTTTCAAACAGTACTTCCATAGTAAACTTGTATGAACACAGTGGTTCTGAATCTTACGTAGTTTGCGATCGTTTGATGCAGAAGCAAGACATTTTCGACTACAAGTTTTAACTTGCCTACAAGCAGTAACAAACCAGGAATTTTAAAAGCAAATATTGATTTTAAACAAGGATGCCAACTAGTGATGCGTCTGCGATGTAGTGGGAGACTAAACCAAAAAAAAGGTAACTACTCTATGTAGTTTACTAGTGCAAAGGACTTATGAGCATAAGCTTCAGAACAGCATCCACACCTCATCATTGTCTGGATGCCAGCGAGATTCCACGCATCTCTTTCTCACCCCCTTAACTAACCGAGGTAATAGGATGGT
The DNA here is from genome assembly GCA_035084275.1 of Hydrolagus colliei. Lineage (NCBI taxonomy): Eukaryota > Metazoa > Chordata > Chondrichthyes > Chimaeriformes > Chimaeridae > Hydrolagus > Hydrolagus colliei. The sequence goes on along the minus strand of CM068751.1, from coordinate 6,928,335 downwards.
GATTGGGAAATCAACAGTAAACGGAACTGGATTCAAAAGCGGCCACTCCTTTATTTGGCATTTAATTTGGAACTGAACTTGTTTTTTTCAATAAATCAATCATATGTGAAATGTTATGGCCAGGACATTGAATTCATTAAAGGTCTCTGTAATAATAATCAAGGCAAAGCCACCTGAGGTGAAGGCACCCATACAATAAAGGAGTAAGTGAGGGAAGCAGAGCAGAATAGCAGGAGGTCAGGGAAAGCACAAACCTAAGGGAAAGGGCATGCAGCAGTTAAATGGCCTGTTTAAGAAAGCTGAAGCAGAAAATTTAACATTAATGCCACCATAATAGATTCAGACATTTATTGTATCAGCATTGAAAGTACTATTAAAGGACTTATAAAGTTTGATCACCAATATAACAACAACAAAATTACATTTGTAGAGCGCCTTTCATGTATGGATGACGTCCCAAGGCACTGGGCAGTCAGTGCTTCAGATATGTCACTCAAAGACATAATCACAGATGGCTAGGAGTTCAGAATGTACAAGTTATATCCTAGGGTGTGGTACAAAAACATAGGGCAACACTTGATGGTGTGCGCAATGTATGGTCACATTGACTTCTGCTAATTATCAACCTATCTGAAAACATGAACGAGGAGTTTCAATAGTCTTTCATTCAGGGTATCTTAACTTTACAATACGTCACTTGAAAAGTTACGAGTGAAATGCCAACTTTCTCTTCATCAGAAATTGGAAAACTGATGGAGGGGAAAAACACACACATTCACACACATATTCACTCTTAAGACATTCATAGAGATAGAATAGAAATTTTCAGCATCCAAGGCCATTAGATTAATCATGCCTGCTCCAGCTCTCTGCAATAGCCTTTTGTTCAGTACCCCCAGATCTTATTTTTTAAATAATAAAAAAAACATACATGAAGAGATTTCTAAGGAGTTGTTAAAGTGTTGACATTAACCTTTCCTTTTTGGACCTTCACATTACACTCTGTTTACTGGCTGCCAAGTTCAGGGTCACATAAACTACAGTACATGCACACAATTGTTCATAATTCGCAGGTATTCTGTAGATCTTTCCCTAAAGCTTTGGGTATACAATGTAGTATGATTCATAGCAGGTAAATTAATGATTAAGCCTTCAGCTACAAAAAGCTGAAAGGCAAAGCAAACACTCCCCACAACCATTCTGCTTTTGTGTCAACAATTGAATCATACAAACAAAATCTTTAGACTGTACACCAAACTGCCAGGAGTCATTAAAGGCAAGCCTACATTTCTACAATACCATTTACTACAGATTTGCAAACAGATGTGGAATAGACTTGCATTTTTTTTAAATGATCACCTTATTACTCTACAGTAATAATTGACTTCTGCTCAGAGCATTCAAAATTTGGTAAATTCTTCAATGATGCAAATTTTGGAGCCTGTTTCCAGTAGTTTGTTTTAGAACCATGGAAAACCAGGTCTAAGTCAACCTGAATTCAACAATTTGCCAAATCCTGCAAAAGCAGCGATGTTTGTAAAGAGGAAATTATTCACTCAGAACTAATTTTAATGCATCTCAGAAACACATGTCAAAGGAATTAGCTGCAGTATCTAGACATCTCTGCTCGAAATCACTTAAGTGTGGGCACTGGATGAAGAACAGGTTTGGTTATGATAGCCTCCACAGTCAGAAAACTGGGCAAAGCTTATACGTGAAAGATGGACACGTGGCAGAGTTCCAGAGAGTAGCCAAAGTGTGTGACGCTATCCATCAATTGAAGGAAAAAGGAAGGCTTTATGATGGCGTGCAAAGTTCCATTGACTCTCAACCATACCTCTCCCAAACAGCCAAATGTTGGGAGTCTAACCAGCAAGTATTGAGAGGCCGGATCACAGCATTTGTCACCTTGGTAGCTGGAGTCCTGAGTCACGGGACCAATTGCGCAGACGTACTTTCAAAGCCAGGGTCAAAGGATAGCGGTATGACATAGGGGTCTCAACTCATGGCTATACAAATTTAATTTTGTTGTTGTCTTCCCGTCACTAACCTGTGGAACTGAACTCGTTTGTAACACCTTCATGCTGCTGCTGGCATGGATGAGATAACTCAACAGACCAGGACTAAAATCTTGGATTCTGACCTGTATGGCTTAGAATTGTCACCGTGAAATTGGGCAATTTAAATACTTTCCCTCAGTAGGGCTGTACAACATGGTCCCTCACCACTACAGCAATGTCACATCCAGTATCTAAAAATAAATTGAGGATAAGAGAATGCGTAACCTCCATTTTACCCTCACCCTGCCACACTTTGCTTTCTTATCAATTTTAATTTAATGGGCCATATTAGCTACATTTCTCATCCTCTTACTTTACACATTTTCAAATCTTTCCTGATTAAGACTTTTCACATCCTTGGAGATGAAAGGCATTGAGGGTAGAATTCTGCGATTATAAGAAAAATGATAATAATCCTTGCATTTGATATAGAGCTTTTCACATCTTCTAGACATCTCAAAGTGCGTCACAGAATATACTTTAAAGTGAATTGTCTGTATATTTGTGGGCGAAACACGCAGCCAATGCACACAGCAGTGTCCCACAAACAGTGGTGGATTGAAATGACCAATTTATTATTGTGTGTATTATTTTAAGGATTATTATTAGACTGGTGAAGTAAGGAAATTTGCCCAACATTTCACCCTGCCTGGAATTGAACCCAGGTCTCTCGCTTGTAAGACGAGTGCTCTAACCACTGAGCTACAGGACTCCGCAATACAGTGAAGTACAGTACATGTTGTAATAAATATCACTTTTCACTGGCAATAATTAGCACATAAACTCACTTTCACCTGTAGGTAGCTTAGAGATCAAATTCAGAGATCAATACCGCTATAACTGCATTTATGTCTTGTTTAACATCATTAACAAAGACTTTAATGCTCTGAAATGAGTCTTCATTATTTACACTGTTCTCTGTGCTAAGAAACATCCTTGAAATTTCAAGCAGAACAATTATCCTGCATTACAGCTTGCTTTCTAAATGAAGCCTGTGTGTCTCCTAGATGGCAAATATTGGAATTTAATAAGGATTCGAAACAGAATCCCAATTTGAAATTATATTATTTCCTTGCAGAGAAATGGTATGTTGGAAAGAATTCTCCTTATTGTGCTGCAATCCTATCCCAAATGGTACACTAGCAGGTCAAATGATCAGCAGGTCAAACTCATTTCAGGTGAAAAAAAGAGTTGAAGTCTTGGCCAAATGTTTATTTGTTTTGAAAAATCTAAATTAAGACCAAAGCAAAGTACAGTTCCCTCCTTCCCCCATTATAAAAGCACACAACCATCAATAAACATCACACAAGACAAATTTCAGGTTTTTAAAGGCACACCATCTCCAGATGTCTAGACTTCAATTATTATTTCCTTCCCCAAAACAGTCGTGAAGATTCTCAAGACATGATTCGCCAATTTAAAGAGACAAACAGAACCTACCAGCAACTCTTGCCCAACTTTTGTCTGCCCTTCTAAAACCAAGTCTTGTGGGCAATGAGTAGACTGGCTGTTGTGGAAACGCCCAACAAGAAAACATATAAGGAAGTGGAAAATTTCCTGGAAACTGATGTCATACTCTCTTTCTTATATAAAAGAAACAAAGCTCCAGACAGACATTCAAGACAAAAACAGGTCATAGGAAATGTTCCTTGCAAATTCAGAATATGGAAAGACCGAGATTAGACAGAAGGTCTTGGTAACACTGGCTGATCTGGTAAAAGTAAAAGTGGTCCGGTGAGTGTGCTGGGGGAATTCAGCAATACTCTGTCCTTGAATTTGAACTCACAAACTGTTGGTTTAAATAAAGTCAAACGGCTCAACTACTCTATATACAACTGTGCTTGTTTCAGAACGTTTCATACACCAATCAATGCCTATCGCAATTAACGTAATATGACTCTGCTTGAAGAGCAGTTAAGACAATAAAAATACTTCCAAGCTGACTGCACCACAGATCTGTCATACAAGAGGTTGCAAGGCACTATATCAAATGTTAGAATTATTAATCTTTGCTGAAATTGTACCAGATACAATTAGGACTTCCAGCCCAACACAAAATTCATCAAGAACATCCTCTCTATGGAAAGAAAACAGTGACTTCCACAGCCATGGAAATGTCAGGTCCAGTGAGATTCACAACATTTATTCTATGGTTAAATGAAAAGACAATCAGTCAAACTTAATGTCTACAACTCAGAGGGAAAATCTGATAACATCAGTTGTCCTTTCCCACCAAGATGATCGTCTGACTCATTTAAAGTTGCCTTAACAATCGACTGATCAATCTGGTAGATGTGGTATTAGGAGAGCCTAGAATGTAAGTTTGAACTTAAGTACATTTGTGCAACTTGGAGATGCACTAAAAAATTACAAAACAGAACGTTAGAAAAAAACTCATGCTAAAGTGCTCATTAACTGTCCATTAATAAATAATGGCCAACAAGCTATGACATTAACGAGCCCCCATTACAGCTCCACAGGTCACTATTCAGTTTTGCTTGAAACAAAATCAAGCTGTTCAAGTAGATGGAAGGAAAAATGGTGAGGGGAAAGACAAACAAAAGCGTGATCAAAGAGGAAGGTCTGCAGGTGGATCTTGAACAAGATGGAGAGAGGAATAGGTACATATAGTATATGTTATTTGTGTGTGTGTATAATATATATAAATAATGTTATATAATACACTATATATGAATGACAGATTTCATAACATCAAGCAATATCACAGACTCTTCTTAATATTTATTTTTCAGATTAATTACTGGTTTTAGTTTTGAAACTCTCAAACCATCTCAGAATGCAATGTTCTCCTCTCCCCAACAAGAAACCCAATCTAAGATAACAGATTGTGATTTGCTGTGCATATTACTCCACTTAGATTAGGCAGCTGGTTTGGGTTACATGAGCCTGTAGCTCTCTACAACTGTTTCTACTAAGGCTTCAATTAAATCAAGGTAGAGAAACAAACCATACACTTAATGCCCCTTTCCCAAAACAGAATGTTTCACTCAATGCATTCTGGCTCCCTGATTATTTCAAAATGAGGACAGTTTGTTTGCAGAGATTCTATGTAAATGCCGGTAGACCCCATGATGAGTGATTGGGAATCAAGTAATAAAAATGACTGAATGAGAAAGCTAACAAGACTGTCGTAAACAAATCGTATCGTAAAGTCGTATTGCTGTGAGCAAATATCCAATGGACATTCCCGAATAAGCAGGATTCAGCTAAAACAACATCCTACCACATGGCTGTTATATTCTTATATGAAAAGCAGTGCCCCCATCTATTATTGTTATTTTTTGAGGGATGATAATGCAATGCAAAATTTAGATTCAGATATATGACATGCAAGAAAGAGAGAGTGAAGAAGACAAGCATTGCATGCACATGTTAGCAACAGACACTGGAGGCTTCACGCTGGAAGCAGATACCACATTCTCCCTGGAATCTATGGTATGCAATGCTACCAGTTCCAATGTACTTCAAAGTCAAGGGATTCATAACCAAAGAATGCACCTCTTTCTTTGAAGTCCTTATATTCAATCTGTTCACACGGAGTTCTGATCTCCATGGATGTCAGTAGCTTTTCAAAATGTTAACTGGTGTATGTCCTATTGTGTAACAGAAAAGAGCTGTTCTATATTCATCACTATTGCAGAATATACAACAGTATCAAAATGACTCACAAGACTGTACTTCTTTCAAAACACTCCGCAAATAATTTTTTTTAACAATTTCAAAAACATTAAAATATTTCCACTGTAGCAATTTGGGAATGAAAACTTGCATTTGTTTAATTGGGAGAGAAGTCAATTTTTTTCACAGAGTGCATTTTACAAACAAGCACCACCCCCACACAATAAAAGATTACAGGACCCACCTATATGTCATCAGTACAAGTATAAAATCCTGTCTGGTCAAAATGAGTCAGTTTTAAGTCTCAAACCACAATCAAGTAAAGTGGCTTCAAAGTAAATGTGGTTGCAATGCCATGGCCCAGACCGCAATGGATAGATAAACCATTATAGGTAAACCTTTATTTAGGATGGGGTTGAGTTCCTGAAAAACTGTATCTGGTTCAAAAGTCCTAAATTGAAATGCGATTTCCCATGCGGTCTCATTATATAACCAGAGATGTGTTCTTTTCACAACATTTTTGGACCTTAAACCCACTAAATAACATACAAAACGTCACAACATAACACACAAAACACACAAATTAACACACATAGGCAAGAAGGTACTTGGGGTAACTGTATAGTATTGTAAATTAATACTGGCAAACTTCAATACAATACACTACTGTTAAACTTTAGGTTAATGCTGGCAGTGTGGCAGTGGCACTTGCAGCTTCCCCACTCATCTTGATGTTGTGGAGCCCGTAGCATCTTTTAAACCTTTGAAACCACCCTCTGCTAGCACTGAAAGATGGTGCCTTTGAGCCTTCTCCTTCCTGATCATTTAACTCCCTATACAATGATTTTGCCTTCTCTTGGATAACCAGGGTGTTGAGTGGTATATTACGCTGGTTCTGATCCTCAATCCAGACACTCAGCTTTCTTTCCATGTTTTCCATCACATCTCTCCTATGTTTTGCTAATCTGCTCGCACCTGTAGCTGTAACACACCTTGAACTTTCCAGTATATTGTCCTTATTCTGTTTTATAGTAGCCACCGTTGATCTAGCTAGCCCTAAAGCCCTCCCAACGTCCGTACCTTTTTCATCAGAATCAATGCGCTTTATCACCTCCAATTTGGTATTTAAAGTGTTGACTTTGCAGGGTTTCTGGCCGCTAGCAGTTAGTGTCCGGCGATATATCGGTTATATCAATATAATTTTTCATATCAATATACCGATATCGGATATTTGAATATATCAGTATATCAAAAAATTTGGGATGAAGAAAATATTGGTATATCCACAAAATATCAGTATATCGTCAACAAATGCCACTTTACAGCATACAGAAAATGTACAACAAAAGGTTCAAATGCCCATTACACTCCCTTAAACTAACAAAACATGATAGATAGCATTTAACTGACCTTGTCGCCAGCATTGCAAACCTCCTGGGCGTAGAGCACGCATATCTGAATGCGCGCGCATCCCCCTTCTTCCCTTCCCCCACCACCAAACACAATTAGACATGTGCAGACTGGTCATTCCCCCTCCTCCCACTCCTTCCACTCCTCCCACTAATCACTATTTCCGCGCATGCACACAAGATAAAAACCCAGTGATATCGATATATCGGTATATATCGATATGAGCCCACCGATATATTGATATCGGAAAATTTCCATATAGACGGACCCTTCTAGCGGTATTACCATTATTGCCATTTTACTTACTGCTCTTGATATAAACACGGTAGAGACTGTAAATCACTCGAAGTTGCTCGGGAATGTTCGGAAATTACTGTAAAACTGATGTGGCGTGGTGTCGCTTCAAAATCAGCTGGCTTTTAAACAATGACATAGCGACATGCTATTGGCCAGTTCAAACGCTTGCATATATTATATCGGGTGTATTTACCTGCGAATACACCATGACTGTGTGTATGGACAAGAAGGACGCACAAAATGCGACCGCGATATTCAAAATATGTACTGCGCATCAAAAAATTATGTTCCTTCAATCGAAATGTCTAAATAGAAGCATCCTAAATAGAGGCTTAGCTGTACTATGTTGGTTAATGCACTGTGTGGCAAACCATTGTTTGTAGCACAGTACGATGGATTTTTAATGAGATTGTACTGTATTTGACACAAACTGGAACATGGGAGGAGCGTTGTACAAAAGTGGATATTTGCTTTTAAAGGAGTGGTAAAGCTTGCTTGGTTGCATCAGTGGTTTTATTGGCAGGGCTGCTTGAGGAAAAGAGAAGGTTAAAAGTGTTCTACGGTCAACTTTATTGATGTAAAATACAATGCAGACCATTGTGCAGCTGGTATAACTGGGACACAGGTTGGGATGTACTGAGCTATCCAGCAAAACTTGGAAGGCATAGTTACAGAAGTCAAACAGTCATCGTCATGTTCATAGTATTTTGTTTTGAAAGTAAGCATCACAGAGGCTGCACCCATTGTATTCAGGGGCTTCAGGTCAGTTTGACTGGAGCGCCTGTCCACACTGCCCTTCACAGCAATCTACAGTACATTGTACTGGAAGCTAGATCAATCAGCCCAGCACAGCAAATGTTCAAAAAGGGCATTTTATTACAATGCAGTAAATGTCACCACAGTACAATCAGCCACACAATCACCTTGTATACGTCAAAGGAGCAAAGTACAGTATTTTTTCATCCAAGAAATCATGTCAGCCAAACAAAGACTGTTCATAAATGAACAGTGTTCATTCAGAGTTCCTTAGGTTTAGGACATATGGAGTCCTGCAGCTCAGTGTCTCTCGCTTTGCAAGCGAGTGACCTGGGTTCAATTCCAGGCAGGGTCAAAACATTGGGCAAGTTTCCTTATTTCACACACCTAATAATAATCCCTCAAAGAAAAAAACAATAATGAATTCATAATTTCAATCCACAACTGTTTGTGGGGCACTGCTGTGTGCAATTGGCTGCTGTTATTTCACCCACAAATAATTTTTAGTATTATATGAATAAGCACATAAATTGCCCCAAAATTCTAATTAAACCTAAGAAATCTGGCAACACTAAATGAATATCTAATTTCCTCTTAGTTATACCGTAATTAAAAATTCTCTAACGCACTTCCATTTTTTTTGCAGCTTCTACTTAATGTGGACACCAATACAGTGTCCAGTTTCACACAGCCAGTGCTCATGTTATGGAACTGAAACAGTTCCAGCGCATTCTGTGGTGATAAAAACAATGCACACAATTTTTATTCTAACTACCAGTCTCCTTGAGCAGTCTTTCTGGATATCCCCATCGCCAGAATTTAAGGACACAGCAGAAAGGGTGAAGAATTAAACACAAACTCCACGTTAATTCCAATTCAATATTAAAAGCCAGAGAATATAGCAATGAGAACAATTTATTTAATACCAAAGTATGTTACTTACAGTATACTTGAAAGGTGTTGTTGATGATGGTAAAGGATTTATTACTCAATCTTTCAAGAAGGTTGCATAACATAAGTTGCTTGTCATTGATCAGATAAGAAGAATGGCCACTTGGGTGATTTATTAGAGTGTATTTATTATGTCCACCAAATCATAGCCAAGTACAAGTGATGCTGGGAAACGTGAACCTATTTACCGGTACTTTGTTTGAGAAACAAGGATTCCTCTGCTTGCTCTATTAGGGAAATGAATGTTGCTGCAGTGCAGTCACTGGCTCCTTTTCAACAGTCTGCAAACACTGATTGATTATGCGAAAAGTAACAAGTCTAGCTAGTGCTTACAGTCCCACACAGGCCTTGGTTGAACAGGCACAATTAGGCAATTCAGAGAAAGGCTGGAAAAGGCAGCAATTAAAGCAGGTAATTTGGTTTTGGGATGGATGCAGACTGCTCTGTGCAGTGAGACAGTCTCAGGCCACTTTAGCTTAAACGCTTGGACACTAAGGCAATTGCAACAAACTGGGAGAAGAGGGAGTGTGTGAAGGAGTGGAGATGCAGGGAAAATAGTTGAATCATCCAACAGCTGTAATTTGCAAGAGAGCAAGGAAATAGGAGGAAGGAAGGAAAAGAAATGCTTAAAACTCCATTTTTATGTTGCACAATTTAGACAGCAACACAAAGAACAGGAGGACCAGAATAGTACTGGTTGTTGTGATCCACTTCCTCTTAACCTTGGGTTGTGCGTCTTCAGGAACTCAGCCTGTGTAGCCATAACCATAAAACCCCCAAAATATGTTTCTGGATTTGTTTTTAAAACACAAAATTATGTAAATGGTTGGTAGAATGGCAAAAAAGATCACATGATTCAATTTTCAAAGAAAAGATTCAACAAATGGAATTTACGAATTTATGGAATTACTTGTTTTTATTGTTTCTTGTAAAACTGTGCGTTGTATTATTATTGTAATACTGCAGAGGGCTGGGGTGGTGGGGGAGATAAAGGAGAAAGATATCTTATTCTAAAGTTTCCAGGCAGTAATACAGCATATAAGTCTTTCGAGCTACGCACACACACCCAGTGTATAACTGCCCTAAGTCGCTACAAAGGGACAACTTGCTTTAAAAATGAGTAATATCTGAGCTAATTCACAATCCCCAGAGAATCCAACAATATAGCACAACAGTGCATTGGTTAACTCAATTCTTTAGGTTCCAGTGCAGCACAAGACCATTTGGGACGAAATGGCGAGATAAGAAACTTAAAATAAGCAGCTTCATACATATATATATATTGACACATGGATGGCGATTCCCCAGAACTGTTCCTTCAACATAAAAACTAACCAGGTCGGTATAAAAGGCCAAGGGTTTTTTAATTCCATCAGCAAAACGTTCAGTTCCTCTTCACCTACTCAAATCTCCCAAACAATTGGCTTTATCTGCATCATTATTTTTCCAGGTATACCACCGACCTTTTGAAACCGTTTTTCGCAATACTCACTTTGTTGTAGATAGTACTGTACCATGAATGGCGGAGAGTTTGCAAGATAAAACAAGACTCCAGAGAGTGCTGCAGTTTAATCACTGCAAACAGACTGATATACCACTCAACAAGTGAAAGTAATGAGTGGAATAGTATAATGTAAATGAATTTTGCTACAGGTATCTACATAATTGAAAGCTAGGTTAGTTAACTGGCTTCTGTGTACGAATGGTATGACAGCCATAAAGCAGAAGTGAGGTAATTTAAAAGGTCAACCACAGGCAAAAGTGCATTTAAGGTTTGCTACTAACACAATTTATAATTCCCTCCAAATCCTGCATCATGTGAGATGGTTGCAATCGCTTGAGGTTTTTCCTCTAGTGTATTCAAAACAAAAAAGCTGATAAAATAGCATCAGCTGGATTCTCAGCCTCTTCTTAACAGAAACCTCAGCAAAGCCTTGTGCATGTCAATAAACTGGATTATAATAATAAATTTATAATAATCCCTAAAAAGAAATTTGAATCCACGACTGTTTGTGGGACACTGCTGTGTGCAACTGGCTGCTGCGTTTCGCCCACAAATATACAGTCGATTCACTTTAGTCAATTCATATTCTGTGAAGCTCTTTGAGATGTCTAGAAGACGTGAAAAGCGCTACATCAAATGCAAGGATTATTATTATGTAGAGTTAAAAAGAAAGCAAGGTTATCTACATCTCACTTGTTGAGTGACCAACTGCCCTGAGACCATACAGTTTAAGGACCGGATTGGACTTGCAGCTATGCCTCCAAGGTTGAATAGATTTCCAACACTAATTCCCAAGTGATGCATAAAGAATGACCTCTTAAACTGAGATGCTGAAGGGCAGCCATCTTTACATAGGTTAGGAATCCAATTTAAAAAAATGAATTGAATAATGGTGCAGTGCTACAGTACAGTATTGTTAATTACTTGAGGGATTCTAAGCTGTACAAAATGTCTGTCGTTAGCCTAATTTGTACACAGTTAAAGGACTGGAATTAGCACTTACCCAACAGTGATAATCTTCAAAATCCGCACAAGGTAAGATTAGTTGAATTATTAAAAGGTTTACTTTAACCCTGCTCCCACTACTGCATGTATTGCACAAACTTAAATTTCCCTAGCTATATCGACAATGCCATCATTACTGATTCCACCTGGAACTGAGTGTGTGGTTATACTGTATGTATATAATAAGGTTCCTTGCAGTCGACTGGTCATGTCTTACGAAACACAATTCAAAACAAACTCAGCCCCTCCTAGATATTTCACTCACTTGTTCACTTCCACAGCAATGATTCAATGCTTTGCAATTTCCCCCCCCCCCCACTCCAGCATTCATTCCGATTGCTTCAAATAATCTTTCTGGGACTTAACATGCAACTTACTGAGTTCATATATATCTGTCATGTTTTGTTTTTTGCCATTTGACTGAGACAAATATTACCACCCGTTTGTATGGACCAAAATGAAGCGATTGAAAATGTTGTTGCAGTTAATGGCAATTTATCCTTTTCACTGAAACTACATTTGAATCATTGCCACTTCAGCAAGCAGATTATGATTAAATCAATATGTCTCTTCTCTCCCCCCCGCCCACCTCCCCACTGAGGGACATGGTTTGGACATTATGAGAACAATAGAGTGCTTAAGGAGAGTTGACCTTGGAACCAATTTACTCTCTGAAGAGGAAGTATCGAATAAAACAACATGTAAACAGGCGTGTGGCACTCTTCCTCTGCTGGATGCAATCACATTAATTTAGGTCAAAGACTTCTACTTTGTACGCTGACCCAACAATACATTTCTTGTAATATCCACATCCAATGCAGTGTCCAAATAACAATACATTTAGAAAATCCCAACTATACAAAAGAAATGCAGAACGCCTGCCTTGCTGACCTGACCCAGTGACTGCTGTGCTATCTTTCTGTCTGTTCCACTCTGCTCACTTCATATAAACATCTACAGCGGCACTGATTTTGTGAAGTGTTTTTCTTGTTATAACGTCCGTTTACCTCGCCCATCCTGAAGGCACTTGCTGATTCGAGAGTCCAGTCCCGCAGGCATGAGGCACCTTCCACTAATTGACCAGAGTTTTCACCAAATCGTCATCCACTCCAGACACAAGTCCAGATAGTGAGAGCTGTTAAGTTGCTCACATCTTGAGGTGGGGACAGGGTAAAGATGGGAGAAGATACTGATTTAATTGGTCGCAGTTTCTACTCTCATTTGTTGGCAACATACAACTACATTCCAGGCTGCTCAGAACAACAACAATAAAATTACAGTTGTGCCAGGTGTGTGTCAATATTTCTGGGGGTGGAGGCGAAATAGGTGTATACTTTTGGAGTTGTAAAAGTAAATCACAAGTCATAGGACTTTTTAATTCAGGTGGATGCTACAGATCTGGCTGCGCTCTTCAAAAAAGCAATGTCTCCCAGCAATCCCTCAGTTCAATCAATCATAGTTGTTTGTGAATGTTGCTGCACACAAATTAGCCACGGTGTTTGGTTATAAGTACACTGTCACTACACTTAACATCAATTACCTGTAAAGCACTTTGAGACAACATCAAAGAAAGGATCATAATAATCCTTGCATTTGATATAGCGCTTTTCACATCCTCTAGACGTTTCAAAGTGCTTCACAGAGCACACTGTAAAATGAATTGACTGTATATACTTGTGGGCGAATTGACTTACTGTTTCATGTCAACAGCGAAGCCTATGAAGGAGAGCATCAAACCACATGGTTCTGTGGCAGCTCAAGGCGAACAAGGCCACAATAGCAACCAGTTCTGTTGCAGCATTTTTTTAAAAAAGGAGTTCAGTCATGGTTTTGTCATGTGACATATAAAAACATGTCATGTTGTATTACAGCTGTTGGTATTTGAAGCTATTTGTGTCTTTCCACACCCCAGCTGGCAAGACTGTTCCCAGGACTCCACCAAATCTGCCCCACATTGGCCAACATAGAGACCCAAGAGATTCAGGATTGGCTTCAGGGAAGGGGAATGGAAGATGGGGGTTAGGGAGCAGAGAAGTTTTTTTTAATTCACCTTTTCGTCAGGAAGAAGGAGCGACAGAGTAAATGTGCGTAAACGAATAATTCAGCCTCAAGGAGATGTAAGACAATTGAAATAAAAACTTCCAACGATCAGATCAAGAGAGTTAGGGAGGGAACAAAATCAATGTGTTAGGAAATACAGCACACCCCAAAATAAAGATTCAAATCCTCAAACATCTATTCCGGCTCCCACGGTTGGTTCAGCAAGTCTTTTAACAGATTTTCACGACGTTTTCAATCATTCTGTTCTATTTCATGAGAGGGTTTTAAACTTGTGAGAGATTGAGCTTCAATTAATTGAACCTTCTTTGCTCACACAAAGTGACAGATAGATGTCGACAGAAGATATTTACCAGCACAGCTAAGGATGGTCTGTGTCATTGTCTGTGCAATTTCCATTTTGACAGGAAGTGGTTTAATATCAATCTCCTCCCACATGGAATGTGTTTGAGTTGTTCTCTGCCTGCCTATCCAACCTACATGTGATTTGCCAGTACGTACATAATTTGTCTTTTAAACTGTCATCCACAGAGTGGCAATAAAAATTATCCTTGCATTTGTTATATCACCTAATCGCATCTTCCAGACATTCTTAATGAGCTTCACCGAATATACTGTAGAGTGAATTGACTGTATATTTTGCGGGCGAAACGTGGCAGCCAATTGGGCATAACAGTGTCCAACAAACAGTCGTGGATTGAGTGACCAATTGACTTATTTTGGAAGCAAGCATTACCTCTGGAAAAGCAATCTGCCAATTGACTAACAAAATATTCTAAAACTCGTGGCAAAAATTGTTATAAACCAGATTTTCTGACTGACTTCTCTTTGTTCAGGAGACATCTGGCACCGTACCTGTCCCGATCGCTGCAAGTTAACATCTGCTGCTCACATTTTCTGCCTTCCTCCCTTCATTGATGTACGAGGCAGTCTCAACCACTTCCCAGACCCTTCCCCAGCCAGGATGGTGCAACAACACACGCCGCTGCTTTGCCAGCTAACAGAAAGCTTTAGTCAGGGGTTTCCTCCCACTGCTTCAAATACCGTTGACAAAATACAACACAGTGAAAGAGGAAAGAAAAAATAATAATCCTTGCATTTGATATAGCGCTTTTCACGTCTTCTAGACGTCTCAAAGCGGTTCACAGAATACACTGTAAAGTTAATTGACTGTATCTTTGTGGGCGAAACGTGGCAGCCAATTGCGCACAAACAGTTGTGGATTGAAATGATCAATTTTATTATCGTTTTTTTCGGACGGATTATTATTAGGCGTGTGGAGTAAGGAAACTTGAGCAAGGTTTCGCCCTAACCTGGCTGGATTCGAACACAGGTCTCACGCTTGTGAGCCAAGTGCTCTAACCATTGAGCTACAGGACTCCAAAATTGGCGATGCGGGCATTCACACACATCAGTCGGCAGGGCCTCTCGCTCAAGAATCAAGCACTCAGCATTTGAGATACCTCACTTACCTTCTAGAAACATTGCAATCATTAACTGTACATTATCAAATGATGTGTGCATGAGTTATTTCATCAACACTTTATTTTTTTTAA
Organism: Hydrolagus colliei; assembly: GCA_035084275.1. Taxonomy (NCBI): domain Eukaryota; kingdom Metazoa; phylum Chordata; class Chondrichthyes; order Chimaeriformes; family Chimaeridae; genus Hydrolagus; species Hydrolagus colliei. The sequence continues at coordinate 6,913,099 of CM068751.1, read as the reverse complement.
AAATCTATCACAAGCCATTTTCTCCCATTATAAGCTCACATCGATTGGCACAGCCAGTAAAATGCCTAAACAGTGAAACGCAACCTACAAAATTGAATTTTAAATAGGGCTACAGAATAAAAATGTACACGGTTGGTAAATACACACTTTTTGGGGTCATTGTGAGCATTTCGCAGAACATTCAGAATCTGTGCCTACCTTCTAGGGCAAAACCATCACCTTATCACTCGGCATAGCTCTCTGGATGTCACACAATCCATCGCTCTCATCTCACAATATTGCACGTGGGCCATCATCAAATACTACAACTTGTAATTACATAGCTCTCTTCAGATATAGGACAGCATCTTGGAGTGCTTAATATCACCACATAATGTATCTGTTGTTGGTACATTCCTAGAATAAAGTCTAATTAGAGCACATCAACTGAGAATGAACCAAATCCAGGGTGCAATTCAAAAGCAGACACAAAGTGACCACACAGTAAATATTTTCAATGCCACTTTCCAACAGTTTTTGATGATAGATTTTTTTTAAAAAAGGATTGATTTGAAGCAGTTTAACGATTGAAGGAATTCTTTAAAAGAACTTGAAGCAATTAAATGTCCAATGGACTATTTACATCACTGTAGTTCTGATGAAGAGCCACATCTGTAAGCGTACCCTTACAAGAAAGCATCTGGACTGGTGCATGGCTAAATAAATCATCTACACCACAGACAGAACCGTGCAAAGCAATTTGCACAATCTTAATGGCACTGCAGTCAAACAAACGGCCAAATGATAAATATGTTGGTAAAGTTAAGAACAACTAAACACTAACTGCAGGCTCCTCAGTCGATTGCAAACTTCATCATTCTGAGTCATATTCAATTATGACAAAACATTTCACTTTTGTTGACAAAATAAAACCCTCCACTTATTTGAGTCTTTCCTATAATAGGTTATCCAGTGAAGCAGTCAAGCCACAATAATAATAATCCTTGCATTTGATATAGCGCTTTTCACGTCTTCTAGACGTCTCAAAGTTCTTCACAGAATATACTATAAAGTGAATTGACTGTATATATGTGTGGGCGAAACGCAGCAGCCAATTGCGCACAGCAGTGTCCCATCAACAGTCGTGGATTGAAATGACCAATTTATGATTTTTTTTTAGGGATTATTATTAGGCCTGTGGAGTAAGGAATTTACCGAAGGCTTTGCCCCGCATTGAATTGAACGAAGGTCTCTCGCTTGTTAGGCGAGTGCTCTAACCATAAAGGCCATGTTAATGCATCGGTCTGTGAGCAGCGAGATAGTTGCTTTCAGCCCGAGCTATAGTTTAGGCATCACATTCGGGAGATGGGAGGAGGGAAGGGTTGTGGAAAGAAACACCGACAGGGATTCCAACTCCTCATTCCTTGCCAACAATTCATCCCAGAGGTGCTGGTGGCAAGAGGGGCTGGGGGCAGGAACAGACTTGGCTGCGAAGCTCTGAATAATTTACTTATTCTCACTCTCAAGTCTCACACCTGAATCATGGCCAATTATAGTGAGGTACCATATGGTGCCTGTAAAATCAAATCCTAATGGAGGGGAAGAAGAAATCAAAACACTTTTAGATGAAACGGGAGCAAACGGGGACGGGTGGAACCTAGAAACCGTGAGACTGCATCTAATGAAAATGTGTTTAGGGTGAGGTAGAATGGTAACAGTCTCGGTTCTCTTATCAACAAACAAAGTTTGTGTCAGGCTTTCAGCAAAGCTCCTCTGTTGCAACTCAGTATTGAAACACCTTCAATATTGTCACCCAACACAAAAGGATTAAAAAATGCTCCTCTTCCAGCAATGAGATTGGAACTATATCACAGGCTGTATAAACGAACGACCACCACCCATTTAATTCATGTGCTCACATAAAATAGTAAGTAATCCAGACACTACTTCAACGCATTGTTTCCACGTATAAGCATGGTAGTGTTAATGGCACTATCTGCATCCCTATTTTGATTCACAATTATTCAGGGCAAGGCATTAAAATAGTGATTTTGTTATATAGAGTCCTGTAGCTCAGTGGTTAGAACAATCGCCTTGTGAGTGAGAGACGTGGGTTCGATTCCAGGTGGGCCGAAACCTTGGGCAAGTTTCCATACTCCACACTCCTGATCTAAAAAAAAGGTCATTTTCAATCCACGACTGTTTGTGGGATTGAATATGACCAATTTGTGCTGTGCATGATTGGCTGCCGCATTTCCCCCACAAAAACACAGTCAATTCACTTTACAGTATTATGTAAAACACTTCAAGACGTCTTTTAGACCAGCACCAAACTTCGCTCCCCCATTACTGTAGTCCTTGCCAGACTTCACTGGCTCCCTATCCCAGAGAGGATCGACTTCAAGATCCTCACCCTTGTCTTCAAATACCCTCCACTCCTCTGCACCCCCCCCTATCTCTCTGATCTCCTCTCTCCTCAAACCAGCTCCCGTTGCCTTCGCTCCATTGGGGTCTGGCCTCCTCCATGTCCCCGAATCCTCCACTCTACCCTCGGCGGCCGTGCCTTCAGCCAGTATGTCCCGAGGCTCTGGAACTCCCTTCCTCACTCCCTTCACCTCACCCCCCTCTTTTCTCAGTTGAAGACCTTTCTCTTCGACCGCGCCTTTGGTCACCTTCCTCCCCCTGCCCCTGGCTGGGTCCCGGGATCCGCTAGCGTGAAGCGCTCTGAGACGCCGTCCGGATTGGAGGGCGCTGTATAAATCAAAGTTGTTGTGGTGGTTGTTGTCCAGAAGACGTGAAAAGCGCTAAATTAAACGCAGGGATTTTTTTTTTAAACGGAAATTTTTTTTTATCTCTAAAGAAACCAAACTGATAAGGAAATGGAAAAAACAGAGAGGGACAAGACCAGCCCTGCAGGTTTAATGGGATTGTGTGTTAAACACACCCAACCGTGCAGCCAATTAAACAAACAACTAGTCAAGAGCAGAGAGAGTTCACTCTGTCGCTTTAACGCTGGAGCCAGACGCGTTGTGTTGGCGCTGGTTGGATTGAGCTGCCAGACAAGGCAGTGAATAGCTCACAGAGCATTTGCTTTCATTAAGATGGCTACAAGACAAGTACTGTAATGCCATAGGCATCTATCTGGGTGGGTGCCTTTCATACACAAGGGACATCTAAACAACTGGTCTGTTCCCTCCCTCCCCCCACCCACCCAGGCAGCCCAGTTGATGGTGTATGTGGTGGGTGGGTGTGTATATGTGTGTGTTTGTGTGTGTAAAAATAAATACAGGCAAAGGTTTTCAGTCAACAGTCGGTGCATCGAACAGTTTCAATGACTTGCATGTAAAAGTCAACCAGTCACACACACACACACACACTCTCTGGTCAGTTTCAACTTTGAATAACAACAACAACAACAACGATGATGATGATGATGATGATAACAGCAACAGCATCGGATTCCTGCCAGTCCTCACCCATCCGACCCAAACAATCTGAGGAATGTCAACTTGTCGGGAAATCAAACTGCCTCCTCCAAGTGACATTCTTTCTGTAACTCATTTATTTCACACGCACAGCACACACACACACACATACACACGAGAGAGAGAGAGAGAGAGAGAGTCTCTCCTCTCACACAACGCATCTCAAAGTGAAGGGTACAATACCTTTATATATATAGATATATATCAATGCTGCCGTAACGATCCGAGATGAAACAGCAGCCGCCGGCTGTCCAAACACCAAACCTTCAGTAAGACTTGTCCTTTGAGCAGCGAAACTAACCAACAGAAACAGGGGCTGGTGGAGAGAGAAAAAACACAGCTCCTTTTTTTGTTCAGGTTTGTGACTCTTTTGAAGCTTGTGATCTTCCTTTCTCTCCTCCTCCCCTCCCCTCCCCTCCCCAAGGCTTAGTCCCCACCACCTCTTTTTCACAGAGATATCTCTGATGGAGCTATTTCTGTTCAGGTCAGTTTCTGTGGAGCTCTGTAATAAAATGAGTGGAGGTAAAGGAGCCGGCAAATCCCACACTGAACACACACACACACACACACACTGCAGCTTGTGGGGCTTTTTTTTACTGTGAGAGATTCCAACCCAGGAAAATCAGCATTGCTGTCACCCGGAAACACATACACACACACACACTGAGTCCTCCTCCGACTGAACAAGTCGCTTTGCCTTCCGACCAGTTAGTTGAATAATTAATGACGCCCGAAACTGTGTCCAAATGGCCCGGGTTTGGCTCCATAATAAATCATCTGTTCATGTCAAATGCGGGTTATTTATTAAGCACTGTACTGGCTTTCTCTTTTAACAAATATATACTATATATATATATATATATATATATACAGTACAGTATAACCAGACTCAAACCCTTTCGACCGTTTTAACTGCCTGCGGTATTGTATAGGCCATTGAAACAGGGAGATACGCTGAATATACTGAGAACGCGGCAGCCGATTGCGCACAGCGGTGTCCCACGAACTGTCGCGGAATGAAAATGACCCATTTCATTATTGTGTGTCTCGAGTTTTCCTTATCGTTCGACGCGTCGATTGAGAAAATTGACCGAGGTTTCACCCTGACCTGCCGGGAATCAAACCCGGGTCTCTCGCTCGCGGGGCCAGCGCTCTAACCATCGAGCCACAGGTCCACACTGGCTGGGGTGGAAGCAGCACACACATTAATAGCAGTCTTTGCATTTGATATAGCACGTTTCATGTCTTCTAGATCCAGACGCCTCAAAGCCCTTCACAGAAGATACCGTGAACTGAATTGACTGTACATTTGTGGGCAAAACGCAGCAGACAGTTGTACACAGCAGTGTCCCACAAACAGCGGTGGATTGATTGACCCAATTATTATTTCACATTTATTTACTCTTGAGAGATTATTATCAGGCATGTGGAGTAAGGAAATTCGCGCAAGGTTTCACCCTGGCCAGAAATGAACCCAGGTCTCTCACTTGTGAGGCAAGGTGCTCACAGGACACTGGGAGAAACTGCCTTCACTGTCCCAATAGGATCTTTAATGTCCACATGGGCAGGCAGATGAGACCTCATCTTAACATCTTGTTACATCTCATTTTATCAGGGTTAGCAATTTAGAATTGCATGTTTACGTTTGTTCCATCATATTATTGCATCGTCCGTGAACTACAATAAATTATTTAGGAGAGGCTTTGTTTTTGCTGAATTGGATATACGGATACATTGAAAAGCCTAGAATACGTGAAAAGTGATACATCAAATGCAAAGGATTATTCTTTACTAATATCGATCACAATATAAAAAATAAGTTTTACAATTAATTTATAATTGAAGCTATTGGAAATGCAGCCGCATATGAAGGATGCTACATAAATGCAAGTTGTCGTTGCATTTGCATATTGGAAAGTCCAATGACGGCTCTTTGCCAGACATGTATCACAAAAACAACCTTTGTTGCTTTATCTTTAGGATTCATTTTAAAACTCAGTAATCAAGTCCCGCATAGGGTACAATGGATAAATAGAAGCTAACTGGGCCATTGCATGACTAATGGATATTGTGACAAGCAAGTCACGATGTGGTATATCAAATGCTAGAATTATTCTTATGTTACATACTGAAAAAAACAAGCTGGTGAAGCAGTTAATTGCACACTGTAAATCGCTGATGTAGCTCAGTGTGCATCATTAAAAGTATTGTCTAAAGCAGTTATACTGTGGTTAGCTGATGGCCCCTATAGTGTTTGGCATGACCAAAGAACCAACTGTACGATACGCCAGTAGCAACGCTGTTTGTGTGTTACCTACAGTTGATGGTTAGCTATCAATGATTAGTTTTCCACGGTCGCCTTTCTCTTTTCTTTCCACAACCGGTGATAAGTGATGTAAGTGAGAACATTTATTTCAATCTAATAATACATTTTCCATCCGTCCTTCAGTTTGATTGAATCCAAGGTCCCATCTGCCTGTTCAGGTGGATGTTAAAGATCCCATGGCGCTATTTGAAAGGAAAAGGAAGTTTGTTTTTGTATCGTGGCCAACAAATTCCACCTCCCCCACCCTCAACCCCCCCCCCAAAAAAAATGGTCACTCACTCCATGGTTGTTTGTGGGGCACTGCTGTTCACAAAATTGGCTACTTTGTTTGCCAACTAAATACAGTCAATCCACTTTACGGTACTTGGGACGTCCTCCCGACGTGAAAGGCGCTATATAAATGTAAATTGTTGTTGTTGTATACAGTATTGTGTAATGTGCCTTGAGGCATCCCGATGACCTGTTAAGGTGCTACATAATATGCAACAACAAGAACAACCAAATGACGTTTATAGAGTGCCTTTCGCGCTGGGAGGATTATTATTGCAAGGATTATTATTATTATTATTATTATTATTTGATTCCTATCACATTGGGAGGACATTTCAAAGCAACTCACAGGATTTCCTGTAAAGGATATTGACTGTGTTTTGCAGGCGACTGTGGAAGCTAATTTGCCCACAACAATGCTTCCCCCCCCTCCCACCCCAAAAAAAACCATAAAGCTTGAATTGCAAGAAAAGACCATCCAGCCTCTGGCACCTGCCCTTTTCAGATTCAATATTATTATCGAATGTGGACTTCAATCTACTTACTCCAAATCCTGGCAGAAATATTCTATAGACAGTCCATGAATCCAGAGTGCTGCTCTGAGTGAAGGCTGCTGTATAAATGCAAGTTGTTGTTGTTTTTGTCGCCTTTTCATAGACATTCGGTAACCCCAAGGTCTTGCAGCACAAAACTCATGGTGGCGGGAATCTTTTCATGATGAGGAATTACTTCTGTCACCTCCTCCCACAAGTAGACACTATAATCTTTGTATATAGTCTGCAGATGCTGTGAAAGATATCAAAGTCTCTAACTGTTCAAAGTTTAATCTTTCACCTCACTGTTTGTAATGGTAATCCACAATTTGTTTTAATATCTTAGTCGCATTATGTTTGGATTAGTGACTCATAAGCACTAAATAGTTTCTTTCAACAAGGTTACAAAGGCTCTGAAAAAACGAAGCCATTCATCAGTACAAGCTACTCTAACGTTTGATACTGATTTTCTTTTAACAATAATTTCTGATTATTTATAAACTTTGGACATGTAATGTCTTGTAGCTTGTTTTCAGGATTACTGGTAATCGATAGGTATTTCATGTACTGAGCAAAACCAAAACAACTTCACTGAGAAACACAGAGAAATATACAGTCAAGTCACTTTATGATACTGTATATTCTGTGAAGTGTTTTGAGACTTCTCGAAGACTTGATAAGGCGCCAGATTAAATGCAAGGATTATTATTATTACTAAGAGTGTTTGAAATTGAAAATACATAAATGCAATGTTACAGCATTACTGCCCAAGGGCAAAGGTGTGTGTTCATCTGAAGTGCTCTGAGACGCCGCCCAGCGTGGATGGAGCTATATAAATCAAAGTTGTTGTTGTTGTTGTTATCTGACGCAGCAAAAATAACTAGTTAGCTATCAATTTACTTTGCAACTGAGCAAACAGTGTCATAAATACAGTAAAAAGCCTGTTTATCTGGCACCTGATCAACTGTAACTTCTGTATAACCAGCATTGCAAAAAAAAATCCGCATTCGATTAACCGGAATTTATCTGGAAAAATGCATTAAAATTTTTTTTGTTTGTTTTCGGCCGAATATGTGGCAGGCGCTTTAACTGGCATTGGCCAGGTCCCAAGGGTGCCGAATAAATGGACTTTTACTGTACAATCTTTCTAATAGTTTCAAACTTTTAAAGTAAATAATAATAATCCTTGCATTTGATATAGCACTTTTCATGTTTTCTAAATGGCTCAGTGTTTCACAGAATAGTGTATACAGTACTATAAAGTGAATTGACTGTATATTTCTGGGCAAAATGTGGCAGCCAATTGCGGACGGCAGTGTCCCACAAACAATTGTTGATTGAGTGATTACATTTTTTTTCTTGAGACATTATTATCAGGCACGTGGAGCAGGGAAACTTGACGCAGATTTCGCTCTGCTAGGAATCGAACCCAAGTCTTTTGCTTGCAAAGCGAGTGCTCTAATTGGTGAGCTACAGGAAAAGTACTCTCTTGTTTTCTGCTAAATGTTTTAGTCTAACTAATATCAGTTCACATTTACCATTCAGGTCCTTGCTACTTGGTCCTTCTACATTCTACAATCATCACTCCAGATAACAAGGGAACCACAATCTACAACATTCTGGCAAACTGGAAGGATATTCAGGTGAACTTGATCAAAAGGGAATTGTTTCCTCGCAAGAAAACTGTTTGTTAAACATCTCAACACCAAACCTGTTACTGTGAAAAATATTATTGTGCAATCTGTGTGGAACAATGAAAGTGACACATCCTCCAAAAGTTTGAAATTGCTTTTATTTTATTACTCAAAAATCTTTAAGCAAAGTTCCAAAAAATGTAACTCCAGTTTGATCATTTAAGTGGAGAAAATTCAGTATTCAATGTACCCCAAAATTTTCTTCCTGATTCCCTTAAGCATGTATATTATAATTATTATTTTGTAAAATACACATGTAGTTCGTTTTCTATGCCTTCCTATTTTTGGGGTGCTGTTTCCCATGAAAACATTGACAATTCAATGAATCATTGACTCTATAATTCTTATGAGGATCAAAACAATAACAGGAGCATTAGATTCTTGGGACAAAGAAAATTTTGTGGAGTTCTGTAGCTCAGTGTTATAAAACTCACTTTACAAACATGAGTCCAGTGTTTCAAATCCAGGCAGGTCAGGGCGAAACCTTGGGCAAGTTTCCTTATTCCACACGCCTAATAATAATCCATCCAAAAAAAACAATAAGAAATTGGTCATTTCAATCCACGACTGTTTGTGGGACACTGCTTTGCACAATTGGCTGCTGTGTTTCTCTCCCAAATATGCAGTCAATTCACTTCACAGTATATTCTATGAAGTGCATTGAGGCATCTAGAAGATGTGAAAAGTACTATATTAAATGCAAGGATTATTATTATAAAATGATAATTATTCCTGTAGATCACCTGACAGTTGTAAAAAGAAACCCGGTTCTGATGTCGATTTGACGATGATCAGACTTCAACTCTCAACCCCCACCCCGCTCCCCCCACCCTCAACTAATACAGAAATGTTGAAGTTTATTGTAGAGCCCTTACCACTACCACAGCTAACTCTGTACTGATGTGCAATGAACCTTGGACTATAGAGATTTCCATTGCTCAACATCACACTGATGTTTCTAAACTTTGTTACCAGATCCTGTTGATCACACAGTACAGTACTGTACAACAACCTAGACTAAAGAGAAATGATCAATAGTATCAATAGTAACGTATATCCCACTAATTTAAATTCTGGTAACACGAACAGAGTTAAAATGATTACGTTTGAAATATATTTGCTACCTTTACTTTCATTGCTTCAAATATCAGGTATTTCAGATAATTTAGATATTTTGTGGTGTGTGGCTCAGTGGTTAGAGCACTCACCTTATAAATGTGAGACCTGTGTTTCGAATCCAGACCGGGCGAAACCATGGGCAAGTTTCCTTACTCCCCATGCCTAATAATAATCCATCCAAAAAACAACAATAATAAATTGGACATTACAATCCACGTCTATTTGTGGGACACTGATGTGGGCAATTGGCTGCCTCGTTCCGCCGACACATATACAGTTTACAGTATATTCTGTGAAGCGCTTTGAGATGTCTAGAAGACGTGATAAGGAGCTATATCAGATGGAAGGATTATTATTATTATTTATATTATTTCGATACTTAGACATTTCAGGTATTTTAGAACACAAACTGAGGGAATAAGGTGACCGTACAATAATATCAAGTCCTTTTGTGGAATCCACACACATGTGGAACTCTCTTTACTCTCGCTCCCACAAATATACAGTCGATTTATTGTACAGTGTATTCTGTGAAGCGTTTTGAGACATCTTGAAGATGTGATAAGCCACTGTTTCAAATGCAAGCATTATTATGTTTAGGAAACTTGTAAGCATGGTGATAGGTGTCTGTATTTCAGCTGACCAAAGAACCACAAGACCTTTGCAGACCACTTAATGCAACCTAATGCAAATTCAATCAAACTGTGAGTCATTTGACCTGAACCATTAAACATGGCTTGTGATATGATTGTACTCTTAATGTTTTTCAGGAGCATACAAGATAATGAACGGTGGCTCCTGTATTGATTGAATAACAAAGCCTCATCCCTAAAGCATGTCATCAGAAGAACAAGATAGTCTGTGTTATAGCAACACGCCTGATATGTGGAGTTTAAGATCATTTTACTTTAGTTGAGCAATTTGTAGTATTGAATTCCCAAACAGTGTAAATTTCAGGCACCTGATTTGCTCAGTTCGAGTCAACATTTTTTGTGTTGATGAATTGATTCCCTGACACAAGGGTTTCACCTCTCTTGGCGCTGCATGGGCTGGAGTTATGTGCACAGTGGTGAGCCTGCTCCATGTCCCAATGTACCACATCCTGCCAGTGACATGGTGTCTGCAGGTGAGGAGAAGGAATACAACAGTGCTGTCTGCTCAGTCCACTGTTTTAATTGGTTTCAAACACAGCTGTGTCCCTTCCATCTCCAATTATCTGTCTCTGTTGGATGCAAAAGGAACATGGCTCTGCATGAAACTTAATGAAAACATCTTATCTTAGAAATAAGAGTCTAGATTGTATATGCAGACTTACAATTTTTTTTAAATGGACAAATTGCATCGATAATCCAGCAAAGTTTACATAAATAAATGCTTCTTCAGTGTCAGAAATGCTGATCAAATGTTAAACCATGGACTATACTGACCACGAAGTTATGAAAGCAACAAATACAATTAAAATCTTGCAATATAATAATAATTCTTGCATTTGATATAGCACCTTAAGTTTGACATTTTTGAGATGTCAGAAAGCAATTCACAGAATATGTGAATATTAAGTGTATTGACTGTATATTCTGTGGGCATAAACGCACCAGCCAATTGCGCACAGAAGTGTCTTTCAACCAATTTTTTTTATTGTAGCAATACCTCTGAGTCAGAAAGTCTGTTCACGAGTGGACACAGAGTACTGACTGAAACGGTGCAAAGTAACTTAAAAGACATTTCCTTGTGGTGAATTGTTATCAGTGTTGCATTAAAGGTGTGAAACATGCAGTGTGAAACAACATCAGTATGTTATGTGCAATATGTGTATGCAATATCCTATATGGACGATGTTTATGTTACAATGATAAAAATGGCAATGCACTCTGCATAATCAGATTGTAATTATAACAGCTGTTGACTAGGCCTGAGGGGTGTGCAATTTTGCTTCTCGAATAAAAACATGAAGGTAGTTTTTATATTCATCCTAATAATTTATTGTTCTGTAGAAGCTGTATGAGTGGTTTTTTTTCTACATTCTTTAGTTTAATTAGTAGGTACAACTTAATAATTTTCAGACAGTTGTTTATTTAAAGTGAAATCTTTTTATTAAAAAGGCATTTTACTACAGTAATACATTTGCTATTTGTAGAAGTACAATGGTAGATTCAATGACCACATCTTTGTACGGTAGAGAACCAAGGAACATTTGGCAACTGTACCGAAAACCCAGGGACACTTAAAGAGATGTTGAATTCATTAAATCAATGAGCATTCTGATGCAATAAAATATTTTATTTGACACTGAAGCAATCTATGAATAGTTAGAAACTCGACCAAATTTCTTCCAACTTACCAAGAAACTTTGCACAAGTGTCAAGTAAAGGAAACCTAGGGTCCATTTGGAAACAGATGCAAACAAAAGTAAGTAGAGATTAAGTAGAGACCTTAATTAAGCTAAAATGGGCAATTTTAAGTTAACTCGATTCAGACAATGTGTCTCGTCAGCCTCATGACAGAGTAATGGAAAGTCATGTCTTTTTTTAAAAAACTTTCACAAAATGTCACCACACAAATCCAGCTGTGAGTAGTAACTGTGGGGTCATAACTGACTTCCCTTCCCTTGCTCAGTGGAAGTGCACCCTCCCCCACAGCATTGCTGAGATGGATCACTCACCTTATGGACAATTGTTAATGGTAACTAATTCCTTCCCACCACTTGGGCTGTGGGACTCCAAGACATCAATATTCCAGATTCATTAAACTCCACATCGGTGATATTCTGCATATGTAATAACAATTTCCCTACAATGTTACTCAAGCAAGATTTACACTTTCTGTTCTTATTAAGGAATTCTATTGTTGCATATTTGCTTTAACGACATAAGTAGCAATTGATTAAGGGTGTGCAAATATAAAAGGATTCTAAGAGTGACTTAGGGGGTGGGGGGGATTTTCAAAGAGATTGTGAAAGGGGTTGATTTGAAAGAAGTTGAATTTGTAAAGTTTGCATTAAAGATTTGAGCGAATTCTACATTGGATTTTGTGGATTAAATAACATTACATCTATGCCTCAGAGGCATGACTCATTGTGGAATCTCCTTAAGTGCTGGACAAAGACTAGGATTTTACAGAAGTACAGATCACTCACTTGTTTGTGATATTGCTAGTCAGCTGGTTGACGAGATCATTGTTTAAGTAGTAGCAACTCACTGCTAATCGATTCTGTTTTGACTGCATTTTGTATTCAGGCTCCATTTTCATACGTTTTTATCAATCTTATTAACATGATCTATTAGATTCCATTTAGTCTCTTTATGTGACACAGAACACCTTGGCTATTGCTCAATATGTCTCGTCAGCCTCATGACAGAGTAATGAAAAGTCATGTAGTTTTTTTAAAAAAAAATTAACGTTGGATCACTGAATTAAATATATTTTCGAAAATCATTGAACCTGCATTTGGACTCCTATTTGATGGTGTAAATTCACCTCTTCGAAGGAGGTCAGCCATGCTCCTTCCCCAATAAACATTCCCAGTCTCCCTCTGGTGGTTGTGTCTTGTACAAGCCATCCATCAATCACATTTACACCAAGGAGTTGAAACATGTAATACTAAATTAGCCACAGTTAGGCACCACTACAGCTTGTGTATCTACTGAACTAAGATGGCACCAAAGAAATGCAGCTATATTGAAAACTGAGTGTGCAAATAGGAGACGAGTTCCAAGTTGTGAAGGGCAAATTTAGGACAAAGTACTAAGTTTTTTTTACGCACGCACTCGAAGGGCAATTAATACAGGTACAGGTTAAAAGGAAGGGTGGTTGAGGTCAGGCCCTGGACTAATTTAATAAGCAGTTGGGAAGACAGCACAGGTACCCTGGAAGTATGAGATCAAACCTGTGATCTTGCAAACATTCTGATCAAGTTTACAACTGGGTAAAACAGTATTGCACCATTCTTCCACACATGGAGTTTGATGACAGACAATAACAACAAAATTACATCAATAAAGCGCCTTTCACGTCGGGAGAATGTACCAAGGAGCTGAACAGGCAGGTCGGGACCTGAGCAAGGGAAAGGGGCAGGGTAGGGGGAAGGGGTGGGAGAGAGTTAGGAGGGGAGGGAGAGAGTTGGGAGGGCAGCAGAAGGCACGATCGAAGAGGAGGGTCTTGAGACCGGTCTTGAAGGAGGCAAGGGAGGGAGCGAAGCGAAGGGACCGTGGGATGGAGTTCCAGAGTGTGGGGGGGAGAGAGACCTAGTAACAGGTCTGCCTTTAATTTCTCTTGTCCCCACTTTGCAATTGTCTCCCGTCATCACTTTGCGAAGTCACTTCTGTGCATAGTGATTGTTTCACAGGATCAAAACAGGAACCAAGTTGGTGCTGCTGGAATTTATCAGACAGCAGCATCTCAGCAACCCATTTGCTCTTCTTGCATTACCAGACTTTCACTTCCCATAAAGTTAAACTTTGTTTCTCTTTGCACTGACATACAAAAATGTGCACAGTTACCATAACCCACTTCTTGCACCGAAACAAAGTAACTTATGATTCGTTAGCACAATTCACAAGCTTATCTGTGACACATGCCAGTTGTGGTTTTTATAAGTTTTGTTCCATTTACGTTCTGATAAATGTTAACCATCTTCTGAAAGAAAGTGATACCTTTTGTTTCCATTTCATAGAAAATCAGTACAATCAAGCCCACACAGAGTGTATACAAATCTAACTTGCAAAAAGGACTGATACATTACAAGCAGCCAGTCCCGAGGGCAGTCATTCATTTTATTCTAGTCTGGTTCCAAGGAAGATTACTTTCTGTCCACTGGTTATTTTATAGCACCAGAAAACTATATACAGTACAGAAGATGACCATTTAGGTGTGGAGGTGATGCTTATTCACGTTTGGTATGGGAAGCGGCTGGGCTATTGACAGCCATGGGTCATATTATCAGGCGTTCACTGTATTTCCACCTAAACCATCCCTGAAAGGTCTATGTGGTTTTCACACTGCCTACTTCACACAATGACGTTTTGTTTCACTTTCATCGAATGAGTTCTAGCACTACTTTGGCTATTGTCCATTGACCAATGCTTGATCCCAGTCCTCAAGTGTTTTTCATTTCAAAGTAATTCTTAAGTTTTATATTATTCTTGGCAGCTTTAATCAGTCGCTTTGATCTCGCTCTTGTTATTTTTCACATTGGCACATGTTGTCTTACATTTTGCATGTCTAAAGTAAACTTCTAAATATTCTTCCATTGTTTTGTATTCAAGTGCCATTGTCTTTTGATGTTCCCCAAGGACCCATCTCAAAGACCCAAAGTTCACTCTTCCACACTACTGAATATTATTTTATCGTCTCCGTTCTAACCGCCTACAAATGCACAGTCACGACACCCGTACGGCAAAATATTGTGAAGAGTTTTGAGCCATCTTGATGACGTGATGAGGTGCTATATTTCTGCAAAGGTTATTATTGATAACAATAGTAATTGCAAATTTATCAAATTAAACAAAAAACATTCTCCGCTCGCCATGTTCATAATCATCTCTGGTGATAACTAAATGTGAAATATAATTTTATCCTGCTGTATATATTTCTCCATCAATTTGAATATTTGATAATACAGTACCCCTCCTAATATGTTCCTAGCAAGGGCACTGTTAATCCTCTTCATGCGTTTTTTTGATAGCTCAATCATTTAAAAACCATGTTGGGTTAGTTTGAAGGATAGCTGGAGTTTGATGCTGCAGTCTGAACTACAGTATGTTTATGTGGCTCCCACTAGTGTCCAGAGGCTGAATATGCCCCTTAGCAACAAATCAGTCCAGAGAGTTTTCCTCTGGGAAAATAAATGAAGCTTAAGATAATGATTTATTTTCCTTAGAAGAAGTAAGGCATTTTCCAAACCAAATCTGCCAAAATTAATGCATTCCGCAAATGTTAAAATGAAAGCAAACAATCAATCCTTATGATCTGGCTCCAGATTAAATTAACAAAAAAAACTGCTTTTAAAATCCGCAGAAAAATACTGATTAAAAATAAAACCAAATAACAGCTTTCTAAGCACTCTCTCTACATATTAATACAACTTTGTGTCAGCAATATTCAGCAAACAGTCTAACAGTTCTGGCAAAATAATAATACGAAAACATTAACACATCATAAATGGGTATTGTTTTAATAATAATACTCTGTGCATTTGATATAGCCCTTTCATGTTTTCTGGACATCTCAAAGCGCTTCACAGAATATACTGTAAAGTGAATTGACTGTATATTTGTGGGCGAAATGCAGCAGCCAATTGTGCACAGCAGCATCCTACAAACAGTCGTGGATTTAAATGACCAATTTTATTAGTGTGTTTTTTTTGGAGGGATTATTATTAGGTGTGTGGAGTAAGGAAACTTGTCCATGAATGAATGCTGAGCATCAGGGCACACTTGTTTCATTTATGTAACAGGTTTGCTGAAAGCAACTGTGGAATTCCCAATGCAAACTGATGAATTAATTCAAAATTAATGTACAATGATCCTGTGTATGTATATTTTTGAAAAGTCATACAAAATGGGCTTTAATCTTATGTTTTAGGAGGAGGTTGTTCACTTAATTCAATTCATAGCAATTGTCCTCTTGATATCAAAGCATCCACAATGAGGCAGTGTCCCATATAATATACATAGGTGAACACATAATACACACATTTGATATGGCGTCTTTGAGACATTTCAAAGCACTTCACAGAATATAATATAAAATAAATTGACAGTATATTTTCTTCCTGAATACAATTCTAACCAAAGATTAAATATCCATCTACTAACTACACTGTTCTTCATTTCTTTTTTTTTAATTGGAGAGGGGGTCGTTTTTCACATTGAAGCATTATGTATCATTTCCAGGGTGGTGCTTTAAGACAGAGTCAAAACTTTGAACTCAAATAAGCCACAGCAGCTAAAAGCCTAGAGAAAAGATGGGCATTTCCCCTCTGTGTCTATAAGGGAGAGGAGCAATAGATTACGATAATCTACTTAGTGGAGTCCTGTAGCTCAGTGGTTAGAGCAACACGCCTTGCAAATGAGAGACTTGGGTTCGATTCCAAACCAGCGGGGAGCGAAACCTTGGGCGGCTTTCCTTACTCCGCACGCCTGATAATAATCCCTCAAAAAAACAATCGGTCATTTCAATCCACGACTGCTCGTGGGACAGCGCCGCGCGCCATCGGCTGCCGCGTTTCGCCCACACGTCTATACAGTCAGTTCACTTTACAGTAGATTCTGTGTGAAGCGCTTCGAGACGTCTAGAAGACGTGAAAAGCGCTACATCAAATTGCGAGGACATACCATGGCAGAGCCAACGGCTGAAAGAAGCCCCAGCAGCCAGAAGCCTGGGGAAAGCTGTGCATTTCCCGTCTGTGTCTATCCAGGGAGAGGAGCAAACACAACGAATGACAACACTCTATACTTAGTGCAATCTTTGAGATCTCAAGCGTTCGGACGAAACACTTGATTTCAAACATTGTACAACAATTCACGCATTGTCCCAATGAAATCACCGTGTCGGTTTGTTTATTTACTTATATACTTACGTTTCCCCCCACCCACCCACCCTCCCCACCCCCCGCACCACCAACCCCCAAAAATAAACCCAAATAAGACGAGAAATCAACCAGAGCGTCTTGACTTTATTTTAAGAACAAAATATCGATTTTGCATCAACACAATCGCCGGATATCTGTGAATAAAACTGGCGCATATTTTCCTGTTGAAATGGATGGAAAAATAAACATTGCCTGACCCGCACATACCTTGCTCTGGGGTGGGGAGGGGGTGAAGGGGGGGGGGGGGGGGGGGAGAAGGGGAGGGGGGGGAGAGGGCGGTGAAGGGGGTGGGGGAGAAGGGGAGTGGGGAGGGGGGGGTGAAGGGGAGGGGGGGGGTGAAGGGGAGGGGGGGGGGGAGAGAGGAGCGAGGGGAGAGTGAGTCTTGATGTGGCGAACAGTGAGTTATTTTCATTTACAAACTGTTTAGACGTTTAGCGGATCCTCAGTAATCAGACGCCTTCACACCTATGGAAAGAAAGAGAGGGAGGGAGGGAGGGAGAAAGAGAGGGAGGTACATAAACACACATGACCAATTAATAATAATATTACTGATAATAATATTAATACAGAATAACATCATTTGATTCATGGTTGGAACTGACTGTGGGAATTGGGAATACTTTCCCCTCCAGCGATGGACGCAATTGACAATGGATGTGTTTTCCCACCATTTCCAGGAGTTACCCCCGCTCGTTTATTTATTTATTTGTGTGTCCAGAGTTCCCTGAGGCGTGTCCAGTAGTTTCTGTAAACTTTTTTTTTTTTTTTTGGGGGGGGGGTCAATATACAAACTGAAGTTAGCTGAGCCTCACTTCATTTAGGAAGTTCAGCCCCAAGCCACCCAACCGAGACCGAGAAACCCTCACACATCCCCTTTGCGCCGTTGGTGTGACTTACCGGACTACTCCAGGGTGTCAATATTGAGCAGAATCCTCGCCGCTAAAACGTAAAGAACAGGTCGTTAACGTGACCGCGACTCGGTCGATAATCATCGGAAATAAACCTCGCGTTTTAAATGCTGCAGGTCTCGCAGACGCCTCGGGTCTCGCGGGCGCCTCAAAGCGCTTAACGGAATATAATGGGAGTGCGGATTGACCGTATGTCTTGCTGGAGAGAGGCCCCGACAGGTGAATATTCAGCCGTTCTCGGGGTGTATTATTTCTGTGCGAAATCAATCTGCCCTGAAATATATGGGACATCTCTTGTCGAGATCAATATTTCAAAATCTCGGTGCCGCCTTTCCAGACGCAACAGCTGTTGGCGCGTAAAACTCGAGTCTTTCTCGGTCGGAATGCAAACGTTTATTTCTCTCTCTCAAGGAATTGCTAGGAAACCCACCCAAACTTCTCGAAAAACGAAGTCGAAGGTCACTGAGATTGCACTGTGAACCGACAGCGTGAAACAATCAGCACAGACAAGCATTGGCCAATGTAATGTCGCCACACCGCCGACAGGGGGCACTATTTGCGCAGCTATCATTCCTCGTTGTGTTTCCCCCTTAATAAAGATTTTCTTCCCCCCCGCCCTTTGTGTGTTAACGTGACTATTAAATAAATAAAGATGTAAATAAGATGAGAGTTGGACGTACAGGTAAACATGTAATTTTTTTTAATGAAGAAAGTTAATATAAGCTACCGGGAGCCATTCCCTCACAAAGAAATGAGATATTTAATTCAAGAGGAAGAGATTTTTGCTTTGAAAAAAATGATTAAAATTGATTAAAATTGGAGGGACAAACTCTACGAACAGGCTAATTAATGTTTCTGAAAATATTCGCCCATCAAACAATCTTACCAACCAAATAATTTATCATTTAGTGTTAATATTATTAATATCAACCACAATGTACCTACCGCGGGCGTCCTTGTGTTTACTATTCCACTGGTACCTGCTTGTTTTCTCTCTCTCTCTGTCTCTCTAATCTACACGTGGGAGTGAGGAGCTTTAAAGGTAGCACATCTAGTGCTCTGTGAATCCATCACTAGGGGAGATGGGAAGGCGATACTAATCTTCGCGTCGGATCCAGCCGACTCCTCGCCTCGTCGAAAAGATCTTCATTGGATTTTATTGTGAAATGCAATGGGAAGTATTTGCAGGGCAACTGTCGACGTGACTCTCATTGTGTGTGACTTGTCGTTGGTGCAAATGTGTCCTTACGAACTGAACTTACAGGCATTTATTAATAAGACCGTATTTACCATTTCGAAGGCACTATTTCAATTAAAAAACACACACTCACTGCTGGTTGGTTACCTTAGCTGGGTGTTATATGAATATTGTAGACATGGCATATTGAGGCGTCTAGAAGACGTGAAAAGAGCTTTATCAAATGCAGGGTTTATTATTATATATTATATATTATTGATTAAAATTGGAAGGTCAAACTCTACGAACAGGCTAATTAATGTTTCTGAAAATATTCGCCCATCAAACAATCTTACCAACCAAATAATTAAAAAAATAAAAGTTTAATATATAATATATATATTATATATTATATTTATATTTAAGCGCTCTGAGACGCCGTCCGGCGTGGAGGGCGCTATATAAATCGAAGTTGTTGTACATATTTTGAGATGGAGGAGAGTGTACTAATGATTTTCAAATAAACAGTTTGACATATAGGAGATTTCAGCTGTACAGCTAAATATACAGTAGGTTACACAGAACCCCAGTCACAAACTCGTGTCAATAATAATAATAATACTTTTCATTTGATGTATTGTCAATTGTTTTCTTTTTTTAATTTCCATCTTAACAAAATCACAAGATGCTGTGAAACATACATATACATATTTCGAGAGAGAGAGAGATAAGGAATGTTCAAAGGTAACTGTCGATCACTTGGTTCACAGTGACACGCCGAGGTTACTTTCCCTTTGAAGCACATTTTCAAAAGACATTTCAAATGAGTATATGAAGAGGGGGAGAGGTGGTCCCCCCTGACCCCAGCACTGATTTCCTCCATATCAGGCAGGATGGGGAGGCTCTTTGTACTCAGCCCACATATACAGGAGCATTGTACAGTGTGAGATAACACACCTCTGGCCCTGTCCTCCTCCCATACGACATCCAAGGCAGGCAGACATCCCAAAAATGCACTGTTTTATTCATATCAAGATGCGGCAGCGACAGCCATGAGGGTTTCACTGAAAGACAGCCGCGTGTTTGCGCTTGTGGGAGTTTCTTGTAGCTTATAGTAAGCGATGGCTTCAGACTGACAAACAAGGGCGCTTTTCAATTCCCTCCCCAAGCTTGAATCTAGAGGGGGAGATGTTTTGTGCGTGTGTGTATGTGTGAGAGAGAGGGAGAATTAGCTGTTGAGATTCAGCTCGATGGTGCATTCCTATAATCAAGGATACAATCAATGGGTTTGTTGATTGCTGAGCAAGGCTTGGAGTGTTTGTGTGTGTGTGTGTGTGTGAGGTAGGTAGGTAGGTAGGTAGGTAGGTAGGTAGGTAGGTAGGTAGGTACACGGGATCATGGTAGACAGACAGCGAGCTGCTTTGGGAAAGTGGTCATTAGAAGAAGCAAAAATAAAAATGGTCATAACCACGAATGAACGACTGCCACAGATAAACAAACAGTGCAGAAAAGAATGGTTTCCTGCTTTATATATGTGTATATACACACACATACACAAATCAGTCACAATGACCTTTCCTGACGTTAAACAGTTCCTCGCAGTTGAAGGAAATGTTCTAAAATTAGTGTTTCAAATCATAACGCTTGTTTAAAAGGTCAATTTATTTATATATATTGTATATATTATATATAGTCGTATATATAAACACACACATAGTACACACACACACACGACTGCCCATATATAAAGCAATTATGTATTTCATACAGGACACGCGAATTTTAGCTGCGGTTAAAATATATATCAATTGGGATTTTAACATAAACGACAGTGAACACGGAGGAGAGAAGAAAGTGGTAACTTTCCTGGTCTGTGACTACGGTATATAAATAACCCGGACGCCAATCAGACGTTAATTTCTCCCCCCTCCACACGGACTGTTTGTTAAGAACCTATTATGTGAAGGACCGAGCAGTCACTCAGTTGCTGGTGTTGTCTTGACTGTATCATGTTAATAGCCAGATTTACACGGCATTGCCTCAGCGCGGTGATGGCTGGACGTTAAACACGGCCTCTGAGCATTTTCATGTCACTCACTGTTCCCGTTACGTGTCTGACCATCAAACGATTAACACGGGTCGTCACGTTTAGCTTTGATCGAAACTTTGCCCAAGGTTTCGCCCTGACCTGCCTGGATTCGAACCCAGGTCTCAGGCTTGTAAGGCGAGTGCTCCAACCACTGAGCTACAGGACTCCACGTTAAACAAGACGGTGTGAGGGCATCTTTATTTTAACGCACACAAAATTGATCAATCAATCAATCAACCATTCATTGAGATGCAGGCATTGGAAATAATAGGCATTTGGTTCCTGACTCCAGGTCGAAGTTGGACTAACGAAATCAGGTTATCAGCTACTTTAACGCACCCCTGAGTCAATGTTATATCCAAATTAACTGCAAATCCGTGTTTGTTTGCTTTGCAGATCGGCGTAACTCGACTCTATTGTTGTCCTCTTATTATTTTGTAAACATACATCAAAAGGCCAGGACTTCTCGACAAAAGACACCAAGCAAACAACACTTTCCTCCCTCTCTCTCACACTCTCTCTCTCTCCCCCTCTTTTGCCTGGTTGCAAGTGAATTCCTTATCAGCAATCAAGATTATTTACCAAACAGGCGACGCGATAGCAACACAAACAGTGTGTGGAAAATAGGCAATTTCACTTTCATTAATTTATGCACCCGGCTAGAGAGGGTCTAGGCTTCTCTGTGTGTGTGTGTGTGTGTGTGTGTGTGTCAGTTGAATCACCTAATTGTTCTCTGCTTTGCATTCCCACATTGAGTCGATCACACACGATAAGTGACTGGGATAAAACCACTGACGATTCAGAGTCGAACCTTTCTCTTTCATTCATTTATATCGAAGGATTAAAAAAAAATTAAACAACCAAAATACAGCAAGAACATTACATTTCGGGGGAGCGCCTTTCTTTCACGTCGGGAGGACGTCCTCCATTTAACTGGGGGAAATGAGACAAGTACATTCTCAGCTGATGGATGTTATTTTCAGTGAAAGTGATCACTTTTAATTCTCTTTTAATTCTTCTGAAACTCACAATTCTGTGTTGTTTCGGGCGGGCGGGCGGGCGAGTCTGGGTGGAGGTGGTGGGGGGCGGAGGGTCACGATAGAAAAACACATGTCCCAGAAAACAATTTTCAGGCTTAAATGGGCATTTTCCGAGGTGCAGCGGTGAACAAACTATTCTCAGTGAGACAGACAGACAGACACATAGACACTGACAGACAGACAGACACGCGTCCCCCCACCCCCGCAATAACCACAGACTAACTGTTGAAGTTGAATGAGTGAGTCCCAACATATTAGATCAACATTTTAAAATGTATTGAAAAAACCTTTTCGCGGTTGGGTATCCAGGCATGAATTGTGTTGCAAATTGGAACAGTAATTTGAGTTTATATTTTATATATATATATATATATAAATACTACACCCGAACGTATAATGGGCTTTAAATTGAGAATACTTAAACAGGGATTGTCTCTCGAACCACATTTTTTTGTTTCCAACTCCAGCGAAATTCTATATTTTTTTTAAAAAACAACTTGATCCGATTTAATATCAAATTCAATTAAAAAAAATAATAAATATGTCATTTCAATCGACGACTGTTTTGGGGGAAAGCTGCTGTGCGCAATTGGCTGCCGTGTTTCGCCCACAAATATACAGTCAATTCACTTGACAGTATATTGGGTGAAGCGCTTTGAAACAGTCCAGAAGGCGCTCTATCAAAATGCAAGGATTATTTTTTATTTATCACTGTATTTTATTTATCTGGTTTGACTTCACCTCAGTCGAGAAGGGAGAGAGAGAGAGAGAGAGAGCTCTTTCTAAAATACACACACACACACCAAAAGCGCATTCAAATTTCAGACTTGGGGTGAGTGTGGAGGGGAAGGTATTCTCGAGTCCAGGTTCAAACGTTGTAATATGTCAAAACATTTATAATTAACATTAGACTTGCGTGAAGACAACAAACAGTTTCACAGGGAAAAAAATGTCGACGTCTAACTGGCTTTTAACCCCATCCAACACAGTGATTGTGTTCCATCTGAAACGTGTTGCTGGTTTTGTTATTTTAATTTATTATCGGCTCTGTTTATCAAATGCAGTTGACGACAATATTGATTCAATTGTGAAATCGTTTGGTTTATTTTTTATTTAAAAAAAATTGGATCCTTCTGATTTCCACCCGGCTTCGATTTCACAAATATTTACTGTATTAACTGACAGGAAAATTTCTCATTCTCTACACTGGATGCGAGTCTATTGAGAAGTGCCTGTTGAAATAAAACAATACTAATAATAAAACTGTCTGTTTCACTTGCTGTGCCGTTCACTTGAGCTGAACCTCGTGGAGTCGTCTAGCTCAGTGGTTAGAGATCTCGCCTTGCAAGTGAAAGAAATACTTGGGTTCGATTCCAGGCCAGGGCGAAATCTTGGTTAAGTTTCCTTACTCCACACACACACACACACACCTGATAATAATCTCTCCAACGAACAAATAAATCATAATAAATTGGTCATTTCAATCCACCGCTGTGAGTGGGGGACGCTGCTATGCGCAATTGGCTGCCGCGTTGCGCCCACAAATTATACAGTCAATTCACTGGACAGCATATTCCGTGAAGCGCTTTGAGGCGCCCAGAAGACAAGGTGCTAAGGCGCTATATCATACGCAAGGATCCTTATTAAAACATAGACTAGACTGGGTGAGTGCTTTGGTGAAAACGCCAAGACCCAGCTGGGCACATATACACAAAGCACAAAGCAAAACAAGGAATGTTATATATATATATATGTATATATATATTTATTAAAAACAAAACCCAAACAGTTTACATTGAATCGCAAGCGTTGTTTATAAAATAAAACCAGTCGCAGCGAAAATAAATCGGATTCGGTCCGTATATTTTATGCGTCTGGAATCCAAACAGCCGCGCGATTTTCTTTGTTTTAATTATTATTATTTCACCCTGACATCAGATCCGCTTGTTGTAGGAACGCAGACTGTAATATTAACGTGGTTCCTCGCAGCTTCCAGAGGGGGGGGGGGGGGGGGGGGGGGTGACTGGCAGCTATTTCCACGTACAACAGGGGGGACCAAAAAGCCGCGATACCATTGTATATGTCTAATAAAACTTAAAGAAAGGGTGAGTTATATATGTACAGTGTATACACACATATATATATATATATATAGAGAGAGAGAGAGGGGTGGGGGTGGGTGAAAGGGTACCTACAATTGTGTCGCTTTAAAGTCAGATTATAAAGGTTTTAGATATCGAGACCATCGCAAACTGTACCAGGATTCTGTTTTCGTGGTGCTTATGGTAGATTGATCATTCTCTCTCTCTCTCTCTATATATATATATATATATATAGATATATAATACATATGTAAAAATCTATATTGCGCCACAGCAACAAAGGACAAGATGCGATTGTCTCTGCTTTCCTGTGGAGCAGTCTTGCTCCAAGGCGCCGTGGTTGACAAATATTGCTTTTAGAAAATCCGGATGGTATCTTGTTTATTTGAAGCTTTTCCGTGTGTGTGTGTGTGTGTCCCTCTCCCCCCACAACCCCCTTTCCTTCTCGGGAGCTTTATTTTCTTTCATTTCGGAGTCTCTGCAATAGGAGAACACTCGCACACCATGGACACATAGACATTCCCTCCCCTCCCCTCCCCACGCACCTTGTCCCGGGATCTATGTTGGAATATGATGTCTCTGTTTAAGAGCAACTCCAAAGAGATTAGGTAATCTTTCATTATCAGTTGGTTCTTTGGTGGTCGAGAAAAATAACGGAGATTAACAATCATTGGATTACACCGTCCTTTAAAATGTTTTAAAATGCGCATTTCTCAAACCTGCACAGAACGCAGCGAATCATAATTTTTTTTAACGTAAATATATATCTATGTGTCATATTTTTAAAAAATATATATAAAACGCTTGTTGTGGGGGTTACGAGAGATTTCGAATTAACTCACGTCGGCCTGACAAACGGAAGGGAGGGAAGGAGAGAGGAAGGAAGGAAGGAAGGAAGGAAGGAAGGAAGGAAGGAAGGAACGAACGAAAAGAGAGACGAAAGAAAAGAAAGGAACAGGGAGAGTCAAATGGAGATGAAATTAAATGACCAACTGTAGGTATCTCGGGTTAAAGGATAGTTAAATACAGATTTATTTCCCCCCGCACCCAGAAACCAGAGGGAAATAAGAGAAATCAAGTGTGCACGGTGTGTTCAGCGATTGCTGCCGACATCCCAAACGCAGGATCGATCCCTTATTAAGCAGTGAAAACAAACGGACGGTTTCCAGAGGATGGGAAAGGCTGTTCCAATTAGCTGCAGTAATTTGCACTGGCTCGTCCCGTTTGTTTAAGGTAAATGTGAAAAACGTCGCCACCTGAAAGCCGAACGCCCTGCTGGCTCTGAGACAATCAAAACCATCTGCCAACACATACACATACACTCACTCACTCACACACATACACTCACACACACACACATGCATACACTCACTCACACACACATGCATACACTCACTCACACACATACATACACACATACACTCATACAATCTCTCACACACACATACACCCACTCACTCACACGCATAGAGACGATCACTCACACACACACACATACACTCACACACACATTTACACACACTCTCTCTCACACACACACACACAGATACACACATATATATTCACTCACACACATTCACACATATACACTCACGCACTCACGCATACATATACACTCACTCACACAGACATACAGACGTACTCTCTCTCACCCACACACAGTCAATCGCACACATACACTCACTCACTCATTCACACATAGACGTACACACACTTTCTCACTCACACACAAACGCACCCTCACTCAATCGCACATACACACACTCACACACATACACAATCACACACATACAAACACTCACTTAGTCATACCCTCACTCGCACACGCCGACTGACACACACAAAAAGAGCCTGATGTGGGAATGAGACCTAACCATGAAAGCAGTATAGTTTTCTGTTTCAATGGATCCAGCCGCTTTGACCCACACACATATATATCTATATACACTGCCCTGTCTATATATATATATACACAATCCTGCCCTGTTGTGGTGCAGGTGTGCAGATGGGAGTTTAGACACCTTAGCCCTTCAAATGCAAGGAGTATTGTTACCACTTGTTTGTCCCTCTCACAAACTTGTCTCTGTTTGTTTTTCAGATGGGAACAGTACAAGAGCTGACAGATTAGCGCATCCGACAAGTAATAATATTAATGATGATGTGGTGTACACAGACACTCACACAGACACAGACACACACACTCACACAGACACACACACAGACACCCCCTCAGTGAAGCTTTCAGGAATGGTGAACATGCGGTTGTTTAAGGAGAATAATTACAAATTGGCGTCGGCCTTGGGTGAGGACCAATTCTCGCTGTGGATTCTCAGCAAAAGCCTCACCACTGCGGCGGCTCAGACACCAAAGATCATTTAACACTCGCCACAGTGAAGGGCGGACCTTCATGTCACATTAAATCATTAAACATCCGTCCGAAACACCCTTCCCAATAGACATACACACACATACACACACAGACACCACCTTCCCCTTCCAAGTGCAATATATCATATAATGCAACCAAATCAAGCCTCCCGCATTCATCTAATGTTCCTCTTAATTAAATGTAAACCAGGATTTTCGGATGGTTTAGACAGATCTACACGCGGCCGACTATTTATAGAATTGTTGATTTTCATTGTAATTATCCTGCAGCGATTCCCTCCTCTCTCTCTCTCTCTCTCTCTCTCTCTCTCTCTCCTTCTCTTTCTCTCTCTCTCTCTCTTGCAAACAGGTGTAAATCTTATTCACTCTGTTTGAAAATTTAATTGTCTTTAATCATCAGAGGACTGACTGGTTACACTGAGTTAACTCATTGCGCTGGTTTTAACGCGAGTTCACTCACTGCGCCGAGTTAACCAGCGCAGTGAGTTAACCGAGTGTAACCCGTACAGTTTCATTTGTATTTTGTTAATGAAGCGAAATGTTGACACGAGTTTTAGGGGGAAACCGACAAGTGTCTTGCTTTAATCTGGTTTTTTTTAAAACCCCCCCAGAAAATAAACCCTCGAAAAGACATATTGTAGAGGAGATAAATAGGAGGCGAGGCTGACACGATTCTGTGTTTAGCGATATCGCTTTACTTTTTATTCCTGCTGGTCGATAGAGGGGCTAACACGGTTTTAAGCAGGTTATGCGAGAGTATTTTCTGCAGTGTGTATGGTTAGAGCTACTGTGTGATCGGATGATATAAGTGCTGCGAATAAAACCGGGTTGTCTGAAAGAACAGAGAAGTTTTGTTTGGATACCGACCAAAAACGCCGCAAGTACTCACAGGGTTTTAACAGTAAATCAAATGTGTCGTGTAGCCAACCGCATTAGGGTGGAAGTTAATAGAGAGGGCTAACCTGGATTACATACTCCTAGCTTTCATATAGAATTATTTGGGCAGTTAATATTCACCATCTTGCGAACAGATGTTATGTTAAATCCTAAAAATAAGAGGATTTTAAACCGGTTCTTGGATATTACAGTAATATGTTCCGATTGCTACACCAATAAATAAGTATTATCAATAAGTATTCCAATGCTACAATCCATTGAAATAGTAGCTGCTTTCTTCAATCTATTCAACCCGCTCTCTTGTTTTGTTTCGCATACAACACAACTCGCAGCTTTTTCAGTGTAAACTGTTACCCGCTAACTCGCTGGTCCTTAAAAAAAAACTCCATCAAGGACAGAAATCAAAATCAATGCAGGTGAACTCTGATTTGCCTCCAAACTTTTGCCTCCTTTAACCGCTGAATTAAACATTCAACAAGGTGAAATTTATTAGTCACCCCCCACCCCCCTCCTAACTTCTTCTGGACGATTTCACGAGATTATGCACCAAAAAATAAAACCGTCAAACATTTCATAACAAAAGCTGAAATGCTAAATCTTTCTTTTTTTTTAAAGTATGTCTCAATACCGCAATAAGACATGTTATCTCTAGATGAAATAGCGTGGACAATTCCAATTAGGCACACACACACACCAACACACACACACTCACCCACCAACACACACACATACACATACACACACACTCACCAACACACATTTCCAACTTGTATTGAGCACAAACTCATTTGACGTTTCATAGTTAACTTGATAACCTGAAGAATCGCCTGTTGTATCTGCTTCCCACCGTTAAACACTGCTTCCTTACCAACTTAATTTTTCTTGAACAAAAAGATAGGCGGAAAAATAATCCGCAATATGTTTTGTGTATTCTGTGAAGCGCTTTGAGGCGTCCAGAACACATGAAAAGCGCGATATCAAGTGCCATTATCATTAATATACTTTAGCGGATCTAATCCCCGCTACAGTTGGAGTAACAGAGCTGCGTTGAAATGCAATACGTTTTCACTATTCTAAACCAGAGAAGCCATTGCTCACACTCGGGTGACAAAAATCGTTTTATCGCAGATCTTTAGAGATGTATTATTTTCCAATCCAGACTTAGTATAATTTATGATACCCTCCAAACACAAAATGCTACACGTTATCATAATGATTGTTGACAATACTATTTTTTGGTAGCAGCAAACCCAGCAATCATATGTATATATACATATATAAAATATTATGTATATTTATTAATGCTTTTTTTCGTCATTAAATGTCATTAAGCGAGGACTACTTAGGTTGCGCAGAAGAACCAGTGAACAGAAACTCCTCATATTCGGTGTAATATATTTCAAATAGACTTGGGATACAAAGAAAATAAATCAAACCGATTAGGACCTCGCGAAGCATGGTTAAATCTTAGGCAGTCAATCAGATTTAAAACCATGTTTCTAAATGGGTGGCTGTGTGCTTGAAAACGTGAATAGACGTATTTCCCTGCAGTTTGAGGCAGACGTTTCACTAACCTGAATATAGATACATTTTACTCACTTTGATCCTTGCCCAGAAAAATCACAGCAAAGGCCTAGGAATTATTCTCTCCTTCTTCAAGATATCGCTCTTACTTTACAAAACTACCTGATAACCCACAATCATTTCGAGACACCCCTACTTTTTTTTATTAAAGAAAAGAAAAATATTCCAGAATCTAATATCCTGAGATAATGAGTTTTGTGTTGGGTAGAAACGCATACAAGTATATAACATACCACTGGAAGTTTAATGGCTCCATAAGACAGAAAAGTTTATTAAACGCCTGGAAACTAGGGAGACCGCATAGCGTGCGAAGGGTTTAATCCTGAACAGTAATTATTTCTTAACTCGAGAACATCCTGTGAGGCTGAGGAAGCTATCTGTCTCCACCAGCAGCGGATAAAGCAATCCCCCCAAAAATGTAGTCGAAAGCTAATAGATGACTGACCTTCGGCTGAAGAAACACACACACAATAGAGCAGATCTGAATGCTAACCCAAATCCTTCAAACCCATCCATTCACAGGTTTAGTGTCCATTTCTAACAATTAAATAAATGAAGACCAACCTTGAAATGATCCTGGCAATTGTCAGTTGAAATACTATCCCGTTTTTATACACCAATATAAGTGGTTTGTTGGTGGCTAGGACTGCTCGCTAAATGTTAACTACCACGACTGCACAAAGGATTAGTTATCTTATTTTATTATTTTAAATCCTGCCATAGAAATTTACCATTTAAAATCGCCTTTTTTTAAAAAAACAAAAAGGTACAGGTTTCATTATCCATCCGTCCGATTTATTAAATAAAAAACATTACTGCAAATCTCCTGCAATATTATCTTCTCACCTTTAACTATATACATCACAAAGTAAAGGTGAGTCTAAAGTCGCCAACCAATTGCAATCGCAGAACAGAAAAAATCACAAAGTTGTGAGTGGAATTACAATACATATATTTATAATATATAGAGAAATGACTATTTTTATTAGTGTTAAGGTAACTTAGTCAGCACAAATTCTATCTAACTACATGGTGAGGCATTTCACGCGCCAAAGCACACCCACAGAGAACGTGAGCTTTTAGATTTTGAAATTATAATAATACTCGAAAGAGTTTCAAACCTCTGTCTGCACTTTAATAAACGCAACTAAAATTTACCGTTTTCTTTGGAATCTAACAAATGCTATTCAGAACCACATTAAATCACACGTATCTGGGTTCTACGAATCGGACATCTGAACTCGAAACACACACACGCACAAATACACACATACAAACGAATACACACACACACACACAAAAATACACACACACTGACAGACAAACAAATACACACACAAATACACACACCACACACACATACATACAGGAGCAACGCGAAGTATGCAATTCAACTTCAATCATCTAAACTTTACCAAATAAATTGCTTTGCCTAAACATTTGATCCCAGTTTCGAGTTTGTGCTTTTCTTGGGCAAAAAAAAGGACACAGACAGCTGCACAATCAGAGGCAAATCATGCAGACACTAACTAGAAAACAATAAATAATAACAATTGTTATTATATAATAATATAGGGATTTCAGTTACAGAATGAAAGCATACTGCACTTGACAAATCGACCACTTTAAACAGTGAAATTCGAAAACAGAGGAGTTTATTAAGAGTATTACAAATCTAGAAAGTACAAGTAGGAAAGTGCTATACATTTCAATTGGTCCCAAACTGCAGAGAGAGAGAGAGAGAGAGAGAGCAGAGCTATCAAGATGCAATTCTTTTTCTTTTACAAGAGCTTCAACAGTCTGTCTCTCCACCTCCCCCCCTCCCCCCCCCCCCCCCCTCCCCCCCCCCCCCAATAAACCCAACAGGTTAAATTTGTTAAAAAATAAAAAATCTGTGTCGATTGTTAACTCGAGTGGAGCAATGTGAGTGCTGCAAATCCTAGCGATTTTAGTGGATCACAATTTAAAAGAAAAAAACACACACTAAGTAGAGGACAGGGGAAACAAAAAACATTGAGGAAACATGCTATTTTCGAACAATATCTTGGTCAGACATCAACTTAAAAAATAACAATCAATCTACAAATGCTCTTACTTAATAAGTAACACATAGTTTAAAAATACATAAAAGAGAGTTCATTTCCCAGCTGGGTGTCTGTCTCATAATTTCTCTCTCTCTCTCCCTCTCTCTCTCTCTCTCTCGTGTTTTCAAAAGATAAAAAAAAGTTCAAAACACTTACACTATACCCGGTGGGGCTCCCCACTGTCATTTTTTTTGGCACAGTTTAGAGGGAAAGTGGATGAGTTCTGTGGGGAGTGGAGTGGAGTGAAGGGGAGAGAGGCGCTGGTTTGGATTATTCGGTAGGATCTTGGTTGTCGTTGAACTGGTTGTTGTTGTGTGTGTGTGGTTGGGTTTTGGGGTTTTGTTTTAAATGTCTATCCTTGTGTGCAAGGCGCCGTGTTTGCTGTCGTGGTCCCAATATGAACAGTGCATCATGGACAGATCCGCGGGTTGCCGGGCGCAAGAGAACTGCAGGCCGGCTCCATTGCTGGCGGAGGGCGGGGGGGCCGGGCTGAGCTGCTGAGCGTGGGGGTGATGGTGATGGCTCATACCGTTGTAGGAGTTCACCATGCCGGGCAGGGCCATGCTCTGGACTCGGGAATAAGGGTTGTACGAGGCGTGTCCTGTGAGTCCCTTCACGCTGACCGGGCTAACGTTGCCGCTGGTCATTTGGCAGGAGGCGTAGGACATGGGGGCGGGCGGCTGTGCCAGAGACCACGAGTTGTTCATGAAGGTGGACTGCAAGTACTTGGGTGGCCCGATGTAGCCGTAGCTGTCGCTGGCGAATATCGCCGCCTTGCCGTGTTGGAAATGGCTGGGAGGGGGTCGGAAGGGTCGCTTCATCCGCCTCCTTCTCCTGTAGTTGCCCTTTTCGAACATGTCTTCGCAAGCCGGGTCCAGCGTCCAGTAGTTGCCCTTCCTCTCCCCCCCGCCTTCCCTCGGCACTTTGATGAAACACTCGTTCAGGCTCAGGTTGTGCCGGATGCTGTTCTGCCAGCCTTTCTTGTTCTTCTCGTAGAAGGGGAACTTGGTGATGATGTACTGGTAGATGCCCGAGAGGGTCAGTCTCTTCTCGGGGCTCTCTCTGATGGCCATCGCGATCAGGGCCACGTAGGAATAGGGTGGTTTTTGAGAAGGGTCGGGTTTCTCGCCAGCCTTGTCCGGGGGGGGATCGCTCTTGTCTCGGTCGATCTCTCTGGAGCCGGCCGTCGGGCTGCTGGTGTTGTTGTCAGTGATCAAAACCATGGTGTCATCTTCAGCTTGTTGGTAAGAGGCCATCCCGAGGCTCAAAGCCCAGGTCCCTTTCCCTCTCGTTCCCTTCTCCTCCCGCTGAGTTTCCGACTGCGGTACCGGGGTCCTCAATAGAGGAAATGACTGCGGTTATTCGCGGCTCTGTCTGCTCTTCAGTGCAGGAGGTTGGGGGGGGGGGGGGGGGGGGGGGCACTTACTTACTTACTGTTGTTGTTGTGTTACTTTACCCAACAACAGGGCTGTCTGTCTGGCTGGCTGCACTCGTTGCAAAGTCTGGTTCAAGTTCGTGTTCAGTGCAAAGGCAATAAATAGTAGGGTTAGGGTGGCTGACTGCCTGTGTGTGTGTGTGGCTGAGCAGACCACTTTCTGTGCCTCTATCACTTTACGCAGCGCCCTTTTCGTCCTCTCGCAAATGGAAGAGAGAACCGCGTCCTCCTATTGGCGGGTCTCTCAGCCAATGCGATGGCCGGGCCGGCTCTGTCCTCTCATTGGCGGCTCAGGAAGTCACATCCGCCTGTTTGCTCCATTCCCTTCTCTCCTTGTCACTCCCATCGTCTGCCAAACCGACAACTCCACCTCGAGTCCAGGTCGGGTCGAGTTGGAACAGAATTCAGTCGAGTGTGTGTGTGTGTGTGGTGGGCAATACCATCAAAGTGGTTCCTGGTGTAAATAATGTATTTTTTATAGAAAAAAGACACATCATTTTAGTTTGGAACTTCAGTATTCATTTCATCACCACCATCATCATAATAATAATAATAATACTTGCATTTGATAGAGCGCTTTTCGCATCTTCGAGACGTCTCAAAGCGCTTCGCGGAATGTACTCTTGAAGTGAATTGAACCAAATGTGGGCGAAACGCGGCAGCCGGTTGCGCACAGCGCCGTCCCCACCAACGGTGCGGGATCGACTCCAAACCAGTGACCAAATTATTATTATTTTTAATTCCCTTGAGGGATTATTATCAGGTGTAAGATTAAAACTTTCCCATTAATCGTTCTACGTTTAACTTTTTTTTTGCTGGGGTTGGGGGATGTATAACCACCCAGAGCTTTGTGAACTGAAAGGAAAGGAGAGAAAACATGGCAACCAGAAGAGACTACAGTTTGGAGGACTAATTGAAATAGAGCAACTTGAATATTCACCATTTTATTGTAAGACTCCTCACACCCTCACCACACACACACACACACACACACAGATCGTATGGGAAAGGTGGACATATTTACAATGCAATACTGTACAACGTTGAGCAATGAGTGATGATGGTAGTTTTTCTGATGTAGAGTTGGGCAGGGTCAGATTAAATTAAAATAAGATTTTTTTTTAAGAGAGAGAGAGAGGAATGCAGATTCATAGGAACTTTGTTCTCAGTATCTGAAGAAGATAACGAGAGGTTTTCAGACCCGTGAAAAAGAACCAGCTAATCCGGTTTCTTTTCGTTGATCTAGATCACATCACAAACTAGTTTGAACCTGACCTCGGTGTATAAATCATAGCACAGTCACCAACAGGTGGGTCCGACCGACTCGAGTAGCAGATTGTAAAGGGATATCTATCAGTGTCTGAAACCGATTGATGAGCAACACACACACACAGTCACACACACACACAAAAGTCTTTGGTGTTTTGCAGTTCTCTACTTTACCAAACAAACCCTGGAGGCGCTGTGATTTATTTATATTTATTTTCGGGAGGGGCGGGGGAGATGGAAGAGGTGTAGTGGGAACGAATCGTCCCCTTTTTTTGGGGGGGTGGGGTGGTCGACCACCCATATCGACATGTTGCCTGACTCTATGAGGTATTTTCAGCGACTGATAGTGTTAACTGGAATCTTTTCCCCTCCCGCTTTCAAAAAGAAATCCCACTTGTCTTCCAACACCGGTGAGTATCAGTGAATGGTTCCATTATTTGCCAATTCTACTGCAGAACTCCCCCTCACCCCTCCCCACCATGGCTCACAGCGGTTTCATATGAACATCTTCTCTCAGTCCGTCTAACTTTTATCGCAATTATCCTTCCCGTTCCTGCCGATACCTGTCTGGCGATCAATCGTTTAACAGCAATAATAAGCCCTGACTGTTGTGAATATCGTTGTAACCACTTTATGAGTTCCTTCGGCAGAGAAGAATCACTGGGAAGTGAATATAGAGAGTTACACAGACAGAGACACACACACACACACACACAGACAGATACACACACACACACATACAGATACACACACACACACACACACACACATACTCTTAAAAGACTGAAAGGCACGAAGCAGTAGATAAATATATTTTACAGTTAACCATACCTCAGCAGTCGGCTGAAATGTCCGTCTGTG
The DNA here is from genome assembly GCA_035084275.1 of Hydrolagus colliei. Classification (NCBI taxonomy): domain Eukaryota; kingdom Metazoa; phylum Chordata; class Chondrichthyes; order Chimaeriformes; family Chimaeridae; genus Hydrolagus; species Hydrolagus colliei. Next base: position 6,878,268 of record CM068751.1, on the reverse strand, counting down.
TGAGCCGGCAGGACTGTAAGAGTGTAAGACGGAAATCATCAAGAGGCGAGGTGTTCCCATCTGCAGCCTAGAGACAGGCGGGAGGATATCAATGTCAATGGGTTGGTGTTTAACGGCGCTGTTTGTCACCAACGTTTGTGGGTTGCTGCCGATGGCAGTTTTGCCCTCAGTTGTGCGGCTTTACCCGGTTCATTCCCGCGATCGACCAGCCCTTGTGTGGCGAGAGGTCAATAGCTTTTCTTTTGGGATAAAAATACAAGTAACGAAACGGCTGTACATGTCAGCAAAGCCACGTCAAGCGATCCCCCGAATGAACATACATGGAGGCTGTGGTTTTGAAAGGGAAAATCGGTGTTGACTGAGTGACTGAGTGAGTGAGTGAGTGAGTGAGTGAGTGAGTGAGTGAGTGAGTGAGTGAGGTGAAGCTTCAATTCATTGCCATCGGATGAGGAAACTGAACTAGTGTATGAAACTGTCGGCGTTTTCTATGCGTGGCTCGGTGCGGCTTTGCTTTGTCCTGACATTCACTGTCCAAAACTCTGCTGATAATGGGCCGGTTAGTGCACCCCCCTTCTTTACCGGGATCCCCGTTGAAAGACGTGAACGGTTCAGTTCACCAACGGCAATTTGGTGTTAGCCAAATCAAATATAACTCACACATTTCCTGCACAACAGCCGGAGTTTTGTATTCTTATCATTGTAAAAGAATCGCATCACGCAAGATTAACCGCTTTCTCATATCAATTTAATACCGAAATCCAAATATTCCCAAATACCAATTAGTAGATACTGTATGTATATATATATATATATAAATATATATAGAGAGAGATATGTTTCACAAATTGTATTGAGCAGTGTGCTCTTCCCTGGCAAATGTCCTGGCCCTGAACGTGTACACGTTACAGTCAGTCGGTGATAATTTGCAACAGGTTGGAGTTTGCGAGGCTTGTGGTTGTTTTTCAGTGGGACACTCACTGCGCGTTTGCGAGACAAGACGGCGAGGTTCGCAGAGCGAGGAGAATGTGTGAACCGTGTTTGACAACACAGAGAGTTCTGGGTGGGCAGGATAGAGCATAACAGCAGAGCTCCCATCAGCACGAGTTAACTGCAAAAATAAATAACACACACACACACATATATATATATATATGTATACCACAACCGCTTTGAGAAGCCAACTGCAAGGCCACGGATTTTCAACTTGATTAACGGTATCACAGCTTCAATTCAGGGTTCAGTGGTGATGTTGGCGTGGTGTAGGTCAGTTACGATAAGCGCTTTGAGACGTCCAGAAGACACGACCAGCGCGATATCAAACGCAAGGACTATTATTACTGTTACCATTATTATAGTATTCCCTGTTTCCACGTTTGTCTGTTTGGGAGCCGTTGCGCCTGGATGTCAAATTGGACGAGTTTTATTTAACGTGCGGTGGATTTCTTTTGTTGCAAACACACGTTCTCCTAACCACTCGCACTGAATTCCTTCACGTGAACTGCACGCATGACAGAATATACGGCGAAATGCGATCACCCCTGTGCTCTAAAATGCATCTAATATTGGAGTTCCATGAGAGAGAGACAGAGAGAGAGAGAGAGAGAGAGAGAGAGAGAGGGGGGGGGGGGGGGGGGGGGGAGACAGACAAAGAGTGGGAGAGAGAGAGAGAGGGAGAGTGGGAGAGAATACAAATGGACATTATATAATTCAATGTACCAGACCTATTGTTTGTTTTGGGGGGGACTGTTTATTAGATGGCAGTGTTCCTGAATGTACATCTAGAATATGCGAATGTATTCCATTAGGCGGGAGGGATATTGATGGTCAAGTCAATACATAGGCATTTCTGTGAAGACAGGCACAGGGACGGGCAATGGATACTAATCGACTCGGATGCTGATATTTGGGATGGCCTTGCAAGGAAAGGTAGAGAACAGTATTTCGAATCTGACTGAGTCTCTGCTTAAAAAACCCCCCACTAAACAAAAATGACTGCAAACCAAAAATTGTCACCATTTTCGCCCATCGACTCTCTAAACCAGGCAGAAAAGATTTGATGAATCCGAATGGGAAACAGACACTCACAATCTCTTTTTTTTTGGTGGGCGGTGGTCGGGGGGAGAGAGTTTGTTGTTATTTTCAGCAAACTGGAGAACGAATTATTATATCTGTTGAGCAGATGTTACCTTTGGCACTTGTGAACGGGAACCCAGAAAGACCCGTAGAGAAAATAAATTGGGACAAGTCTTTCCCCCCCCCCCCCCCCCCCCCAGATCGCTGATCGTTTGCAAAGCAACACGCCAGAGCTAAAGTAAAGGCCAAACCAATTAAAGACACACATGCCACGTATGGAAGAACGTTCTGAAGAGCGCATTTATTTTAAATGACTTGAAATTCGCGGTTGGTTTCAATAAATGCCATTGAAACACAGACATAAAGCACACATGAGAATGACACCCCCAAGGCTTCGGTGACATGTTTGACATATGTTGCTTTCCGTTTTCCAACAGTGGATTCCACTCCGCTTGTTCAACTTGTGGGAATCACATTTCCTTTCATTCTATGCATTCTCGCATTGCACGGGTTTCTGGGTTAATTTTTTTTAAATCATTCGAATCACTGCGATTACGTGTAAGAAATTAAAGCTTTAAGATTCAAACGCAGGGTGGGCTATAAAGAAAAATCATGATACCATTACAATAATTAATCTTCAAAGAAATTGTGATTTTTTTTAGATAACAGACACACAAACACAACTCATAACGTCACTCCTCTCAATAGCAACAACAACACAATTCCAAGCCTTCCCAAGCACATTCACTGGAGGTTACACCAGAAAATGCACACAATACAATCTGCAGTGCGACACACATCTCTAGACATCAAACTGCACCCATTTGTTAGTGAAATGCTTTGCATGAAGCAGCAAGGCTGCAAGGCTCTAAACCAGTTGAAACACCACCCACCCACTCACTCAAACACACACACTCTCTCTCTCTCTCTCTCACGATTTCTGCAATGAGCTCTCTGCTCTTATCCCAGAAGTTGATCGCTCGCTTACTTTTTGCTTTCTAATCTGTACTTTAACCAGTCATTCTTTGTGGAGTTTTTCTTTCTCCATTCCCCCCCCCCCCCCCCCCCCTCCTGCCTTTACAGTTGCAGTCAACGCAAATGCCTGCATTTGTTTTATTGCACCTATGAGGGTCGACATTGATATGCAGATTAAAACCACCTCTCCTTATTCTGATAAGAAGCCGCGCTTTCGGTTATGAAGGTAACTCACTGGGGGCGTGGGTGCCAGTTTGTGTTTTTTTTAAAAAAAACATTAAACGCTTTTATGTTATTATTATTATTATTTTATTATTAAAACACAGTCTGCTGAAAGCCAAGGAGGAAGCACCAGGCGCTGGTTTGGTGAGTACACGAGGTGAAATGTATGAAATAATTCGAGAGGGAGGGAGTGAGGTGTGGGGGAGTGGGGGGGGGGAGAGGGGTGAAGAAGCAAAAACCCCCACACTTAATAACCATCCTGTATTTTGATTAAAAAGACACAATTCTCTGCAGGAATCGGTACTAAAATACATCAACAAATAAACCGAGATTGGAGGAAGTCATCCAAAGTGGCGATGCTTCAGTTAATCATTTTTTTTGGAGTTGGGGGAGGTGAGGGTGGGGGAGGGGGGGGGGTGGGGAGTGGGGGGGGGGGAGTGGGGGGGGGGGGGGGAGGTGGTGGTGGAATGTACAGGGTTTTTTTTATGTCTGGGTCTGAGTTGGTGACTTGGTTTCCTGCTGGAGGTGCAGTAGTGAGTAGTAAGGTACCATTATTACTGACCGCCGATAACATAGCAGCTGCTCTTTGAGTTTGGGTTTTGAAAACTGACCTGCGAGTGACACGGAGAGAGTTGGGAAAGTTTACAACACGACTCGAATCAAGGCGAAGTTGTTATACGTACAGTACAGGGTTTTACTGCGAATCAAATCCTAACTTTCCCCTCGATTCGACTGGAGTAGCAATTAGCTCTTTATCTCTCTCTCTCTCTCACACACACACACACAAACACACACAATATGACCAAGACTGGACCATCAGAAATTCTCATGGGAACTATCTGTAAGACGGGTTAACTAAAACTTGCTCCTCTACCCATGCATTCGGTGGGAGTTTGACGTTGATGAGAGGATGTCAAACGTTTAACGTGGACTTGAGCGATGGTTGGTTTGTGTCTCGCAGCTCAACTCTCGCCTTCCTCCCGAATTGCCAAACGTGGATTAAATATCAAAATATTGTGCGCCTGTGTAGTTTGACTAGGTATTGAAATGATGTTTTCAGAAAGTGTTCAATTGCGTTCCATTCCCTGGCCAACGGTTGACTTGCACTTGGGCTGAATGACCACTGGTTTGTAGGGTTTTTGACCCGTTTATTTAAATTTAAAAAAATATATGAACATCTCCAAAATGAAAGTGCAGTTTCCTTTGGCCCAAATGAAAGGAAGGTGGTCCCACAATGTATGCTCAGATGTATATGTTCCCCCAGGGCAGTTACAGAGACGGTCACTGACCAACCGAAGCCGCTTCACAATACAATACAAACATTTTTATCCCTTTCTTTCCAAAAATGCAAACAAATTGACTTCAAATCTCAGTTTGAATGGATTGTGGAACACAAGTGTGCACAACTGTACACAGATCACTGTAGCTACAAACCTGCAAAGTGTTTTTTTTCAAAATAATATATATTTTTAAAAAATGGGTTGGAACCATTTGACAGCATCAAAACAGAAGGTTTTGTATACTGTATATATTTAAAAATCTGTTCTCCCAACTTTCACTTGTCCTTGACGACCCGTTATGTCACAGATGGTCAGAAATACCAATAGCGAACTGAGTAAACTAGCATTCAGCGAGGTTTGCTTTGAACTGACATCTATTTGGGCAAACTAACGAGGAACAATTAGGAACTGTTAGTGAGCTCTGTTTGTTGACTATGATTGTTGTGTAGCAGTGTATGGTAACCCTAAACTAAATGAAGAAGGGAACAAAAATAAACGCAGTGACATTTATTAAGCCTCTGTCGTGCAATCCTACGAAGCAGTTAGTGCAAACGCCTAAACTACTGTATTGTCTCTCCCTGCAGTATATTTAAACACATCTATAAGCATTCCGGCAAAATATACTGTCTTTCTGATTTTGCAAACACAAAACACAGGTACTTTCTGTGTTGCTTATGTGTTGACATGTAAAACAGACCTTGGATTAAACTGGTTCTTCCTATCACTATATCAGGGATGTGTCCATTGGAATCCCTTAAACGTTTGCAAGATATATTTTGGCTTATGGAGACATTATAGGAAAACGACCAAATAAAAAAGAAGACCAAACAAACGCCTAAAGCTGTGCTTAAATGGTGCAGTGAGTGTGTGTGTGTTTTTAAAAAAAGCCACACAAATTAAAATCCGCTTAAACAAACGGCAATTAGGTAGTTGAAGGTTTCCTCTTGGTACAGTTGAATCTGCACATGTTTGTGTTAATTCCCCATAAACTCCGTTTGTCGTTATCCTCGTCTTAATATCATACTCATAATCCACGGGGAGACAGCTTCTCTGCAATGTGTTATATCAGTTTGAAATAATGCTGACTGATAATGTCTTTGCAACCGCTTTTTTAAAAAAAATTCCTCCCCGTATATAGCGTGACCTGATAAGAATTCACACAAAACCAAGACTTTTCCTCTTTTGCTGATATGCAACAAGGAACATTCCAATGATCGAAAATTAGCTGCAAATTCCAACTTGGGGAAGGACAATCCTATACAACCGACCGCATGTGAGCCGCCCGCTCAGCTACATTGGCATTCATTGGTGCACAATTCAATCGCACAAACAAGCAGACATGAGCAAGGCCGTGAGCTGTGTAGAGTGGCTTAACTTCACACCATTAAGCGATTAATTGTTTGCAAAGAAGTGCGATTTTGATAACAAACAGTGTACGCGCATTGTTAGTGGGCTAAACCCAATCATTGTATAGCTGTGTGGAGATGTTCTTGATATATATATATATAAATATATTAAAATGGCTGGTATGCCAGTACACAAGGAAATGGTGTAGTTACATTAGAATCCAGGGTACAGCCAGGCGGTAGTAATGTGTTAAATACAACTTCTTATTCCTTACATGTGGCTATTATTTCCCGAGATTCTTGAACTGTTTAATAGATTTACAGAGTGGGGGGGGGGGGGGGGGGGGGGGGGGGGGCGGCAAAGATTGATAAGGCTGTTACTCGAAGGCGCACTTCTGCAGAAAAAGGAATAGGAAAGACACTGGGACAAGTTAGAGAGGGCGATTCACTTCAACTCCATTTAATTGTTATTTTCAAATCCAGTTAGATTATTTTCCGAACTAATCTGAACTATGTTTACGCTGTTAAATGGCAATTCCCTGCACATTCCCTCCTAACGACTGAGGGTGTTCATTGAGAGTCTTAACGTCACCTTTTCCATTCGCTCCCTCCCCCCTCACACCCCTCTCACACACACACCTCACCCCAGGTTCCTCCAACCAGGGAATCAGTCGTTTGTAGAGGTTTGAGCTAATCTTGGACGCGATGAACAGAGGCAAATAAAGTCGGTGCATTATAAACTGACCGTGTCTTGAAGGTTAATTCCACGGAAAATAAGTGCAAGTGATATGGATGTGTGTCAGCCAGAAAAAAAATAGACTAACTGGGCCCCAGCGGGATATCTGCTGGACAGGGTGTCAGTAAAGCAACAAACACTACACTGTGGCTGTAACGTTAGGCTGTGCAACAACAACAACTGTAGAAATAGCAACAGATCTAACATTAAACTCCCGAGCTCCATTTAGCAAACGCCATACAATATAATGGGACTTTCTGCATTAAACAGTCGGTGGATCAATGAAGCCCTCTCCCACACAGTCCTGTAGGCAATGAAACAGTCGCTGTTTTAGTCCCAATGTGTGTTGGTGTTTGGCCTCAAACCCCAGTCTATTTTTACTTTCAGACAGCGGTGGGATGCCGGGCAGGTCGTTTGAAAAGAGACATCATCTCTCCCCAACCGTAACGTTATGTCCCAATCCAGTTACACCACATCTACAACAAGAACAAAAAAAACAAGAGAACAGGTATCAGCCGTCCACAGTTGTAACACATCTTCGCCATTTCAAGGAGAACCTTTGGCAGGTTTATGAGTTGAGGTAGCACAATATTCTCATCTTAACTGCAATGATAAACCAGGACTGTATTTGTGTGAAGTGGGTGTATTTCTCTCTGAACATTTGCATATTCTGCTATAAATTCTCGTGTGATTTTGATATCAAGTCTTATCGGATTCATACTTTTTTTTAAAATTAAAAAGAGCAACTCAGACGAAACATCCAGACAAGATCACAGTATGAATGCCCACATGCCCCCCTGTACTGCAGGCTGAAATACTGTTCCAACCACATTCGATCACAAGACATCAAGTTTAAAGGATAACAGTATTAAATAGATAAGGAGCTGGGAAACGTGCCACCGAATTCAGGATAAAACAAAATAGAATCTGTGATTATTCCTGATAGAGAAAATCACACAAGTTGGCCGGTGAATAATAAAATAGTTGGGAAACACATCGGTTTGTATGTGAAAGAATAAATCCTGTAAAGGTGACCAACACTGTATACACGAGTTGCCTTTCGAAATTCGGCGCCCAACTGTGAATATTTCACAGAATCTCCACAGTGAATGCTTAAGGTCGTTTGGAGATCAATACTGTGACCAACCTGTTTTGAGGGATGAAGTCGTGTAATTATAAATAGTCATATTTCTGTAGTATGTTCACTCCTGGTCATTGAGGAGATGGAAAGCAGCAAAGTTTCGAGGTCAATCGCCAATAGTTTCTAACAGAATCCCATTTACCATTATCCATTCCCCCAATCACAAGCCACTCCTGTTGTAATAATAATAATAGATAAATGATAATAATATTAACATTATAAAGAAGTCCCACAGTAGTAGAGTTATTAATGTTGAAATAAAACAGGTTCACCTTGTTACAAATGGAAATCTCTCTCTCTCTGTATGTGTATATATATATATATTTAATGTGTGTGTATATATAAAAATATATTAATATTCAGTATATGCGATTTAGAGGATGCACTGAATGTTAACAAAATGTTTGTGCAGTAAAACGAGTCAATGGTAGAAATTATTTCTATTTTTAGAAATGAATTTAAACAAAGGTATTCAGAAAATGTGAGTTATTTAATGGTCCCATCCAAGCGACCGCAATTCTCATAGAATGCAGTGAGAGGAATTGATTCAGCAAAATCAACTCTAGAGGAAAAGACGCACAAGTAAGATAAATGTATCTCAGGTGCCGGTTCATGAGAACATTTGGGGGATAATGCATACAAATCGACTGTATTCCGAGCTCGCAACTGCTTGTTCCTTCAGGGAAAAAACAATAGGAGGTTCTACGATAAACAATGTGCGAACAATAATCATTAATAATAATAGTGGTCATTATTAGGTTATTTAATATTTGTAACGATTAGTTGGTATAACTGGAGAGGAGCTGTAGATTTATTACAGACAAGCCCAGTATCAATTCCTTGCCTTAATCGGAGGGTATTACAGTTTCCTGGTTGGCAATGTGGAGGAACAACTTGGTTTTGCGGTTGGGGCTGTTAATTCTGGTATTTTTGATAGAAGAGAAGCAGGTACTTGAAACCCGGCTCACTGGGGGAATCAGGGCAAAGGCAAGAGACTTAAAGAAAACAGTCTCCTTCTTTACAGCCCACTCACACGCACAATATCCTTCCCCAGTAATGGGAGAGAAATTCTCCAGTGATATTTACAACACTTACCTTGTCATATAGCTGCCCCCACCCCACCCACCCACACATACACACACATATCATCACATAGATTCAGTAACTTACAAGAAAAATAATCATATGAGATTTTACGTCCGATTGCAGTTATTAATAAAACGATTGCATAAGAGATACCCACACTGCTAACTAATAATAAGAATTATTACTATTCTTTACGTATTTATTATAATCCTACTGGCAACATCTATCTGCAAGAACTATAGCATTTAAAGCCACATGCATCCAAGGTCAGTTCATCTCGCAATTGTCTCACGTTTCTTCCTCCGACTAAAAATGAAACATTGTTCAGATTACTGACTCGTAGCATTTTATTTTGGAATGTCACATTCTACTCACATGTTCTGAAAATGTTTCTGGCTGAATGTGTAAGTGCGAAAAATGCTTATTTTTATTTCCCAGGAAGACTTCAAATCAATAAAGTCGGGCTTGGAAACCCTGTATTCCTTTCTGCTCGTTAGGAACAGTCCCAAGCAGGCAAGGCAAGAGGCGTGAATAGATGACATCAGTTTGGAATATGTGAAGCGAAAATACCATATAAAGACTGAAAAACATATCCCACTCTCTCAGCTAAAGGTTGAAATGTGAAAAAGGCGTGTGTGCAAGCTATCGAATTTAAAAAAACAATTTCACATCAGTTTTAAATTAGTAGAAAACGTTCTTCAAATAAAAAAGAGGAAGCAACACTGGAAGACATCTGGTTGCTGATAGATGGGAAGGAGTCTGAAAAGTGTAAAAGTTCATCTGTAGGACACCATCTTCCACTTTGACTACAAACCACAAACAATATGCCATTGATGCACCGGTCCGTTACATGATTATGAACTATAGCATCTGTCTTGAGGCATAAAGGGATAATTGCTAGCAATAATAAAATACTCATATAAACCTTTAGGTGACATCTATTTTTCCAGGCGCCTGCATTCTCTGTTGAACACACAGACCTCTTTCAATACACGGCAATCACCTCCTTCAGTGTTTTCCAATGTGTTTAAATGTTTGCACAGAAATAACTTTGCTGCTTCCCATCCACATCTTATTTTTAGTGACACAACTTCCCCTAACAGGTTAGTCACAAGAGGTACCTATTATATATAAGGCAATTGGAAGTTTAATCTAGAGAAAGAGAAAACAAACAAAACAAAAGGAACTCACGTCTTTTGTCAGCCTTTATGTTGTGTTTTCTCTTCACATATCTCAATTGATGCAATCTGCTTATGCCTCTGATTTGATTTCTTGGAATATTTCTGCCGAGTAAAAGGAATACAAGATTTCTAAACCTGACTTTATTTCTTTGAAATCTTCCTGGGAATAAAAATGAGCATTCCCACACTTACATTCACATTGTATTTGGTTACCAGCTGCACATTTTGCATCTTTGCGATTGGATTTGGTATAGTGCCTTATCATGTCTGAATGATGCCTCAATGCGCTTCACAGGATTTACTGTGAAATCCTGTGCCTCTATTTGTAGGCAAATTTGACAGCACAATTAACCAATTTGATGCTTGCATATTGTCTTTGCAGACTGTCTCTTTTTGCATGCTCCACTCGTGATAGTGATGAATGATGCTAAGGTTACACTCTTGGTACTGATATCATTTTTGACACAGTGAGCAAATGTACAGATATATGCAGCAATTCCCACTTTCTGGTCTCCGAGGGAATATAAGGGATATTTGTGAAAGTTGAAACGGAGGTGACATAATTCCTTTTATCCTTTTCTATTCATGGAAACATTTACAAGAATTTAGGTGGTCCACCATACTGCTTTTAGGTGAAAAACACAGAATCAATGCTCATTCAGCAGTGTATTATTGTGCCCATATGCTTGTGTGTAACAACTTTAAAACATTTTCTTAAATCAACGTAAGATTCTCAATGGAACTGGAGCATTAGATAATAATAATCCTTGCATTTTGATACAGCGCTTTTCACGCCTTCTGTACTGTAAAGTGAATTGACTGTATATTTGTGGTTGAAACACGGCAGCCAATTGTGCACAGCAGTGTCCCACAAACAGTCATGGATTGAAATGACCAATTTATTATAGTTTTTTTTTGGACAGATTATTATTAGGCATGTGGAGTAAGGAAACTTTCCGAAGGTTTCGCCCTGACCTGCCTGGATTCGAAACACAGGTTTCACGTTTGTAAGGCGAGTGCTCTAACCACTGAGCGAAAGGACTCCACAAATTTACCTTTAGATCATTCCAGTCATCAGTCACAGAACTTGAACAGTAGTGGAATTGCAGATCATTCTGTCCTTCACCATGTGCCTCCTTCCAGGTGGTTCCTGAATCATCTGGTGTTGCCTCTGTCATCTGTTTCCATACTGACTAAGAACTATCTGCCTTTTCCAATTTGGACCATATTTTGAAGCCTCAACACTTTTTCTTTCTGCCGAATCTTACTGTCAGGACACTGCCCTGTTCTTCTAACTTCCAGGTTGACAACCTTCTGTTTCCATCTTCTATAACCTTCATTTATTATGATTAATGGAATTCACTATCAAAATTGGTCTATTTCTCTTTGGCTGCTGGGATACAGCCCATCTCTCAACTTTACCGAGTGGAGTTGTAATTATGTAATTGCTGTTGGATACCTTCAGCTCTGCTGAAGGTGCTAAACTCAGAATTTGATCAGAATTTATCCAAATTGCTTCCGTAGTTATGTTCTCATCTTTATTTCCTTTGGCAGTTTTATAGTTCATGATAATGTTTTGATTGGCTTTCTGAGAAGATGAATTACTTTGTCAAGTGGGCTGAAGGGCCTTCCACATCTGAACTGATCTTGTGAGCTCACAATATACGGTCAAGCTTTGTTCTCAAATGTCAAAATGTTGCGACAGTGTTTACAGCTTTATATTTGCATGACTTTGACTTAACAAATACGGAGTTCTGATATTTAATTAGATACCTGCGTCCATTGCTTTCATTTTATCTAATGGAATTGTGCTTATCCAGCGATATATTATGATGCGGAAATCCAAACCTTGTGTTCACCCCTTCCTAACCTACATTATGCCGTATTAGTTGGGTATTTCTTCACACCCAACACAAAATTTATAAAAAATAATATGCACCCTTGTTCGACCCTTGTCTTGGTGCTAAACCAGAAGTATAATTTCATTTAGATATATCACACTAAATTAATGTGTAGAGCTAACATGACATTGGTCTGAAGGTAGACAAAGTCTACATTGTTCATATTGATAAAGGCCACATCAAGTCAAGAACATTTTGATTATATAGAACTATTGATTGAAGGTCTCCCAAATTGTTTTGAGAAATAATCTTGGCTAACACATTCTATCTATAAAGCAACTTGTTCTTATTGTGTCCTTGCGGTGGCAGTTTCTTTCAGCTATTTAAACATTATCAAACTGAACTATTTTCTGGGACAACATTATCGCTCCTAAAGGGACATTACTTGGGTACAATGTTTACATGAACAAGTTTACTTGCAAGAAAGCTCCAAATCTGTTGATGGAACAATTCTTATGCAACGCCTTAGCTGCCTCAGGTCTAGTGAATGCCAAACCACTCCAATTATAGTTAAACATGAATAAATATCTTATGTGATCCAGGCACAGAATTCCATTGTAGAAAGCTACTTCCCACTCATTTCCATTGTTTAGAATTCCAGACTCAAGCATAACATTAAATGCAAAATGTAGCTTCCCTGATGGTCTACTCGGTAAAACCACAACCCAGTGCAGCATAAGGTCACACAGACAGAAATATTGCAGGTTTATTCTTGATCTGTGCCATTACATTCCCCCATTCACTCACTTTGCTATATACAACATGTAAAATATACTCTACTGACTGTAAAATGCAACAGATTTTGATGCAGTAGCAGGTTTGGAAAATTTCAAAGTGTTCGGTGGAGGGAAAGAACCTGTTTTCAATCATGTTTTATGTTTTCCCTGAATTACATTTTTCAAATGATTGAATGTATTAGTAAACATTTTCAAACGAACTGTTGTACTTTGCTGTTCATTTCTGATTCAAGCAGAAGATTTATAGAAAAGCTGCTCACGATTTTATGATGAATGACCTCCACTGTGGTCTGTCAGGTTGTCCTTTTAGACAGATTGGCCGGTACCTCTCTGTGCGGCCTCTCAACATTTTCTGATTTTCACAGATGTTGCCTATTCTCTCTATCCCTTCTCCGATTGTCTGCTTCCCTGACTTAATCATTTTGGGCTGTTATTTTGTCTGTTCCTGGTGATTTTTTTATTTCCAATTTAACTTCATTCAAATGGTTTGCAATCTAATGCGACTAGCGCCAATGTGTTGGATTCTTTGGTGTCAGACTTAAAGTAGAAGGTTACACAGTCCATTTAATGTTCTCAGGTGGACATCAATTTCATCAAAATAAAGGTCTAATAAGGGTGCATGTTGTTTTGATTACCTATGTAGACTGTCTAGGTTTTTTTGTGCACAATAGATTGTCCCAATATATTTGACATTGGTTATTGGCCAAACATGTTTGTCATTCTTGCTGCGCTAATGATAATTTTACAACTTCATACTCTGTCTTTGAGTTGCAATTCATAACTCCCTCAACCTTACAATGCACCCTTGCATTCTGGCCTCTCATTAGGAGAACTTTTCGTAATGCCTTAACCCATTGAAATGTCTCGAAGCACTTGCCAAGTTACGTATCAAAAGGATGGAATAGGAATTGTACATTTGGTTAATCAAGTGGGTTTCCTTGTATAGAAAATGAATTTATCGTGGAGTTCACCCCATCCACTCTTTAGTCTTGGAGATAGTACCATACAGATATCCCCAAAACCACAAAGATTATCAGAGTAGTTACCATCACTGAACAATCAAGACAATTATTCCCAAAGAACATTTGTACCCTCTCCTCTAGTCTTGCCAGTATTTAGTGGAGAATTGTTCATTTCAATCTGCACATATCCTAATATGCTCCAGTTGTGTTCTTAAAGAGACATTTAGTCAGTTATGTTCTTCAGGAAACATTATTTCCTTTATTTGAAGCTGTCAATCATCAGAGCATCTGCTGTCTTTATTCCAAGCACTATATATTTTTGCTCAATCTTAGGAGCAGGCACAGTTTTAAAGTTTTAAATTTGTTACGTCCATTAAGGTAATAAACATTGCTCCCACAAAATACACAGTCAACTCACTATACAGTATATTCTGTAAAGCGCTTTGAGACGTCTCGAAGAGGTGATCATCGCTATATCAAATGCAAGGATTATTATTATTATTATCATATTAAACACTCAGTATGACAATGTGTAACTTTATTCAGCCATTTACAGTTTTAAGCTTTGCAAAACAATCAATTGCACTGTATACCCTTAATTCATGAGCAACAAAGTGGGATTCTAGCCCCTCAGATAACTGAGATCCCGTGCGCTCTTCTCAAATCCCTCTTAAACAACTTTCTTTTCCTCCAAGACTGCAAAATCAAACAAAAAAAACGTTACTCTATGCCAGTATTTGATCCAGGACATTCTGTTTGAATGCACTGGGCTGACTTTTAGATAAACCAGAGTTTCAGGAAACAGAGGGGATACACACCTCAGCACAGGGGGCTTCCTCACTTTGTACACACAGCTTCCCACATCAGACAGATCATTGTCTAAAAAACTGAAGACTCAAGCAAAAAAAAATATCTTCCATTAAAATGGCTGTCAGGAAATTGCAGAGCATTTGTGTGGAGCAGGCAATGTGTTTATCTTTCTTATCACTGACGGAAACCTATGGGAAGCTGAATACCCTTCTCTCAACTTGTCCTCTGTCACATAATTGTTATATATTACTTACACTGCTGTCCGACCCCCAGAAATGAATTTAATTCAGTGACAATACTCAGTTTTGAAATCTACGAGTATTCCTTTCTAAAATGTTGAGGGACAATCATAGTAGATATTCCTAAGAGTACTTTTTTTTACAACAGTGAAAGGGGTTAATTGTTCTTGAAAAATGAAAATACAGTATGCCGCAAATGTCCAATGGGAGAGTGAATAATTACTGCAGTGTGCCAAATCTCAATTCTCTGAGGTTTTTGAACAGAAGCCAACTTCTCAAAGACATTGTAGAAAGACCTCCAGCCTGCATTAAAATAATATTTATCCAACGCTGCATTGCTGGCTTTTTTTTTCTCAAGCTATTTCAGAGCAGCTTGTTTGTAAATCTTTACATTCTCATGTAATCCAGTATTATCTAAAATAAAAACCAACATTGTAATAAAAGGCATGTTGTGGTTTTGAAAAGACACATTTCATAGTCCACACAATGAAACAGATAGCCTGGGTATAGATTAGGGATTATATGAAAAAAAATTCCTATACTGATGTGTGTGTTCCTGTAAAGTCGAATAAAACTGACATAAAATCAAACAAAATGTCTTGGTTACCGAACCTGAATTTATTAAAGAAACCCTGCAGTGAATCAAAACATGACACTGGAAACCACACAAGCTATTCGTTTTTTTTAAAAGAATTCTCAAATAAGGAATGCCGATATTAGTTGAAGTGCTCACTCTCTCCTTTATCGCCCCTCCCCCCGCCCCCCACCACACCATGGCTGAATACCATACTATGTGAGCTTTTCCAATGAGGTATTTGATGAGTTTCTGCTGAATACAGTTATTTTTGAGGAAAGCAGATCCGCTTTGGCTTCACTTAACATTGGGTTTGACCAAACCAATATCACTGTGTACCATTCTGCGGCTTCCTAAAAAGAATCCACAGTGGTGAAAGCTAAGTTACAATCATTGGGGCTAAAAAGAATAAAAAGACTTGACATATTAAATGCAGCTACAAATAGAATAAATGTGAGGAACCAGTGGGGTGGTTATAATAATAATAATAATAATTATTATTGCATTTGTTATAGCACTTTTCACCAACAAAATAATCTATTGTCATTGCAACTGGAATAATTTAAACGTGTCACATCTGTTCTTCAGTTAAGCAGTTTTCATCATTTAGTGGTTTATTTTGCATCAACTATTAGTGCCCAACATTTATGCTGCAGTGAAACAAATGAGCCCTCAGTGTTTGTCTATAGGATTTGCTGTGTGATTTCCGCTTCCCCCTACCCTAACCCTCCCCCTCCCTCCCCCCCCCCACCGCCCCCCACCGCCCCCCACCCCGACCTGACTGTTCAGCGCTTTGGGACGTCCACCCGGCGCTATATAAGTGCAATTTTGTTGTTGTTGTTGAAGAGCTAAACTTCATAGTTAGAATGTTACTGAAAAATAAATGCTGGAGTGCAACATGTAACTATTTCTAGCAGGATTTCTTAAGAATGAAAGCACAAATACATTGCGTGGTTGATGCGTGGTTGATGTAATGTCTATGAGATTCTTCCTCATGTAAGCAATCTCCACTCAGATTCATCATTAAGGACTCCTATTGCAAATCGCTGCATATTAGAGCCTGCTGTGGAAACTCATGCATATGGTACTCTTATTCATTCTGTGCTATTTGTGAAAAAAAATCCTTCCCACAAAGTGGCTTGGAATGTTTCCACATTGTATTGAGGAAAGAAGATAGGGACCTAATTAACCGTATCTTTAAATCTGTAACTTAACACTAAACTCATGGTAAATCTGGCACAATAACAAGTAAATATGGAATACAATTCTTACTCCACTAATGAGGACAACTTCTTAATTTACTTGTGATTGTGTGAGCTGTGCAAAGCTCTTCACTTATGGGATAGATGAGGTTTTTTCTAACTTCCTGCTGAGGAGCCTCTCTATAACATTCACTTACGTAGTGTCAAGTTCTGTAGTTCAGCGGTTAGAGTACTGGCCTTGCAAGCAAGAGTTTCCTTACTCCGCACGCCTGATAATTATCCCTCAAGAAAAATACAATAGGAAATTGGTGACTTCAGTCCAGTGGGACACTGCTGTGCACAATTGGCTGCAAAGTTTTGCCCATAAACATGCAGTCAATTCACAGTATATTCTGTGAATAGCTTTGAGACATCCAGAGGATGTGAAAAGCACTATAACAAATGCAAGGATTATCATTATTAAATCCAGACCACATGCAGTCACTAAAATTCTGACCACAACAAATGTCCGTCTAGTGCTGAACATAATAAAATGGAAATCTTGTCTTACTCCATAACAGATTATGCGCCAATTTTACATTGCTAAAATAAGAGAAAACTTCCAACAGATTCATGATGATGCAAAGTAGTTTACTTAGAGATGATCAAAATAGACTCGACAATTGAATCTCTTAGCCCTAATACAATGTTTGCTATGTTACATGACTGTACAAGATATGCAATTAACAGAGTAGGTTAAAGTAGTTGGCAATTCCGAACAATATTTTCATTTTAAATAACATTTTATAGCACAATAAATTTTTGCAGGATTTATTGTGTATTTGTAAGGCCACCCTGGTAGGAGACACATCTAATTATCAGCATTTTAGATCCGATCACAATAAATACCATTGTATGATTATTTCAGTGAGAGCTGAGTGAGGTAACATTTAAAAAAAAGCAATAAATTGCTAATTTTGGAAAAATATTTGGAGACGCTGTCAAAAACATTTGTATCATTATCATCCAAAGAAGTATTACAAACTAAGACTGCTGCTCTGGAATGCAAGAACAATATTTGACATGTCATATGTTAAATTCTAGGACTGACTCCCAATGGTCTTTGCCATTGTTTCACTGTTAGGTCATTTTGATGCTGTTCGATAAACAATCTTTATACAATATCAGGAGTAATTTCTAATCCAGAAAACAATTTGTACCAATTCATATGGTAACCAAGTCATATGATGAAGAGCTTTTCTTGGTCTTGATACTTTGTCACATGTTGACATCTTGAAGGATTTGAATGTAATTTTAAAAATTACTATTCGTGATGCAAGTTGAATATACATTTGCCTTTTAAGAATACACTTTGAATCATTTTACAAGAAGGCTTAATGTCCATCTTAACAGAACTAAAACATTTAATATAATATGTGACACTCAAATTTCAGATACATAAGTACAGTACAAAGTTCTTTCACATTGCTTGCTCAAAGTGCCTTTTGAAACCAGGCTCCATTTAATCTCCTCAACTCCGAAGTCATGTTGCTTCTATTTCAAATTCTATATTTAAACATGATAAACTTACAATTTTACACATCAGATTTTCCTTTCATTGTTTAAAAAAAACAAGACTTACCATTGGCAGAATCCCACTGAAGCTGGAGTAGGTGCAGTTGTGAAAATAGACAGGTGGCAGGGATTGAACATATGAACTGCAATCAAACCTTCTCAGCACCACTGTGAAACTATCCAAAAGTAGGTTTACAGACACCAACCAGTAGTTGGAACCTGCATCTGAAAATCCTGAAAACCACTTATTGTACAAGATGTACAATATATTGATCTATGGGAAATGAGTTCCAATGCAACTGGAAGAAAATCTCCTGATAGTGTTGTTTCCCTGAACCACTCAGCTAGTTACCTTCAGGAATTTATCAATTTATCAATCCTGCATGAAATCAGGATGCAAATGTTTAGTTAACAACAACTTCGATTTATATAGCGCCCTCCACCCCGGACTGCGTCTCAGAGCGCTTAGTTAAATGCTTCTGTATCAGTGTAGCAACACAATCTGGCACATTTATCAGATGCACTTATTTATGTTAGCCATCAATCACAGGCATTGGCACTGGTCAAAATATTTTACTTCCACTAATACTATATGTGCAAATATTGTTAAATATACACGTTTATTACCAGTTGGGTCATTTAAAAAAAGTAGATATTTCTAAGAATCCTACCTCGTCAAGGATTGCAAACCAGTTTTATTGTGTTTCACCTACAATGATTAACAACTTTTGTTCATAAAGTATATTGAACCCACATTTCACTATGTTCTGTGCTTTGAGATGCCTCGAAAATGTGGTAAGGCATTATATCAAATGCAAGGATTATTATTGTTGAAGTGATAGGTGGTTTTCTTTACTATAATGCATCCTTATTTTATTCTGAGAATAATGGCTTTGAAAGTTATAATCTGTCAAATATTATATTATCCACACTTATGTATAATGGCGATCATATGATGCTACATTTATATAATATTCATTAGTTTGGGGTTCTCTGATGCTATGGTCAGCAGAACATCTGAAACCTTTCAGAGTAAATACAACAAGTTTCCTGTAATTGCATGGTGTGGTTATTGTAGTAGCATTGTTTTTGGATTAGTTGTGGCCAGGATTTTATAAACAATACAGAAGAGAAGAAGTAAACATGTGCTTCTAAAATATTCATGAGGATGTGCAAGATATTAATGTGCTACTGGCAGACAGTGACAGCAGACATGTAGGAAAATGAAACAAGTCTCTTGGTCTGCAGTAGTATTGTATAATTTTTTTTAGTGATATATTGGCAATAAGTAGTCTTGTGGAATTCATCAATAAAGAAATGAGCTATTGTACTATTTGTATTTGCAAACAGCAAACACAATGCTATATGACTCATATAGCATGAAATTGTAAAATGACTAACTACTCGTTCTGGATAGGTGAATGATTGTGTTGGCTATTCACTTACGGTACTACTGGTGCCAAAATGCCAGCAGCATTTTGAAAGCATGCCAAAGTGGTAAGAATTAGGTTCACAAATTCATCCATTTAACTCCATATTAAATTTGATAGCCATATGCTCTGGTGTCAATATAATTGGGTTTTTTTCTACAATAACCTTGATGTTTTGAGAAGTTTCTCTCTTTTTATATATCATACTAAATATATAAATACATACTGCATAACTAAAAATCTACAGGGAAATTTCCAATCCTGCTTCAATCTAGAAATCTTGGGTGTGACAGGGTAAACCTTTAGGTAATTGCTTCTTCTGAAAGTAGGCAACTAACAATGGGATGAATGGTATCCAAATTTACTTCCTTGATTTGCCATCACTGGATTCAAAACAAGCAACACACATAATATTTTATAAATAGATTTCTTCCACAGTTGGTCTATCTTCACTTATGAAAGGAAAGTATTAGAATACCACCAAGTTCTCCAAATAACTAAGTTACTTACAAAACCCATATAATGGACAATCAATCCTAACACTTGCTGGAAAATATCTCATCATTTCATTTTCCTCTTATTGTTATTTTATATTGCAGTGTCATACTTTTTTGGGAGGCGGTGGGGGGAACAGAGGGGGTAAACCTATCATTCATCAACCATACACAAGATCACTTTCTTACTATCAAAGGTAATCATTTTGATATTGGGGCATTCAAAATCTTTATTTCCCAGTCGGTATTTTTTTCTACTCCTGACCTTTATTGTTGAAAGGCATTCATCACTTAAAGACATATTATAAAGTTTGTTTGAATACTACATTGACATATGTTGACATTCAACATGAAATTGGACTTCAGTGTTCATATAAAGAAAGTGCAGTGCGAATAACCTTCTTTATGTTCATTTCAATAATCCAGTCAAGCACAAGCCTCCATATGATGCATAAGGTGAGGAAAGATAAACATATAGATTTCTAATTTCTAAAGGGATTAAGAAGTATGGGGATAAGGCAGGTAGCTGGAGGTAGAGTAGAATATCAGCCATGATTGCATGGTGGGGCAGGCTGGCTCCATAGGCCGAATGGCTTACTCCTGCTCCTATTTCTTGTGTTCTTATGTTCTTATCAAGCAATTAAATTCAAAGTTATATTGCAGATAACAGGGTCTATTCTCTAAGAGTTTCCAAATTCTCCCATCCAATTTAGGGCAAGTAGAAAATTGGATTTGAATGGAAACATGCTTTTTTGACTGATTTCCCATCAATTCAAATCTCCCAACATACTTTAATTTGGGTGGAAATATATACGTCCAATGTCAAAAGCACGTTTAGACCTGAACTATTTTTGGGATAAATCCTACAAACTTTAGACTCAACATGATCTTGCACTATAACGGTGCAATTCAGATATACTCGAGTAGCTTGGGCAAAATGTAACTATTTCTAGCAGGATTTCTTACGAATGAAAACACAAATACATTACCTTGATTTGGGATTTGTTGTATTGGGATCCAAGGTGGAGCCAGTGTGGTTGATGTAATGTCTATGAGATACTTCTTCATGTAAGCAATCTCCACTCAGATTCATCATTAAGGATTCCTATTGGAAATCGCTGCGATCAGAGCCTGCTGTGGAAACTCATGCATATGGTACTCTTATTCATTCTGTGCTATTTGTAAAAAAAATCCTTCCCACAAAGTGGCTTGGAATGTTTCCACATTGTATTGGGGAAAGAAGATAGGGACCTAATTAACCATATCTTTAAATCTATAAGTTAATACTAAACTCATGGTAAATCTGGCACAATAACAAGTAAACATGGAATACAATTCTTACTCCACTAATGAGGACGACTTCTTAATTTACTTGTGATTGTGTGAGCTGTGCAAAGCTCTTCACTCACGGGATAGGTGAGGTTTTCTTCTAACTTCCTGCTGAGGAGCCTCTCTATAACATTCACTTACACAGTGTCAAGTTCTGTAGTTCAGCGGTTAGAGCACTGGCCTTGCAAGCAAGAGTTTCCTTACTCCCTACGCCTGATAATTATCCCTCAAGAAAAATACAATAGGAAATTGGTGACTTCAGTCCATGAATGTTTGTGGGACACTGCTATGTGCAATTGGCTTCAGAGTTTAGCCCACAAACATACAGTCAATTCACTTTACAGTATATTCTGTGAATAGCTTTTGAGACATCTCGAGGATGTGAAAAGCGCTATAACAAATGCAAGGATTATCATTATTAAATCCAGACCACATGCAGTCACTAAAATTCTGACCACAACAAATGTCCGTCTAATGCTGAACATAATAAAATGGAAATCTTGTCTTACTTGATAACAGATTGTGGGTCAATTGTTTGTTTCTAAAGTAAGAGAATACTTCCAACCGATTCATAATGATGCAAAGTAGTTTACTTAGAGATGATCAAAATAGACTCGCCAATTCAATCTCTCAGCCTTAATACAATATTTGCTAGGTTACATGGCTGCATAAGATATGCAATTAACAGAGTAAGTGAATGTGGTTGGCAATTCCATCCAATATTTTTTTATTTTAAATAACATTTTATAAAATAATTCAAGCATTTTTACAGGATTTATTGTGTATTTGTAAGGTCACCTTGGTAAGATTTCAATCCAATTGTCAGCATTTTGGATCTGATCACAATAAATACTTTGTATGACTATTTCAGTGAGCACTGAGCCAGGTAATGTAACGAACAGCAATAAATTGCAATATTTGACATGTCATATGTTAACTTATAAGACTGACCCACAATGATTGGTATCTTTGCCATTGTTTCACTGTTAGGTCATTTTAATGCTGTTCGATAAACAATCTTTATATGATATCAGGAGTAACTTCTAATCCAGAAACCAATTTGTACCAATTCATATAGTAACCAAGTCATATCATGCAGAGCTTTTCTTGGTCTTGTTACTTTGTCACATGTTGACATCTTGAAGGATTTGAATGTAATTTAAAAAGTGTTAATCTTCATCATGCAAATCACTGGATGACTGAAAGTTGAGTATAAATTTGCCCTTTAAGAATACACTTTGAATCATCTTCCTAGAAGGGTTAATATCCATCTCAACAGAACTAAAACATTTAATATAATATCACGAGATACTCAAATTTCAGATACATAGGTACAAAGTTCTTTCATATTGCGTGCTCAATGGATACAAAGCGCATTTTGAAACCAGGCTCCATTTAATCTCCTCAACTCTGAAGTCATGTTGCTTCCATTTAAAGTTTTACATTTAAACACAATAAACTTTGCCCATCAGATTTTCCCTTCATTGTTTTAAAAAAACATGAATTACCATTGGCAGGATTCCACTGAAGCTGGAGAAGGTGCAGTTGTGAAAATAGACAGGTGGCAGGGATTGAACATATGAACTGCAATCAAACCCTTTCAGCACCACTGCGAAGCTATCCAAAAGCAGGTTTACAGATACAAACCAGTAGTTGGAAACCTAGATCTTTAAATCCTGAAAACCACTGGTAGCAGGATGTACCTTGATCTATGGGAAATGAGTTCCTTTGCAACTGGAAGAAAATCTATATCAAATGCAAGGATTATTATTATTAAATTGATGGATGGTTTTCTTTACTATAATGCATCCTCATGTATTTCTGAGAATAATGGCTTTGAAAGTTATAATCTGTCAAATGTTATATTATTCAAATTTATGTATAATGCCAATCACACAACCTTAAGATTACATAATGTTCATCAGTTTGGGGTTCTCTGATGCTATGGTCAGCAGAACATCTGAAACCTTTCAGAGTAAATATAACAGGTTTCCTGTAATTTCATGGTGTGGTTATTGTAGTAGCTTTGTTTTTGGATTAGTTGTGGCCAGGATTTTATAAACAATACAGAAGAGAAGAAGTAAACATGTGCTTCTAAAATATTCATGAGGATGTGCAAGATATGAATGTGCTACTGGCAGACAGTGACAGCAGACACGTAGGAAAATGAAACAAGTCTCTAGGTCTGCAGTAGTATTGTATAATTGTTTTTAGTGATACATTGGCAATAAGTAGTCTCGTGGAATTCTAGATAGATGCGAAGGTAACAAAGAAATGGGCTATTGTACTATTTGTATTTGCAAACAGCAAACACAATGCTATATGATTCACACAGCATGAAATTGTAAAAAAGACAAACTACCCGTTTTGGATGGATGAATGGTTGTGCTTAACTATCAGCAGGAAGTGTGGCTATTCACTTACGACTGGTGCCAAAATGCCCGCAGCCTTTTGAAAGCATGCCAAAATGGTAAGGATTAGGTTCACATATTCATCCATTTAACTTCATATTACATTTGATTGCCATATACTCTGGTGTCAATCTAATTTTGTTGTTTTCAACGAATTCCTTGATATTTTGAGACTTTTCTCTCTTTATATATATGTGTATATATTGCATAACTAAAACAAACTACAGGGACACTTCCAACTCTGGTTCAATCTATAAAATCTTGGGTGTGACAGATTGATCCTTTAATTAATGCCTTCTCGTGAAAGTACGCAACTAATAATGGGATTGAATACTGGTATATCCAAATTTACTTCCTTGATTTGCCATCACTGGCAAGTACCAGTAAAACTAGTACCACACATCACATTATATTATTAGATTTCTTCTACAGTTGGTCTATCCTGACTTATGAAAGGAGAGTATTACGATACCACCAAGCTCTCAAAATATCAAAGTTAGTTACACAACCGAAATAATGGACAATCTTACATTTGTTATTTCATTTTCCTCCTATTGTTATTTCATATTGCAGTGTCATATGTTTTTGGGGTGTGGGGGAACGGAGGGAGTAAACCTATCATTCATCAACCATACACTAGGTCACTTTCTTACTATCAAAGGTAATCATTTTGATGTTGAGGCTTTCAAAATCTTTATTTCCCAGTCGGTATTTTTTTTACCCCTGACCTTTATTGTTGAAAGGCATCCATCACTTAAAGACATATTATATAAAGTTTGTTTAAATACTACATTGACATATGTTGACATTCAATGTGAAATTGGACTTCAGTGTTCATATAAAGAAAGTGCTATGCGAATACTCTTCCTCACGTTCATTTCATTTAATAATTCATTTAAACAATCCAGTCATGCACAAGCCACCATATGATACATAAGGTGGGGAAAGATAAATAGCAAACAACTAAATTCAAAGTTATATTATAGAGACCAGGGTCTATTCTCTAGGTGTTTCGAAATGCCCCATCCAATTTATGGCAAGTGGAAATTGGATTTTGAATGGAAATATGCTTTTATGACTGATTTACTGTCAATTCAAATCTCCCAACATACTTTAATTTGGGTGGACTGGAAACATATACGCCCAATGTCAAAATCACACTTCGGCCTGAACTATTTTGAGGGTAAATCCTACCAATTTTAGACTCAGAATGATCTTCTACTATAATGTATTTATATAGTGCTCTCCATGCCAGACGGCTTCTCAGAACATGTAAAACTATGATATGCCATAAGGAACATTGAAAGAACAAATCATTTCTCTTTGAAATTTACTATTAACCTCATAAGAACAACAACAACAAAATTACATTTATAGAGCGCCTTTCATGTCGGAAGGACGTCCCAAGGCACTGAACAGTTAGGTCGGGACTGTCATTTAGTATATAATAAGAATAAAATCTTATTGGTGATTTAATAATAATTTGTAACATCAACAGAATTGTTGATCATAAGAAAAAGCAAATCTTTTGGGAACCTTTAACAGTTACTTATACCCAAAGGAATTATTTACATATTGTAGAAGGTGAAGTGTTTTAACTGCAAACGTTATACTTGAAGTACATTTCACAAAACGTAACAAGAGACTTGTTAATAATAAAAAGTTGTTGGATTTTAATATTAGAGAATAGATTGTGATCAGTCTTTTGTGGTTTATACATGTGATATGTATGTGGAGTCCTGTAGCTCAGTCGTGAGAGCACTTGCCTTACAAGCCAGAGACCTGTGTTCGATTGACAGGCAGCTCAGGGCGAAACCTTGAGCAAGTTTCCTTACTTCACATGCTTAATAATAATCTATTAGAAAAAACTATTATAAATTGGTCATTTCAACACCCGGGACACTGCTGTGTGCAATTGGCTGCTGAGTTTTGCCCACAAATATACAGTCA
Organism: Hydrolagus colliei; assembly: GCA_035084275.1. Taxonomy (NCBI): domain Eukaryota; kingdom Metazoa; phylum Chordata; class Chondrichthyes; order Chimaeriformes; family Chimaeridae; genus Hydrolagus; species Hydrolagus colliei. The sequence goes on along the minus strand of CM068751.1, from coordinate 6,852,635 downwards.
ATTCACTTTACAGTATGTTCTGTGAAGCCCCTTGGGACGTCTAGAAGGCGTGAAAAGCACTACATCAAAAGCAAGAATTATTATTATTATTATATATATTCTCGTTGCTTTGAAGGGGACTTAGAGTGACTTTGAATGGTATTTACCAGGCTGCAGAATTGCCGTCATTTACCAGGCTGCGGTCAATTATAGTGAAGAATTATTGAACTGGGAGTGAATTAGACAATTTATCACCATTTCGGTTTGCAAATGGAATTGTGTGAGCCTTTCAGAAATAAGTTGTGCCAGTGCTGATTTAGTGCTTGCTGTTCATGAACTGATTCTACGCATTCACAAATGCTGAGCTACCAATGCAATACCTGTCACCAGCGATCACACACTCGCCCGCTTTTTGAAATCTGAACAGACACTCTTTGGCTTGATAAAGCAGTAGAACACTAAAAAGGTAAGCGTATATATCCTGTTAATGGATGCATATTCTCTCGTGTAAGCTGTCCTTGAAATGTTATCATTCTTTCACTACCTAGATTATGCCTTCAGTCTTTCAACCACATCTTGTGTAACAGATAATCAGCAAATCGGGAACGTTCACAAACAAGTTAAAACTACTTTAACACAAGCACTTCAAGTCTTACTTACACGCTTGACCCTGATTCATTATAAGACATTTTAAGTGTAACAAAGTAAACAAGTGAAAGGTCATGGTTATGTCTATTCTAACAAAATGCCTGTTTTGTAAAAACTGTGATGTAAATTGCCTTTGTATTTATTAGAACCCATCAGGGGGTTTGTTGAAGTCCTGTAGCTCAGTGTTTAGTGCACTCGCGTTACAAGTGTGAGACCTGTGTTCGAATCCAGGCAGGTCAGGGCGAAACCTTGGGCAAGTTTCCTTACTCCACACTCGTAGTAATAATAATCCCTCCAAAAAAAATCACAATAATAAAATTAGTCATTGCAATCCACAACTGTTTGTTGGCTGCCGCGTTTCGCCCACAAATATACAGTCAATTCACTTTTTCACGTCTAGAAGACGTGAAAAGCACTATATCAAATGCAAGGATTAATATTATTATTATCAAATGAAATAAGCAGTTTTTCCAAATGCTGCCATGTATTAGAATATGGGGTACATGATATAACTCTGCTAATTATCGTAATAACAATTGCATTTTTCGCATCACAGTTCGAATGAGGTAAATGAGCCTCCCACTGTTAGTCAATGTGGGTGTCGCGTGTAATACAGTCATTGATTTCCAATCTTAAATTTGTACATAGTTTGGATTATTTGATGTTAAGCTATTACTTAAAAGAAACAGTCTGTACAATTGCTTCTCTCTTGCATTGTGGTACCTGCGTTTCCAAAACACAGGTATATTTTATTAGGACTTCTCACCATTGAGTGAGAGGCATTCTTAACATAACATAACATAACATACATTCTATGGAATTGATATTTCTTTGAAGTGATCATCCACGAGAGACAGGAGAGAGGTGGGAGGAGCTCTGTCCGAACCCTGTCTGAGCACTGGGCATAAAAGAGCAGCGTGGAGAGACTGAAAACTGAAAATAAGCAAGAACCAGCAGGGAAAATCTAATAAGTGATGTCACAGTCAGCCCACCCCCTCCGGCCACACAGCCTGGGGGCTGATGCTGACCCGCTGATCGCTCACTCCTGGTCTCTACGTGCGTGTTTTGGCTGCCGCCCCGACCCGAGCCTCCCCCACCATCCTAAATGTCTCTCTTCCCACCCCTCTCTATGTCTCTCCCACCACCCTCTTCTATCCGCTACTCTAACTCCGCCCTACTCTCCCTCCGCGCCCCCATCCTCCCCCGCCTACTCTCCCACCAATGGTAGGACAGGTCGGGTGGGAGACATGGAGTGGTCCGGAGCCTGCTGAACAGAGGTGGGGGCCAGGTTGATAGGGAGTCAGCAGGTTGGACAGCAAGGGAAAAAGCCATGAATGACCTTGAAAGTGAGGATGAGGATCTTCAAATCGATCCTCTGGGGGATGGGGAGCCAATGGAGCCGGGCGAGGGTGAGAGTAATGTGATCACGGAGCTTAGGTGCGGGAGAGGACGTGAGCTGCAGAGTTCTATGATCTGCAGCTTGTGAAAAGAAGAGCTGGAAAAGCTGACGAGGAGGGAGTTTCCATAGTTGAGCCTTGATGTGATGAATGCATAGATGAGGGTTTTGGCAGCCTGAGGGGTGAGGCAGTGGCAGAGTCTGGCCGCTTTACGTAAGTGGTGGAAAGCAGTGCTGGGCTTGGTGTGAATGTGGGGGAGGAAGGACAGTTCAGGGTCAAATAAGATACCCAGGTTCCTGACTGGCTTTGTGAGATGGAGAGTGCAACCATAGATACTACTGCTGCCAGCGCCTGTGGTGCGGAGGCGCTGTTGTGAGCCATTCAGGAGGGCCTCAGTCTTGCTGACGTTCAGCTGAAGAAAGTTATCCCTCATCCAGGACTTGATGTCAGACAGGCAGATAGTCAGGACGCTGGTAGTCCTGGAGTTGAGGATGCAAGCAGAGAGATAGAGTTGGGTGTCATCCGCATACATGTGGAAATTTACCCCATGTCTGTAGATGATTTCACCAAGGAGGAGCATGTAGTGGGTGAAGAGGGTGGGAACCGAGGACAGAGCCCTGAGGATCACTGCATAAAATGGTGCGGGGGCTGGAGTAAATGCCATTGGCGGACACAAAGTGGAGACGGTGTGAAAGGCAGGACCAGAACTAATCAAGGACAGAGCCTTGAAGGTAGAGGTGGTGCAGGAGGATGGATTGGTCCACCGTATTGAAGGTGGTGGATAGGTCTAGGAGGACGAGGAGGCAGAGGGAGCCCTGGTCTAGGAGGATGAGGAGGCAGAGGAAGCCCTGGTCTAATATGGTCAGGATGTCACTTGTCACCTTGACCAGAGCAGTTTCCGCATTGTGAGCAACACGGTAGCCCGATTGGAGGGGCTCGTGGAGGGAGTGGGACGCGAGGAAAGAGCGAAGCTGGGAGGCAACGACTCTTTCAAGAACTATCGACAGAAAAGGGAGGTTGGAGATGGGCTGGTAGATTGAAAGCTGTGATGCATCAAGGGAAGGTTTCTTCAGAATGGTGGTAATAGTGGCTGTTTTGAGGGGTATGGGAACGGTGCTGGATGAGAGGGACAAATTGATAGTGTCAATGAGTAGTAGGCCAAGGAGATGTAGCTGGGAGGGAAGGAGAGGTGTGGGGATGGGGTCCAGGGAGCAGGTGGGTGGGCTTCATAGCAGATATGGTGGTGATGACAGAGGAGCGGAAGACAGGTTCGAAGGCGTGGAAGGAGGGATGGGTAGGTGTCAGAGGATGGGAGGGAGGTGGGGAGGGGATGGAAGTTGGAAGGCCGGTGACACTTGAGCGAATTCCCTCGAATTTGGACTCAAGGAAATCCAGCATCGCCTCGCAGTGGGAGTTCGAGCAAAGAATTTGCGAGACACGGCGAGGAGGGCGGAGGAGCTGGTTTGTGGCCTATGGCTGCCCTTCGCCTCCAGGATTATCCTGGACTATGTCCAGTGTTCCATCCAAACAGTGTTCCCTTCAAACATTTTCATTCAGATTGATTGATAAAAATGGGGGAATGAAGTACTTTTAAAGCTGTATACAACGATTGTAATGGCACAATGATATTATCTCTCTGTTCCCTTGTCCTTCATGCATTCATTAAGTCTACTCTTTCGTACATTCATGCTTTCTGTTTTAACTAGTTTCCAGCTGTGAGTTCCACTAAATGGAACATGAGTTAACTACACAAACAGATAAAATAACACAATGTCTTGCCCAGAGCAGCCCTTCCCCCAACACACAAAGAACAATCGGGATCTCAACCTAACACTCTTTTTCGTGCATTCATTGATACCTTGAAATACACGTCATTTTTCCATTCTGCATCTTAATTTACACCCCACAGCAACACTTACATCATTGTATGGCAACAATGACAGTGAAAACAAAAAGAGTGTTGTTATTGTATCATTGTACAATATACAGTTGCAGGTACCACACTGTGCAGCATGAAAGAGCGAGAGAAGGAAAGAGAAGCTGAGCTCAGAAAATGAGAGTGGAGCAAGAAGAGAGAGAGAGCGAGAGAGAGAACAAACAACAACAAACAAAACTTACATTTATATAGCGCCTTTCACGTCGAGAGGACGTCCCAAGGCGCTGTACAGTTAGGTAGGACAAGAGCAGGGTGGGAAGGATAAGGGCAGGATGATATGAGATGATATGGGCAGAATGGGGTGGGGGGGAGGGGGCGAAAGCAAAGACAGAGAGGATGTAGTCAAATTGATTGAATTACAGATACAAAATATTCTGTGATCTGTATTGATGCAATCCCCTAGATTAGCTTTGTTCAACCAGCCCACTGAAAATCTACTTAACTCTAAAGCATTGTAGGGTAGATAGATATTCTAAGAGGATGGTATCTAATGGGCTGAAGGGTTTTATTCATTTGATCATCTCTTGTGAGCGATTACTTGGTGGGCAATGAGCCCAGAACTTTGCTGTATAAATTATGTAGAAAGTGAGATCAGAAAAAAAATATTTTTAAAGCCAGCACACTGATAATGGTCTTGGTTCATATTTTGTATGTTTATATTTTCCCGCCTTATAACTAGATAAAGATTTTATTTGTCATGAAAAGTCAAAACACAAACAGCCCTATTCTGTGCATTCTTTTCCTTCAGCTAATGTCTCTCGTCATGGCCTCACTTACACTGGGAGATTGGCGAATTCTGTTACTGGTTTGCTGTTCAAACCCTTTTTGTAAGAAGAACATGTTGTAAGAACATCGGCGGCCAGGCTTTCAGCCTCTCTGCTCCCACACTGTGGAACTCCATCCCGCAGCCCCTCCTCACTTCCTCACTTCCTCCCTTTCCTCCTTCAAGGCCGGTCTCAAGACCTTCCTCTTCGACCGCACCTTCGGCTCCCCCACTAACTCTTCCCCGTCTCCGTCCCCCTACCCTGACGTTGCTGTTATTTTAAACTTTCAATGGCCAATGCTGCATTATAATTGGCACTGCCTGCAAGTGACAGGCAAAATACAGATTGTACTGGAGATTCTTCATTGTGTCATAACAACTTTGTACTGTATACAGCTTTGAAGTACTTCATTCCTCCATTTTTATTGTATGAAGTAAAAACTCAATCCAATACAAATTGGTACAGTGAGAGCAAAGTAACCCTCGCAAATCAAACGTTCGAACGGCGCTTCATATCCGAGCCTTCAAATATTTTGCTTTTGATGCCACCAACAATGTGTACCACCAGTTACAAATCTAGCACATGAAGAAATGGAGTGCACAGCCATGCTTAGAATGTGCCCTTTTGTGAGCCCTGTCGAATAGGGAGTTGGATGCCAATGGGAAGACAAATGAGCCTGATGACAGCACAGTACAAACTCTCAGGGTATGGTTCCAGTTCACACAAGCCTGTATGTTTAGATGCATAAACTCTATTCTTTTCGTTTCATTTTTTTTCCCAAAAGAGGCATGGACCTATCCGATTGTCAGCCGAGCCAATTTCTATTTTTAATTGGTATTTTATTTTCGAACAAAGCACATGGCAGAAATGATTGTTTCAGAGTTGTAAAACTCTCTTTGGTAACGCCTAGAAAATATACATTTCAAACTCAACCACTCAGCACCCAGACTTGTTGGTACAAAGGACAGTGTACAGTCTATTTAAAGACAGTTAGAATGTTCACCTTCATGTTGCCCTATTTATCACAATCAATCTGAATGAAAACTTACATGCAGGTACATGTAAAGATTCATCTTGAAACTAACATAACTAGTTCTATTTGACTTTACGCTAATAAATCCTTGTGGTAACCTTCCGGAGAGTTCAAAGTAATTGTTTATGACTCAAATTGTATTGATTACGAACATTTTCTTGCTAAAAATTAAAAGTTCAATCGCTTCATTGTATGTTAGATCCTTTCTTTACCTTTCCTTACCATGACATGTTTAAGTTCTCTTCAGCTCTAAGGTGGTTAAAAGGAGTTGGAAGATACACAGTTAACTTCAGCATGCGTATAAATCATTCATTGATATACAGAATAAGGGCTGGTTCTTAGTCATCCTAAACATCAACTCGTCATGAAAAATCCTGTCCCTTTTGATTCAAATAACTTCGCCAACATCAATCTGTAATTCATTTACAATAATAAATAATAATCCTTGTATTTATGATGGATAATTTGCACAACAAAAGCAAGTACGGTGATCTTTAACTTCCATCTAAACTATATTGTGTGTGAAATGTTGCCTGGATTCTCCAGCATTTTTATATTTTGTGGAGAACTTGCAAAAGGCAATTTATTTATGCTTCGATACCTCTGGCTATTGCATGACTTTCATCACTTCTCAGGATACCGTCCTTATTAAACGTTCCTATCTCTGACTTGCTGAGTTCCAATTGTACAAATGCTGTCAAGCTTCAGCTCCAACAGTGCGTTTGCACCTGTGTTTGGGTGTAATGTATCTTCCTGACCTTTTGTTAACTGCTGTGTTCCACAACTACCAGAATCTCAACATTAGAATTCCCAAATAAGCAGACCCTCTAGAGAATTAGAACTCCAAAGGAGATGGTTCTGCTCTGGAACCTGTGCAACTCATTGAATTAAAACCTGAAAGTTTACAATGTTTCAAACTGTGGGTACACTTTCCTGAAATAATGCATTTCCCCTTCGAAAAGCACTTAATTTGTGAAGGAACAAATCTGCCTCCATCAGCAAAACGAAACGTCACTCTGCAACAACCATCAAATTAAAAAGGAGTGCAGAGAGCATTCCGCAACAGCCATTAAGGTGTGAAAGAAAATTTCCTTGGTTTCATGAAACTCTAAAGCTGTTGATGGTTTTGAATTTCTTGCGCTGCTCAGTCCAGCTGCCCTGTGTTCTTTTACTGTTTTCTATAGAGACCCAATTATCATCACCTAATTAGTGTTGTACAAGGAAAATGATTTCCCTGTTGAATAGAAGACTCTCAACAATTCACTGAGCAAAGGTACAAGTTCTCTCCAGATTTCCGTGCTTTTCGTGATCTAAATATCTTTTGTATCTTCTCTTTTAAAAGTAGAATTTTCCATTGATTTCTTACTTTGACTCCAGCATCAAGTTCTGGCAGTATAAAGAAAACTGTGGGAAAAATAGAAGAGGATTCTAGTTTACACTGACTAAGCGTTTGAACTGAAAATTCTACGATACGCAACCACTTGCAGGACAGGAACAAAGTAAACTTGACAATCTCCTTTAATGCTTGAAGAACTGTGGAAATGCTGTGTTAATGATGAATTAACATATTTTTCACTCTGTTCACTTGTGGTGATTGTAATAATAATAGAAATAATCCTTGCATTTGATATAGAGCTTTTAACGTCTTCTAGACTTCTCAATGCACTTCACAGAATATACAGTACTGTAAAGTGAATTGACTGTATATTTGTGGGTGAAACGTGGCAGCCAATTGTGCACAGCAGTGTCCCACAAACAGTCGTGGATTGAAATGACCAATTTTATTATTGTTTTGTATTAGGGATTATTATCAGGTATGTGAAGTAAGGAAACTTGCCCAAGGTTTTGCCCTGACCTGCCTGGATTCGAACACGGGCCTCACATTTGTTAGGCGAGTGCTCTAACCACTGAACCAAAGGACTCCACATTGTCAGGGGCCTTGCTGCAGCCAGTGCAGGTTTTTAAGCAAATCTCCAAAGGCTTACTTTCAGGGAAAATTCCCCTTTTTTGGCATTTCCTAGAGATGACATCATTCTTTAATCATAGGTGACCTTGAAGGATTAGATTACGTTCTCCAACTGCATGGTTTGAAAGCAAATAAAACATTCTCTCAAGCTCGCTAGCCTCTGAAACACAGGACACTTTGCATCTCAAGTTAGGGAAATAGGAGTTCGGAGCAACATGTTTCTAAGCAAACAACTGCAAGATTTTTTCTTACACAGGACCACCGATAAAATGGCAAAGAGAGACAAAAAGTGGCGTAAAGAAGATTAAGTACAGCAACAGAAAAGGCAATACAGTACAACAAAATGAAGAACGGAAAACAATTCAAACAGTAATGCTGAGTAGGAACTAGGATTAAAGAACACTTTAATAATTGGAGCTTGCCTTACTGCGGCAAGAGCTATTCCACGGAAGTGACTTCTAACTGAGTGTCTTATTAACAGGCATCAAGATGGGATATCCCTGGAGGTCGTGAGCAGAGAACTGTGCAAAGCACTTCCTGTGGTCCAATACCTCTCCTGGGAATGGATTAAGATTTGGTACCTAGATTCAACCGCTGTTCTGTTTTTCTTTCACTCACACAGATTATCTTTCTGAAAAAATACCAAGTGTTAAAGTATCCACAACATATTATCTGTCTTCACTTTTTTTTATTAAGGAAAATAAGTGTTTACTCTCTGAGAATTCTACCTTCGATGTTTTCAAATTGTATTTTATACATGGATAATTTAATGATGTTTCTAGTGGACATGCTTTTCAACAGCCGTTGATAAAGTTTACAAGCGCAATGTCCTCTAATTGAGAAGGAAATCTAAATGTTGCTGCTAACATACAGAGGAGATCCCATTTCTGTTTTAGAAAGATCACTGCTCATGCTTTCAGATGATTTTCCCCCACTTGACAAGATATGAAAATACATAGACACTTTTTGGGGGATCTTAGGTTCCACTTGAGATCACAACTGGTAGTCAGTCACTTGAAAATGAAATAAAACCAAACAAAAAAACTTAGAAATGCTTTTCACATTGCACATACACACTGGAGATTATCACTGACACCAGGGGTCAAAAGTGTTAGTATGAACAAAGTTACTCTTGCGGAGCCAGAGCTGGGTCAGATCGCCATAGGATAATCCCATAAGGCTTCCCTGTCGGTTGCTGCCACCAAGAAGTTCTGAGGATGAGAAAGAAAAGCGATTGAATGAAAAGTCCCAGCAAACAAGAAAGCAAATGTGTTATCAATTAGCAGATATAAAAACAACGTTTATTAAAAAGCTGAGTAATAACCCTTTTTTGAATCTTACACAAAGGCAGATTATGTGACAACCAACACGAGACTGCATTTTGCACTAATCACTGATAGTTTGACGTTGTCGGTTACTGAATCAAATACAAAAGAAAACAAATAACTCCCAACTGAACTGCCACATGGAAATTTTTTTCACAGCGCACAGCATATAAAATATCCGATGAAGACAATGGAGCGTAACAAATCATGATCAGACACGGGACATCGACAACATTTAGGCTGAAACTTAGTTTTAACAGAATTCCTGCAAGAAAACGCACACACAGAAAACAAATGGCGAGATTAACAAGATCAACAGCACTTGGTAATGAGAGGCAGGTGAGAAGGCACTGTAATGTTGATTATAGAGAGTATTGTTGATCACTGCATACAACATTACAGACTGCAGCACAGAAAAAGCTAGAAAGCTAGCAAAAAACTGGTGTCCACATGTCAAAATATTTATGCTTAATTTTCACTTCATTCCCTTTAATTACTTTACAAAATCAGATCTTATTGAGGTGTTGGGGTTGGGGGTGCAGGGAGGGAATCTGTGCAACAAGACATAAAGTCTCTTCAAATATTTTTCTTCTCGGCAGCTGGGCACTAATGGAATAACAATTAACAAAAGCTGAACAAACTTATTGTCTTTAGTTTACTAGTGGGTTTTCTGCCAGCAGTTGTGATTTTTGGGGTAACACTAGAAGAGCTGTAATTAAAGGAAACACTTATAGTTGGTCCACAGTTATGTTGATCGGCTCCAATCGTTCATAATTGATTCTGCAATTTCCTTTTTTTTTAAGATCAGTGGAGAACAAGCACATTATCACAATAAAAGTCATTTTTGTTTGCGAAACTCAATGTGCAGGGAGCAATGTCTCCTGTTGTCACAGGGATGGAATGAAGAGGCACTGCCCACAGAGTTCATGATGTATTGGTGAGAGTAATTTAAATTTGGGTTTTCTGCACAATGCATCTTATTCATGACACATTTACGTATCCCGCATGGTGCTTGCAAAAGCTTTGACTATCATCTGGATTTGGTTACAAAACAGAGACATCTTCAACAGGTAAGGGACCTTCTTCTGAGTTCATGGTTTGTTCAGAGATCAGTTTTGACTATGTTTAACGGTGAAGATGAGAGGAGTGTTGAGTAATTAGAATCCTGTCCTGTTGTTCGAAAATTACATTTTCTAACACCAACGAGAATGGAAATTGAAAGGAGATGCATATCATCGGCTTGGCACGATGTTGTTAAATGGCACGGGTGATGGGATTCCAAAGCAATTTGGTATATGCCGGGAAGATTTATGCTTTTGAATTTGTGTGAAGAAAATGAGGAGAGTGAAGAGCGAAGAAATTGGGAATTTAGATTTTTTTTTTATCCATGTAGTGTTATTAGAAAGGACAGTGTGGCTATCGAGGGTAAATCTGTATAATTTAAGAGAAATCAATAAATGTTTGCAGAGGAGGGGCACTAACTGAAGGCTTAATAGAATAATGGCCTACTTTTCTAGGGTAATTTCAATGATTCTTTAGAAAAAAAAGCTCTGCCTTTATCTTTTTCAGCGGCTTGGAATGCCATTTGGGATGTAATTTTTTTGTTGTCCTCCCGATATAAAAGGTACTGTACAAATGTAATTTTGTGGTTGTTGTTCTTGTTGTATCGCTGTCTTCTTTCCACCAAACCTCTCCATCAGATTTCACTTCCCATTCTCCTCAGCCCTCTACATTGTCTTTAGTTAAATTTCTGCCATTTCACAAGCTTTTACTTCTGACCGCACTACCCGGGAAAGAGAAAGTTTGGCTTTTGCTTTCGGAAGTTAGAGATTTGGCTGCAACCAAAATATCCTTGACAACAACAGTAAATATAAAAGTTGCTAAAGTTCATTTAATGACCTGTTTCTCTCAGATCAAAAATCTGAGCAGGTAGTGAGCAGGCGAAACATTCCATAAATGGTGAATTCATCCACCTCTTGTACATTTAACTTAAAAGTTTTTTGCCTTATGCATTTGGCTGGACAGATTCAGAGCAAGTTTTGACATACAGTCAAAGCCATGGCCTCAAAACACAGAACAGTAGAAGGAAATTGTAGGTGTTGCCATTCATATTCCTGGTGAATTGAAAAGATAAAAATTCATAATTCAAAACATTCACTCATATACCATACAGAAGCTCCAGAACCAAACACTGGCCTGACTTGTTCTTCTTCCTTTAGATTGCCATCTTGTGGTAGAAGACTGCAATTTAACAGGTGGATTTTGAGAGAATGTTTTTACTTTTTTAAAGAATAACACAATTAACTTTAAGGAACCCAGTTTTAGAGTCCAGAATTTCAAGATAGATGATAAGCAGTTTATAAGTTTTTTTTAAAAAAATATTGTTGTTTGATAAATCAGTACAATGAGTAATTTGATTCAGAAAACAATACTGCAAAAGTTCTATAGGCAATTTGATTTGAATGAAGTATATGATTTGGCTAGACGTAGTTTTGTAGTAAACAAATGTTTTAGTGACAACTTGAAGGAACTATGACATGTTTTGCTTAGGATGAAAAATGTATTTGTATTTCTCATATCCTTCCAATAGCTACATTAAAATAATTCCCATTTTACAAAATCCCGAATTCCGTTTTTGGAATGATGTACTGCAATTGTATATGGTTGACTGTAGAATGTAAGTGCTATGTAGGATATTTAAGGTTTCTTGAAGACAGTGTCAAATGTTACACTCCCATAAAACAGCTACTTTAAACAGAAATGCACACAATGCCAGTTTTAATAACATATGTTGTGATATATCTTATCACATGAGGAAAATAATAAAGTATCCATGAAATAAACAATGTGAATACCTGAGATAATTGTTCTAACTTAATCCTTATTTCAGTGCCTTAGGACAGCCTCCCGACGTTAAAGGTGGTCTATAAATGTAATTTTGTTGTTGTTGTATTTGGAATGATTCGCCTGCCAAGCAATTATTTCCAAGATTTTATTGTGCACAACTGGAATTGAAGTATTGAAAGAGTTGATGCTTTAGTGAGAGATGTTTTACTGCAACATGAGAGAACTGTTTTAAAACAACGACAGAAAATACAGTATATTTACAGTTTTCTATGATCTATTGAAGAAACAATTAATCTTGATGCTATTTTAATTTAATATAAATTGCCTGGGTCTTGCTATATCCAGCACTCACAATGTACAATATCTATGACTCACCTTAGTTTCTGCTTCAGTGCTTACAGGCAACTAGATAATTATCATACAGTAATAATCATGTAGCTTAGTGTTTAGAGCACTTGCCTTGCAAGTGAGAGATCTGGGTTTGCTTCCTGGCAGAATGAAATGTTAGGCAAGTTTCCTTACTCCGCAAGCCTAGGTTTGCCTAGCCGTCAGTAGGAACCTGGTTGTTAGTCGATTGGCTGATCGTTTTTCCAGGGCAATAATTCCTTCAAAAAAAATGTTCACTCAATCCACGACTGTTCGTGGGACGCTGCTGTATGCAGTTGGCTGCTGTGATTCGCACAGAACATATAGTCTATTCACTTTATAGTATAATCTGTGAAGCGCTTTGAGATGTCTCGAAGACATGACAAGGCACTATATCAAATGCAAGGGTCATTATTTTTATTATTTTATCATAAGATGATTTTGCATTATAAATGCTGGGGGGGGGGGGGGGGGGTTCTATTCGGGCTCCATTCAAAGTTAATGGGGGAAGAATAAACTGTGAACTTTTTGTGAATTTCTATTTTTATTTTAGTATATGTCTTTTTCTCTTGGCCAGGGCAGAAAATCAACATGAATTTGTCAATACGGCAGGTTTCCTTTACTGTATAATGCCATCTGTTAGGACATTTCACTGGTTTATTCTGTGGTTGTAAATGACTAGGCAATATCTTTAGGTAAAATGCACTAGCTGATAGAAATTTGAGCATCCCAGAAATATGTACAACTATTTTAGTGTATCACTTAACTAATTATTGGTAAATTACTACAGATACATTTGTTAAGGAGTTTCAGATTGCTTGTATTTGGTAAGATTGTTTCTTTGATGTGACAGTTTTATACCCATTGTGTAACAATGAGTAAAACCATCCAGCCTCTGATGTTTTATTAGCTCATAGCTCCTCTTGTTGTTATAATTCCATTTCCTCGCCATTTATCCACATCAGTCATGGTATCAGGATTAATGTATGGTTTTCTGTAGTATGTGCTGTGAATCCCAAACTGCATCCATGCATTGAAGGTGATACTTGCAATTCTTGCCAATATGTGCTGGAACCTTTGGCTTCGTATCTATTGAGCAGCAAAATCCCCCTTCTTTACTAAGCAAAATAAATAATTTGAATCAAGCTAAAATGCACACATAACTAACTGCATCACTTCTTTCAGGGTAAAGATAAACAAATGCCAATTTAAGTTTCATTGGCCACTTTCATTATATTTATAGTGTTCAAACTTTTTTTCCCGATAATACAGTGTTCTGAGGATTTGAAACATTCAAGTGTGAAGGAAACGTTTCAAATAGTTTGATGTCATATTTTGGTGGCACAATTAGTCAAAAATGTCCGATTTTCGGGATAACAGTTTGAACAGGTGGTGAACTTTGTAGAACACAGCAAAAATGTAAACTAACTCCTTGTATGAATTATAGCATCATGGCATCTAATTCCTTTCTGACAGTCCAGAAGCTAGACAAATGCTGGCAAATACACTTTGAACAGGTGTGAATAAAGGAGAGAGGAAGAGGTCAAAGCTTAAATGTCTGTGACCTCATAGTCCAATGGCAACAGTGAAGTGATTTGATAATGAGTTGATCTGTCATTGGAAGCTGTTTCCTTTTAAACACAAGGCTATAGGTGCAGAATCAAACAATGGCAGCATAGAAAGCCCAGATGGAGGTGGAACGTCAGGTAGTGTACACAATAGTCATTTCACGGATGTTTTGCTAAGTTCTCACTTATGCAGTGAAGTTCTGAAAAGCATAATGTCATTTGATTAGCTATGCTTTTTAAAACCTAGCAAAAGTAGGAAGCAGTTGTTAATTGATTGGAGGATCAGCAATCATAATAATCCAGTAAAAATCAAAACAATTAAATCAATAAAAATGATTTTGTCACTCCAATCCATGCCTGTTTGTAGAGCACTGCTGTCTGCAATTGACTGCCGAGTTTCGCCCACAAAATATACAGTCAATTCAACTCACAATATATCCCGTGATGCGCTTTGAGACATCTCATAGATGTTTTAATCAAATGCAAGGATTATTATTCTATTATAAAATCAAGAGAGTAGAAACAAATTCATATGGTAAAATCAAGCATTTATCCTAATGCAGGGTATTGTAGAGTGGTTGAAAGTTAAGCTTGGATTGTTCGTTTAAATATCCATCCTCTATCAACAGGACAGGTTAAGAAAACATTTGTACTTGGACTCACTCACAATGTAAATCCTTCTATGCATAGATTTGGAGAGTCTGAGCATCCTGCTTAAAGAGAATAAAATGTAAGCTAACGTTTATAGTTAACGCTTCAAATTGGTGGATAAACATTTTAGTTGAGACATTCAAACAAAAAAAATCCTTGCACAATCTCCACCTTTTAAAGTTGCAAGAATTACACAGACTGAACCTTTCCACTCAAAACTGTTAACTTACGACTTAAAAGTCTATGCCTTCCAACATAGCCCAATACCATCATGTCTTCACATGCCTAACAGCTTTACTGATATTTAAAACAACTCGTTACCCTGCATGGTGCGCTGATCATTGACTGTAACATTCCTTTCTTGAACCTACAACAGCCTTTGAAGAGATTCTGGCATTTGGTAGAAAACGCTGTTGCTTTAGGCACATTTTTTATCTTTTTGATAAACAATGATCACATAGCTGGCAAATGGGTTGCAATATTATTCCGCAGGGCTGCTTCGTGACAGTTATACATATCCTAACTACGACCTTTGGAAAAAACTAAATGATTCACAAACACATTAATGCACAATTTTGCTGTCTGTCATATTGATATGCATGACGCAATTATATGCAAATGAGATAGTGGGTTAAAATTTTCAAAAACAAGCTCGTACTAACTCAATAGCTTTCAACCTGTATGTTATTTATTGATAATAATAACACGCAAACCTCATAGAATTAGTGAGGCAATAACTTGGCACAATGCCCATGGCCCACACCTAGGACCTGGTTACGTAAATGCCTGTTCTCTAATGTCTGCAGAGGTTTCACATGAAACACTTTTGGTTAGTTTTGACTAATTTCCTAGTTATTGGCAGCCTTATTCAGAGAAGCCATAGGAATGGTTTGTAAAAATAAAACTATCATATTAATGCTATAGGCAAAGTAATTACAGCAAATGGCTTTGAATTGAGGAGGTTTGTCAGATCATTGGATCAGAGCAGAAGGAGCTTTATTATGGTCCTATACTTGATTAACGAGGACTGACAGTGTTACAGGGTGCAAAAGTGGGAGAGAGTCTCATCTCTAAGTACTGACGTCCTTTAAACTGAGAGAAGTAAATCCCCAAATAATTTTTTTTTTAAAAGTACAATCGAATAAAAAGACTCCCTTCAAAATACCAGAAAAGGTTGTGTAACTGATACCTGTGGCAAACACATGTTTGTACATCTGGCCACTTAGCCTTTCCATGCTTAAATTAGGGAACACAGCAAAACACAATGTGAATAGATTGGTTTGTTTTGTAAACCACAGTGGAGAATAAAAAGATATTCAGGCGTTCCTAAGAAAAGTACAGCAAGAGGCGTCAGATGCACTTCAAAAAATCTGAATTAAATCTCCAGGTTCCCCCCACCATCACACACCAAGATTCACATTTGACAGCAGGTAAAAATGAAGAAGGAAGAAATAATAATAACAAATCTTGCATTTGATATAGCACTTTTCACGTCTTCTAGACTGTGTCTCAAAGTGCTTCACAGAATATACTGTAAAGTGAATTGACTGTATATTTGTGGGCAAAAAGCGGCAGCTAATTGTGCACAGCAGTGTTCCACAAACAGTTGTGGTTTGAAATGACCAATTTTATTATTATGTTTTTTTTTGGAGGGATTACTATTAGACATGTGGGGTAAGGAAACTTGCCCAAGGTTTCGCCCTGACCTGCCTGGATTCGAACACAGATCTCACGCTTGTAAGGCGAGTGCTCTAACCACTGAGCTACAGGACTCCACAGGAAATCTACATCTGGCCATTTAACCTGTTCATCCTTGCCATTTCCAACAATCCAGGTAGAATTTGCACTCTCTTCAAATCTTCACACCCTATTGCTGCCCAAGGACAAGTAAATAGATAGCGCTTTCAGTAACAATGAACTGATCTTTGAAAGTAATCAATGAAAGCATCATAAAGCACGTTATACTCTTACTTATTCAGCTAGATTCCACAGATGACATTCAAATTTTCTCAGTAGGATTGAAACCACAAACGAATATGATCCTCAAAGTCCGTGGTGATCTTGATAATTTTCAGTGGGAATCCTAACCAAATGAGATTGATTGCATACACGAGTCCCTAGACTCAAGTACAGCAAATCTATTGCTTTGCTACTTTACAAAACAATTTAATTGTTTCCATACTCACTGTACTTTCACTGTGTGTGTATTTGGGACAAAATACAGGAAAACCATCAAAGAAGTCTAGGAAACAAATGCATCACTTCCAATGAAAATCATTCTGTGATCTGGGAGAACCAGAGAGTGATTAGATGCAGACCACGGCCAAGATTCTCTCTTTTGAAGTCGGTATTTTTGGGTGGGGGTGGTGGTGGGGGTTGGAAATAATTTTCCACTTTTGGGCATTGAGCGAGAGGAGTGAGCATTCCAGGTCAGATACAAAGGAACGCCTCCCTCCACTCTTGCCCAGTAATGTCCTTTAACCCCCAAACGTAGAAGAGCACACCCCACTGGACTCGCTTGAATTTTTCTATTTCTCACCCTGGTCACCTTTGTGGCTTCTCTGAAGGAAGACTGTGAATTATGTTGCCAAGTGAAAACTTTTAATATAAATCATATGTACGTTCCTCCTGCAAGCTCCCCGAACACTTTTGATTCACCTCCACACATTTCTGGTTGAGCTTGAGATGGCAGTGAAATCATGAAAACACAATGGACTCATGGGGGAGAAAATCTGTACAACATACAGAGTGTGGTCTTTCAGCTTGGTACACCATTATACCACACCTGCTCTCTTCATGATTTAAGTCGCTCTTGCAATACATGCCGCTTAGAAAAGAAATCTCTTCTCCAAATCATTTTCTCCAGCTTACTTTTGCTGCCTTAGATTCCTTTGGAACGTTGCCTTTGCCAGACTTTCTTTCGAAGGCAACATTCACTTGGTACAGTTTATTGCAAAGAGATCCTTTGTTTTATATCGCTCTGCAAAATAATGAGCCATAGCATGTTTATTCCTGCGTTCTCATTTATGGTATCTGTGTCCTTATTTTTCTAAATGTTTTAATTCGTCTGAATTTAATGAACAGAGAATTGTTAGAGTAAATCCTGCCATCTCTCTAAAGTTCACAATCATCAAGATGTGACTATGAAGTGTTTTAGTGAAGGGCTGAGAGAACGCCAGTTGGCTCATTTGGGTTGTGTTATTATCTCTGTGCTATTATCTCTGGACCAGAGGTTTGTAGATTCAAACCCCACGTGGAAAATTTCACCTAACAATGAATACTGCCATCTCAGTTTTGTGTTAATTGGCATTGCTGGAGACACTTCCCTGCAGATGAAATGGTACACTAAGGCCCTACCTTCATAATAAGCAAATGTTGTGAAAAAAAACACCACAAGCTTGCCAATATCAATTTGCCAAAGAATGTTTCAAAGAATGTCAGAGTTCAAAATCCTCAAAAATATATATATTAAGATCTGTGGATATAGTCAGAATAAACTACAGAGATCCTATCAATTTTCAAGAAGGGATGACAGGCAAATAGTATATTTGGCTGTTAAATTCATTAATGTGCAATTCTATAAAATCTGATTCCAAGAGTGAGTTTCGTAATATTTTTATAAGGAGTGATTTTCAGAGAACTAATTCCAGTGATTAATTTACAATTACCAAGAGGACAGACATCTGACGCTCCAATACTTCAATAAGTAGGGCAGTGCCAGGAACAAACATTGTCCACTTTAATTGAACGAATCAAGGAAAGACAATAACATATGAATCGAGGTGTAACCACTGGCTACTGACTTTAAGATATTGTATAACCCGTTTAAATGTTACATTCAAAAGTCAACTTGTTTCTGTACTAATTGCATTGAATTTGATACAAGACTATTTCCTTTATGCTACCATCCAACACTACAATACCAATTCTAGTGAAAGTGACATGTTTTGGAGTAAGAGTTGTCGCCACTATCGGCGGGTGAGCCTTCAGTCATCCTGCCCCCAACCTTTGGAATTCCAACCTGCAATCCCTCCGGCTTGCCACCCTCCCTAAGTCTTCTTCAACTCTGGCCTCAAGACCCTCCTCTTCGACTATGTCATCGGTCACACCACTTCCTCTCCCTTCCCTCCACCTTCCCAAATCCCAACCCCAGTTTGGGACTGAAACACAGACTGTCCAGTGCCTTGGGGCATCCTCCCGATGTGAAAGGAGCTAAACATATGTAATTTTGCTGTTGTTGTTGTTGTTGTTAATAATGCATCATTTACATGGAGGATGTACTGAAGTTGGGCATAAATCAGAGTTTGCCATTCATATTCGCTGAGCTACCTAAAGATACACACCTTTCTGTTTGGGCTAGGTACATTGTCTATCTATGAGTTTTCAGCCTCAGTTATTTGGGAATTACATACATTTGGGGGTTGGTTTACATACACCTTTCGTGTTTGCTTTAGTTTTCTTTGGCTTCGACTAAACCTAACAGAAACATTAATGCACACATAAGGGAGAAGGAACTAGAGAGGTGGGAATAGGTGCGATCAGTGCTCAAGTGGAGTTTAAACACACTCATGGAGCTTTTGGGTTGAATGGCTATTTCCATGCCATTTCACTCTAAGTAACTCTACTAGTGAAGGGAACAACAGTAATAGCAGAAAAGTGTATTCCTTTTCTGTATCGTTCTTGGAGTTAATAATCGAATCCACTATTGGGGTTAATATAAATCACAAAGTATTGAATTTCAAAAAGATCTTATTATCTGCAACTTATTCTATTTCCACAAAAGCTTCTGACAGTGTGGGCAGACTATCACGATGGGAAATTTTGACAAAATGTGAGATTCCAGAAGACACGGTGAGGGTGTTGAAAGGTTTATATGCAGGTTGTGAGAATGAAGTTAACGATGATGTCTTAATGACAGAATGGTTTGCAATAGAAACTCGTGCTAAAGAGTAGGTCACCTTTACTCTTCAAACTAGCGAGTCCTGAGCTGAGATTAGCGACCGACAAAAAAAATATAGAGAATGAAAACATGGATTTTAATATAAAACCTGTAAATCTTGATTTCCAGATGTATTCAGACTAAATTTTAGAAAAGACCTATGACATGTAGGATGATGACATTCATTTGAAGCAACAAATAAAGATAAAATCCATGTAAATTGGCAGAAAAAGTGTACACTGCTGGGAAAAATAAAGCTACTACTGTTTGTCAAACAAGAAGCTCTACTGCCAAAGCCAGGATAAATGCAGTGTAAGTCAGATTTTGAGTACCACTGAGGCAAATGGTTACTTGATTTCTTGTCCCTTACACCCTCAAGTCGATCACACATTCGTACCGATGAAAGACGAGAAGAAGCAGTTTGATTGTTGCCAGTTATTGATTGCCCTCCTTTATTTCCATAACTTTCTGACAAAACAGTGTATTCCCTTCTAAAGTGAAACCACCATTCTGAAATAACAGTCATGCCCCCAAGGCAAGCCCTTCCTTATAAGCGACAGAAGCATCCCCCAATTTTTCCTGTCTGCTAAATTTTCAAAATACTTCTTCAAAATTTGACCTTATTTTACAAAGAACTCCATCCTGTCTTCTTTACGCCATCCCTTCAAGCAATAATTGAAACCAATTACAGTATCTTACTTGGCGTGTCCTGAATGCGTGTCAGTACTAGAACTAGCTGCGTTGCTGCTTATAGATTTCTCGCTTGTAATCTCATCACTGTCTTTTTAAGTCAAATTTTTTTTGTACCACCATTTTTCTCTTGTCTACACCATTAACTCTCGTTGAACTCCCACCAACCTGCTGTGTCCCCTAAATATCGAGTGAAGGAATTCTCGCTCTGAAACTTAGTCCTGTAATACCTTCGTTGTAAATACAGTACACTGCTTCTCAGAGGCTTAAGAATAGTACATTCTGCACAATGCTTTACAATTGGGGTGAAATTCACAGGATTTCATAAGCGGTTATCCTTTCGAGCTATTCAATATATTGACTCTCATTTTCATCTCAATTTGGGTAGGCCTCATTGACTCAAACGATTTGTCTTTAAAATAACTCTCAAGGGTTTTTTGTTCCACATATCCTAAACGACACATCTTTATGCTGTCTTACATTTCCAACAAATTTTAATCAGACTTTTTTTTATCTGAGCTTCAAAGATGTATTTCATGTTTGCAACGTTATTATAAACCCGCTCTGTCATATCGTCTATCAAGAAATAATTAAATTATCCGATATTTCAAACTGTGGAACTAGATCCAGTTTCAAGAGAAATTGTAAGCACTCTTGAGTTAAAGCAGTTTAGGTTTTTACTCTTTACATTTAATATTGGATCCCTTGGAGCAATTTAAATATTGGATTTCAGATTACATCGAACCATGAGAGAGAATTATAAGACATTATCACCATTATCAAGCATGAGATTAGATTGGACTGAAGCCTTCAAATACTTCATGGTATCTCCTATAATTTATATCCAAATGTAAGAAATGATACTGTGTTTTTTTTAAGTCAACAAATGCAGGTTGGTTGCTTTGCAAATTTATGGTTTTCAAATGGAGAACAAGAATTTGAGCATCAATTCTGTTAATAAGAATTATGTGATATTATAAAGCAAAAAAGTTTGAGACTTTCATAATCATTGCTTGACTCCTAAAATAGGATGATAGGATGATTTAATTGATATCCCTTTCACCAATCTGCCAATTATTTTATAAAATGTATACATGGACTCTTGAGCTCAATTTTGTAGGATAGTTAGACTTGTTTTACACCTTGAAATTAATGTCAGAGAAGACAGTGCACTGTGTCAATGTCTAGTGATATCTACAAGGAAAACAATGCTAACTCTGACTATATCACTGCAGATTTAATCACAAGCATCTATTTTATTATTTTTTAGAAACAAATCTGGCATTCTGTGCTGTTCTCACCAGTGATAAATGGTGATCCCTTAAATGCTTCTATGGTTTGTTGAAGAACACTTTTTATCATCAGATCAGTTTCCCAGGTTATACTTCAGCACTCCAGTTCAATGTGCCTTTTTAAAAAAAAAATTACTGAGGCAATGTTTATTGCAGAAAACTGGACTGTCAAGAATCAATCACGTATTAAGGTAGCAAACTTAAGGAGCATTGTGCCGTCTTGATTCACGCAAAAAATAAATCTCAATAAATTAATTTGTGTCTTGCTCAAATCTATTCCAGATGCAAATAAAGCAGCTTGCTAGGTAAGGTTGCTGCATATCAGCGATTATGTTCATGCCAGTTTTACTGAGTGAATCATTTTTTTAAATAAAAAGGCAAGAGCATAGTTGTACTCCTTGTGCTATTAGATACCCAGAAAACTCTGTGGTCCATTTTAAAGCATATACTATTCTGTATAAATCAAAGAATCAATTAATTTTGTTTACAGAAACATTTCAAAATACAGCCTGAGGAGTTTACTGCAGTTATAGTGTAGGTATATTTACCAGTGTATTGACATGATTAAATAACCCACCACAGTTGTGGAGTCAGCAATCATGGGGGGAAAAATTTAACAAATAGGATTGGATCAGGTTCACATATTTGCTACATTTCCATGCTCTTTGATCTATTGAATATCTGGTCTTAATGTTCCTGACTTACTTCAGTCAGATGACATGCAAAAGATCCTTCAAAGGTTTTTTTTTGGCTGGAAGAGAAGAGAACCTTAACATAAACTATGATACCCAACTTATCTTGTGGATAAAACTTTAATAGTGTTAGACAACTTTCAAGGATACTGCCGGGTGGGGTGTGGGTGGGAGGTGAACCTTCCAGTGTACATTACCCACATCCTCGCTTTATTATTTGTTTTTACCCAGTATATACAACTGTTCCAATTACTCTATCAATCATTTGTTAATGAATTGAAACAAAATGAAAAACACATTGGCTAAAGAAAATTAAAGCCAATATAATCATGTTGAGATCAATGTTAAAGTGTCAGCTTGACCGTTCTGACTTGCCTCTGAGTCAGAAGGTAGTGGGTTCAAATCACACGTTAGGACTTGAACTCACATGATCTAAGATGACACTCCATTGTGATGCTGGGGGTCTGCTGCATTATCAGAGGTGCCGTCTTTTAGATGAGTCATTAAACCGAGGTCCCATCTCCGTGTTCAGGTGGGCATTAGAGATCCCATGGCACTATTCGAAAAGAGAAAGGAGTTCTCTCGGTGTCTCTCGGTCAACAATCCCCCAAATAAAATTGATCATACGTTTCATGGCTATATGTGGGACATTGCTGTGTGCAATTGTGCTGCCTCGTTTGCCTACAAATCACTCAATTTCACAAGTAATCCAGTGAAGCACTTAAAGACATCCTTCCGACGTGATAAGATGTTATACCAAATGCAAAGAATTGTTACAATGAATCCCTTAGATACATTAACAGAACAGAAGGCATTTGTACAGAAGGCATGCTTGGGTTTATCATAAACTAAACTTTTCCCAAAACATTATTCCTAACATTATATTTAATCTGATAAGATATGCAGGCAAAGGTGAGAACCTTGGGAAGATTAGTGTGTCCTTGGGAGGGAAGAAGCACGGTTTCAATAGGAAATGACACTAAACAGTGGGGATTTCTCTGGTTTACTTATGATCACTTTTGTTTTAAGTTGCAGGCCATTTCTGAAAAGCCATTATTAGCATTCCAAGTAACTTGAAATAAAATGCGAAAATGCATTGATTGAGATTTCAGATACATTGACTGAAATTCCCTGTCAATCTAAAAGGTAAGAAATAAATTCATTGTTTCTCTATTTATAACCTCCCCTTTCCAAATAAATAAATGATTGTCCAAAGTTTGAAATAACTTCCCATCAGGATGTCTCCTATGCAAAACACCAATCAAAAAGCTCATCTATTTTCTATTTCAAAACCTTTTTCTATGGGGGAAAGTTTATCATCTTAAACTTTTTGTTAGTATAATGTCTGCTCAAAGAATGACATTTAATCCATTCACTTCCCTTTGTGAATTGAAGTTGTGTGAAGTCAACATTAGTGACAGACATTATTGAGAGTCAATTAACTTAAACAGCAAACTCATTTGTATTGCAAGGGGTAGAACATCCTGATAATTTAGTTCACAAATTCTTGTCTGCTGTGGTAATTAAGGTTGAATTGTTCAAGTTGCCATCAAAGTCACATAGATTGAAAAGGCATGGAAACATGCCATTCAGCCTGACAAGTCCATACCAGACATTGTACTCCACTTGAGTCCCACCCTCCTATTATCTTCTCCTATAGGCCTTCAGTCCCCTTTCCCTCATCTATACATCAGGATTCCTCTTAAAAACATTGAAGATAAATGTTGCCACCTCTCCAATCTTGTTTGAGAGTATCCTGGTTTCATCCCTGTAAATCTTATTATTCTCTCCAATCCTACAATATCTTTCATATAACATGGCAACCAAAACTGTACACAGTACTGCAAATGTGGTCTAACTAAGACTTCATACAAATAAGATATGTATATAAAATCACAAAATAGTATCAGCAATCTAGGCACTTATTTTCTTCTGTATCCAGTCAATGTGGTTTTCATTGTCTTTAATGGTTAAATATAGTAATAAATTCATTATTATTAGGTTTCTTCATTTCCATAAATCACCTATTTTATAAAGTATTCATTTTTGGGGGGGGGAAATGCACAGTTCAAACTGAGGAGACAAATATCGAGGCTTGCATCTCCTAACCGGGCCATTCATTAAAGTTACACATTCGTCCATACCCTAAAAATGGTTATTTCCAAGAAAGGACACTCATAGATATCTGCAGCGGAGTGAAGTAGCGCCAATGCTGACTCAAGGCTGGACTAAGAGATTTTGGTCTAACAGCCAAAAGTTCAACTGCAGGAGACTCAAAGTAGGATACCTCTTTATCATAATGCAGGGGTGGGTGCCATGTGGAATGCATCCATCAGCTTGCCATATGAAGCCCCAATTATGGCCGCTGCCACTCACTCTAAATGTCTGATGCCGTGTGGAGAATTAAATCAGTCTTATGCCTTTTCTTAACCATCAATGAATTTGGCAACTCAGAAGAAAGGCCCAAATTGATCTGTAAATTGAGCGTTCACAGATGTTTTATGGCTACATAATTCTCAGATCCTAAAACAGCTGCTGGCAAAAAAGAAAGGGAACAACTAAAACCCACAAATTGTAGGACAAATTCCCACAGAATGATGGCAGGTAAAGTAGGGCTATCACAACAAACACCAGGCAACAGACGCGACAAAATAACCCTTTTATCTTCACCTCCCTCTCATCCACTGTGGGCTTCAACAGCTTGGCACTGCGCTTCCGTCAAGGCCTTGATCGTAGATGAAACCACAGGCATTAAAGAAGGAATCTCATCATTAGTTTGCTTTTTATTTAGAGAAGCAAAGTGTTACTATCAAGTTCAACATCTGTTTGATTTTTTTTCTTCCATTTGTAAGTGCTTTTATTTAAATCAGTGAATTTTGATAACATCGTGTGAGGGGGAGAGGGGAAGACAGGCTTGGAGAGGTTCCTATGTCGCTAAGTTCTAAGAGTTACAGTAAATACAGTGAGCTCCAGTGATTTTTGCATGTGCCAATCTGTCCCATTGACATACTGAGGCTCACAGATTCAAGTAAGGTTTTTCTTTGTACACTGGTCAACAATTATTACCATAAGTACTTTGAAATATTTCAATATAAAAAGGCACAATAAAACTAAAACAAAACTATTATTTAATGTCCCTTTCATTGTCTAAAAAAATAGAAACATGGGAAGAATTATATGTGCTGGTTCAGAAAAGGCAGGGACATTAATGTGTTCTTATAAATGCCACAGTTTATTTGTCCTTGTAAAGATCTGTGATAGCTCCTTCTCTCAATCTACAAGCCATCCATGAAGTAATCAAATATATCTATTAAATGTGTATTGATTTACAATAGGTACATCAGTAGCAATTATTATTCCCAATGTGACTGCAGCAAATCTTCTGACAAATAAATTTCCATCAATTACCAAGATACGCTGAGGTTCATAGACAAGGTTATCTCCCTATTTCCCTTTCGAATTTGTATAATTAATAAATATTTTACTTTAGGCTTCGAAAGCAATGTTATGGAAACCTAAATCATTGTACATGTGGGATAGGAAATCTGTTTTCAGAAATCAACCTTTGTTTTCTGAGGGTATATTCTGTTCAAATTCTTAATACCAATTCCTCTTAGATCTCACTCCAGTCTCCATTGGTTCATTGTCCTTGTGTCACATAGGACAGGAAGATAAGGGATCACGGCAGATGATGGCTCCTTAAGATAATGGCATACATTCTTTATCAGTGCAAAAGGAAATTGTGGTGAGAATGATGATTGTTATGGCATTCTGTGGCTTGCTTTCCACACTACGTCCTTCAATGAAACATCCCTTGAATGCAGGGAGATGTCTGAGAAGCTGGAGTGGAGGAAGATGTTATTGCTAACATAGTGGTTATCAAAACATGTGCTGATAATTCCAGCCATGGTCATTCTGCATTGTTTCCCCTATAAGTTGTACATTTCCACAAACAAGATTCATTGAGCATAAATTCAAGATTAGCAGAACCGCCCTTCACTCATCCCAAATAATTTTTAAAAAAAACCTTAGAAAATTAATTCACAAAGTGCCATTAGGATATGAAATTCTCACTGTCAAAAATTGTTCTGTGCCTTTGCGAACACTTTATTCAACTCTCTCAAATTGTCATCTCTCAAAGTATTGGAATGAATGTGCCATTCAGTAAAATGATTTCACCACAAAAAGATTGTAGAATTTTTCTTTTTCTTCAAGCCAACAGTATTTCAACCAATATTATTTTTGAATAAGTGTACCTCTTAGACACATCTCCCCAATAATATATCTTTCCCCCATAAAATGCCTCGTCATTTCAATTTAAGGTATATTCTGTGAAGCACTTTGGGACATTTCGAAGGAGTTGTATGGCTCTATATCAAATGCAAGGATTATTATTATTTGATTTGGGCAAGTTATTTTGTGGTTTGTAGTCTTGCGCCTCTTTCTGTCTGTTTGTATCAGCCATCTTATCCTCCTGAAAGAGAACCTATTTCCAGCTCAACACTAATGTGCTGCAGTAATTATCTGCTCGGAAATGCATGAGAGTGGTCAGGGTGACTCCCCAGTAATTTCTCTCTTCCTCGTGAGGAAATGCCTGATCTGTATTCACCACCTTTCAGCATGGCTGAAATTGGCAGCCCAACATATGGGGAAATCACGGGTCAGATTCCGCCCGTTTGCTGAGCTATTATTAAAACACACTGTGGATTCATTGTGTGTTTGATTATACCACTGGGCTAGACACCCAGAAATTACTCATCAAGTTGCTGCTGATCGCGTGAAGTCACGGAATGCTTCTCTGAACACGCTAAGGACCAATTCCTCATTCAACAAAATGTGTCACTGCCATCATGGTCGTAATACCCACTTTCCAGCCTCTCATCTGCGGCTTGAGTTTCAATTCTTTGGTAGGGAGGGTGCCTTTATATTCATGTCAGCTTAGTTGTGAATGGGGGTATACTGTGCCTCACAAGGATGAAGGTGACTTAACGGCAGTACATGCATTCTTTTTCCAAAGACAATCTATTTGTGTATTTGAGTGTGTATTTTTAACAACTAATAATAATAATAATCATTACATTTTATAATAGTTATGATTAGATTATTATTTGATATAGCACCTTATCATGTCCTTGAGATGTCTCAAAGTGCTTCACGGAATATACTGTAAAGTAAATTGACTGTATATTTTGTGAGTGAAATGCGGCAGTCAATTGCATACAACAGTGTCCCCCAAACAGTCGTGGATTGAATGACTAAATCATTATTATTTTGTTAAAGGGATGATTACCTGTGGAAAAGCGATCCGACTTTCTGCTAAATGTTTATTAAAGAACATTGACTGGATTGCAATTGTGTGTCTGAGTGACTATGTGTTTACGTGTTGGGTAGGATTTGGTCTGAAAAGCAGTGGAGGGACATGTGAGTTTTTCTTGGCAGCATGGATGGTCTGAATGGGATTGGGGAAGGTCTGTATCCCTTGGGCAAAGGTGTTGAAATGTGTGTCTGTTTTCCCCATTATATTTTGGGGAGAGAAGGAGAGAACGGAAGCCTTTGTTTCTCTAAATTTCTTGTTAAACCTTAGTTCAGTTATTGATCAAGCTACAATCTCATGTATAATCAGTTGCTAACCAGTCATTGGGATCAGAACTCTAAATACAGTCGCATCAAAATCTTAAACACTGGGACTTCTAAGTCGAAATTCACGCTGGGCGTGAAGACAATTGAATTCTCAGTCTTGCTAGCCTCAGACATTTTTTACAGAGCGGGAACTATTTTTAAAACTTGTCTCGATATCTTCAGTAAGAGATTCAGGTATTGTGTTGACCTCAAGACAATAATAAGCAAAACATCTATTCGTAGTCACAATGCACATTTGTGATCTGCTATTTTCTTTGCAGCTGATTTTTTTTATTAATAGCAATGACTGGCTACAAACAAGTTATTTGAAAGAAAAAAACTCATTTCCTTGCCCTGCATCGGTGAATGGAACGAAAGTGCTCCAGTCCACGACTGGTACTGTTGTTGTTAGGAAGCGTCTCTCACCAGCTGATGGGGGTGAGAGATAGTCTGCACGAAAATGGGCTTGATTATAATGTTCAGGCTCTCGTTCTCACTTCCTGCCACTACCTTCCCACAGCCATCACTCGCAAAGAGCTCACGGCAAAGTGCTTTAAAAAAAAGGATGAAACTCAAGACTTACTTGTGTTTGAATGACGATGTGATGCAGAAGTAAAATGCATGGGGCTCTAGAGTAAAAATTCAGGATTCTGTGGATTAACACATGTTAATTTATTAATCAGCCTAACAAATCAAAATGCTGTAGATTAACAAGTAACTTGTTCCATATTGCCAACTTTACCCTGTCATAATGCATAGCTTTGCTTACCATCTGCCAAACGTAATGATAATGCAAATTGAATTGAGTACATAGAGAATTGATCTGTGAAATCATTTACTTCCCCCTGCACCCACCACCCAAAAAAGGAGCTAAAATTTATTTAAAATACTCAATTAAATATACACAGTGATTACTGCAGTTTAGATTGGCCAGTTTCAGTGTGGGAAAATGGAACGTTAACATGCTCGCTATCAACTGTTTATAGAAAATAAACCTGTGGTGGAAAGTTGCATTCCTCAAATATAAAGTTTCTATTGTTATTGTTACTATCATTGCAGTTTGCTGCCGGTTAAGCTTGCACCGCAAAATTGGAAAATAAAAACAGAATTTTGACCA
Source organism: Hydrolagus colliei (assembly GCA_035084275.1). NCBI lineage: Eukaryota > Metazoa > Chordata > Chondrichthyes > Chimaeriformes > Chimaeridae > Hydrolagus > Hydrolagus colliei. The sequence continues at coordinate 6,823,806 of CM068751.1, read as the reverse complement.
AATTGGACCAACACAATGAAGAAAATCACAATTTGTGTTTCCTTTTGCTCTTTAAAATAAATGAATTGTCCCCTTTCTGTGGGTTACAAATGTAATGTTGTTGTTGTTGTTGTTAGCAAGCTTTGGTGGAGAGCAGTTCATATATTTAAAAAGTGCGGATCGTAGAACCGTAGAATGTGACAGCACAGAACCAAGCGATCAGTCCATAGAGTGTGCTCTACTGTTAATGTGATGATCTACCACTACTCTCTTGCTTGCTCTCGAAACTCCAAGTATTTTTCCACCTCAGAGGAATTTATTTTCGCAGCAACAACAGCTTGTGGCAGAGAATTCCACAATCCAACCATTTACAAAATAATTTTTTGAATTGTACTCTGCAGGTACATGGAGAGCTTCAAACACAAGGTGGCTGATATTGTGGTTTCTGAATTTATTATTAATAATAATAGTAATCCTTGGATTTGATATACTGCCCATCACGTCGTTGAGATGTCTCAAAGTGCTTCACAGATTAAACTCTAAAGTGATTGTATATTTTGTGGGGGAAATGTGGCAGCCAATTGCGTATAGGAATGTCCCACAAAAAGCTGTGGATTGAGTGATCAATTTATTATTATTGACTTTTTGATAAAACGAGATCCGATAGTCGACTACTAACTGGGTTCCTACTTATTGCTAGATAACCAGAGGCGTGTGCCGTAAGGAAACTTGCCTAAGGTTTCACCCTGCCTGGGAATCATACCCAGATCCTCTCACTTGCGAAGCAAGGGCTCTAACCAATATGCTACAGGATTCCAGAACAATTTGTACAGGAAATGTCAGGGAAAAGTTTAAAAAGCAAGAAAACAAAAGATTGGGAACTGATTTGTTGCCGTGACTTCTTCGCAGGAGATGCCTGTGGGAAAGTTGTTCAAGGAAGTGTGTAGGGGAAATTAAGTGTGTAGCAAATTAATGAAGTTACAGCATAACTGGAGCTCCTAATCTGCTTTACAATGTGATTCAAATCATTAACACGGAAATAAAATGTGGGTGTTCAATTAAACTTTAAAAGGAGTTGAACTTGCCCACAAAACACAGTCACTCCACTTTCAAAAGTCTCCACAATGCGAAAGGCACTACAACAAATGTAAGAAATATTATTATTATTATTACTGTTGTCACTTTATGCCCATAAAGTCTGTATGCCCATTTTTTTTAGGATATAGGCTTTTAACATCTACAAATATTGCATAATTAAATGGGAATTGTCACATTGGGGATTGTTAAAGAGCATGTAGGCCGAAACTCCTACTGCTACTATTCTACTCTTTAGATCATCTTTATAAAAACAAGACACAGTTGCTGTGTTTTATAATGCTATCTGAAATCTGAACTAAGGGCTATATAGCCTTGAACTACACTCTGGCACACTTGTTATGCTATATGCAATACCTAACCACAGCTAACATTGAGGGATTTCCTCTCTTCTATACTTTGCTTTATAATGGGGTTTGAAAGACTTTATAACCGACTTTCGGTTTAAATGAAATGCAATGAATGGAACTGTATTTGATTATGTAATTATCTAATTGTAGCAAAACAATAAGATACAGCCTTTATCATATGATACCACTTTCCATGATGTATTTTAAGTAAGAAAAGAAACTATAGGAAAGAACAGATGAGAATAGAAATGCAGAGGAATACAAAAGAATCATTGTAGTCTATCTGGTAAATCCAAAGACGTCCAGTGAAGTTCATGTATGTGGAATGAGAAAATGATACATCCTACTTAGCTCCTGTTAATGCTGCGAGACAAAGCCCCAACAGGAAGATGCTACTTACTAGACAAGCAGCAGGAAGATTGCTAGGCAGTAAATCCGAATCTGACTGTCTTTCATGCTTTCTGTCTCTCAAACTCTGTCTCTCAAACACTCTCTAATGTCCACTGAGGTGAGATACAATTAGGCGTTTCAGCTGGTTAAGTAAATTGTAGCAGCATCCCAATGCACCCTTTGGAAAATCCAAGCCTTTTCAAAATGATAATCTGTGCCTATAACCCTCCAGAATTAGGTAAACCTCCAGGGAGAGAGTGTAAATTCCATTCCAGGCACAAGGAAAATTTCTGTGTGGAGGAGGCCCACATATGTGGAATTCTCAGTCTGATGTGGAAACTCTTAAGCATGATAATAATAATGCATGCAGTTGATATAGCGCTTTTCACATCTTATCGATGTCTCAAAGCACTTCACAGAACGTACTGTGAAGTCAATTGACTGTATATTTGTAGGCAAAATGCCAATTGCGCACAGCAGTGTACCACAAACACTCGTGGATTGAAATGACCTATTTTATTATTGGGGTTTTTTGAGGAATTATTATTAGGAGTGTGGAGTAAGGAAACTTGCCCAAGGTTTCACACTGACCTGCTTGGATTTGAAACACAGGTCTCACGTTTGTAAGGTGAGTACTCTAACCACTGAGCTACAGGACTCCACAAGTAGGTTGAGTGCCCCAACTGGACAAGAAGGAAAGAGTTACAACTCAGCTATCTTACAGGCCCTTCGCCTCATTGGCAAACCATAGAGCAGGTTTAATAAAGAGCTAGAAGCTAGGCACTAGCCTCCCCCTTGATGGGAATCTCCCCCTTGATGGGAAGAAAATACCTTTACATTAACAAAAAGACTGAAGATTGAAAGGTAACCTGCGGGTAAAATGAGACATTAACCATGTAAAAAGTGGATAATTAAATCAGGAAGTACCAGTGAGTGTGATCACACTTCAGTGGCAAATAATGTGGCTATAAGAAAATAGAGAAGAGCAATTAGACAAAACGGAAGCTGTGCTTAAAAAGCAGGGTAGATATACATAGGCAGGTGAGCAAACTCTGAGGACAAATTCGACTGAAAGTTGATGTGAAGAGAAGCAGTTGAGGAATTGTGTCAAAACACCATTTACCAAAGTTATTAAGCAGATGGAAATTAACTCGATTGATTGGGAAAAAAAATCAACACAAAGGAGACATAACTTCACAGTAGCAATGATACATATTGAATTATTATTTCAATGGGGTGGGGGAAGCAGGATTGAAAACACAAGAGACTGTAGAAACAGGAGACAATTACCACAGCTGCCAATGAAACAAAACAACAATCTGAGGAGAAACTGAAACTGTCTGAAAAGAGCAAAGAGTAAGGGATGCACGCTCACATACACAGAATTAACTCACAATAAGAAGAGGATTTGTAACTAAAGTCGAATTCTTCTTGAAGCATAAAGCGAGAAATAAAATCTTAATAACTGATTGCATAAACATTTGCCTTGTCGAAAGGTAGACTGTGTTAGCCTGGGGGGGTAGGGGGGGGGGGGGGAGAGAGGGGAAATTACACTTTTGAAAGCAATATAAAATAAATTTGGAACATGTGACTTTACCGCCAAAGCGTGTAACGTAATGACAGTTCAAAAGTAATGCTTAGTAGCAGCATCTAGCAAAGGTTGAGGTTGTACTAGCAACACCAAACAGAGATTGATGATCAGATGAAAGTGACAGGAAACTAACATAGCATGAAACGGGTTTGGATTGTAAAGTTACTCTGAATACATTAAATGTAGGTGACTGGGCGTTTATTTGTTACGTTTAACCAGAATACACATATACTTGATGAGAGATAAACAGTTGCAGGCTTGGCTGGGCCTCAAAGTGGAATGTCCAATTTAGCCAAAGGCTAATTCACAACAGAGCCTTGATGTGGGATCATTACACGTTAAAATGAAAAAACGAAATGGGATCAACTGTGCAAATATATGTCAAAATACAATAAAATATTACCTCAAAGACAAAGAAAAGATAGATACCACACTGATAACGATACCTCAAATATTTGCTCTAAAGGTTTTTTCTGATTGTTTGACCATTATGCTGTCCTGAACATAGCAGTTGAAATATTTCCTTCGCAGGTTTGGTTTGAATGAACAAGACAACAATTTCAGTGGGATATTATTTGGTGATGAACAAAGATACGTTGGAGAGCTTTCAAATCTGTTTTTGGAAAACATTGCCAGACTACTGTAAGACCAAAGTATTGTTAACTGTTGATGGAACTCATCACTTCAATTCCGTCAAACGTATTTTAAACAAAAATAAATCTCAGGGGAAAGTAGCCTGCAAGCAAAAAATATTCAGTTTGAGAATATTAATTGACTCTAACTTGAAATAGATATAAAACTAGAAATGTTTGACGATTTGCAAGAGAAAAAGAATCAAGTGAGGAGGTAAATGTTCTTTATTGAATGATTATGGTGTAAATGTATCAAATATATTGATTTAAGAAAAGAAAGTGGTCCGCAAAACAAAGCACAGAGAGAGAGAGAGAGAGAGAGAAAATCTATGAGAATAGGACAGTTTAGAAAAGTACATTCTTTGTAATGATAGCTTGGGTAAAAACTGCATCCTTTGTGAAGAATGTATTTTGTTTATGTCAGGATGACCTGAACTGAATGCAATCTCCCAGGATTTATACTTAGGGCTGCTCAGATTCAATTAAGGCACTGGGCAGTATTAAATTACAAGCCTGACACATGTACTGAGTTCTCCTTTCTGGAGAAAATGACAGGAGATTCACGTCAGACATTCAAACCAGCCTGACATAAATCTCTTTTGTTTCTAGGGGATTCACGGCCCGAGTTAATTTCAAGGTCAAGAGGTAAGATTTGATATTCCATTTAACTCTCATTAATTGTTACATAGTCAAAAGTGTAATTCAACAGCAGATTTGTAATAAAAGGTAAATTTGCAATTGAGAGTCGAAGCACAGTGGAGATATTTCACTTAAAGCATAAAACAAAATTGCTGAGCGATCTTCTTTGGTAACTTTAATAGAACATGAAAATGTATGTTTTCCTCTTGCATCTTAGCACTGATACAATTAGATCCTTGCTCAATTACAAAGCAATATGTGTGTCCAAAATGAATCCCTCCCTCCTCCCCCATCCCCCCGCTGGCATAAACTGATATCAGGCTTGGATTGTAGGGATGGAGAAGAGAACAGGCTGGTGTTGTCAGGGAGTGGCAGAGACTAGGCTAGTCAACATGTATAGTACTCCTTTTACAGGGAATAACAGTGGGGATATACATTTGTTTACAGGCAAGATCTACATCAAATAAACCTTAGGTGTGTATGGGGGTGCGTTTGGGGAGAGAAAAAGAAAATAGTTTAGATCAAGCTTAAACTTTAGGCTTCATTGAGGCATGTTATTGCAGATTTAGAGATTTTTTGCCAGAATTTGTGACCCTCGTGTGGAGGAAGTGACATGGTTTTATAAACTTCAATGTGTCCATTCTTTTCAATTGCCTACAGTCAAAGTGTGAGCAAAGATGGACATTATAATAATATGTCATCTTTACATTTGAGCTGGCGCCTTTCACATCAAGAGGATGCCTCAAAGTGCTTTACAGCATGTACTGCAATGTGGACCAGCGGTGGCTAGCCAGGTGAGACCAGAATCCTGAAGTTCAGTCCGGAGCAAGGCAAAGCAACGCTGGGAGACAGACCAAGCATGTGTGAAGGGCCTTTTGCCATGGTACCAAGATAATCTATATAAATGTATTTGATTGTTTTCTTTGATGCCTGGTGACTGTGTGTTTTGGTGGGCTAACGTCAGCTGCACATATATATTTATTTATATATTTGTATATTTATTCTCAGGCTCACTTTACATGGAAATAACAGAACCGTTTTGTTCAGAGATGGAAAAACCTTCAAACCTAACCTTGTGACCATTTGCATGTTTTTAGCTGAAGTCAAATACTAGGAAAGTTAAACAATGTACTTCTCGCTTTCCTTTCTCCAAAAGCATGAAGAGATCAATTTGTCCACGTTTATGTAGAGGTGGTAATTTCTCTGTGTAGTGGAAATCAAATCACATTATGGGGGCAAAACAGTTCATGGATACATTTTCCTCTCGACACACTGTGTCTCGAACAGCTAGTGAGCTACTCGTGAATGGAAATGCATTAAAGTAAATGTAAAATGTCAGATTCCAGTAGTGAGCCCCGAGGAGGGAATATTATACAGCTCTCATGTCAATAGACTGCATTAAAAAGGAATTACAGGACATAAATGCAGGTTTAATAATGGTGCTTTAATTGAACATTAGAATGACTAGAATTATCAATTTTTACCAACCTTATAAATCATATAAAATAGACATAGGTTCTGGCAAATGACTAGGCAAAAGACTAGTGCTTTAGAGTTATAATCTTAATCCTAAACTGGCAGCTCTTGCAATATAACGTTGGTCCATAAAAATGTAAAAGAAACATATGGTTCAGTGAGTAACTGTAGAATTTTGTATATAGGAGAATCCAGAATTACAAATCCAATAAAATAGAGAAAATGGCTCAGAACAGTTTAACAGCTTAACGAATTAACCTGCAGATAAATTATGATATGTTTGCAAATGATGCCCTTGAAACCATACTGTGTAGACAGACTATAAATAATAAATAATCCTTGCATTTGGTATACCACCTTTCAGATTGGGAGGATTTCTCAAAGCGCTCATATGATATTCTGTAAAGTGTAGTGACTGAAGCTGAACATTACTTTTGAATCATTCAATTAAATGCCTGGGAACTTTTTAATTCTGTTATGATTTATGATTAGTTAATCAAAATGTACCCTAACTGATGTCCCTTTTGGAGATTCATTTTGCATGAAGATGGTGTCATCAAATACTTCAATGACTCACTAAATCGGAGTTAACAATGCAAACTATTGGATAACAATTCAAAAAGACCACACATTAAATATGCTGTAAAAGTGGAATAAACGTTTAATCAAGCAAGCCACGGAGCGGGGAAATAAACTATTCATATCACAACCACTATAACTCGTCTAGTGCCGCTGGTCCTTATCAGCTGTGTGTGCACTGTGTTCTTTAGCTTGTTCCTTCTGCATAAAGGTTTCCGCACCAAAGATAACTGGAATAGTTTGAATACAAGTGCAGAGAAAGGGATTAAAGTTTTAATGAGAATTGAAAGCAAAATGAACAAGAAAATCATGTTTCCTTATTAAATTCATTTAATAGGGCGGATGCTGATCATTGGCTTATACATAACATGGACAAGGTGATGCAATTAAACGTTTTTCTCGGCTCTTAAATAGCACTTTTGAGATTTGCTCCCGGTAAGATTTGGAATGAAAATCTTAAATCTTGTTTGCCTCTTTACGTTAGTAAACCATAAAACTTGCTATTGTTTCCCAGCAGTGGAAATTCAGCCCACTTCTCCAATATGGCTTTTTTTTGTGTGTAGGTGATCCATAGAGGAAGCAGCACAACTTTTTAATTAAATAATTACAATGGATTAAACAGAGTGTATACTTGAATGAAAGCCTACATGAGAGATCAAAGATAGGATGAGAGCACAAAGACAGATTAAGGAACTGAAAATAAATCTACTTAACATTACCGAGTTATACAGAAATAATAAATAGAAATGTTACCAAACGGTTTAATGAATTTCTCGAAATGACTAACAAACAGGCAAAGTCTGGAATATGGATGTAGTTAAGGCCATCAATAGTTGCTGAGGTCTCTCAGTGCTGAAGTGGAACTAGACAAACCCAAGATAAAAAGGTGAACGCAGAGTCAAGTAAGCAGTCATCAGGAGAAACATAATTAAAACAGACAGCGATCAAGAATAAAATCAGAAAATAAATAAATCACATTCATAAACTGGAAATCTCAGCTGTCCACAGCAAATAGATAGCATTGGTTCAGTTATAAAAAAGTATAATTGTTCAGTAAAGTGGAGTAAGTTAGGGTTCAGTGGAAAATTTCTCCATTTATACTCAATCAAATGTTAAGTCTGAGTGAAAGTTCAGATAAACAAGTTACAAAGATATGCATTGATAGCCAAGTTGCTAGACTGGAGTTTGTAACAAAATAACAGACCCCAATCTATTGGTTTTACCTGTCCTTTGGAAACCACAGAGAAAATAGGCGCCAAATCACATTTTCAGCCACCAATTGTCAAAGTCAATAGTAATTCTAGATCATTGTAATTTGAAAAAGACTAGAAAATCAAAAGATTATTTGAAGGCATAACACTGTCCTCAATTACAAGACCACTTGGGAAATGATACTCAGGGTTTAACTTATCTTCAGAGTCCAGGTATTTATCCATTCTATCTACAATAGTACAGTGGAAACTCTTTAAAAAAGTAAGTAACTTTCCTAAACTTTTTCAACAACATTTGAATCTTTCATTGAGTTGATCAGAAGTTTCGAATCACAGATCTTTTCAAAAACTTTTCAACATTTTAATCAGGTCCAATTTTGTTTTTTTAAAAAAAGTTGGAATAATTAAATTGAGATGCAAGATTGTTAAAAAAAAATCCTTTATTAACAACAACAGTAAAATTACATTTGTAGAATGCCTTTCAAGTCGGGAGGATGAACAGAACTCAGATAAGGATATAAAATAATTGATATGATGAAGGAAGAACTCTTCTCGTGACTCCTTGGCTCTTTGCTCGCACATAGTGCTGTGATGGTGGCGTTCTAAAGCACTCAACAACAGGAAAGGGGCATGGAAAAGAGTTAATTGGGACTTTTACACTGTGCCAGCCTGGTCAGTGCGCCACAGATAAGCCTTGTTGTCCAATTGATACTCTGCGAGTCCTTTCCTCTTTGTCATTTACACACTCTGTCAGTGAGATCATGTCAATTGAGACTAAGTTCAACGCCCTTGAATAATGACTTGTTTACACAGTTTATTCAGGAAGAGTGGAATTAAGACTATTCATTTACATCCACCACAAGTTTGAAAACAAATGCCACGGCACACCTCAATCAGCAATGCTTACGTAGATGAGCAGTAAGGGATATTCCAGACACTGCTATAAACAGAGGTTAACATATTCTAGTGCAGAACAACTTTATATTACATAGTGGTATTAGTGCACAGTTTTCAAATTGAGGGTGAACATGTATATTGCTTGCAGACTTGTTCAATTCCCGTTCAAGTCTACTGGAGTGTGAATCAGTGCAAGATAAGATAAACAGTGTCACACTGAATGTTCACATTAGTTCAACCTTCACCTGACATATACTCATTTACCTCGGTGAATGAAATCCTCCCTCAAATGACACCAAACACTTCTCTCCACTACCACTGGAAGATAACTCCCCCAACAGACTTCTCAGCGCTCTGAAAGTGCACCACTGATATCATTCCAGTGAATTATTGCACTGGTTTTATGGAAGGCATACACCCACATGCCGAAATATTGGGCTAAATGATCACTCGTTTAATACATCTGTTAAACAGTGAATGTTTGTTCTGCACACTGCTGTTTGCAGACAATCCAATATTGTAATCATTAATGTAATCTGAATTGAAGTAGAATGCTTAAAATGAACAACATATCATGTTTAATGCACAAAACAATTGGTAAATAACACAACATATTCTAATTTCTTTAAAAGGTGAATGTTAGCACAGGAGAATGTACTTACATACAATATCCATTCCATTTTTAGAGCTATCCATTAAGCCCAGGGTCTCTCATTTTAACATATCTCTCAACTTAACCCTGTCAAAACATGTTGTAGGGCAGAGGGAACCTCACCGAGCAGCATTGAGTTTTGCAGCATTCATCTTTATATAAATGGATTGTCATCTATTATATTTGATTGTGAATCTATCTGTGTTTTATTGTAAAACATGGGCACATTAAAAAAAAACGTTCTCAATAAACGTTTAGCATCAGAGGCATTCCTGCACTGGCTGCTGTTGTCTGCTTTGGGCAGAAATACATTGAAAACTTATTATATTCAGTAGGTCAGATGGACAAAAAGATTTAAACTTCTCGAACGCAACAGGAATGGTTTTCATTTATCCTTTACTTTAATGTACGCTCTATGACAAGCAGATTAGTGTACACTGCATGACAACGTTTCTTTCATGTCAAATTATAAAACAGATGGAAGGTAGCATTTGAAAGAGGAATTCAGGAAAAACCCAAGACTGCACCCAGATCAATTCTCCTCGTGTACACCTTCCAGTCACTGCTACAGAGCACGATTGGCTGTGGCTGACAAGCAGGTTACCTGTCTCGGGGGTGATGAACAAGACAGTTGTAGACATATCAGTACAGACATCAATTCTATCATTGCTCTGCGCAGCAGTGCTCTCTGCTCCCGAATTTACAATCAATTCACTTTACAGTTTATTCTGTGAAGCGCTTTGAAGCATCTGGAAAATGTGATGAGGCGCTAAATCAAATGCAAAGATTCTACTTATTGTTACTATCAAAGTTCAGAATCTAACATTACGGAAATTAACATAAATCGACATTCTCCACTTCTGTTTAGCTACAAATTCCAGTTTTATCACATCATGATCAACACTGTTAAATCAGTTAGAGGAGATACTGATTGAAATAAATCAGTCTGTGATGTAAAAGACGCACACCCTACATATATCATGTTTGATTGTAGACACTGCATATCCAAACGGAGACCGATTTCAAAAGCTGTCAATAACTCTTGTTGGCCATCGACTAAATCATTAATCTCACACCCAAGCTTTCACTTTATCATCTGTTTATCACGATCTATACAGATCGTGTCGGGACTGGTCTATGAGGGAGAGGGGGCTGAACAGTGGTATGGTATGGTGAATAATAAAATACTAATAAAACTAAATATAATAATAAAAAGTATTATAAATTATAATATAAAGTCAATATGTGTCAAAGTTTAAGAAAAAAAATGAAAAAGCTATTTGTAACATTATGTTAAAACTAAATTACTAGCTTCAGGAGTTGGAATCCATCACAGGGTCAGTGTCTGACTTAAGTGGAATAGCAGCCAGTTTCACTTCAGCAATGTTGGCTATTAACTAGTATAGCCAGGAGGAGTACGATTTTAGCTGAGCTTACATGAAACAATCACGCCACTTGATGGTAATTGCTTTTGAAACAGCATGGTATATTTTGAGAATAATTCAGAGAATATATACATACAATATATACATACATATATTTTAATGTAAGGTGTTTCGCCCCTACCCCACCACCCCAAGAAATAGACGGCTTCAGTGTACTGTGCAGTAGCATCAGAACATTGAAGTCAATTCTATGCTAGGCTACTTAAGGGGTTTTCTTCACCGTTACTAGTCTTTTTGGAACTGTTATCTGTTCTGCTGGGAAAGTTGATTGGAATCAAGTGACACAATAATTTCCCAGTTAGAAGAATATGCAATTGTTACGGTCCGCAGAATAAATACAATCAGAGCAAAACCGACTGTCTATGAAAAGATATGAGACACCCACGATAGGACAGATTCTATTCATGCCTGACCAAAAATCCACTTAATAAAACTAATCACATTCTATCAGAGGAATAGATTAGAAGTGATAAAGAGGAGCATACAATGAAGGAAATGCTCCACACAATGACTTTCATCCCATCCTTTTCAGCTTTATTTAAACTCAAGTCACAGAACTGAAATGAAAAGATTCAAACTCATTGTGCCACCTTGTTCCATGTATTTTAACCCTTAGATTGCTCTTGTTAACATATATATTTCAGTGCAAATCTATGATATTTGAGGGTGACTTTATCCAAATTTACAGACCATATCAACTTCTCCACTTTATAATTTGGATTCAAGGTGATGTATTTATAACTGAATAACTGCAATCCACTTAACAAAGTTCAATTGCGTAAAATAATCTATCACCTTTTGCAATCAAAATATCAAACTGGTGTAAACCATGATATACATTAAAGCTTTGTACAGTATTGGAACGATATGCCCAAATTTAGACAGCATAAGGGAATATTGGTAATTTTATACACTTAAGCATTTTAAAATCAACTATATTAATTGGTATTGCATTGGACAGACAATATCCAAGCTTGGAACCGATGGATTAAATTTACATTTCTTGGTGACTTTGATATCCGCAACATTTTCCGACTCGGCCACTACCTCACCGCCAAAACCGCTGAAATCCTCATCCATATCTTCATTACATCCCGGATCGATTATGCAAATGCCTTGCTGGTCGGCCTTCCCGATTCCTCCCTCCACAGGCTGTAAATAATCCAGGACTCTGCGGCCCATGTCCTTTACCATTCCAAACTCCGTGACCCTATTTCTCCCATCCTTGCCTGACTCCATTGGCTCCCCATCATCCAGAGGATCCAATTCAAAATCCTGGTCTTCATATTTAAAGCCCTCCACAAACTCACCCCACCCTACATCTGTGACCTCCTATCCCCTTACCAACCTGCCCAGCGCTTTGGGACATTCTCCTGACGTGAAAGGCGCTTTACAAGTGCAATTTTTGTTATTGTTGCCCGCCCCCTTTGTTCAGCAGGCTGTGGCCTGCTCCACGCCACCTGACCCACCCACCCAACCATTGGCGGGCGAGTCTTCAGCCACTCTGCCCCCAACCTCTGGAACTCCATCCCAAAGTCCCTCCGCCCTGACCCCTCCCTGACCTCCTTCAAGTCTTGCCTCAAGATTCTCCTCATCGATGGACCCACCGGCAACTTCTTATCCCCCCCTTTCCCCCACCCCACTTTCCCCCTCCCCCTGTCCTCAGCTCGGTTCTGAAGCAGTAACTGTCCAGCGCCTTGGGACGTCCTCCTGACGTGAAAGGCGCTATACACATGCTATAATTTTGTTGTTGTTGTTATGATTATCATACACGTTATAAAACATTATGAAAAATGTGCCAATCTCTTTTGAAAGTATTGGGAATGATTAATTGAACAAGTATACACAACAAAAAAGCGACAGTTTTTATTAAAACTATATAGTAGAGTAGCAGGAATTTACTTTTCAGGTGTTTAAATGAAGATACCCCAGGCAATAGCAAAGCTGTTGTGTCTTATATTCAACATGGCAATTTGTGCAATTTTAATGATCATGTCATGTCTGGTGTAGTGAAATCTTCTCAATTCTACCGAGGTGGAAAATCAAGATGATACATTTCTGCCCAATTACCGATACTCAGGAATTATATTAATACTTCTAATTTTCTGAACACAGAATCATAGAATTATATAGCACAAAAAGAGGTCATTCGTCCCATTGGGTCTGCGCCAGCTCTTCTAAAAGACTTATTCAAATCAATCCCATTACCCTACTCAACCCCCATAGTCCGCCACAACATTATTGGTGTTGGATATCAATTTTTGACTGTTGCACAACGTTCCTCATTGTACAGTAACATGCAGTACAGTAACATACAGAATACCTCATGTAATCATTCTTGCAGACACTATGTAAGCTATCAATCTTGTTTTTGAGGTATTTTCTAACTTCCAATCATCTCTGCGTGGGATCAAAATACATTATAATAAAGAATACTACATTGTTGCTGCCAAGGAAAGGGGAGATTGATGGGCACTTCGTCTCATACAGGTATCATTCTGTCTGTCTGTTCTCAATTAAACCTGAGCCTGCAACCAAACAGCCAATTGTTATTCCATTTCAGTCACAGCTTCCTTTCCGCTATTAAAAGTACATTAAAAGGATTTGTTAACAACAACTTGCATTTATATGCGCCCTTCACGTAAGGCAGCCTCTCAGAGTGCTTCATATTATGTATTTTCGCATTTTTCACAATACCCTGTGTAAAACAATGTGAAAGTCACTTTCACCCCATCAAAGGTTTCAATTATTTTATTTCAATTGATAAGAATGTTGATAATAATCCTTGCATTTGATACAGCATTAATCACATTGGGAGGACATCTTAAAGAGCTTCATAGGATATATTGTGAAATGTAGTGACGGTGTCTTTTGTAGAGTAAATAGAATACTGCATAAAAGATATGCAGAGAACATTTAATCTGACAATTAAACATCATCCATGGAAGTTTGTTTTTGCTTTACAGCAAGACTGCTCATTGTTCAGGTGCACAGATTGCGTCTGAATCACTTTTAATTGTGCTTGAAGCTTTTAGCAATATTAATAGAAAGCCACTGAGCTGAAGCTCATCCAGGTAAGCTAATTGTTTATTATACAAATTTTAATTATATGAATAACTAAGCCAGATAATTCAACCTCTTATGCTGATCCTCAGTCTCTGCTGAATCAGATCATAAGGGGGGCTTTAGGCTTTGTAAGAACTATCACTAAATTGAATGGGCTGCAATTTCATTTCATAATGGAGGACAGTTCATTTGTTGAGCTCAAAAGATAAATCTTAAACTACTTTATCTCAATCAGCTGCAAATTGTACACAATAAGTCAAGCTGCTTTGCTGTTCAGACTGACATAGAACAGGGCATTTGTTTTCTGGCAGATTTATCAATTTTTGCTGATTTACACTTCGCTTGTTTTAAGTCAATTTGGTGCAGATTGCATGACCTGGCTATTCGCAGCCCTCATTTTACATGCTGATGGTCAATTTCTTATTTTAGGAAATGAGAAAGAACATTAAGTGATATCCTTGGGCCAGCAAATAGACAAAACATAGAGGAAATTAGATTTAACCCTTTTCTAACTTGGTTGCAAGTCTGCTTGACTACCTTGGATGAAACATAAGGGTGACAGCGTAATATTCTTTCATAACATCTCCGAAAAGAACAACTGTACAGTACATTGCATAATCAGGGAATCATAGAATCTTACAGCACAGGTGGAGGCCATTCGGCCCATCATGTCTGTGCTGGCTCTTTGAAAGAAATATCCAACTAGGCCTACTCCCGCACTCTTACTCCACAGCTCTGCAAATGTTTCCTTCACAAGTACTTATCCAATGCATAAAATAAAGGTCTAAAGAGAGGTACGGATGAAGAAGGCTGTTTGGCCTATTTGATCTCAATCATGTAGCATATCCATCTTTACCAACTCTTCACTACAGCATTATACTGTAACTTGGAAAGGCGTTCTACCAATGTAATTTTGCTATTGTTGTTGCTATAAGCAGTTATTGAAGTGAATCCAGACCGCAATTAAATGTCCTGGTAAGCCCATTCCGGCTGTTGATCTATATTTATCAGTCCCAAATTTTCCCATCACAAACCTATAGCGTAATTGAAAGTGTTGTGCTGGATTTTATTTTTCACTCCTATTTACCTCTCTAAAGACCCCTTTAAGACATGTCTTTTGAAGGCAGACAAACAAACAAGGGTTTTGGCATTTTTGTTGAATTTTGGGGGATCATTGGTTACAGAATTCTGCATAACTTCTCCTTGCAAGCGAGACCTGGGTTCATTTCCCAGCAGGCCAAGGTGAAACCTTGGGCAAGTTTCCTTGCTCCAGATGCCTGATAATAATCTTCCACAATCATAAATTGGTCATTTCAATCCACGACTGTTTGTGGGACACCGCTGTGCGTAATTGGCTGCCACATTTTATCCACAAATATACAGTCAATTCACTTTACAGCATATTCTGCGAAGCGCTTGGAGACGTCTAGAAGACTTGAAAAGCGCCATATCAAATGCAAGGATTATTATTATTAGCATTATAAATTAACCCATGCAGCAACAGGACAATCTTCTGAACAAACATACTGCAGTCACTGTGAAATAGGTACTTCAGTGTAGAATTTTGTGTGCAAAAAGCACAGGTCACATACCAGAATACCCTGTGCAACAAGTCTCTTGTGCAGGTTGCTGGATGTGAAATCTACAATGCTTTGTAGAACTACAAAAGGAGGATCAGGTGGGTAACTTATCAACCTTTAAGGTTTGAAGGCTTTTGAAAAGTGTGAGACAATTATCTAGATCGCAAGTCAACATAGCAACCTTTGATTGAAACAGCTTCTTTTTTTAAAAAAAAGCTTCTTGATGTTGTGTTTTGATGTGCTGAAAATCTTGGCAAAATGAACATTTTATGATTTGGAAAACACCCACTGTTGTTCCCATTAATTAAAAATATTAACAAAGGTATCAAACCAATATACGTATAAAAAAGGCAGATGTAAAGGTTGCTTATAATTTAGATTTTGGTCTCCTTTGTTCTGATATATTTTTCTAGCATTATATAGATCAAAAAAACAATGTTTACATAAATAAAGTAATTGGAAATGAACTTCTCTGTGTTTCACCATCTGTTTATTGTTCTTTGTCCAAAGATGAAATCAATACCTTAAACATCTTTAGACCGAGGCCGTACATTCTGTTTACATGCCAGTTAACAATACTGCTCTCCACCTGTAGGTCAATGGCTCAGAGGTGAAACGTCAATCCTGTCAACTCTTACAAACTAATTCTGTGAATCTGTGGTGCTTAAATTTTTTGAAAAAGGCTTGTACAAATACCTGTGGTTCCATGACACAGGTGCATGCCTTCATTGTATCTAATTGTGACAAAGATCTTGGGATTTTTTTTTCTCCCCCTCAATGATATTCCTTTGATGTCGACTTCTGGTATCTTCCAAGTTCCTGTTGACTTGAAGCTTGGTTTATCAGAGTAAAATGCCTTGATCATTCAAAGGTGTTTGGTTGGCTGGCTGCCGAGCCAAGAATTCACCAAAGTGCCAAGCAAAACAAAACTCACTTATTTCACTGAATTATTTTAGTCTTGAAATGCTGAATTTTTTTTCATAAAACTACCTTCTCCAGGTGAGCTCGGGAGCATAACAACAGAACTGATATGTCTCAAGGAGAATAGCAGGACAGAATAAATGCAGCATTAGACTAAGTAGGGAAAGTGATTAACAGCTGTTATTCTGAACCAGTGGTGGCCACTTGTAGCCCGCTTGGTCTTCAAGAAATGCCTTCCCCACCACCTACTGAACATTCGTACAAGTCTAGATAGGTCCATATTTGATTCGCATTGTGTTTTCAGTTTTTTCTTGATTTAATATTTCTTGATTTATGGCATGAATCAAGAAATATTCAGTTAAAACTATTATTTTGTTAGTTGACCATAAAGGTTGGTCACCACTTTTCTAAATGTAGAAATTGGAAATCCAGGTCCACCTCCAAATTCAAATTAAAGGTAATTTAAATTTCTGTAGTGAATTTACTTGATAAATTCCATTTAAGATCCTATACACTTCTATAAGGTTTCTTCTGCGATGTCTCTTTTCAAGACCGAAGATCCCACAGCCCTTACACCCATGTTTATTGCCAACATTTGGCACCTATCAGCTGATTTGAAGCTTGTCTGGACTGGTGGGAATGTTGGTCGGGTTGCTTCTCGAGACAAAAACTTTAACTCAACCACAACCCACTCTCGGGCTTTCACTGCATTACAAGAAATTAAATGAGAACTCAAGCAGTTCAAACTTGAACTTCAAAAGTTTATTCAAGAAATCATTATCCTTTCTATTACTCTGAAAAAAGTACTGAAGCAATACAGGGTTTAATATAAAACATTTTTTGAAGATTTTTTGATACTTTTGCACTGTACTGCATACGATAGTTAAGATGCATTTGCTGTTGATATAAAAGTGGTAAATTTGCATCTGTGGCAATGAATCACCCTTTAAATACAATACTTTCGCAACGCACTTAGACATATTTGTTCCAGGGCGCACATAAGAGTGATTGAAAACATGAAATCCAGACTCCGATGTACAATGGGAAACATAGGAGAGACAAAACATTATCCTGAATTTATATTATACTATGAGGAAAGCAAACCAACCTTATTAGAGGGCAGCCTGATCATCGGATCATTGTGTTTTCCAAGAAAAATGGGTGTTGACCTGCAACATTCTTATGAAAGATTAAGATTTTCTGCAAATGCCTATTTCTAAGTACCCAAGGTAAATGTCGAAGACATTTCTCTAAGAAAATATACTAGTTATTTACTAGTAGTCTTGAATTCTTGGCCTATTCAAAAAAAATTGAAAGTTGACTGATGGTCTCAATTATTTTGTTTTAAATCTATTCAGCGATTTACACAGTGTGACCCATTTATCCACAAGGTTAGACTAACATAAAACCTTATTGGCACATTCACAAAGAAAGTATATGAGGCAACATGACCAAAACAATTTGAAATATACACTGTAAAAACATCCTACAGCTAAAATTGGGGCTACAATTGTATTGTTTAAAATTTGATACAGGTTTAGAAATAAATTCCATATTAATTAAACAGAACAAGAAATAAAAGAATGTTTGCTTAAGATTGTTTCAACACAAGGAGGGCTACAATTTGAGGTAGGAAGTTAACTTGTGTTAGGCGACAGTGACCCAAGAGGGAATTAGTAGAATGACTGTTCACGCATTTCTATTGTGAGGTTTTATTTTATATTATTAGATTGAAACTCACTCAGTATTCTGAAGCTGTGAATGCAACTCAAGTTAAATTAATGCTTCTCATCGTTGAGGCAACTTTGAGGTGGCCTCGCCAATGTGAAGTATTAATTTAACTTGAGTTGCAGTCACAACTCTTATCTAATTATAGGTTCAACTTACCTCGCTGGGTAGGTTTGGCAAATAGTAAGTGAAAGAGGTTGGTTGTTGTGTACAGTGTGTGATGGGATGTCTTCGGTCAAAAGTGTTGAGAATTCAATGCTTGGAAGAGTGATCTGGGTGCAGGGAATCTGAATTTAGCTGAGAGATTGCCAATATGTTTCCTGGCACACGTCCAACCTGCATCAGCACAATCTAACCACTATTTATTATTGCCGAGATTGACATTAATATTCAGCCTTTCAAAATCCAATCTAACAAGATGCTATCTTTCAGTTAACAGAACCAAACAGAGTTTTGCTCTGCAGTAATGCTATATTTTCTATATAATTAAAATTGATAACACACTGCATAGATTGAATAAAATAACTTGTGAACATGGTGGTATTTGAAAATACTTAACTGTCAACTAAATTAGCGTTAAATGGGTTTGTGTACATAGAGCAGCAGAATATGGTTTTATGGAACTTAATGTATTTTAAAAGAGAAAGTAAGTTCAGAAAAATAAACCCTTTTAAAGCAATGGACTTAATGATGCAGGAAAACATTACAGAAAATGTGAGTAATACTGGCTATATTTGAAAGTATCGATCTTTCATACCTCTTTATGGTGGATTCACACACCCCAAACCTACTGTTTTATAAACAATTTTCCAAAACATGCATGAAAGGTATACCGACAGATTACAGTAACCATGTTGTTATGTGAAAAGATGGGAAAAAAAACTAGATTCATGATAATCTCATCTGTTCCCTGAACAATGTGGCCTATTAATGTTTAATAGGTTCCTGCAACAATTATAAGAAGTATCACATTTTCCAGTGTCATAATCTCTTCTCCAATTTGCATAGTTTTGAAATTAAACTGTCTGGGATCCTGAATAGATTTTTTTCAAAATGTCAAACAACTAAAGACAAAGATGAAAGGTTAGTTTACAGATTGTTAACAATCAATTGTCACAAACTGTTTGTTTAAATTGATAGAAATCTAAGCAGCCCAAGTTAGTAACATATATGACTGCAGTTACACAATTCATGCAGAGGCATCCAGTATTGTTACACTGACAATAATCTAATTAAAATCTCGATAAACCAGTTATACAGCAAAGCAGTGGTGTTTTTGTTAGCAGAAATATGACATTGATGTACAATTTAATTTGACAATGATCAATGCAATGCAAAAGAGGACTTTTTGAACACAGAACAAGCACTTGCATGGCAATTCACAAGGATTTTTTCACAAGTGACATATTTAACCTGTATAGTCTTTCCGGTTCATTAAATCGGTTTCCAATCCTTCATTTTGACAGCCCTTACAAGTGTCAGAAATTCTATTTGTTACATTCGCCTCAGGCAATACAAGTTCATTTCTTCGCCTTTCCCCTACCTAGCCAGATCTGGTCATTTCGACAAGTTAAACCTTGTGAACAAACAGTATCTCAGTGCTGTAATAGACACATTCAAATTGAGTTTCCCAATGCTATACAATAGAGTGCAAAACTACATTTGTATTGCGCCTCTCATGTCGGGAGGATAGATACATAATCTTGCTACAAAATGCAAGAACAACTTTTACCTATTATGTGTGCAGTTCTGCATTTCCTGCAAGTCAAAATGCACAGCAATCACCTCTCTCCTTCTCACCCATGCATGTGCGCGCACACACACATATAAGACATTTGTAAAAGTGAAAGATACATTAGCAAAAGATGGGTTTCGGCTATTCATTTTGAGAATGAAAGCTCCAAAACATATGTCTAACATAATATAATCAGTCACTTAATAATTCAGTGACAACTTGCAAGAAATGTACCCTCCAGCACAAATTGTTTCGCTGAGTTGGTTTAATGTGAATTGGAAAAGTGGCCGAGGGCACAGTTGAAGAAATTGGCTTTAAAAGTGTGTGTATATGACTGAA
The DNA here is from genome assembly GCA_035084275.1 of Hydrolagus colliei. Taxonomy (NCBI): domain Eukaryota; kingdom Metazoa; phylum Chordata; class Chondrichthyes; order Chimaeriformes; family Chimaeridae; genus Hydrolagus; species Hydrolagus colliei. The sequence goes on along the minus strand of CM068751.1, from coordinate 6,803,501 downwards.
GCTGTGAATCTACATAATCACAAATGAAGCAGAATATAAAATGCTACATGCATCAACAATCGCAACCACACAACTCAAATCAAATGTTTCATTTACAAAGAAAGACATCAGAGACCCGCACTCCACCTATATATATATATATATATAAAAGGAGATTTCCGAACAGCCAGCATGGACCACATGGCTCCAGATTCCCCTCCTCTTCCTCAGATGACAGATTGCTATTAACAAGTAAAGTTGTTTTCATTCGAAACCAGCCTTGGCATGTTCACTGTTGGAGGGACAGGAGAAATCCCATTCAAAAGATTGATGGCTACTAATTGTGTCTTCTGCTCACTTTTAGTGATGAATTGCGATAACAGAACAATTGTTGATAAGGAAACAACTAAGTATATCAGGCAATCTCAGGCCTGCTTTGCAGAGAGAGACATATGTTACTTTGACTCTTCAAATAATAATTCTAAACTATTATAGCTTTGAACTATTATATATCTGTGAGCTCAATGACTTATGTATCTGTCTATATGAATTTCAGGCCTGTCATGCAATTGTTTTTTCATACAGCGTCACAATAAGTGTTCTAGATATGTGCTACGACTTACAGTGCCTCTGGCAGTAAAATGATATACGGTTTCATTACCATTAGGGGAGAAATTAAAGATAGAATCATCGTGAATCAAACATATTACATGTGGTTAAAATGATAACAATTGACTCATCTTTCTCCAACACCATCGTGCTCAGAGAGACCAGCGGCTTTAGAAATGTACAAAGGATGTTCTTTTCTTTCTCCGAGGTATTGAAACACTTGTGTGACCTGCCATAACATCAGTTCCCTTCTTTCGAAAAAGTGTCCTTCGGAATGTGCATACCTGATCGGGCTGCTGACAGCTCGGCCATCTTCACCATTTGTGATCTGCCATCATTGTCCGTTTCATTTAGTTTAGTTTCAGGTGCAAAGCTTATAGTTCTGTAAGTCAAGCAGTATTTTGGTAAGTATATGTGATATCTCTCAAAATAAGAGATGCGTAACCATTCCATCATTACAGTTGCACATATATTATGCTGCAAATGTTGAGTCCTTAGATTTGCATAACTAAAATAAATACTTAATACTCAAATAAAATTAACTGCACCTCTTATTTGTTAAACATCTCCACATCAGTTCAATAATTCCAGCTCTACTCCTGTGTATAGTATATTCAATTTTCTCCCCCCAAAACATTTGCTCCTACTTTAGAAATTATAGCAAAAATGATTTGAAAAACTGATATTTCTAATGATTCATGTTGGATATCGATGAGGGGGTCATCATATGATGTAAAATACAAATTTACATCATATGGTGTAAAACACAAAGAATTGAAAATTAAATTATGTGATTCTTATCCTTTTTGTTGACTGTCTATCGCATAATGTCTTCTGTACCCCTACTTTACACCTTGGGGCGTCCTCCCGACGTGAACGGCGCTCTATAAATGTAACTTTGTTGTTGTTGTTACACAAATTTTACACATGGCACATAATATAATTATATTCCTACCAGGTGCACAAAATACGATTTTACACCATTGGTAATGTGAGTCTTTGAAAATATAATTAAAAAGCTGCAAATGGAACCCCTTTCTGCTCTAGCACAGTTACAATAATAATAATGGTCCTTTTATTTGATATAGTGCTTATCATGTCTTCTAGTCATCTCAATGCGCTTCACAGAACATACTGTAGAGTGTGCTGATTGTATATGTGTGGGTGAAGCTCAGCAGCCAATTGTGCACAGCAGTGTTCCACAAACAGTCATTGATTGAAATTATCAGTTTATTATTTTTTTTGAGGGATTATTTGGGCCAAAATGCCTTCTGTGCCATGGTTCATTGCTCTAAATGAAAATGAAAAAAAATCTGGCGGAATTCACATTTCAAATTATTTAAGAGAAATGTTTTTCCCAAAAAAACTTTTGCGAAACTTCAAGCTTTAAGAGTTCACCTGCCCGTCATCACAATGCAGCATTCGGACCAGTCTGATCCAGGATCAGAAGCTGCTAAATTGACCAAGAAGACAACAATGCCAGCTTAACCACGCGAACAATTTGGAAATGCTTTCTTATTCAATATGAGGATTGGTCTAAAAAAAAATCTGTAGTCTTTGCTTGTGGAAAGTTTCTTTAACTTCACACCTCCCTCGAGTAGCACATTACTGAGCATAAATCCAGGTGTTGCTGAGCTTTAACAGAAGAACGCACAAGAATGAGTGGAATTCTCTAGCACTACCCGCCACAGCTGTCACTGCCTTTTGTTTCCCTACATCCTTATATTCTCCCAGCAACAGCCATGTCCCATTTTTGAATCAATGACAGACAGCTCCCACAACTCGACCACCTGGCCTGTATCAATAGGCAAAACCCACAAAGCCCCGAGGACCTGGGCCAGATGGAAACTAAAATTCAGCAGCAACAGTCATCAAAAGCACTTAAACATTACAAAGTTGTTGTAGTTGCACAGAGAAGTTTGGTATCATTTACTGACAGGTCAGCACTTTGAGTTGATGTATCTCAACCTGCAAAGGGTCAGTGTTTAATACTTTCTTACCAACAATTCATTCTTATATAAACTTCTCAGACAAATCTCTTGCACAAATGTAATTTGGACTGTGTCTGTTCTCCTGAAAGCAAACAGGTACATCTATTGTATGCATGTAAAAGTGAATTTCCCAATTCAATTGATAGACAACACACTGGACTACTTATGGTGCAACTTTCTGTTTGACTAATCAATTGTCAGAAACTATTTACCACGTGCCAACGACCTCTGAGATCATGAGGAGTGATTACTGAAAGTATAGGGTTTCTTTTTAATAGCTGCCACTAAAAGGTGTACCAAGCTGTTTTGCCACTTGGCAACCAAAGTAACATTTGTCTGTGTCCCAGTTATGTTGCAGGAAACTAATGTCAAATGGTTTCTTTCATAGATACGTTTCATTTAAACATTTCCATATCAAAACAGAACAAGCTGCTTGTTTTAATACTACTAAATAATAATAATTGTCCTTGCATTTGATACAGGGCTTGTGTTGTCTAACTATCTCAAAGTGCATCGCAGGTAACTGCTGTCATGTATTTTAACCATGTATTTTCAGGGACAATTAGTGAAATTTCTAGGGGAATATGTCCAAAAAATGCATATGGAGGAATAAACTTAGCTGAGTTTCTGTTTGCTGGCTGATCACACATCATAGCACACATGGATTTTACATTCACAGTTGGTCATTGGAACAGATACTAAATAAATACTTGTACAAATCTATCATTGACAACGACATATTAACGGGATATTCTTTGGGTATTATTATTTGTAATTAATTGTCAATAATAATAATCTTGCATTCAATATGGCACCATTGACAGTGGGAAGCTATTTTGAAGCACTTCAGAAGATTTACTGTAAAGAGTAGCAACTGTATCTTGTAGGTGTCCTTCTGACAGTAATGCTTGTTATTTTAGGTTGCATGCTACGAATATTGGCAGTAAGTAAGCATTAAATTTTATTGGTGTCAGAATGTTGCTTTTTAAACCTGGAAACCGTCAACTCATGATTTGTAGAAATCCTTGGAATTTAGCCCGGGAGTCTAAATTATGATTCAGAAAAAAAGTCTGTATTTTACTTTTCTGTTTTCAAACAGTGCCATGATATCTTTCAGTCTCATCTGAAGGACGGCACCTCTGACAATGCAGCAATGCATTGGAATGTCAGCCTAGACGATGAGTTTAAAATCCTGATATGCGGCTTGAACACTCTGACTCAGATGGAAGAAATGCTACCAACTGAGTCATGCAGATACCAGTCTGTACCCTCCACTGTGTTTATTCTCATTTGTTGTTCCACTCTGCTTTCGATCCATTTCACAACAACAACAACAACAACAACAACAACAAATTACATTTATAGAGCGCCTTTCACGTCAGGAGGACGTCCCAAGGCGCTGCACAGGAGGCGTGTGACCCGAGCTGGGAGGGGAGTGTTTGGGAAGGGGTGAAACACGAAGGGGAGGTCGAAAAGTTCGGGGTGGAACAAAAGGCACGGTCGAAGAGGAAAGTCTTCAAACCGGCCTTGAAAGAGGAAAGGGAAGAAACGAGACGGAGGGATTGAGGGATGGCATTCCATAGGGTGGGAGCGGAGAAACTGAAGGCCTGGCCTCCGATGGTTGGGCGGTTCGGGCGGGGGGCTTGGAGCAGGTGATGAGCTTTGAATCACCCTGTCCCAGTCTTTGGTAGGTACATTCCGCGTTTTATAAACGTCTTCTCAAGATCCATCCCTTTGACTCTTGACACTGAATTCTAACCATTTATATGCTACGTTGGCCCTGTGAGAAATGACACTCTAAACCTGCACAAAGGGCCAGTTTTTAACACAATAAATATCTTGCAATATTACAACAATAAGATGAAATAAAAAATTCACCTCAGGAGAATGTATATTGGCAACTGCACTGATAACTCTCCTGCAACTGAAGCAAATCAGGATTTGATTTAGAAACTTTTATTAAAAGAAAATCTATGCTGTACTTTCTTGGAAACCACATTGTACTGTACAATATTCAGCATAGCCTCGTCTCAGTGAGAGTTACTGTGTCTGGACAATGTGAAAAAAAAATTCTGCTCTTCTGTCCCTCAGGCACCAGCTCCGTGTTCAGCTCCATGGGTATCAGTCTGGCTCAGCCAAACAGCCATTCTTCATGTGAACCCAGACAGTGATTTTCAGCAGAATGCGGCCATGGGAAATCATAGCTATGCCTGACAATGTCTTCATCTGACATCCAAAGGTGCAAATTTACACAGCGGTGATTTTTTTCTGCTCTTTCAATCAAAATTACTAATTGTAGTTGGAGCATCTCAGCACAGCCCAAGGGTGAAACTTGGAGTGTCTTTGTAGCTCAGTTCCACTCCAGCCAGTGGCATTACCTACTGAGCCACTGGCAGTATCCCGAGCAGTAATAGATTATACACTTGTTTAGGTGCATCGCACAATGTTAGTGTGGGATAATTCCAACCAGGTTTGAAGTATCATAAGACTGTTTAAGATCCATCTCAGAGCATGCCAAGAGAAAGCAATCTAATGAAGTGTGATTCTGAATACGCAATACACATTGTTTGCTGCATAAGTTAGCCTGGTTGTTACAGTGCTTTTATCTAATGCTTAAAAGGAAATAATAAATCGGTAGGCGAGACCACTAGTAATAATCAATTCATGTTTGCTACTGCAACAGATTTTTTATGTAGATTCTCTCTTCTTTCTTTGCAGCTGTTGTTTCTGCATTGTGGACAATTAAAAAAATACACAACAGATCCTCCACAAACTCCTTGCAACACAGCTGCTCAACAAACTACCAATGTGGAGCATGTTAATATCGCATTACTGAGTCGTCAAGGCCAAACTGGCACTGGAGTTTCTTTTCTTCTGCTCTCCAATTTAAATTCTGCGAGTGATATTAACATAATGGTAGGATTCATCATTGGCAAATCAAATTCTAAACTTTTGCTGCAATACTTCAGACTGGTTTCGCCATGTGTAAATCCCGTTACACTTTTTAACTATGCTTTGCCTGCAGATGACAAACAGCTGGGTAAAGCATTCGCTTTGCACGGAGAGCTGATTTGCACGATTGGGATTATAGTTTCTGTTCAGGCTAATAATGTGACAAGAGGCATTTGTTTTCCACGGCAACTATTAGAAATGTAACTTGGCATGCAACACAGGTTTCCTAATTGGAGAACAAAAGTAAAGGGAAAATAAGAAACAAAAATGACAAAGAATATTATATTAGGACAAGTACTGATGTCTGCAAGTATTATCTTTGTCTATGGGCATAAATTCTAGTCTTTGTACTTAAAACATTAAAAATAGACTTAACAGGGCTGGATCAAATTATCTTTGGAGGCCTGAATTCTTGATGTACCAAGCTGGTTAGACACTTGGGTTCATTCAAAATGAAACAGATGCATAGCCTTATTGTTGATATAACCAGATTCTGGTACCGCATCCAAACAAACACTTTATGGCATCCTCAATGGAAATAATATTGGTTTATGGTTTCCAAAAAGCTGCCGTAGAGAGCACTGTGTTTATTTTGCTGACACAGGAATGATACTCACATCAGAGGATTATGATTTGACCGCCAGGCTGCCGCGTGCATACATAAAGGAGGTTTGGAGTATCAGGTACATTACTGCTTACTACTCATCCTCTTCTGGTATCATGAAAACACAGAATCTCTACCCTTCTAAAAAGAAACTTTGAACTCAAAATCTATCATGCTATTTATATATATGTCTTTTGCCATGTATCTAGCAAATCTCAATGACGCCCAGTTGGCTATTACCTACCTCTGACAATCTTCCAAGGGAAGACTGGAAATGCAATAAACAAGCACTCGGTATATGTTGCTTCTGAATGAGCCAGCCAGCACTGCTTGGAAATGATCCTGCAGAATCTTTCTCAGTTTGTTTCAGCACTACATTTTATAAAAATAACCAGAAGGTTTGAATAGGATATTCACTTATACATTTTATTAAGAGTCTCAGGTTAGTATTAATTAGTATAAATATGGGAACGGAAATAGCAAAACCAATTAGTTTATTAATCGGACTTTGCAATACAGCTGCATGTACTTACCTGTTGGATTTCTTTTCATTTTAGCACATCAAGCAATAATCCACAGGATGTGATCACTGGATACTCTGGTTTTAAAGGATTAATTTTGTTGGTTTAAGAAATTGTTCCATTCATTTTTCAAAAAGCTTTGACTTAACTGTATCTGTAAGTGCTGATTGAGCTCAGTCACCTGGAAGTGCTTTTCTGTAGGCAAACGTGCAACAACGTGGAACATGAATGAGGTTTATTAAAAGTTCTGTCAATTCTCATTGAGTATTGAGCTAAACCCCATTTTGATTCTTAAACTAGAGATTAAGTGACAGAGTAGTTAGAATGGTTTTAACCTAGAAATCTGTGCTAAGGAATAGGTTATTCATTATTTGAAAATGTTAGGATATTGATGAGTCAAAATGGTAATAACGACAATATAACTATAAGATACAACAACAAAATTAAACTTGCATAGCGCCTTTCACGTCGGGAGGACGTCCCAAAGCGCTGGACAGCCTCTTTAGTGAAATACGTATTTCATATCTAATACACTTGTATTAGATACTTTGGATCTGAGGTGTAAGATGGCAAAATACAATGCTGATATGTATGCTTCAATAAATGGATCAGTTGTAGGCCATTTTATTAAAGTCTAAGGTTTCTATTAGACAGAACATTGTGTGAAAGTAACAAATGATATAAGACTGGTTGATTTACATTCACAAAAAATGTGTAAAAGGTCAACAGGCACCAGGCTGGGATTTTCTGAGAAAAGAGAAGCACAGTAGTCTGAGAGAAAATATACAAGATAATGCTGTGATAAATCTGTGGAAACTTAAGTTAACTTAAATTCAGGCATCTAATTGCATGTGGAGTAATCAAGGTTTTGCCCTGACTGCCTGGATTCGAACACAGATCTCACGCTTGTAAGGCGAGTGCTCTAACCATTTGACAATGGAGTTCAATATGCAACAATTTCTAATGGGATTGCCTTTATAATCTCCTCTGCAAATTAAACATCAGCCCCTTTATCACTTTATTTACTCTGCAAAAGTGTAAAGGGGGTGTTAAAGAGATAGAAACCAATCCACCATGCTGTGGATGTGGCCACATGCAACAGGCCTGAATATACATGCACCTGTGTACACATCAATAGATTGCACACAGAGGAATGGTGTAGCTCTCCTGGAACTTCCTGTTTCCTGATTTCTTTTGCTTAAATGGAATCGCTTCTAGTTTTATGGCAGCGATTGTAAAGTCGAGCTAATCAACTTAGACGGCTTCAGAACCAGAGAGTACTGATGGAACATGCAAGTCATGTTTGTGAATGTGTTTCTGACTTCTATGAATTTTAATGCTTGCAGTGACCCAACATAAACCAATTAAACCTGACCAGACCTCTCCAGCATTTGAAGGATATGCAAAATATATGAAAAAAACACACATTAAGAAAACACCTTGGTCTTTTCATAGTCCACGTTGCTCTTTTAGAAATAAAAGACTTAAATTATAGATATCTGCTTTGAATATCTAATACAATGACGAAGCGAGGTGAAATTGGTGGCAAACATATCAAAAGTTATGAGACTGGAAATAGACATTTTCTGTAGAGGGCAGTTTTGACCACAGAGTCCCTGAAGTTCAAACATTCATGAAACCAAAGCTACAAATCCAATCAGTGATCTGCTGATTGTCAGTGGACAAGGGAACATGTGTCTTATGCTTCCCTACTATTACAAATAGATACATACACTCCTCTAAACAGCAAAAATCTATTGCAATCAGGATCTCCGGCACCTGTATCAGAATAAGAATAATATAATAATCCTTGCATTTGATATAGCGCATTATCACATCTTCTAACTTTTCAAAGCATGTCACAAAATATACTGTAAAGTGAATTGACTATATTTGTGGGCGAAATGCGGCAGCCAATTGCGCACAGTGGTGTATCAAAAAGAGTCATGGATTGAAATTACCAATTTATTCTTTTTTTTTTGAGTGATTATTATCAGGCGTGTGGAGGAAGGAAACCTGCCCAAGTTTTCGCCTTGCCTGGAATCAAACCCAGGTCTCTCGCTTGTAAGGCGAGTGTACTAACCTCTGAGCTAAGGACTCTACGCTGAATCATTGCAGAATAGGCTAACACCACTAGAAAACCAATGTGTACTAAATACTTGGCTGCCATGTTTTATCCTTTGCCATTTCTTTTTAAAAGCCAGAGAACAATGATCCAAGTTGGAAAAAACCTTGTTTTTTTGTCATCTGAAATGGCCCTAGAGTGTGGTTCCACATATCAATTCACTTGAACAATTTATCCGTGGGATTTCCATGTGTAGGTGGGATGCATGGAAATCTCAGCTTTGTTTGGATACTCTTAAGCGAGGTAATGGGTTTCTGCTTGTGTCAGATCCCCGGCTTAACCCCACCCACACCCCCCCCCAAAAAAACATATTTAAATTCTGCACATTCTCATCTCTAAATGCAACTGTTAATCATTCCATACATATCTCAAAACAACATAGGGGTGCAAAAATTAAGTGGATTTATCATTGCCTTCCCAATTCCTCCCTTCACAGGTTGCAGATCATCTAAAATTCTGTGGCCTGTGTCCTCCACCGCTCCAAGCTTCATAACCCCATCTCTCCCATCCTTGCCTGACTTCATTGGCTCCCCATCATCTAGAGGATCCAATTCAAGGATCCCTTCATGTCTTCGCCCCACCCTATATCCGCCGACCTCCTAATCCCCTACCAACCTGCCCACCACCTCCGTTCAGCAGGCTCCGGCTTGCTCCATGTCCCCCGCCCTATCCGCCCCACCGTTGGCAGGCGATCCTTCAGTCACTCTGCCCTCAACCTCTGGAACTTCATCCCACAGACCCTACGCCTTGCCCCCTCCCTGGCCTCCTTCAAGGCCCGCCTCAAAACCCTCTTCTTTGACGTCCCCATTGGTCACTCCAAATCCCTCCCTTTCCCTCCACCCTCCCTATTCTCAGCTTGGGTCTGAAACAATGACTGTCCAGCACCTTGTGACATCTTCCTGATGTGAAAGGCGCTATCTAAGTGTAATTGTGTTGTTATTGTTGTTGTATGTTTCGCCCACATAGATATAGTCAATTCCACTTTCAGTATATTCAGTGAAGCGTCATTGAGACGTCTAGAGGACGTGAAAAGTGCAATCAAATGCAAGGATGATTATTATTCAAAGGAAATGGGAGTTTGCGCAGTCCGAATAGAAAGATAAAGTCAACTCCAGTTTTGCGAAATGAACAATCCAGTGTAGGTTGGGTCTTTCATTAATGAAAGAAGAGAGAGAGGTTTCACTTCACAATGGCAATAAAAGCCAGTACTCTCCACTTCAGCTTCCGGACAAAACATCTGGTTATTAAAACATCTGGTTATTAACCATAAGTGATCAAGGCTGAATATCTAACATTAGTTTAACTTTTGTGGCACTTAGAATATTTAGGCAGCAGCAGCTTATGTTGAGAACTGCAAACCCAAATTAACTAATGCATTTCAATATTGGAAATGGTATTGTGGTTCATTGCTAAAAGTAAATTGCCTTTGTTGAAATAATTTTATTTGTCAGATTGAACTACTTTTAAAAATGTCTTGTACTTCACAAGACAATGTTGAATTTTGGAAACAAAAATACATTTTTTATGCATTTTGCTCATTGTATTGGGATTTTGGTTCAACACTATGAAGCTGAATAAGATTTCAGACTTTGCCCATTTTCTTTGCACGGTTCTACACTTGTCAATATTTCCCTCAATCCTTGCTCCTATTTCCTGTTGCTTTTCCAAAATGTAATACCGCTTTGTAAAGCTGAGGGTGAGTAATTCATTATATGTGAATTGCTTGAACACTAAGTTATACAGGAAGCTTCACTGCACAACAAACAATTCAGGTGATTCAGGACAAACGACTGTAGCACATGTATTGTGCTGCCAATTTCAGAAGCCAGTGAAGTTCTCAGTCAAGTCAGGGTTGTTTTCAGTAAATATATGCATACCATGACATAAACTGTAAACCCAATCAACAACTATGGCCCTGACACGTACTGTCTGAAGATAAGGAGTTAGCGAAAGAAAATAACAGCAGCCGTGGTTAGACATGTAAAAGCCTATCTGGCAAAAGAAGCCTTTCAATATCATCAGGCCAGCCAAAACATTTTAAAAAAACTTGAATAAGCGGTATTTCAAAGAGCAACACGATGGGATGAAACAACAAGCAAGTTATATATTTTGCTGTCTAAATTTCATTAAAAAAAACTTTTAGACCCTATTAGAGTGTAATGCAACTCTTTAAGATTACAAATTATCTCAAGTCTCACAGGAAGTGATTTCCACATTCAGAATCACAAGGCGTGAGATGGAAAATCAGAAATCCTGTGCAATGGTAATGAGCGGCAAACTAAACGCACTGTCCCCTGGGTTTGGAGGTTAAGTAAGCTAACCTACGGTCTGTGCAGAATGGAATAGAAGTCATTTGCGCCTGTAGCATTTGTGAAGTATTGATGTTTCAAACACCCGTAAATAATTATGTACTTTACTATCATGGAACATCAACTGAATGAAGGTGTTAACAATTGTTTGTGGTAAAAAAACAATGCTTGGCAAGGTACTGCATGAAAGAACGGCCCATTTGCACAAAATAATTTTTATAGGGGTTTACAAGCAGAACAAGATTCTTACAACATGATTAGGGAGTTAAAATATTCCTACAAACAAAATACTCTTATAAGAGCTCTCTATTACATTATGCCTCCCGTTTTGTATTCATCTAAACATCAATTTCATTCATCTAGTTACATGAACATTCTTTACTCTGCACTCACTAATGAACATTACTTAATGTACAAAAGCACTTTGAACTAGACATTTACGTAACAAGTAAATAATGCAGAAGGCCAAGAAGTCTATTGAATGCTTCATCATCAATGGTCAACAACAACAACTTTGATTTATGTAGCGCCCTCCACGCCGGACGGCGTCTCAGAGCGCTTGAATACAAGTTGAATACAAGTTTCAAGTCTGTAGTTCCCATAGAGAGATAATTTTATACTCATCAGCAACTTTTTTTTAAAAAAAACTCCATTCCTCCACCGCACAGAAAATAATTCTGGGCAAACTCAATCATGTTAGGGCGCATAGTCAATGCCTCATACAATGAGGAGCGTATCAGTTTTATCTTGGAATATCAAACGTGCATCCACATGTCAGGAACCCATGACTTCATCATGTGGTATATGGTAAGATGTGATTTTACCACTAGGTTAGAAAAGTGATTCTAGGCAGAGAGGGCAAACACAGTCAAGTCGGAGCCTGCAAAGCCAATGGTGTTACACTGAGATGAGGCATTTACTACTCTAAATCTTAGTGCACCAACATAGCATTCACCTACAAGGCATCCATGTCAGTACCAGTTGGTTCAAATGACAGCCGTATTCCAGTCAATGTGAAGCCATTATCAAATACTGTGATGAACTTTGAAAGTATTTGATTGTAAATTAAAACAGATTATTTTAACTCTTTGTAAGTCCCTGGTAAGTATGCATGTGTGTCAGTGCTATTTGGGGATTTTTAACCTTGAAAAAGTCTCTGATTCTCTGATTAGAGAGATTTCGGGCAACAGGAAGAAGTGTGAATCCAAGAACCTTCTTTGAAAGCAAGGACTACAGCATGATTTTTGTTTACTGGGAAAATGATTTGGAGGGATTCAAGACAAGGTCTTCAATATTTTGAAAGGCTTGGATAACATAAATAGATGCGAATTAGAATTGTACTCATAGACAAGGTACAGAAAAAAAAGTCCTCACTGACCCAATAGTTTAGACTTTAGAGGATTATTTCGTGACCAAGAAGCAGATGTGTGTAATTGAGTCCCATTAAAAGCTTTGAAAAAAAGTGTGGATAAATATCAGTTTGTCAGAAAAAGTGTAGACATAGATGAACAAATACTCAATGGAATCTGATAGATCTTGTGTTGCTGGATTCATGGAAACATCATCTATGGAATGCATCTGGTCAGGGTTGAATGTAGACTGTAATGTTAAATTGATATCTTGGAGTTTTTCCAGATTACGTTTGGGGTCAGTGAGAAATTTCAAAGTGCTTTTTTTTTTGCAATATTTACATATGAATATTCAGCTCCCCCAGGAGATTAGGTTGTGCAAAGTCTATGATAGTGCAAGTTGTAAATGAACCAAACGATCTCGCACTTCTTATTTCATACCTTTTTTTTTCAATGTTGTGTGAGGTTGAACTGATATGAGATACTTTTTTACTGAATATCAGAGGGAAATAACCATACATGAGTACAATTCATACATAAATTAACAGGATTTAACTTTTTAAATCCACAAATCTTGAGGTTCATGTTAATTTTTTGCTCGTAATTCCTTTTTGCAACGTAAAATAAACCACATTTTACCATTCATCCTGGCTACGAATCTGAAAATATCCGGTATCAAGCCAACATTAATGTCTTTCATCATCATTTTCAAACTAACATTCAAACGAATCCTAGGATTATAACATTCACATGTTTGAATGCTGGGGAAGTGGCAACTTCAAGTTATATAAAACAAACTTCATTAATATGAAAGTGGAATAAGTAAATCATATTTTAAATATAGATTTCTCTAAGGAACAAAAAATTTGTTTTCCATATTTCTGAAACATGGGGATTAGAATTATCATTTGCTAAACTCTATCAGTAACATTCCGGATATGACTTCATGAAAAAAACTTAATACATCTGGGTAGAATTCAGATTTTTGTGTGCAACTACAGTATTTCATTACCTATTGGTCAAGAGTGTTTGTAACAGATGATGGAAAGCTACAGAGATAAATCTGGAAAATGGTGGTTCTGCAGAAGGGACAAGGCCATCGGAATATCATACTCAGCAGCAGTAAGAACATCCCTGTACTCTTTACAACTACATGAAATTTAGCAGAATAGAACTGGTAACTGATTATGACTGTTTCGTCTTTGAGTGGAGTGAGTGAACCAAAAGCAGGCTTGAGTAAAATTGTTTGGTAGGCTGGAAATGAGAAAGATTTTGTTCAAAATGACTTGAGCAGACTCAATATTTAGAAAGCATTAGGTTTTATTGTTTTAGCTCACAATACATAATTTTATCTATTGTTTTTTCATGTTTAGAATTAATATAGTACAACTGAACACTGTAAAAATATTATTCAATGGCTACAATAAATATTAAATTTTCTACTGGACACTTTTTTTAACACCAGATCTGTAGCCATATACTTGTTTCATTGTAACTGCAGAATGTATGGAACATTTCTACATTATTGCAATATATTCTCACAGGCTGCATGGGATTATTATAAGAAATAGATCATTTTCTATCCAACCAGTAGTTTTTTCAACTGATGTTATTATGGGGAAAGATTGTTGACAACTGGATGATAAGTGTTTTGTTCCCAAAGTAATTTATTTGTTTGTTCCTCCCCACCCTCCCTCCCTCCTCCGTGTTAAATTCGTGTTAACAGAACCGCCACTATTTTTTGTGACAATTTCTGCAAATGTACAGATCATGTTAGCCATCCAAAGTGCCCCTCGAACCGTTGTTTTGAAGTCCAAGTATGGAAATTGAGCATTAAAGGCTATGATCTGAACAATTTGAATGCAGTACATGGATTTTCCATTGTAAGTGCACACTAAAATGTTTGGTGTAGCTAACAAACACCATGAAGTAAAAAGAACCTTCGCTCCTCCATGAATTTCCTTCCTTTCTTTTTAATTCTAGTGTGAAGGAAGGTTTCGCTCTGCTAATTTTATTAAAATTACATATTTACTGTAGCCGTTTAATAATATTTTTTAATTAATAACATCAGACTATGTTTGTCCCCCTCTTTTATACAATATTTCACATCTGTAAAGAAGCAAAGAGTCCCACTGGTGTTCAAAAGTGTGAGCAGAATGCAACCACACAATTTGGATCATTTGTGCTGCCAAATTATATGATTCTTCAAAAAAAAATGTATTATAACAGACTTCTACAAACAGCTTTGAGAATACCCCCTTCAGTGTAGTAACAGCAGCAAAGATCAGCCACAATACCTTTTCCTGATTTCTGCCAGTGATCCCTGATAACAAATGTGCATTTATACAATTTTATACACTTTTTAAAGTTACGCTTCTTCAAAGCTATCAATGAGCATTAAATCTTTAATGCATATTCGGTAATTAGGAACTTTTATTACTCTGTCTGAAAATATTTAAACTGTGTTTAAAATTCTCATTTGATTTTTGTCAATCTAGTCACACATTTCATGGAGAAGGTTTTAGCTAAGGACATGTCTGGTACGATTCTGTGAAGGCAGGAAATATAAATAGATACGATTATTCATCTAGATCTATGATAATGCTGGGATATAGAAGGGAAAAAAAATAACCTTTAAGATGTGGTTCAGTGACATTTCTTCATCAATGCAGGTATTCGTGAGAGCACCGAGTGTAGCAGGAATTGCAATTAGGTGAGTTAACGTCTGTCAGTGGGGAAAGTCTTGAGATCAGATGACTGGTGTTGTGATGCAGAAGATATCAAGAGGCATTTTAGATTCAAAATAACAACAGAATGCATTCAAAAGGGGGACTAAACCTCAAGGTCTGAAATCATCCCAATCATTACTTTACCAACCTGCATTTCACT
Source organism: Hydrolagus colliei (assembly GCA_035084275.1). NCBI lineage: Eukaryota > Metazoa > Chordata > Chondrichthyes > Chimaeriformes > Chimaeridae > Hydrolagus > Hydrolagus colliei. The sequence continues at coordinate 6,788,173 of CM068751.1, read as the reverse complement.
TCATTACTGTGAAGGTTTCTCAGCTGGTTCTTGTTCCTTGGCTAAGAATATTCTGTTCTCATTTATTTAGGCCACCTGGGTTGTCATGACACCTTTTTATACGACGAATTCCGGGTAAATGATATATGGTGAACCCTCATTACAATTGAGTATTTGGGTTGCAGCCAAAAAACACATTATAAAATGAAGGAAGTCTTACAAACAAATGGATCTGCTATATAAATTTGATAGTCACTGCTGAGATTGAGCAGACTTTGCTGGACTTTGCTGGACTTTGCTGGACTCACAGGATAAGGACTCACATCATCAGGACTGTAATGAGGCCTGAATTTCCTACCCAAATTTTAGAGGCTGCAAAAGGAAAAAGGAAAATATTTTATCCCCAAATTGGTGGGGCCCGAGGAGAAATTAAAACAGATTAATTAATATATTTAATGTTTCGATACTCCATTTGATATTTCTCTGCACAGCTCCTGAAGTCACATTGGGGACTGAGCCAGGAACTCTCCGAGCCAGAATTGAAAAGTGCTATTTGACGCTCCAGAGTTTCACCAGGCCTGTCACTGTGGAAGACAAAACTGTCCCCCCAAAAATACTGGAAGACAGTGTCAATCTCTGTAATTTCAGCCCATTTTGAGCCTCAAAAATGATACCTAAATGTTGCAGTCAGTTCTATTCCACCCAGATAGAATATCAAGCTACCACCTGGAATCCTTTTTTTCAGAAAAAAATCCAGTTAATATTGACTATTAGGAAATAACCCATTAGCAGGAAAAAGTATTTTCAATCCTGGGGACCTTGCAACATGTTCACAATTGTGGGAAGCAAACAAGTGTTTTAAAGAAGAAATGATATAGACTTAACAAGGGATCCATGAGGTTATCATCAAGATTCAGTTTCATTACCTACATGAGAACGATGCCATAAGGATTAACGGGCGAAAAACAAGAACACAGTGAAGGAACTGATTTACAGTTGTTATCAGAGAGGGAAAAATGTCATAGCAACCCAGAGAGGCTAAAGAAAGGCAAACTGCTACCCATTCTTTTTTTTTATCAGGACTGCTTGCTGTTATGCAATTACCAAATTGATAGCTGAAAAGACATGAATATACTGCAGTTATCTTCCCATTCAAAACAGTGAGCTTCTGGGCAGTGAGTGATGCTTGGTCACCCACCCCCATATTACAACAAACACAAGAGATGCTGAAACTAAATACAAGTAAAGAATATTTGTCCATCCCAAAAGGACTTCAAAACAGCAGAGTATCAAGACAACCTCTTACTTTCTTGTAATTTGACTGTTTTCTTTTTGAAAGGACAGATGGAGAAGGATTATTCTCAGTGGCTGGTAAACTGGTAATAGCAATATTGCAGGATATCATCAATTTCCACGGTGAACTTAAAGAGAACGAGAAATACAAATTCACATCGTAGCATGGTAAAGCATGGTACAACCCAAAATTCGCCAATTTATGGCATATGCTGTGGGATTGGAAGACAAGGTCGGACGGTCGAATGTTCTTTTTTTAATGAATACTGTTATTTTCAAAATGGCAAAACTGCGTTTCCTGCATGCTCTGTGAGATAAATGATAACTCATGTGAACAGAACTCGATTCTTAACCGAGACGTTAAAACAAGAAGGGGCAAAAAAATGACAGTGGGTCTCAGATCTGGCTTTAATAACTGATGGGGTAAACTTGCTTTGAGAGTAAATTGTAAAATATTGTGGCTCATAGTTTGCATTCAATGTACGATTTATCTGACTTATTTTAAAAAGTATATTTCCCCATTGCCAAATAACTTTTCAGATTATATTAAAATAGATTAATTATATTAATGGAATGTAAATTGACACCAGGATTTGATTACTTGGTTATCAATATCTAGTCTGATGATGCAAATAGCATACTATTGAAATCAAGATGATGAAGAAAGCAGCGTTATCCGGACTGTTTGAAGTGGACTTCAATACATGGTTAAAGTGGGAGGAGGGGAGTGACTGGGGTTATATTTTATCTTAGATGCAAGGAGTGAAAATGAATACAAAACAAGGGGCTCTGCAGTATAGAAGTGCCAGCTGTAGTAACAAAGCTGCAATCCAACTCCCACTACAGCAAAAGGAACTCTCACTTGCAACTCTGAAAATAATCCAGTTTCAGAACTCCAATCTCTTCGAACTCTACTTTTTAAAAAAGAAATTATGCAAAGCCAACAGAAAATACCATTTTGTGAGGGACAGAGTGGTGCACATCCCTTACCCCTTTCCTGTGGGTACGCATGAATTTCATTGCATTATTCATGGATAACTCAACTAAAAGCAATATCAAATCCCACATGATTTCCAAAGTGATTCTTGTTGAGAATCGTGTAACCGTTGTGTTGGGTGGAGGTGGGGGGGGAAACACAGAATGGAGGAGTTATTGAATTCAGACCGTCAAGGCTGATATAAAATGTACACGACAGCAGATACAGATCTGAAGAGGTGTAAGAAGAGTTTTGGAAGCAAGTACAGCAAGAGGTGCATTGAATCTGTATACAGATCTGTACATTCAAAATGACATCAAACCCTGTGACACCCAACATCAAGGCATCTGTTTACCTACAAAAATACAATCCACATTCCAGTAAATTCTGTGAGACCGTTTGACCCCCGTGATAGACGCTTTTTCAAATGCAAGGATTATTAAATTATTATTGTCACCAGTATCAGGCAGTAGACCACCTGACCTGCATTCAATTGGCACGTGAAGTACAAAGCGAGTTAGATACAGGATTAAGAGGATCTATTCTACTACAAAAGTGTAATTTGACCACATTTAGAGTGTTCCTGTTGCTTCATTGTAATATTTTAATTTCCTCCGACAGCCACCTGCATGGCATCTTTACTTACATGACACCATCATCTTAGCGCAGTTTTCAAGTAAAGTTTTATTCATTTGCCTTGAAGATTTTGTCAGTGTTGCACAGCTTCTAATTGATCCAAACCTTTGAGACAACCTTTCAAAGTCATTGCTCTTTAACAAGGCTTTTTTTTCCTCACAAATATCGTGAGACGCGAAGTTTTTTGAACAATAGCCACTTTTGCGGGTGAATAGATAGACTCATTTGTTTGGTTAATAGTAATAAAATTCACTGAGAACGAGGGAGAACGTGTTCAAAGTAATAAAGGAAAGCGTTTACAAATGAAACAGCCTGCCTTTACATCCTGCTCTGTGTAATACTCTGGTCAACCAGAAAAACAGTGGTCAGCATCATTGCCATTATTCATAACATCTGTGGGTATCTCAATTGCTCCATGAAAATCACAGAGCAGCTCAAACACTTCCCAAGAGAACACAAGCTGCCAGATCATCTGATACGGGCAATTAGAATGAGATGGAGCTCTACCTTTTCTGTGCTAAAGTGCCCAGTTGAGCAAAGAAAAAAAAACACACACATTCCAAGGCAATTGAATACACATTTGGGCCAATTTAACATGCAACCACTGGTTGAACTTGTCAGTCTGACCAGGCCATTTGGACAAACCACTTAGGAGCTAAGTAACAAGTTGGCCTCTCTTAGCCCAGTCACTCTGATGGTACTCATATATTAATATGTGATGGGCATATTGAGAAAATGACCTAGATTTCCATTGAAATAGCAAAAGTAAAATTAAGCAAAACTGAATAGCATATTAATTCAATTTTCTGAATTTCAACCATACTTCCTTTAAGATATCTATTTGATCAAAGTCAGAGAGAGATTTAAGGACAGGTTGATGACAAAGAGCAAATGATGCTGGACACCTTGAACAAAATGAATGGAAGAATCAATAAACTTCACAAGATCAATCTTGTCTCACATCAGTCGGATGGAGAAGTTATTGGAATGGGCACAAACCTACAGTTGCTGATGATGGAAAAGCTTTTCAAACTCTTGTTTATTCAAACTGAAACTCCTAATGTTGATTTTGACTTTCGATGATGGCAAAGAAAATTTTCTATCATGGAAAAAAATATATTCCTATATATATTAGCTTATATAAAAGGACCAGCAAGTGATCCTCTTGGTCAAATTACTTTGTTTGGCTTAAGAATTAAAACCTTGGGTCAAGCAGAGCAGCATCTAACAGAGATTGGATTTTAATGAAACCGCACACAAGTGCAGTTAATGGTTTTGAGCCAGGTTTAAGTTTCTGTATTGAATTATAAAGTGGTTTATTTTATGCTAAGGAGCAAGGTTAGGAATAGCTAACACCTGGACTTGAACACATGTACTGGCATCACAGGGTCATCTGTCACAACTAGCTGATGAAGCATCAAGGAGCTGGATATCCACCACAAAAAACACAGATCCAGTCAAAAATTGGCCAATTATAAACACTGCAATAAGTCCACAGACTCTCCTACACAAAGAGAGAAGCAACAATAGATCTGCAATGACAACTAGGAGGACTCATTCTCCTTTCTACTCACCAGCAATATGGTGCAAGGAAACCATTAGATGTCAGGTCGGCCATCATCACTTGTTACGACTCAAATATTAATGCGACTCCTGTTCTGATAATGAATCCAAGAGTTGATCTTCTCTTCCATCTTCATCACGACAAGCAGTACAATTACAAGCCTAATTGTTGGGATTGCAGTCTCCTGTTATGAATAAGGAACACTGCACCGTGTAAGTCAACAGCAACATATAAAGTATACCAGCCTCAACTTGAGAACAACTCGTGGTTGGTGGACCACTTGCTTGGTTTATATTGAGTCATTCAAGGCATGGTTGTGTTTGATTGACATCATTATTAATAATAATAAAATCCTTGCATTTTGACATAGTGCTTTTCACGTCTTCGAGACTTCTCGAAGCGCTTCCCAGAATGTACTGTAAAGTGAGTTGACTGTATATTTGTGGTCATTACTCACTGTTCAAAGATAGATCAGTGGTAATGGCTTACAACAATTATTCGGTCGAGCCGTTCCTGTTAAGGGCTAAAGCTTGGATTGCTTTGTAATTGACAGAATTGGCAGGGATGAATTGATAGATTAATTTAACCTCATGAACGCTGTAGGTGTATTCTGCACATTCGGGCACTATTGGATCTCAGACCGCCGAAGTGATTGCACATTCACTACTCCTACTTCCTCTTTTAGAAGTGAAAATCATGAAATTGCAGGGTCACATCTGCCAATCATTAATACTTTCCCTTTCCATTAATTTGAAAAAAAAGATTTAAAGTAAGAAGCAAATATAAACCTAAAGATGCTGAAAAACACTTCACAATAGATAGGAAAGTGGTAGATTATGTGGGTAGACAGCGTGGTTAACTTTGTACATTTGTATTTTCAAATGTGCTTTGGCGAGGTCACAAACAATTGTCTCATACAGAAGATTATGGCTCATGTCATGTTAACAGGAATTGCAGATTGGTTGGAAAATTACTTCAGTAATGGAAAATGCGAGTGCAAATTGGGAAAGCAGAAGGTGGTCTATATCTCACCAGTTGGAGGGTAGTAGTTGGCAAACAATTGAGGGACTCAGCTTGTGATTCTTTTACTCTGATAATATGTAGTGCCTTATCACATTGAGACGCCACAATGCGTGTCGCAGGATTTTACTGTTAAGTATAGTGCGCATTGTTTATTATGACTGTGTATTTAGAGGCAAAAGTCTTTCATGAGAGGGCAGTCAAGAGTCTAATGCTTGGATCTGTGTTTGTACAAAATAGCGAGTGGTAGATAACTGAGCTGCACATTTCCCGAAAGCATGAAAAGTGACCTCGCACGTTTGGACAGATAATTGACAAATGCTAAGAATGCATACTCATGCTAAACATCAGAAACTGCACGTTGAGAAGCAAAGCCTTGAAGGAGGTGGAAATGAACAAGGATTTATGAGAGACGATATACCATTTATTAAAATCATTTCCACAATAGGAGGTATCACGAGGTGGGAGCAATAAGTTCTTGAACAAGCTGGAGCCTCTCGACCCCTATAAACCTGATGAATAATGTTGAACAGCAGGGGACCCAGCACAGACCCCTACGGAACTCTATTAGTCATTGCCCCCACCCAGAGCTTTTTCCATTTATCATCACCTTCTGCTTTTTATTAACAGCATAGAAATGCAGGCACTCGATAAGCCAAGTCAATATAACTATACCACTGGCAGAGCAGCCTGCAAAATGGCATCAGTGCCTGCAATGTGGAGGAAGCGCAGACTTTCAGATCAAGAAATCGACCTGGTTGTGTATGCCCAGGTGGTCTGTAAGATTTGGAATGGCCATGAATTCTCTCAACCAATACCGAGGGAGAAACCTGGGAGAAGGTTTCTGAGAGATTAAATACAATCGTTTGAGAATGAAATGCTGGCATGAGGTCAAAAACGAATTCAAAGGAACAACCAAGGGGAAGACTAGCGTTTGACAGGCCAGAGACTCAAGTTCTCTGAAGCAAAGAGACAAAAGGCACTGCATCACATGGGTGTAAAGGAGTTGCCTTTATTCCTGAGATATCATTGAGGGTGATCATCAAGGTTCGGCAAGAATCATTTGATCAACTAGGGTTTGAAAAGATACTTCTCCAAAGAGATCATTTCAATATACAGTATATGAGATGTTAAATCAGATTGAGAAAGTAAACCCAGAATAATAGTTTCAGACATGTCAAGACAGCTGGACAAGATGGCGCATATTCTGGGCTGTGCAGGTGAATTTCAGGACAGACACCAATTAGCATTGCTTTACAGATTACGTGATTAATGGTTGCAATGTGCTCCCAAAGATAGATCAGATCTTATTTAAGACACAGTCTGATGCTGTAATGGAAAGAAAATAGGATGGGTATTCTGGACGGATGGGTTGAGCAACTATTCTCATTCAAATCTCCCTTAAAGTCTTGTGAGAATGTTTCACTCGTGCCAAAGACCTCGATTGTAAAGATGTTGGGTTTGATCAACCTGATGTCATTATATGACAACTCAATTAAAGTAGAAATTCTCTTCAATTGTTGATGTGGTTACAGAGGTAGTGTTATAACTTGCAATTTTTTTTTTGTTTCCCATAGATGTGTTTCCATGGGGGAAAAATTCCTTCTGCTCACAATTTGCTGGCAGCATATCAATTTTACACTGGTGTCCTCTCATTTTACATTCAAAACTAGATTGCTTACATCTGCGTTTTCCCATTCCTCCCAAGACTTTATAAAAATCCTGCATTAGGTCCTTTCCCACTCCTATCTAATGAAAACCAGTTGATTTTTTTTTAAGTCCTGGACTCACGCTTTCTCCAATTCACCAATGTTCCAATGAAATTAGCCTGCCTGAAACTATAAAAAAAATTTAAAATATAATTTTGCGAAGTTAGAAATCACTGATTAAACTTATAGTGAAATGTGATTTTTTAAAATAAAGGTGGATAATTGGCCTTGTAAAGATCCTCGCATTGACTGGTCAATGTCAATAAATATTCAGTTATCATCTTGATATGCCTCCCTCTCTCTTTGACAGTCACGTCTTCCAAATTTATATTTCTCTTCGCACCTCGGTTTTCAACGTGGATAAATATTATATAGAGTTACATTAACAAGTGATTGCATTGCTAGCGACAAAGTCTGAGACCAGAAATGTTTCACTCCTAGCAATGTGCAGTGAGGATGAGCAGGAAGCCAGGTTTATGATGCCCAATTCGCTTCACTATCCAGATCACCTTGAATCCATACAAAATACACATGCCTAATTTGGGTGATTTGCGCATGTTTGGAGGGTGAAAATCTTCATCCTCTAAACACAGCGTAGGTCACAGCATAAAATTGGTCTGATATTCCTCAGATCATCCATTTATTTGGTCCTTTTAAATATAAATGTTCATGCTTGGCATTAATTGACCACATAAAATGATGTCTTCAGAAAATTTTATATAACAAAATGTAGCGTAATCAAAACACGCCCTAAATCTGCATTAGTTATGAATGATATGAACTGCAGGGGATACAATATAGACTTCTGCAGAACCCCATCAGTCACTGCCCACCACAGAAATATCTCCATTCATCATCACTCTCTGCTTTTTATTAACAGCAGAAAATGTACCTTCTCCACAAGCCAAGTGTATAACTGGCTTCACTTGGGCATTTTAAACAAACTGCTTTTGCTTGCATTACAAGTGTGTCCTGCACTGCACCTGAACTTGGGAAAGGGGCAAAGGTTACAGTCAAAGCAGGGTTCAAGCATGCAATTGAGACTATCTCCATTATAGAACGTTCAGTGTGAATTACGGGTAGGTGCTTCAAATATATAAGAATAATCTAGGCATGACATTTTTTTGAGACACAAATTTGAGATTATGTAACAACAACTTGCATTTGTATAGCGTACTAGTGTCTAAGACCACTGAAGTGTAATTTCTTCTTGTTTATCTGATTTTCACAACAGCGAAACAAGATTTAATCAGCAAAAGATCCTAAACAAATTAAGGACAAGTAAGTTTGGTCTGTACTTCGGTGAAAATGAAATACTTAGTTACCGTGTTAAATGGTAATAAATCAATAAATCAGTTTTTAGTTCAACGAGTGTGAGTCAAAAATCCTATTCTTCGGAAAACTCTTCCTCTCCACACACTGAAATCAAATCGTTTGCCAAGAATTAAGAAATGACACACCTGTTGATTTGTTCGATCTGATGAAAAACCAACTATAAACAAACAAAAATAAGGCTAGGATGGAGTACGGCCCTTCACACCTCTATACAGAGTAACGTAAGCTGGCAGATGACATACAAACAATAAAAACTACAGTCATTTTGGCAATTCTGCAACACGGCTGCTGTTGGACTGTTAATGTTGACCTGGTTCGTACAAGACACTCCCTGAACATGGACAAATAACTCAGTCTAATCATTAAACGCTTGATAAGCCGTGCAATAGAGTTGGGTCACCATGCACTGCTGTGAGAATGACTCCTCCAACCATCCTTTATTTCTATATTTTGCCAGCTGCCGTAGGCATTATCTGGTCGGAAAACAGGTGCACCTTTTAGGATATTGTCAGCCCATTCTCAGAGTAGGCGAGCAGTGATAGTTGTGTGAGAGAAAGTGATGATTTATATATATATATCTGTATATATCACACACCCTTGAATTTAGCATCGACAGAAAAAAAGAGGCTTGAAGTGTTCTTACAGTAATGTGCCTTGAACTGTTTGATCATAGAGGTAGAAATGCCACAGTAGCTGATAAAAATTTAACATGCTTGAGAAACACAAAACATTATATGGAATACATGGTAGACGCACAAAGCAGATAGCCATCTTTCACAAGAGTAAACGACCGCACAACGAATGGTGGATTAGATGGCAAACACTGGTTAAAAAGAAAAGTGTAAATATTTATAGAAGTTATCTGACATAACTCCTGTGTTTATGTTAAGTGTTGCAATGTTTATTTAACTTCATTGTTGAATGTGTAAACTTGGCAGAAGGCATGTGGCCCTCACCATACATTTAATGTTACAAAAGTGTGACCGAAGTTTACGACTGTAACATAAATGAAAAACATCTTCCCACACCCTTCTTCTTGCCTTTGATCTGGTATCTTTGCCACACCATTCCATAACAAATGGAAGGTTATGCAAAAGCACCATCGCAGCACAGAGAATATTTTTCTTAAAGAAAACACCGGTGTGATCAACGTCTAACCAATGTCCTCAATGCCGGTACCGGTGTTCAGAGATTCAGGGAGTCTTGTAGCTCAGTGGTTCGAGCACTCGCCTCGGCAAGCGAGAGATCTGGGTTTGATTCCTGCCAGGGCGAAACCTTGGGCAAGTTTTTTTTTACTCGACACGCCTGATAAATAATCCCTCAAGAAAAATCCAACGATGATATAAATCGGTCAATTCAATCCACGACTGTTTGTGGGACGCTGCTGTGCGCAATTGACTGCCACATTTCGCCCACAAATACACAATCAATTTACTTTACAGTATGTTCTGTGAAGCGCTTTGAGACGTCTACAAGACGTGAAAAGTGCTATAGCAGATGTAAGGATTATTATTATTAATTATTGAAAAGCTTTTCATAGGAGTGTTGCCAAGAGGATTTCTGTTTTACAAAAAGCCACAAAGAAAGATTTCTTTTAGCACTTATCTGTTCATTTCCAAAAAAGTTTACACTTTTACATATAAGCAATACAGGGTTTGTTTGATGTTGCAGTGTTCATAGGAACATAAGCTGTCATTTAATTCTAGCTGGGATTCATGTACGAATGTCTGTGTAAAAATGTCAGACTTACCATTTGTGTTGCATTTTTAACCAATTTTATTTTATAACATTTAGCTTCATCCACAGAATACAGTCAATATATTCTGTGAAGCGCTTTTAAATGCCTCAACAATGTGATATCATAAGCAATGATTATTATTTTGATCATTTTTATTGTCAGAGGTGCCATCTTCAGATGATATATGAAACCAAGATCCGAATTACCTGTTCGTTGTGAATGTATCTATCAGTGTAAATATGTGTTATCAAGACCAGGGTTGAGAGTGAGAGGTTTTATTTAGTATTGAGGAGATCATGATGGACAAGTTGCACAGACCCAGTTCATTCAATATATTTAAGTGCTTTTAACTTTCAAAATTGCACTAGGTGCAAAAATTGACAATAAATAATCTCTTTATTGAATAAGATTAGCTGACAAATACCCAGTCTTCACACATCATAATACTAAATCCTATAAAACATTTTGAGATAAAATGATAAGGCGATACATCAAATGCAAGGAATATTGTTATTAATAATAATTGCCTTCAAATAGCTGCGATATTTGTTGTAAAGGGTTTATCAGTTGAGCCTTACACTCTCAGTTAGACTACCTGTTTCCAGTCATAATATATAGCAGCTGATCAAAACTAATAACTATCCTGGTATAAATAAAGATTTTATTTTAAAAATTACTTGTGTTATACTCTACATAGAAATATTTGTTTAATACATGGAAATTAAATATTCAAACTTAAATTGTTTAACTTCCAATCTCATTTCGAACCAAAAATACAAATAAAATAAAACAGATGCTTTGAGTTTAATTTAAAGTCACATACATTTATATAATAGAAAAGCTACTGCAGCAGCTTCAGTAACTGGTCCAATATGTACATTATTTGTTCAGTTGTTACAGCATAGAATGTGTGTGTAAGAATATGGGGTTTTGTTAAGTTGTTGCCCCAAACTGTCTAACATCTTTACCTTAGAAAGTGAATGCTTGTTCCGTGAAGTTCAGGCCTGCCAGAATCAATATTCTTTCAAGAATTTTCTGCTTCAAGCAATGCTAGTGCAAGCCAGCACCTCACCCCTAGCTTAAAGTTCTGATCCTTATCAGGATTAATTCAATAAAGATGTAATGTATTTCAGTCACAGCTTACAGAAAGTTGTCAGATCTCACCAGGTTTAAACTTTCAACAGAGGACACACTCGCTGTGGCTTTAATTTAGGTGCAGAATGTTGTTTTGATTATATACTTATCTTTTTTTTTCTCTTAAACCTTTTGGCTAAAATTGAAAACAATAAACTCTGGGCCACAAGTGATACCTGTAACTTAAGGCATATTCAATTAGCTGGCAATGTTCTGCTTTCTGTTCCGACCTTAAACTCGGTCTAGTGCCCAAGTCAAAGGAGCCACTTATATAAATGTTGCTCTGTGCTGTAAACATAATTTTTTTTATTAAAAAGCTGAACACGCTTGAGTTTATGTCACAAAGAACGGCAAGTCTGCAAATTAATACATTTTGATTTAATAACATTTTTAATAAATCAAGACGTAAGCTATCAAAGTCACCCCAGCGCAAATAATATTATTATTATTATGTTTTATTACTATTGGAACACTATAGAAAACATGACATTGTCCATCTTCAATTGTTTACTGATGATTTTGTCAGTGATCCATTCAAAAAATGTTTTGTTGGTCGATTTCTATCAGTTTGAATGAGAGACTTGGATTTTTGCAGGCAAGTGAGGCGTGTATGTATGGGTACTTCCTTAATTGATATTTGATAAGAATAAATTATTCACGTGGTCATAAGGTTGTGGATCCAAAACTTTTCCTTCCTCCATAGATGCTACCTGACCCGCTGAGTGTTCCCAGCCATTTCTCTTCATGTTTCAGATTTCCAGCATCTGCAGTATTGTGCGTTTTTGTCACATTATTACTTGTGTTGGCTGGAATAGTTTATTGAATCACACTTTTTAAAGCGTTACTTATTTTGGTAAATACAATAAATTGGGAAATTATATAAATGCAAGTTGTTGTGGCAAATCACGATTGGCAAGGTCATCTGCTGAATTGGAAAACAAGAATCTCCAATAAGAATGGTTTCGGAAAATATTTTTTTTTGGAAAGGGCTGCAAAAGAAGGTATTACCGCTTAAAAAGCAGACTTTATTCTAGCTGTTACCCAAGTGTGCTTGTTGATATTCTAAGGTCTTGGTTAACTTGTCTGGCTTCAATTTTTTAAACAAAAAAAAACTCCTTTTCGTCCACTTATCCACCTACCCACACATGCACCCATGCACCCACCCACCCAAAGGCTGTAGAGTACTGTATATTGTGACTTTCCATGGTCACAAGCTGTCATTTCATTGTTCAGTGTGGGTACAGTGCGTGTGTTTAAACGCTATCCACAGTCGAAAGATTACAAAGGCAGCCTCTACGTCACCCGAGCCTCAGTCTAGCCTGGCCCCGTCCAGGGTCTTCTTGTTGACAAGCTCAGCACAAATTATAAAACCGGGTTTAAAAAAATATGTATTTTCAAAAAGTTCCCATGAATGCAACTCAATCTCCCTCTTAATGATGCAAAGAGTTTTGTAATTATTTCAATTTCTATAAACAGCTCGAATCAAAGTACTATGAGTACTGAACGGCGCCAAAGGTCAAATCTAACAGTGCTGAACAAGTAAATATGAAGCGATAGGAACAGTCAAATCACTTACTTTTATCACGTACTGCTTCATATCAATAATACACATTAAGATCTCATGTGAGCAATACTACCAGTCTCAACAAATTTATTGCGCTCAAGTAGCTTTCCAAATACTTTAACTAAGGGGAGACAATAAACAATTTCAGGTCAAATGTCTGTCCTCACTATTTTGACAATGCCTATGAGCCAATGTTTTAGGATTTATATTGGAATAATTAAAAGGTGGATTGAAAAATATAGTTTGCTTGGTTGCTGTACTCCCAGGCTCTGTGAATAATATGCCTCGTGCCTTTGTTTTTTCAAAACAAATAAAAGGAACACTTTGCAAAAACAAATCCAAGCGAATATCGAAGGCCAAACGAATGAAAATCTTCTGCGTCGGGATTGAAAAGCGTTGAAAATTATTTACACTGCAATGTTACTCAAGATCCCAGCGAAATCTCTTGCTTTTCTTCATACTTGGTGCATGCAAAAGCAAAATAAAAAACAACCATTTTCAGCAGCAATAATACTCCAATAACCATTTACCATAAACTAACCTTTCCAGGTATATAATGTCTAGCACAGTTACTACCAAGATCACATTTGGAGGAGGTTTAGTCAGGATGTATGACCAACACTCGCACCCACCCCCCATGAATCCCCCTCGGACTGATTAAATTGGCTCAATATGACACTAATAATTCGCTCAAGATGCAGCTTCAACAGACCCAATGATCCATATCTATGTCAGTTCTTAAAATCAAACCTTTAAATGCTGTATTACATTTTCAATGGTTTACCTTGGCTGAATTACAAATACATTATTAGAATCCCCAAAGAGGGTTTTAAATTGGTGATATCATAAGATACAGGAAGGAAAGGTTATATTGTGGGCAGAAACCTGGATGATTTTCGGCTTTTTTGTTCTCAGGAAAAACTATTACATCTGATAAAAAGTGAAATAACTGTTAACATCAACAAAGTAAAATGGTGTTTAAAACACGTGGCAGAGCTTCCAACTTTAGGCTCCTTCTGTACCATACAATGAATGTCTGTATGGCAGGCAGGCTAGGAAAACTCCACTTCAAACTAGAATTATGAAAACAGCATCTTCAGAATTTGAGAGGAGTGTTATATTGATTTATTCCTGTTACTGGGAAGGTTACTGAACTGACTGCATAATGATTAAGTAGACATCCTTGACTCAGACCCAAATTGAATTGTTTAATGATTAGGGATTCTTAGGATTCAGGCTTGCAAAAATTAAAGCATTTACTGGGATACCTTCACTGCCAGCTAGATGAAAACTGTTTATTTAAAGTTTGGTAAGTTTATTTCAAACAAACTCAATATAATTCACTGGAATAATGTCACTTTTGCGACAGTAACTTTCCTTCATTCAGTCTTATTATTAAATTAATTACACTACCAGCATCTTAGTATAGGTTGCTTGGGAAGTCCTCCCGACGTGAAAGGCGCTCTATGAATATAATTTTGTTGTTGTTAGAATTTTATGTCCCTTTATTGCTTTTAAACAAACATAGAAATACTTCCTGCCAAATCTGATTGGATTGATTGTTTGCCTCTACTTCCTTGTCACTGAAACAACTAATTGAATTTTCATTCACTGTGCTCAGTGCAGGATTTCCTGATCAAATGCTCAGCTCAGGACCATTCCCATCCATACCCTATTAGCCAACACATTTTATAAGCAACGGGTCATTAGAAGTGTAACTCCATGAAAGAAACCCTAAACCTCAAGAGAATGGCCACTAGAATGTTTCCCTTCCACTCCTCCACAAACCAGAATATGCCAAAAATGCCATTCTAATGGAGGTCATCATTTGCAGATTGGAACATTTGATGGTAAATTCTCAATGTGGCCTTCCTGATATTTTGTTTTTGTCAAGCTGCTGTTTATTGTGCAAAGATCTCTGTACATGTACCCAGACCCAAATCAGCTTAGTGTTTCATTCACAGAGTACTACCATAAGAAAGTACAGAACACGGTTTTAATATTTAAAATTCAGGTTTGTTGCAGATACTGTACACTTTTGTTTTATAGTCTTTAAAAAGTCCATTGTCATTAAAACTTTTTGCAATTTTGCGTTTTGCTGATAAAATAGTCTATGTATCTCATGGGATTTCAGAGATCACATTTGCCTAACAAGTCCTGTAGTTCCATGCAGTCTTGTTGCTCAATGGTTAGAGCACTCGCCTTACAAGTGAGAGACCTGGGTTCAGTTCCAGGCAGAGCAAAACCTTGGGCAAGTTTCTTTACTCCACACGCCTCATAATAATTCCTCAAAACCCCCCAATAATAATTCCTCAAAAAACCCCAATAATCAAGCAATCCATGACTGTTTGTGGGACACTATTGTATGCAATTGGCTGCCGCATTTCGCTCACATATCAATTCACTTTACAGTTTTTTTCTGTGGAGCGCTTTGAGATGTCTAGAAGACGTGAAAAAGCACTATATCAAATGCAAGGATTATTATTATGTAGTCTTCGACACAGTGACATGGGCCTCTTGGGGGTGAGTGGTGGGGGGATGGGGAGAGAACTCATACTTTTTGGCTTTATTGTCAGAATATTTGTAAAGACTCTAAATCAAGATTGAGAATACATAAACCCCTAAGTATTCTGCTTTTATCAGTTGTCATAACACACAGACAGAAAATTCTCCAAACACAAAAAAAGATAGCATAAATAGATATTATATTACACAATAAATTATTAGCTATTACCCTTAATTTTCCAAAGGTGCAATCTCGTATGATTGATCCTATGGTAAACAAAACAAAATCAATGAACAAGTTTTTTTAAGATAGATGGGGTTCTTTTCAGGTCAACAACAACAAGCAAGAAATTGCAGGTGTCACACGCCATTTTTCAAGCAGATTTATTATTAATCAATACGGTATTAAATAAATATTATCCGATATATCATTATTATCTAATACAACAACAACTTAATTGATATAGCAGCTCAGAGTGCTGAAAATCCTGCATCCATAGTACTTTTTCTGTGCTAACTCCAGCATATTCATATGAAATTGAGTGGAGTAAACTTTAGAAAATATTCAACAACAAAAAAGTTTGATACTCTCTCTCAGAGGACTCCTTCCTCTGTTCCTGAGGGTGATGAATCATGCTGATGTACAGTATCATGACTATAACAATTGCCCCCAAACCCCCAAGTGGTTCTTCAGGTTTACACTGAGTGAGTGAGTGAGTGAGTGAGTGAGTGAGTGAGTGAGTGAGTGAGTGAGTGAGTGAGTGAGTGAGTGAGTGAGTGAGTGAGTGAGTGAGTGAGTGAGTGAGTGAGTGAGTGAGTGAGTGAGTGAGTGAGTGAGTGAGTGAGTGAGTGAGTGAGTGAGTGAGTGAGTGAGTGAGTGAGTGAGTGAGTGAGTGAGTGAGTGAGTGAGTGAGTGAGTGAGTGAGTGAGTGAGTGAGTGAGTGAGTGAGTGAGTGAGTGAGTGAGTGAGTGAGTGAGTGAGTGAGTGAGTGAGTGAGTGAGTGAGTGAGTGAGTGAGTGAGTGAGTGAGTGAGTGAGTGAGTGAGTGAGTGAGTGAGTGAGTGAGTGAGTGAGTGAGTGAGTGAGTGAGTGAGTGAGTGGATTGTCATAGCCAAGCCCATCAGGCTCAATTTGTACATACACAATTTCCAACAGAAATAGTGAGTGGAATCTACCTTTGTGGCTTTTTTTATTTACTGGAGATCATTTTTTCCCCCTAATACCGTGCCTGCTTGAGAATTGACATTTCATAGGGAAAGCAATAAGGGCTAAGCAACAAGTGGTAGTAAAATTCTCACTCAGGGGGGGAACAAGAATTGCACACTGTTATCTAAGCCAAGCCCAACATCGAGAATAATTTTATTTGCGCATGCAGTTCAGGTCATTATGTGAATGCTGAAAGGTTTTAATATTCTGTCGAAATATGTATTTACCCTTCCTTCATCAATAGGACTGCAATAATTTGCTATTATCTTATTTATTCCCATGTAAATAACCATCCAGTCTGTTTATAATCTGAACTGCAAAATTGACCAGAACACTTGAATCAATCAATCAATGATATGTTATTAATGTGCCATTTGAGAATGATTTGCATTTAAGTTGAGTTTTGCGACAGAATTGTACAGTAACAAATGATCCATTTTGTGCCATGGGTGTCCAACCTGGATAAGTCTGAATGAATTCTCTGTATTATCAATACAATATTTCAATTGGACATATCTAATTGACCGAGTTTTACTGGTTTATGGATAGCATGGTAACAAAAATCAATTATAATAATGTATTTCTGAGAAATGAATTATCATGGACTTGGAAAGAAGAATTTTAATTGGGGTTTTGAACAATCCTGTAGTTATGAAGTCCAAACATAGAAATCAGATTTCAACTCTAATTATTCATTGAAACGGGTATACACAGTTAGTTCCTCCTTAAGGGACAGGCTTTACAAATTTCCCTATATGATGCAGAAGAAAAACTGTAAGGAAAACTGGGCAGAAGATTTTTTTAATTACTTGTTTTCTTCTGGTAATAACACTAATGGAGAAACAAGCCATAACTTTTACTGTTCCTCTGCCGCATTTCAATGAGTTAATATTAGTTCTTCAGTTGAAAAACGGATTGGAGGATTAGCACAACAGCAGCAAGCCAAAGCACAGAATTGTTTTATAATAGCATTTTTATTCCACATAAATTCATTATTTTGTTCAAAGACAAAAGACACGCTCACCTTAACTATTCACTATCTACCTTCCACTTAGATATTTCAAAGTGCCTGCACTGTAAAGCATGCAATTTATCACAGGAACACACTATGGATGATGTAGATTTTGTTCATTTGTTGCTACAAATTGTCATTGCTCGATTATTTTGGGGGATCACCATTCAACCATACACCTTCAGGTCCCTTTGTTCAATTTTTTTACGCAAGGTCATTCTTTGTTCATAAGCTGCAATAGGATTTTTTTTGGAGCTTATCAGGATTGACTTCGAATTGACAATAAATGTAAGGGATCCATAGATGTCTCTAGTTAACCACAAATGAAAGCAGCATGTTACATCCTTCACTTTGGTGTTCAGTAGTTTAACTAACCTTTCTGTACCTCACCTGGGTTAGGAGTGTTCAAAGGCTCTTCCCAGTCGCAGATAAAGTTTTCAGTCAACGGTACAATGAAACAAACTTGTTGCCCAAATAAGAATTTTTTTTAACATTAAATTGGAGAACAATTTTGGATCAACTGCTGAATTGAGTAAATGTTCAGGTGACGACAAATAGCAATCATGCGAAAAGCACTATTTTTTTTTTCCACATCATGTAAATGATATCTTTTGTAGTAACCGAAGCATTTCCATCGAGGTTCACTATGAGGACACCACTCAGAAAGAGTCTGCCAAAGTGCCTGGAGGCAAAACCTCTTAAGTTTTCCTGGCAGGGTTCAATGGCTGGTTAGAGGTGCAAGGTGCAGGTCTGCAGCAGGCCATATCTGGGCTGCACAGCTGTACAGTGGTAGCTTTCTGGCATCTTTTAAGAACTCATCATAAATTAATGGAGGAATACCAAAAAAGTGATTGTGGCAGAGGTTATGTCACTGCAGTATATTCACCCATCAAACTTGGACCCCAGAAATCACACAAGATTGAAAAATAAAAGCATGCAAGCGAGTTTTTGTGTGCAGTCACAGGCATAAGCATAGCCCAGAAAATCATGTCAGTTTTGAATTCCCATTGCGTCTGACTCTTGAACTTGGCAGGCATGTTTGTTGTTTTTTTTTCTAGTTTTCAGCCACGCCATTTAAAGAGGATATCAAACCATGGGGAGAAATGTTGACACTCTGTCTGCTCTATTAACAGTGCCACAGGACAACACAGGTTTCAGATGCTCCAGCAATCATTTGTACATTAACCTTCCGTTGCTTTATATTGTATAAAACAGACTTATCCTCAGGAATACTGTTGAACGTTTCAATAATATCCCGAGTGGGGGGAAGCTCCAAGTTATTAATCCACAAGCTAAATTTTCCATTGGTATGCTGCTACTTGTCATTTTTGATATATTCAGTTTGATGGTTGCACAAAAGCATAGACTATGTGTTTTGTTCTGGCAGCTAAATTAGAGTCAGCAGCAAAGGAAAATCAAGCATTCAAAACCAATAGAGAAGAACATAAATAAGTATGGACTGAGAAAAGGCCATTAAGCTCATCAAGCTACAGACCACATACAAACTACTCTCATGAATTCTCCACCATCTCCCATCCCACAACAAGCATTTGAACATCTGGACTTTGTAATGGACCTCCCCTCTCACCCTCCCCACCACCCTGCCCCACACACACCTGCAGAGGTTAGGATTTTATTTATGATTTAGCCATGCATAATAATGACAAATTTAGAAGCCTCAGGAAGATGTCTCAAAGCTCTTCACACGATTTACAAAAAGAGCATTATGCAACAACTTGCAAAATAAAAGGATGAATTCCCCTACATCCTTGGAACATGTAGGGGAAACAATCGTATCCTAAATATAATAGTATCCTAAATACCCTATAATAACTTGGTCAGTTCAATCCACGTCCGTTTGTGGGACACTGCTGTACGCAACTGGCTGTACACAATTGGCCCACAAATATACAGTCAATTCATTTTACAGTATATTCTGTGAAGCGCTTTAAAACATCTCGTAGACGTGAAAAATGCCATATCAAATGCAAGGCTTATTATTATAAATACATAGGTGGTTTGACTAGTGTAATGTACTTGATTTGAAGAATTGATATGCGATACATCATGCAAGGGAAGTTCTGGTGATTTACAATTATCTGAAAGCTCAAGTGTGGTTCAAACTTGAATGCAATTCCTAACAACCTTTTCTGGGAAAACTACTTTTTGGAGGTGGTGGAAGAGAAAATACTTGCTGCTTCTCTCATTGTAGCTTTCATGTTGCCATGTGTAGTCTTTGAATCCAATCCAAACCTTCTGTGCTGCCACCAAGACTTGCTTTGCACAATATCCAAAAAGGTGGAATTTTGAAAGATTAGACTTTCTGACTGGGTTTATGGTAGAGTCAAATTGACAGGAAGAGGACAACAGAGCTAAAATATTCACAGCAAGAACAAGCACAAAACATTCAACAAGGCAAACAATTATAAACTGCAGTTAACTTTCTTTGTGTTAACTGGTGCATTTCTTTGAAACTCAGAACTGTTTGAACCTGCTTTCTTTTGTACTAGCTAGCGAGGTCCCAACAAAACTAAATTAAATTTAATAAAAAGTGCATACAGATGTGGATATGCTAAGTTACATTCTTTAACGAAATTACAACTCTGTGTTCTTAAATGACAGATCTAATAACAATTTTAGCCACACGTGTATCAGTCCAACAATTGTGAAAATCTATTCACATTAGTTTCAGTTTTAATTACAACTTCTAAAAGAAACACCACTGAAAATGTTAAGTTTGACAATCCAATACATGTATTTAACAATTTCTAAACTGTCTGCCATTTTGGTATAAAATATGGTAAGTTGATAATATGTGCTAATTCATCCGAATGTGCTTCCAAGTCCTCTGCTTAGTTTCGTGAGATATTTCTCACTAAAACTAGTTGAGTTGTGCGGTTTGCTATTTTTTCCTCTCAGAGTACAAGTCTTACTCTTCAGGGACATGAAGATGATGTCACCACAATGAACTGTGACCCACGAAAGCACTCAAGTGACTAAAAAAAAGAAAAAAAAACCCAGATGTCTCGGAACGACTTGCAACAAGACAAAATTTGGTGCACATTTTGTTAATGTATCATAATTCAATTTATTTTTCTTAAAAAAATTATTGACTGACGGCCTTAACACCCATGTGTTTTGTGTTAAATGTACACTGTATGACATCAGAGAACAATACATTGACATCTTAGGTTGCCAGTAAGCTTTCAGCAACGCTATGTTAAATGTCAGTAATTTACAATAAAATTCATATATAGCACACAACTAGCATTGCACAATTGCACAAAATCGTTATACGCTGATTGTAGTCAACGATCAAATGCAATAAAATCGTGGACTGGCATCGTTCCTTAAACAGTAGACATAGGTTGGATTTTTTCTTCCCCAATGTAAGGTTCTACAGACAAGATGGTAATTTGAGTACCTTCAAGAGGTTTCAGAGGAAAGCAGCAGTGAATTAAGCAAATGCAGCTGATATTGCATCATACTCCAAAAAATTCTTCATATTAACTTCAAGTCAAGGGGCAACTTGCAGGAAAATATCTTAGTCGTATAAAGTCTATTCCCGGCATTTTGTTCTTTAGAACTCAAAAGAAATTAAAATCATTGTGAAGACCCATAATGATTGTCAAGCAAATCTGTCAGGGTAGACACTCCACATTTTAAAAATATGAACACTTTACATGTATCATGGTTTTATTCTGAACATATTAGTAAATGTTCCTGATTGTTTTGTTATATTATAACATTGTATGGCCTGGGTTACATATAAAAAAAACTCTTCTATTCTTTAACAGTCTTACCATTATTAAAGGCTAGTTGAGGAGCTGAAAATGAACATGAAAGTTACATGTGCTGGAATATTAACAAATGACCACTGAATTCTTGAACAGAAATAGAACCTTGGAGTTCAGACAGAATGTTAGCAATAGGAGTCCCGGGTTACATTGGAAAGCTTAGATCTATGAAAAAAGAAAGGCATTGAAGTGGATCATTCTGAAACCTCACTGTGATCGTCAGCAATCTCCAAGTGCAGCAGCCGATTGATAGTTCTTACTTCTGGAGGTCAGCCAGATCCAGTTTGTTTTTTGAAAGACTGGAATCATTAAAGAGGTTTTCCCCTTTCTCAAATGTGTCCCGGCAATTCCAGCTTTGGGAAAGTTCCCCAAATTCTACCCGCTAGACGAATCATGGTTAAAAAAAAATACCTAAGTCAAGAACTCGCATACATATATAATATATATAATAACTATTACAAGCAGCTGAGGCTGCTGAAAGGACCACCTTCCCTAGACAATTCTCTCCAGGCAGATCAAAGGATAACACTAGGAGAAAGTATGCAGACACAAATCAATGGCTCGTAGCTCCTTTCCTTTTACCATCTCTTTTCAGTTTCTTCTCCATATTTTAATCATTTGGTTGTTCTTTCTTTCCCTAATCTTTACTTATACCATTTTCATGCCTGACCAATCCCTCAATATTATTTCTCTATATTCTTCAATTACTGCACTTTCTATTTCTTACACCAGAAGAAGCAAACCTAACTGTTCCATTAGTAGTACATCTGGGACATTAACGCAACTCAATTAATTAATACTTTTAAATCATTTGGATTGTTTCAAGTAAACATAGTTAGTGGATCTCCGGCATATTATTTTGAAAGAGCTGTCTTCAGAAAAGCTTGTTAAGCAACTTTACTTTACTGCTTGTAAAAAAAGGTTTTCTTTAATATTCCATTTCTGATGAAGGGGCATGTATTCAATATGAACCGATGTTTCCCATTTGGATGCTGTTCATGCCTGTTATTTTGAAGTAAGTGTTACTGGCATTTATTCCCAAATCTGACCAAGACTTAATTCCTGCGTTGGGAGACACTGCTACAGAGAATAGGAAGTTCTTGTTCTTTTGAGAATGTTATTCATACGAAAAAATGCCTGCCATGAATAATAATAATAATCCTTGCATTTGATATAGCGCTTTTCACGTCTTCCAGACACCCGAAAAGCACTTCACAGAATATCCTGTATAGTGAATTGAGTGTATATTTGTGGGTGATATGCGGCAGCCAATTGCACACAGCAGTGTCCCACAAACAGTTGAAATTACCAATTTTTTTTAGGGATTCTTATCAGGTGTGTGCAGTAAGGAAATTTGCCCAAGGTTTCACTTTGCATGGAATGGAACCCAGGTCTCTCGTTTGTGAGGTGAGTGCTCTAACCACTGAGCTACAGGATTCCACTGCAGTGGATTGTGGGCTTGGACTTTAGGTGTTGCATGTTTGGAGGCCATTCTTCTCCTCTTCCCCATGTTCAGAGGATCAAATTTAAGATCCTCGTCCTCAACTACAAGGCCTTACACGGCCTTGCCCCATCCTACCTAACCGATCTACTCTCCCCCTACACGCCCACCCGGACCCTCCGTTCAACAGGACTTGGCCTGCTCCAAGCCCCCCGCCCGAACCGCCCCACCATCGGAGGCCGGGCCTTCAGTTTCTCCGCTCCCACCTTATGGAATGCCATCCCTCAATCCCTCCGTTTCGCCTCTTCCCTTTCCTCTTTCAAGGCCAATTTGAAGACTTTCCTCTTCGATCGTGCCTTTTGTTCCACCCCAAACTCTTTTACCTCCCCTTCGTGTTTCACCCCTTCCCAAACACTCTCCTCCCAGCTCGGGTCACACGCCTCTTGTTTAGCGCCTTGGGACGTCCTCCCGACGTGAAAGGCGCTATATAAATGTAAATTGTTGTTGTTGTTGTTGTTAGGGAACAGGTCCATGGGCACAGACATCTCACCCAAGTGGTCAATGTGAACATAGGAAAATTCAAGACCAGAATCAATATCACTCCCCTCCATCTCACATGCCTCCCAAATATCAGTCTAGACAGAGGACATCAATAGCCTATTCAGCTGTGGGGGAAATTACAGCCAAGTCCAATCTTATTCCCACCCACATATAACTTTAAAATAACGACCCTAGAGTTTGGAATCATGTCCCTTTGCTACCCTACACTATGTTTGCTGAGGCAAATTCTAATGCCCAAACTGCGAGCTTGGGCTGATATCAACTCAGACAGAGAAACGAGAATGGTCAAAAAGCACAGAAAGAAGAGTTGGAGAAAAGCCACAAGTAACAAAGAATGGACTTTTCATCTCCCCCTTTCCATCATTGTTCAGGCAGACAACTTTCTCTTGGATCAACGGTAAATTAACATTTTGTTAAAAAAAATCGGAAATTCATGTTGCCAAATTAGATCGCATATTGAAAGTGCTTGTATCCTGTTGAACATAATTATTCGCCATGGAAAATATCGCCTCCCCCAAAAGGGTACCGTGTTGAACAGTTTATAGATTTAATTCCCGATCCATGCATTTAGTAGTTATGCAAGGTAGATACAACAATAACAACAAAATTACATTTGTATAGAGCCTTTCGGGTCACTGGCGCTGGTAGCAACAACAACAACTTACAACAACTTTGATTTATATAGCGCCCTCCACGCCAGATGGCATCTCAGAGCGCTTCAAGCAGGTAGCAGAAGCACGTATAACACTTCTAGCAACGCCCAGAAACCAAATACTTTAGAGGATGGCAGGTGGGTCAAAGATAACATTTAGATATGCATTGCTTGATTCACCTGGAATGTTGAATTTAAAGCTGGAACTGAAATAACGAAATGTTTCATACTTCAGGGATTTTAAATAAACCGCGATCTTTGAGGCAATGTACAATGAAAAATTCTTATTGGCAATGCATTCCAATTTTATTCTCATTAAAATCAAATAAACCCTTCAGCTGCTGGCAGCTCGAAGGAAGTTTGATTCCATTTGTTGACCTTCATATAGCGCTACATATGCAAACATATAGTTAATTTGTGGAATCCTGTAGCTCAATGGTTAGAGCAATTGCTTTGCAAGTGTGGTTTGATTCCAGGCAGGGCGAAACCTTGGAGAAATTTCCTTATTCCACACGCCTAAAAATAATCCCTCCAAAGAAAAACAATAATAATTTGATCACTCAATCCACGACTGTTTGTGGAACACTGCCGTGCGCAATTGTTTGCCGTGTTTCATCCACAAATATACAGTCAATTCACATTACAGTGTAACCTGTGAAGTGCTTTCAGATATCTAGAAGACATGAAAAGTGCCATATCAAATGCAAGGATAATTATTATTAATTCACTTTACAGTATATCCTGTGAAGTGCTTTTAATTGTCTAAAATACATGAAAAGCTCTTTATGATAAGCAAGGATTAATATTGTTTATTATTTGATGGTTTTGTGTGTTTTTCGTGTTAAACAAACAATAATACATAGATTAAAGCAATGTAGCCACTTCAGTTGTTCTTGTACCCAATTAAGTGTCGGAAATATGAACTCTAAAACAGAGATTTAAAGTAAAATATTTTTTAACACCATTTTTTGAACTTTTAATCCCCATTTCCACTGTATCGTCTTTGTTCCATATTTGTACCACAAATATTTCACGCATGAATAAAAATATAAACTGAAAATCTTCTTCCTGGTTCTCATAGACCTGTGCAGTTTTCGTCATTCAAAATAGCCAGTCATCACCTCGCACACATGACCAGACTTACTCTGGTCATATTTTAACTTAAGTATTCAGCATGGTTGAGTGTGCATAATATCTGTGGTGTTAGAAGGGTTAAAGAAAAAAGCTGTAAATTGACCAAAAAAAACCCCACAGGTTATGAGATTGGAGCAATTCATAAAGGTTGAAGCAGGTTAAGACGACAGATTTACAGCACGCAGTTTTTAAATAAAATCTTTCTCTGGGGTCGCAATGGATATGGAAAATTTCAACGATAGTCACTGGAGATCTTTATTAGTGTCCAGTCCAATAAAAACAAACATACAGAATAGTTCCGAGACACTCAATCTGTGTACAATGAAAAGCTACAAAAAAAAATGATGTCCTGCACTCCAACAGAACACAGTTGATTGTATTGATGTGGAATACATTCACAACTTCAGCATTATTTTTCTAGAGGATGATAATCCCTATTTGGGGCGTTGAAAGGTAATATTGTATTTTTACAGCGTGTTTAAGGTTCTGCCAAGTGAATATATGCCTTTACTTTACATATTATCAGATTTTCCCCACACAGGACTGGGCATAGGAATAATAATCATGCTTCTATTTTACATTGCATCCTTCATCACCAGGAGGACATCTTAAAGTGCTTTATGGGATATACGTGGAGTGATGATTATATAACCATCACTTTGCAGATGAACAAATGTACAATCATTTTTCTTTTACTGGTGTGAATGCATTACATTAAGTTTTATTATGTTCTTGCTCAGGCCTGTCTTCATTCATTACCGCAGTATTACCTGCAAATTATTTTGTTCTTAGCTGATGGTACTATTGCATCTTTAAATTCCTAACATCCTTTCCTGAATGGCCTCCTCAGTTACACAAGAGAACAATTCTTCTCATCCTTGTACACAAGAAGAGATTGCTACCTCTCTGAATATTATGCTCACATCCCCAGAGGAGCTGTGCATAGCCCACAATCTTCCACAGTTAGCTTTGTCAGAAAACAAATATGAAAAGAACAGCCGGCACTGAAAACAAACCAATGCAAGGATTTGTTAAATGAAAGGTTGATTGAGAAACATATTATTTGATAGAGAGGTTTTCCAAAGTTGGGTTGAATTTGCAACTTTTCTTTAAAATCAATTAAACTTAACCAGTCGTGCAAATGGATTCCTTCCTCCACTGAGAAATACATAATATCGATCCACGTTCATCAGGTTGGATAATAATAATAGTAATAGAATACTACTACTGATAATAAAAAAAAATCTTGCATTTGATATAGCTCCTTTTAGTTTTTTGAGGCATGTTCTTTGTGGTAAGGTTGACATCCCAACGTAATTTCTTACATCGGAATTCTGTTCTAATATTATAATTTAAACCTGAATCATCATAAAAATAAAAATTATTCCTACTTGACCTACAATAAACACAAATTGAGGAACGTATTCTCAGCTCCATAAATTCAAATAACCTTTGAATATCAAATAAAACTTATATGATTGTGGATTCATTAAAACTATACTACCTTTACATGACTTGATATCTCAATACTGTAATTTTCTGCCCAATTGTTTTATTGAGATGACATTCAAATTCAGACGAGCTTATTGGTTGCACCATTGAGCTTAATACTTGTCAGTCGACTAGTGCTTCATAAATAAAGTCCATTTTAACATGAAGCAAAAGGGAGGAAACAAAGAATGATCGACACATAGTACTTTATGTGGAACATGGTTGAAAAGACACAAGCTTCAGAGGCAGAAGTTTAATGGTGATGGATGAAAATTTTAACTGTGTTTCCACAATATGAAATAAAAATAATTCTTAGAAATTGACTTTTTTTTTAACAAAAGAGAAATGACCAGTCATTTTATTTTTGTTTTGATTTTCTGTCTTCATTTTATTTAGTCTCTATGTCTGACCTCCTTTCCTTCTCCTGTTCAGGCTCTCTATCTCCTCTAATCTGTCCTTACCAATCTGAGTGTCTCTTTCTCCTGCTTTGTTGAGTCTTCTTTTCGCCTGACACAACTCAAATTCTATCTATTGTGCTTAAGTGAAAGGCTTAACAATATTGCATTTGTTGTTTCAAGATTGCCAAGCTCAAGTTTTTACAAGATCCTGCCCTTAATCATCCTAGTAGATTTCTCCAATAGTGTTCAGTTTGGTCTTCTTCCCACTAAAGGAACAAAAACACTAGAGGGAAATGAGGGAAGGAAGAAATAAATTCTGGACATACATGCCACTTATATCACACTTGTTAAATAAACAGCTATAATTCAGATGTATTATTACAACAAATTCTAATCATGAATTCACAGAATATTTCAGGTAGCTTAGTCAGTTGAGATATGCGAGCAGAATTTTGTGGGATCAAATTGATTTTGCATAACAATAAACGTAAGAAAATCTAGAAATATCTTCCTTGGAGGAGATGTAAGCACGATCTACTAGTGTTAAAATCAGGAGATGTACTTACCATGGCTGGTAGTGATTTAAGGCATTACAGATGATTGACTACCTTTGGATAAGTAGACATGTTCTGAACCCTGCAAGAAAAAGGCCAAAGAGACTGGATGACTAGACAATCATGACAAGTGATGTCCAGTGCATCCTTTAGGTTGTGCTATACAAATGTAACTTGTTGTTGTTGTTCCAATATGGTTCTCTATTGTATGACTGGTAATAATATAATGATCCAAAAGCCATTACTCTGACACATCAGTAAGCTTCTTCAATTATATATAGCAGTGGGCAGGATGCAAATACTGATTTAAGGTCATCGATACTGTTTGGATGTGGGGTCGCACTGCACATGAAACATTAAGTATTTGTGCATATGGGTAGCACTCAGTTACATTTCAGGTGTTATCAATAACATTTGAAGTGTTAAAAGTGACTCCAGGTGTGCTGTCCCGGGGATGAAACTATGTTTCAAAATAATAAATATATATTTTATATGAAAAAAATGTTTTGCCTACAAAATAGTCGCTACATTTTACGGTATCTCCTGTGAAGTGCTTTGAGCCATGCTCTCTCGATGTGAAGGGCAATATATCAAATGCAAGGATTGTTTATGTTGTTATAATTGGTGGGAAGCCAATGCAAGGTTGCCATTTTAGTAAATCTGAATACTGGGATTTTCCTCTGCAGACTGAATCTACTGCTTGCTCCACGATGGAGGTGCAGGGGTAGAAATAAATAAATGATATTTATTTAAGTTAAAAGAGAAAATATGCAGGTTATGTGGAAGCTACAGATGTTCCTAACTAGCTGAGAGAAAAACACAAAGGATTCTATGCTGGCAATATGAATCAAATGCCTAAAAAGATAGGCAATATCCCGAGATGGCATCATTCTCATGCCTGAAATTGAATCCACCAGCATCCCTCACATTTTCTTACCCGCAGAGTAGTAACAGTCATATCTTCTTTTGGGGCTTTCTAATGAGCAAAATAGAATGTTCAAGGAATGGCCATTGGATCACAGGTGTGACCCACAGGAAACACACTTTCACAGGAGTGTTTCAGCTAAAAACCGCACACAAAATCAAACTTAAATGTAACACTTAGGAATGAACAGGTGAAATCCATTCATTGATATAATTTGCGTGGCAATGACCTATAAACATCCTTTACAGAACTGTTAGGAGATATATTTCATAGTATAAAAAATATACAATAATAATCTAATTATCTCAGGAATCACTCAATGTAACCAGATTTTGATTCCATAATCAATATATTTATAAGTGGAATAAATAGTCGTTTCCTCTGTCAGCATACAAAATAAACTTATTCAAAAGGATTATGATTTAACAACACCCTCCTCTTATGCTGTTATGAATTTTTGTGGATTAGCAAAATAACACAAACACTTATCCACCAAATCAAAATAACTGAATCCAAAACAAAGGGTCTTAAATTTCCACAGCATTCCGTGGTGCGGTTAGTTTCACTTAAACCGGGGAAAAGTAGAGAGGAATTTGTGACACATGTGTTTCTAGAAAGCTTTACATTTCACTGGCTTTTGGTAGGTTGATTTGGTTAATGAATGTTAAATAATTTCAGATTTTCTTCCAGTGCAAGCTCGCTGTTCTACAAGTTCAAGGACAATTTACTGCCCTTTTAAATGGTATAATGCAAAATATATTCTCAGTCATACACTTGAAGCCGTTCAATTTTCCCAGCTGCTTCACTGTAAAATTCCTTGATGGTAAAGACACCTGAGCCTTAATTCAGATAGTTCATTTATAATCTTAATATAATAGTCTCTTCCATTCATCTATGTATCACATACAACACTGGCTATCCAGCTCCAGTTTGCAGATTAATACACTAAAAATTGAGCTATAGTGGTCCATTGGCCCTATTTGGGCCATTGGCCCTGTTAATCACTTCATTCAGTGTCCGTGAGGTGCTGTTTAGAAACCACTAAGGGCCAGGCAGAGGTAGAGGTGTGGCAGGGAAGAGGCTATCTTCAGGGTCAGCCTCTTTAAAACACAGGCCAGACGTTCAAGATCCCCCAAAACAATGAAAAATAAGCTCTTTAAAAATAATAAAATTTCACGGACGGGGACATTTTCAGATACAATTTCTGTTGCAGAAGAATGCAACTCCATGACACAAATCTCTTCTGAATCAAGGACACCAGGGGTTGGTAAGAATGCCACCTCCTAGGCAGCAGATACTAGCCCCAACAACAGTCTGAGTGCAGATCAGCATAAAAACACAGCGACCACAAAGACAATGATGAGACCAGGATTACCATTTCCCACAAAATAAAGTACCAACAGGAATAAATCTTGCAAAACAGTGTAAACAGGCAAGAAGTAGTGTGTTCAAGAAATTTATAAGGAGTCAATCTTATTGCAGTTGGAGTCAGACAACAAGAATGGTACCAATTCATCATTTTTGACAGTTTACTTGACGTTTACTTCAAAATGATCACTATTTTTCTTGATGGCAGCACTTTTAAGTCAGTGGGACATTGCTGTGTGTATAGTGCTGTTGCGTTCGCCAACAAAAACAAAGTTGCCACACGTTCCAGAACAAAAAACTATTTGTGAAGCGTTTCAATTGTTTGGATATGATAAGACTCGACATCAAATGCAAGGATTACTTAAACAAATCAGTAAATGTATTAATCCCCGGGGCAAATGGAATTTTCAAGCCAACCCGCGAGTGGTTCTGTCAGCACCATTAAAGGGATATTTCATGACACTTGGAAGATCCCACATGGTTCCAGAGAGCATGGCTTGGTCATATCAGATTTATCCATCACCTGGTCATTTTTATAATTAACCCGAAATATCAGATAACATTGAAACCTACATTCACGATTTTAATACACTGGCTCCTTTTAATGTGAAAACATCTTGAAACAAATTCTTGAATTGCATGACTGAATTTCAGAAATCTGTCTTAAAGGTTATATTGTAAAAGGATTCCCTGTGATGTGATGGAAGTTTGTGCATCTTCATTTCGCCTCTGACTGGGCTCGAATCAAGATGTGTTGCACTTTTTTGTTTCTCGTGACCAGAGTTCCAAGTGAAAAATGTTCGGGTGGCGTCAACTTTGAGAACTAAGGACTACCCTATCATCTTTAAAAGTGAAAGGATGACCGGGAAAAAAAAATACACCTTTGCATGAAGCAAATGGAGGTTCAAACAAATATATGTGGCATTTTTGCTTGTCAAAGAACAAAAAGTAGCTCGGACTCAGTTGTCATAAAATGTTAGTTTTTCTGAGATGGTTTCACACTTAACTCTGACCTGGCCCAGCTGCGATAGAGATATCGCTCAACTAGGATTCCAGCCCGTAGCAGCCCAACAATCACATTGCGATTGGCTGGGAACATTGGTTTGTTATGGTACAGCTTGCCCTCTAAGGCGACAGTTATCACAAGTTAAACTATAACAATAGGCAAGTTCTCACCAGAGAAGAGAGATAAAAACCACAACTGAGGATGTTCTGCTCCGATGGGAAGGCTAAGGATGAGGTTAAGATAAGTAGTTAAAATTGCACGTGCAGAATTTTTTCTTCAAACAAATTCCACACTAAACCTCGACTTGCCTCAAAATACTTTTGTTCTTTGCATTCCCCTGTAACAAACCAATGGTGAAATGAATTCTATCAAGTGGAGAAATAAAAGATGTACATTAACTTATGAGATCCTAGAAAATCATTTGATTCCTGTATGCAAGATTTAATAACTTATTTATTGATTTCAAAATGAACCATTCAAGCCAATTTTGAGTTTAAATGTATACAATGCTACATTAATAAAGCAGAGGGTAGTAAAAGTAAAACTATATTGATCCAGTGGACAGGATACAAAGTAATTTATAAATATTTTATGTATACATTGTTTGCCTTGGGATCTACTGGCCTTAAAATGACTCCTATAGTTAATAATAATCCTTACATTTGATATAGTGCCTTATCACATCTTCGAGACCCCTCAAAGCGCTTCACAGCATATACTGTAAAGTGTAGTGACTACGTTTTGTGAATATATAACCTATGCTCATGCAATAACAAACAGCTAGATTCCCATTTCATGATTTGTAACTAGGGTCATGAATGGAAAGTCAGTCAGTGAAAAGTGGCATAGTTAAAAAGAGCACGATTTTTGAACAGGTCCACCTGGTAATTAAAGACACCAAGAACAGAAAAGGCCGAAACCTTCTTCTACCTACCACTGTTGCAATCAGATAGTAAAGGCCTTTGACAAACTGGTTTGCATCCTGTCCAAAGTCACATATCTTTGATTTGACAGCCCATTCCAGATACCACAAGAGGGCAGCTCAGCGGAGAGGACGGTTTAAAATACCCGACTGAATTCATAAACGTTCACTGCTACTGCTGACCTTGTGCTGAGCACTCAAAGAGGTTCACCACATTCATAGAGCCCATCACAAGCCACCTATAGTGAATCATGATGAGCTTTAATTCGAGGGAAAAAAAATCAAAAAAATTCTAAAATCTTTATCCAGTGTATTACAGTAGTACCGTACGCTTTATTTTAATTCCAAAAACATCACAACAGGTTGGGTTCCAGGCCAAGAACTGCTGTAAACAATATAACAAAAATCACAAGTTAAGTAGAAGCAATTCAAATTGCAAGTAATATACGCGATATCACAATCACCTTAAAGACAAGCATTGCATGTGGATTGGTGCCAAGTATTATTTTTAATTGAAGCATTGGGAAGGAGAGACAGATGAACTCTGTGCCATTTTCACTCTGTGTCCTTGAGCACAGCATAAATAATAGGCT
The DNA here is from genome assembly GCA_035084275.1 of Hydrolagus colliei. Classification (NCBI taxonomy): domain Eukaryota; kingdom Metazoa; phylum Chordata; class Chondrichthyes; order Chimaeriformes; family Chimaeridae; genus Hydrolagus; species Hydrolagus colliei. The sequence goes on along the minus strand of CM068751.1, from coordinate 6,755,660 downwards.
TTTATTTATCTCCTCCTGCATTCAATAATACAAGTAATTTACAGGGATTGTGCTGCTTAAAATCAAATAAAGTTATGTATTATTTATGCTCTTTTTTCATTGTCAGTGACTAAAAGTATTTCTTGATTTTTGAATTTCACATTTGCACAACTTAACTTAACATGTTTAAATCTCTTGACTCGTATTTGATGGGTAGGAAAGAAGTACAATAATAATAATAATAATAATCCTTGCATTTGATATAGTGCTTTTCAAGTCTTCTAGATGTCTCAAAGCCCTTCACAGAATATACTGTAAAGTGTAGTGACTGTATATTTGTGGGCGAAACGTGGCAGCCAATTGCGCACAGAATGCAGTCCATAGATAACAGATAATGAAATGCAAAAGTGATCATTGAAGAATAGCCAATTTAAAAGTAAATCTCTTGAAAAAGTAGCAGGGATGCATTGTACAGTATATAAAACCCTATGTTCTGAGGTAAATGTACAAGTTGAAATCATTAGCATTCCCTAGATAACATATCATTATTGAATCTCATTAACTGTTTTTAATTAGTCCTTCATCACTCATTCAACCAAAGAAAAAACATACATACAAACAAACAAAAACCAGCAAACAAGAAACAAAAAGACAGACAGACGATCAGCAAAAAAATTTAAATTTTGACTCAACATTAAATACTCGCAGAATAACAGAGAGCGCTCCCACTGGGGAAATAGTTTTGCTATCAAATCCCGCAGGAGAAAGGAGACCTTGTACATGGCAATAACCAATTTTATACTAAAACGAGATTGTGGACTTAATTAAAATGTGGTCAATTCACTTGTCGCGTTCAGTCTAAAGTACAGCGCTAATAGAAGCCAATAGCCATCTTGGTTCTGAGCTAGAGGAGGGCCACGTTGACCCAGAAGAGGAGCATGTTACCCCTTCCTTCATCACCTTGCCAATATTTTTTCTTTGTTCCTACTTTAAAAAGTCTGCATGCAATTATAAATTCTATGTGGGAGATATTGGCCGGGCATTCTCAAGGACGCTTAAATCTTCAGTGAGCTGGAGCTAGGGAGTGCACATCATTACCGTATGGTGCCCTCTTTGCTTCAGCAACCCGTCAGCCACAAAATAAAACATGGATGAAGGGAAGGATTTTCTGTGAGCGCAACTTAAAACTCTGTGAAGTATGAAAAATCCGCAAATCTGGCTCAAAGTACCGTATATTGAAGAGAATCGCGTTAATTAAACAATAACTAAAGTCAACTATCGAAGGCTAAAAAGATAGGAGATGAGAGAAGTCTGTTAGAGGCGTTCAGCAGCAATTAAGCTTAAATTGTGGGTCATATTAAAGCTGCTCATTAAGGCAAAGCACACTGTGGTTCTTTTGGTTTAAAAACATTTGATCTAAATGTTTTTTCAGTCATGTATATTGCCAGCAGAGCCAGTGGTTGTAATGGAAAAATCTCTTTATTTTAATTAAGGTGAGTTAATAATGTCTGTGCTCCCGTGAGATGCAGAACATTGGGATGTGTAAAGTATTCCTCCCTATCCTAGTTGTGCCCTCTTTTGATCATTGCCACTATACAGAGGAGAGAGAGTAGCCTGGTGGGCAAGTCCTTTCCCCACCCATGAGAACATGTAACTCATAGGATCTGGCTTAAAGAGCAGCCCAGCGTAGTTCAGAGGTTAGGACACCAGCATTCCTGCCCACCCAGTCAGCAGGAGCAATGCTTGGAAAGGAATCAGTAAATTAATATCACAAAGTTACTTTATTTTTGAATGTTTCGATAGAGAAGTTTAAATAAGCCCGTGTAATGAGAGTTTGGACTTAAAACTTTCAAATTCCTTTTACAAATTGAAAATGTCGATATATTTTGTAAAGCGATTCAGCAGAAAATAATACAGGGATAAGAAATGGAATTTTAAGAGTCTCGGTTGTATCAATTAAGTAAAGCGCAGAAGGCAACAATAGTGGTTTTAATGATGTATGGACACAGCAGTAAAATCATGTAAGACTCCAGATGTACTCAGCTGTTGGCGAACTTGTATTTAATTCATCAACTGTGGCGAAGCAACAAATCATCTCAAATACTGTACTTTCACAACAGTTTCCAAAACAGAATATTTGTTTTTAACCTAAAAATAATCTTGTGGCATAGGTCATTTTGTTTCAAAGCATTTACGCACAAGTCAACTACAAAGTGCTTCGATAAAATAGAAAGGTACATTTATGGCACCAGCGAAAAGCAGTGCATCAATTTGGACAGTTCAATAATACTGGCAAGATTTGTTACATAACCAGAAAACAAAACAAATCAACGTTGACACTGATATAGCACAATGAACATAGTTACCGTTAGGATTGATCTGGATAACCACAAAACATCAGTTAACATTAAACTGGGCAGCCATATAGTTACATTTTAAATAACAAAAGGAATAGGATCAGAGCCATTTACTGCCACCTACAGATGAAAAGTATTAGAATAAACCATTATACGACGATTTGATTTGTGTTAACATTCACAAGTAAAAGTTATTATAAAGTATTCTCAGAAAAAGGTCCTTTTGAAAAACATATAATTCAAAAGAAAAAATTGAACAGCACATTCAACATTCGGATTATTTCGTTAAACTACAGCGCACTTATTGGTGAAATATATTTTTTCACATATAAAATAGCAGAAGATCTGTTGTACTGCAGTGTCTATGAATAAACATACCACCCATCTTCAGCATAAAAGAACTTGAACAGGTACAATATTATTTAAGAAACAACCCATTACAAGCAGAAAACATTTAAATCTCATCAGGTTTAGAAAGGCTTGGGACAATATTAAATTTATAGAGCACCTTGAAAGGTGAAAGGCGCTCTATAAATGTAATTTTGTTGTTGTTGTTAACCTTATTAAAGGTTAACAGTTAATCCTCAGTAAAAAAAAAACAATAAAATGGGAACATTGCATAAAACATACCCATAGTTGTGTGGGAAGATGTAAAATGGAACTCTAGCAGCTAAGTTAATTAAAATACATGTACAGCCATCAGAATCATTTTGCACTGTTGACATAAACTTTCAAAATTCAACACTAATTTAAATGCAGACATTAACTGATATCTTTCAGATTCATTCTCTACTTATTTGCAAAATTGGAGCATCTCTCTATGCTCTTTCTTTCACCCCCACCAATCCCGCACCCCCCAAAAAAACAAGGAAGCCAACATTTTATTTAAGAAATGTCGTACTTAGGAATTGAGATTACCTTTTAAATGCAGAATATGTATTAGTGAAAAAATAACTTTGGGTTTCAGTTTTAACAGGAGTTAAGAACTCAGGGGCAAGTGGCAAAATCCAATGTCTGGATTCAGTAAAACTCGGTCATTGTTTGTGTTTTGTTTACCATATGAAAGGAGGTGGGGAAGTTTATTGACTGGCATAGCAGCGGACTGAATTTAACCTGAAGCAGTTTTCTCTCTGTCCCGTGAATGTCCTGCCAATTTTATAGTCAAGCCAACATCCGATAATTTAAGTGAAGACTTCAGATTGAATTCGCTACACACTGATATTAGCAAAACGGGATGGATAATTCAGATTTTTTACTTAAATTCACCAAAAGCTTGTATTTTGTGGAAACCCTTGTAGATTTTACACTAAAGATATCAGTCAACTTCTGATGACTCACCTTATCTTGTCACTACCACTTAATTTGCCATTCTATCAATATCCTAACTACATTTCTTTGTGTATTTATACATATGCCTAACTTGCCAATGTGTATTTATACATATGCATATACATTGTGTACATATACATTGTGTATTTATACATATGCCTAACTCATGCCTTTTTCCCCTCAGACCAACGATTTATTAGGCATTTACTTTATTATGCACAGTGCAAGACACTTTTTCCACCAACTCCAATACTGTATAATACAGACCCAGAATGAATTGCAAGTCATATCAAATGATCCATCTGTACAACAGGAAATATCAGTCACATATAAAAGAACACAAGGTCAAAGTCAAAGTTCGTAAAGGAGGTTGGTTTGAAATGAGATGCAAGAAGATTGCTAAAAGCAGAATGGAACCCGTTTGATCAGCCAGATGGCAATAAAAAGGATTCTTTTCAAAAATAAACGGGCACTGCAAGTTTTCCAGTCACCTCTTCAGTGTTATTTTTCACTTCAAATAACTTGAAAGGTGGTTGGAATTATTTCTATTTCTCCACCTGCAAATATCCAATTCCTTTTCGCATCCAAGCTGCACGGAAATAAAACACACATGATAACTTCCGCGGATTAGTGTCATTCTTAAAGACACCGACGGAAAGCTGCAGGCTATGAGAAGGTATTACATTTAGATTTGCTTATCCTTCAGCTGCTGATCTAACTAATACTTAAGTATTTTCCAACTACTTGAATGAATAATAGGTGAAAACGTAAATACAAATGCTCCTTGATTGCCCCCAGTGAGTGAACACGATGTGTACAGGGGGTATTTAGGATAAAGTGAGGTCTGAAATCTTACCTCTCTCCCCGGCAGCATTTGTGTGTGTATCAAATGTGTATCAAAAACAAAAAGCCACACCGACAATATATAAAATATAAAATGGGAGGTGGGTTCACTGCAAAAATCCTCCAGCAGCCATCGACAGTGAAATAATATCACAATCTCACGCACCACAAGGAGTGAAAAGGTGGGAGCCATTTGTAGAGAATGATTCAAACCTATAACAAAACTCCAAACATCAGAAACAGAAGCATTCGCTTATCTTCCTACATGTTTAAATTGTTTCAGATAATATTTAACCACAGAAACCCATACTAATTTGTAGGCTCTGTCCTTCACTATTCACTATTCTGAAGAAGAGCTCAGTTCAGTTAGTGGTTTTCAGGACTTTGAAACTTTCTGTGCACTGTGAGATTTAGTGTGTTGATTTAGTTGTTACGGAAAAGAATTGTGAGGCCTGAACTAAAAATCTAGATCATGCAATATAAGCTCTGTTAAGCAATGTTTGTGGCCAGTATTTTTATGACCACCTGTTTAAAATCAAAATGACATATACCTACTGGGTATAATAAGAATAATCTTATTATAAGATACTTCAATTGTAGTGCAGTGGTATTTGCATTTGGAATGTTTTAATGTAAGAATTCATCTCACTAAATCAAATTTCTTTTTGATCTTCATTAAGATGGGAAAAGTGTGATCAAAAATAAATACACGACTAATAAGTTAAGAAACTTTAACGGGTTAAAATGCAGCATCATACAAAGTCCAAGGGTTCACTTATGAATTACTTCATCAATTTATGAATATCTTTGAAACAGAGACCAGCTAGCTCAGCTATATTGATCTTTATGTCTTACTAAGCGATGTATTTACTCACCAAGTCATCAACAACAACAAATTACATTTATAGAGCGCCTTTCACGTCGGGAGGACGTCCCAAGGCGCTGCACAGGAGGCGTGTGACCCGAGCTGAGAGGGGAGTGTTTGGGAAGGGGTGAAACACGAAGGGGGGGTAAAAGAGTTTGGGCTTCTATCAGGCGATAGAAGGTGCCATAAAGTCACTCGTGCAAAATGAGGATAAAATGAGAAAATAGCAGACCCTTACAGGTAACTAACAGAAATTCACATACAGGTTCTTAGCTCTGCACAGTGATGAACAACAACAACAACAACAAAATTACATTTAGAAAGCGCCTTTCATGTCGGGAGGACGTTGCAAAGTGCTGATCGTAATTATTGACATAATTCTCATGTTTTACACCATAGATAAATGATTAGGGGCTTCCTCCTTTTTCTTTGCCACAACAAAGATGCTATATTATCCCTGCATTTTTCCTCCAAAATAAAACCAGACGCATCTGTAAATGGACACATTTCTAGTGAACGTCTTACATGGCAAATCTAATAGCTACATGTTGCACAGATATCCATGCTCACTATTCCTCACTTCTAGATAGGATTTGGAACCTGATCATTTCAGTTTAGTGTGGTTTTGTTTCAAGGTGATAAGAATTCTTTGATAGCATGGTTTCAGAATTTGGTAGACACAACAGAAGAAACACCATGACAGGCAGTTAGGAAAACTCTTTTCGAGTGAAAAGTTTTATGAGACATTTGTAAAAATCCAAGGAACTATTCAACCATTCTCCAAAAATGATCAAACATTTTACATTAGAAGATAAAACATGCAGATATTTTTCACTGATCAGGCACGGAAACAGTATCTATTGGATAAGGCTACAAGAGTACTCTAAGCTTGGCAATTTCGTTTTTAGTGAAAAGGGCAAACAACGATCCTTGTTTTAAATGTTTGTAGTTTTATTTTTATTTTATTTGTAAGATACCAAACCACTTTGGTTACTGATTTGCAACATTAAAAAAACAAGTTGAAATCAGGAAAATATTAGACTCTTTTGCACAGTGAACAAGCAGTCTGCATGCTTGACAGTTACAATTAGAAGTTTATAACCCAACATTATTTTTTCGGAACAGTCTTCTAACCTGTAATGTTCTGGCCATTGCTTTGATCTTGTAGAGATTCGTTTTAAAAACTATTCTTAAATCCGTTTACATTTGCACGTGGCTTTTAAGTGGCAAAGAAGGGCATTGAAAAGCCACATACTGGTCAACACTGGTTGCCATATTTATTCAACACTCAATCATTTCACTTTCAATTGTATCATTTTCACACTTTTTGCAGGCCCACCTTAATAAAACTTCTGCTTAGAGAAACGGCAGGCTGGGATTCAAGGGTTGGTTCTTGTGTTCACTTACTTGAGCCTCGATATGGTATTACTCTCCTGATATTGAAGAGAACATTTTCAGACCGGCAAAGTTTGAAAACCATACAGTTCCCAGTACCCTGTTGGAGATGCAAACTTTCATCAATCTCGCATCTTAGAAATATTCATTCTCAATACATAAACAAAATAGGCATGGGCTGGGGGGAGAGTCTAATACATACTGTCAATATATACTGTTTCAGTGCCTAGGGACGTCCTTCCGACATGAAAGGCGCTCTACAAATTTCATTTTGTTGTCTGCTGGCCTTTACATTTTGCTTTTACGATGAGAAATTGTCATAGTGAAGACAGTGTTCGCAATCAGAATAGACCCCAATGAAAGAAACACTATTAAGTGCTTGGGCCTACAGCAGGTTGGTAAACAAAATAAAAGGCCTCGTTACCACAGAGGATAGATGCTCCCCCAAAAAAGATGAAAGCAGTAGGTCAAATTACAGTGAATGGCTTGAGTATTGGATTAACAATCATTATTTGAAAGGTGGAAAATCCAACAAAATTATTTGAAAGGTGGAAAATGGAACTCCAGCCCATCATCCCCTCTGCCTTGAATCTTGATTATTCGCCCCAATATCCAACAACAACAACAACTTTGATTCATATGGCGCCCTCCACGCCGGACGGCGTCTCAGAGCGAAGGAGCCAAGGAGCAATGAAATGCGAAGAAAGAAAAGGAAAGTTCTTATCTTCCAGTCCTATGAAAATAATTTCCTCTGTAACTTTTAGGCTCTGTAACTTTTAGACTCCAATGGTCCAGAATTGATCTCAAATCTATGCTGTTCACTCTTGATCTCCAGACTACTACAATCACTTACAGCTACCAAACAAAAATGGTACAAATGTGGTTTTCTTTTTCTGCAGATACATTACTTAATCTTCATACATTAACTTCATCCAGCATTGTTCTTTACATTTTATGTGATTAGAGAAGTAGCATTATGTTGCTTTGCTTTTTCTCCCTCCTTTATGAAGGTAACATCAGGGATTAATCTAGTGCATAAATTCGAGAAACTTGTATTCCACAAGGCATTCCAGGAATACAGTTGATCAGTATTTGGATTTCAATAATAATAATGCATCAGGTATAATGCTTTTCACATCTTCCAGAAATCTCAAAGCACTTCACAGAATATACTGTAAAGTGAAATGACTGTACATTTGTGGACAATACGTGACAGCCAATTGCGCACAGCAGTGTCTTATAAGCCGTCATGGATTGAAAATGACCCATTTATTAGTAGGCTTGTGGAGTAAGGAAACTTGCCCAAGGTTTCGCCCTGCCTGGAATTGAATCCAGGTCTCTCGCTTGCAAGGCGAGTGCTCTAACCACTGAGCTACAGAACTCTATGAATATTAATAGTAGTACATGACAATTTAAATTTATTGTATGCACTACTGGGGTTCTATACGGGTAAGGTTTCCAGGTAAGTAGCAATTTTTCAAATTGCTCATGTTGAAAATAATGGATATCTCAGCAAATTTCTCCAATTTGATGTTTCTTTCATTTCTACAAATTAACAAACTAATTAATCAGTGCTATCACTGAGCCAGGCTCTCGTGTTTGAGTCAGAAGGTTGTGGGTTTGAGCCCCACTTCTGAAGTTGGGAATCACATCAAAATTGTTATGGTATGATTGTATCTAAGATGAAACTCCAATGCAATGCTGGGGGTGTGTTGCATTGTCGGAGGTGCCAACCTTCAGATGAGACGTTAAACCAAAGTCTGCTTGTTAAAGATCCCGTGGCACCATTCGAAAAGAGAAGGGAGTTTCTCCCCATGTCTCGGTCAGCAATTCCCAATTGTTTCACTCCAAGGACGGCACCTCCAACAACAAAGTTCTCCCCCGGCACTGTTTTGGATTGTCAGTCTAATATATAAGTTCAAAACCCCGACATGGGCTTAAACCCACTCAGAGTACAACCAGCTGATCCTTTCTGATACCTAAACTATATTGGAGAGCAGATACAGTGAAGAGCTAAATGGACAAACAGATGGAACAACCATATTGATTGATGGCAATTCGCACGGAATGAGGCTCAATAATTTCTCTAAGATAATGCACCAAATGGAGTCAAACACCACATTCAAGCACAAACAGAACATTTTTTTAAAAAAAATCTTCATTTTAAAAAAAAAGCTTGACGGAGAAACTCAAAGCAGTTCATTTCATCAAATTATATTTTTCTGTAACTATGCCAAACATACCGTTTGAATCAATTGCTTTTGTATTTTTTAAAATCCTGCAGACATCTACATTAATTTAATAAAATGCTCTCTTGTTTTCCACCAATTTTTTTCCAAATCAGTTACAGCGACACTAATTACAGTTAAAGCTAAAGATTGCACAATTAGATTTAAAGATTTTTTCTGAATTTAATTATTCATTTCATTGTGGTAATTCTGCGGTGTAGCAACTGCAGAAGTTTCATTACTCAATATAAATGAAATTGTTTGACCTTACTCAGTTACTCTGTTCCCCTCCTCCACTAAATTGGAAAATCTTCTGTAAGCATGTTCTGATGCAAACATGAAATAAAAGATGGAATCAATTACTTCATCCAACATACAAGTTATTCAAAGCAACCACATGCTAAATAGTATGATTTGCAATGAAAGTTTACTTCTTTTGGAATGGACGATTTTTCCATGTAAGTTGCTAAAATAAACAAGTACAGTAGATGGTTTGGCATTTTCATAGAAATGTTCAGATGAAGAAGGCCTTTCAGCTCATTTGATCTCATCCTTCCAAAACATCAGAATAATTTTAATGACTTCCCATTACAGCATGTAGTATTTCTTAAATGAGTCCAGCAACCTGGCTTTAACTGCCCTTCTTAGTGATACCTGGAAAGAAATAGCTATTGATGCACATCCTATCTTAATCTGCCTTGCACCAAGTCCATGTATTTGAGTTCTGTAATCGCTTGAATATCAAGTGATTATACTCAAGCTCTATTCACACTTTGAAGTGCAAGTATTTTAATTAACATGCAATCAAAATGCAAGTTTCTTCTCCATCGTGATGCAATAGTCATAGAATACATTACCAATTTTTAGCTATTACTTCAGATAAGAGTCACAAAGTGAATACACGCTGTTGGATTCTGATAAAGATCAGTCTCTATCTTATTCACACATGCAGATTATAAAGTGGCCTTTTATGTAATTCAGACATAAAGCTGCACTCGGTATGAAGCTGTAATACAATAAAAAAGCACCTCGGTTGCTGATCCTCATTCATGGCAAAAACAAAGTTTAATATATTAAAGTGAACTGTTCAGTTAGATGCAACGGTTCAAAATAGCAAGTGAAGAAAAACATTGGCCACAAATAAAAATGTGTTCTTGAACAGCAAATCTGGAGGAAAACAAACTGTGGCTCACACGAATAAGGTTAAACCTCCAGCAGAGAGATCGATTTCAAGATCACAAATCCAGGTTTCATCTTTCCAAATACCAGTCTCTTGATTAAATACAAAAACAGTTTTAAAAGCTTTTCTGTATGACAAGATTGAAAACTGTCTGGTATATTTGCTTTTATTGAAACAAATTGAATCAAAACAAAGATAAATATAACCTACCGAGACATCATTGTAAAAACTCCTGGAAATCTTTCCATGTCCATCCCATTGGAGACACCACACCTAAAATTTTGTTTTTTGTTCTCACATTTGCTTAAAAAATTCAAAGATTAATTCCCTAAAAAATTCTGCTTTATAAAATTTTATATTTTAAAATATACTTTCTTTCTCCTGACCTCCCACCGAAACATCCCCAAGGGAGGGTAATCATAACTAGCTATTTCCAAACCATTTTGAATCATTTACCAACCTTCCCTTTATTAATAATTATAATTATGTTCTGAAAACAACAGTATTTATAACTGTTGTTTTTGTGTCGTGTGGCAAATCTATTTTGCAAAACACTAACAAGAGTAGGAATTGTTGATAAAAAAAAACTATTCTTTACTCTGCTTTTCAAGCACCCCTGAGTTAAAACACAGATTTAATTTAGGTTCCCCAATACATGCTGTCATCCAAAATTATTTGTTGAACGACTCTGTCCCTTTTTGCCACTACTGCACCCTTTTCCCTAAAACACTGGCAGCAAAGGTGTGCTAACATCAAGAATACAAATAAAATCAAGAATAAATGTGTTGTGGTGTGTCTCCAACAGAGTGGTTTTGTGGGTCCATATGAAAATCAATGTCATTTTTCTCCGAACAGCCAAGTGGGCCTTAATCATATTCAAACAATGTAAAATCAACAAAGAAAAACTAACATTTGTTGGGTCCAAGACAAATGGAAATCAACACTGATCAAAATGAACTAAAATGTCAGAAATAATTTAAATGATGCAAACTAAACTAAAGTTGTGTTCTCAATACAGTGCATTGTGTAAATGTCCAGTTATCAGTGTACAATGGAGGATTTATCTGTGACCTTCGGAATGAATTATTTATTTTGATGTTCGATTATTACATGGATGGCAGTAATTTACAACCATTCCTCCCACCTCTACATTGTACAAGCTAATTAAAAACAAACACAGCGCAAGTAGAGAATATGTTCCCTGAAGAACTTTCATACAGTGAAACAAAGTTCCAATTACCACAAATTAAATAAGTGATGCAAATTTAATTTAATAAGACACCAATATTTACTTTTTCCCTCACAAACACACATTTTGTTCCTTTGAAAATAAAGCATCAATAGGTTTAGCTAGAATAATGAGATGGCAATGGAGGTTAATATGCTGCGGGGGGAATATATGGAAGAAAACAAATACATTGTGTACAGTATTATGTTTTCAGTGTTTCACAAAGATTATTATCTGTCTGTCTTGATCACCCCAAATCCTGGTTTGAGTTTTTAAATCACTCTCAGAAAAAAAATCAACTTCCAGCCAAATGAAAATAATATTTGTGTTGATAAAAAAATTGAGAACGCGATATGATCCTAAATGGATTCTTGTTAAAATTATGTATTAACTTTTAATTTGCTAATTAAATATAATTTGGAAATACTTTCAGTCCACAGTCCTCAGTCTGAGTACTTTAAATGTCATATAATTAATGAGAAACAATAACTTGATAAGATTTAATACTCAATTTGGGATGCTTATTTTAGGTAAATTACATTTTATTTTCTATTTGTGTCGTTGGGCAAACGTAATTCATATGACAGACAATGCAGCATTATTACCAATAGAGTAAAACAGGAAAATGTTCCAGTAACTGTCACACAAAGGGCTTGGATCATCAGATTGATTGAGAGATTGATTGACTGTTAAGACACAAGTTCATTAAACACTGAACAATTGAGAAGGACATTGTTTGTGACACAAGCCATAACGTACTGCTAATACAGACTGATTTTTATTGCTCGGGGTGAATTTGGGACTCTTCTGGTTGCTGATTCATGAGTTAAAATAGTAATCTGATATAGTGCCTTGCCGCATAGTTGAGATGTCTCAAAGCACTTCACAGAATGTAAAGTGAATGACTATATTTTCTGGGTGAAACACAGCAGCCAATTGCGCACAGTAGTGTCCCCACAACAGTCAAACTGAGTGACCATATAACAGTACCGAGTTGAAGGATCAATCACCACATTCGTTTTAACAGCCTCAGGATTCTTCACTGGCCGGAGGTAGGCAGAGAGGATGCGGCAGAACTGTGGTAAGGTTACAACATGCAACACGTTGATGTAATAATTGCTTGGGGAAGGCATCGAAGGGCACATCAACAGAATTCAACAACAAAATCAGGAGGACGTCCCAAGCCTCTGGGACACATCAGGTCCATAGTACACTTCTTAAAACATGTGGATGGATAACAATGTGTGTGTTGTGCATCTTAAGCTAATCCGATTGGTAGGTGAAAGATAAACTGGCACTTTTTAGATATTTAACCGTCCTACATTGTTGTTTAATTGGAGCACCTCAGAAATCAATACAACCACTGGAACATGGCAACCCATGTCACGTACTTAGAGGTAGAACAATGGATGTCTGGCCATGATTACAACAAGGCAGTGTTCAGGGGTTTAGGATCAAGTTAGCCACAACAGGGAACCAACGGCAAGTTATAACTGGCAAATGAACTCAAGATTGTAATGCAGCCTTGCAAAGGCTCTGTAACTGCTTGCACAGTCATACGCACCATTTCAGTTTAGCGCGTGGGTTGCAATCTGCTTTCAGTCAATACAAGCCCTGGACTTGCAATTTTTCCTTTGAGCAAATAAATTCATTGGTTCATTTACAGAGCCATCATTCCCCAGGTTTATTCAGCGATGGTCTGCAAAGGGACTTATGAGGATTCAATATGATTTAGAGCACCCTTGTGCTTGGCCCTTTGGTTAGGATGTTCTCCCTTCAGGTAACCCCTCAAGACTGCTCCCAAACAGCTGGGGATATAGAGAACCTGTTTAGCAAGCCACGGGGACACTGGGATACATGTGCAAACAGATTACCTATAATAAAATAATAATAATCCTTGCATTTGATATAGTGCTTTTCACATCGTCTAGACATCTCAAAGCGCTTCACAGGATATATTGTAAAGTGAATTGACTGTATATTTGTTGGCGAAACACAGCAGCCAATTGCGCACAGCAGTGTCCCACAAACAGTCATGAATTGAGTGACCATTTATTTTTTTGTCTTGATGGATTAGTATCAGGCATGTGGACACAAGGCCCAAGGTTTTGTCCTGGCCAGGAATTGAACCCAGGTTTCTCGTTTGCGAGGTCAATGTTCTTACCACTGAGCAACAGGACTCCTGCTTCCATGTTATAGGAGAATCTCTTATCCGAGACTGCCATATTTCTCTGTTTGGATAATCCCTACCTCTCAAGTGGTTTACCGTTCTTCCCATCACCACAGTACATTGGGTCAAGGATTCCGATTGCCTGACATGGGTTGCAGATGCATGAAATATAAATAATTAATTCAGCATCATGAATGTGAGGCAACAACCTTGTCAAAGTACTGGAGTTGGATATTTGATGCTTCCATCTTTATATTTATAGTTTCCATCTGAATTGCGATAACACTTTTTAAAAATCCACTTTAGAACAAGATCCAAATTTAACCCATAAAACTGCACAGCCCTACACGGTACCATTAAACGCAATGGAAGCAATCGAATGAGCAAAAAAGACTTTAAATAAACGTCTAAGGTATTTTCTTCCATCTCATAATTCACAATGTAGAGTCCTGTAGCTCAATGGTTAGAGCACTTGCCTTCAAGCAAGAGATCTGGATTTGATTCTAGGCAGAGCAAAATCTTGGGCACATTTCCTTACTCTACAAGCCAAATAATAATCCCGCTAAAAAATATTATAATAATTTAGTCACTCAATCCATGACTGTCTGTGGGACACTGCTATGCACAATTGGTTGCTGCGTTTCGCCCACAAATATGCAGTAAATTCACTTTACAGTACAGTATATTCTGTGAAGCACCTTGAGATGTCTAGAAAATGTAAAATGTGCTATATCAAATGAAGAATTATTATTATTATTTTAAAAATATCTACCTCCTGATGAGTGGTACCCATGGTTAAGCTATAGGTGATTGCACAGGGGAAACAATTCCAGTTCAAGGCCAAAGTCACAGACTTTAATAATAATAATAGAGACTTTAAAACCCTAAAAAAAACAATAATAATTTGGTCAAGGATTATTATTGTTATTTGTTTAAAGTGCATCTTACCGATGAAATCCCGAGTTCAATTGCTGATAGTGTAAATTAGCAACCAAGCTTGTTAAAGATACTGCAAAGTGAGCTAACTACTGCACAGACACAATCTGGAATAGCTAGTTAGTAGCTAGTCAGTCTATCTGTAAAATTGTAGACACTAAAATGATCCAATATCACTAACCAAAAGCAAGCTCCCCAATTCCTGATAATTAGAGGATTGGGAATCATTACTCACTGCTGTGATCTATCAACACTAGTTTTAATTGCCATTGATTTATTGTTAACTCCAACTGCTACACATTTGTGCTGTGAAGACACAGAATCCCAGTTGACGTTTATAATACAATGAATATCTGATTTAAAGACTCTTGTCGTAAGTGCAAGACAGGCAGACAGATAGATAGATAGCGTTTTGACAACTCAAGAGAATTGTGTGCATTTGACAATGGATTGTGGCTCACGAATCAAACCCACCACTAAATGGAAGGGATGTATAATTCTGCGTACAAAACGGATTCTAGACCAGTAGCTCATGTGGTGGGGAGATGTTATGTTTTCTTAATGGTTTGAGGTCGAAAAAAAAATGATGTAATGCAATATCCTAATGCCACATAGCTTTTAATTAGCATAAAATGACTTGACCCTGATCCTAAACAGAAATGTAAAACTATGATCTTCAGTCAAGGTTTAAAGCTCCCCCTTTTAATCATTCACTTTGTAATTGAATTCAGATCAAATAAAGCTCCCCCACCCCACCCCAACAATGGCTAGTTTGTACAATTTCAGTATTTCAGCAATTGTGGGTTGCAAATATAAAACTGCTTTGGAATAAAAGTAATAGCTAGCAATCAATAGATTTACACAGATTATGTGTGAGCCCTTGAATCAGATCATTCATCGCGCTCTCAGATAATTATAATGCAAATAACTGCCACATGATTTTATTGTGTTGGATGCAGCAATACATTTCAAGTGCTTGTATTCAAGGCTTGGTAAATCCGCCAAGGGTGGGGAGAATGCTCATTTTCTTCTATTTGCACCAGAAGCAAATGAATGATGTTCACATTGTTTCTGGATTTCCTGTCGACATACATACAAACACACACACACACACACAGTTGAATTGTGCTACCCGCCAACTGATGTGACATTCTTTTTCCAGACATTACATCAAAACAACGTTCAAAACAAAATAAAGACCCAAATCCTGTACAAATTATTTCAGATTTGAACTGTTGGTGCCTTTTCACAACCCTACTGCAGCACTGCCATTGAAATGTTGGGGGAATCACACAGACTGATGATGTTTTTGTGATCTGTTTCTAAAGCATCTGTTACGTTTAAACCTCTGCACAAAATTCAGTCAAAGACCAATGTGTATCTGGGAGTATTTGGCTCTTGAACTGGAAAAAGGTTTTAGGCGCAAAAGATAAAAGCCCCTTTTGAGAAAAGTCATCTGGAGAATCAGAGGATATTTATGGTTTAAGAAATTAATGGGAACTGGGTGAGCACAATTTTTATTAAAAATATCCACCTCAAAATTTATATGAATGGTTACATTTTCAAGGGCTTGTTATATGTCACATAACACACACACACACATAATACACACATGGTAGTAGTTTCATTAGTAGTTTCCACAACTCCGAAGCAAATATTTTCACACACTCATTTTCATTAATATCACATATCTAGTTACCTAAATCAAGTTAATACTCATTTATGAGTACACCATATCAACAAAAACAATGTTTAAAAAAGGGATTAATGTGTGCAAAAGATGAACTGCTGATTTTTTTAAAAAAGTTAAAAATTAAGGGAATTAATTGGAAACCCAATAGCTCATTGGAAACCCAATAGCGCCACTTAGTGTCTCAAACAATATACAGGTTGAACAATAGCAATGCAATTAGATATTTTCAACTCATTTTAAGGCATTGCTCCAGTCATGTTGCATGTTAATAAACATGGTCGCAGGTTTTTTTAATTAAAAAAATGAACAGCAAACTTAATGTACAATAACCAAGGGGTTGATAACCATTCCCATCGTGGCTTTGCTCCATTTCACAATTTTTGGACGGAAACAAACTTGCGGCCACCTTCTCAATCTTTCCACCTACAACACTTTACTGCACTTTGCAATGGTATATCATACCAAGCGCTTTGAGATGTCCACTCGAGGCATGGTGTGAGTGACTCTAATTCCAAATGTAAGGATTTAGTTTTATATATACAATATATATATTAAAATAGGATAATTATTCTAAGTGTTTTCAGCAAGCATTGTCCAAATTGTGCTAGATACAGTGAGCTGGGAGTTCACAACTTTAATATTCAACCTTGACACAATGATATTGTTAAATCATAAAACTCTAAATTAAAGATTTCATTATGACCAGTTGGCATTTTACCTTTCCTCAAAGCTCACCAAGATGGCTCTCAAATACCTCTGCGCAAAGTGAAATGTTGTTCATTGTTTTTGCCGCTGGTGCTCCTCAAAGAAAAATCCTGTTGATGAATTTTATGACAAACATTTTTTGTTGTTTCACTAAACATATGGTACTGAACACATGGCATCAAAAAACAATGCAGTGGCTGGCAGTGACATGAGATTTGTTTTCCTCAAGCTATCTCATGGTTCTAGTCAGCTACACAAGTGGAATAGATTCCAATTTCACAGCCCATCAGGACTGTCATATCTTTTATGCATTGTTAGGTGGTCTCTCAATACTTGTAAGAAGAGGGATAGTAAATAGGTTACATACCTATAATAAAAAAAATTTGGATCCCCAAAAGCAGACCCCCTTCTTCATAACTCTCCCCTATTTAAACAAACTTCCTCCTTTAAAACAAATTCCAAATTGCCAGTGGGTAAAGCTCATTGACAGCCATACAGCCTGGTATAATTGAAAATTCATATTTGGTTTGGAAATACAATAATAATAATTGTGGGACACTTCTGTGCACAATTGGCTGCCGCGTTTGGCCCACAAATATAGGGTCAATTCACTTTACAGTACTGTATATTCTGTGAAGCGCTTTGAGACGTCTAGAAGATGTGAAAAGCATTATATCAAATGCAAGGATTATTATTAATAGCTGACTATTACTAATAGCTGCTGAAAGATAAACGTTTGCATCCAATGCTTGATGTGCCAGGGATTTTTACTGAAGAAAAAAAAAATCAATAACTGGGTTAGCAATGTGAGCAGCAAGCCACAAAAAAAACATAGCGGTTGCCATAAGTGAAGTGTGAACATATCACACTACATTGTCACCTATAGACAGGCCCACTGATAATCTTCTGATATTAAACAATCATTTCAAAAATAACTCATTGTGTGACACCCTTCCCAGACATTTCAAACTCTGTCTAAAATGCATGTACTGTCTATGGGTTTCATCCCGCACTTCAATACGAACCCCTGTTAGTAAGGTTTAGCCAATATAGATGGAACACCTGTTCAATTATCTGACAGATTGAGGAATACATCCATCTCCCAGTTTTACGAAGAGGTAATATTACATATACTGGTGCATGTAAACCTGTCTGCTCATTTGTCATTCACCCTGATCTTTGTCAGCTGTGTGTACAGTACAGTGTGGGTAAGTCAGTAATGGTTCGAATGTCATCAACACAAGTATATGGGTTGGGGGTGGGTGGTTTACCAAAAAATATTCCAATTACAACATTCTTTACTGCCCACCCCCAAAAAAAACATTAAACACACACAAACACACACAAATGCACACACTGGATAAAATATATTTGGAAATATTGTTAGCTAATGGCTCAAGCAACAGTGATACAGAATCTGAACTGGCTGTTGAGTTGAAAGAATGACTTGCAAATGTATTACTAATAGAAGAATTTCGAATATTAAATTAAAAAAACACACAAATACACATATGCAAAATGCTTCACTTGATTCCACAATTAAAAACTGGGAAATGTACAACTAGGCATACTTCTAAAGTGCAAAACGGTTTATGTCTGAGTAAACTGGTCCATGTTAATGATTTTTTGGCTGCAGACTGTAGCATTATTCCACCATCTGGAGTGGTACACAGCCACCCACATTGTGTAACTGTGTTTGTCCTAAAGCACCTGTTAGGTCTTGTGTTATTTTAAAATAAAAAAGTCACATTTTGCCACATTGTCATGAAATCATGGATCAAACACATATAAATATATATTATACACACATATATACTGTATATACAGTATATATATAAACAAATCAGACAGGTCCCACACAACCCATTTTCTTTGTTAATAAAAACATTGGGAAAAAATACCACAACGACCATGATACAAGCATCCAATTAGTTGAGGAGCAATTTACTGCAAAATGAATTAGATTTCCAAAGGGGTGGGGGGTGGGGGATTAGAAATACGGGTTTCCCTCCCCGCCCATATTTCTAGATCTCCACACTTAATGTTATCTAGTTGCAAAGAGTTTTCCAAGGATCAGAACAAACCACCCCCCCCCCCAATTTTTTTCTGCATATTTAATTACAACGGAATAAAATGGCATATTTAATTTCAGTTTAATAAATTTGCATATTAAAAATTCTGCTTTTTTTAAATTAAAAATATTATTTAATAATTATTGGTTCATAAAAATATTAAATTCTAATTACATTTGCATATTTAAGTACAATTTAATGACAAAAATTTAAAAATTAATCACAGTGTAATAAAATGGCAATATTTAATCACAATTTAATTTGCTCCCAGCTCTGGAGTCGAGGAGCACAAAAAAAACAGGTTAAAACCGAGCCCGATTCAGCCTGTGGCAAATCCTAAACCTGCTTAAATCTGTGTCAGGTTAGAGAGAGAGAGAGAGAGGACAACAAACAAACACCCTCTGATAATAAACTACATGTCCCAGAATGCCGTGTTGCCTGCGCTGCTGTTGAGGCGGAAGGTCGGCGGCGGCTGAAGATGAAGATGGCGGCGCTCAGGTTGACTCGCTGTGTTGGGCAGCGCCTGAGGTTTGTCCCGGGTCCTGCCTGTGTCCGCTCACTGTGCACACAGCAACCTGCAGGCGGTAAGCGGCTTCACTCACCCACCCACCCACTTCACAGCAGCTGAGGTTCTTGCTCCCCATTCCCAGCAGTTTGGTGGGGGGGGGGGGGGGTGGCTGGAGAGTGAGTGAGTGATTTGGGTGACCAGACCGCACTTTATGTTTTTGTTCCCCCCCCCCCCCCAAAGTTAGTCGACTTCAACAGTATATTCAGTATAAAGCGCTCTGAGACGCCGTCCGGCGTGGAGGGCGCTTTGAGAGGCCTCGGAGACGTGACAAGGCGTTGGCTATAGAATAACAATAATAATAATACTCCTTGTCTTCTGGATGTCCCATGTAGCGAAAGGGTGATTTTACAAAAATAGTGAATCGGTCATTTTGATCCACGGTGACTGTTTTTGGGGGACGCTGCCGTGCACAATTGACTGCCATGTTTTGCCCACAAATATGCAGTTGATTCACTTCACAGTATATTCTGTGAAGCGCTTTGAGACGTCTAGCAGAGCTATATCAAATGCAAGGATTGCTATTATTATTGTTGTTGTTGTCACCCATTTAACCCTGTGCATTTTTGAATATATCTTGTGGACAAACCTCTTCCACGTCTGCATTTCCATTCAGGGATTTTAAAGCCATGTTTTATGTTTTGTAAGTGGTTGATAAGAGACGCAGAAATCACCATACGATCTACATTACACCCAGTCCTGATGTGAATAACACTGAGCCAATAGTACAGTACCCCTGACAGGGGCAGTGGGTTGGAGTGGTACAGTGCCAATGCCTCTGTATCACTTTCAATTTGAATGCTGGGCCTAGTTGAGCCAAAAGAATGAATTTCACCCTTTCAGGGAATTATGATTCCTCTCACTGCAAGCCGAAATGGACAGGGTGAGACTGGTTTTAAAAGCTGCAGGAACTTTGCAGTTTATCTAATCAAAACAATAGCAGTTCCCTAAATGCACTCTTGCTCTTGGCAACCTGACCATAATACTCAGAAATCAGGGAACATCACTTCAAGGGGAGAGTCGCCCATTCCAGACACAGTGAAATGTCCATACGTAGGTTGCATACATGCTTGTAACTTTCAGTCTGGTTTGAGTGCTGGTGATGTAGGATGGATTTCATTCAGCCCATGTCAAACGCCCTGCTAAACAATCTTGCTTTCTTCCCAAACTTCTGCTAATTTGTTTTTAAAAAAACTATGAAAATAATAATAATCCTTGCATTTGATATAGTGCTTTTCATGTCTCAAAGCGCTTCACAGAATATACTATAAAATGTACTGACAGAATATTTGTGGAAGGAATGCGGCAGCCAATTGCACACAGCAGTGTCCCATAAACAGTTGTGGAACAATTTTTTTTGAGGAATTATTAGGCGTGTGAAGTAAGGAAAAGTCCAAGTTTTCACTCTGCCTGGAATCAAATTATCAACTTAAAAAATATCAAAGCGTGAAACCACTTAAAAATCCAATCAGTATGTAACATGGGGCTTCAAACTACAGCCTTCAGACTCGAAGGCAAGAGCTGCTCACTGAGCCAGGCTGACACCGACCGGACGGATTCCAGAGCATGTCCTAAATGGCAGTGGTTCAACCCGATAACATTTTTATGAAAACTGGCTAAATTTCAGACAAGTTTTAAAATGTTTGATCTCATATGTTCAAGGAAATAAACAGATAAGGTTCGCAACATGTGTCGGAAGAAAATCGTTAACATCTGTCTAGCTATGGTTTGTCCAGCCAAGGTTTATGAAGCATGATCTCACTTGTGACTAAACGGGAGTTTCACTTGTCAGAGCAAAAGGCCAGGGTTTCAAGGTACAGTAGAAGCCCGTTTATCCGTGACTCAATGAACCGGCACGTCTGTATAACCGGCACGCCAAAACGTCCCCATTCCATAAACCGGAACTTACCTGGAACAATAGCAGTGGAGCATTTGTAAATGCATAAATAATGACACATAATAACAGAATATTGTATTCATACTTATTGTTAAAATTACTCTCTTGCGCTTCTCACCTTTACTGGTAGATGCTGCGCTTGAAGCCATGATGCTGCGGTTGATTTTTATAGTCCAGCGATTCTTTTTAAAATGGAGGACGCCAAGCGGGTGAAAAAAAGGAGCGCGACTTTAAAGCCTTACTGGCGGCAAGCCGATAACGCTAGCCGATAACCCACATTGTCGCGCAGGTGCAGTATTTTGGTTTGCACTGGATTGCAAACCTCAACCAGTAAAGGTGAGAAGCGCAAGAGAGTAGTTTTAACAATAAGTACCAATACAATATTCTGTTATTATCTGTTATTATTTAGTCCGGTGTGTATGGTGTGCATGGTGTGTGTTAAAAAAACTTTAATTTTTTTGTGGTGGGTTTTCGGCTGCGGGCCGCCCAAATATTTGGCAGGCGCTTTAACTGGCATTGGCCAGATCCCGTGGGTGCCAGATAAACGGGCTTTTACTGAACTGTACTTTGATCTGTACACTAGCCAATAATGTTAAAGAACTGCCTCCTTCCTTTTTTCATTTCCAATATGGAAATGAATTTTTAATTGCTTTTTTTAAAAAAAATCATTGGATTATGAAGAAAGGACCTGACAGAAATGTTGAGGGTTTTTTTCTTGAGCGTGTAGTCTCCCATCTGTAGTTTGTGGATTTAAATAAACATAGCATGTCTTCACCTGAACCGATCCTTAGTTTATGAGCGATCAGTCAACACTGTGTCTTCGAACCTGTATTAAAATTGATGAGTAGTAATTGAATCCTGATAAATGAATAGCCAATTTGCAAAGAAAATAGTGCTTTGATCATCTACTCTATAGAGTAAACTGTGCACTAATAGGAGTCAGGAGCAATGCAGACTGTTAAATGAGATTTTTGATCAAGTTATAATAATAAATGATACTTCCATTTGATATAGTTCCTCATCATGTCTTCAACATGTCTCAAAGCATTTCATAGAATATATTGAAAAGTGAATTGACGGTATATTTTGTGAGTGAAACAAAAGTTTGCAAATTGCGACTGACTCGGCCATATATTAAAGTAATAAAACATGGTTCTCATTTCAATTTGAAAATACGTGACATTTCTTTTTACTTTTTGTGACAGATACAAAACCAGTTGATGTTAGCAAAGTGAAGTTTATTGATGAGTCTGTGCAGGGTATTCTCACAAAAATAACAGGGTTGAATTTGGAAAAGGTCTTCAAGACTATTAAACAGGAGCTGAAGCCACCGACCTACAAACTGATGACAAATGAGCAGCTTGAGGAGGTAGGTTTACCACTATTTTCCAAATGCTTTGAATCTCAAGACATTTTTCTCATCATAACCAATGCATTGTTGGGGGATTATTGGTCTTATTAATTGTGATAATTTATAACAATGCCTATATATATGGTACGATTGGAAGAGGAAGGGAGTTTCTGTCAGTGTCCTGGCCAATAATTCACCAGATAAAATTAATCATTGACCTTCAAGGCTGCTCATGGGAGATGTTAGTGCACAAATTGGCTGCTCCATTTACCTGGTCTTGGGAAGAGGGTTCTGCTGGATACCTTGAAGACCCCACTAGAAGCTGTGTGCATGGACGTAGCTTGAGATCATGATCTGGCTTGGTTCTCGTCTTGTGTGGTTGAATAATTGGCGACTGAGCAAAGTGCAAAGAATAGATAGTGTCTGGGGAACTGTAGGATAGCATGATTAGTGCCTTTAGAAGTGGGGGAGAACTTTGTTAAACCTCTCAATAGATCTGTGTTTAAAGTGTAACTCCAGTATTGCAGTTTTGAAAAAGATTGTTTTTGACACTGACAGTTATTGAATTTGATAATTAGTTACACCTATTGAACAGTCACAAGTAGCCGGATGTTTGTAACCCATGTCATACCCTGTGTGTGTTATCTGTAAACCTTAACTGAATTCTAGTGAACTGTATTGTATTGTTGGAATAGATGATGATCTGTCATAGATCCTAAGCTGAGGGAAGTCAAGGGATATCACTAGGAGTATAGAGTTGCAGATTATTCACCATTGATCACTCCTGCCTCTGACACAACCTGTTCTTACCTCTGGAGGGAACATTTCTCTCATACACTGTGTCACCAGATTGACGCAAGTCAAACAAATTGTTTCTGCATGGATCCACTTGGCATTTATCCCTAATAATCTTGCAAATTGGAATCGGTTCAAATTCTGTTATGTTGATACATAACCAGCATGACCAGTTTGAATGAATTTCCTGCAGTATGAGATCACCGCGTGATGGATGGGTAAATGAATTGAACCCAATAAGTTGTACTTTTTTTCCAGGCTCGACTTAAAGCAGTGGGAGAAGCTCAGGAAGCTCTCCGAATGCCACCAGTGCTCCAACAAAGGCAGCCGATCGACGACGTTCTTGCAGTGGATAAGATTCTTGAGGGTTTAGAAACTACCAAATATGTCTTCACCGACATATCATATGACACTCCACACAGAGTAAGTGAGAATCTAAGGCCTGGGTGGGTACCTTTCGCATTGCCTGTTTTTGTATAACCTTATTTTAGCAACTTTCCATGCTGTTAATTTTTATGCCATTTTAGGACTATTTGCACATCTGTGACACTTGGTCATTAGTTCATGTATTCGTAAGAGTAAAATACAGTTTTAATCACAATTGGATAGCAACACCATTGCTTGTGATGCTTTTTTCTTTTTTATTAAATAAATTCAGTTACATTTTTTAAAATGTTTCCAGGAACGATTCATAGTAGTAAGAGAACCCAATGGGGTATTGCGCAAAGCCACATGGGAAGAACGGGATAGGATGATACAGCTCTACTTCCCTCGTGAAGGTCGAAGAATTATGCCACCGCCAATCTTCAAGAGTGAAAATATTTCGGTAAAGCATTTTCTTTGCCATAATACGTGAAAATACATGATTGAATGGAAACGCCCTAACCACATGGTACATCTTGTGCAGTCCAAAACATTTTTTTTCAATTCTTCCCTTTTAAGATGCCCTGAACACCTAAGTTTAGTAAAAACAGGATGGATTTTTAGATGGGGTAGCGCTTCAGGTTACTACCTCGCGCGAAGGGCATTATATAAATGTTAGTTGTTGTTGCTAGATTTGTGATCATTCATACGCTTGGAGTATGGTGAAAAATCCAAAATCTAACACACACAGATTTTGTTACACATTATTTGGGCTATAGAAAATGTGTTCAACCAATGAATTGGCACACAAATATTGGGAGAATTTCCTTGCTGTACTTAAAAATGTTTCCTCTCCTAGATTCAAATCAAGACTTGCAATAAAAAAAATTCCTGCACAAAAAGGAAAATTTGCAACCAAATAAACCTAAATAAACAAATAAACCATTTGTGATGGGGATTTGCTCTTTCTTAAGTCATTTTCAGTTCCCTACGTGAGGGGATTTGCCGATTGGAATTTAAAATGACCGGCTTGAGCCTGTGCAAAGTGAGGAAGGTGATTGTGATTAAATGTGAGCAGGTGTGCCGTGGGTTCTGATGTGTCATATTTGGCCTCCAGCCATGTCTGTAACAGAAAATGCAAAAACCTCAGGCGACAGCCTGCTGCTACCTCGCTAGATACCACTGACCTATACTCTTTGTTCTTCCCGATTATGCATAGACTGGCTGATTACTAGGAAACGTGGTCATAATGTACAGTACCTGCATGTCAGTCCTTCCACGTATGGATTCATTTATCTGATAAATAGCCAAATGTCTGACTTCTAGATCTGAAGATTGAAATGATGACTTCTGAACAATACATCCGTTATCCTTTCAATCACTCGGTAGCTGAGCTAATTTGAAAATGGCCTGGGTTTCTTTTCTTAGGGTAATGAGTAAAACGACTGTTCAAAGCCCGGTGCAGTATCTGTGTTCCCGAATGCTGGTACTTTGAATATATCTGTAGTTCATCTACAGCTGTGGTTGTTAGCAGGACAAGTATCCTCTTACAACAAAGGTGCCAAGGGGCCACGGGGAATTCTGATGGACGCAACAGGAGGTGCATTTGTGTGCACTCTGGGTCTGGTTGCAATACCCCAGTGGCTGACCTGCTTTTATGGGTCGCACACAAATGATGGCCTCTTAGGTAAGATACCAGAGGGTGCCAAGCACTTGTGGTGTCGTTGATAATTACAGCAATACAGTACCCCAAACTGAAAACAATTTAATTGTTAATTATATATTTTTTAAAACATAGCCCTGGCTGACCAGAAGGCTCATTAAGTTTATCCATATCATTGTGGAGCTGCTGTAGCTCAGTGGTTAGAGCATTTGCCTTACAAGCGTGAGACCTGTGTTCGAATCCAGGCAAGTCAGGGCGAAACCTTGAGCAAGTTTCCTTACTCCATACACCTAATGATAATCCTTAAAAAAAAAAAGAAGTTTTTCTGGGACAGTGCAATGCGGAATTGGCTGACGTGTTTTGCTCACAAATATACAGTCAATTCCCTTTACAGTATATTCCTTGAAGCACTTTGAGATGTCTGCTATATCAAATTCAAGGATTATATCAAATTCAAGATTATTATAAACCTAGAGGCTTCAAGGTTTGCTTACAGGTTTTCGCTGAAACAGCACCACCAATGATTGGCGAGAGAGAAAAACAATTAAATTGGTAGCTTGCCAAATGGTAGCAGGTTATATCGCTCTGAACACAAACACTTTTAAGAGAAACATTTGAGATGTTGATAAATTG
Source organism: Hydrolagus colliei (assembly GCA_035084275.1). Classification (NCBI taxonomy): domain Eukaryota; kingdom Metazoa; phylum Chordata; class Chondrichthyes; order Chimaeriformes; family Chimaeridae; genus Hydrolagus; species Hydrolagus colliei. The sequence continues at coordinate 6,729,413 of CM068751.1, read as the reverse complement.
AACTGACAATATGGGGTTTCATATGAAGGCAACGCACAAACACCCGGACATTTTGAGTTGGTAAAAAGATCAAATCTAGATTTTAATATAACGAACTACAGTAAAAGCCCGTTTATCCGGCACCCTCGGGACCTGGCCAATGTCAGTTAAAGCGCGTGCCGGATATTCAGCTGAAAACACCCAAAAAAGCTTAGAAATTTCAATGCATTTTTCCAGATAAATTCTGGTTAATCGAATGGGGACCTTTTTTTGTGATGCCGGTTATACGGAAGTTACGGTCGATCGGGTGCTGGATAAACGGGCTTTTACTGTACTTCTTGGTGTAAAAGTTCCAATTCATATCAACCTTCAGCAGGAAGTGAGCATGCATTTGTAAATATTTTTTTAAATCCAAATGGAATAACATGGACCACACGTTGCAGTACTTGTACTTTTTGAAGCTTTGAATTTAGAAAGGGTATTGTAGCAAGCTGTGCAATGCACTTGTGGTGAATCATGTTGATCTTCCTTTATGTTGTGCAAAAATGAACCTGCATTTTTAGACTTGAAACTTCTCCACAGTGGGAAGCTCATCCTGCATTTTGTATGTTTCAGATTGTATTTGCTCAAAATCGCCATGAAGATATACTCGACCTCTGCATTCTCCAGTTTGAGCCAGATTCTCCAGAATATATAAGAGTAGGTATCAATTTTCTCAACATGCCTACCTTATGTTGTCAATGTCAGAGTTTCGCAAGATTTACTGTCAAGTGTAAGTGTGTGTGTGTAATTTGTAGGAGCGACAGCCAATTGGCACAAAGCAATATCGCACAGCTGTGAAATGAATGATCAAATTTGAAGGTGTTATTGGCTACCAAATGAGACACAGTGACAGTCCATCAAATCAAGCTAAATAAATGCGAACTAGCTAACAAAATAGCACTCATCAGCAAAGAACTAGAGGTGCTCGTACAGCTGAATATGTACCCACTGGGGAAAAAAGATTGACGCGCTTTAAAATGCCGAGACCGATAAATGATGTGGGTTTACGTAAGCTGTTTGACTGAGTCAATTCCAAAGGCTTCAATGGTAAACATTATAAGAACTTGTTTCAAAAAATTCTCAATACCTCTGTTTTAATCAGGTTCACCATGAGACGTATGAGGATATTGATAAAGATGGCAAATATGACCTTTTGCATTCAACAAGGCATTTTGGTGGGCTGGCGTGGTACTTAGTCAACAGGAAGAGAATTGATGGTTTGCTTATAAATATGATCCAAAAGGACCTGTAAGTATAAAATTAAACCTTTTTTGTATTATAGGATGAACAAATTAGTCCCCAAATGATCAGGACACTTAATAGCACAAGTATTATTTTTACTTTATACCCAGACATCTGAGTTCCAATAGTTCTCGCTAGTTTGATTGGATTCTTGAAATTTCCATTTAATTGCAACTTGACACAACATTAACAAGAACTAACATTATTATGATTATTAAAAATGTAAACAAATCATTTTGGATTTACTTTTGAAGTGTTTTCCTAACATACCATTTGAATAATAGCAGTTTTATTTAGTAGCGCTCCATTACAGGTGTGGCAAAATTGTACTTGTTATTCCAGGGCATGTTTGCAAAACAACAAAAGGCCCACTAACAATGGTGGGTTTATTAAGCTGAACTTGCATGTTGAATATCAGGCAGTAACTGTATTGCATATTGTGTGTGCATTGACCTAGCCACAAAATTAATTCAAAGCACAACAGCACCATCTACTGAGTTAAAAGCTATATGGTCGAATTAAACCCGGTTTCCAAGTGCAGCCAGACCCAGAGTGCACACAGATGTCCCATCAAAATTCCCCGTGGCTCTTAGCACCTTTGTTGTAAGAGGATACTTGTCCTGCTAACAGCCACACCGTAGATGAACTACACAGATATGTTCAAAGTACCAGCATTCAGGAACACATAGATACTGAACAGGGCTTCTTTGAACAGTCGTTTTACTCATTATCTTAAGAATGAAAATCCAATTGACAAAGTTAACACTACGTTTAGTATTTTGAACTGAAATTTTTAGTATGTTGCTTTATAACCTACATTTCTAAGCAATAACTTTGTTCATTTTGCAGAATGGATGATGCAGTGAGTTTATTGCAGCTTTACCACATGTTGCACCCAGAGTCCCAATCAACAATAGAAACCAAGGAACAGCAAGCCAAAGGTGTTGATGCACTAAAGGTACAATATATATATATTCTTTTAATTTCAGCAGCAATAAATAATACAAACCAGGTTGTGAAATGGGAGGTATGACCAGTCACCTAAGGCTTAATTTGGTTGATATTAAATTGCCCAATTTTCTCTATGCTTTCTGAAGAGAATTTTCCTTTTAACGCGTTGAAGTAGGCTATTAATGTGAACATGGTATTCATTTCTCTCAGGCTAAGCTATATGTGAAACAAGAATTGTTAATACAAAATTAGTTCGTTGAAAAATTGTTTTGATTTTCATATTTTGAATCCATAGATCACAATCCCCTCCTGCAAGTCTACTTTTGGTGGAGTTAGACAGACAGCAAGGTTGTCTGGCACTTTCTGTTCTTGTACAAACCAAGATAAATGATTGGCAATATGCTATTTGAACCCATACAAGCCTGATCTTCGTACTTTCCCTCTGTAGACCAAAGGCACTGAAGTAAATTGAATTACTTGCTACTTCATATTAGCTGGTTACAATCGTGCTGGCTTGTGTGATTCAATATCATAAAAGGGAGCATTTATACACAGCCACCATGTGGCAAGCTTCTGTATTTACAACTTGAACTTCTTGCTTATGAATAATCAGGGATTAAATCAAGCCGTAAAAGGTAATTTGCTCCTTTTCCTTCCCCAGATATTTTCTCGTACAGATTCCAAGAAGGGAAGCTACATCGAATTAGCTTTACAGGTTTATCAGGAAACACAAAATACTTCTGCCTCTGCATTATAAATAGATATGAATAACACAATCCTCCGTTTTGTCTTCTCTAGCAGCATGAAAACTGAATGTAATGAAATAAAATTTTATATTTATTTGCATCCCAATTGCTATTTTTGAACAAACATCACACTTCCATTAAGTACTGACCGTCACCTGAAAAGGTGGGGGGATATAATCTTTTCTGTGGACTCGGGCAAATCATTCATTTTGTAACTTCATAAAACAATTGAGGATTTTATGAGATGTAGGTTATGAATTTTCAGACACAGAACAATTTAGAAAGGGGTGTTCTCTCTCCAATATGGTACATGGATAAACAACAACTTGTATTTAATATGCTTAAATTTAATTCCTCCCCCACATCAAAGCAATGACTCACTCTGCTTTTCCCCATCTCCGCAACATTGCCCGACTCCACTACCTCACCCCCAAAGCCGCTGAAACCCACATCCACGCCTTCATTACATCCCGGTTCGATTATGCAAACACCCTGCTGGTCGGCCTTCCCAATTCCTCCCTCCACAGGCTGCAGATAATCCAGAACTGCAGCCCGTATTCTCTACCGTTCCAAACTCCACGACCCCCATATCTTCCCTATCCTCGCCTGACTCCACTGGCTCCCCATTCCAGAGGATCCAATTCAAGATCCTGGTCCTCCTCACGTGTAAAACCCTCCACAGCCTCGTCGCACCCTACATCTGTGAACTCTTATCCCTTTATCCCTCCACGTCCCCCGACCCACCAGCCCCACCATTGGCGGGCAAGTGAGCCTTCAGCCACTCTGCCCCAACCTCTGGAACTCCATCCCGCAGTCCCTCCGCCTCGCCCCCTCCCTGGTCTCCTTCAAGTCTTGCCTCAAGACTCTTTTCGATGGATCCATCAGCAAGTCCTAATTCCTCCCCTTCCCTCCCCCCCGCACCCCTTCCTCGCCACCTCAGCTCGGGTCTGAAGCAGTAACTGTCCAGCGCCTTCAGTCGTCCTCCTGACGTGAAAGGGGCTATAAAATTTTATTCTTCTTGTTGCCCTTCATACAGCATAGCATAGCATCAGTATATGGACTGTACTGTATGGAACTTGATAGGTTTTGAAATCACTATATGTGGCTATATCAGAAATAACTTCTCAAAGTGCTTCAGAGGTAAGTACTGTACTGTCTAGAAGGTGGAGTCAAATGGCAACAATCTGCAAAAGCAAAGTCCCAAATACAGCTAGGTCAAAAGATGGATTAATCTGGAGCATTGGTGGTCAGTAAAAATTCTCTTTTCTTAATTATAACATGTTTAACCTCTATCTAAACAGGCAGATATAACTTTGATTTAACATCTCATCCTTAAGCCTGTAGCCTTCCAGTACGGAATTAGAATTGACTATGAACTTAAGACTAGACTTAACACATAACCTTCTGCCTCCTTATGAGCAGTTGCAGCAATGACACGACTTATTTTTTGAACGATTGCTGGAAATAACCTAGCTCTTACAGAAGTGTAATGTGATCCATTAGAAAATAAATAAGCCTTAAATTAAAACTACACAGATTTCATTTATTTTTGAAGACTTAATGCTATGAGACGCAATAAAAAAACTTTATTGCATTTTGAGACTTGATTCATATGAAATGGATCAATTGGGCCATTGCATTCATTATAGCTCAAGAATGGGCTCATTTGTCTGAGAGGAAAAAAAACAGTTGCTTAGCTTATCCATTTGTCGAGGACAACTGTCACAGCCACAGTAATGAAAATTCTAATCAATTTTATTTGGGAGTTAATACAGCACAATAATAGGAGTAACTCTGTTCAATTATGCAACAGCAATCCCGCTAAGTACTTTACAGTTTGTTTTAACACGAGACATGCTGTTTGTTGATGTGGCCCGCTGGCTAGGTAACCCATTTGTGTATGATATAAATCAATTCAAAATCCCATCAACTTGGCTATTCAGCCTTTTAACATTTTAGAGCTATCTATCTATCCATGAAGTTGAAAGATTTGTCATATCTCACTTATTATGAGGAAAGGATGGACAGTACAGTTATTCATTCAGTAAGAAATTTGGTCACTTATGTAAAATGCTTGGTGGTTTCATCTCAGTCATCCAAAAACTCTTCATCCAAATTAACATCAGAAGTGTCGATGTCATCCAGCTCCAAGTTATCCAAGTCATCGTCAAGATCATTCAGAATCTATGAACAAAAGCAAACACATTGTCAGATGATCAGCTTAGTTTCTGAAGCATCTTCTCAGCTATTTTCATGCAAAGTCAGCATTCAAAAGCTTTCTATACAAACAGCTATTCATGTGGTTTAAAGAAATTCACAGCCAAGCAACTTGATCAAGTTCAACATTAACTTTGTTAATGGATATGCTTAACATTGCACATGCACAATTGATAACATTTTTGCAAGCATTTCCCCCATTCTCCAGTTGCACCACATTAAATAAATTAAACGTTGCCATTCACCTCCTTTTTGTTAAAAAAAATATAAATTTCCATAGACTGCACAGCATGAAAACAGGTTATATGACCTAACTAGTCCATGCCAGTGTTCGTACTCCAATAATTTTAAGGCTAAATCTTTCTGCTCAAAATAAATGTACTGTACATGATTTTGTAAAGCTGGTTACCTTCTCTTTGATCAGAAGATCCAGGTCCTCTGGCTCAGTTCGTTCTGGCACAGAAACTATTGCCTCCGCTTGTGAGAACGTATCTGCCACTGATGGGGCAGCCTCAGGCACAACCGATACCAGTCCCTCAACAACTTGCTCAGTAGGTTTCTACATGCGGGGAAAATTAAATTAGTCTTGCTAAATGTTTTCAGTCGTTTTATAACTAAGATGAGTATTTCTGTAGATATTTGGAAATTAATAACTGCTTTATATTAGGAAGAATGATATCCAAAACAGATGTCCAGGACTCGATCACTCTTGAAAGTATTCACATCCTCAAAACTTTCGCCTACATTTGTTATGTGGCCGTACTGAAGGTCTTCCACTAGAGGCCCCCTCACTACTCGGTAAACAGTTCTCTTGTGGTAGGAAAAAAATACTATAGCAGTTCAATTTGCGCAATCGTGATTGATTCCAAACTCAGTTTCACATAAACTGAGGCTTTTGATTTTTTTCAAACCAGTAAGTATGAGTGTTCTGAATGGATAATACAAATAACTCACTTGTGTTTAATATCCACTTACCTCTACTGATTCTTCCAATTGAAATGGTACGTAATTTTTTGATTCCTCAAGAACATTTCTTTCTTCATTTGGCTAAAGAAAATTTAAAAGATCGGTGTTAAAATTGCCACTTGTTAAATCTGAACCAAATATATACAGCATTTGCATACTGCAGAAAGCTACAGTACACTTATTGCAAACTGCAGAGAGTAACTTACAGTGACGAGGGGGTAATCTCTGGCAGGCCGGAGATTGCTGTTGCTTGTTTTCTTGATGTATGTCTCAGCTGCAAACGCCTCTTTTAGGCCTGGGAATAAATTTTCATATTCTGTGGGGTCAGCTAGGGACTCGGCTGCTTTCTGATTTATTTTAGATAGATTTTCTCTCCACAATTTCACAACCCTGCAGGAAAGATGAAACATCAGCCAAGTTTAAACAAGTACATTTTCACTCACCCTCTCACACACTTACACAAAATAACAATGCTCTATGGAAGAATTTTTCTTAATGATTCACCGAAATAGTACCTGGAGATCTGACTCGGGAGATAGGTTCTTGCAAAAAAGGCAGCTTCTGGTAGGCGTCCTGTTTTAATCAACAGTTCCAGACAATTGTCAAGTCTAGGTAGCAAAATAAAATTGTTAAATAATTATAAGTTTGAACCGAAAACCTAAACCATAAATAACCCTTATTAAAATCCAGCCACAAAAGAGTAATTTATTACTTTATCAGTTTACTTGACCATAACAAAAGATAATCAGAAATTCCAATACTGGAAAATCAATACTGAGGAACACCTTGAAAATATTTCTTCTATGTTCACTATTACAAGTAACAGAATATAGTGATGATTATACTGCATAAATAGTATGTGTGGCATTATAATCATGTTCTAATTTCTGCAAACTGCCCTGAATACACACAAAACTCAAATTGTTGCAGTGATTGATCAGTTAGAAAGTTGGGTCTTTGCATGTAAAGTTGAAGCAGTAGCTGTACTTACTTTCCTTGCATGAAGTAAGTCATGAAGGCCACGTTGTTCTTGCCATCCTTTTCTACCACTTCAGCCAACTTGTCAACCATTGCAGCATTGCCAGACGCAGTGGCCAGCAATAACAATCCACCGTAATCCTGCGCATGGTGCAAACACTCCTGAGCCAGGGCAAACTGGCACTTACTGATGGCGAGCTCTGCCAGCTGCTTCCATTTCTGCTCAGACTGTGGGGCAAAAACAAAGCAATGTAAAGTTCCCAGCAGTGAGACAAGCCACAAAGCCCCTCCTTTGTTCTCTGGGTGCTGAATGTTTCCCTAAATTTATATTCTGTAAAACTAAAATGAAGACGGCTGTCAATTTCTCATCCAACCACAGGTTTGTGCAATGCATCAATACAATGCAGTGTAGCCTAGGTTGAAAATTAAGAGTTTTTTTTTCCTAAAGTATTTTTCTTATTTAAATGAAACCTAATGTAATTTGGAGGGATTGTCTGAAAATTTCGATGAAGTTGACACTAATCCAAGTTAATTTAATTCAGCACAGCTCCATTGAAAGATGCAAATTTAAATACCATATATCTCTGCGTATAAGGCGCACCCCCCGTTTTTGACCTTTTCTTGGTGAAAAAAACCGGAAGCATTTTCAATGATATTGCTGGCAGAAGGGAGGAGAGACAGGAGAGACAGGTAGGTAGGGAGAGAGAGAGGCAGGCAGGGAGGGAGAGAGTGAGGGAGAGCGGCAGGCCGGCAGCCCGGGAGGGAGGGAGGGAGGGAGGGAGAGCGGCAGGCCGGCAGCCTGGGAGAGAGAGAGGGAGAGAGGCAGGCCGTCAGCCCGGGAGAGAGAGAGAGGGAGAGAGGCAGGTCGGCAGCCCGGGAGAGAGAGAGGGAGAGAGGCAGGTCGGCAGCCTGGGAGGGAGAGAGGGAGAGAGGCAGGTCGGCAGCCTGGGAGGGAGAGAGGGAGAGAGGCAGGTCGGCAGCCCGGGAGAGAGAGAGGGAGAGAGGCAGGTCGGCAGCCCGGGAGAGAGAGAGGGAGAGAGGCAGGTCGGCAGCCTGGGAGAGAGGCAGGTCGGCACGCAGGCAGGGAGGGAGGGAGGAAGAGCGGCAGGGAGGGAGGCAGGCAGACTGGGTTCGGCAGAAGGTAAGCACAGCACTGAAGTCCGCTGCTGTTGCCCGGGTGGCCGAGGCTGAAGCCCGTCACCCGCTCCTCCCAACCCCCGCCGGACACTAACCAAGCCCCGGCTGACAGCGCCGGCCGCCCCTCCTGTTTACTGTATTTCCGAGGCTCAAAATTTCTTGTATCTGCGTATAGGGCGCACCCCCAACTTTCAAGATCTTCCGACCTGAAAAAAAGTGCGCCTTATACGCGGAGATATACGGTAAATGGCATCTTCTTGCTGAACTTCATTATCCACACAGCAGTTAGTTTTCAGATGAGAGATGTTACATCAATACCTCAGCTTCCACAGCGAGTTGATAGGCAATCTTCAGTTCTCCCAGTTGTAGTGCAAGCTCAAAGCGATGTTCTGGATCCGTAGAGACTGCAAGTGCTTGTGATTTGAAGCCCTGTGTATGGAGAAAGAAAATATTGTTAGTAACCTTATATTAAAAAAAGTATGTGGGCATACTTTCAGTTAGTGGGCAGAATAATGTAAATACAAATATAGCATTTCATTTATTTTGGACCACAAGGTATGTATTTAATAAACAAGCTAAAATATGTTTGTGAGAACCTGATTATTTGTCTTGCCCAATAATAACAACAAGACCCATTAACTCATTTATGCCTCCGATGCTAAGCAATTTAGATTCCACAATCTACACAATCCACTCCTTAAATCCTTCAGTTCAGAATGATTTAACTGATAGTACATCTAAAAGCTATGGACTGCTGGATAAACATCTTATTTGTATGTAGCCAGTAGCAGTAGGGGTGTTAGAACACAAGTATAGATTAACTACACAATCTACTTAAAAATATTAAGGTTATGATAAATTTGTGCATTTTGCTTAACTTATATCTGTGGAATGCAGTTGGAACAAAGAAAACATATTTTAAAGTGTTGCTGTTCACACTATTATCTCACCTGTTTTTCGAGGAAATGTGCCACCCTGGTCCGCTGCTCTTTTGGAATTGTAGGAAGAACTTTGTCAGCCATACCAAAGTCTCTCCTCATGACTGCAGTCTGATACTCGAGCACAGAGACAAGCAGGGAATAACTCACAATGTTCAGCTCTTTGTCTCCCAAGTATAGACGATTATCCTTTGGGATATAACCCAAGAGGTACATTGTCCTGAAAAGAAAAACTTTTTGATTAATTTTGTTGTTTTAATATCAATTCCTTGATTCAAAAAAGCAGCAGAAAATTATTAAATAAACTAGAGATCAGTCTTCTCATAGTAACTCTTATTTTATGTGTTTGTCTTTCAAGTTTAAACAGCTTTTAATTCAAAATAAAATACTTGCATTTGAAATAAATGGAATCAGCATGTGAGGTACATGGAAATGCATTATCTGATTCATTTTCCATGTATAAATTAAATACTAGCATATTAATCTCTCTAAAACCCAAATGTCCACTCACCTATCAAGGTGAGCAATGGTTACGATTTCTCCACCAACATAGTAGTTAAGCCTGTTCACAGAGCTGGTGTAGATAAAGCAGTCTCCTACCCACAATCCAGTCTTCACAATCTCCTGAATTTCACCAAGAACCTGAGAAAATGGTCAACCAAATTCAATAATTCCAGTACGTATCTGAACAATTAAGGTCCAATACCACTACATATTTTGCCCACAAATATAGAGTCAATTTTCCTACTCTTCTTCATTCTGCACCCCCCACCCCCCGCTCTTGTCCTTGCCTAACTGTACAGCGCCTTGGGACGTCCTCTCGATGTGAAATACGCTATATTAATGTAAGTTTTGATTAATTAATTGATATCTGGACAATCTTGGAGACAGGGTTTAGTACTGTACAATACAATCAGTCAATTTTACTTCAATTACGCAGGATCCAGTCAAGTGAATTTTAAAGTATATGATAGAGCCATTTTAATAGAGAAGGGTTTCTAATGGTTGATCCGCTTTTGAGAAAAGTTCTCCTGTAGAGCTACATGGAATTTCAAAACTTACCTCGAAAGCATCTTCAATACCATCCTCTGTAACTCCCTCGTGCGTTTCCTGTGCTGTAGCCACCTTCTCAGAAAGATATTTCAAAATGAAGAAGGAGTCTTCTGTGGCAATACAAACCAGCTCACCTGAATCGGACCAGAATATCTGATGGAAGAAACAGGCATGACAATGTTATCCGATGGTTAGACAATTATTTTCTTGGGCTTTGACATTGATGACCTCAGTATGAAGTAATGAGACATGATAGGTATTCCATACTTCTTCTCCTCTAAGTCAACATTTCTTTCTCTTTACCGTAGATCAAAACATATTCATCAAGAAAGCAAACAACTTCAGCAATATACTGTATCTATATAAATGAAAATCTACATAATGTAATGAACATTAAATGGAATTTGTTGCAAAAGGATATAAATGCATACCAGATAACTATTAGCATAAGCTGAAATGAACTAACCCAGTAAGTTAGCATTTTAAATTATTTTTTGTGAACAGAATGGTCCATAGCAGTTATATAAAATTGCAACAAAAATATTAAATTGCGATTTTAAAAATAAAAATGGTACACACTTACATATTTGGGTTGGATTTCAATTCTGCGAATGAGTTCAGTGGTATCCCAGTCATAAAATGCCAAGCCATTGACTGACCTGACACCCAGAAGGAATCCCCCATAGATACCTATGAATAAGAATCTTTTTAGTTATGACAACCAGACCTGTATTCAATAAAAATAGAATAGCAAAGGAAAGCTTGTTCTAATAACAAACTAAATGCCCAGGCAAACTGATCTTCAAATATTAAATTGATACTAACACAAATGACAGATGAATGGTTCTGGTCAAACTACAACTTCTTACCTTCTGCTCCAAAATCAGGCTTGAAGGATTTCTTTTCTTTGAAATTCTTGAAAATTTTTACCACGCTGTTACTTTCCCTTATTGAGTACCTGCAGAAAGAGGGGGAAAACCCTTGGTTATTAAGCAGCACCTCAGTCTCGTAACCACTTTTCTTGCCAACGTTTCTCCCCCATCTTCCAAAAGTACTTTGACATCTTGCAGTACGCAGTACAGTTCCACAGCCACCATTTGGTGCCTCACTCAATTGTGGTCACTCTTCCTGTCTTAGACAGTGAGTATCCACAGGCTAAGTAACAATGGAGGCATCCAAATCTATCCTCACACCAGACATTGGTAAACATGTACTTTCTAGCAGGTGTTACCAGTAATCAGGCTGATTTATCCCCTCCCAAACCCAGATACTGGGACCACTAGTAAGGCACACAGACACGATGAAAAATTTCAACCTTGATTTCTACTTACTCAGATGAATCATGTGCCCACACAAATTCCTGTGCAGATCCAAAGCTCTTGTTTCTCAAAGCCATTGCAGTGTAGATAATGTATTCTCCATCACCGCAGACGACAACAAACCTAAGTAAGAAGCCCAAAAGAGACATTGTAAATGCGAACCGTACATTTTTAATAGAGAAAATTATAACTGGAAATGTATTCAGCCTTGACTGTGTAAGCAAGCTACTGAGTACAGCAATATCATGAACAAGTCAGATACTGAAAAACATGTCCAGAAGCAAGTACAGTAAAAGCCCGTTTATCCGGCACCCTCGGGACCTGGCCAATGCTGGTTAAAGCGCGTGCTGGATATTCGACTGAAAACAAACAATTGAAAAAAATAATAATAATGCATTGTGCCGAATAAATTCCGGTTAATTGAATGTGGACCTTTTCTTTGAGGTGCCGATTACGAATGATCGGGTCACGGATAAACAGGCTTTTACTGTACCTATATTAGGGGATTCCCTGAATGAGATACAGGAATGGTAGCTGAGGTTCCTCTCCATTAGCTGGGGTGCTGGGTCAAAGCTAGTCCAGTTCAATGAATTTACTCAGGATAAAAACAATGATCAAACATGGGACCTTAACATTTTTCAAACCCATTGATATAATGAGGGAAGTGAAGATGATACCTTCCATTAGGATTATGCTGGATGGTCTGTGGGTAGATTTCACAACTGCCCATGTCTTTTACTGCGAGGGGAAGTCTTTCACCATCCTTTATTTCAGTGTCACCCATTGCTTTAAGGTTGGCCTGCTGGATTTCTGAATGTTTGGCCCAAATAATTTTACCGTTGGAATCCATAGACATGGCTGGTTCCTCACGACCAAGCTGAAAATAAGTACAAAGAAAAAAAAAAATACCAAATGCTTATTTCTCACTTGTAAAGTAAGGAAACAATGCAGAATTATTTCTCATTAAATCTCAAGAATTAAAAACATTTAACTTGGGTGAAGATGGGTAAAAGCTCAGAGTACTCTACTCCTGAAATATAAACGTTATATGCAGTCCAGGCTGTCAGAGATGCTCCTGTCCACATTGGAAAAGGGTTAGCTTGATTACTAGGATACTGATGTTCCTTTGTTGAAACAGAGGGCAAAAATAGATCCCCATTCTGAAATACTGCTTCTAAAAGCCACAAAGGTAACCCAAAGGCAAACACAACATATCAAAGCCAGAAAGGAGGCAATATTTATCACAATTTTGCATGTGCATGCATTTATAGAAGAATTAGCAGATGGAATAACACGGTCTCTGTGCAGCTTGTGATTATAATCAAAATACCAAAATTATAGTGCTGATAGACCTCAAATTCCACCAACAGAATTTACATACTTAAAGAAATCATTCGGTCAATTTACAGCCTATCCAAACTGAAGCACTTTTATTCAGTACCTTAATTATGATGCTGCCTTCGTCGTAGCCTAGAGCCACATTGTTGGAGCCCCTCAGACTTGCAACACACCAGACTCGTTCCATCCCGTAATTCAATGTGCTCTCTAGACGATAAGTACTCGAATGCCATATGCGGACGGTGCCTTCACAGAATAAAATACAGGCCAGTTACATGCAGTGATAAGAAATTATCATTATCTAAGGAATTTCAGTGCCACATCTTTAGTTTATACAATACTCAGAGCTTGAAATGTCCCCTTTCAAAGTACACAGAAACATTTTCAATAAAAAAAAAGGAATTGCCTACTTAGATAAAGCTTAATTAGGATGTTCAGTCAAACTACATAATGTAAAATTGGTTTGCAATGTTTATTGACATATGACCAGTACCCATGCTAACATTTGGGGAACATTTCCCACTATTTGACTAGAAAATGCTGAACAATTATTTATGTATTCATACATAAACGGTTGACTTTTCTATTTGATTTGAAAAAAGTCACACAAACTAAAAGCTTTGAAAACTACTCACCATCCTCTGAACCTGTGATGATAATTGGCAGCTCAGGATGGAAGCTAACACAGGAGACATTCTGTGCATGACCCTCCAGTGTTTGCACACATGTCTTATTCTGTTGTCAAATAACACATGGTTTCAGTTGAGATACCAGAATAAATCTTGAGTTACTATGACGGGGCTAACAATTGTCCAATGGATCAAAAATTTTAAGTAGCAAAACACTCAATACGTCGTAAACTACTGTAACTGTATTGTCTAGTTAGAAGTATTTACTTGGTAATCCCAGATTTTAACCAGCCGATCATCAGCTCCAGATATCAGGTAGGGCTTGTCACCACCACTGTAGTAGTCAATGCAGTTCACTCCTTTCTCATGACCTTCCAAGGTGAAATTGGGTGAGGAGGAGCCAAGCTGCCACACCTGGAGTGAGACAATGTTAAAATTAATCACTAATCAACAGATTTTCTGGAAAAAGATTAAGAATCTAAAGGAAAAGATAACCACTAGCTGGTATAGAAGGAAAAGCTGTGTCAACATTCACAAACACTTTTTTAAAAAAGCATCATATAATATCACAGCAAGAGATTTATATCCCTATTTTTAACATCAATATAGTTTCATAGACCTTCCATTTAACAATGGGATTTCTACTCAAAGATTTTTTTTAAAAAAAAGGAACCGCAAGAAAAGCTTTCTCTGCTTTTTCCCAATAGAATTGTATTATTTGCCCATCCTTGCTCAAATACCTTAATGGTCCTGTCCAAAGATGCACTAGCAAACTGGTTGTTGTCTTTTGGGTTGATCACAATTTGCATGACATAATGTGTGTGTCCTTCAAAAATCTGAGTACACGACCATTTCTTCTCCCAGTCCCATAATTTGATAAGCATGTCATCTGCCAAAGGGGGGAAAAAGTGACCACAACATCATAAACCATCCTTCAAATACCAAGTAAGATATAAAGATACTGTTGTTCCTATTAGTCAGCAAAATCTCTTAACGGATATTTCAACCCAAAACCATTTTGATCTAAAGTAAAATGTTACTAATCGCAATTGTGCAAATAGCATTGTTTAGAATATTTTCCAAAATGAATGTTTGAATCAATAAACATTGAGAAAATGCACACTCACCACTGCTGGTCAAGATGTAAGGTTGTGTGGGATGTACAGCAATGCAACGGATGTAATCCGAATGGGCTTCAAACATGTGAACCCGCTCCAGTGTGTTATAATTGAAAACTCTGATTTGCATATCATCCTAAATCGGAAGGAAGCAAAATCATTTTGAACAAAATTGTTGTTTTTGTATTTTCTAGTTAGTTTTCATGTTGTTTGTATGCATTTCATCCAATAAAATTCTTACAGCTTTTCTACAAACTGCTACTTCAAACTTGTAAATAATATAAGAGTAGGGAAGTCTTGCCATAGGGCCCTGGTGAGACCGCACCTAGAATATTGTGAGCAGTTTTGGTCTCCTTATTTAAGAAAGGATGTACTCGTGTTGGGAGTGGGTACAACATAGATTCACTAGGTTGGTACCTAGGATGAGGAGGATGAGCTCTGAGGATAGGTTGAGCAATCTAGGCCTATATTCTCTAGAATATAGAAGAATGAGAGGTGATCTTATAGAAACCTATAAAATTATTAAGGGGCACGACAGAATAGATTGTGGGAGACATTTTCCCTTGGTTGGAGAAACTATAACCAAGGGTCACAGTCTTAAAATTAGGGGTCAGCCCTTTCGCACTAAGTTGAGAAAAAACATCTTCACTGAGAGGGTAGTGAATGTATGCAATTCTCTACCCCGAAGGGTTGTAGATGCTCAGTCCTTGAACATATTGAAGACTGATATTGATAGATTTCTTGTGGATAAAGGGATATGGAGATAAGGCGGGCAGTTGCGAGTTAGAATAAATCTGCCGTGATCTTGTTGAATGTCAGGGCAGGCTAGAAGGGCCGAATGGCCTACTCCTGCTCCTAACTCTTATGTTCTTATGTAAATGGTAAACATGTTTATTTATGATTTAAAAGGAATCATGGTCTACCGAGCAAAATAGCCAGGTAAAATAGATGGACATCTCTAGTTATTTCACATCCTCAAAATAAATCACTACAAATGACAGTTCAGATAAGGTATGATCATGTACTTCAAGTTTTAAACAATTTGCTACTTTAATGTTAATTTCTTTCTTGGCCATATAAAGTAATAAAAATACTATTGCCAAATTAACAATCAGCATCTACTCCATCGATCTTCCCCCCACCCCACCAATTGTGTTCTTAGAAATTATATAAACAGAAATACTTACTGCTCCTGTGATCACCCAGTTTTTTCTGGCCACAAATTTCGAAGCCCTTACTGGCAGATCACACACCTCAAAGGTCTTCACTAGGGTCTGCAAGAGCCCACAGAGAAAAAAGTCAATTTTCCTAATTGCTTCAAAAACAATTTCAATATTAGCTCAACCTTATGCTTTCAATATTTTCACTGTATACATTATTTATTTGGTTAGCTCAGTTCTTCAGTTCATGTCATAGATACCAACCAGCTCTGGTCCATAAAACAAGTCTGCGCCCAGTAAATTGTTGATTGACTTTAGTGACCTATCATAAATTCATAAATATTGGTGGAATTAAATATATGTACAGACAAGTTCTGCATTACATTTCCAGAAGTATTTTTATGCAAAAAAGTGCTTGCTATACACATATGTGTATACACATATCCTTTGTTGTTTACTATCAAAACTGCTTATATATTTCCTTTTTCAGGTTCTATTGCATATTTGAAACATAATTTTTAAATAAC
Source organism: Hydrolagus colliei (assembly GCA_035084275.1). Taxonomy (NCBI): domain Eukaryota; kingdom Metazoa; phylum Chordata; class Chondrichthyes; order Chimaeriformes; family Chimaeridae; genus Hydrolagus; species Hydrolagus colliei. Next base: position 6,713,073 of record CM068751.1, on the reverse strand, counting down.
TTTCCTGTTAAGAAAGTGCAACAAAACTTACAAATAGAATACGAAACAAGCATCCATACCTGGGTTTCATGGTTCCAAACACAGACGCTCCCATTGTAGAGACTGGCCAACATCCATGGCTCAGTCGGGTGCAAGTCCACGCTTTTTACCCGGTCGGACCGAGCTGTTAGCTTCCGTTTGATGTCGAGTCTCAAAGGCTACAAAGTAAACGTTAAGCCGGTATCAATACGATGTCAACAATCTACCCGTCAGTCGGATACCGGGAAACTCAATTCTCTTAACAGTGGACAGATCACTGGGCTTACTGTGGGCTGTAGCACAATGGTTGGTGTTCTAAAATAATTAGATCAGATGAGCCAAATTGGGTGGGTGGGGGGGGGGGGGGGGTAATAATTCCTTATTTGGTCACTCAATCCACAACTGTTTGAGGGACACTGTGCGCAATCGGCTGCTGCTTTTGCCTCCCCCCCTCCCACACCCACCTCACCCCAAAAAAACTTATCAATTCACTTTATAGTATATCCTGCGCAGCACTTTGAGAGACGTCTCGAAGACAAGACAAGGTGCTGCATCAAGTGCAAGGAGAGCTCTTATTATTATTATTATTATTATTATTAATATCAATAATAAACGGCCCTATAGAAATGTCATTTTGTTTGTTGTTGTTGTTGTTGTCGTTGTGTTTTTCGCTGCGGATCAAAGAGGAGATCTGACCCCCACAATAACAACAGCCACAACCAAATTACATCGATAGATTGACTCATGTCCCCCCCCCCCCTCCCCCCTCCCCCCGATTAGGTCACAAAGTTTGAAGGAGCTCAGACTGTGTCCTGACAGCAAAGTGAGGGTAGCCAGACAGACACAGGCAGGCAGAGAGACAGACAGACAGAGAGAGACAGACACAGAGAGAGATAGACACAGAGAGACAGACAGAGAGAGGGACAGGGATAAACAGAGAGGGACAGAGAGAGACAGGGGGAGAGAGAACAGACAGACAGTCTCTGTGTCCCCACAGCCAGGCCCAACGCCTCCTCCACCGGCCAGGAGGACTTTACCAGGAGGAACGACAACCACCCACCCTCTCCACCCCCCACCAACACTCCCTCCCCCGGGGGTAATGCCTGGGGTTCCCTCCCCCCCCCCCCGAGCTGCCGACCCAAGGCTCTCACCATCTCGGCCGTCTGTCCCCGGCTCCGCCGCTGGACCCTCTGACGTGGAGCTTCCCTCAGGTCCCCAGCCACGAAAGCCGAGACTTCGGGAAACTCGCGAGAGAACGGTCGGTGGGGAGGGAGGGAGGGAGGGAGGGAGAGAGAGAGGGAGAGGGCTACATTCCAACCATAGCGCCATCCGTGGTCTGGAGAGGAACTGCAGAGAGGGAGAGTGGTTGGTTTGGGGAGAATGAGCAGCACTCCGGCCATAGCGCCACCCGCGGCCACGACGGAAGCAGCAGAGGGAGAAATGGGGACTGGGTGGGGGAGAGAGTGAGGGGGAGGGGTGTGGGGGAAGTGGGGGTGGGGGGAGAGTGGGGTGGAGAGGTAGAGTGGGGGGGGGGGGCAGGGGTAGTGTGGAGCGAGGGGAGGAGGAGAGGGGGGAGGGGTGGGGGTGAGAGGGGGTGGGGGGCGAGGGGGTGGGGGGAGGGGTGGGGGGGAGTGGGGCGAGGGATGAAGGGAGGGGTGGGGGTGAGAGGGGGTGGGGGGTGAGGGGGTGGGGGGTGAGGGGGTGGGGGGAGTGGGGTGAGGGAGTGGAGGGGAGTAGAGTGTGAGGCGGGGGGGACAGTCTGTGTGTGCGGTCATGTTCATGCCTCGGGGGGGGGTGGAGGGGGGGGGGGAAAGAATCACAATACACAAGACAGTAATTTCCTTTCAAATGTCTGCTGAGTGAGCACAACTATCTGTAAACAAGGATCTATAAACCACATTATGAGTTAATGTTCTGACAAATGGAGATTGCAATCTGAGTTTTTCAGATCTAATAAATTGGTCGAAAAGCTTGATGGGTTGAATAGCCTCCTTGTGAACCTGCCTTGCCCAGTTAATAACTTGACAAGCAGAAGCAAAATTACATTATTTGATGTTACTCACTAACATCTGCATCCTAACAAACCATTAAATGTTTATGGAAAATAACCTTTTAATGTCTGAGCGTGATTTGATTTTTTAATTTCAATCGCGCTTATAATAATGTTAATCATATAACACATATGAAATTTCATGAAAGAGATTTGCAATGTGTGCACCTGCAGAGAGAAACACAGCTTTCTCCGAATGCAATACCTACCTTTGATATGTTGCCTTTTACATTGGGAAGACATCTCAAAGCGCTTCGCGGGATTCAATATCAAGGGCAGTTCCTGTGTGTTTTATACAGACAAGCATAGAAGCATAGCAGCAATGTCCCACAAACAGACGTGAAAAGAATGACCAATGTTATTTGGGGATTATCGGCCAGGACGCCAGGGGAAACTTCTCGCTTTGAATAGTGCTATGGATCTTTAACTTCCATCAGAACAGGCAGATAGAAGTTTGTTCTGAAATGATGAGATTGAAATGGGCTGAAGGATTTCCTTCATCCTTCGAATGTCTTGTACAAAGGGCAGAACCCCCAGCACAGCAATAGAATACCAGCCTAGACCAGAGGTTATCAAGCTATAGGGCGCCAGTCGCATATCTCCCTACAGTTTCGGGTTTTGACGGACAAGATCTGCATCTCAGCAAAACTACGCTGACTCAGAGGCAAGACTGATACTGTACTAACCTTGCTTGGCTGACAGACAAGTCGATTTGCTTGCAATCCATCTCCCAGGAACAAGCGAACAAAAGTGCATTTTAATGGAATTCCAATGTATCTTGATTGTTGTAGCTAAACATAGCTCAATACATTTTGGAGCATTTTCATCAGTCTTCTGGTAATAATTAAAACAGAATTGTATTAATTTCAATTGGCTCATAGTAAAAAATAAATACAATCCTGTTTATTATAAAGAAGGCTGCAATTTTTTCAGTGGAATAAATGAGCGCAATTTAGTTTCAATTATTTCTACTTAATTTTAATTAAAATGAATCCTTTTCCCCTATTTGTTTTCTTTAAGAGAATCATAATATAATATTAATCGTTGCATTCAATAGAGGCGCTCAGACATCTCAAAGCGCTTTTCAGAACATACAGTGAAGTGAATTGACTATGTTTTGTGGGTGAAATACAGGAGCCAATTGTACACAATAGGGTCTCACAAATAGTCAAATTAAGTTAACAAATTAACTTAATTGACAAGTTAAGTGACCAAATTATTCATTTTTGTAAAGGAATTATTACCATCAGTAGTAAGAAACTGAGCCATGCTAGCTAGCAAGGTTGCAGGTTCAACCCTTGTCCGCGTTGAATTAGCTGATCACTCCATACCAACAATCAGGCTACGACACTCAACGTTACTGGGCCAGGGTTTATTGGGATGATGGGATTGTCTCCCGTGAAATGCAATCTGCCATAGTTGATGTAAATTCTAAAATGGATTGATAAATTGAGATTTCTTTCAATTACCTTTTGGAAGCTCGGGAGAAGTTTCATTAAGTTTGATCTGTGGTTGTTCGTCTGCTTTAGAAGTGCATATAAATTCTTATATTCCATGATAATAACATTGCATATTAAAATAACAATGAATACGGTCCCTAGCAAATAGCCAGCTTAATGACTTAACTGGCATTTTCTCATTCCCTGTTTACTTATATTTTATACTTTAAGAGAACAAAATTCAATTGGCAACTTGACAGAAAAGAAATTGCTTGGCTTCTGGAGGTCACACAAGAATTTCAAACTGAACCAAGGCCACACATACTTTTCCCCCCAGCATTGCTTAGCTGAATATAAATCTTCTTACCCCTGCGTCTATTTCTGAAGCTCCCTTCCATTTAGGGGGATTTACTTATTCAGTTGAAGGTTTGCCTGAATCTTTTTTGGTCAGCCATCCTGTTTAGAGTGCTTGATGACAAATAATGCACAATGAATACTTAAAAGATGCAACCCCAGCAGAAAAGATGTACTTTCATTTTACTGCTTGGCTTTGTTGCATCTTTATATGAGAAATTGGGGGCCTTATGGGAGCTATCTCTAGATTTTAATGTGTGATGAAAATGTCATAGCACCAGTGAGACACAGGTCCTCTAATAATTTCACAAATGCATCAAGTCACCAATGGACACATGAGTGACAAAGTATTGACCATTGCATCATTTCTTTCTAACACTTTCAGTAAATTTTAATGAATATTTTTGAAGCCAAGACAATAGTTGACATTACTTTGTGGTGTCACATTGTTATAAATAGGATTTTTATTCCCACTGGTAAGTCCTCACAGTAGTATTGATGGATACATTCAAAGAAACTGCACCAGGGACGTTGATCCTTCCCTGTTTAATCAGCAAACTTTTATCAAATGTTAGCGTCAGATTTGCGGATGACCTATAGCAATGAAACTTACAATTTAACACTCAACCAAACTTCTTGGCAGTGGCAATTGCTGTCAAGCAGCAGATTGAATGGTTTCAGATTGCATTCTTTTTATCCCTGTCTGGTTTAATGCATTTGATAATAGTTTCCCCCCACCATCCCTCCAAGCAATCAGCTCAATCTATTTATAGTGTAGGAAAAGCAGTGAAATGGGAGAGGGATGAGCGACAAAGTAATCTTGCCAACTATTACAATAGTTGTTTAAGAACATTTATTGTAAAACATGTCTTGCTTTATGACCGTCTTGGGAGAGGAAAGTTGCTCTGTCCCCCAGCTCGATTGCTTTCTTCCATTAAAAAACAGCTATGTATTTATATATGGTGGGAGAGAGATAGTAGATCTGTAATACATTTGCATGAAGTATTTTCTCTATGAGATAACAATACACCTCGAAAGCACGAAATGATTATCAGATACAACAATAATAATCCTTGCATTTGATATAGTGCTTTCCACGTCTTCTAGATGTCTCAGAGCGCTTCACAGAATATACTGTATATTTCTGTGCGAAACGCGGCAGCCAGTTGTGCACAGCATTGTCCCACAAACAGTCGTGGACTGAAATGACTACTTTGTTTTCTTCTTGAGGGATTATTATCAGGGGTGTGGAGCAAGGAAACTTGCCAAGGTTTCGTCCTGCCCGAATCAAACCCAGGTCTCTTGCCTGTAAGGCAAGTGCTCTAACCACTGAGCTACTATGTTATAGTTCGGATACGTAACAATGTATACCCAATATTTTTTTTTACCATTTCCTATTCCTAGAGCAGAAAACTAGTCGGAAAACTAGGCTGTGTAGATTTTATTTGCATGTACATAAGTATTTTTATACATAGTTCATTTCTACATAAAACCATGCATAAAGGTCACAGGGTATGTTGTTGTACACAAGAGAATAGCTGAGAGCGACTATGAAGCAGTAATCTCATCAATAAATTCTGATGATGTGATATGCAGTGAAGTTGATTGGTAACTGACCATCATTTGAACTCAGAAATGAAATTGCAGCCTTATGCGCACTGCAGGGTTTCCATTCCAATAATACTGTATATTGTGCACCTCATGAAGCCAGGTGTCCAGTTTCAGGTAAGTTTTTGATGTCAGTAGCTTTTTTAAAAAAAGTTATTGGGACAACCAATACACTCAGTGTCGCTGGTGTGTGGTACAGTCTACGTTGAAACAATCAATCTGATTCTTGGTAAATAAGGCAAAAACAACAACTTGCATTTATATAGTACACGTCACCAAGGTAACAACAACAACAACAACTTAATGCGGGGAAAGTCCTGAAGCACTTGGGTAATGTTTTACAGCCCATAAATGAAAACCCATTACAATATAAATAGCACCTTGCACCAGGAAAAACAGTTCTATCACAGATTAAAATTCCGCAATTGCACATTTTTCTGTATCTTTTTAAAATATTCCATGTGTTTTGGCACAAGGTCAATCAATAGTGTAGCTGGTAAAATATTTTTGATCAGGATATTTAAAGCACTGCACAGTACCACCTTCCATCAGTAGAGGGACATATTTTCTATCAAAGACTAGAATTTTTCTTTGGACTACAGTGCAAAAATCCATAAATATATTGCAAAAGTGGATTTTGCGATCAATGTTTGCAGTTTACCAATTACAAAATTTATACACAACAGGCTTTTTTTTGTTTCAATGAGATTATAGATTTTTTAAAGTTTAGTTACACAAAGATATATTTCCAGCTGATTAAATATTGTGCTATAAAGATTTTCTCTTCTACCCCCATATCACCTGAGGATAGTGTCTCATGATGGGACATGACTGCATAGGCCTATCAACCCCCTCTATGCATTCAGCCTTTATAATAATAATCCTTGCTTTTGATAGAGCGTCTTATGATTTCTTCGAGATGCCTCAAATCTGCTTCAGAGATTATACTGTAAAGTGAATTGACAGTATATTTTGTTGGTAAAACATGGCAGCCAATGGCACACAACAGTGTCCCACAAACAGTCATGCCCATTCTTTTTGTGTAAGCACAACAACAACTTGCATTTATATAGCGCCCTTCATACATTATGGAGTCCTGTAGCTCAGTGGATCGAATTCAAGATCCTTGTCCCCACTTTCAAAGCCATTCATGACCTTGCCCTAGCTCTCTGACCTACTGTCTCCGTATCAGCCTGCCCGCACCCTCCGTTCAGCAGACTCAGGCCTGCTCCGCCCTAACCGCCCTACCATCGCCCCCCCCCCCCCCCCCCCTCTGCTCCCACACTGTGGAACTCCATCCCACAGCCTCTCCACCTCGCTTCCTCCCTTTCCTCCTTCACGGCTGGTCTCAAGACCTTCCTCTTCGACCGCGCCTTCGGCTGCGGTCGAAGGCGCGGTCGAAGAGGAAGGTCTTCCCCCTCTCCCACTCTCCTTCCCCTTCCCCCTACTTCGACCCTCCCCCAACCCCCACCCGCCCCCGCTCGGGTCCCAACCAGACTGTTCAGCGGTTTGGGACGTCCTCCCAATGCGAAAGCCGCTTTTTAAGTGCAATTTTGTTGTTGTTGTAGAGCACTCGCCTTACAAGCGTGAGACCGGTGTTCAAATCCAGGCAGATTAGGGCGAAACCCTGGGCAAGTTACCTTACTCTACACGCCTAATAATAATCCTTCAAAAAAAAATAAGATCAGTCATTTCAATCCATGACTGTTCAATCCCATGACTGTGGGACACTGCTGTGTGCAATTGGTTGCCACGTTTCGCCCACAAATAATAATAATAATCCTTGCATTTGATAAAGTGCTGTTCACGTCTTCTAGACGTCTCAAAGCACTTCACAGAATATATTGTAAAGTGAATTGACTGCATGTTTGTGGGCAAAATGTGGCAGCCAATTGCACACAGCAGTGTCCCACAAACAGTCGTGGATTGAAATGACCAATTTTTTTTGAGGGAAGTACAGTATACAATCAATTCACTTTATAGTATACTGGTATTCTGTGAAGCGCTTTGAAATGTGTAGAAGATGTGAAAAGTGCTATATCAAATGCAAGGATTATTATTATTATATACAGGGTAGCACTGAGTATCAAGTATCAGCAGGCTGTATAACCTATCCTAGTTACACCAACCATGTCACGCAGACGTGTCCTCTTCTCCCCAGCAGAGGACGCTGAATAACCAGCCGTAAGAAAGAGCCTTATATGTGACGTGTGACCATGCGCAAGAGCACAGAACTGTCCTAAGAGGGTTCAGTCAACAATTAGATGATTTTGCAGGTTTTTCTCTGCCGCTCAAACGACAACTATTTTGTCAGTCACATAAACGAAAAATAAAAATGACATTGCTTGTTCTTCATTGTCAAAACCCACCCCCACCCCCATCAATTTCCACCCCTTGTTCGGCCTGGCAGCATCAGGAAGTTCACTTCACTGTAGTCTGCTGCACTCTAAACTAGGTCATTACTATTTCTGGTTGACGGCAGATGTATTTTTAATCGCACTTGTGACATTTTTATGAAGGCGAATGGCAATCAAATATTTTGAGAATCAGCTGGGGGTTGGCAGTCGAGAGCTTCAATTGGACTCGCTATCGCTGGGGAAAATCGTGCAGAATTCCTGCTTGCAATCTTGTTTGAACTACATGTAGGTGAAAGATTGGAGAGGATGTTATTGGATATTTCTACGATGGCATTAGGCCTGCTATAGAGCAATTAATTTCCTTATTCATGACACAATATTGCCTTCAACTCTACGTGGCTCAATTATAGTGAATTGTCCATTATGTTACACCTTTATCTAATTGGTTGAATGAATAATCTGAATATCCTGAGGTTTTAGCCTCATTACGTTTGGGAATCGGGGATTATCTTTGTAGAATTTACCCCATGAGATTTCAGGGAGATGGTGGATTAAGTCCCTTTAATGTATAGGTGCTCTGTGTGGTGTGTGGAGAAGTGAACTCTGTGGATCACATTGCTTTCCTCAGTCAATCTTTTCTTATGCCATGAAATAACTGGAAAATGTAGGAGTATAGTGATAAATAAACCTCCGCACTCCCAGCATTAACAGCAAACAAGAAAAATAACTGCTGAGCTGTGAAGGAAATTAGATACCTCTGGTTTACCTGGAGGGGAAAAGTGTTATTTATTTCATAGCTGCTTCCAAACCTCGCTAATCAATCGTTCAGAAAAGAATCAGCCTCCCAAGAAAGTCAGCATTCATTTTGGTCTCCTTCAGCCAGGCTACATAAATAAAATAGCAGAAAATGTCTCAAAGATGTGAAGACTCAATTGAACCCGATTCGGACAAATATCAGCCCGCATGGCTCCGGGAACAAAACTCATCTCAAGCAAAGGAATCACACAAATCACACAGATAAATTCATTCAGAACAAAACCAGCAAGATTCTCTTGACCAACAGAAATGGTTTGTCCAGCTATTTATTCTGGTGACACGACGGTAACGGTGTAATGTAATTCTAGGACAGCTCTGGACTCAAATGGACTCTTATATTTTATATTCTGGGTTGTTGACCTGGGTTTATTGTCATGCCACACAAAAAAAAGGCATTGGCTTAATTTGATATATTTTGAATGTAATTACATTTGAATGGTAAGTTAGACACAGTCAAGCACTTGAGTTCTCAGAGGCTGCAATATATCTTTCTCAGCCTACAAGGGGGTCACAAATAGAATCAATTAATTTAAACTTATGGTCAATTTAAACATCATGCAGAATTTTAAAAAATATTTCATTAATAATCATCTTATTCCTATGCTGCTCTAAGTATAGCATCAATAACAGTGAAAGAATATGGAAAACAAACAACATTTATGGCAATGGGAAATGTCCTATCATACATCTTGCAGCTATTACTATTGATTGTTGTGTTAATGTACCCTTATTGATCACCCTGTTAATAAATTTTAAATCTAATTTTCTCTTTAAGTGGACAAGCAATGACTGTAAATATTTAGGACTTTGGTGATTCCCCAGAGATAAAGGAGATGATTCATAATCTGACAAATTTGTAGACTAGAAAGAATGAAGATCCCTTTCATTGAGTTTCAAGACAGATGGGATATCTGGTAAACATGCCAACACCCAAAATCACCCTTAAAAATCCCGACTGCCTTCTTCGCTAAGGTTTGAAAAAAAAGCTTCACCATTTTATCTGGAATTACAGCTTGCAATGTCTTACCTATAAAGAATGCATTCTCCTTGCAGAAAGAGCTAGATGTGTTTGCACCATTGGCCTTTCTGGATGAACAATTATCCAGAGAATGAAACCAACTAGAAATCTATAGGTCAACAAATCAAAATCAATTCCAACAGAGACACTAATCTGTTACACCGTTCCTCTGATCCTTTCTTTTCCCATTAATTTCTCTCGCATAACAGAACTGTTATTTTATACAACCGCAAATATATGTTTATACGTAGGAAAATTCACCATATTTCGCACACCATTTTGCAACTCCGTCAAATTAAAGTTGAAAGGCTTTGTGTGGTTTTTATAGCACAGAAGTAGAAAGTTACAGGCAAGTACTGTACTAAGATTGAATGAGAAATGAATTGTGTCAAACTTATTACACAATGTGTCAATGGTACACTAATCAGAATTATTATAATAATCACATTTTTAGATAATCTCAAGATGCAAATGGGTAGCTGTAGGCTAAATAAATATACACTGTTGTCTGAAATTTCCACAAAGAAGAAAAGGGAGATTTAGGATGCACAGAGCAAAATAAAAGAATCTCAGAAAATAACACATCTCTAATAAGGAATTGAAATTGATGCACATGAGCTGCAAAATGTAGCAAGCAAATTATATGGTAAGTAAAATTCACCAGGCAAAGCAATAGATATTCTAAGAAAGCAAAGTTATTGAAGTTCAGAAGTGAAGTAGATATGGAAGCAATGTAGGTAAATACATATCAAATGTTGTGCCAAGGGTCATTTAACAACAATCAAAATCTCATTCAAACCAAGCCTAAGGAGAATAGCAAAATAGACAAGAATGTTGCCAAGTTCCTTGCAATGCATTCAGCAAATCAGAAAGCCAAAGTGGAAACAAGAATTGAATGAAAGTAAGCCTGTGTTCAAGAGACGGTGATTATGTTTATTCCCCAAGTTCACAACATCTCCTGGGCCTTCTTCCCTAGGCAGCCCTCAACTTCCTATAAGGAATGCACAATCAGACCCCTTCACATCTTCCCTCTCTATGATTCATTCTTCACAACTGTAAGGCATCTTGTCACCCACTATCACTTAGAAACCAACAGTTCCAACATTGCTATTTCTCCAGATCCCAACCTTCTTGTTATACATGAATACACTGCACTCAATACAAAATGGGCTTTGGAACACAAAACAATTACAATTTACTGTCACACCGCTTTACTCCACTGTCAATTTATTTGCTAGTGTTATCTGTGTTTCTCACCAAAGCACAAGGACGACAGAAATGTTTCATTTGCACTTGAATATTAGACATCAAGTGTCTGAATGCCATTCACCACCTGGCTCCAGAAACTCAGCCTTAAGCGACTTCTGCTCCTCCCTCCAACATGGTTGCGCTTTTATTTTGTATACAAATGGGCATTGATACACAGCAGATATGTCCAGATGACAATTATCAAGAGCTTGTTAACCCGGGGTTAGAGCTTAGTTCTGAAAACAGTTTCAAAATAGTTTCATTCCAACCACCTGTTTTGGTGTCTGCCAGAGACTGTCACTCAGAAAGAGGAATATTATATTTTGGCACAAAAAAGCCACAGATCAGTCCAGGTCCATTTCATTTCATTATAATTTGGCTGATGGAATTTTGACCCCCATTTTCTTCATGGCAAACAGAAGAGAAAGACCTTCATCCTTGATATCGCGATGTAAACACAGATCCCAAAGCTAATGCTGACAGTCCATTCTTTCATTGTTTGCCTATTAATCTTTATTGACCATACTATGATATTGATAAGTGTGACAAAGTACATAATTCGTGGCAAAGGACATAATACACAACAAAATCATTTGATTCCTCGGTCTGAACTTTATGCTCAAGTATTGATCTCAAATAAATATTCTTAACAAAAATAAAGTGTTGTCTGTAGACAAAACAATTTAGCCACTGAACTATATAAGATTACAGTATTACAGTATTTTTATGAGGCTGTGGTTACTGTGATCTTTGAAGTTTGGATACATTTGCTGCTGATAGTTCAACAATATAAGCTTAATCAGCTACACATTTTGTAATGAGTAAACACGGGTTTAGCTACTTATTTTCTTATTTATTTGTTTCCAAATAGATAACTTGTAGTGTAAAATTAGTCTGATGACTAAGTGAATTTTAGTAATCAGCATAGCAATTCATCTTGCTACGTTTCATTTGTTTTCTGACAGATAGATATTTAGTTGAAACAATCAAAAATTGGACAATATAAAACTTATGGATAAGAATTATCTTCTAGTTTGCCTCAACCACCCCTGGGAGCCACTTGTTATTTTTTAGGTCCTATTTACCAGCATTGCTCTGAAACTGGATCCTTCTCACAGTCTCCCCATTCCTCCTCCAGAATCTTGGATGATCTGGACAATAATAATAATAATAATAATAATAACCACCTTTACATTTGATATAGCGGTTTTCTAGACATCTCAAAGTGCTTCACATAATACACTGTAAAGTGAATTGACTGTATATTTTGAGCGAAATGTGGCAGCCAATTGTCCCACAAAGAGTTGTGGATTGAAGTGACCAATACATTTTTTTTTGGTGAGGGATTATTATCAGGCGTGTGGAAGAAGGAAACTTGCCCGTGGTTTTTGCCCTGCCGGGAATTGAACCCAGGTCTCTAGCTTGCATCGTAAGCGCTCTAACTACTGTGCTGCAGGACTCCGCAGGCTTCTTTATAGTCAATGTCCATACTTGGATGTGTAATTGAATAAAAAGCACATTTCTCTAGGGAGCAAGGACAGGCCCTTCATGTAAACAGAGTATTCCACTGCAGCACAGCACAAAAACAAGGAGAATTGAGCGAGTCTGCTTTTATTTGGTCATGGTTTCCTCCTTCCCTGCTCAATTTTGATTATAAAGATTGTTCCAGTAAAGGGTCCTCGGGTTTCGGCCGCTAATAGAAAATCAGTTCTTTATCCTCAGGGATTCAGTATTCCCAGCAGGGTCCAGTTATTCCTCTGGAGCAAATTTCCATTTAGACTGCATGGTGTTCACAGACTTACGCGGAGGAGGAAAAAAGCACAGTTTCTTTCTGTGATCTCTCTCTCACTGAAGTATTCTCCAATATCAATTCTTCAATGTTTAACTTAAGCAGCAATAAATTAAACAACATTCTGACTGCAGAACATAATCAACCTTACACTAGTATTTACCTGAGGGATCATCAATTTACAGGCTACTATTGTACACATGGCAATGTGGCTCAGGCCAAACCATTTGCACTATCAGTCATTTGGTTCAAAATCAGTACATGATTTTAGTGGGCTGGACAGAAATTTCTGAAATGCAAACTGAGCAACAAATGTACAGATACCAATTTTTAGAATTCAAGCAATTTTTCTCACTGTCTTGTGTGTCCTCTCATATAGACCAATTCATATCAAAATGAAGTTTTCCAATGAATTTTTAGCAACAGCAGAAGACACATCAGAACCCAAGCCATGGTCAGGCCTCTCCTATCCTTCCATGTCCTGTTTGAATTTAGCACAAACAAACCCTACAACTTGCTTGAGCCCACCTTGAAATCCATAACCCCCTCCCCTTCTGCCTAGTTCATCGTCCAACCCCACCTATCCTGTATGAAGGGCACCACATAGATGCAATTTGTTATTGTTGTTGTTGTACATTGTAGTACAGATGCATGCATTATCAATCCATTTTTTAAAACAATTGGTCACTCAAACTACGACTGTTTTCAGGGACACTACTGTGCACAATTGGCTGCTGTGTTTCGCCCACACAGTATACATTCAATTCACTTTACAGAATATTCCGTGGAATGCTTTGAGACGTCTCAAGTCTTGATAAATCCTTGTATCAAATGCAAGGTTTACCATTATTATTATTTAGACTTCACTCAAACATGGTCCCTTTAAAGGCCTTAGATAGTCGAATGGACATTTACTCCATTTTCAATTTCTGTTAGCTCTGAAACATTATTATAATCTGCTATACTTGTTTTGAAAGAAGAGATCTGAGGATCCTTGGGAAATTAAATAAACTCTTGTTTTATATTTTGACCCTCTGTGTATTTTCTACTATCATTGTGGATCAGATTACAAACTGCAAGGTTTTATAATCAGATAAAGGACGAAAAAAACTTTTACCCAATTGCACAAGGTATCTTTATTGCATTTGGCAAATGCAAGCGCAAACTCATACAGATTGGGAATTTCAGAATAACTTTAGATGAGGTTTCAGAAATCAAACCAAAAAGTTAGAACTCTAAAGTCTGAAGCCTTGTAACAAAACAGCGTCACAATAAAATCAAAAGAAATATTTGAATAAAAACGAATAAAATCACAAATAATTTCGCGGTTGACGAGGCAAAATAAATGCTGTTGTATCTTATTTAAAGGACACATCAATTGAGATATTGAGTCTATCATAAAAATTAGTACCAGGATTAAAATAGTCCCATTGAGATATCAACGCATCAGCAGATTTGTCCATTTTCATTCAGTACTTCATAAATCTTTGTTCAACTACAAATCAGAAAGATTAATTTTCTCATTCTAGCTGAACGGAGGAAAATTGCATCAGAGTCATGCCAAATCCTTTTATTTAGCAATCGAGAAGTGTAAATTGGCCCCACAAAACTCCAAAATCAGGCATCCCAGTATCTGCACTTTAACCTCGGATCTCAGAAATGCAGAGCACAGCAAGCCGGTCTTTCACTCCAGTGGGTCACAAACGAAAAAGAACCAGACTCGAATTAGCAATTTCATACAAGACAAGTTCTCGATGTTATTCTAGGGAGCGTGGGAGTTGTTCTTCTGGAGGGGAGATTTTAGGAAGGAGCGCTGCTGGCATAGATTTGGGAATTGGTCACAAGCTTGGCCTATCAGTCAGGAATGCCGGCTGTCGTCTGGGAAAAGTAAAGATAGGGAATGAAACTGCTAATTAAATGATGTTAAGAAAGATGTTCAACTTGGTCTCTGGTCTGAGTGCTTATGGCTACATAAATAAATAAATCAATGTCATTGACTCTGTGCTGTTAAACAGCTATTATCTTCTATTCATAGAGTTATAGAATGTGAAAAGTACAGGAAGAAGCTTTTCAGCGACCATTTCAGTGCCGGTTCTAGCTTCCCCACAATTGCTCCAAGACAGATTATCAACAAAAGTCAGATCTCGCAATAAATCTAAATTGCAGCAATACAAATGCTGATGCATGTGCAAACTCCAAGGTACTGTCAGATATGATCACATTTGTCAAAATATTTAATCAAGGCATTTAGCCATGGGTATTGCTTCTGAAAAGCGATTGTTAAATGTGGTGCAGTTGAGCACAGATAAATGCATATCTGATCCCAGCATGGAATTTCAATGTACTAAGTCATTATGCTGAATTCCCAATTTAGACAGAATCAATTAAATGTATAATCCCATTTAGATCATAAAATGTTCTGATGCCAGGATAAGAACATGAAATCTCCAACAATGATACTCCTCCCCTACCCTTAGGCCCTTACAGTCAAGATGAGATTTTTTTTTATTTCCAGTGAGAATATGGAATTTGAAATGGAGCCAACTTTATGTGCTCAAACTGAAGAAGTGAATTCATTTGCTCATAAGGCCCAGTTTCTCTCACAAATATACAGGCAATTCACTTTACAGTACATTCTGTGGAGCACTTTAAGGTGCCTCAAAGAAAGACGTGATATTACAAGGATTATTATTGTTAATCCAGTTTCCTTGGAATTAGATGATTGCAAATAAAATTCAAACAGCTGCCCAATTGATCTATCGTCATACTGTATTTTCATCCATGTTAAAATGTTCCTTTGTTATTTATTTCTGTTTTTTAACACACTCTTCAGCACACATGAAAGACTTTCTTTTAAACACATTGCTGTACTAGCTTTTTCCCCCCTAATTAAGATACAGCATGAGTATTTATATGTGCTGAAGCCACAAACAAACCAGGTTCTAGCTGAAGTAGCTGATCTCAATCATGCCCAGTTGTGAGGGCACCACACTGCTACATAACATGCCTCAGTGCCTCATGTTATGAAGTGGTGTTGGCTGTACCTTATCATTATTAAGTGATTCCCCTCCTCTGGAAAAGCATGTAATGTGGACATTGGCTAAAGGCAAAGTAAAGTTTAGAAGTGATTCCATTGCTCAAATAATGTGGATCACCCATGATGAATGCCACCTGTGTTAGGCATCAGAGGGTTGTTGATGCCATGGAACTATATTGTAGTATAATTCACTACCCAAAGGGAAGGAGTGGAGGAAATTGACTATTTTCACGCATATACCACAGAACAAAATGCATTGAATCTATCAATTTTGCTGTATGTCAGCTCAGTGCTACATTTCAAGATTTGACTTATTATTGCTCTTGTATGAAAATAGGAAATCGGACTGAAACAGGAATCTGAAAATTTAAAGACAAATTTTCCTTCTCTGAGATCAGTCTCTTGCATAGTTTTCCTATCTATTGCCAACGAGCAGCTGGCTGGCAGGATAAAGAAGCAGAACCTGTAAACTTTTTGACAGCTATGATGGAGTTCTGCTCTGGGGGTAAACCAACAGGACATACATTTGCCCGAGGTACACAGGGATAAATCGGAATACTGGTAATGTACTTTTGACATTGAACATTAAAGAAAATGTGTTTTCTCTTTAGAAATAATCCATGGGAGGTTGTCTGATGAAGGTTCATAATGCAATATCCTTTATTCCTAATGGTGTGCGGTATAAAGAAATGTAATGTGATTTAAATCACTGTTCACGTTGTAGATATATTCCCTTTATTATTAAAGCACAGCTCACATGCCTTGGCACAGAATAGATATAAGCGTCATACAAAAGGTGGAGATTGTTGTAGATAAACGTCTGTGTTGAGTATCTTTATATTCATTTTTTCTGAAAAACCTGATGGCACAATTGGTCTTCACACGTTATCTCCTGCAAGAGTAAAACGCAGCCATCAACATAACAGAAAAAATACTCAGTTACATCAGTAACAATAAAACACACATGCACACAGCTGGGCCTGACTGCAATGCCTCCAGTGATTGAACAGTATCTTTGGCACTCAGTGGCCAAGGCTCGGGTGTAAAGAATGGTCACTTGGGTGAGACATCAAAGGACTGCTGGTTACCACGTGTAAAAACATCCACACATTATCACATTCAAAACAAGAGAGGTAAGAGAGAAATAAGGGAAGGTTCCAAGAAAAAAACAAGAGAGATGGGAAAGTGTACAATTTAGATTTACTATTTTGCCAGTGAAACGTTGTTCTCATTGTGCTAAAGCGAAATGTGTGTACTGGGGAATGGAACACTTTTCCACTAGTCAGCACAGTGCAGGAAAGGGGCAGAGTATATCTCCCTACACTCTACACCCATTTTTGAAAGACCACTGATCACTCCACCAATGTGAATGATTCAATTTCCTGTACAGTACCTACCATTCTTGTAACTGAATTGTGAAGAGGGTCAGGAGCCTTGTTCTATAATTCACCCCTTTAATCTGCCTTTCCTCCAGTAACTTTTGCTTACTTTTACCTCAAATGCATAAAAACTTAACCCAGCAATCGGACCATGTATTAATTCAGGTATCCCTCCCCAACTGGGGGGATACGTTCCTGAAAACCTCCCCGGTTAGTAAAACCGCGGTTGGAAAATGCAGGGCCCTATGGGAAACATGGTGATAGGGGGAGTAAGTTTGCTTGTCCTTGAACTAAACACAAAAAAATTCATGTTATTTACCTAAATCCTAATGATGATGATGATGGGGGAAGCGGTTGTTGCGTGCTGTTACATGGAAGACGGGCCCTGCACACCCTCTTCCTCTGCCCCCTCCTCCAGATTATAAGTGCGAGGGGGTTGGATGTCAAGAAGGTGGTGTGGTGGGTGACACTGAGGGGGGTGGATGCGGAGAAGGTGGTGTGGTGGGTGACACCAAGGTGGGGTGGATGCGGAGAAGCGACATCGTCGCTGGTTGATTGCGACATCGTAACTGGGTCCTAGCTCCAGTGTTAGTGTTAAAACCCGTGGATACGCAAAACCCATTGCCGTGGTTGGCAAGGGTTGTCGCAGCGAGCCAACCGTGGAGAAGTGAACTTCGCGGTAGAAAAAACCACGGTTGGCGCGGGGGACCTGTACTTGCACAATAATAAATTGGTCATTTCAATCCACGACTGTTTGTGGGACACTGCTGTGTGCAATTGACAGTCGTGTTTCACCCAAATGCATACAGTCAATTTGCTTTACAGTATATTCTGTGAAGCGCTTTGAAACGTCTAGAAGATGTAAAAAGCGCTATATCAAATGCAAGAATTATTATTATTATCTGCTAAACATCAATGCCTCCAACAAAGGATATATCCTTGTATTGTCCTCAATGAGGAGGGACAACTATAGGATATTAGAAGAGCTATGCAATCCTATGAGGGAGCAGAGGGAGCAAAGTACAGTACTAATTTAGTTACTACTAATGCTTAAGTTACTACTAATGCTTAAGTTACTACTAATGCTCTTCAAGTAGCATAACTGTCTTATCATGGCATGCAGATGCCTTTACCATAGATAGAAAATAGAGCATAATAAGATCAACTCACCTCAAATTAAATGTTCAGTTACAGGAACTGCAATGTTAATTTGTTCCGTTTAACATTATAATTTTCCCCAGGAAAGCAACTCAATTAAATAATATTTAATCAAATGCGTTTCTGGCAGAACTTAAATGAGAGAGCCTATTCCAATCATTCTGTGTGAAGTTTCTCACCAAATAAAGTTTATCCCCTTCGATCCATTGCTTCCAGCCTCTGTTAGCCTTTTCACCCTTCTGAACGCAGACGAGCTTATCACCATCCCATTGTACCAGGGTCTGCAGGTAGAAAAAAATTAATAACCTGAATTCCAAAACAGAATCCTAAATTCAGTTGATAATTAAAAACACAATTTACTTCAAGTGGCAATGCATTATCATCCAGCTTTCAACAGTGATAGTTCATATAATTGCTCCTTAACAACGCTGCAGCCAGCATGCAATAAAGAAGATTTGCCAGTGTAGAGGCACAATTGATAAATGGGTCACAAAGGTAATCTTCCTTTCCCATGCCCTCGCTGCCATTGAAATTATTTTATGGAGTGTATTTTATAGGCAGGCTGATCTATGCTCTGAGGTGAAATTCCACAGGTTAGTAAAAGTTTCACATCATAAACATGCCACGAAGGTCGAAATAAAAAAAAGTTAACCATCCACTTTTGTAATACGATTTGAAAACAATTATTTAATATATACTGTACCTTGACTGTTCTATTATCCAGACCCTTTGTGTGTTCTTCAAATTCTTCACCGATAGTGAAATCCAGCAGATAGTTTCTGAAGGTGCTCAGGGTCTTAGTGTAAAACTTGTCTCCTTCCTGCTTGATTTCCTTTGTCTGTGTCAGATGTGCAGCAATCTTCCTGGTGGCAAAGTCGATATCTGCAAAGGAGAGAAAAAAGAATTCAGGATGAAAGACTGGAGGATAATGTTGCTTTACCTAAACTCATTAAACTGTCATGTTATCGGGATGAATCATTTATGACAGTCTTAATCTCAATGCAGCAAACGACTGTATAGTTCCTCCATTCACAGGCTGCAGGTCATCCAAAACTCTGCAGCCCGTGTACTATCCCGCACTCGCCTCCGCGACCACATAACCCCCACCCTCGCCCGTCTCCACTGGCTCCCCATCCTCCAGAGGATCGAGTTCAAGATCCTCGTCCTCACCTACAAGGCCTTACACGGCCTTGCCCCGCCCTATTTAACCGATCTACTCTCCTCCTACACGCCCACCCGGACCCTTCGTTCAACAGGACTTGGCCTGCTCCAAGCCCCCCGCCCGAACCACCCCACCATCGGAGGCCGGGCCTTCAGTTTCTCCGCTCCCACCCTATGGAATGCCATCCCTCAATCCCTCCGTCTCGTTTCTTCCCTTTCCTCTTTCAAGACCGGTTTGAAGACTTTCCTCTTCGATCGTGCCTTTTGTTCCACCCCAAATCTTTCTACCTCCCCTTCGTGTTTCACCCCTTCCCAAACACTCCCCTCCCAGCTCGGGTCACACGCCTCCTGTGCAGCGCCTTGGGACGTCCTCCCGACGTGAAAGGCGCTCTATAAATGTAATTTGTTGTTGTTGTTGTTGTATATGGATATGAATGGGACTTTAAGCCTTTGATTTTGGGGGTAGGCCCAGTTCAGTGAGTTGCACTCTTGTTTCTGAACCATGGTGGGTTCAAGGCCCACATCAAACTTTAATACTACACCGACATTCTAAAGTGTTGTTGGAGTGCAATGAATTGTTTGAGGTGCCATCCTTATAATAATAAGAATAATCCTTGCCTATGATACAGCACTTTTCACGTCTTCTAGACATCTCAAAGCACTTCACAAAATATCCCGTAAAGTGAATTGACTGTGTATTTGTGGGGGAAAGGATAAGGATCCTTCCAACAAGACACTAAACCGAGGTTCAGATGAATGTGTCTCACTGAAGACTAGCAACAGAAGATGTCAGGCAGTGGGCAATAATGACAATTTTTGCATTCACAGATAAATCCAATTACGTTTTTGTCATCTAGTCGTACAGTACAATAAATAAGACTTTGCAGAATTGCAATATAATCCAAAGGAGTTGTCATTATCAATTGATTTTACTGATATTCTTGAGATCACAGGATCATCAGTACAGTCACACAACAGTAACCAATGTGTCTCATGAAATAAAGTTTGCTGTTAGCTTGGAATACTGAAATGCTATAATCCCTGGGGTTAGAACAGTCCACTGAACAACATTTTAAAAGTATTAGCTCCAAGCAGAATCAATTTCTCAATACTATTTTAATTATATAAACAATAATGGATACCTGGAGTGATTAAAAGGCAGTACCCCAATTGAGAGGTTCAAACGATGTTGTAATTCACAAGAGTGAACTTTGTCCACCATAAAAATCTACCCTGAGATTAGATTAGCCGTCAAATGACTCCTAAATGTCTACTTGTTTCTATATTTAATGGATTTATTCTGTTCTGAATCCATTTTATGTCAGCATTTCTTGTATCGTTAATATGTGATAGCATTTGTAAAAAGAATTAACAATTGTGACATTGTTAATGCAGGTTCATGAAGAAATAATCTGCAAATTTATTTCTGGGAAATATTATAGCCAATGTATGTTAGAATTGAATAAATCATGAATGCTGTATTTCTGGTTCAGTTATCGGTTAAATAAATGATATAGTAATCCTTTGCTAAGTACTACTGCATAGTGGCAGCACCTCCAGGCAGTTTCTGCTACCTCAACTTTTAAAAAAATATATAATCAATGTAATTTTATATAATTTTAACTGCTGGTTTAAAACAGGATTAGAAATACACTTTAAAATAATTGCACTATTCAACAATTATTTTTCAAAGCCAATTCATTTAATTGATAGATTCAATCACATTTCAGTTCCTAAACATTGCTCCTTTTATTCCAAATTTTGATTCAAGAAAATTTATGGGCATATGCTTAATGCAACAAAAATTCAAATGCGGCATACCAAGAATTATTTCCATTAACTCAATGGAACCTAAAATTCACTAACATTAATATGAATGCTGTAAGAATGCACTGTTGATATTCACCATTTAAACCCATTATTTTATTCAGAAGCGTTTAACAACCAACCAAGGAAATATAATGAATATAATAATCCTTGCATTTGAGTGTTTTTCATGTCTTCTAGATGTCCCAAAGTGCTTCACAGAATATACTGTAAAGTGGATTGACTGTATATTTGTAGGTGAAACACGGCAGCCAATTGCACACAGTGTCCCACAAACAGTCGTGGATTGAAATGACCCATAATGTAAAATTCAAAACTACAGGGGAACCAAGAGATATATCAGGCCCAATCCTGTGAGTTCTGAACTACTTAAAGATCCTTGTCGAGACTGGTCTTTTGAGGTCGCAAGCACTAAAAACTCCTCAAATGCTGGTCAAAGTAAACATGATTAATTCCTGCCTTAAATCCTCAAGGAAATCAGAGGAGATTAATGCCTGCCAGCTGAGTTCACAACCCATTAAATCTACTCTGGCTGTTTTGGTTGCAAGAACTACCAGATTGGGAGGAGGAGCCAGGGCCCATTCAACTCGCATCACGTCAATTTCCAGATGTTCAGGAAGCCCTCACATTCCCAATTCCAGCTGCATTTCCAACATAAGAGTGTTTAAATCACTAATGGGAGCATCACCTGCTAAATTTAAAAAGGGCAACTGAATTTATATATTTGAGAGATCAGGGTTTAAATTCAAATTCAAATAATCCTTGCATTTGATAGAGCACCTTAACACTCACATTGTTGAGATGACTCAAAGTGCTTCACAAGTTTTGCAAAATAAAAACAAATAGCTTTCATCCCAACCCCCCGATTTTGCCTGATTTGTGCCCATTCCTGATGAGCCATGGAGGAGTTTCACAGTCAAAAGTGTCAGAAACTGGACCTATAAATATAACTGGTGTGTAACACATGACTACTGTAGAATGTACTGATTAAATCAGATTGTCATGGCATTTATGGGCTCAGTAGATCATGACACAGCAGCGGTCTTATCGATTGAAGGAGAACATTAAGGGCAAAGAAATGGGCACGTTAACAGCAGAAAATTTTATTAGTCACATAAATACTTGCGTTTCTTGTGCATTAAGTCTTGCTCGAAAATATTCGAACATAGGAATGGAAAACCATTTCAGAAAGTGATTCAATTGTGGGTTTAACCACCAAAGTTAATGTTTGGATTGATGCTGCCTCTTCTGTAGCGGAACCTGACCATCAAAACCACAGTGCTACCCTTCCGCAGCCTGCTGATTTTGCGCTCCACACACATGGGCAAGAGAATCTGCTGAAAGATTGCTATCAACTGCATTCTAAACTCAAAATGAAGCTGTCGAAATCTGCTGAAACGGTGCAATGCATACCCAACGACTGAAGTTTGCTTGGCTGTGCAAGTGTCTGAACAATAAGTCTACTTGTGCCATTCTGCACATTAAATAGATTTTCTATTAAGTGACTTCTTATGATGGACAATAAATGAAATGTGCTTTTCAAATGTAACAGCTAAAACAGGACCAGTCAAAAGGAGGATTGTACATCCAATATAATGGTTGAAACTTAATTGAGCCTCTGCAGTAAATAATGCAGGATCCAGGATCATCATTAAATGGGATATTTCAGTTACGTTTTTGTGAGGGGAAGCATTAGAAAAGAACTTGTATTATACAGGTCACACAGTCACCGATCACATCTATACATTTTGCCCACAAATATAGTCAATTCACTTGCAGTATATTCTGTGAAGCGCTTTGAGATGTCTAGAAGACATGAATAGTGCTATATCAAATGCAAGGATTATTATAATATTATCATCTATGTTTTAATGCTATTATTCTACAAAGCAATTTATCCACCAAATAATAATGTAAGCAGCTCTTCTGACACTTGTTTACTTTACCGCAGAGATAGTCAGAACTTACCTATGCTTTTCATTAAGTCATCAAAATTCTTATTTTCGATCATCACCCAGGTGCCATTGTAATCTGCAGGCATCTTTCCTTGGGTCTCAGACACTAACTGAGGGAAAGAGATTCTGTTCTGCAGCAAGAGCGACTAAGATAATAACCCAAACTCCCAGGTTTTATAGTGGGCCTCCCTTGCATAAAAGATATAAACAGGTTGGAGATTGGAGTCATAAAAGGTGAAAATTACCCAAGATTTATTTGTCTGTGTTATACCCAGCCAATGCCCAACCTGCTGAACTTTGACACACGGCTCCGAAGTCACACAGCTGAGATGTGAGCTGAGCAAACTCTTCAAAATAAACCCTTATAAACATTAAACGAGGGCGTAAAGTAAATGTACATCTCAGAGTGTGTTGGAATTTCAAATATTCAGATTTTTTAAAAAACTATGCATTTACATCTCTAGAGCATCCTTCATGTTGGGAAGACATCCTAAGGTGCTGAAAGGTGCATTACACTAGGAATGAACCCATCTCACTACCTCTCACTTCCATAGAGCAGCTCAATGGAAGATATTCAAAGGAAGAATTCCAGTAGTTGTGTAGAGAGAATGCATGGCTTGAAAACGGAGATGCATTTTATGAGTAAACCTGCCATCGAATACAGTTAGGTCAGTCAGGAGCAGATCTGTCAACCTAGTTAAGTTTATCACAATTCAGGTACACGTCTTGAAAACTTATCAGCTTCCACAAGGTTCCAAGATGGTAAAGCACTCGTCAAATAGAGACTTCAATGTGGTCAGTAAATTGTGATGCAGTTTCATTCAGAAACAAGAGTCTCTAATCTCTCGACCACATCCAAATTTCTGAATGTCAGCTGCAAAACTCCACAACGGGTAATTTAAATTGAGCAAACATCATTGCCAGTGAGTTGAGGTAATAACTATATTATTTCCTTGACCTTTAACTCAACTCAGGAGGATTTGTTCAGCCTCAACTTCCATTGGTTGCAAAGGGATTCATCTGCTCCATTTCGCAGTCTGAATATTAAGATGGAAGACTTCAATAAATTAAAATTACAGTAATACAGAAGCAAATTCATATGGGAATTCCGTGGCTCTGTCATGTTTGAGGAGCTCTGTAGAAACACTTAATCAAGGCATTGATTGCATTCTAAACGGCATTGGCAGACAAAATATAATGAGTTAGATAAACATATGACTATGTATGAAATGTTAACGCATCAAGCCATTTACTATCATACAGAAGTTGCATTTGAGGCAGAATATATTTTAATATGTAATCTCAGAGAAAGCGTGCTGTACAGTGGATCATTGTTCAGCTTCATTTTTTTTAAGCACACAAATCATCAGCACTCCGCATCAGTCAGCATCTGCGCATGTAAAGCCAGCTTTCTGTGTTCACCAATAGTTAATTCTGCTTAAAAAGAGAGACAATACAAAGCCCACAGTGTGGTACTTGATGAATATCTAAATCTTTATGCTCCATGAGTCTTTGTACCAGACATACGTGCACACCAAAACATGAGAGTTTAAGCATACGGCACTTTGAAATTGAGCAGAGGTCATCTAACATTAAGTGCTCTGAGTCGCCGTCCAGCGTGGAGGACGCTATATAAATCAAAGTTGTTGTTGTAGCATGCTTGCCTGGATGGATTTAGGTTTCATTCTGAAAATTTTCTACAGTATTACTACTGTGGCACTGCTACAGTGACATTTGTAGCACAGCTGGACAGAGTCCAAATCTGTGCATCATACAGATATTGCAATGTTCCATCCCTATGGTTGGATATTAAAACAGCTTGTGTATTACAATTAACGTTAGGGTCACGAACCTGGTGTTGCTGCAACAAGAATTAATAAAATCTGCTCATAATCTGCTCGTACGTGCTAGGATTTCTCAACTCAGCAGCCACGCAATTAATTAAAAAAGGCGAGGTACAAGTCAGCCTTCCATAAGCTGCCTACAGTAATCTCAAAGAAAAACTCTTAGCAAACTACAGGTATTAATGCACTTAAACAAGCAACAGTAGCAGCAATTCATCAATTCCTCATCTGCTGAAAAAATTTAATTCGTGTAAAAGTGTTGATAATATTTTCACTGACTTGGATACACTCAATGATGAGGTTTAACTTATTTTTAATAAAAAGAATCACTGTGTTGTAATATTCAAATTCTCTATGGCCATAAAGGCAGGGGAAGGTTTCACACCAGGCACAAAGTGAACCACATTGGGAAATGATGACGGTTACATTTCCAACGTGGCAGATAGTTAATGATTTGTTTGATCTTGATTGATAGGAGTAAGTGGATTGAAAACCTTGCAATTTAGGGCACAATATAAACCTGCACGCATTTCAGTGCAAAAGTGAGCAAAAAAAAAGCTTTACAGATCTGATTTCGCTTTCAATTGAGTAATTAATGTTGACACAGATTTTAGAAATTACAACAAGAATTTAATTTTTGTAGCACGTTTTTTAAAGGGTGACCACATGACAATCTTCAATGATATGCAAGTTTTCTTTGTCTTGATGAAACTGTTCGAGGCCGCAGAGGTCATCCAGCTTGAGTCAATGTCTCTCCGGCCTTTGTCCTTCACCGGAGTTCATCAATGGACCTTCTTAAATACTTGCTTACATTTTGCGCCTTCAGCCCGCATTTCCTGGTGAGATAGTGGGGGGCAAAGAAAGAAATGGCTGAATTATTGTTTTAAATGTGAATGATCTTCAAAATATTGTAAATTACACATTTTGTGGTAATAAAAATATTTCATTTTCATCGAGGACACACTGGTGTGGTGTAGTGTCAAACAAACCAGAAGGTCTGAGTCTTGAAGGCAAATCTGTGCTTAATCAGATATTAAGAGCCAGAATTAGAATCAGCTCTCCAGTATACTTTCTCATATTAACTGAACAGTGTACTTGATTTACAAAGCATTGTTCGCATAGTAATTTTAAAGTCACATTAAGATTTAAAGAGAGGTTTTCAAAAATATATTCCCATTGCATTTATCTCTGATTTGAACATGCACCCAATATACCACTAGTATCTAAATTCTGAATGTGATAATTTGGGCTAAAATAAAGACCCCTCCATGATTTCACCAATAATTGAGATAAGAGGCTAACTTGCAGTCATAAGTTCTTTCGACCAAGCACTAAATCAGGAACAAAAAAATAGCAGTTACGAAATACTAACTTTCATCTTTGCTCATGCAATTTACTTAGCTGCTAGGGATGTATGCCAGATGGCACGGTTTGACTTGCCTTCTATAAACTTTCAATTCAAAAAAATTGAAGGCTTAACTTTTGTAAGGCAGTGTGCATCGGGCAGTATAAATATTTGTGTGGCAGGCTATATTTAACTTTACCCCAAATTCAATTAATCAGTTTAAAGGTCCAATGAATTTTGCTGTATTCTGTTATGAATTTTTATTTTCCCACAAAAGAAAATCCAATCCAAGTAATCCTGATTTGTAGATTAAGTAGGAAGAACAATGACTTGTCCATCTCCGATAACACCTGATCTCTGCTGACTCAAATCAAAGTATTTGCACAGGAGCTGAGACTAATCTTATGAACTGGGCTGATTGGTTAAATCAATGCAAACACTCGTCAAGCCAATCACAAAATCCTGTTTTTATGAACGTACAATAATTTAATTTTTCAATGATTTCAATCGTGATCATGCATCATCTTTAATCCCACTAAAAACATCTGTTTATTAAAACAAGTAGACTTTTCCAATATGGGATAAGAAGTCTATGAGCTTTGCTCACATTCATTTATAATAATAATCCTTGCCTTTGAGATAGCGCTTTTCACATCTTATCAACATCTCAAAGCACTTCAAAGAATGTAGCGTAAAGTGAATTGACTGTATATTTGTGCACGAAACGTGGCAGCCAATTGCACACAGCAGTGTCCCACAAACAGTCATAGATTGAAAATGACCAATTTTTTTTTATTATTGTGGGTTTTTTGGGACGGATTACCAAAGATTTCACCCTGATCTGCCTGGATTCGAACACTAGTCTCCCACTTGTAAGGCGAGTGCTCTAACCACTGAGCTACAGGTGCTCCACAAGCAACTTTTGAACATCTAGTTAGCTGTTAGAAAGGTACGTCAGATAATTCAAATCACTGAAATGCTCCTATAAGCACCTGCTTTCTAAACCATTGTTTCAAAATCTTTTTGTTTAAGTGTTTAAATGTTTAACAAACTCCAAATGTATTTTGCCAGAACCTTGCAACAAAGAAACAAAATGCTCCCTAATCAGTTATTAGCAATATTATGCACACAAAACAATATCACATGAAGACAAAGCAAGTTCTCAGCACACAAAGTACATGTCAAAGAAAATAGCACAAGAGCCACACCAGGTGTAGTTCATCCCCATCTATCCAGTGAGTCCATCCTCGGCCCTCTTTCTCTCCTTTTTGTACACACACAAGTTTGTCCCCATCCCAGTTCACAGTGGTCTAGAAGAAAATATAAAAAAATTGTAATTTATTTGGTTACAAAACTACAAAAAGCATTAGATTTTAAAAATCTGATTTCTCTTCGATTTGACAGATTGCCATATGAGGCATCTCCTTATTATTCCAAGCTATTTCCTGGAGATTGCTGGCAACAGACACTTGATCAAAATGTATTGGTTTCACCCAAATTCTTAAAAACACAATGCTATAGAAACTAAGGAACAAATTACACCAGCCAAATTACACCAGTAATTATCACCTCACAGAAAACATCTGAAGAAGGCCCTTCAACTCACTTAATCTCAAACTTCCAGATTATCCATCTATTTTCAACCATCCTTAATCATTTACTCTCGGTGTAAAGAAATACTTCCTGGTGTCCATCCCGAACTGATCTTTCACACCTCTGAATGACTGCTCTCTTGTAGTATAGCAGTTTGACACGAGTATCAGATTGTAAGCATTAGAATCAAAGACAGAACCTCCTTTTAAGGCTAGTAGTCAATTGACTGGAATACCCCGAGTGCAAACCTATTCTCCAGTGCAAACACTAAAGTGGATTTAGCTAGAGTCAACTAAATTTTAACAAAAACTTACTGCAATTCAGCAGTAACTCTCAGTAAGAGCAAATGGTGGAGCAAAAGTGTCATTCTTATACAGCACTTTAACTTGGGTTCAAGGTAAATTGCTGTACCTTAACATTATCGCACTGAGAAAGTTAAAGAAATCCACTGCAATGATCAGTTAGACGCAAATTATACCCCAGCGTTGTGTTAAAATAGAACCTGTATTAAAGTGGCAAATGGAAACATTGAGTTATGCATTCATCTATATATATATATACACACATATGTCATTTAAAATATACTGTATTATTTATAGCAGACTACTGCTTTGTACGTGCACAGAGCTCCACTAACTACAGTAGATAGCAAAGAGAAGGCAATACTGTACGAACATTAAAAATATAAGGTTAATGCAACAGATTGCCTTCCAGCATGAGCAAGTTTTGCTTTGCTGTTGTAGCAGATAACAAATCCCACAGCAGACTGGAAACAATCTCCCCGAGAAGCTGGCACTCCCAGCACACACAAGTCCAGAGCTCAGGAGTTATTTCCAAAAAAAGAATGAAAATGAATGGTTCACAATATATAAAAGAACATGGAGGGGGTGGGGGGGGGGGGTGGGGGGGGAAGCAAGCAGAGGTTTGGTGATTGGTAATTAATTCAGTAATCGAGGAGGGCGACACACACACAACACAAAAGTTCTCTCTAACCAGATTTGCAAAACCTACATGTAAATAAGCAAAGACTCTGCACCAGAAAATAGTTATGGTTGCGATTATTATTATTCCCTATGGTCTCCAAACTCACAAAGCTCCCAGCACTGTTTGTTCAATGATCAATGAGGGGGGGCGGGGGGGGGGGAGAAATTATCACCAAACCCTTGTTAGCACACAATCTCCCCATCCCCCCACCACCCCCCCACTCCAATGGTGACTGGAATCAACCCATCCTGGCCTCTGGACGAGGTGCTTGCTCTGTGTGTGATTACCTTACACTGGCGATCATCAATCCCCCTCAAATCCTCTTCAAACTCTTTGCCGACATCAAACTCCATGATGTAGTTCCTGATGCTGCTGATGGTTTTGATGACCAGGCGATCTCCATTCTGGGAAATGTCTTTGTCGGGTTTCAGTAAAACTGCGATTTTACGCAAAGCAATGTTTACATCTGAATGGGAGAGTGGAGGGAGTGGGGTGGGGGACAAGGAGAAAGAGAGAGAAACAACTTGTAAACTAATAAAATAGTTATTAGTAAAATAGCATTAGTAAAGCAGTCAAATAATAATAAATTATTATTAGTAACATCAGCTTCTTCACTGCACAGTAACTCAATCACACAATAAATCAGATCTGTTCTCTCCCTGTGGTAAAGCAGTTGGATGTGAAATCATTCTTCCCCAGTGTTTTTTAAAAAAAATTCAGAATTTAAACAAAAAACGTGTTGATATTTTCACAAAGTGCAAAACTGCCAAATTGTTAAGAGAGCCGCAGTGGTGATAGGGATATTTATTTACCCAGTGCCTTGAGGTACTCCTCGAAGTTTTCATTCGATTGCATTCTCCAGTATCCACTGTAGTCTATTGGCATTTTTATTCAGAACTCAACTCGTCCAACTTTCCCCTCAAAAGAAATGTGAGAAGCTGTAACTTGAGAGCGACCCCGACACACTGTGCTCAAATCCTGCAAAACGCCCAGACAGCCTTTCTAACTCTCTTTATCTTGGCTGCTGGTTGTGATGTGAGTGCGCCCTTTAATCCTATTAATTGAAGAATGCTGCATTGAGTTTCCAACACAAGACAAGCTCGGAAATCAAGCTTGAAATCAACGGTGCTTGTTAAACAACACGGCCTTGTTCAAACATCTTCATTGTCCCATTCTCGTTTGAGTTCATTCAAGCTGTAAATGTTCCCCCAGCTTCTTTCCCCAATTGCAATGGTGTTTTAGCAGATCTTGCTTCACGCTGGCAAACATTATAAAACAGAAACACAACTGATAGATTGATAGACTCCTGAATGCTTTATTGCCAGGATCCCTTGACTGTCTTTATTTGTTAATCAGCTGCCAAATATTGTACAATTAGATTCCTTTAATATAGAGATAATTATTATTATTATTATCTTGCCACAACTTCATTTCAGATTGTTCTAATCAAGAAGAACTGAGAGAGAAGGTACCACTCAATATATTATTGACAGTTGACAGTCATTATAACCAGGCTAACATGGGTGCTTAATACAGTACCTTCCTTCTGTCTATTTATCAGGATCAGTCAATATGATCTTAACAACTACCCACCACACTTTAATACTGTAATTATAACAGCAACCTGCATCTATGTAGCACCGGACGGCGTCTCGGAGAGCTATACTCCGTTCTGCTTTATTCTTCAAGTAAAACTCTACAAATAGAACTTTAGTACAGTAAGCAATCTTGTACGATAAGAACCACTGAGCCTCAATAAACCGTTCTACAGAAACCCACAAAATATACAATCGATTCACTTGACTGTATGTTGTGTGAAGCGTTTTGAGATGTTTCGAAGACATTATATCAAATATCAGTTCCTGACACATACCTCAACTCCTTTCCCAAGTGCCCGATTCTCTCTCTTCCTCCCTAGCCTTTGCTATACAAATGTAATTTTGCTGATGTTGTTATCTCTAACTTGTTCCGTATTTTGAGGACCACAAGTGTGTTTTGGCTTCTGTCCTTGTTCTGACTTTCCCACTCTCAGTTCCCTATATGTGTATAAGCTGCCATCCTACTTTCAGTTTCCCTCATCCAGAATGTGCTGTGACACTTCTCTTAAAAAGGCCTTATGTCTACATTCACTTCACATTTTTGTTGTGATATCTCACATTTGCTTCGTGTTTTAATTCTTTGTATTCACGTTACTTATTATTGCCTCACACTTACTTCATATTTTCAGTAATTCACATTTTAGTGAGTCACATTCACTTCACAATACCTAGCTCAACAACAACAACAACTTTGATTTATACAGCACCCTCCACGCCGGACGGCGTCTCAGAGCGCTTCCCACAGGCGGTCTCAGTAATTAGGCCTCCAGTCGTTTGCCAGCTGGAACCCATTCCATCACCTTGGCTCCATCACAATCTTCAGCCACATCACACATTTACCCCCAGTTCATTTGTCACTTGGCCACTACAAATGGGATAATGGAATGTTTAAAACCAAGAACCTCACAGCTCGGCACATTAGTTTACAATTACGGAATAATTCATAATCCTTCATAAAAATTATTCTGTATCTATTAGTGACTTATGACCGAAATCAAATTCATGCACAGTTTCTAAGTGCAAGATGAACAAGGCTATCACAGATGAGGAATGGGAGTCCCAGTACTGGATTCCAATCCCCCAAATGACCTAAAGTGGATCCATTAATTGGATTGCATTAACTTGCTGAAAAAGCCCAATTTAGGTCAAGGCTACCTAGCTTCTTAATACATAAAATATATATTGTCATCCATGCACGATTGCTACCATTGATGCTGACACTGCTATAACTCTCCCTAATATCCTGAAAACTGCTTGTTGAAAAAATGGCAAATGTGTCTTTAATTATGATGACAAATGTGGTTTTATATATATATACATATATAAATGGATTACCTACTGATGTAGAGGTTGGGCAGGTGTCATTCCAGAGGATATTGGAGAGATGTACACATACATTTATCCCAGGTAGTTTAGGGAGGTGACCTTGCACTGATGATGCATTTAATATCTCAGGCCTGAAGGAATAAAGAGGCTGCACAGCAACACATTTCAAATTGACGAAACTCTACACTGTAATACAGTTTGATCATAATATAATAATCCTTGCATTTGATCTAGCAATTTTCACATCTTATCGACATCTCAAAGCGCTTCACAGAATATACTGTAAAGTGAATTGACTGTATATTTGTGGGCGAAACGCGGCAGCTGATTGCGCACAGTTGTGTCCCACAAACAGTCGTGGATTGAACTGACCAATTTTATTGTTGTGTTTTTTTTGGAGGGTTTACTTGTTATGTGATTATGATCAGATAACAAGGGAGCTAAGCTATGTATGTCACTCCGTAACACATTCTTCTGAGAAAATACTCCGTACTGGTCCTCAGTATTGTTTAATTACGCTTCCATGGTATCTCTTTACAAACCTTAGCATCTTCTCTTCATTGTGCCAGATGGTTGTTTCTCAAATTTGGGCCAAATCACGCCTGCCTTAGCCTTGTCGACAAGTTACTTTTCCTTATGGGATGAGGGCTGGAATTTCAGTTGCACTTCCAATATTTCGATCATGTTGGCGGTTGCAAGAATTTGGTGTGGTGCTCCCAGAATTATGTCATAGGCAATAAATATTCCCCCTATTATTGAACATGGCTAATGGTACACTGCAGATAAGGATAGAGAGAAAATAAGTTATAAATAGTAAATAAATGTACCTTGAAGGTAAACGAATGTTGTCATATTTACAGCGAACACATTGGAACTCGTGAAACTGTGAATAAGCGTTTCATTGAATTCACACATCCACTAATGTGTGAAAAGATACTTTCTATTTATAATGTTTCAAGAAAAATCTGAAGCTCAGGTCACTATCAACAGCATGGTTTGGTCTGTGACTAACCATAGTTTCAAATATCAGCGAATACTGATTTATTGTCATGAATCAAGCTATAACTGATGGAAATGGATTTGTAAATACACTTATTTCTATAGGAAAAACAATTTGTCAATTGATTACACCTGTCTAAATGCTGGCCATTACTGTTTATTCTCCGTTTGATAATTTCTTAGCAAGTTGGTGAGGTGCTGAAGTTGACAAGTGAGATTTCTTTTGCCCTGTTCATTTTCTATAAAAATAGCCATTTATTTTAGATATTAACCATTATAGATCAGAACTACCTATATAGTTGAATGCATACATTGTTTGATGAAAAACAGGACTTTGGGGGCAACATTAAATGTATTTCTACCTTATTTCACGTGTTCTTTGAACTGAAGATTGTCTGGGATTCATTTTTATATATATTCCTTATGTCATTATATTCAAAGAAATGAAAGCACAAAAAGTCTATTCATCTTGAAATGTTCCCCGTATTAGCCTCCATAGTGCTATATAATCTCCTCCTATTATACACTCTTTTACCCAGATCCTTTCATTGAGTTCCTCGTCAAAAAGAATCATGTTTATAATGTAAATTTATTTCTCCAAGGAAGGTGCTGTAACTCAAGACATTTACTCTTGGAAGAAACAATGAACTATTTCGATTACAATTTAAAAAAGTGCGTAGACTGCAGAGTTTACTGACAAAAGATATTTATTTAGAGAATTATTCATTGTCACCAACTGCATCTTGATTTGAATGGCCCTATTGCAAATTAGTGCCACACGCATCAACAATGTCACCCTCTAGTAATTCTTCACAAACCATTGTTGAAAATATATCTACTCGAGTACAAAATTCACATTTCTCCATTGTGCAAGTTTCTCGCTAAATCTATGTGAACCACTATTAAAGCAATCAAACCAGCAAAAGCCTCCCTTCTCTCCTTTCTTCCAACAAGAGTGCCAATCGAAAAAGATATGAGATTAATTCACAGAGCAGGTTCAAATAATGCAATGATGTTTCCAACCCAACAACATTGAAAGAAACAACACTCATTTTTGCAAGATTCTGTTGCCATGTTTCTTTTTCAAATTAGGGCCAACACACAGAAACATAAAAAGAGTTTCTTTTTGCTTTGTGCTATATCCTTGTCCAATCTAATTAAAATCCACATTAATTACACAACTCAACTTTTGCCACATGACCAATTACTTCCACACAACTTATGTTGGTCAGTGTGACAAGGTGATTCAGTGTAAGATATTTCTCCTCGACTGTTTCCAATCCTAACCGATAATGCTCCAGTAAACACAGAAGTGCTTTGTTATTTAGAAGTTTTGAACTAACTTAACGGAAATGCTCCAGTTTGTAAACAAAATTTAGAAGCTGGATACGACACAATTTACCTTGCACCTCAGGTCAATCAAAGTGTTTCAATGTCCTTATCCAAAGGGATAAGGAATCTGCAAGGAAAACGGCAGCAATTCCTCAGTTTGAAATGCGTTTGTGCCAATTTTAACGTTCGAAAGTTTTCAGTCAAGTGAAGGAATATGTTTTAAGCAGGAATTCACAACATTCCACCCTGGTGCTTTCCGCTGTCTGACACAAAAGAATGTGTAATGGAAACAAAGCGAGAAATTAAGTCTTTCAAGGAATTGCTCAAGTCAAACGCCATTGAAATCTTTGGAGATCCATAAGAAAAAATGTTGGAGATTCATATCTCGACCCAACTTCACCATTTACATATCTATGCAGCTGACTGTGAAATGATTAATCTTGCTCCAAATGTTACAATCAACCCGTGAGAAGTTAAGCTTTACAAATGAGTCGAATTTTACACACAGGAATCCCTCTACCCTTTATCATTGTTATTTTGTGCGTGGGGAAATCATATAGCAAGTAAAGCAGCCCAAAAGTTAAATATCTCAGTTGATAAGAATTAAGTTTATTATACTGTATACAGAATCAGAAATAGCAACATTTTACTTTTAATATGAAACGACCCACATTTCTAACAAACCGTAAAGGAAAGAGCAAACCAGTCTGACAAATCACCTGATATTGTAGTGGTTTTTTGGCTTGACATGGGACTGAAAAATTCACACTGGAAATTCCCCCGTAAGTTAGAATTTCACCGACCTAAGTTGCGGTGGCAAATCAACTCTGGGAGGAAACAAGTAATGGAGGAAGGAAACAACAAGGAAAGGGTGAACGATTCACCGAGGACCACCATCCCTGATCATTAATCGGTGGGTCATTTTGAAACATGTGAGTGTAGACCTCATGATTGACCATGGATCTGATGGCATCTGATAACACACCGATCATCAGTGAGCAGATTTTTGAATGGTGCTCACTAGGGTCCGTCGATATATCGATATATCGCTAAAACCCGATATAATTTTCACATCGATACGCCGAAAATATCGATATATCGAAAAATCGATATATCGAGGGAAAAAATCGGAATGCGCGCACACTGAACTACAAGACCCAGAATGCTCGCACTCTGAGGGGAGAGAGACGGCTGGGGTGGGGGGGTGGGGGAGGGGGAGAGAGACGGCTGGAGGGGGGGAGGGGGAGAGAGACGGCTGGGGGTGGGTGGGGGGGGGGGGTGGAAGAGAGGAATGGTGGCGGGGGGGGGGGGAGGAGGGACGGCGGTGGTGGGTGGGGTGGGGTGGGGGGAGAGACGGGGTGGATGTGATAAAAAACAGATAGATAGAGATGGGAAGGATGTGAGAGAGGAGAGAGACACAGAGAGAAAAACACAGAAATGGAGAGAGTGAGTGTGAGAGACACAGAAAGATTTTTACCTCCTGAGGAGATAGGCCCCGAATGCGCGCGCACCCCGAATGCACACGCCGTGCGCGCATGTGCAGTACGAAAAACCCAAAAATATCGATATTTCGGTATATCTCGATATGAGCCCATCGATATATCTAAATCGGAAAATTTCCATATCGACGGACCCTAGTGCTCACGGGAGATTCCAGAATGTGCCTGTTTCAGGGGAGGTAAGGGGAAAGCTAGAGTAATCCTTGCATCTGCATTTTTAATATAGCACTTTTCATGTCTTCTAGACATCTCAAAGCGCTTTACAGAATATTCTGTAAAGTGAATTGACTGTATACATGTGGGCAAAACGCGGCAGCCATTTGCACACAGCAGTGTCCCACAAACAGTCGAGGATTGAAATGACTAATATTATTATTGTTTTTTTTTGGAGGGTTTAATATTAGGCGTGTGGAGTAAGGAAACTTGCCCAAGCTTTCGCCCTGACCTGCCTGGATTCAAACACAGGTCTCACACTTGTAAGTTGAGTGCTCTAACCACTGAGCTACAGGACTCCACGAGTAGGAGTTTAGTTTTCACATTTCATAACAAATGACAATCAACAGAATTGTGGCAAGGCTGTGGCAATACAAAGTTTTTTTTAAATTGTAATATGAAAGCAATTAACATTCTAAACACACTAACAGTAAATAGCTATAACATGTTTTATGAGATCAAGTTCAAAAATGAACTTTGATTCATTCGTTTTTAATGAGTTAATGGTGGAAATAAGGGAAAGTGTTTATTTAGTCAGGGAATTTCTCCCAGTGTCCTGGCCAATAATCAGCCAGGTAAAATAGCTCATATACTCCATAGCTGCTTGTAGGACATTGGTGTGTGCAAATTGACCATCATGTTCACCCAATAAAATACCTCAAATGTGATGCACTTTCAAACACCAACCTGATGTAAAAGGCACTGTACCAATGCAATTGTAATTGGCTACATAACGGATTGCAGAGCACAGTACAGAATACCGGCTTATGACATTATGAGATTTGCTACCTTTAACCAAAGCGTGTCATTCAATAGTTTGATGCAACAGCAATCGAAGTTCGGTAACTCAGTAAGGTTAGCATGGTATCATGAGGATACCATGATATCCTAAGCTTAAATATGGTTTGCTGTGTTCAATTTGTGGCTGGAGATAGATGTTGCCAGGCAACTGGTTTTATAACGACCAATGGGAGAGCAAGACATTTTTTGAAATACTAAATTACTGCATTTAATATATTAATGCAGTAAAAATAAGCAGCAAAAGAACATTTGCAGTTATTCATTCTGACAACTTTCCAGTCTTATCTTATTAAATAAGAACTGCAGATGCTGTGTTTATTCCGACCATATTCCACTTTCTCACCTCTGACCATGCTAACCACGTGAATGTTCACTTGTTACCATCAAACTTTTCCCAGTTTTTGCATCAAAGCAGAAACTGAGGAAGAAGCAAATTCAGACCACAATATCATCCAAACGGTTTTAGTGAGCTGTTACGGCAGAACTCTGCATCACTTCCATATCTTCCAAAACACAGCAGATGATTTTACTGCATACGTTTACTGCAAAAGTTAATCCTTTTATGTTTGCATCATATTGTGACCAGTTTAAACATTAATGCAATAGTCAATGGTAACAAAGGAAGACAAATAATAATAATCCTTATATTTGATGTAGCGCTTTTCACATCTTCTAGACGTCTCAAAATGCTTCGCAGAATATTCTGTGAAGTAAATTGACTGTATATTTTATGGGCAAAATAGCCACACAATCTCAAATATGCTTTTTGAATCACTGAATTTAAAAAAAAATCCTTGTATTTCTTCAGAGCTTTTCACTTTCGCTATGGAGTGCTTGACAGGATTTAGTGCCAAGTGTGGTGAGTAAATTTGGCAACCAAATTGCACATGGCAATACCCCAGAAACAGCCATTAACTGTGAACTCTATTGACCGCTATCCAGGATATTGTAGATCTGAACAGGTTGGATCAAAAGGAATTGAACATTTGAGATAAAAAAAAGCTATTGAACCCCAAAGAATGAAAGCTTGGAATTGTCTTCTGATGGAGGGGGTGAGGCGATGTGAGGAGATTCTAGAGTGTTGGAGCGTAGTGGCTGAAAGCAAACACATGTTGTGCTTTATTAGCTTGGACCAGGAATCAAGCCTGTGTCCTGTATTTGCTTTATTACATTGTAACTGTAACTTGGAATAAGGAAGGCCTGCTCTTTACAGAATTCTTTACGAAGTCCATTAACAGTCGGAAATTCCCCTCAGATGAAGCTTATTTTTGATAACGCTATTCCATACTTACGGGACAAATCAGTGCAATTTGTGGTAAATAGCAGAAAGCATTACTGGCGGAAACGTGCTTCCAAAGCTACCGCCAGTCTGAATGTGACAGCCTGTGAGCTTTCATCTTAAGTTATTTTATCTCTTCCAGTCGGCCCCTCTTCTGATCTCTCTTCACATGGAACATCATTCACTGGCTAATGTGTTTTTTAACAGCCTAACATCTGCAGCAACTCAGAATTGCTTACTCCAGCATTTTCTTCTCCATTGCCATCATTCCCTCCAGTCATCTGAATTAAGTCATGAAAAATATCGTTCAATTATTCCCATCGACTTTTAATGGATTTTGCATTTACAATTGGAAATCATCAGTTCAAATGAAGAAGAAAATCAAGAGTCTTTGTTTCACTAAAATTCCATTATAATTAGGAGCCAATTCAGTATTAACTCTTTCCATCCATTCCATCTCTTCCTCCCACCCCCAGAGAATTTTATGGTCAGATAGGTTTTGATTGTAAATCCAATGATGGGTGCACAAAGGAAACACTGACAAGGGAAGACAACATAATGGTCAATGTAAATTTCTGCCACCTCACAAAATTCCTTCTCCCTATCGCTTAAAAAACACAAATCCTGCAAACCGCAATTATATATTCCAACATGTGTTTTTCAAGCAGCTTTGATTGAATTACAATACGTCCAAACCCCCTCAAAATGTGATCATTATTTTAATGAATCATTGAGTCGGTTTATCATGTCGTCTTGGGATTTCAGTGGCTGTAGAATCTCATTTATATTCTGCTGTTCACTTTCCACAGTGTATATATTGTGCTCTTTAATATACTCAATAACGCTATCTGGGACCAAGTATTTCACACTCTGTCCTCTGCGCAACGCTCGGCGGATATGAGTGGCTCTCATATCATTCTGCACCCACTCCCTCACCACATGGATGTTATGTCGGTGTTTGAAGAGGATATCGGATTCATAAATGGATCTCCGTGGGTCCGCTCCACCACGGCTAATACAAACCATGCCAAATTTTCCAACTATTTCCTCAATATGCTCATCTTTCCACAGGTTCGGAATGCGAAACGTTTCCAAAACATCCGCTCCGCAAAGCAACTTTAGCTGTGGTACAACTGCAAAAACAAACAAACAACAAAACCTGTGTATCAACGAATGTATCTTTGGAACAAGTTAAGACACCAGATGGCAATCTGTTTGAAAACGATAAGCGCGTATGTTTTCATCAATTCTTACCAAAGCAGTGTAAAATAATCAAACTAACAGAGAGAAACAAACTCAACCAAGGGACCTTTGTGCTGCACTTCACTAGAAATGATCTA
Organism: Hydrolagus colliei; assembly: GCA_035084275.1. Lineage (NCBI taxonomy): Eukaryota > Metazoa > Chordata > Chondrichthyes > Chimaeriformes > Chimaeridae > Hydrolagus > Hydrolagus colliei. The sequence continues at coordinate 6,673,706 of CM068751.1, read as the reverse complement.
ATAATAATAATCCTTGCGTTTGATATAGAGCTTTTCACATCTTCTAGACGTCTCAAAGCACTTCACAGAATGTACTGTAAAGTTAATTGACTGTATATTTGTGGGAGAAATGCGACAGCCAATTGCGCACAGCTGTGTCCCACCCCAGTTGTGGATTGAAATGACCAATTTTATTATTGTGGTTTTTTTGGAGAGGTTATTATTAAATGTGTGGAGAAACGAAACTTACCCAAGGTTTTGCCCTGACCTGCCTGGATTCGAAACACAGGTCTCACCCTTGTAAGGTGAGTGCTCTATAACCACTGAGCTACAGGACTCCATATAAAAGGTACATGAATTAGATTAATAACAGAGAAGGTTGAATATTCAAGCAGGTCAATCAGCACCAGAATCAGCATTCAGTTAGGAGAGTTCTAGGCATTTTCATCTGAATAAATTTTTACTGTAAACTGTTTAACTTGTGTATGTAATCTCGATTCCCTAACCAAGACTGGGAATGAGTTTTCCACACAGCAGGAAAATCCTTTAGGGTGATTCAGGATCAATATTTTCTTTGCTAAACTTTTCTGCTCTTATTTATTTGCTCAGCCCTTGTAGACATTTCTCAATCTTTTCGCATGATCCCCTTTAATGATCTTAACCTTCTTTCGTTTTGCCCACAAAATACTGTACACAGTGTAATCTGTGAAGAGCTTTGAGATGTCTATATCAAATATAAGGATACATTATTACAATAAGCGCCTAGGGACGTCCTCCCGACCTGAAAAACGCTCTATATATGTAATTTTGTTTGTTGTTATTATTATTTTTCTTTACCTACATTGGTTACCAATGTACATTTTCACTTAAAGATGGATCTGCAACTCGCATGTTGTAATTTTGTCTCCTCATCTTTCTTTAGTTGATGTTCAAAGTTAAAACCTAATTGAGTCCGAGTGTGTGGAGCTCCACAGAGCGACACGGACGGTGTCACTGTGAGATAGGAAACCAGATGCTTGTCCACAAAGGGAGAACACTAGAGGAAAAATCAGCCATTGGTGGAGGGATCAGACAACAATCCATCTGTTAGTGAGATGAATTGTAGAAGTTACACAGGATGACTTTAACAGGGGAAACGAAAAAAATAATTGGTTGAGTTCTACAGGTTCTGTTGAACATACAGTCACCAATCATATCACTGTACCCACTAGAGCTTATAAAATGAAACTATGATTTTACCAGTTGGCAAAGCTCCCTTCAAGTGTTTAAGCAATTGTGGTTGCCCTATACATGGAAGAAATCCAGGAGCGAGCCCCCAGCAGTTTATATTGCTAATGCTTTGGTCAAAGAGTTTCCTCGTGACTATTATAATCAGGGATAATCACAAATTCGGCAGAAAATTCATGAAAGAAAGCTGCCATACAGTGTTATGTCATACGTTTTTCATCCGCTCTTACCGGCTGCACAAAAATACAAGAACACAAAATATTATTAATGGACGATTCAAACATATTGAATTTTAGTACCTTCCTCTTCTGGTTTCATCAAATAACACATTTGATGGACTGTCAAGTTTGATTTGCAAACACAATTTGTGGCTCTTTCTTTTCCCTGTCTCCTTATCGTATTGAGATCCAAGCTGAATACACTGCCTTTTATTCCAAGTAAACACTGTACTGTACTTCCAATGAGTTACAGCCTCAGGCACCCATTATCTCTCTTATTCACTCGCTCTTCCAAATCTATGGACTTTTAAAACAAAGATTGGTATCACATAACGTCCACTGATTAATTAATTTATTTTCAACTTTGGTAGACCTGTACCCTGAACAATGAGCATATATTGTATCTAGGTTTCTTAATTTACACGTTGATAATAAAACTCTTGTTATTTTGAAACATTCTCCACACGTATAGTGACACCTTCCTTACGTTTCGCCCACAAAACATACAGTCAATTCGCTTTACAGTATATTCTGCAAAGCGCTTTGAGACATCTCAAAGACGTGATTGTCAAATCAAAGATTATTATTATTATTTATTATCACACTCTCATTACTATCGGTTGCTATGCAAGCTCCTTTGTAGTCACTCAAGAAGATTAAATCACAATAAACTGAAATCCTGGTAAGCATATTTGCATTGCCAAGAGTTGTACTATATAATGTTTGTTAACCTATAATAAGTCTGTTATTTCTGCTGTTTTCTCAACACATAATGTGTTTTACTTTTTTAATTGGGACCAATTAATGAGAAACATCTTCAGCCACTTGACTGTCGAATCTTGAATATTTTTACGAATTAATTTCTTTCTTCTGAAACGTTTTGTTCACAACATAGATCTGAAAAGTCTTGTTTTTCATCTCGTGCCATTTGTTCATCAAAACTGCTTTTAAGGATTTCCTTCCGAGAAATTAATTTAGTTTTTTTGCCCAATTATCTCCCCCATTTTATCTGAACACAACGATTTTCAAGCTGAGTTCAGCTTCCTCTCCCGAATACCAAATTGTGGAGCTCCTGTGGCTCAGTGGTTAGAGCACTTGTCTTGCAAGCTGGGGAGACCAAGCTGGGGAGACCTGTGTTCGAATCCAAGCAGGTCAGGGCGAAACTTGGGCAAGTTTCCTTACTCCACACGCGAAATAATAATCCCTCCAAAAAAACCTACAATAATAAAATTGGTCATTTCAATCCACGACTGTTTGTGGGACACTGCTGTGCGCAATTGGCTGCCAGTATAATCTGTGAAGCGCTTTGGGATGTCGAAAATATGTGAAAGCGCAATATCAAATGCAAGGATTATTATTATTATTTGTCATGTGTAAGTAAGCAGTGGCAGTGAGTGCTAGCAGGTCTGTTGGACAAATGCCCCATTCTCTCATCTGTTGTCCACAATTGCACACTTTTCTGCAAGACGGGGGAGAGGTGGGGACAATCAGGAAACCAAACTTATTTTCCCCAAAGTTAAAAGTCTTTTATGAGTTCCAATGCCTGAAGATTATCTTGGTCATTGCTGCATTCGTCAAATCTCATTAACCCTCCTGCCTCTGCAACGCGCTGTAAATAGGTGCTTGGAACTTAACTGTTATACGAAGTGCATGGGAGTCAACCAGCCCACAGTGAATGATAGCAAGTCAGCAGCAAAGTGCAACAAACATTCCGTTCACTGAATATAAAACTGACAGGAGCTATAAAATACACTGCAGCTGCAATTTTCAATTATAACATTTGCTCTTGCCCAGATGGCTTAAATATAAGTCACAATTGGACGCTGAATCATTTAATTTGTGCCACTGTCAAGTTTTTTTTTGCAAAATGCATTTACGGTCTGATCTTAATCTATAAAATGAAGTTCGACTGTTTCTGCCCTGACGTGACACGACCTGCATCGCAATGAAGTGTGGAGTACTGCAGTTAATACAGTTAACACAAGAGAAGAGCAGGGATTTGAAGTGAAAACATTAAAAAATATGGGCGGATTGTAAATTTATTTCATTTTCAAAATACAGTAATGACTGAAATAATGACCAAAATAATGACCAAATAATGACCAAAATAATGACCAAAATACATCAAAATAGTAACTGAGATTATACTGAGTTGTAAAGCTAAATCTTATAATAATGTAAGTAATATTGCGGAGCTCTTGTGGCTCAGTGGTTAGAGCACTTGTCTTGCAAGCTGGGAAGACCTGTGTTCAAATCCAGGCAGGTCAGGGCGAAACCTTGGGCAAGTTTCCTTACTCCACACACCTGATAATAATCCCTCCAAAAAAAACCACAATAATAAAATTGGTCATTTCAATCCACGACTGTTTGTGGGACACTGCTGTGCACAATTGACTGCCACGATTTGCCCACAAATATATACAGTCAATTCACTTAACAGTATATTCTGTGAAGCGCTTTGGGACGTCGATAAGATGTGAAAAGCGCTATATCAAATGCAAGGACTATTGTATAAAGCCAAATCTTCGTCAACAACAGGAGTACATGAAAGGAGGTTTATAAATTATTGACCAATGGACAAGTTATTTAACACTGGGCAAGTTATGTAATACCAGTACAGACACATTGATATTTGGGCGAATAGTTAAAGGCAGTTTTGAAGTGAGGCGTTTTTCAGCCTTCATTGAAAAGAATGTTGAAATTAAAAAAGGCAGCTACAGAAAAAAAGTACAGCAGTAACACAAAAATCTGTTGATATTAATGGTCAACTAAGGAAAGTGGGAAAAAAAGGGACTTCCTTCCCTGGACTGAACTTAGATTAGATTCATAGATTCATAGAATTTTACGGCACAAAAGGAGGCCATTCGGCCCATCTAGTCTGTGCCGGCTCTTTGAAAAGAGCGATTCAATCCCACTGCCCTGCCCGCTCCCCATAGCCTAATAGACTTGTTCTCCCTAAATAAAGATCTAATTCCCTTTTAAAAGTTGTTATCGAATCAGCCTCCACCACCTTTTCAGGCAATGCATTCCAGATTCCAACAACTCGCTGAGTGAAAAACATTCTCCTCAGCTCCCCTCTACTTCGCCTTGAAACTATTTTAAATCTGTGACCACGAGTCACAGATTCGCCCACGAGTGGAAATAGTTTTTCTCTATTTGCCCTGTCGAAACCCCCCTCATGATCTTATAAACCTCTATTTGGTCTCCCCTCAATCTTCTCTGTTCCAGAGAGAATAACCCTAGCCTATCTAGCCTCTCCTCATAGCTGAAGTCCCTCAATCCTGGCACCATCCTAGTAAATCTTCTTTGTACCCTTTCCAATGTCTTCACATCCTTTCTATAGTGTGGTGACCAGAATTGAACACAGTATTCCAGCTGAGGCCTCACCAAAGTCTTATAGAGGTTAGTCAGCACTTCCTGACTTTTGTACTCTATACCCCTATTTATAAAGCCTAGTATCCCATATGCCTTCTTAACAGCCTTGTCGACCTGTCCTGCCACCTTCAACGAGTCACTAACACAAATCCCCAGGTCTCTCTGTTCCTTCACACCATTTAAAATTGTACTATCTAGCCTATATTGCGTCCTTTCATTTCTTCTCCCAAAATGCATCACCTCACACTTCTCTGCATTAAACTTCATCTGCCATGTGTCTGCCCACTTTACCAATTTGTCTATATCCTCTTGCAGATGGCTACTATCCTCCTCACTATTTACTATTCTCCCTAACTTAGTGTCATCTGCAAACTTGGAAACTGTACTCCGTACACCCAAGTCCAGATCATTGATGTAGATTACAAACAGCAATGGTCCCAAAACTGATCCCTGTGGCACACCACTGCTCACTTCCCTCCAATCTGAAAAACAGCCGCTCACTACAACTCTCTGCTTTCTGTCTCGCAGCCAGTTGTGGATCCACGCTGCCAATGCCCCTTTTACGCCATGGGCCTTTAATTTCCTAATAAGTCTCTCATGTGGCACTTTGTCAAATGCCTTTTGAAAGTCCATGTAAACTACATCAACTGCGCTACCATTATCCACCCATTCCGTTACCTCATCAAAAAATTCTATCAGATTTGTAAGGCAAGATTTGCCTTTAACAAATCCATGTTGACTGTCCTTTATTAGCCTATATCTTTCTAAGTGAAGATCTACCTTGTCCCTGATTATGGACTCTAGAAGTTTGCCCACTACCGACGTTAGAATGACCGGTCTGTAGTTACCAGGCTTGTCCTTCTGCCCCTTTTTATACAAGGGAGTAACATTAGCTATCCTCCAGTCCTCTGGCACGACCCCTGTGTCCAAGGAAGATTGAAAGATCGTGGCCAGAGTACCTGCTATTTGCTCCCGTGCCTCCCTTAGTAACCTAGGGTGCATCCCATCCGGACCAGGTGACTTATCCACCTTGAGCGACGTCAACCTTTTTAGAACTTCCTCTCTGGTTATAATTATTCTATCCATTTCTCCTACCCTCTCCTCCAATACCATGGCATTGGCTGTATCCTTTTCTTTTGTGAAGACAGAGGCGAAGTACTCATTCAGTACATCAGCCATGCCCTCTGCCTCCACAATGAGATTTCCTCCTAGGTCCCTAATTGGCCCCACCCTCTCCTTGACCAACCTTTTACTCTTAATATGTTGGTAAAAAACCTTAGGGTTCCCCTTAATCTTACTCGCTAATTGTTCTTCATGCAGTCTCTTTGCCCCTCTAACTTCCTTTTTTAGTTCTATCCTACACTTCCTATATTCTGCTTGGTTCCCTTCTGAATTTTGAGCCTGACACTTATCATAAGCCTCTTTTTTTTGTTTTATTTTGGCCCCGATTTCCTTAGTCATCCAGGGAGGTTTGGATGCCTTACATTTCACCTTTGTGGGGATGCTTTTGACCTGTGCCTGAACTATCTCCTCTTTGAACGCTGCCCACTGCTCGTTAGTTGTCTTACCTGCCAATTTTTCTTTCCAATCCACCTTGGCTAGGTCCCACCTCAACTCATTGAAATTAGCCCTTTTTATTCCTTACAATTTAGCCCTTACAATTCAATCGTTGAATTAAATTTTTTGCCAACTGAATATCATCTGTCAGCAAGGGTGACAATAGTGTCACTGAAAAATGTGACAATCTGTCCATTAACTTCAGCTTTCTAATTAAGACTTCTAAAATTCAGCTACTTTTGCTTTTCAAGAATAACCCATTCGGGGAGATTTTATTTTTGGAAGGCGGAAGAGGAGAAGGGGATTCTTATTACAAAAAACTTGAATTGTTTCAATTCTCAATATCCCACGTAAATAGACAGTAAGTGAGAAAAATGTATTAGGTCAGTTGGGTGTCTGACATATACACCAGAATCCGTTAAATGATTCCCGATAAAGCATTAACCTTCACTATATAATTTTGCGTAAGAATTTGACACTATAACAATTTGCAGGCTTTCAAGAAAAGGTCACCAGGCAAATTTTATGTCTGACAGTAGAAATGCTGTGATTTTTATAATCCAAGCTGTTGCTGGTGACGATTAAATCCATATTTTGGGCCAGAGCAAAGATGAAGTAGGTGCAAATTAACTTTATGTCAATATACCACATGTTCTGAATATTCTGCTTTCATTTATCCTTGTGTGCCGGAAAAAAATTCAAATGGGGCCTTAATTTCGCTATTTACATTTGAAATGTATCAAGTACATTATGAATGGGCCGTGGTGTGTTTCATCATCATATTGTAGCCAACAAATTGCTAAACAAGCACCCATAATTCAAACCTTTTTATCCAGAGATTCCAAATTAAGGCCAGAACAAGTAACAATACATTCTGCCTGCGCTGATCCTGCTTTACACACTCAAATTCTGCGTTGGGGCTCGAACCCACGATTTTCTAATTCGGAAGCAAAAGATCTACCAACTGAGATATGCTACCCATCAGAACTCAAAACACTCCACTGTCCCACCCTTCACAGGATTTTAAAGTGTCCTTTGCAGAATGGAACTTTAGCATGCAGGCCCACAAATATACAGTCAATTCACTTTACAGTATATTCTGTGAAGCGCTTTGAGGTGTCTAGAAGACGTGAAATGCGCTATATCAAATGCAAGGATTATTATTTATTATTATGCGTTATTCCACATCTGAATGCCTGTTTGAAAATAAAACGTTCCATGGGATACACACCTGGAAAAGACTTGGATGAATCTGTAGAGTGTTCCTCTTTTAATAACAGTCTGTTTTCGGGAGCTGTTCCGTTCATAATTCGATGCTGATGAAGCAATGCATTGTGATGGTGCCTGCAATGAAACAAAGGAGAAGGCAATACAGCAAGACCTCTGTTTATTATAATCCTATCAAAGATGCATAAGCAGATTTAGTCACGCTTTCAATTAATACCACACAGATTCTCAGCAAGGAGCACAAGGGACCACTTCAAACTTTAATTAGTTCTTTTACAGACTTCAGCACATGGGTGCCAGTTAAATAAGAGATTTTACATAAAGCGGAAGTTACATTTTCCCAGTATTTCTCATGTGAGCATTGTCTCTCCAACATATTCATTCAAATTAAACTCTTCCGAAGCAGATGCCATTGAGGGAAACATTTGTTTCAACTACGCCTCAATTGAATGATGTTCAAGGTCTAAACCCTGTGTATGTTGAAAATATGTACTGCAATTGCAATACTCTTTAACCACAGGCAAATGTATGAAAAACTGTATTTTTAAACTCACTGAATATATGTCTGGTTAGGTCTTCTAGACTGTTATACAAACAGATGGAATCAGATACAGACCTATTTGATCAGCATTGGAATTCCTTCAATGCATCTACAAGATGGCACAGTTATTATTTTGATGACTGGTTAGACGTATCCTATCTGAAGCAGAAGAAGCGACACTTTCAGACGTCATGGAGTTTGGACTGGTATTTCGAGATCCGCTAACATTAATTGATTCCGTTTTAAATTTGCTGATCAGTAGCAGATTTGTTAAAATTATACTGCTGTAAAAGTTTCAAGAGAAAATGTCTTACCCTGGAAACAAATCCTGTTTAAATATGTGTAAGACCATATTGTTCTCACTGGATTTACTATCTTAGGAAACTTAAGGTGCAAATAGAATAAGATGAAAGGCTATTCACTTTAATTCCTAACATGGCTGCCTCCAATTCTTATTCTCTCCCAAATTTTAGTCGAATCGCATGATACCCTCTAGTGGCTATCAGCTCTTAATGACACAACAACACATACACAATTCTCTATTTACCAAACCAGTTACCAAACTTAACAACAACAATTACATTTGTACAGTGCCTTTCACGTCGGGAGGCTGTCCCAAAACACTGGACAGTTAACTAATGACTCAACACACAAGTGTTTCAGTAACTACTGTTCCAAACCTAAATAGTTTTATAACTGGCTTCAGAGCTCAAGTACAGTATTTAGCTGAAAGATGATCTAGTAGAATACATTAGATGTATTAATGCATCAGGATATTAATGTTATTTATTCATAAAACTAAGAAGAAAATTGGTTTATGTTGGGACTGCTCCCAGTGTGCCACAATTATTATTTCTGGCCATCAGGGTTAATTACATTAACTACATTAATTACACTAATTACATCACATTCATTATTCGGTTAAAAAGTATAATCGCTGTAGTATGTGGAGGAAAATATTTACAGTGGCTTGTAAGCACTACCCAAAAATAATGTAGCATAACCCAATCATGAGATTAGACGTACAAAAAAACCTGACAACGGCAAATAAAATGAGTTCAAACAATATCTGAATAATACTGAAAACTGAAGTGGTACCTAGCAATTAACTGAAATCCTTGGCTCTCATCTAATTTCTACGGTAGAACTCATCCTTAAAGAGGTCTAGCGCTTACTGGCAACTGTGTGGACTAATCTTGAGAAACAACAAGAATTACCTTTTGAACAAAACCGGGAACAGTTCCTTAAATTGGGAAATCCAAGAAGGAAGCTCCGTCTAGTAACTGCAAGACTATCACAATGATCTACAGGAATTGTGCACTGAAAGTACTGTATACCAAGTCACAGAGATCAACCACAGATTGCTGTGATGTACACCTGATTTCCTTAAAGAACACTGCTGAGATCTCCAGTCAATCAAGTACAGAAATTACCCTTCAGTGATTCTTATTCCTCCACAAGGTACACACACTATCTTATAAACTGTAAAAATGATTGTCACATGTTACGTTACAATGAAACCACAGAACAGTTTCTAAATATGGTTTGATAACCAACCCTGAAGTCAGTGCTAATTCCTTCTGCACTCAATAAACTTCAAACTGCATTTCACTATGAAGATATTACAGAAAACCCCTCAGCAATTACCTCTGCAGCTCTGTGTCCTTGTTTTAAAGTTTATACAGGGGTTTCCCTAATAACTTAGCAAAGTTATTTGGTGTTTTAGAGACAGGGAAAGTTTTAGAGACAAGGAAAGTTGGGGGTTGATTCCCTGGTAAGGATTTGCTGCTAGAAAGCTTCAGAGGCCCTATAGTGTGCCCCAGGAGCCCAGTATATGGAAGGGAAAATCAGAAAGGGCTCCCATTCCTCAACACTATCCTCTAAGCATTGCTGTGAGTACATCTTGTTCAAAGTTTTATGTAGATATAATCATCTCAGCTTCAATTCTCCCGCAGATGAACCAAAGGGAATGATATTCCTGAAGGTCAAAATCTTTGTTTTCTATTTTACATTGCTTTGAATCCTGGTCGTGGATACTGTTAATCTCGACACAATCTCTTCATGAAAGAAAACTATTTCTGGTTTGAAGACAGAGCTAAGAGTGAAACGACGCTGCAGCCACCTTTGGATCTATAACCAAGGGCAGTTAACGTGAAGCAAAACTCATTTCCATTCAGGCATTAAGTGCAGTGACAAAACCAAGAATCTGCTGTATGTCTTGACATTGGCCATGATTGATTATTCCCACTATCAGTCACAATGGTTACGCCACTTCTTGTTTGACTCCCAAGGAAAGGGCTGAGGAGTCCGAGATCGGGATATGATTCTAAAGCAGCTTTAACGACCGAGATGCTTTGATCTAGGGAGTCCACTTCTTTTTTGCTTGTTTCTAATTCAGCAATTCAACAATTTCCTGGATCAATAAAAAAAAGGTTTTATTTGGATTTGGATTAAAAACTATTTCTCCCACTCTCAGTTCACTCCTTGATTGACAGAAGCAATACACAACATACAATTATTGGACATATGCAACACAATTTATCATCTTACCCAAAGGCCAGGACTCCAATCTCAAGACTGAACAAACCTGAGGTGCAGAAAGAAGAATCTACGAAGCTTATCAGTAAATTTTCCAAACAGCCTAAGAGAGTCAACCAGAAAAAATGTGCTTTGTGCAGCACTGAAGGTTAGCCACAATAAACACCTTTTATGTATCCCATTCTAACATTCTACCCAAAGTGTTACTTGTCACAATCAGATCATAATTGGTTAAAATCGTGGAAATTGCAGCATTGGGAAGGATGCTATTTTGCCTACCAACCCGATGCTGATAACAACTTCTCAACTGGAAATAATAATTTCTTCACTGGATCTAAGTACTCTAGTCCCAATTCCCTGTATACTATGCAGTGAACAAGCCTAAAATCACAGCAAAGTTGCTATGCCCGCGATACAACTTTCATCGAGTCCAAACATTAAAGATTTCAAAAAACATTCCAAAGAGAGTTCTGTTACATATCAAACGAAGGCTCCTTAAAGAAGAGTATATTACAATTTTTTTTAAAGAAAGATCTTTACTGAAGCTGTATCAAATACCAATAGTTTCTAGCACAGAGTTTTTTTATCCAAGGTCCTTGAAAGAGTGGTTGCCTCCCAGCTCCGCTCTTTCCTTTCAACTCATTCACTCTTTGAACCCCTCCAATCAGGTTTCCGCCCAATTCATAGCACAGAAACTGCCCTGGTTAAGGTTACAAATGACATCCTAACTGCCTGTGACCAGGGCTCCCTCTGCCTCCTCGTCCTCCTTGACCTGTCTGCTGCGTTCGACACAGTCGATCACACCATCCTCCTTCAACGTCTTTCCTCCCACCTCAACCTTCAAGGCACAGTCCTTGACTGGTTCCATTCTTATTTGACCCACCGTTTACACTTTGTTTCTTCCAACGGTTTTTCTTCAAACCCCCGGACAGTTTCTCACGGCGTCCCTCAGGGCTCTGTTTTAGGCCCCCTCCTTGTCACCCTTTACACGCTCCCTCTGGGCGATGTCATCCGCAAACATGGGGTAAATTTCCACATGTATGGGGACGACATCCAGTTGTACCTTTCTGCCTCATCCCTCAACCCCCAGACCATCGATGTTCTGACAGCATGTCTGTCCGACATCGAGTCCTGGACGAGGGACAACTTCTTGCAATTGAACGTGAGTAAGACCGAGGCCCTCCTGATTGGCTCAAGCCAGCGCCTCCGCATATCGGACGCTGCCAGCCTCAACATCCAAGGCTGTACTCTCCACCTCACAAAGCCAATCAGGAACCTCGGCATCATGTTCGATCAAAAACTTTCCTTCCTCCCCCACATCCGTGCCTTGACCGGCACCGTTTATTTCCACCTGCGCAACATTGCCAGGCTCCGCAACTATCTTACCCCCCGCGCTGCCGAAACACTCGTGCACGCATACATCACCTCGAGGTTGGACTACGGAAACTCTCTCCTCGTCGGCCTCCCCAGTTCCTCCATTCACAGGCTGCAGGTCATCCAAAACTCTGCAGCCCGTGTATTATCCCGCACCCGCCTCCGCGACCATATAACCACCACCCTCGCCCGTCTCCATTGGCTCCCCATCCTCCAGAGGATCGAGTTCAAGATCCTCGTCCTCACCTACAAGGCCTTACACGGCCTTGCCCCGCCCTATTTAACCAATCTACTTTCCCCCTACAAGGCCACCCGGACCCTCCATTCAACAGGACTTGGCCTGCTCCAAGCCCCCCGCCCGAACCGCCCCACCATCGGAGGCCGGGCCTTCAGTTTCTCCGCTCCTACCCTATGGAATGCCATCCCTCAATCCCTCCATTTTGTTTCTTCCCTTTCCTCTTTCAAGGCCGGTTTGAAGACTTTCCTCTTCGACCGTGCCTTTTGTTCCACCCCGAATTTTTCGACCTCCCCTTCGTGTTTCACCCCTTCCCAAACACTCCCCTTTCAGCTCGGGTCACACGCCTCCTGTTCAGCGTCTTCGGACGTCCTCCCGACGTGAAAGGCGCTCTATAAATGTAATTTGTTGTTGTTGTTGTTGTTAAGTTGGACCTTGCTTCAGGAGAAATATGAATACACAGCAGAGAAACTTTGTGAAGTGTTTTGAGATTTTCTGAATACAGTATTATGGATGCTGGATCGAATGCAAGCATTATTATTACATAGAGAGATGAGTTTGTATCAAAATGTAGGCAAGCAATGGTGACCACTGACTATATTGTCAGACGATCTGAGATACAGTAATTACCTCAGGACCTTCACAGTCTGCACCCAGTTGGTTTGTTCACACTCCCAGGCGTCCTCAGTGATCCAATCTGCCGTGTGGAGGGCAAGCTGCACCATAGCAATGCGGTGTTTCCCTCTCGCTAGCCCTCTCTTCCCATATTTATCATTGACTGGAGAAACGATGCCTTTAACAACCTTGAACAGACCTAGGTCAGAAGAAAAATAAATCAACTTAAGAATTTCAAATGATTAATTTCGTGGTGGCTTTTGTTATGCAACTATATTTCACAACAAGAGTAAATATCCCAGGTTTTTCAAAAAAACAAACATTTTCTTACATTTGATATTGGCAAGTTTTCGGAAAATTCAGAAAAGGGCTCAGAGTACAATAAATGTATAATGTATGAATAAGTAACAAAAGCCCAAATCAAATAATATCAAGCTGTTTCCCCAGCATCTGCCAATTCTGCTGAACAACCAAACAGTCAGCCAGTCTCACTCTTCCCTCTGGAGAATAATAGCGTTGGCTCCAATTATAACATTTGTGAAGCTTGCTGACGGCAATTACTGGGCTTCTACCTGGTGCTGGAGTGGATGTGTCTGGCAGAACTGTCTCGGAACTCTCCACCCAGTTGGGAGTGTGCCGAAACACTTGTCCTTTGCTGAGCAATTCCTGACCTCACAACATTCATATCCTGGGTAGCTCAGCCACAGTTGAGCACCGGATTTGAGCCCAGAAGGCTCCGAGAATCTTGATGGACAGACTCAGCCATTCAAAAACAACTTGCACTTATATAGCACCCTTCATGCAGGGTAGTGCACTAGACAGTGGCAGAGTCTGGCCCCAATCCAGGGGGAGAGGGAGGCGGAAGGTGACCGTAAGCACGATCAAAAAGGAAGGTCTTTTGGGAGGATTTGAAAGTGGGGAGAGAGGGAGGCTGTGGCACTGTAGTGGAGAGAACTCAGGGTATCGGGGGCAAATGGCTGAAAGCAGCCTATCAACAACAACAAAATTACATTTCTAGAGCGCCTTTCACAATGGGAGGACGTTTGACCAATGGTAGAGTGGAGGAGACGAGGGACAAACAACAGGACAGAGCTAGTTGAGTGGAGGTAATGGGTAGTGGAAGGGTGGGGCGAAAGCAGATCAGTCACCCTTCACCGTTTTGAGGTCAATAATACAAATTTGCATTTGTGGGACAAGGCACTTGGTATTGTGAGCGTGTTAATAGGCTAACAATGTCTCCCTTAGATCTCAACTGACCTGAGGATACACTCCCGGCAAAGTCAGATAAGGTCCTCAGTCATCCAAAGCGGGCTTGAAATATAAATACGTCCTCACACTTCAAGAAGATTTCAATAACAGGTTTATCTTGACATGTATGTGGTTACTGTTTCTGAGCCATACACCAGCCTGCAGTGCCATGTCCAGGAGAGAGGAAATGTGGGACCAATTTTCTTCCAGAGTAATTAAGTGCCAACAATGACATACAAACAAGGCTCAGGATCAGCAACTCTAATGAATACTAAGATTAGCATGTGAACGAGGGACGCCCGAGTGCTTTATTATAATCTTGTAATCGTATTTGCCCCCAGAAAAGCAGTCAAAATGAAATCGAAGATATGGAACTGAATTTGTTTCTCTGACAAGCTTTCACAAAATGAAAGAATCAGATCTTGAAATCAAATACAGCTGAAAACATTCCAAAAGTGCAAAAAAAAAATCACATCCCATTGGACTTGATAATATATGCTGTTTATGTAATGATGCTGGTCTGTTCAAGATTAAACACACCAAAGAAAAAGGATTTGCGGGATTGGTGGAGGTCAAGGATCAGGGCTGCGGAGCAGTGTGGCACTATTTCAAGGGGGAGATGTCACCAGCCAATGTTTCCAACAAGAAATTCCATAGAACGTGTAATGAGATAGGAATGGAGGAGCTTAACTGGCATAAAGAAACAGTGGTTGTACATTTTATTTTTAAAAAATATAGCAAAATTGATTTCCATTTGAGGTGCAGAGTTCATTTTGGCCAGTCACATTCCCTGGTTAATCACAACTTGTCTGATTAATATTTGAAGGAGCAGGATTTAGCAGTTAAGTCCATCGACTACCATCACTGACTGGGAACCAATTTGTCACATTGATGAAATAATTGAAGTAAGTGTCACCTTCAACAGCAACGAGAGAAAAATTGCACAGAAGTTGAGAGAGAAATGGCAAGTATCTTGGGAGAGGGTTAAGTTAAGGAGTATTTGAAATCCATCAACAGAGGGAATGAATTGCATGTTCATGAAAGTTTGGTTTCAAGCAATTGGGATTATAGGAATTTCTTTTCAATTGAGATAAAATTCACAGAACTTTATCAAGCAAACCTGCATCATTTTGGATGCATAGGTAGGTTGCTGTTATGTGGCATTACACAGGATGCACTGGTTTAAGCAACAGCACTGACAATAATAATGCTTGTATTTGATTTAGCACCTTATCAAGTCTTCGACACACCTCAAAGCGCTTCACAAAATATACTGTAAAGTGAACTGACTGAATATTTTGTGGGAGAAATGCAGCAGCCAATTGCGCACTGCAGTGTCCCACCAATTTCTTTTTTAAAGAGGGATTATTACCCACGGAAAAGCAACCCGCCACTCAACTAACAACCAGGTTCCTGCTTACTGCTAGGTAAACAGAGTTGTGTGGAGTAAGGAAACTTGCCCTGCTAGGAATCAAACCCAGTTCCCTCACTTGCCACTCTTACCACTGAGCTATACAAGGAATGTGTTGGGAGCTGGACGTCTCCACTGTAAAGCAGCTTTAAGGAATACGTGCTCAAAGCACAAGGTTCAATCACGGACTTGAATTTAAGCTCGGCAAATGAAAACTGGAGCGAGCAGATCCAATTCAATGCACATTGTAACAAGTGGATGAATTCACAGAGTTTCCCCACAGCCCCATTGTAATGAGATTCACAGAAAGCAGTAGCACTTACAGGAAAAACCCATTAGAACATAGCTCTTTCAGCAGCGAACGAGATCTCCTCTCTGATGGCTATTAATGGTCAGAAGACACATTTACATTACAGGCAACTGCGATTCTTTTGGGGCCTGTCTGATGAGTGTTTCCTTAGAAAGCAAATGTGATGACAAATTCCATTTTAGTCTCTAGATTTACTCTCGTTATTTGGCATTTAAGAGTATCCAGAATTTAGAAAATTGCTAAATTCAGCCATAACATTACAGTCAGTTTTCAGTAGATTAAAAGCACTGGCTTTGAAATGAAGCATTCCCCTAATTTCTGGAATCCAAAATATTGCATAAATAGAGTAAATCTGGAAACACGTGGAATTTCTCTCCAATGCGGCATTTCCAGTATGGATGGAATGGATTTGAATCTGAATATTTTCCTTTCAACTGTGAACCTATAGAGTCACAATTAAGACAACTGAATGAAACCCACATATGACATCCGATTTTCTACCACAGTTACTAGGAGCTGGAATTCTAAATGAATCTATTCCTATAATTTTATTTGAAAGGAAACTCTGTCAACACCCAATTAAAAAAATGTCATATCAAATCTGGGCGGAGGGGCGGGAGCAAATGTTACTTTATTCTCAGTAAAAACTAGTTCAATAATTAATAATAAAATAAAGGCATCACAAGTGTGTGCCTTCACCTACTCTATTACACCATATTGGTTATGTTTCTGAAAATTTATTTTATTTTGGTTAGCTAAATATTTCTGTTCTCTGGAGGGTCCTAGCTGCAGATGTTATTGCCTTGTGCCCTCAGAGGATGCACAGAACCAAATGTGGTGAAACTGCAAAAATTGGGTTGGCGAGTCTTGTTCATTTCAGTTAAAACCATTAGAGCCACAACCTCCATCACAGCGGTGGAGGTTATTGTGAAATAGATACAGATCTATTGCAATGTATCTATCAAAACACTTCACTGTATCTTATGATTGATAGGTATTATTGAATTCTGACTGATTCCACTTTATTACCATTTAAATAGGACTTTTCATTTTCACAGTGCCTTATTCCTGGAAGTAATGTGTGTGACTGGGTGTTATTAAAAATTTAAAGATCATTTTGATGCTTCATAAGAGTCAGGATTCGATATCAACCGCGCTCTGAGCACGAATGAAGTAACACATGAGAACACAAGCAGAATTCAGCGTTGCCTAACTTTGGTCCCTCATCGTATGTGCACATATCCATAATATACAGCGGGAATCAGTGGACGGGAGGGAGCTAGACCATGGCTGAGTTGTTCCACCTTGCTAATCTAGGGCTCTGAAGCAAACTTAAATGTCTCTCATGTCAATACAACTGAGTTCAGTTAACCCAGCACATTGCATGGGTCAGTTCCACACTGGATGAGTGCCTTCAATGACTTCAGGTAGCGGGGCTACTCTAAACTTAATTCTTCAAATGAAAAAAATAAAATGGATAGACTTATCATCAATCACAACCCAAAGAATATTACGAACATGATAATGAGCATGAAATATGATAATGAAACCCCAATGCTCACGATGTGCCAGCCAGCAGACACTGGAAGGAACAACAGCTCACAGTGAAAAGTCATCATTATTTAAGACTTTGGGGATTTCAGTAGTAGATTCAGGGAGATAAATGATATTGACAGTCCCATAGCTTGCAATTCAGCCAATAAAAATGAAACTGGTGGTAAATATATACAAAATAGCTGGGTTTCAAATTACTTAAAGCATTCGTTATGGTTAAATGAAAAAGAGGTACAATTTTTTATTGATATCTCTGTTTGATGTTCCTTGAAACGACTTTAGATTTTTTAAAAACTATTTGTAAAACTGCCATGTAGCAACAGGATGCAACCAGACATTGGAAGGAGAAACCAAGGAGAAATGTGTGATGAAATTAACCCTGCTGGGAGCACAGAAAACGTTTTGAGAAATTCCTTTCTACAACACATCTGTTCCCTGACTAGAAACGCTTTTTTTCTATGTCCGCCACATTGCCTGGTTCCGTCCATACCTCACAACCTACGCAGCCGAGACCATTATCCTCTGTCACTTCCCGGCTCGACTATTCCAATGCCCTCTTTGCTGGTCTCCCCTTCCACTGTTTCCTAATTACTGAACAGATCAATATCAAAATCCTCCCGCTCGTTTTCAAATCCCTTCTTATATTCGCAGCTCCATACTTTCCGACCTTACCCCACACTGCACCACCTGAGGCCGTGAGAGTAAATATTGCAGGAAACAATGATACAATGGTAGTAATGGAACTTCTGCACATATGTCACCTACATCATGGAAATATCCCTGTCTGTAATGCAATATAACCTGTTCCTCTAATTCTAGAGGGTATTATATACTGTACAGTCAATTCACTTTACAGTATATTCTGTGAAGCGCTTTGAGACAACTTGAAGACGTGAAAAGCGCTATATCAAATGCAAGAATTATTACACTTAGTCCTCAAATAACATCGCAGTTATGCTCGCGGAAAGTGCGAGTTTAAGCGAAACAACGTTAAACAAACCCGCCAAGAATACCGGACGTTCAGTGTCTATGTACGCCTACGCTACCCAAAGTAGTTCATTTCCACCTGTGCGAACGACATAACAGCGAACGTCACAACATTAAACGAATATTTTGTTCCCCTATGTATCAGCAACGTGATAACGAAACAACGTTGACCGAAGCAACGTTAGGCAAGGTCTACCTGTATTATTATTATTATTATTTTATTAAGTACAACTAGGCAAGGTCCATGGCTTGGGGCCCTCAGAGTGTGGACTGGAATAGTGCTAAGTTCAACCAACTGAAACCGTGCAAATGCCAATGAGAGCACTGACGTGTCAAGCACTGACTTCCCACCACTTGTCCAGCCAGGACCACCCTAGATCTCATTACAGCTTTGACTTGCGAGGTTAACAGTTGCTGAGTGGGCACTCATGATGCCTGTAAGTCCTGCCGATGAACCAGGCTGGCTGGTCTATCATCAGAAGTGCCCTGGTGTGTTGCAGACTCCCCCCACTATCGAGTCTGCTATAGGGAGTTAACTCGATTCTGACATTCCAATGCCAAACACATAATCTTGGGAGTCAGAAACTGATACACTGCAGGATCTCCCCACTGTGCTTCCATACATAAGTATTCAATAGAAAAACAATATGAATCATTTGTTCTAGAATTCCCCATGGATAACAGATTCCAGTTCTCATTTTTCCTTTCCTTTGAAGCTATTTTTAAAGCTACACAGAACACTTGAAACCTTAAAGCTGTTTTGACACTGACCTGTTTGATGAAGATGATCTCTGGCAAGCTCGAATATACGCATGTGTATATTAGTGATGGGATTGAAGGAACCACAGGCCAGAAGCACAACTGGGACTTTGCTAACCATTTTACTGCAAAAGCAAACTCCAACAAGCTAGAGAGAAAAGACACGGTTATTAGTTGATCAAATATTAATGCACTATTCACAAAGCCAGGAATTTCAAATGAAAAAGATCGGTTTACAACCTGACAAAGTGCTTGATAGAGAGAAGAGTTAAGAAATTTTTCCTTGCTGGGTATCAAGTTTAGTTTTTCAGAACTTAACACTGAGTATTTTGAAAGCAGCAAGCGATGTGGTATTAGCAGAAAGAATGCATTAAGACCTATTGCCCTGGAGTGGTCAGAGTGCAATTGTGAGTTTAATATGGTTGCGATTAGGGTCAAGGTATTTTGAGCGCTTCTGAGATTCCACTGGCATGGAGCAGTATCAATTTGCAACTCTAGTAAAATAAAGTAAAATGTGAAGCAAGTTTCAATTTATAGACATGTTGATTCTTTCTCGTTATTTGACCAGAAAAGATTGTTGATATCAATAATAACGCATTAGTGATAATAATAATCCTTGGATTTGGTATCGTGCCTTATCTTTGAGACGTCTCAAAGTGCTTCACACACTTTAAGATGAATTTTGTGGGCAAAACGTGGCAGACAATTGCCCACAGCAGAATCCCACACACAGTCATGGATTGAATGACCAAATATATTTATACTGTAATAATCCTTGCATATGATGTAGCAGTTTATCACGTCTCACAACATTGCACAGAACATACTCTAAAGTGAATTGACTGTATATTTTGTGGGAGAATTTGTGGAGTCCCGTAGCTCAGTGGTTGGAGCACTTGCCTTACACGCATGAGACCTGTGTTCAATTCCAGGCAGGTCAGGACGAAACCTTGGGCAAGTTTCCTTACTCCACACGCCCATAATAATCCCGAAAAAACATCCACGACTGTTTGTGGGACACTGCTGTGTACAATCGGCTGCGTTTCGCGTTTCGCCCACAAATATACAGTCAATTCACTTTACAGTATAATCTGTAAAGCGCTTTGAGACGTCTAGAAGACGTGAAAAGAGCTATATCAAATGCAAGGATTAGTATTATTAATATTATCAGGCACTTTATCGATGCAAGTACAGTATTATTATTAAAACATCACTTTCCATTCACAAAACATTGCATTAATCTGGTTTCGAAATTTCATGGGAATTCACTGTACTGTATTTGGAAATCTTGTAACAGCTGTCCTGGAGCCTGCCATTTGTGTACGTTTGTTTCCCTACTTTTCCAACTCCCCATGTTGTGGAGCTAAGTGCGCCCTTGGCTTTGCTCCCTGTCAGTGTCTTGGAGACTGCTCGAATTAATAGTTTTTGTGAGAGTATTTATTTGTCTATTCTCACCTGCTTTTACCAACCGCACAGCCCAAACAAGTTCAAAACTGCCCCTTGCAGAATGCTTCAATTTGCTTTAAAGAAACAAACAAAAGTTTTACTTGCAAGGATAAATAACACCGAAGACACTGATCTTCAATCCTCTCCTCACATTGTTACCCAGTAGGTACATTTTACAGATTTCCCTGTCCGTCCTCTCTCTGCACAGATTAAGCAGCAACACATATAACTCTTGCGTCTTAACTATTTTAGCTTTCTGTTCATCGACCATATTGGACAGAGATCCCTTCTCTGCCTGGCCCTCTGCTGGCTCAACCTCCAGTTTTAATACAACCCAACCCTCAAATTATTATGGCATAAGAGGAGGGACAAACCACTGTATACACAGCACGTCCAGTGTTTCAAAACAAACTGAAATCCCTTTTATACATTCTGACTCATTCATTCACGGTACATATTTGTGCGAGTGTGTGTGGTTTTCCTCCAGTAATGATTCAATTCTGTAACTCAGTGGTTAGAGCACTCACCTTACAAGTAATAATAATAATAATAATCCTTGCATTTGATATAGTGCTTTCCACATTTTTATCAACGTACCAAAGCGCTTCACAGAATATACTGTAAAGTGAATTGACTGTATATATTTGTGGGCGAATCGCGGCAGCCAATTGCGCACAGCAGTGTCCCACACACAGTCGTGGATTGAAATGACCAATTTTATTATTGTGATTTTTTTGGAGGGATTATTATTAGGCGTGTGAAGTAAGGAAACTTGCCCAAGTTTTCGCCCTGACCTGCCTGGATTCAAACACAGGTCTCCCCAGCTTGGTCTCCCCAGCTTGCAAGACAAGTGCTCTAACCACTGAGCCACAGGAGCTCCAAGTAAGAGATTTGTGTTCAAATCCAGGCAGGTCAGGGCGAAACATTGTATACCAAAGTAGTACTCCACACACCTAATAATAATCTCCCTCCAAAATAAAAAACACAATCATAAAATTGGTCATTTCAATCCACGACTGTTTGTGGGACATTGCTGTGAGCAATTAGCTGCCGTATTTCACCCACAAATATAGTCAATTCACTTTACAGTATATTCTGTGAAGTGCTTTCGGGTGTCTAGAAGAAAAGCGCTATATCAAATTCAAGGATTATTATTATTATTATAATTCACAGCAGCATTATCACCAATAGAAAAAGAGGGGGAGAACTGTAAATGTGTATATTCTATATATACACAGAGATTTAATAATAAGGTATCCTTGCATTTGATATTCGCCTTATCACACAGATGTAGATATATCTTGTAGATATATCAAAGAACTGCACGGAATAAACAGAGTATATGTTTTGTGGATGAAAGGTTTGTTAAACTGCAGAATTCATTTTTAAGCATTCATAAGTGATGTTTAGGAAAAATAATGTTAAAAGATATTGAGAAAGATCAGAAGAATGAGATTTAGTTAGATAGTGGAGCTCTATTTGGAGTGAGAATCAGCCCAGACAAAGATGAACTTGTACTATTGAGTATTAATTTCACTCCAAACACAATTAACGTATCCTTTCATACATCTTAATTACATAGTGAACACAGGACAATATTTAAAGAAAAGTACAGTAATGGTTGCTTTAGCAACATTACTATACGGTATTTGAACATATTCTTATTAATTGCAAACAAGAACAATGACATCAGGTTGTGGAACACACTGATCGAGGAATTGTAATTTAGTTTTGCATCTCACCAATTATTCATATATTGGATCCCTATCAAGAAGGGAGTCTACCATACAGTTTCAGATGACACAAACTAGTTTTTCATTCTGTACTTATAATAAGCACAGCAAGTGTTAGACACGCTTTATGGAATATTCATATTATGCTGAAATCTCAGAGCTGCACATCCCACAGCCTCCCTAACTAGGCTTTGGTTTTGCTATCTACAAAATGAATGTTTTCATGGTCTGTTAGGAGCAGTATAAACACACACTTCTGCTGTTACATTATTACACACTCGCTGCATAGAAATGAAGTGCGCAAATCAATCAAACCTTCTAACTTATTTTGATTCCAACATCATAATAAATGTTGGTTCAAGAATTCTGTTGGCTGCACCTGAAGAAAGATTGCAGTTTGTTGTAATATATATATATTTGTATTGCTGCCTATTTATTTATTCATCAATCTCTCAGCAAGAGATTATTGAATTTGATTGACTGTACTTGTCTGACATTTTACACATGTTAACGTTTCTTACCTGCAACCAAGTAATCTTGATTTCAGAAGCAATTGGATTATTGACAGTTTGATTGGATTATATTTTCACGCAAATATTCACCCTCTCTGCAACTGAAGGTTTTGAAAAAAAAACGTCAATGAACATGCTATTTCAGATTAAACACAATGTAACTAAATTATTATGTATTGTGTATGAAATGAATACAAATAACCCTTGGTATGTAGGAGGAGTTTTGGTGAAAAATTGTTCTAAGTATATTCAGCGCATTCTTAGATGGTTTGGGTACATCACATGCAACAAACTCCTCAATCTCTCAGTCTCCTTACCTCTAGTCACCCAGACTTTTCAGTGAAGGTAATCTCCATGACATCCCAGATTCTCCCAGGTTATAATCAAATAAGAATAATCTTTGCCTCTTCATTGATAGCACCTTTCGTTTTGGGAGGACATCTCAAAGCTCGTCAGAGGATTTACTGTATTTACTGTGGCAACTGTAATTTGATCCGCGATTGTTGACCAGGACACTGGGAGAAACACTTCAGGTAAGGTTCCCTGGTATCTTCAACTTCTCTGACTGACCTCCACTTGCTTTGGCTCCTCAATTAGGCTCTATTTATTGAATAGAAATATTGACAAAGCTTGAAAGGTTATCAATGAATCCTTGTTAAAATGTGTTTCGCAAAGCTATGTCCGATCATTCAGTAGATCAGTATTTATAACAAGATGAACAATATCAATGTAAAATGCTGTGGTAGAACCTCACAATAATTATTCAAAATTAAAATTTAGTATTCATAGAGCCAATTCTGGATAAAGCAGTTCTGTTAAGTGCTTTGAGACGTCTCACGAGTGTGATAAGGCGCTATATCAAATGCAAGGATTATTATTATCTTATGAGCAATAACTACAAGAGAATTGAAAAATAATTTGCCTAACCTCTAACTGTCTTCTATTGTGTGAAAGCATAGAAAATACTGCTAAATCAGCTCCCATTGCCCTCGCTCTCTTGTGGCCATCTACATTCAGAACAGGTACATGCAGTTTCGCAACCTAATTATCCAAGAAGTACATTCATCCTCAACTATATTCATGTAACTGAACTATCAACTCATAATGACTAGAAATGATCTGAAGAATCCAGTAAGAGGTATGCTTTCTGAACTTTAGAATACAGCCCCTCTGCCTCAATTTAACTGAGGCAACTCAAATGTTATAATGGGCATACTGAAGACCTTTTCCAGTACATTTCTAACAAGGAGATTCACCTTAGTTCACTCTTTAGAGTTGAAGATTTAAGATTTAATCTACAAAATTTGTAGATTTAATAACGGTCATCAGTTGCAGTTCCAGATACATCCCTTCTCTCACATTCTTTGACATTTACTTTACTTTAAAAATCTTCCACAAACTCCTCCAATGGTCTTATGGATTAATACCCTGACTGAGCAGCAAAAGGCCACACATGTCTGTGAATGCATCTGTGCACCTTGTCATTTCATATTGTCTTCATTGATGGAAATTAAATGATACATGTGTTTACCTGCTGACTGTGAAGTTCGTTGAAGCGCAGTGTGACACCAAGTTGCCAATTTACTGACATTTGATTCAAACTCAATATGAAGTAATGGGAGGCCATCGCCACATAACCACCGGTATCTGCGACCAACCTGAAATAAATCAACAAGCTGAGTAAGGATGCTGATATTGTTTACAACAATTGTTCAATTTGTTGCTCTCTTGCTGTGAATGTTGTGCAGTTCACCAGCTCCTGATACTCTTCAGCTTCTTTCTACCACCCACCCCTCCCAATCTCCTCTGTCAGTTAGACTGCTAACAAATTGGACAAGGTGTGTATTAGTTTTTACACAATCTCAAATCAACAAATTACTCAATAATGGATTGAAATTGTATCTATGGTCGGATGCCTAAATCAATGTCAGGCGATATAATGAACCTCCTTCACTAGCAATTAGGGCAAAGTATTTATTCAACATTTTCAATATATTTCCCAAAGTAATCATTTGTCCAATTTAATAACTAGGTAACAATTTACAACTTCCAATAGCAATTTTTCAGAATTATTATTTTTTACTTTTCTTTTGTACGTGCAGGAGTTAGTGTCAAGCTATAATAATAATAATCCTTGCATTTGATATAGCGCTTTTCACATCTTCTAGACGTCTCAAAGCGCTTCACAGAATATACTGTAAAGTGAATTGACTATATTGGTGGGCGAAACGCGGCAGCTAATTGCGCACAGCAGTGTCCCATAAACAGTCATGGATTGAAATGACCAATTTGGATTTATATAGCGTTTTCCACACCGGACGGTGTCTCAGAGCGCTTCCCAATAACGGATCCCAGGGCTGAGCCAGGGGGAGGGGGAAAAAGTTGACCGAAAGCACAGTCGAAAAGAAAGGTCTAGCCGAGACCTGAAGAGACGGACGAGGCAAAGGGAGTGAGGAAAGGAGTTCCAGAGCATCGGGGCGTAGTGGCTGAAGAGGGGTGGAATTACAAAAGAACAGGCAGACCAGAGAGAGAAAAAGTATATTTGGGACCTAGATGTTCGCAGAAGAGGGGGAGAGAGAAAGTGGGGGGGATGGAAGAGGTGAGCTGTTATGGTCTGAAATTGTTGAAAAGCAATTTTTTTGGAGGGTTAAAATTCATGAGAAAACAGAAACTGAATCATGCTATCGATCACTAGACTTGAATAATCGCTTTCGCCAGTCAATGCAGTGCAGAGACAAAGAAACATACATAATTTTCCTTGTGTTGACACATACTCTCCAGCTATTTCTAAGTGTCAATATTTTGGTGGTTTAATGTATTTTACTTTTGTTTTGTAAATAACTTTGGATTTTGAAAATACTTTTCTTACAGAGTTTGTTTTTTCCAATTTTCTCTTCATCTGTCTTTAAGGTTCTGACTTTTATTGGGGTATGGATCCACGGAACCTCATCCAAATAAACATTATTTATGTCTGAATCTAGACAGTGAATGCTAGCAGGCAATTCAACCACGATTATGCCAGCGTCCATCACACACTTTTCTGTGAGGGTCATGAAACCCAGATAAATATTTCCCTCCTGAAGGCCAGGGTGCTGAGCTAGTACTTTTACACGCCCTCCTGACGTGAAAGGTGTAATTTTGTTGTTTTGTTGCCTCATCTACAATCATCCCATAATTTGCATCAATTTGCATCCACTTTCCTCTCTCCAGAAATGCTGCCTGAGTGTTCCTAGAACTCCTGTTTCTATTATATCACGTATCTTGTGTTCTGCATTGCTCAGTATCATATCACTTTCTACGTTTAACAATTATGTTTCTGCTTATTTCCTTCCATATATAAAATTTACATAACACATTAAATACTTTTGTGCATTTTCCCATATTTTGTAATATAATAATCCTTGCATTTGATATAGCGCTTTTTCATCTCTTCTAGATGTCTCAAAGCACTTCACAGAATATACTGTAAAGTGAATTGACTGTATATTTGTGGGTGAAACGCAGTAGCCAATTGCGTACAACTGTGTCCCACAAACAGTCGTGGATTGAAATGACCAATTTTATTATTGTGGTTATTTTGGAGGGATTATTATTAGGCGTGTGGAGTAAGGAAACTTGCCCAAGGTTTCGCCCTGACTGCCTGGATTCGAACACATGTCTCACGCTTGTAAGGTGCGTGCTCTAACCACTGAGCTAGAGGACTCCACATTCCATATTTTGAACCCAATAGCTGGAAGCAGTTGCTTGTGTTTTGTGGGTGAGGAACTTGTATTCATTCAAGATACAGAAAAAAACATTTGCAGTCTACTCAATAATGTCTACACCAATTCACAATTTACATTCAAATCAAAGCGCTGATGATACTGTGAGGCAGCAGAGCAGAACAGGCTTATTTATGACAATACAGTATTAAGCAAAGAATTGTCCATAAGTAAGATAATTTAGTTGTCTGAATGGAAGCAATTAAATCTTGATGGGAGATAAGTAGCACTCAGGGCCAGCCTCCCATTAGCTTCAACATTAACATTAAAGAGATAAATAGCTCTTTGCAAAATAGTTTCTAGTAACTATGTTAGGCGTGTGGGGCGAATTCGGGAGGCACCAACATGTCATTTTCATCTTGAAGAATGCAATGTTTACTTTTGATGCTTTTGGAAATCGATACAAAAAAATACTTTTTCAAACATGTTTCCCCCAATACGTTACCCCCTTTTGGTAAGATGTAAAACATAACACTGCAGACTGATTATCGTTCTCCATTCATTTAACTTTGTACGATTATTACCAACATCAATAGTAGCAGAAAAATCTTTATATGACAACCACCATTACCATCAGTTAAAAATAATCGAAATGAAGGTGCATGTTTACCACCAAGACAGACATATCCAGACTTTGATGACCTGTTATAGAATTACACTTACTGTATATGAGATTATTCTTTGACTATAAGTAAATTTATGACCTTGGCTGCAAGTTACATTTACTGACCGGCAATGAATCACACAGTGTGTGCCACTGAGATCGATAGATTTACACAAGAGAATTCCTGCCCTCTCCCATCCCCTCTCAAGATGTCTCGATATCAAATAGAATGCGTGAAACTAAAGCATTGCAGTAAGCAACACACTTTGTCCTTGTATTGATCCACTTGCTTTGCACAGTTGCACTTTGAGATGCCAATGCTTGTGGCATTGTGCAAGGAATCATAAAAGGCTTTGATCTCTAACAGCAGAAATGACTTTATGATATAAAATATTTACAATACTATACAATACATGGGAAATTAAACTCCTCCTTCTACAGTACATAAAATAAGCCTTTGTGTGAAAACCTAGTATGGTGTGTGCTGTTTGGACCATTGTTATGAGTTCAGTTTGTGCGTGTATCAAAAGATCCTTTGACTTGAACTGTATTTGCAAGGACAGTGTGACAAAAACTAAGGGACACTATCTGAAATCTTGTTTCTTTATTAAATGCATATCCTAGGTTGGATTAGATCCTCTTCTCTGCCTCTGACCATGTAAAGTAACACCAACAATGTTTGCTCTACAAATGTAGTTTGCTATTGTTGTTGACCATAGTGTCAATGTCAAGGGCACAGAAGGATTGGCATCCACGGACTGACAAGCTTGTAGTAAATCGGTTTCACATATTTTACAGTTTAATCAGAGCCGCAGTATAAATACTGATGAGATTTGCATTCTAAGCATTCGGTATTATGACAACATTTATCAATGCTATTGGTTTGGAAATATCATCCTACAATTAAGATGATGAAAACCTGTTAAATACTAGGTGACTCATTATTAAGCCCCTCACTAGAGCACAAGTACGTTTTTTCACATGTTTTTTCACATGTTTTTTCACATGTTTTTCACATGTATGGATCAGCTGGAAGCTGGAAGCTGGAAGCCAGCTGATCCATTCCAGAAGTTGGAAAAACTGCCTTCTTATTCTTTGCCCGACCTTCTGAAATGCAGTGTCTCCATTTGGGAATTTGAAACATCGAGTTACAACAGTGCTGCACTGTTCTTCGTAGTGCATGAGCTGAATGCCATTGAATGGAATTTGACAACCTTTTTTGTATTACCATGAATTCTTCTAACATAATGGGTGACAAGGATATTACTGTACAATGAAAGAAACTCGTGAAAATATTTATCTGCTATCATGTGTATTTCACTTGAGCCAAGGTGGCTGTTCACTTAATAATTACAATAATCCTTGCATTTGATATAATGTTTTTCACATATTCTAAACATTTCAAAGTGCTTCACAGAACATACTGTAAGGAGAGTTGACTATATATGTGGGTGAAATGCGGCAACCAATTGCACTCAGCACTGTCCCATAAACAGTCATTGATTGAAATAACCAAATTTTTTTTGAGGGATTATTATTAGGTGTGTAAGGCAATTTGCCCAAGGGTTTCGCCCTGCCTGGAATCGAACTCAAGTCTCTCGCTTGTAAGGCGAGTGCGCCAAACACTGAGCTACAGGACTTAAGAGGATATAGCAAGTAAGAAATACTTCGAAGCTGCTCTATGTCCCGTGGTAATGCAAAGAAAAGGAGATAGGAGGATAAAACAACTTGATACAATCATTCACTTTCATTTGAGGATTTTATTCCTCATGTCTGCAATGTCAGTTTTGTCAAATTCAACACTGCTTTTCAGAAGACAGCCAAATGACACAAAAGAAGCAGATGGAAGCTTGGGGTGTTGAAGAAGATTGAAAAAAAAAGCAAACATTATCCTAACTGGAAAACAATCCATGAAATATGCACTATAGTGAATACAGTATAGTGCTTTATTAATGAAGCTTAATCCAATGTCAAGGATGTGCTTTTAACGATCATGTGGATGAAAAAGCCTCTGGACTCGTTGCTAAAACTAATATTTTGGCCTCGAAGAACACAGATGTTGTCCCTCATAGTCACATGCAATAGAATGCAATACAATAACAACAAATTACATTTGTATAGCGTTTTTTCTTGCTTTTAAAAATATATATTTGTATAGCATACACGATTTACGCTTATGATAATAATTCTTGCACTTTTTATGACTTGTAGACATCTCAAAATGCTTCACAGAATATACTGTAAAGTGAATTGGCTGTACATTTGTGGGCAAAATGTGGCAGCCAATTTCCACAAATAGTCTTGGATTAAAATGACCAATTTTTTTGGGAGGATTATTATCAGGGGAATGGAGGAAGGAAACTTGCCCAATGTTTTGCCCTGCTGGGAATTGAAAACCCAGGTTTGCGCTTGTCTGAGCAACAGAGCTGAAGGTACCTAATGAAGGGTACACCCTCCTTAAATGTGTTAAAGAATCCTTTAAGGAATATTGCAAATGTTACTTCAATATATAAAGGGTATAGGGAGACAGGACTAGAATTGGAACTCAAGTAGTTACCACCATTGGGTTCCTCCAATTCAGCATTGTCTGAAAGTTTTCTTCCGTACTGTAATTTCTATGGTTGTCTGAATCAGAAATGTTTTTACCTTCATTGGAACTAGGCTTGGGTTGTCATTGATGATATATAGCTTTTTCCATCATTCACTCCTGGTATGTCAACTGCATGAATGAAGTAAGTATCTTTAGCTAACGTGCACATGTTTCAGGAACGTTAAAGATGTGAACTGACTTCTCCAAAGGTAACCTAACAAATGTGACCATTTCCACAATTGTAATGAGATGAAAGGGTCTCAAAGTAATCCCTGTGCAATATAATTGATATCAACTAAATATTCAATGGATATCTTCAAGTGGAATTATCACAGCATGCTTTCTTTTACCATTATTAGCATTGATGCAGATTTCTTTTAATAAGGAATGGATCAAATTGTATTAACTTGTTCTTATCATCAGGCAATTTCTGCTTTGAACTATTTGATGTAGACAACACTTGTGACGGCTGGTTTCTAGACACTAAGGGTTCAGAAGGCGCACTTCTTGAACCGTTGAGACAATAAACCAGCTGTTATGGTACTCTAACCTATAGGGAGCTGTCTGAATTTTTGGATCAGGATTTGGATTTTTTCATTGCCTGAAAGGGTGGCAGAAGCTGATTCAATAACCACTTGCAAGAGAGAAGTAGATAGATATTTGGGTAGGACAGATTTGCAGGGCAATAGGGAGAGTGCGAGGAAGTGGGACTAATTTAGATAGTTCTTTCAAAGAGCTGGCACAAATATGATGAGTCGAATAGATTCCTTTCTGCTCTATTATTCTATGCACTTTTGGTCTATGTTAACACAATATGATAATGTTCAGACTGCAATGGTACACGTATTTTTTTGTTATGTGTAATGTACATTGAGACAGCTATAATGGGATGTAAGCAATGATTGCTGAAGTCCTCAGAATACAAAAACACAGATTAAACGGCTTTTCAGGTATGCTTTTCAGTTAAGCTATTTTGATCAATGTAGAATTCGACTTGCTATTTTTTCTGTTCCACTAAGGCAATTTTCTTTTCACCAGAAAGCATGTGAATTATTCTAACCATACTTTTTTTGAAAATATAAGCAGTGCCAAAATATAAATGAGGGTAAATAATGACTATTAAAAAAAAACGCTTCCGATTTTTGAAGCATTTTGATGCCTCTCATCATTATGTTGGCTTTATTCTTCTGATTTCTAATAAAAATAGAATCAGTGCATTTATTAATGACTGATTTTTCACTGCCTCTAGAAAAGAATTAGAGAGAATTGTTTTGGACAGAAATATACCAAATTATTGATTATGATGAAAAATCATTTCCATTTTTAAGCATTTAGAGAAAGCAAATATTTAGAGTAATTTTGATGCATTCTTTCTAATAAGTAGAATCGGTCAGCCAAGGCGTTGAGTGTTCATGGGGTTATATGAATGCCATATCTGATTTATATTGAGTATGAATACTGAAGGAATTAAAATATTAGCTGATTTCAGCCTAGTTATTAGTTGAAGCACAGTATTGCAGCTAAATTTGTATGGCTTGTTCCTGTTAGCCTTGCAGAGCCCTCTGCTGGATTGTGTATCTATGTGAATTTAAGTGCCATGAATCAATCCTCAGCTGTGTTATGAATCCTCTATGTTTGAATTCTCTGCTCCACTCACTTTTCAATAATTCCTTTTTGTTGAGATATCAAAGGTTTGCTGAGACCAGCAGCTGAAACTCTAGGATAAGGCAGAGGTGTAGAAGAAGTGGGAGAGAGCATCAATAAAACGTGAATGTTGGAGTTCATTCTTTTTACTGCTTATTGGACAACTAACTCAGTTGTTAATAACAACAACAACTTGATTGATATCGTGCCCTCCACACTGGGCAGCGTCTCAGAATGCTTAACAATGGCGGAGCCCGAGGCCGAGCAGGGGAAGGCACCTATAGGCGCCGTGTGACTGTGGGCACGGTCGAAGAGGAAGATGGGGAGGGAGTTCCAAAGCTTTGGGACATGGCGGCTGAAAGCATGGCCGCCGATGGCGGAATAGAGCAGAGGCAGCGGGTACCGCTGTGAGGAGAGAGGTTAGAGAGATAGGGTGGCGGCAAGGAATGGAGGAATTTAAACACTAGAGTGAGGATCTTGAAGTCAATCCGCTCTGTGACAAGGAAAATCTTGTGAGACATTTTCACAATGTGATGAGGCATGTCAATGGCTGGGATTATTATTATAAATTAATAGATTGTTGCAGCACTGAATCCTGGTGTTCAAATTGAACAATGAATTCTCACCCCCCCAAGGTGATCAAACTGATCAAGACTAATGACAAAGTCATGTTCACATTTTATTTCTGCTCATTTCTTCTCTTGGGAAGATGTTGCCTTTTTTCTGGCATTAAATCCACTGGGACCCAGCGAACCTTTGATATCCCAACAAATAAGGATGTGTGAGTTTAATATGTGTTAGTTTTAAATAAATGTATTACAAGGTGTGTGATCATTTCCTTTTCAATCTGCGTTTGATTGTTCGACGTGACTGCGGTTTGGTGGATTTTAACCTGAAATAAATGTTGATTCAATGGGTTACCGCAAACAGACCCAAATGTGATCGAATTTTGCATTAAAACCCTCATTTTGTTTCAATAATAATAATCCTTGCATATGATTTAGCGCTTTTCACATCTTCTAGACATCTCAAAGCGTTTCACAGAATATACTGGAAAATCAATTGACTGTATTTTGTGGGCAAAAAATGATTAAAAGGCAGCTTTCCTCTCTATCTTTGCTCTCTCTTGTCTAAGACTAGCTTTGATCAATTCCTGAGCACTGCAAAGCCCTATCACCAATTCTCTTCCTAAAGCTCTTTAAAGGAGGAGATCGTTTCTCTACATTAAGGAGCACGGTATAAATGCAAGTTACTGCTGTTTGCATCACACTGTGGGTCTCAAAGGCTTTGTAAGAACTCATTTTTATTATTATTATTATTTTAAATAGAAATACCTAGGGAGGTAATTAAAGAAATATCAGCCACACACACAAAAAAATGTGTTTTTTTAAAATACTGTATACTTTTTTTTAAAATATTAAAATATACTAAGCTTTTTTTGTAAAAGAGAAAAATATACATGTGAACTCGCTGGTCAACTATTCCAAGGGGAATGTTGGTGTTGAATGGTTAATAAGTTCCACTCACTGTGTGTGTGTGTGTGTGTGTGTGTGTATTTGTGTGTGTGTATATGTTGTTCTGTGTGTCTGTGTCGGTGTGTGTTTTAAAAAAAGGGAGACTAATATTAGTTGGGAAGTTAGAAGCAATGAATATGTATGACTCTGGGCGACGTCACCCTGGTCCTAGCTCTGCGTTAATCTGACTCTCATACACACACTCACACTCTCTCTCTCTCTCTCTGTTCCTCTAGTCCTGTGATACAGCCAGAGAAGCGACCTTCACTGAAACATCACCGGCTCCTTCCTTGCTTGACACAGTGGCTTGATTCCTTTGTCGTCCCCATTGTTGCATGATCGATTGATCAATCGATCGATTAATCGATCAAATCAATCAGTCAATAATAGTCCGATCGTTGTTTTTTTCGCACCGTCCACACAGTGGCTGGAAGACAGATCCTCTGGAAGAGGAGAAGAGACAGAGAGGAGAGGAGAGAGACAGCGAGAGGGGGAAATCAGTGTTAAGTGTGATCGCCATGCAGCTGAGAATACAGAGAAGCGCGTTTGTTTTGCTCACTGTGTGGCTTTGCGACGTCTCAGCGACCAGAGGTAGGTAAAGAGTAGTGTGTGAGTATGTGTGTTTATGTATGTGTGTGTGTGTGTGAGTGTGTGGGGGGTGGGTGGGGGAGGGCTGACTTGTTGGTTTAATGCTACATGACTGTGATGGTTGTACGCTGATCCCATCTCTCTATTTATTTATCTGTCTCTCTGTCTCTCTATCGCTTTTATCTTTAAAATAATACATGAACGCATCGAGCTGGGCAGATACATCAAACACTAACTAACTCCCCAGCTCACTCACTAACTAACTAACTAACCACCCATTCCCCTCTCCTCCCTCCCTCCCAGGTCGAATATATCAACTTGTTTTAAGATCTCTTATTTATTTCCTGATGTGTGTGTGTGTGTGTGTGTGTGTACTGTTATTTATCACGGTTTGGGAAAGCAAAGAGATAGGATTGGAACAAGCTTTTGATCCTAGAGATTAAGTCTGTCACTGTGGCCATTTGGATGCTCAGTTCAACACAACTTCCTCACAACTGACCCAGATTGCTCTGTTGACCATTTTGAAGCAGTTTGACAGCCCTCCCCAGGGAGTGAAACTGTTTCTCTATTGATGTGTGTTGCATCTGAACCAAATTGACTACTTTGGTGGGTAGATGGATGGATGCAATGGGAGTGGGTTGGAGATTATCAATGTAAGAGCGATCCGGGATGAGATAATGATGAGAGAGAGAAAATCATGTGTTTTTATGTCCCTTCCATCCAGCCCAAGGTACACAGATGGGACAACTTTTATTTTATTTGCACCCAAAAATAGGCTGCTTTATTTTTTTCAATAAAATAAATACATTTTGGACATCCAAGGTAGAAATTGCCTGATGAGGTTGAGTTGCAACGAAACGGGTGAGGAGCCTCTGACTCTCTATTTGAAGGCATTTAACAAGCTAGTGGGGCTGTTATTATTATCTGGTGAAGGGAATGAGATGTATTTAGCTTCCAATGAAGGGTGTGCTGTTGCACCTGATTAATGGTAGCATTGCTCGTCCGGATCTCGGGTCTCTTTTATCCTCCTCACTTATCCCAGTTCCACGAGAAGGCGAAATCGTTAACACTTCCAGCGATTGTCAAGAGTATCACTGAGCAAAGTTGAATGTTTACTACAACAACAACAACAACAACAACAGCAACAAATGCCCCCCTTTTGACGATCAGAAAGTAGTCGTTTGGCTTGCGGTTGAGCAAAATGTGCCCCCCCCACCAACCTCCAAGCACTTAGGAAGAAAGATTTGCTGCTTTTCATTATTTAAGAGATGCCATGGGAGCAAGAGTGTGAGAGGCTGAAATGTTCTCATTAGTCCACCTCTCCTCCCTGCTCAGCTGGATTGTTCAGGTTGTATTATGCAGGTTCTCAGTTGACTTGAGGTTAGATAACCCCCCCTCCTCTTGCTGTGCTAGATTGCTTGTGATAGTCTCCACACACCGAATTGTACTAGGATGCGCAATATTGGCCACAGCAGACATGACTAGTTGGAGAAAACATAAGCAAATTGGCTTTGGTAGTGAGGCACGTTGCATGTACTCATAAATATTGCACGTTTTTCTGAATAATTCATTGGATTCAGATTGAAACGTCCCCAAGTTGGCAACTATTTAATGCTGTAAAATTGCATCACTATCTTTTGAATCAAAATAAAATGCAGCACATTATGACTGCGAGACTGAATCAACAACTTCCAACAGGACTTGCTGGGTTATGATTCCAGCGCTGTACATTTTGAAATCAAATGTTCATTTTGTTTTGTGCAGGGTTAAATATTTGATATTAAATGGGACTCATTTCCTGATGTTGAGTACATTGTGTGGATTTATCCATTCGCGGTTGCCTATAAAAATTGGAAAGAACCTGAATTAGTGCCATTAACTTGATATTTCATCACCAACCTCAACTTCATTCATGACGATTGTTTATTTTCTGAATAAACCCTGAGTTTAGAACACTTTTTTTTTCCAACACAGCTGCTTGCAAATTACAGTAGTTTCCTGAAGAAACGTAATCACCTTTAACTAATTTTCTCTCCCTAATACAATTTGGATAACATATTAACTAATTTGCGTTGAGGTTGGCTGGAATGACTCATTCAGAAGAAATCAGGCGTGAAATACTGTTTGGTTAAATGAAAGTGCAACATTCTATATTTATTCTTAGTTGGACATGGATTCCCGCGTAATTGCTTAATGCTTTTTTATTTCACAGTAATCCATAAGTGTTTGTGAGACACCATTGTGCACAATTGGCTGATGTGTTTCGCCCACAAGATACAGTCAATTCACTTAACAGAATATTCTGTGAAGCGCTTTGTGACGTCTCGAAGACGTGAGGAGGCACAATATCAAATGCAAGCATCATTATTATTATTAATGATTGCACCACATTTTGCAATGATTGTATTTCTGACTCCAGCAGCCGCAGGGTGATTCTGTTTTGAACGTCGTAGAGTTGTGACATTTTAGTTGTGCGTTCTATCTCTCAATCCATGACTGTTTGTGGGACACTACTGTGCGCAATTGGCTGCAGCATTTCTCCCCCAAAATACACCTTACAGTATATTATGTGAAGTGCTTTGAAACGTCTCATAAGGCGCTATATCAAAAGCAAGGATTACTGTTATTTAAAAATCTGTGTGATGGTATTGGGGTGTTAAAGTGACAGGTGAGAAGCTTACCAGATGAACTGCAGTTAAATGACAGATGAACTTAAATAGCATCACGACTGCTATAGACAATCACAGAACCAAGCATCACGGTTGGAATAACACTTGAGAAAATTTAGCACACTGGTTCATCCTTGATTTATGTGGAACCTTGACAACTGCTGCTTTATCTAAAAGGTACATAAATCCTACCTGGGAGTGGAGTCGTACAATAAGGGTTTAATAGTCAAAGTGCAATGGACCATTTGGTTTTGTGTTTTGAAGATTCTTTTCCTCTCTCTGCAAACAACAGATGGGAATTTTTAAAATTCAGAGATCAGGTGGATTTTCTTTTGAAATTCCTCCCTCCTCTGGCGAGGACATGGAAGGGTGGTCATAAATCAGTCCCAAGGCAGATTTCACAACACTGGCTATTAGTAACAGTTTGTGGAGAGATAGAATAATGGCACACAGAAAAGAGAATTCATGCAGAATGGCTATGGGTTGTGCTCATGGGATGCCTTCAGACCCAAACAGATGCATGATTCTTGCTTGGTTTAGATTTAACAATGTAGAGATTGCTCTCTTTTTGTGGTAATAGTTTAACTATTGGTTTGATTTCAGATAGCCAGCAACGATTAAAGTATATTCCCCATTCAATATATATATATGTGTGTGTGTGTGTGTGTACATATCCACTGCCATGTACACTTAGCACATTTCACAGCTGTGATCAACACTTCTGTTATGGTTTTGGAGGATTCATTTATTTGAAGGACAGGAATGAACTTTACCTTTAAGGAAACAAATGAGCAAAGCCTGAAGATAGACAGCTGAATCTGAGCATCTTTGACATTGACCTTGCTAAATACTGTACTGTATATCAAGAGCACGAGAACACGATTTAGCCTTGCGTCTTAAGCAATCTTTTTTTTTATTTTGCAGACAGGATACTTAAATTCCATTGTATCTAAAAGACTAAACACTGATGTGTTTTCTCTTCTGGTGCAAATAATAGCCTTTTCCTCAATTATTATTCTGATGACTAAACAGATTAGGTTTAGCAGAAACATGAGCTTTGTTGAGGAATAGGGTGGAAAGAAAGTGTAACTACTTATTTTGAACGTTTATCTCTTTTTTAAGTTCAACATTTTCCTGGAACTGAACCCAGGTCTCTCCCTTGTAAGACGAGTGCTCTAACCACTGGGCTACAGGACTACATAAAATAGGAATATAATAATCCTTGCATTTGTTATAGAGCTTTTCACATCTTCTAGCCGTCTCAAAGTGCTTCAGAATTAAAGTGAATTGAATGTATATTTGTGGCAGGTGTGTAGGCATGATCCATACTATAATGTTCGCACTAGATTTGGAATATGATTCTACATCCTATACAAAAGGCATCATTATAAGTACAAGTTGTTGATTCACACACATGAGTTGACATGGCCTATGGTATTGGGAAATAAGTGCTTTGAACAACATGTCCACAATTGCACCCCCCCACCCCCAATTTTGTTTGGTTTCCTGATGTTGTATTGTCACAGGCAGGGGAAGCATGACAAAGAGAACAAGGATTGGGTATTGATGTCACACTAGTTGATATATTATACTGGGAGAATTTTTGCCTGACAACACTTTGTAGAGTTGGTGTCATGGTTGGCTTTGAGAGTGGTGGAAGACACTTTTTGTTTAAAAGGACAAAAAACTACACTTTAGCATTCAATTGATGGAACCTTCAAGTCAAATAGATGCTAGAAGTGATGTGTGAAAGAAACATTAGCAACCCTCAGGGGAATGAAGCCTTCAGGATCGCAGCAGCTATTTGCATTACCGTCGTGCTGTGTCCCACAGTTCAGAAAGCACTAAAGTCCTTTTCTGTACAGTTTTCTTCACACTTTTGGG
This sequence comes from Hydrolagus colliei, assembly GCA_035084275.1. NCBI lineage: Eukaryota > Metazoa > Chordata > Chondrichthyes > Chimaeriformes > Chimaeridae > Hydrolagus > Hydrolagus colliei. The sequence goes on along the minus strand of CM068751.1, from coordinate 6,635,606 downwards.
ATCAATATAGCCAGATTTCCATCTTTCAGAACATTTCCAGGTAATGTTGTGTGTCTGTGTGCGTGCATGTGGATGCAATTTTTTTGTGACCCACCAAATCTGGTTTTGAGCAAGGTTAACACTGGAGATCAAGGATGCAGATCAGGTAGGGAAACAATAGGTTGGTTGGGCTTCTAATACAGTGGCCGTAGAATTTCATCACTGATTGGGATCTTGTTCTGGGGTATTGTTTGTTTCTGGTCTGCACAGTTATGCAGTCACCCAGCAGGATTGAGGAGCAGTCTCCCCAGCCAAAATTCCTAATCAGAATTATAACTTCACTCTGCTCTTGGTCAAATCAAACTTCTGCTAGCTTCAGCTTTTCTACCGAGTGAAAAATTGTCCAGTTCTGTGATATTTCTGTGATATAAGAACAGCTAAAGGTGTCAAAATGTCAGTTCAAGCTAAGATTTCAACTGGTGAAGTGTTACATTGTACGTCTTACTTTTTCATAGAGTCCGGGTCATGTCTTCACACTGTTTGAACAATCAAGGTCTTATATGGCTTGAGGATTTTTTTATTTCAGATTCTAATCATCCCAATTTAATCCAATCTGCTGGAAGAAGAGTAAGCCTCAATGGAATTGAATTATGTAAGACCCAGTTTAAAACTAGGAACAAGAAGTATAGGATTTATTGACTGCTTATTTGCCTACAAAATACACATTCATTAGATTTTACAGAAATACTCAGTAAAGCATGTTGAGATGTTTTGATGTGTTAAGGTTCCATATCAAACGCAAGGATTGTAAAACCCAAGCAGCTCAATCGAATCCGGATGATTTCACATGGGATTCCTTAATTGGGGAAACTGGGCATACACCATACTAAACCTACGGGAACTCTGCTCATACACAATCTACTTTACAATTGTAGCTCCTAATGTAATTTACTTGCAATTACTAGATTTGTTTTAATAATGAATTCTATTAGAAATCAGTACATAGATTCAACTGCAACAAAACATTTGATATATTTAGGTATCTTTATGTTTGGTGCTTGATTGAACACAATGAACCCATTAGTGTGATTATTATTTCCACTGGAGCTAATCACTACATTTGTTAAAACTCTTCTGGAGTTATTCAGAGGAAGGGCCAATTACATAAAATATGACCTCTGATTCTTCTGTTGTGTTTTCCTGGGAAATTTATTAGCTAATACTATTTGAGAACATTTTCTGCCTTTGCACACAGCAAGCTTCCAAATAAATGACTAGCGGAATTATTTTATTTGCTTATTTTTGACAAGTTAATTAAGGTATTTTCTGCCATTTCCAACTGTGCAGATCCCATTGTTTGTGTAATGTTATTTAATCCACAAAACAAAGTGTAAATTCACGCAATTCTTCAATTCAAACTTTACAATTTAACTGCTTTCAAATTAACCTCTTTCACACTCTCTTTCAAATCTGCAAGTCACTCTTCCCAGAATCTTTTTATACTTGAACCGTCCCATAATCAATTGCCACTTGTGTCATTAAAGCAAACATGCACTTTCCTGAAGGCTGCTCAGGGAAGAGTTGCTCCCAACCCTTTGTGGATTGAACACAAAGGGAATTTGAGTTTTCACAGAATCACAGAACCTTGCATCACTGAAGGAGGCCACTTGGCCCGTCAGGCCTGCGCTAATAATCACTTAGAATTGAGTGTGTCAAGGTAAAGAGATTGTAGGTCACACCATAACACAATTAAGCTGCAGAGATACTTTCCTGCATGCTTATTTACCCATTTATATAGCATTTCAGAACTATGTAAAGAAATATGTGCATAGAGAAGGTACAAGTGAGATTTGGACGTTTTGCTTAAAAAAGGTGTACTTACCTCTCATAGGGGATGAATTTATGATAAAGTAATAATAATAATATTGTAATCATCTTTGCATTTGATATAGCACTTTTCACGTCTTCTAGACATCTCAAAGCGTGAAGTATATGCACGCTTATATATTTTCAGAATATACTGAAAAGTGAATTGACTGCATGTTTATGGGCGAAACACAGCAGCCAATTGCACACAGCAGTGTCCCACAAACAGTCGTGGATTGAAATGACTGATTTTTATTAATATGTTTTTTGGGGCATGGATTATTAGGCATGTGAAGTAAGGAAACTTCCTACGGTTTCGCTCTGACCAGCCTGGATTCGAACACAGGTCTCATGCTGTAAGGTCAGTACTCTAACCACTGAGCGACAGGATTCCACATTACAGCTTTAAAGAGCCTCAAATAGAATTAGTTGGTAGTGATTTATCTCAACATAGTTTATAATTGCCTCCAGTCAAAAAGTCTCATAATTGATCTGGTGTTTGAAATGGAGTCTTCAGAATCAGGATCTAGGAATACTGTTGGCATTTCTAGATTTCCCCAGAATACTTCTGGGGAAGTCTAGAAAGCTTTGCCTCTCATCTGATCAATACTACTCAATATCAACCCAAATAATTTATTATAGTTTTTTTTAGGGATTATTATTAGACTTGTGGAGTAAGGAAAGTTGCCCAAGGTTTCTCCCTGACCTGCCTGGATTCGAACACAGGTCTCACGCTTACAAGGCGAGTGCTCTAACCACTGTGCATAGCAGTGATCCTAAATAAAAGAGAACTTGTTGGTTATTCTCTGTTATATAGTTGCCTGGAATTCTTAAGAGTGAAGTTTATTTGAAGTATTGTAAAATGATCCTTAACATTTAAAGGATACACTTACTGGGTGCCACTAAACTCATCGCTCCCCATAGTTTAAAGCACTGCTCAGATCAGGCAGCTGGGAGGCAGACATTTTGTGTGAGATTTCAATAATAATGTGTAATTTGCTGCTCAAATTATTGTCAGAACAGGCGATGAAAAAACGAAATTGAGAGCTCTGAATTCATGATTTCAGTGAAGTAGAACTTTGCAAATGGCACCAAAAGGAGCAAATCAGGCAAAATGTATGCTTACACGCTAGACTTTTAGAGCCTGAAGCGCAACTGATGATAAACTTTGAAGCACCGGTTCGTGTACAGATATCTATCTCACTGTAAGTAATGTGGAATTTCAAAAGGATACATTTTCTCTTGCAATTGGAATTGTGTATCAAATATTTATGATTCATCACATCAATTATCACATCTTAAAATAGCTTTACTCGTGAGTACAAATTATGGCGAGACTTAACGAATCAGACTGGGGGTGGTGGGGGCCATCTGTTCAGTGAATCCTCTGCTCTGCCATACCTAAAATCTTACTTGCACTTGACAGAACGCAGGATCCAAATAACTTTTCTATGGAGGTGAACTTGTTGTGTTTTCATGAATCAGTAATTAAATGCATTTTGTTTGCTTGTGATAGTTATGATTAAATATCCCAAAAGCATAAGAACTCGTGACGTGCTGCACTTTCCTACCCTGTTTGATGCAATTAGTTTCAAGTTAGAACCCGACCCTAATAGCAAACTGGGCGAGTAGACTGTATGCATTCACCATGTACTGCCGGGGGTTGGGGAAAGAAATGATCTCTACATTTCCAATATGCATAAAACCACTCATTTGTTTTCAAATATAGAATTTCTCTTCCGATTTCCCTTGGGGATTGGCACCTTTGGAGTCTGTTGCTGTTTAATTACTGATTTCTATCGTATATAGTTGTTCCAAGCCTGGAAGCCAGTGCCCCAATCACAATGGCTTCCCTCCTTTGCCAATAAATGCGATTCATTAACAAAATGTCATGGAGCATGCCTCTAAGAGCTTAACTAATGACCATGAAATGGCTGGAGAATTAGAATGGATCTGACGAGTACAAATACTAAATGGATTTTCTTTCCTTTTTAAAAAAAATCATGGTTGTAGATGGTTAAAGAATACAATTTAATCCTGGCTAGATATAGAAATTTTCCCACTCATTATCCCAAATCTCTTGTGTTCTGGCAATTCGCATTGTGTCTGAAGAATGACTGCAAATTAAATGCTGGAAGAATAGACCCAAACAGCAAATGAAATGTTGAGTGAGATTTGCCAATGATATGTGGCCTTTTGGGATCTTTTGTTTGATGATGTGCTGACTCCATCACTTTCCCTTCTAGTTAATTAACTCCATTAATATCTCAGACTCTTACCATCAAAATTCTCATAGTCTGTGTGAGTTAGTGGGGTGTGAAAGCTTGGTGTATTTTACTTTCATGAAAATATGAGAGAGGATTAGTTTTCAAACAAACATTTTCATTTGAATACTAAGAAACTTGCCCAAAAAACATTATTCTAGCTATGATGCTCCACATTCACTACCAAGCACTTAAATGATTTCCTTTTTAAAAAAAATTATGCATAAAAAACCGTTATATAAATTAATAAAAATTCTTTAAGAGTCTAAATACAAACTTCTCTTCTTCCCAGTGCATTAAAGTGAACAAATTCTAAATGTGCTATTGCTTCACAGAATGTCAACCTAACTTATTCCATCTGAATAAATCCGTCGAATGGATCAGAAACCTCTTTGATGCTTAAGGCCTTTAAAATAGCCTGTAATGTAGCTGCACTACAATGCAGCATTCCTATTTATTTATATTTAAGGATCAGTAATGCACTTTTCCATAAATTATATTTGTCCCAAACAAACAATTTTCTAAAGTTGCCTGTTGTAATGCTATACTTGAATGAATGTACTCTATATTAGAAACAAAATGCAGAGCATGCAATATATTGAGAAAAATGAGCGAGGTCACGCAATTGTTTAACTAATTTGCTGAAGTTATCCTACAGAGAGACCAAATTATCCTATTGGAACAATGCTCAGCAAGTGTATCGCATGGATAGACACTGTTTTAGGCAATTAACAAATCAAGGCAAGTTTAGCAGGTTATTGCAGGATTAGGATTAATATCTCCATTTAATAATAAGCAGAATGCACACAGCATTGTTGAAGCAATGTAATATCAAATGTAGGCATGCTGGGTCGAATGAACACTTGTCTTATGACGAGTTTATTTTTGTGACACTTGGCCCTTAGTAATCTATTGCTACGTTTCAATCTGATGGGAAAATTCTTCTCTGGTTGAATATGTCACCCAATTCCAATTCAGCTAATTGAGCACATTATTAATTTCATGTCCTCAGAGATAGATACTTAATCAGCTGGAATCTATATTTCTTAATTTTAAGCAGATGTCAGATGGGACCCCCCCCCCCCCCCCCACCACCCACCACTGACTTCTCTTGATAGTTGATGTCAAAGTGACTTGTGCAGATTTGAAAAGTAAATTATGTCTGGTGTGAATTAGCTGAATGTATTGGGAATCTCCTCTATTCATATCAATTCGGTTTCTCCTGCCAACTGGATTATGGACCAGGCAGCACTGCCTTATGGAACATGGATCAGGAAAGTACTCAGATTAAGATTGTTAGGTAGAACATATGTTTGAAATGGTTTCATTGGCATGAACTATCCTTAGAATAAATTATGTAGATCAATAAACCGTGGATTATGTTTTCCACTGGGAGAGCTGCTGCTCCTTGCATTCTGGTCAATGTTTAGAACCATTACTGTGCACAAACAATGTACAGTAAAAGCCCGTTTATCCGGCACCCTCGGGACCTGGCCAATGCTGGTTAAAGCGCCTGCCGGATATTCGGCCGAAAACACCAAATAAATTTCAATGCATTTGCATTTTTCCAGATGAATCGAATGCGGACTTTTTTTTTGCGATGCCGGTTTTACGGAAGTTGCAGTTGATCGGGTGCCGGATAAACAGGCTTTTAGTGTATATGTGCAATGGGTTTCTATTTTTCCCTACCTCATGCACTTCACATCTTTGTTCATGGGTAATATTTGATATTGTGCACATGCAATGCATGTTACATTCACCAAGTTGTTGCTGGGACAAATGGACTCTATGAAAATTGAAACCATTAAATGTTGATCATTATTTAACTCATTTTGCAGGAAGCACTCGTATTAGGAACTGGTTTTTGAAGGTTTTCGGTGGGCAACAGTGTGACTGAACCATTTTTAGGTCTAGTCAAAATATCAAATTGAATATCTTTCTTAATAATCACGAACTTGGCACATTCACAGCACTGAATTCACAGCAAGACATAGCGGCAATGGAGCAGGGCTTAACTTTTAAGCAAAACTATCAAGTTCCTTGGTGGATCAATAAATGAATGTATCACTTCATACAGAACCTCATCAAGCAGACCAAACTAATTCATGGAAATAAGATTGCAACTAGAAAACAATTCCCTAGCCCTCAATTATAGGCCTAACAGTGAAGGGTGTGAGTTTAGTTGTAATATTGGCCTCTGATTCATAGATCTAGTTACCATGTCAACTATTGATTGAAATAATGGTTTGCAGGAACATTGATTTATTATCTATTGACATTTACAGACAACAAACCTTCCTGAAGCTATAATTCTCCAAAAATATGAGCGAGAGGTTTGAGTTTAACATTCTGAAGCAATTTGCCTTTGCGAATTGATACTTACAGTTTTATATATGTCAACACAGCTAAGTGGATATCAGCCCTATTAGCTGAAGGAGTATATCAACATTATAGATCATTCCTTTTGATATTAACTGCTACTAATAGATGTCCCTTAAGATAAATGTGCTTGAAGGTTGGGCTGCTAGTACAATATAAAGCACAAAGAGCTGCACTTTGTCGATTTAGAGAAAGTACCATAAAAGGCAGTGGACTTGTACTGTGACAAAGACAAACCATGACTTCCAAATGGTAAACCTCATCGTTGTCCTTGTATGTCTTTGAATAACAAATTTCCCGATGCAATGCAAAGATCTATGTTTAGAAGCAGTTATGATAGGTATACAATGATGGATTGATTGATTGCTTTTAGTGTTGAGTTAACTTCCATTGAATTTTTACACTGTATATATAATATAATTGAAAGAATATATATTTTAACAGATGTTTTACAGTTCATTGTACTTGAAGCTGTGTGGCTAAAAACAAGTTATTGGTAATGTAAAGCAGATTATATCCCATGTAAAGATGCATGACATCAGGATTTTTTGTCTTCCAAAGTCAAACTGCCATCATTTTCAAAGCAACACGTATCTCAATTGCTTCAAAACATTAATGCCAGGTAGTTTGGGAAAATTGTGGTCAACTTGTGGGGGTGAAAATTTGTTTCAATACTTCAGTCTGGCTCTTAGTTTTATAGGAGAGTTTAAAGTTCTCTTTGACTCGGAAATCAGTAACTTTTTATCATGGACGATGGATTAAGGATCAATATATATCCATTGCTTTGCTGCCTGTCGGTGATTCTATGCACGAATCTAGGTTGAAACCAAGATTGAAAGTAAGGGTTGGCTTTAGATTTGAAACCAATTTACAATCTGGCCAAGAAAACAGTTCTCCATGATCATAATTCTTGATCCAAGTTCTCAACTGCTTTCTTTCCGGCCAAACATCATATGAAGTTTATCTGTAGATGTCTGCTTCTTGATTTTATTTAAGGAGACATTTGCACTTTTCAAGCACTTTCTATTCATTATATTAAAATGAAAGAAAATAACAAGCAGATTAATTCTTATTGCAGTCCATAGGCTCAACTGGTGGGCTGGTCTTAATCTGGTCATTAATGGGATTAATTCTTATGATTCATATCCCCTTCACTTTTATTGAAAGTTATCAGTCCTCAGTTTCTGAGGCCTTGCAGAAATTCCGTTGACACTGACCAAATTATTGATGGGTTGAATTTGGAAAGACAACCCTGTAAAGTACTACAGCTGTATTGTTGATGCATATAGAGTACTTTCCTTCTGGTACGTTATTATAAAATAATTCTGGAAAATATATACCACTGCAAAGTGATAGGGCTTTTTCAAGATCCTAATAGCAAGTTCTGGTATTCTACTGTAAACCTAAATCAAGAAAGACAGAGATAACGGTATTTTCACTTGCATCTTTCTTGAAATACATTTATTACGAAGTATTGATAGTAATTCTAATGCCATTTACCGACATTCACGTGGCCCCAGCTCTGTATCGATGGCTGTGGTTGCATAATTTATGTTTTTATGGTCTGTTAACTGTTTTTGTCCAGGGAAGCTATTAATTTGCTATGCCGGGAGCAGGGAAAATCTTGCTTGTTTTTTTTTCAACTTTGTGATGTTAGTACACAATTATTTCACTCACAGCAGGCAGATTGACACTAACATTATATTACACTGCTAACAATGGAACCTCCATCAGTCCGCAGGCTCAGCTGGTGGGCTGTTCTTAATCTGTTTTCTTGGCCAGATTGTAAATGAGCAGCATTTGATAAAGGTTCAGTTTCTCTTGGAGAAAGTATTTTCCCCACTCTCACTTATGGATTCACGTACAGTAGATGACAGGACCCGAGGGTATAATTGATGAGGTTGTTTATGGAGCTTTGTATTGTTAATAAAATAAGTAAAACGGCTCCAAGTGTTCATCAAGAAGGACCATAATTTTACCTAATGTATTAACAGTATTTAGGCAATGAGGAAACAGTGACTGAATTTAACATTTAAAGAGTCGCCTTTTGTGTAAATTGTAAACCTGCTCATGTCTGACTTGCTCCCTCTCCCTCTACCCCCTCTTCTTTGCTTGGTATCTAACCTGTGCCCATCAACAAGATGCCACTTCATGTTAAGGGCACTATATAAATGTTGTAAATGTTAGTCTGTCAGTTTACTTTAGGAAAAAACTTTAGGAAAAAATCCATACTTTATGGATTAATCACGAGCTGATTATTGCTGGAAATTAGCCAGAATTAATTAACTAAATCTATTAGCAGGATTGGTGTTTCCAAAAACAGTCCATCTTCAGTTAAATATAGTACTTTACACGTTAGTTATATTCTAGATACAAGAGCAGTAACACCCCCTCCTCCCGTGAATGGAATCAGCGAATCTGAAAATCACCACCGACTGCATCTCTTTGCACAATCTGCCGACAAATCTAGTCTTTAGCAACATTGGCATTCAACATCCCATTGGCAGAAAACATGTCCTTTTCCCACACTTGCTCTCATTTATTAGCACTTGTCAAATCAGGAAAGGAGTTGGCTGGTGTTAGCCAGTTTAGCAATTGAAATGAATCCTCAGGATTTGAAGATGGAAGTGCTTGGGGGATTTGTTAGTCTTATTTCTTGCTTGATTTCCACCTTCAATTCTGCACCGCTTTGCCTCATATTTATCAGTTAAACTGGCTGGTTTAAGAAATGCAATAACATGTGATTTTCTTGTAATTATTAAATGATTTCCACAAGGAGACTATGGTAACATTATTTATAATAGTCTATCTGTGTTCTTTACATCTGACCAAATCAGATACTGTATTTCGTGTCTAGTTTAGTTAGTGATCTGAGATAGCAAGGCCATATTGGTCACAGTAACCCTGATCCTAACCCTCTCCACTATTTTAGCAGTACTGTACCGAAATGTCCAATATTGTTCTTAAACAGATCCTTAATATTCTTTGAGGATTAATATTCTAACATTTGTTCACAGTATCCACCTTTTTGTTGGGAGAAAATGTTTCTTATCTCGTCTCATTTGACGCATTTTAATTTTAGACCTGTGTTCTCTGGTTCTGCATTCGTGGTCCAAAACAAACAACTTTCTAATTTAGTTTAAATGGTTGTATATTCAGCTGTTGTGCTATACTCCTTGATGTCTTTCAGCACTTGCTATGTGTCAGATTGTAGACTTTGCTTGAGCCTGACTAACATCTTTAACATGATTCAAACAAAATCAAGTAAAACAAACAGTTAGGCAACAGCCAGCATGCTTAATGGCATAATGCACATTTAATTCTTTCCAGTATATGGCGTGCTTTGCATATTCTTAGTTGTATAATGTAAAACCATTCTGAAAATTTTGAATCAATGATGGGAGGCAGAAGAAAATGAATGAACAAACCAAGAGAAGAGCAAATAATTTATGTTCCCTTGCTTTACTCTGATTGTAATCTAAAATGGCTATTGTTGAGACAGTTGATTGTTGGTCTCGCACAGTGATTCACAAACAGTTTTTCTAATGGTCTAAATTTATATTTTGGTTCCCTTTTCAGAAATGTACCTTTTACAAATTATAGTTATTTTTACATGATTTTGAGAGACTACAATCTGTCTATGCTCATTTAGTGTGTGGCTAATAATCATATGCTGAAAAAAATATACAGTACATGGTATTTTATTTTTAAATGGAAATGTGCATCTGTCCTGCGATGCTTTACTGTGGCAAGAGGTTTACAGGAAATTCAGCACAACTAAGTTTTCTGTTGTTTATGGTGAACTAAATCTTTTTGGGGAAAAACCTTTTTGACCTTGTTCATAATTAAAAATAGATAAAAATATGAGGTTGTATGTAATCTCTTTTTTGGTCTGAAACAAAGTGTTCCAAAACACGTTTTCTAATATGTTCTCTTTTTCGTTTTAACCCACTGAGCCTTCAAGGAAAATCTTTTTGTTTTTCTATTCTGATTTTTTGGATACATATTTGTGCTTTTCAATGTATTGGACTTTTGTGATGGTGGATTGGTGCCTTTTTCCATTTGCTGTAAATATTAAACACTCATAAGTGAGTAGTATTGATCACGTGAGAGGCAAAGCTCTCTAGACTTTCCCAAACATTATGCCAATAGTATTCCTATATCCTTGATTCTGAAGACTGGCTTCATTTCAAAACACCAGTTCAATTATGGCAATATGGACTAGTGGCAATTATAAACTATATTGAGACAAATCACTACCAACTAATTTTATTTGAGGCTCTTTAAAGCTGCCCAGATGAATGTTTCCATTGATCTGTAATGTGGAGTCCTGTAGTTCAGTGGTTAAGGCCTTCACCTTACACGAGTGGGACCTGTGTTCGCATCCAGGCAGGTCAGGGCGAAACCCTGGGCAAGTTTCCTTACTTCACACGTCTAATAATAATTCATCACCCCAAAACAAAATAATAAAAATCGGTCATTTCAATCCACGACTGTTTGTGGGACACTGCTGTGTGCAATTGACTGCCGCGTTTCACTCACAAATACACAGTCAATTCACTTTACAGTACATTCTGTGAAGCGCTTTGAGGCGATTAGAAGATGTGAAAAGCGCTATATCAAAATGCAAGGGTTATTATTATTATTATAATGTGTGTGTCAGCCTGGGTCACTGGTAGCACTCTCGCTTCCGAGGCAAATGGTTGTAGATTCAAAGCCCATGTCAGGATTTGAATTTATACAGTCTAAGCTGACATTTCTATGCAGTGCTTGGGGTGTGTTGCGTTGTCAAAGGTACCAGATCGGACGTTAAAGTTCCCAAGCACTACTCGAAAAGAGAAACGAGTTTCTTCCTGTATCGTGGCCAATAGTTCCTTGAACAAAATTGGTCATTTACTTCATGTCTGTTTGTGGGATATTATTGTGCCCAAATCAGCAACCGTGTTCACCACAAATACATGGTCCCTCCACTTCTTCGCAGTAAATTCTGTGCAGTACTTTGGCACGTCCTTCCAACATGAAAGGTGCTACCCCAAATGCAAGTACTGTATTAGTACACAATAAAGCTGAAATCTCAATGATTAGAGCACATTAACACTAATTCATTATGCCACTCAACATTATGTGTCTAAAATGCATTCAGGCGAGACAGTATTGTCTTCTTTGGAGACAACAGTTATTCTTTCTGCTATTACATGGGGATCAGTAAAGGTATTCAACTTTTTTTTTAACCTAATCAATCCAGGAGTAAAGCTCTAAATACAAAGATTGTTCACATGAGTATAATTGAATCCAGTTTTGAAGTTCTGCAGGTTAAATCAAATTTGAACTCCATAACATCTCTGTTTTTACCTGCTTTGGTTCTCCAAGTTGATTCAAGTCAGAATTATAATTTTTAGAATGCATGTTCTTTGTCGGAATGCATTAAGCTAATACACATCATCCACATCTGTGTTAGTGAAGAACATACAGGCCTGGACAGTAACATTAGATTTAAGATATGATTGAAATAGACACAAGTGCCCTGATGCATGGATCTGACGAATGTGAATCAGTTGATGGTTATTGCTCTGTTGTCAGAAGTCTTTGAAGTTGTTTGACTGTGGTGTACATAAGGGAATATAGCTATGAGGGTTTTGGTATGCAAGATCATTTGAATCGGAATAACAGGAAGTCATATGTAGGGCATGGTCTTAGTCACAAAGTGCCTTTGGCTGTTCAGTGTCAGTATTTATTAAATGAAATGGAAACTGACCTTTCACCTATTCATTGTTAACAGGAGCTGCTTGGCTTGTGTTGCTGATGATGCAATGCACCATTCACAGCTGAGCAAGCTGTTCAGCTAGAATTGACCCGTAGAGCACATGAATGATGGTGCCCGGGCACTATTGGTTCATTATATTGTGAGTTCCTGTAGTGCTTTAAGGAGTATTTTTTTCTCGTTCTCTTTGTTAAAGGCACAGAATTAAATGGAATACAATTCTATGAGCATCTTCCAGTGGGGGACACTCGATAGTCCGAAGGTTCGATAGTCCGAACACACACATTTCCTATACCTGGGGTGGTTACCGTGGTTTTCGCTCGATAGTCCGAAAATAAGGTTCGTTAATCCGAACATTTAGTGCGATAGTCTAATGAATTTGGTTCATTAGTCCAAATTTTAGAGTTAGGGTTACTGTTAGGGTTAGGGGAAACTTCGGACTAACGAACCTTCGGACTAATGAACCTTTGGACTAACGAACCTTTGGACTATCGAGCTGTAACCCTTCCAGCACCCTAATAATAATATAATAATTTAGTGCGTAAGCATTGGCAGTGTGTGTGTTTGTAGCCTATGTGACTGGGACAGTGGTGGTGTGGCATGGAAAGAGTAATAATAACTAAGACAAATCCCAAAGTCCTTAAAGGCCCATGTGGTTTTAATGAGAAATCCCTAAACACTGTAGTGAGCTGTAGTGATCAGAAGGCTGATTTTCCCTTCTCATTCTTACCTAGCCCTGGATGAGTTACCATCCTCAACTTACTCTGTGTTTCACCTCGGTGCATTGTGATCCAGAACTTTGTTCTCATCAGAATCCAAGCCTTTAACCATTACAGTACTTCCTTAAACTCTGGAACTACCTTTCAGTCTCATCTTAGTTTTGCAAGTCTATTTTCCTAACGCCCAGGCTTCATGATTTGTTTTTTGATGTGTTCAATGAAAGTTCAATAACTACTTAACCATGAGCAGTGTGTTTCCATACCCGTTTTTTTGAATTGAAATAATTTGCCAGCAGAATTTTAGAAACTTCAAGGGCAAAGTGATGCCGGACTTGATGTCTCAATTTTCCCTCTGATATTCTTGTCTCCCTGCTAGAACAAACACAGAAGCTCTCTTTCACACTCAAACCTGGGCAAGTTTCCTTACCCCACACGCCTAATAATAATCCCTTGAAAAAAAACAATAATAAACTGCACGCAATTGGCTGCTGCTTTTCACTCACAACAACAACAACAACTTAAACTTATAAAGCGCCTTTCACATCGGGAGGACATCCCAAGGCGCTGCACAGGAGGCGTGTGACCCGAGCTGGGAGGGGAGTGTTTGGGAAGGGGTGAAACACGTAGGGGAAGTAGAAAAATTCGGGGTGGAACAAAAGACACGGTCGAAGAGGAAAGTCTTCAAACCGGCCTTGAAAGAGGAAAGGGAAAAACAAGGCAGACGGATTGGGGGATGGAATTCCACAGGGTGGGAGCGGAGAAACTGAAGGCCCGGCCTCCAATGGTGGGGCGGTTCGGGCGGGGGGCTTGGAGCAGGCCAATTCCTGCTGAACAGAGGGTCCGGGTGGGCTTGTAGGGGGAGAGTAGATAGGTTAAATAGGGCGGGGCAAGGCCGTGTAAGGCTTTGAAAATGAGGACAAGGATCTTGAACTCGATCCTCTGGAGGATGGGGAGCCAGTGGAGACGGGCGAGGGTGGGGGTTATGTGGTCGCGGAGGCGGGTGCGGGATAGTACACGGGCTGCAGAGTTTTGAATGACCTGCAACCTGTGAATGGAGGAACTGGGGAGGCCGACCAGGAGAGAGTTTCCGTAATCCAGCCGTGAGGTGATGTATGCGTGCACGAGTGTTTCGGCAGCGTGGGCGGGAGATAGTTGCGGAGCCTGGCAATGTTACGTAGGTGGAAATAAGTGGTGCCGGTCAAGGCACGGATGTGGGGGAGGAAGGAGAGTTTATGGTCGAACGTGATGCCGAGGTTCCTGACTGGCTTTGTGAGGTGGAGAGTACAGCCTTGGATGTTGAGGCTGGCAGTGCCCGATGTGCGGAGGCGCTGGCTTGAGCCAATCAGGAGGGCCTTGGTCTTGCTCACGTTCAATTGGAGCAAGTTGTCCCTCGTCCAGGACTCAATGTCGGACAGACATGCTGTCAGAACATCGATGTTCTTTAGGTTGAGGGATGAGGCAGAAAGGTACAGCTGGGTGTCGTCCGCATACATGTGGAAATTTACCCCATGTTTGCGGATGACATCGCCCAGAGGGAGCGCGTAAATGTAAGGAGGGGGCCGAGGACAGAGCCCTGAGGGACGCCGTGAGAAACTGTGCGGGGGTTTGAGGAGAAACCGTTGGAAGATACAAAATGTAGGCGATGGGTGAAGTAGGAATGGAACCAGTCAAGGACTGTGCCTTGAAGGTTGAGTGGGAGGAAAGACGTTGGAGGAGGATGGTGTGATTGACTGTGTCGAATGCAGCGGACAGGTCAAGGAGGACGAGGAGGCAGAGGGAGCCCTGGTCGCAGGCGGTTAGGATGTCATTAGTGACCTTGACCAGGGCAGTTTCCATGCTGTGAGCAGGGCGGAAGCCTGATTGGAGGGGTTCAAGGAGTGAGTGAGTTGAGAGGAAAGAGCGGAGCTGGGAGGCAACCACTCTTTCAAGGACCTTAGATAAAAACGGGAGGTTGGAGATGGGTCGGTAGCTTGATGGCTGCGACGCATCAAGGGAGGGTTTTTTCAGGATAGGGATGATGGTGGCTGTTTTAAGGGAGGTAGGGACGGTGCCTGAGGAGAGGGAAAGGTTGATGGTGTCTGAAATGTGCGGGGCCAAAAGGTGGAGCTGGGTGCGGAGGAGGGGGGTGGGGATGGGGTCCAATGAACACGTGGTTGGTTTCATGGAGGTGATTATTTTTGTGACTGAAGACAGGGAGGTGGGGTTGAAAGTATGAAAGGGGGGGTGGGTGGGGGTTGAAATAACGGATGGAGGGGCGGAGGTGGAGGAGAGGTGGGGGGAGGAAACCGCAGAGCGAATTCTCTCTATTTTGGACTCGAGGAAGTCCAACATCTCCTCGCAACGATCGTTTGAGGAGAGGATCCGCGAAGCGAGATGGGGGGCGTGGAGGAGCTGGTTGGTGGTGGCGAAGAAGAGGCGGTGGTTGTCCTTCGCTTCCAGGATTATCCTGGAGTAGAAGGCTGATTTGGCGGTGGCTAGAGCGGAGCGGTAAAATTTGATGCGGTCCAGCCAGATTTGTCGGTGGATATATATAGATATATATATATATCTATGTATATATATACTGTATATAGTCAATTCACTTTACAGTATATTCTGTGAAGCGCTTTGAGACGTCTCAAGACTTGAAAAGCGCTATATCAAATGCAAGTATTATTATTAATATTATTATTATTAGCTTGCTGTCCAATGATGAACAGAGTATATACCGCTACCAACAAAAATTCTAATGCTCTGCTTTAGAATTTCTCCTGCTTTAGCCAGCACCCATTTCCCTTTCTTGTATATCTGTTGAACTGACCCATTTAGTTGTATAATTGTGTGCTGCCAGTGACCAATTAGAGAGCTGAGACACTGCTTCATTAAATAGCTCTGATCTCTATCAACGCATTTTTCCAACAAAATGTACGGTCAATTTACTTCCAGTGAAGGGCTTTGAGACCTCTCAAAGATGTGATAAGCTGCTATATCAAATTCAAGGATTATTAGTATTACATTTCAGTTTGCTTTTTTAATGAGTCTTTGTATTGAAGCATCTTTTAGTTTATGAAACAAATGTTGTTTTCCCAGATAAATGATCTTTTTTTTAGAAAAAAAAGCTGAACCAGAAGCTATCTTGCCCTTTACGTTGTGAATTGTTAAGGTGAATAATCCACGGGCTGCAGGCATGTGCATGTAACGAGAGTCTTTGGCATAAATGAGTGAACATGTGAAGTTGAGCATCTGCCCGCAGATGTTATGTGAATGCTTTGGGTGTCTGTATGCTGCATTTGAGCTGCTGAGTGTTTTGTGTATTTTGAATTAACCTTGTTTTTTGGCCTGTGGGTGGGGAGATTATCGAGTGCTATAGTTGTGAAGATTTTCGCTGACATACCTTAAGGAGATGATCAAGCTGACTTTCATAATAGTGGATATTTATTAAAACCTTTTTTTAATCAAAACATTGATTCTTTTTTTTTAAAAAAGCTTTGATCTAACATGTAAATAACTAGATTTTGGTTTGAGCTTTTTAATTAAAAAAAACAGTGAATGCTGCAAATCTGAACAGATTGAATTTATTGTCTGCAATGGGGTTCTAAAATGTAATTTTAACCAGTTTCCCCATATCATTAATAACACTGTGGGACTCTAGAGGCCCCAAATTTCACCTAGTCTTAGCCTTAATTGTTTTAAAAGTTACAATTGTGCAGGATTTGGGAATATCTATTTCAATTCTGAATTTATTTTAGCAAATTAATGCAAGAATGTTTATTAAAATCTGTAAACAGGAAATTTGACCTTGAACAGAATTTAGAAAAACATTGAAATTGTACATTTGGTACTTGCTGTTTACAAGTATACGTTTGGACAAGTTGTACAAAGAAAATGCATCTTGTACGAATCTCAAGATCATCCGCTTTCTACTTTACAATAGCACTCACTGAATCCGAGTTATTCAGATGTACGGGCAGGGTATTTGCTAGTTTTTCCCAAGAATATATAAAAATATATAAAAGCACATTTTGCTAATTTGTAAAGACTGCATTCTTGACTTTTGTTCTTGCTTTTCATGTTTTCTGTTTATCTCTCAAATGTGTGTTTTTTCGCTCCTCCTCTGGTTGTAATATTTGGAAAATACAACTGGTTAATCCTCAATAAGCACTCTATGAAAAAATAGTCCTTTTTGTTCTTCCCTGAGGCTGCAGTAATAACCAGAGCTATCTGGACAGCTATTGTGAATATAAATAGTTTCCATTATTGCCCACTGATAAATATCAATGAATAAGAACTGTTAGTGTGACATTAGGGGTGAACTGAAGAAAGACTGCTGTAGCTCAGCCCATAATTTATGTAAAACAATATTCTGTCTTATCAAATATTGACTGTAGTTATGTAACTGTAAGATAAACATTGTCCCTTAAATTATAAGAATAGTCATCAAAATATTATAATTCTCTTAGGCTTTGCAATTGTGCGGTCACTCATGTAGCCTTTGAGTAAATGGTTTATAGCTGAAGGCCTTAATTAAAGTTGTATTTCTATTATCATGCAATTGAATGTATTGTGCTTGCAATACTAGAAGTGTGAAAGCAAGTTTCTTTTCGCAAAAGTAATTCCTCCTGTAGCTGCACTCTATTTCATGTTACTGCTATATATTATTAAAGGACAGCTCCAAACTGAAGGAAGTTAAGAACCAATTGGGCATTCTTGTTTTTTTAAAACAACTACTGTACTGTGTAGCTCCTTGAATTCCACTGCTAATGGCAACGGCACCGTGAATGTCAAAGGCTAACTCTGATATCTGTTCATTATCTTCTTCCAATGCGGAATTATATAAAACTGTCTAGTATGACCGTCCTATACTGTCAGCATTTCAACACTAACTGGCAGTTTGGTTGGAGAAAATAGGTGATTTTTTTCCCCCTCTTTCTCTCCCTCACCTCCCACTTTCCACTCTCAAACTATGTGATACCATTACTGTTCAGAATACAGCCGGGATCCATGGCTGGGTTGTAGATCTAAATTAGGCTAGGATGACATCCTGAAGTATTTACAGGCAGTCTCTCAGCTGTTGTGGGATGATGAGGTCACTGGGTCTTAAACAGAATTTGCAATTTTCATCTGGAGTCTTGCATCTTAGATATTTCAAGGCCCTGGTCCCATTTGTGTTTAGAGTTGCCCATTATTTAATTTATTGTACACATGTGTCATTATTTGTGGATTCATTCGTGTAACACAAAAATTCCTGGATCTAGGCGTTCCACTGACTTAGCCATTTTTGAACTACACTGAGCAGGCGAGTGTGCCTTGGATGAACAGTTAGAGGCAGGTTTGGAGATCGGGGTTACATCCATGATAGCGAAACTGTGCTTCAGGGATCAGTCATTTAGAGAAAAGATCATGTCCAAAACAATTGAACCTTGGAATATTTACAAATTGATTATACCATCTTCCCACAACCTAGACAAGTTACTTTAGCACATAGTGGAGTTTTGAATGGCTCTTTTTTTTGTAATTTTACTGAGGGTTTAATGTATTTTGTTGAGCAATTTGTTATTAACTTAAGATGAGCTTTGTGTGCAGCTGATTTAATTTCACTGCAAAGGACCCTCCGGTGTTTTTGAGATGTGCAGAGCAGGAATTTGCGAGTCTTTTAATCAAAGTAAGACTGCCATTGGCAAGCAAAAGTTTAACTGCTTTGGAATTATGTCTATGCAGGAAGTGAGATCCGTAACTTAGGCAAATAATTACTGCAATGGATTTTGTAGTTGTGTTGTAGCCAGTGGGGATGAGCAAATTTGACTTTGGCTTTGAAGTTAAATTTTAATTTCCACCCAGAATCTTACATCTTGGATGTAGTTGCCGGTGGCGTTACTCAGTGCAGTTTTTCTTACTTTGTAGTTTCTTTCATGGAGAGTAACATTGGCAAAAATCTGGAAGCGAGTTGTCTGTCTGACTTCTCATCATAGAATAGAGGGGAAAAGAGGTAATAAGCATGCAAAGGAAATATCTGCTTAAAATGCTGAAGACAATTATTTCCTGCAAACAAATAATCACTGATCTTGAATCCAATAAAGATGAAAGATTTCATGACTGTGATGGAGAGAGAGAAGTGTTTGAATTGTAGGTGGCAGCTGACAGAAAGTTCACTTTTTAATGAAAAACCTTGCTCAGTGAAAATGCTAAAACAATTAGACATTCAGTGTGATGCTAGCAGGTCAACATAAATGTACTAATCCCTGGTTGTCCAATGTCTAACATGATTTCTCCTTATGGCTCAGACCTCTGCAGGCAATGTTTTTTGTTGCGCTGAGATCTACCTCACTTACAGAGATGGCAGTGTTCAATATAAATACAAGAGAACTTGGAAAAATTGCTATTCTTTTTGAAAGAAAAATAAGAATTCTCTCTGGGTTTGTGGCTGGTACATGCTGAGGAATAAATTGTCCAAATTATTTTGCCAACAGAATGATGAAATCAGACAATTTATTGAGGGTAGCTGAGCCAATATTGCTCTGAGGTGCCGCAATTTGCTTTGTGAAAGGATTGGGATTTGTGAATGTTGATCATTCTGCCACAGCAAGACTAAATATTTTACGGAAATCTGAATCTTTTTTTTCAGTGTAGCTACTGGGATGGTTTTTCTTAATTCAGATTTCAAGCATTTTTTTTTGTTCCACATTGTAACACCGCCACAGATTTGTATTTTAGCCATTTATAGATATGTGCCCCTCTTCAGAGGCTGAGTGGAGACAGAAGCTTCCTCTGAGATGGATGTTCAGTACTTTTTTTTAGTAAGATTTACTAAACTAATAAAAAGCACAGAAGGAGGACATTATTCAGCATGTCTGCACACCGCGGTGCCTGCTATCCCCCTGGAACTCCCACCTTTTCAATTTCCACTTCTCTTCCTCACACCCTTTAATTCAGCAATTATTTATTTGGTTCCTGTTTAACAGCTGTTATGATGTCTGCATAAATGGCCATTTGTACTGCAGGAGCATATCAGTCCTATTTTCTCAAGATACTGTTACAGGAGCACAACCGGTACACTTAATACTGTTATTGTTGGATGTGACCATTCTGCCCTCTCTTTGGGACCATTTTTCTTGAACACAATTTCATCTTTTCAAATCAGATTTTTAATCAGTCAGGAGCTTGGTAGTTTGAGAGCTACTATTAAATTGAGTTAATGAAGATTTGTAGGTCAGGTCAGCCAGTTATTGGAGTTTGGGATGATCCCTTCAGGACTCCTTCAGAGAAAAAACTTACTCAACATATAATATAAAGTACAAACTTGTTCAAACTGCTTGGTTCTGATGGGATTTGATTGAAACAAATCAATTATACTCTATGTTTTAATATCTTAGCGTAAAAAAGACGTGTTCATTCAGAGCAAGTCCAGATTATTTCGAGGATAAGAGAGAATGAGGTAAATTTCACAGAGTAAAGCATGTCCAGAAAATATTTGGCCAAATTTACAGAACTTTGGACATATTCCAAACTGAACTGCAGGTAAAGCTGTACAACTTCACATCAGCTATTTAGAGGGAATGTTTTCTCGCAATTGCTATGTGTAAATGAGTAAAACTGGACTAATTGCATGAGCTGAAAAGCAGTTGATAATTCAATAAAGATAAGAGTTTTCATAAGCCAAGGTGACCTACATTAAAACAAATTACCTTCAATATGTTGTATGACTGACTTCTCCCAGAAGTATTCTGACGTTTATTGATGGCTTTCAAATTTGAGGTGGTGATTCAGGAAATCGCATTAAAATCATAGATCTGTTTTGCTGATACAAAAAATTCCTTCAGCTCAACTTTTTAAAAGTGATTTGAAATAAAAGGGATGTCCTTTCAGATTCTGCCCTGAAACCCAATTTTCTCAGGCTTCAAAACTAATAGTTATCGCTCGAAGGTAATTGAAAAGAGAAGTGTTTTATATACGCACAAAGCAGAAATGGAAGCATTTGTTGAGATTCAAAATAGATTTTCCTGCTTTTTCTCTAGTTTTACAAGCTAAATGCATGTTTCTGTATTCCTTTGGGGTACCTTGGCACAATGCATTTAATGCTGCATTATCTTGCTGATCAAGTTCTGATGTAAAGGGAACAACAGAAGCTCTCATTTTATTGTGTGGATCCAGACTTTGTCAAATGCACTCAGAAGCGAAAGAAACAACATATTTACGATCCATAATTTAAAGATTAGGGAAGCATTAATCCATGTCTGTTGGAGATTGACTACTGTTCTGTCCAGTGTTGGTTTTTGAGTGCAATACCTTTAAAGAAAATTTGAAAATAAATCACAAACCAAAATGACGTAATTTTAGAAATGTTTTGTGATTTTCTTTTGACGAGATAAACATAGGATGAAAGCAGGGAGATAAGAATTCAAGAAACAGGGAGTGAAACTATCTGGTAAACATTTGAGTTTGACATACTGTATTGAATAATAACAATATTTTATTTGGCATAGCACCTTTCACTTTGGGTGGATTCCAAAGTGCACCACAGGATTTATTGCAAAGTGAAATGACTGTATTTGTAGATGAGCAGCCCAATTATGCACTTCAATGTCCCATGAACAGTGGGAAGGATAATTGGGCCATTGAAGGCAGAAGCAGTAGATAATAATAATAATAATCCCTGCAGTTGATATTGCGCTTTTCACGTCTTGCAGACGTCTCAAAGCACATCACAGAATATATTGTAAAGTGAATTGATTGTATATTTGTGGGCAAAACGCGACATCCAATTTTGCACAGCACTGTCCCACAGACAGTCATGGATTGAAATGACCAATTTGAATAATTTTCTCTAGCTCCCCCACCCCACACCTTCCTCGCTCCCTCTCTCTCTCTTACTTCCTTCCTCTCCCTCTCTCTCCATCCTTTCCTTCCCCTCTCTCACTTCTGACTCTTGCTCTTTGCCCACATAACAGACCTTCACTGTACAAATGTTCTACCACCCTTGTGTGTGTGTGTGTGTTGTTTTTCTCTAATGAATGAATGAATCCCAAGGAAGAACGACGACAAGTTCTAAACACTGAAGCAAAGTAGAGTATTCACTAAATAAATAGTACGGGAGCTGTCAATTTGGGAACAGATTAAAAGGAGGAATGCACATCAGTGGGAGCAGGGATGCAGAGAAAAATGCTATTTTTTAAAGGTCTTTAAAGGTCCAGTTTAAGGTCTTTAAGTACTGTGATACAGTTCCAGCACCAAAAGTCTATGCTTGCACTTGCTCAAGTTATTTTTAGACTCGTTTTCCATATCCTTTCATGTTAGGGAATCTGCATTTGATTTCAGCCCAGTTTAATGAGGCAGACTTGTTTATTTATTTTCCCCATCTGACCATGGCTGATCACGTTGCTCGCCTGTCTGGAGTGATTTGGTTATTTGCCCTCACCTTACAAGCAAGCAGCATTCGAGTATTTTGCAAACCGATTCAAAGCTCTTTTGAAGCTCCTGTAGCTCAGTGGTTGGAGCACTTGCCTTACAAGCATGAGACCTATGTTCGAATCCAGGCAGGTCAGGGTGAAACCTTGGGTAAGTTTCCTTACTCCACATGCTTAATAATAATCCCCCCCCAAATAATAAAATTGGTCATTTCATTCCACGACCATTTGTGGGACACTCCTGTGCGCAATTGGCTGCTGCGTTTCACCCACGAATATACAGTCAATTCACGTTACAATATATTCTGTGAAGTGCTTTGAGATGTCGATAAGAGGTGAGAAGTGGAATACCAGACACAAGGATTATTATTAAAGCCTGCTACTTTCTGTTTTCCCTCCCACATTCCTCCAACTGGCCAACACACTTTGTTCACATGGGCAGTGACAATCATTTACCTCTCTATAGCGGTGTGTTAAATTTCAAAGTAGTGTCCGGCGATATATCGGTTATATCGGTATAATTTTTCATATCGATATGCCGATATTGGAAATTCAAATATATCGATATATCAAAAAATTCGATATATAAAAAAAATCAATATATCGGTATATCGTGTCCGGCGATGTATCGGTTATATTGGTATAATGTGGACTTTTTCAACTTACCTTATCGATATCCGAATGCGCGCGCACACCGGAATGTGCGCGCACCCCCAAATACGCGCGCACCTCCGAATGCACGCGCATGCACAGGACAAAAAACCCCGCAACGATATATCGATATCGGAAATTTTTTATATTGCCGGATCCTATTTCAAATTCATACTAATTGCCCTTGGAGGCAACAGTACTGCTCTATTATATTGTCCCAAAGGTAAGATTTCTGTCAGCTCATGGGACAAGAGATTTGTGCGGACGCAGACACAAACACACTTTTTGATAACCAAAATGAAAGGTTCTTCACGTCACAAGTGTGCAGAGCTCTCTGATATTCTCTTTGAATTGGTTTGCAAATTACTCGAATGCTGCTTGTAAGCTAAAGGCAAAAAGGTCAAGCTGCATCCTCTGTCACTCGACTTAAATGAATTCTCTAATGGAGTCAGTAATGATAATGGCTTTCAATGTGCTTAATTGGTAGCTCTATTCCTGACTCTTGGCCGAGTGTTCTGGTTTGAAGGATGTGATTTGCTGAGTAAGAATTAAGTCTCAACAAAAGAGCAAGTAACCAATTAAAAATCCACGACCGATGATTGGAATGGGGCTGAGCCATTGCTGATCAGAAAAGTCTACGGTTTGAACCCTGTTCTGTGCTGAATTAGCTCAGGTGATCTCAGCTGAGACCGCTGCAGGGCACCACAATTAGCCTCAGCCTCTTTGGATTAAGGAGGGAATAAATTGGAATTCTTGTGCCTGGTTACATCCTGTGATTCTTCCTGGAAAACCTGTGCTTTGTAGTGGTGTGCAATGTCTGGATTGTGTTTATCTGAGATACCCCACCCACCTAAGTAAGGTGAGGGATACCTGTAGAGTTATATGCCAATGTAGATGGTGCTCGGGGGAAGGAGACGAGCTCTCATTATTAAAACCATAGAGTAATATGATGGAAACTCGTTATAGAGGATAGATGTCACTCTGTTGCCAGAAGAGTAAGGATGGTAGTCAGTTGCATAAATAACAATGACATTGATTCCATCTAGCGATACACGTTTGCCATTATATTCCAGTTTAATAAAGACTTTTTTTAAAAAAGTGCCAGACGAATACGCCGTGAAGGTTTAAGTTGCAGCTGATGCAATGGAGCGACTCCCCATTACATTCACTTGACAACAGTGATGGTAAGATGTTAAGTGCATTTTTCGTACCAAAGTCTGAGCCACACTTTTGAAGGATTCAATGGGACCTGATGGTTTTCAAAACAAAGACCAAGTGTAGTAGAGTTCTTTTACAAACTATCTAAAGTAGGGAAATCTTATAAAATTGCAACCGCTTTTAATGTCACAGTGTTTCTGAATTCAGTGGGGAGTCAAGAAGAGACAGTTGTTTGTGCAAATGTGTATATTTTAGGGATATTTTTGTGCAAATGTGTATATTTTAGGGATACTCATTGTGCACATCAACGAGACACAGTATAAATCCACATTTGAAGAGCTGGAGCATATCCCAGGGTGCAAATTTATGTTCTCTCAGATCCAAGTTGTTTTCAAATGAGAGAAAGTAAATATATCCTAGTTATCAAACTTGCATTGAATTGACACTTAAATGTGAGCGCTTAATTACAACAGATAATAACAATAATTGTAATTGATATAGCACTTTTCACGTCTTCTAGACATCTCAAAGCGCTTCACAGAATATACTGTAAAGCGAATTGACTGTATATTTGTGGGAGAAATGTGACAGCCAATTGCACACAGCAGTGTCTCACACAGTTGTGGAGTGAAATGACCAATTTAATAAAAAATTTTGAGGGATTATTATTAGGTGTGTGGAGTAAGGAAACTTGCCCATGGTTTTGCCCTGCTTGGATTCAAACACTGGTCTCGTGCTTGTAAGGCGAGTGCTCTAACCACTGAGCTACAGGACTCCGCAATAGTTATAATAATACAACAGTTATAATAATAACAGTTATGAGTCTGACAATGTAGTATCAGCTGCTGCATAGCTTCTATCCGACATTCTGCTACATAAATATATTCAGAGTTTTGAGAGGGAAGTTTGGATATTGATACTGGCTTTGAGTTATATAATAGATGGAAAATATTTCTCTCAACTGGCCTGTTGCTCAGCACCTTGGGACGTCCTCCCAATGTGAAAGGCGCTAGCAGAAATTGCATTTATTGTAAGGGGTTTTCAACCAGTTAGTCAGAAAAATAACCCTTGCAACTGACATGGAACCTTTCGTGCCAGAGGACGCCTCAAAGTGTTTCTTGGGATTTATCCTGAAGTTCGGTGCTTGTGTATTTTGTCGGCAAATGTGCACATCAATGTCCCAACAATAGCCATGAAGTGAATGACCACTATTGTCTGGCAGACTATTGACCAGGACACAGCAGATAGACACTTCCTTTTCTGCTGGACATGTTAATTATCCCAACGCCACCTTGTTTAATATCACTCCCCCACCTCTCACTGAGTGATATGAGTTAACATTGATGGAGATGGCCTTTACAACAAAATACAACAAAATTACATTTATAGAGCGCCTTTCACATCGGGAGGACGTCCCAAGTTGCTAATGCATCTACAAAAAAAAACTCTCCTCTGGTTAACAGTCGCTCTTGACATAGAGGTATGTGTTCAAACGATTGGTTAACAAAGAAATTCCTTCTGGCCTCACTTATTGCGCAGGTATATCTGTCCTTCCCCACAGGTTGAATGAGGTCACACTTTTTCAGTCAACACTGACGAACAGATGTTGAAGAATTTTATTTTATCAGTTTACTAAAAATGCATCTCCCAGCCTATTTTGTTTTGCCAAAGAGGAAAATTCAATCAGTGTTTGTGTGCTCAAAGTCCTTGAATACTCCAGATCATTGAGAACATCTTGAATTACATTCATTAGGTTAAAAGAGCACATTTGAGAATGCTGTGTATGAAAATCATGTTTCCTTTTAATTTGGAATTAAATAATGCAAATAAACCTCATGTGAAGGTTTCTCAAACCCACGCTCCTTCTAAGATTTCTCCATTTACTGGTTAGTTGTATTAGAAGCACTGATAACATTCACACTCTCTTACCCATCCTAATAGCTCATTTAACTGAGATTAACAAAGATGTCAGAAAAGTCTAGAGGCACAGTTAAGAAACTGTTAAAATGTACCACGTGATGCATCTCACTATCAGCAATTAAGATAAAAGGTCGTAACCTGATTGATTAGAAGTGGTTAGACCAGCACTTGTCATTAGACTCATTTAGAAACGGTTTATTTTACCTTACATTAAAGCATTCCACTCTGTGGATGTAGTTATAACTGTTTTGGCAAAGGTTGCTAAATTCTAAGGAAATCAATGAAGCCAGTGGAACAAATATGAAATTGTGAAGGGATACAAGTTAATGTGATGTATGATACATGTTTTATAATTGGTGCAGGGTATTCTTATCTACTCCATGTTTAGCAACCAAGAACATTTGACTGTCTATTATGAGCTGTATGTTTTTGGCTGGTATCAAGTGTTTGCATAGGCATTTTAAATGGCTTGTTAAGGAAAGACCAGCTGTGAAATCATGGTATTTTGGGAGCTTTAGCTAAAATAACTGATGTACATCAGGTTACAGCAATGTGCGCTTGATTTTATTTACTAAATAAAGAAGTGGTAAGATGAATTCTACAAGTTATATGTCACGAGACTTTTCAAAATGCCCTTCCCATTTTCACCTAGATCTTCTATCTTTGCACACATGTCTTGCATCAAAATCTTGTGAGACTATTACCCTCATTTGCATGCAAAAGTATAACTCTCGTTCCATACATTTGGACCCCCTTTAATAGTGAGTTTGCTAATGTAGAACTATATATTTTTCGTACATTTGTTTTAAGCTTTGGGCACAATTCATAATAATAATCATGATCTTCCTTGCATTTGATATAATGCCTTATCATCTCTTCTAGACGTCTCAAAGCACTTCACAGAATATATTGTACTATGAATGGACTGTATATTTGTGGGCTAAATGTGGCAGCCATTTGCACGCAACATTACATAAGAATTAGGAGCAGGAGTAGGCTATTCAGCCCCTCGAGCCTGCCCCACCATTTGATAAGATCTTGGCTGATCTTCTGACCTAACTCTAATTACCTGCCCTATCCCCGTATCCCCTAATCCCTTTATTTTAAAAAAATCTATCAGTCTCAGCCTTAAAAATGTTCAAGGACTGAGCATCTACAGCATTCTGGGGGTAGTGAATTCCTTAAATTCACTATCCTCTGAGTGAATAAATATTTCCTCAACTCTGTTCTAAAAGGCTGACCCTTATTTTTAAGATTATGACCCCTGGTTACAGGGCTCCTACCAGGGGAAACAGTCCCTCACTGTCTACTTTATCCAGCCCTTTAAGAATCTTATACGTTTCAATAAGATCTCCCCTAATTGTCCCACAATTAGCATTGTCCCACAAACAGTTGTGGATTGAAATGACAAATTATATTATTGCTTTATTTTCATGAGGGATTATTATCAGGTGTGTGGAGTCAGTAAACTTGCCCAAGGTATTCCCCCACATCCAAGCCTTCCCTGACTTCCGCAATATTATCTGACTCCGCCATTACCATACCAAGGGCCACTGAAACCCTCATTGATGCCTTTGTTACATCCCGGCTCGACTACGCAAATGTCCTGCTTGTCAGTCCTCCCAATTCCTTCCTCCACAGGTTGCAATTAATACAGAACTCTTGTTGTTGTTGTTGTTGTTGTTGTTGTTGTTGTGAAGTGAGTGCTCTAACCACGGAGCTGCAGGATTCCACTTGCCCATTGTATTCCTGGATTGAATTTTGCACCTCTCTGTGAGCACGCAATTATATCTTGAGCATTTAGTTGGTCAGATGGTCGAGTTGTTGTTTCTCAGTTGGACAGAAATTTAATAGCGCTTAAGCTTTAATGTGCATTTGTTCCATGTTTTGATTCATAATTATAAGTCAGTTTTCTATAGCAAATATGGCACAAGTCAACTGCAGAGAGGTCATTCACAGGAGCACATCGATCCTAACACTGATGCCTTGGAATCTGTCATCTTACAAAAAAAAATGATCTTGAAGAATCTGTCTTGAAACATTTGGGCTAATAGTACAGCATATTTGCCGTTTATGAATTTACAACTCATTTCAAAAGCAGAATTCAAAGTGGTTGTTGAGTGGCATAAATGACATGAATAAACCTCACAAAGACATTTTAAGAAACTGTTTTGTTTAATCATAACGGACTGATCATTACCAAAACAAAGTCATAAATTAATCGCTGCACAGAATGTGCCATCTCTTTCCCCATTGTATTATAACGGAATATATCAGCCGAGGACTAGCAGCATAAGGACTTTGAGACATCTCCTGATATGAAATGCAGTACATAAATGTACATTGTATTGTGTTGCAAAATGGCTAACTTGATTCTGTTAAGATGTTACCACAGTTTCATTTTGTGTTTTGAATTGTCACAGAAAATAAACTAAATGACAAAAACCAGGGAATATTTATTGCTTGATCCGATCTTATTTTCTACATTACTACATCCATGGGCAGGAGACACTCACTGTGCTTCAATCTCCCGCAGTCTGAGCTCATTTCAAAGGCACTGTGCTAAATGGGGACAGATAAAATGGGCTCAGTGTCACAGCTGCCAAAGTACCTGACCACCGTGATTGAACACTGACTCTGGCGGTTGTATCCAGATTGAGGAAATGCTGGTTTTAATCACATTAGCATTGGATTAAGAAGCAGTAATTCACAAGAAAAATTTGCAAGGGATGAGAAGCATTTCATCGTTTTATTTGGAGTATGTCTACTTGAAAGTGCTAATGAAGTGAACATTCTGCTCGGAATCGGAGACTACAATTTGAGTTTTAGTTACACTCTATTGCTGATTACCATGCAAGTGATTTGTAGATAACAGAATGGTGCTGCTGTGTATCATGTGTCTCATTATATGGATCAAATTTGTTGGATTGTTCTCAAGCAGTTAAAATCTTTGGGCAACAAATAAAATACATTGATCAAATAAAGATCTGCTGTTTGATCGAACTTGCCAAACTTTCATAAATTTATCCAAACTTTGTGAGATTTGCCGGACAACGGAAAAAATCTAATACCGTATATATTTTGAAATATTGCGGTTTTCAGGAGTTGCTAGCTTTCGGGATGTCGGATTATCGAGGTTCTACTGTATCACCTCGATCCCTATTCGGTTTTCGGTGCTTAGACTCAAGGCCTTGCCTTTTGCCAACCTGTGCTTAATATTTTACGGAAATAGGTAGACAGGATGACCCTTCAGGGAGTGAGTGCACATTCCATTCCAAAAATCTGCCTCTGGAATTTTCATGAGTAGGTGCGATGTATGGAATTCTCAGTTTGCTTTGGATATTTTTAAGCGTGGCGATCGGTTTTCGCATGTCTCATACACCCGACTGATCCCCTAAAAATCGTTTATTGAGCATGTTCCAGTGACTTTTGTGTGGTGTATTGAGGTCAAAGCAATGACTAAAGGTAATCTCAAGGAAAGTTATAACTTCTTAACATGAATACAAGCGTCATTTCTACAAGTTTGATAATCCCGTTTCTGTCTACTTCTATTATGTTTTTATCTGGTTGGTTTCAGACATTAGATGTAAAGATCATAACAACAAAAATGGAGCAATGAAATTGAAAAGGCAAAACTGTAACTGCCGGGTAGTGTACAGCAAACATTGCAGACATCAAACAGGAAAGTCAATTTTTTACTGTTGTGCTGCATTTTACTCAGCATGATCTTTCCTTAAGGAAACAAATGCATTCAAAGTAGTCTTTGAAGGGTTAAGTGGAGAATTTACAGTTGAATGTCCCGTTGTGAATATGGAGCTCGCTTTACTTGCATTAATATCCTGTATGAATATTTAAAGGCAAGCAACAGTTGATTAATGAGAGTGGAAAGGGGGAATTGAGGCATACAATGCACTGAGGACTAGTTTTCAGTTCTACAAGCTTGAAAAACAAGTTAAGGATTAATACAGCACCCACGAAGAAGAGTTATATACACCTCTGTGACCTCCTAACCTACCAACTTGTCCACTCCCTCCGCTCAGTAGGCTCTGGCCTGCTTCATGTCTCCCATCTTTCCTGCCCCACCATTGGTGTGCAGGCCTTCAGCCTCTCCATCCCCACCCTCTGGCCATATGGAATCCCCATTCCATGGACCCTCCACCTCGCCTCCCCCTTCCTTGCCTCCTTCAAGACCCTCCTTTTCGACTGTGCCTTCCGATAACCTCCTACCCCTACCCTCCCCGCCACTCCACCCCTCCTGATCACAACCACCAGCTTGGGTGTGGATCCTTGACTGTCCAGCACCTTGCGATGTCTTTCTGATGGGATAGGTGCTATAGAAATGTAATTTGTTGTTGTGTGAATGAAACCAGCAAATCTACTTTTTCCAATTTGCACTATAAGGGATTGCACACATTCTCCTCAGCAAGTTTTCTCCAAGAAATTAAAATAAAACGCGTAGCCAAAGAAAATGATCAAAATGCCTTAATATTGTTCAAATATATATAATTGAATTGTTAATACTTTAGTGTATGGCTACTTTATGGTCATGAAGACTTCTCTTTTGATGTTAAACTTGTTGAACCACATAGTAAGTCAGCGGATTTATGGAAAATTCTAAGTATCAAAAGTTCCTGGGTTTCACACCACGAGGGGAACATAGGAGTCGACTATTACACTAACTGTGATAAATGGTTAGAATGTACTCGTGTGGGAATGCAACAAGAACAGCTCTAGAGTCCTACTCTTGGAACAGTAGGACATTTAGTTCTGGTTCATGAATTTTAATAAATTCCGCAAACCCATTCATCTGTATGTCCCATGGGTTTGTTTACAAATACAGGTTATTTAGTCATCAGCTCTGTGATGGAACTATCTCCATGGGAGGGAGCAGGGACAACGAATGAACAAGACAGTTATAAATAGGTTTGGGGCAGCCTTGTATGTTGACAGATTTGTCACATAACATGCTAGCCATTTGCAAAACGTCAGTTTTCAGAGGAGGAAGAGTTGTGTATTGCAGGTCTGTTTGTAGTTGGATTTGACAAAGTCCCTTTGCAAATATATTTTCCCATAGTTTTTAAAATACAGAATTCTGTGAGTAATACTAACACATGCATTTATTAAAAACTGGATGGCAAGTCATTATAGTAATGACCAATTGGCCTCTAGTTCTTTCCTAAATCCCCAAGATTAATTAACAGCCTGTCTATCTTCTGTATTTATGCTTTGCTGCAAATTGAGTTATTTTCATGGTAAATGTACTTTGACTTTGTGTCGCACAGTTTAAATTTACCATGTCAATTCCCTGTTGGTTGAACTGCGAAGAGAGGTAAGTCCGGATGTGGCAGAACATTTTTCCACAGTATTTATTTAAACAGTATCCAATCAATAAAATGAAAACCATGCTAATTACAAGTAGAGCTGAAATGACATTGATTAAAACCAAAGGGGATCTTGTACTGCCAATCCCAGAGTCAATGACACATGATCATGGGAGATCATAGTATACCCTATTGAGCCTTGCTCATTTGGAATGAGAATACTGTGGCTCCTCTTGGTGTAATATATAACCTAGTTTGATGTATTCACTCTGAAATTAAAAAAAATACAGCAACATTTGTTTAAATAGCTTTACAATCTAGGACATTTTGCTTTAAAATCCTAAATATCATTCTGAGCATTTTGCCAGGGTTGACAGCTCTGTCGTAATGAGGGAATTATATTGCAGAAGTAAAGCAGAATTAGAAGGGAATTAAGAGCCTAGTGTGCACTATATATAGATGCTTAACTCTTCAAGCACCAGTTGACGGATTTGTTGTTGCTCTTGTGACACGGTACTCTTGTTAATTCAACAGATTAGACGGTTCCACCGCATTTATATACGTGTGTAGAAGTGCAGACCTTCAATCACTTGCGAAGTGTTATAATTAAATCCAATCCACTGCAGCCAGGGTTGGATGGAGTCTATTCACTCTGTTTCACCAGGTGGTGCCAAAATGGAAAATCGAATGATACTACAACATGTCATGGTGCTTAACACACACTAAACATTAAAACTTTTATGGCTATTTCCATCCAAGCATACAATTAAACATTAACTTAGCAGAGCTGTTCTAACAGATTTACCTCCACGAAAGGTGCTATGCAAACGTAATTTTGTATTTTGAAAGCTTGTCAAATTTAATGGTGTTTTAAAATATAATGAATCTTCGTCCTGTAGCTCAGCGGTTAGAGCCACTCGCCTTACATGTGTTCGAATCCAGGCAGGTCAGGGTAAAACCTTGAACAAGTTTCATTACTCCACACACCTAATAATAATCCCTCCGAAAAAAAACCAAAATAATAAAATTGGTCATTTCAATCCATGACTGTTCGTGGGACACTGCTGTGCGCAATTGGCTGCCGTGTTTCGCCCACAAATATAGAGTCAATTAACTTTACATTATATTCTGAGAAGCGCTTTGAGACATCTAGGAGACGTGATAATCAATCAATCAACCAATCAAAACTTACATTTATATAGAGCCTTTCACATGGAGAAGACCTCCCAAGGCGCTGTACAGTCAGGTAGGGACAAGAGCAAGGTGGGAGGGGTCGGGGCAGGATGAAGGAGAGTAGGAGATTAGGAGAATTGACTGTATAAGGTGCTATATCAAAAGCAAGAATTATTATTATTATTATTTTGCAGTTATTTGCATTTCATGTTGGCTGGTTGCAATTTTGTCTTGTTTTGTCCAGTTTAACCAAAGGTTTACTAATTTAAAGAACATCTACTTTTAATACATTGCAATCTGATTGCAGCAAAGTGTTGAGAGAGATTAGATACATTCTATTCATTGTCATGACTGTATACACAAATATTGCAATCATATTTTCATGCCTGCATGCTATATTTCTATAATTTTGAACAGTGGATTGAGGCTTTGATAATTCCTTTTTAAACATGACATTCCTTCAAAAATAAATACCTCCTATTGTGCCAGCCTTCTTCCAAGAAGTGAAGGTTTGTTGCTATGCTACAGTTCCGCAGAGCGCAACAGGCCTCCATTACCCGATTCGAGGTGCAAGCTTTTGAACTTGTGAGCCTGGACAGTGCTTGTTATCAGCTATTTGATGATGTACCCTTCGCAGCCAAATCCAATGTCAGCCAAATGGGTGGATTTGCAACAAGGATTAAGTGATCAAGTGATGTGTACATTTCTTCCATTCGTTTGCAGTCTTAATCACTGACCAGGTGAGATCAGTTTACTCAATACAGTACATAGGCCAGAGATTGAACATGAGACTTTTCTGGTTTGTCAATAACATATGCACTTCTCTATCTATTGAGCCATAAATGAAACAACAGTATGTTAAAACACATTTGGTATTCCATAAGGGACAATAGCATAACTAAGAGATTTGATTAAATATTCAGGTTTTATTGACTACCTGCAAATCTATACCCAATAGTATTTTCTATGAATTTTAAGGACAGATTTAGGGCATTTCCTTCCATTGTGTTCCTAGGGGGTAAACTTGAGTTAGCAGTAGGTGAAACCTGGTAATCTTATCCCAGTGGGGGGTTCTACTCTCAGTTGGAAGCAGAAATCTGGAACATATTTTCTGTTAAGTAGGACAGCTGATACTCACAGGCCGGAAGTTTGGTGAACCGTTTTACAGCAGCAATCTAACCAGAATAGTACAGCAGCCAGTAACCCGTAGGGACCAATTTTAGATGATTTAACTCTTTTTTGTAAAAATTGCTTGTGTCTAAACTGGTTTGACAGAGCCCCGTAACCTCGTGTATCCACACTATCTGTCCAGTCTTGGATATAAAGAATGATCCCTCAGATAAGTTATAAGATGGCAGTCTTTGTGAACTTTACCCAACAAAATTACATTCAGTCAGGAAGGTAATCAATCCCCTCGCTCCAAAAACATTACTCTATAAATCATCTGTGTTTTGCTAGCCTGGTGATTTTTCTAAGGTACAGTATGCTGGACCACAAACGAATGATTCATGATGCCAATGGCTGACAGAAGCAATTATTATTCTAAGAATTGTCTTTGTTGTAACTCGTATGCCACCTAATGTAGGATTAGCATTATTATGTAAAAACTTTATTAAAATGTAATCCTTTGTATCCTGAACATGACAATTTGTGACCTTCCTGTTGTATCCATTGCAGTTTGCTGCATATACCCAATGAGCCGTTGGAAGCATTCTTAGCTTGATGAATCTTAATAGATTTCTCCATTCTACCATTATAAATAATAATAACTCAGGCATTTTGATATAGGACTTTTCACATCTTCTAGATGTCTCAAAGCGCTACACAGAATATACTGTAAAGTGAATTGACTGTGTATTTGTGGGTGAAACATGGCAGCCAATTGCACATAGCAGTGTCCCACAAACAGTTGTGGATTGAAACGGCCAAATTATTATTGTTTTTTTGAGTGATTATTATTAGGCTCGTGGAGAAAGGAAACTTGCCCAAGGTTTCGCCCTGATGGGAATTAAACGCAAGTCTCTCGCTTGTAAGGCTATTCCTCCGACCACTGAGCTACAGGTCTCCATGATGATGACTGCCGAGGATGTTCTGAAAACGCAGTAAATATTCTAATTAAGAGCCGCTTTTACTAAACAAGCCTCCAGACATTATTTTAGAGAATTATTTAGGGTACCTGAAACTTTTATTTATTGTCTTTAAGATCTGGATTCCTCAGGCTCTCTTCACACCAATGAAGAAATATGATGCTGAAGATTCATCTGTTTTCAGTTTGATATTCTTGTGAGGTTAAGCAACACTGCAGTTACCCAATGAATGCTGCAAGGCTGTGCAAATATATTTGTAGAGTACAAATTACAAATTGCACAGTGCAGTATTGTGTTTACAGATCATATTGAACCACGTTACTGTCTGATGCACAGTGCACGTATATGTAGCATAGATGTTTATTGTTGTCACCACAATGCAAATTAATTGCACTACTTCATGTGATGAAGTCCACGTTCAGAAATTGCAGTGAAACTGACAACAAGAAATAGTGTAAATCTATATTTGATTACATTTTTTTCCCAGTTTTCTTTAAGTGCATGTTCATGAATTTCTATGCATGCTGCAAACTGATTGGTGTGAAGTCAATTGGATAAAACATTGGCAATAAATGAAATGTCTACCAGTAATGAGCTTCTAATAGAATCTTGAACTAACTTAAAGTTTCTCAGTTTGAGAAAGTGCTGCCAGATAATAGAATTATTACAGTCCTAGATTGTCATCTTTATTAAGTGGTTTGGCTGCCTTTCCATTTCATAAATAGTATACTCGTTTTCAGAATTGTTATGGGAACTATATGAAGACCCAAAACAGCTCTACAGGAATACTTAAAGGAATACAGTATTTTTACATCAATTATTAACTACAATCATTAATGTATTGCACTGAAATTTTACTATGCTGTCAGAGAACCATAAAACATTGAAAGTAGCTTGAGCAAGTTGTTGAGGGACTGAATGATTAATCCAGCTAATATATTCCAGTATGCGGAATATGAAGGTGATCATAATTTGCATATTTGTAGCATCTCTGATCTAAGTGTGAACTTGGATTTTTTTTTACAGTTTTTACAGTTTTTGACATTAGCAGTTTATTGCTTCTGTGTTGTAAAATATTTTATGTAGTTATGCATTAGGCATTCATAACTCACAACCAATTGCCAGCGGAGATTCTAATTGGAGAAAGTACATAGTTTGTAAAAGGATTGGGTAGATGTTAACCTTGTGTGAATAGGACACATCAATTGATTACAGAGGAAAGATCCTGAAACATAATTGCACATAAACAGGTATGCAATGTGTGCCAAATTAATGTGAACATTTTTTTAAAAGAAAAGTTTGGATCAAATATACACATTCCCATTCTTTACATGGAATTTTTATTGCACTTATTGCTTTGATATTTTAAGCACGTATTTGTCAAATCACAAGTATAACCAGCTGAGATCCTGGAATATTAAACCTGCTTTATTTTCTCAATGATTGCATCGAAATAATTATGTGGTATCAGTCATTTTCTATAATGAGCTGTGTTGGAAGACCGCGGTTTAATTGATTGATTGCACGTCTAGTTGCACCAATCTGAAAGATTATTATGTCTGTGAACAAAAGGGAATGTGATCATGGGCCATGATTATATAAATATGAGGCAGATGGTGGGCTTTTAGACCACGCAAGGACCAAAAGTAAATGGTTATGGGAAACAAAAATCAACTTTGTGAAACTCACGTCTTGAGAGGCATTAATTGAGATGTTAACTGTTGATGGCGAAGGAGTTTATTTGCTCTCATTTCATCCTGAGATATTCATTATAAATATGTGAATTTCAAGCAGCCTTCACAAAAGAGTTGTATAAATTATGGATGTGACCAGCCATTTTGCAAGTTTGCATTGAGATTAATTGTTTTTCAAATGTAAACTTTTTGTTTCAAAATCTATTCTTCAAGGTTAAGGTAGCAGGTCGGACAAGTCCCCACTCCTCCAGCCACTAGCTCCAGCCACCTGCTTGTCTCTCATCCCCCCCGCTCCACCACCAGCGGCCGTGCTTTCAGCCACTATGGCCTGAAACTTTGGAACACTTTCCCTTGAGAAGGTGGCCTTCTCAGATTGCTTAATTAATGAACCAAAGTTTGGAATCATTTGTTCTGGCCATATAGACCAGAACATCCCAAAGGTCTGAGCTGAGCTATCTTAATTCAGCTGAGGGCCACCAAAATTGTCTTTCTGTGATAGGGAAGAGGAAAAATAGCAGGGTTCCTGCTCCTGATCATCATTAATTCGGATTTGAA
Organism: Hydrolagus colliei; assembly: GCA_035084275.1. Classification (NCBI taxonomy): domain Eukaryota; kingdom Metazoa; phylum Chordata; class Chondrichthyes; order Chimaeriformes; family Chimaeridae; genus Hydrolagus; species Hydrolagus colliei. The sequence goes on along the minus strand of CM068751.1, from coordinate 6,598,699 downwards.
AATGTATGACTGCAGATGCACAGTGAACACTGTTTGGACTCATCTATGAAGAATAGTCACTTGGGTGAGGTTCAGTACAGTATTGATCTGTGGAGAACTCTTCACATACAGTCAATGATGTCAGTAGGAGAGAAAATTGGTGGCAAAGAAAACAAATCTTTATATCGTAGTGCACATTACACAATAAATCTTGCTGATTAATATTTGTAGGACTTTCATGTATTGCGTCCCAACTTTAGTAAGTGCTATTTTTCATGCCAAACTGCTTTTCTTTGCACTGTAATTACATTTGGTTTGGAATAAAATGTCTTCTTTTAGCTTGGTGTTTTGGGAGAGCACCAATCACCATTATCTTTAAAATGGATGCTAGAGAGATGCTCTGAGAGACGCTCTTGCTCAGAGATTGTTGTTTTAGGTGCTTTCAATGTTTGTCTTTTATCTTGCTGACAGGGTCCCTTCATTTACTAGCCCTTGTGCTAAACAGGGCAGGCCATGATTAAAGAGGTTAGTGCCAAAAAAACAAATCCTGTGTGGGTGGGCTTAGAACAGTACATTACTGAGGCCATGATTTGCACACAATTTTGTTAGAGATACGTTATCATGATGAATCATGTTTCGAGAAAACATTATGTTATTTCAAAATTGAACTATTTGCAGCACAATTATCTGATTGTTCGACGCTACGAATGTGTTCATTTTTTCTCTGTTTTAGCAGAGTTAAATCTGCAACAACGCATTGTAAATGTTGGTGTGGGTAGTACAGCATCCACTAACGATCTCTACTAAGTGGGAAGAACAGCCTTTTCATATTTGGAAATACGAAATAAAAAGAATTTGAATGCATTTTGGAATTGGCTCTGTATTATTTGAACTCTGTGCTTTTAGATGTTGTTTGAACTTGAAGACTAACTCCCTTATATGTCAAACCTTGATATTGTTGTATTCACCCGCTGCCTTCGTTCCTCTGGGTCTGGCCTCCTCCATGTCCCCTGAATCCTCCGCTCCACCCTCTGCGGCCATGCCTTCAGCTCTGGAACTCCCTTCCTCACTCCCTTCGCCTCGTCCCCTCTCTTCCCAGTTTTAGGTCACAGTTGAAGACCTTCTCTTCGACCGCGCCTTTGGTCACCTTTCTGCCCCTACCCCATGCTCGGTCCCGGGATCCACTATTATAAAGCGCTCTGAGACGCCGTCTGGTGTGGAGAGGGCTATATAAATCAAAGTTGTTGTTTTGTTGTTGTTGTATTCAAAAGTGCATAACTTATTCAAAAATAATAAGGTGATAGAATTTTAAGAAAGTTAAGATATAACAGTGTTTGTTAGTCTCTCACTAACCATAATTTCAGCAAAGTAATGGACAGAATGTTTTTTAAAAAAAATCAATTTAATCATTTCATTCAACAGTTGTTTTAAATCATTTGTATTGTGTGTTACAGTTCTTTTTTTTTAGCACAAATTGTTCAAATGAAATAGCCAAAAGAAATTATATTTGTCAACAAACTTCCCTTTGATTACAAAGCTATTTGATATGTTAATAATTTGATTATTAATAAATATTACGATAATAAATAACAACAATAATATTCCAGGGACCTTTTTATTTGTCAATTGCTATTTCAGACTCAAGCAATGTACTTCTATAGTATTTAAGAATTAGTCATAAAATGGGCTGAGAGATATTTCACAAGAAAAGACAGGCTGCTAACACTGGTTGCACGAATGGCATTGACATGATTTATTTCTCTCCATTAGCTTTCTCAGCCCTCACTCCATCCGTTCGTATGACTCCGGTTACTTTCACTTATTTCTCCCAACCTTCCTCCCAAAATTCAAACATGTTGTTTCACACATCCTTCCTTCTCTCTGCATTCTTATGGTGTTGAAATCTATATTGTGTACAATCCATTCTTTGCTAGGATCTCAAACCTGCACATTCCTTACCTCCCAAAGCACAGTTATTGATTGATGGGGGATTTCATACCAAAGGCAGAGTCAAACTAAACCTGGAGATAGAGATCTATTTAATCAAGGAAGGCAGATTACAAGAAATCCTAATGCGAACATCTTGAAGGATTTTCCAGCAGTGAAGTGAACGTCGAGGGACAACCAACAAAAAGGGCTGCTTCACGTCCCCTCCACTTTGCCCGCCTCACCATTGGCAGACGGGCCTTCAGCCTCTCTGCCGCTGCCTAGTGAAACTCCATCCCACAATCCTTCCACCTCGGGACCACGCCCCCCACACCTCCCTTGCCTTCTTTAAGACCCATCTCAAGACCTTGCTCTTTGTCCATGCCTTCATTCACCCTCCTACCCCTACCTTCCCTGCCCTCCAAATCTCCTGATCTCAATTATCAGCTTGCATGCGGATCCCTAACTGGGGACATCCTCCTGACGTGAAAGATGCTATACAAATGTAATCTGTTGTTGTAGCCCACCGGAATTGATCATACACTTTGGAGTTAGTTGAATACTAGATTTCCAGTTGTATACTTATATTTGATACAGTTGAATGCTTTTAGTATTGCAAGCTTTGTAACTACAAGTAGAGCTCCAAGGAATTTCAGTTGGCAAAGGAGCAAAGAAACCAAAGAAAATTTACTTTTATATAATTTAAGGATAGTGGAATGCCTAAGAGGAAAAAGAAAAGTCAGCAAGATTGAGATCAAAATGGCCAGATAAGTAGTAGGTCAAAATTAACCTAAAGGCCAAATATAAAAATTTTAAAAGCATAGAAAGAAACAAGAAAGTGAAGACTGGTAGTCATCTAAAAGGCAGTTGAGATTGAATACAAAATTATCAGGGCAAATGTCCACTTATAAATTTGTGGATAAAATTTATCAGGGATAAATTTTATAAACAAATTTATAAGTGGACATTTGCTATTGTGCCTTATCACGTTGAGAAGTTGTCGAAACATCACAAAGCTTTTCACTGAATTTTTATAAGATCCAATCTCTCAAGAAAAAATTGGTTGTTCACTTTCACAGCTGTTTCTGAGACATTGCCTTGTGCAAATTTGTCTGCTGTGTTTGCCCATATATTGCAGTGTATCCTGTGAAGTGCTTCAAGGCATCCTTGTGCAAAAAGCACTGCATCATCTTCACAGAATATTATCATTATTGTTTCAAGTTTACATGGTCTGAGAATGCGCAAGCTTAATGGGCCAAAAGGTTTTCTCCTTTCAGGTTTCATTCTAAGGTCCTGTTGTGTTTCCATATAGATTTATGAGAGTAACACTATTCCCTCTGAAGCCTGCAAGTCTTGGCACCATCACCCAATTGGACAATCATGAGGAATGAATCAGAATGATGAATGTTTGAAAAGATACTTGATATTGAGTGGGCATCCATTCACACTCTCACTCCATCACTAAATGATAAACTTGCATGCGTTCACCCCGCAGTGCACTTTATAATTGGATAGGGCTAAGTACAAAACCCTGTCTGACCAATTGACTTATCTCCTTACCACCTTCCCTATCCAACTGGTCTTCCTCTTAAATCACCTTATACAACACATTTAATATCTGAGCCATTGAAAGGCCTCTAGCCACAGGATCAGTATAAAAGAGAACCGATACCAGGATTTAAAAGTTCTTGTGAATTCCAGGTTTGCATCTTATTCACACATATCTTCACTTTGTTCCCATTACGCTAAACCATTGATCCTTTGAAATCTGATATTTTACTCCCAGGTTCCCTAAACTTTCACAGAGTTACTACTGATCAGAATTGAACGTTTTCGGATATCTACTTTAATATTAATGGTTGCTTCTGATAACCTGGAACTTTAAGGTTAGGCAGGGGCATTGTATTTGGGCTCTATCCAATAATCCCTCAAGAAGAAAAATAAATTGGTTGCTTCAATCCGCGACTGTTTGTGGGACACTGCTGTGCGTAATTGGCTGCCACATTTCACCCACGAATATACAGTCAATTTACCTTATAGTACATTCTGTTAAGTGCTTTGAGATGTCTAGAAGACGGGAAAAGTGCTACATCAAAGGATTATTTATTATTATTAACACTGTGTGTTTTCCAAAAATCTAAACCCATTTTGCTAAAAGGTTGGACATGGTGACAATTTGCAAATCATTCTAACAGGGCCAGGATTTATTTTGTTTCGGCTGTCTTTCCTTTTAATCCAATAAATGTTTGCATTGTAGAAACACAAGAGTTCTGAAACACAAAAATGCTGCACAGTGCCATGAAGCACCTCCAGTGACTTCCTGTCACAACATTTGTGATAAGCTATCACCAATGAATTCACTAGTGCACCATTTATGGGTTATTGATTTTTTTTTAGCATTCAGAGACACCTTTATTAAGCAATCTTCTTTCAGACGAAACAAAATGGATATCTCTGATCGGCGTCTGTGAGATTCTGGTGACAAATGCTGACATTTACGCTTAAAACAGAGCCCCAGCTGTGATTAAAATGATTGTATTTAAGGGTGACTGTTTAGTCTGAGTTTAGGCAGGATGAGATCAATGCACAGAGGCCCATAGGAAGGTTCTAAATCAGAGGTTCATCTTGGTGGGTGCACATATATCCCCCCTTATTAATTTTAGCTCCCGAGCTGAACTTCCTTTCACACAGTGAGGTTGCTTAGTTTATTTTTTGAAAACCAACTGCAGATTCCACGTTCTTTATAACATTGCTTTGAAATTGATGCAGATTGATTACATTGGTAGCTCGATTGGTACCTAGATATTCGAAGAAGGTTGACTGAAGAACAGTATGGTGCAACATAAGATGCTCAATTTCATGCAGTGAAATTATCTGAGTGAGTCCTCAGTTTGAGCCTGAATATAAGTGGTGTTTGATTGAAGAAGAAACCTCTTCAGCTGTGTTTCAACCATCCAGCAGAGCATGTCTCATTGCGGTGGTGAAATAGCGGTGCAAGTTAACCTTCATAATGTGTACCACAGTCAGTGGAGCATGTCGTTGTTAAGGCATCTGTGGTTTAAAATGCATTAGCACAACATTCACAGAGCTTACTTGTGTCACAAGGATGATAAATGTTGCATTATTTTAATGTCCTCATTTTGACTTGAGGGAGGGGAAAAGAGAAGGGAAATGTGTTGTACAGTATTTGAACTCCACAGTTTGACTTAAAACATGACTAGATGGGGGGGGGAAAAAATAGATGAAGAAAGAATTTCATCCAACACATTAGTGACAGGCTAGTGTCCGGCGATATATCGATATATATCGGTTATATCAGTATAATTTTTCATATCGATATGCCGATATTGGAAATTCAAATATATCGGTATATCGAAAAATTCAGCATTAAAAAAATATTGGTATATCGCAAATACCGGTATACCGTGTCCGGCGATATATCGGTTATATTGGTATAAAGCGAACTTTTTCAACTTACCTTGTCGCCGGCATTGCAAATCTCCTGGGCCTAGAGCACGGAATGCGCACGCATGCGCAGTATAAAAACCCGGCGATATCAATATATCAGTATATATCGATATGAGCCCACCAATATATCGATAATGGAAAATTTCCATATCAACGGATCCTATGACAGACAATTATTCTTTCATTGATTTGCTTCCCTTTGGATTACTGAACCAATGAGTAATGTATTTTTTATACTGTATACCTTGTGAAAAGTTCTTTTTTCTGAATTTCATTTTATTGAAGATGAAACTTGATGGGTGCAACATTTCATTTTCAATGTGAATTGTTTTCGAGGCAGAAAAACAAACCTGTAGATTTTCACCCCTGTTGTGTAGGAAGCTGCTTGACTTCCAAAAGAGCAGTGTGAAATGAATAATTAATCAGTATCCATTTTGTCAAGCGCATCTAGTTGTGTTGCAGAGAAAAAGAAGTAAAAGCTTCATCAGTTTGTCAACCTATTCCAAGCTTTAGAAGAAATTATTAATTCCCATTTTTCTAAAAAAATCCACAAGTAATATACTATTCTCACTGGTGTGATTAACCATAGTTGTCAATTTACTGGAGTAGTTTTCCAATATCTCCATAACTGAACGTAATGCTAACAGAATGATCAAGTGTTGGGAGGAGTTTGCAAACTTGCTGTTATTGGGGGGAACAAAATGACGATTGTACATCCAGAATCCTCAAACAATAACAATAAAAAAAACAAAAATTACATTTGTATAGAGCCTTTCACGTCAGGAGAATATCTCAAGGCGCTGCGACATACTGCTGGTGGCCCAAAAATTGAAGGGATATTACCCTAATGTAGCTGACATTTCTTCTATCCAAAACTTGTTGAGGATTTTAAACCTACATTGATAATGCCTGTAAAGGTTTACAATGAAGGCTTCCCCATTGACTCAGTTTATTTATCTAGTGAGCAGGTCAGTTACTGTAGATGTGTTTTGGGGGAGAATCCCACGTTCATTTCCCCAATTTGTATTGCAATGGGTAATCACAAATAGAGAAGTATTAGAGTAACTAAAATGATCTCCATACCCATACTAGACTGGGGACAATTGATTGTTATGCAAAGATACCATGTGCTTATATTTGGGTGTTAGATAAAGACAGTAGTGGGCTCAGCTAAGAAAGATTGGTGTGATGAAACCCAGGGTCAAGATGAGTGATTTTAAAACTCAAACCAGCAGAGCCCTTGTTGGTGTCAGGGAGCCATACGGCTGTTACAGTAACCTGAATCATTTCAGCTCTAAACTGATAAGATGAGTACTTGTCTATGATTCCCACAAAGGTGAAGAGGCCGATGAAAGAGGATATTTAATTTCAATTGATGTCTTAAAATGCTGCCCGAGATGTAAAATAAAAAAAACAACAGCGATCTACTGGAGTACATTAGGTGAAGCCTTCAAGAGTGACCTTGCTAAGTTGATGCCTGATGATAGAGCTAATGCTTTTCTTTTGCTGTGTGTTAGTATGTGTTCTTCAAGTCTAGCTATAATTATGTGCCCTATCTCATAGGCTGATGGATAATCCTGGATTGTGCGTTAAATAATAGCCTCTGCTTGGATGTGTTGTCTTCCTCCACAAGGTCACCCTGCCAGGTGGAGTCCAATTTCACGCACCAGAAGCCCATTAGCCAGGGAGCGATGAGTATGTATTAAGAGGCTCCAAGTGAAAGGCATACGGTCTCAAAGGCTTCAATAATAAGAAACCTGACATCCATTACTTCAGTTATATAGACTGAGTTAATCAGTGGGAGACTGATTGCCGGACACGGAAAAATGCAAGACAAGTGATACGTAGAACATGCAGATATAATCAGAACACTTCATACAAGCATCATTCTTTTGTTCAGCTGTCATCATAGTGTTCATCTTTTGCCTTTTCAGGATACTTCCAGTGACCTTTTACATTAATTAACTGGAAAATTACCAGAAAGCCTCATTCTGAGAGCAGCTTCCCACAGTCAAAACGGAATTGAGGCTTGAAGCTTCATTTCACCGAGTACTGCAGATGTTTATTTATGGCAGATTTATATCTGCTTCAAGGAGTGGTGGTGCATCACAGGAGTTTCACGTCCGAAGCTCAGGGGTCGCGTAACGTTTGCCTCAAATTGATGTAATTCCAACTGAATTTTGTGATAATGAAATAATAATCCTTGCATTTGATATAGAGCTGTATCATATCTTCGAGAGAGAAAAAAATGTTTACTCCCGGAAAGTGATCTGCTGATCGACTAACTACTGTACTACCCTGTTCCTACTTACTGCTAGGTAAACAGAAGGGTGTGGATTAAGAAAACTTGCCTAACATTTCACCCTTCCCAGGAATCAAACCCAGGTCCTCTCGCTTGCGAGGCGAGTGCTCCAAACATTACCCTAAAGGACTCCCAAGAAGTCCCTTATAAGATCTCAGCAATGCTTATTTCATTTTTGTTGAGTTGGTGGGGGGTGGTTGGTGGGGGTGGGACATAGGTTTGGCAAAAAATGCACTGACAGTCATGGCTGTTTGTGGAGCATTGCTGTGTAACGATTGCTGCTGTTTTCACCTAGAAATGCAAAATACAAAGATTATTTATTAAATGCTCAGGTATTACATGTCCTGTGAAGAGTTTTGAAAAGTTTCAAAGACATGACAGGGCACTGTATCAAATGGAAGGATTATTACCATGAAGTCCTTTGTTTTGAGAAGCTGCAGTAGACTCCTATTTCTGTTGCCGTCAGTAATCATCAGAGGAGCTCTACTATCAAGGAACAGAATCGTTCACTCTGTCAAATCAAAATGGGACAACAAGCCAAATCAACACTCTGGTGTACAATTCCATTATAAAAGGAAAGCTCCTCCTTCTACATGTAGTTGTTTCTTAAATCTCATTGGTTTCAATAAACCGATTTCTCATATTCTCTCGTCCTCTTTGAGGTGTTTGACAATGTACGCTGAGTTTCAGTGTGCAACCATTACTGCATCACAGCTCAGGATTTATGTTGATGCTAAAGAGGTTCGTGGAAGATCAATATGATCTGAATTCAATCTGATTGATGTTTCAATATCCAGTTATTTTGTTGAAAGATTTTGCAGGTTTCTAAACTCGCCTCCTTTCGTCTAGCTTTAAGATGTGATGTTAAAAATGCAGTAGGCTCTACAACTCATCCCCAAAGGATATAATAAATGTTCATTTTATTTTTAAAAATTCAAAATCATTTCAGTTCTATTGACAGGTTAAGAATATCTAAAAAGATAACATTTCCAATCATAACAACACAGCTCAAAATATCAGTTTCCTCTCGACGCACTTTTGTGAGGTTGGTTGTGTGTGTATGACTGTGTTTGTATGACTGTGTTTGTTCACCACCTAACTTGATCTAATGCAAAAGGCAACATAGAGCAGAAGCTGGAAATCTAATACAATTCTTTTATTATTCAATCCAAAGTGCCTTGTTGAGACTAGGTAGTCATGTTCACTGCATTTAAATATTTTGCTGCGCTGGGTATTGCTTTTTGTGTTAGCTAATTTAGTTGGATTTTTGACAAGGGGCATATTATTAATCATTGAATTTCATGTCCTATATGTTCAATTTTGCCTTCTGAATTTAATCTACCTGTATATCATTGGCTTCAGAGTAAATTTGGTTTAGCTACAGCTGTTTCTGACAAACTTGTAAACTTGGTTACGTACTTTAGTCCTCAAGATGAACTTGCAGCTCATTTACCGTCTCTTTATTAGCAATAAAGTATTGATTTTTTGGCACCAATTACTGCACTTGTGCCCACCTGGAGACATGCAAAACTCTGCTGAGCTCATGATGAGGACCTTTGGGAATCATCGTACCTATAAACATCAGATTTCAGGCTCTGATTCTATTGTAATTTTCTTGCATTGCTTCCAGCAGCATTACAGAGGCATTAAAGAACTTCAAAGAACATGATCTGACTTAAGATGAATGCTGGCATGCGTATGAGCTAGCAAGTACATGACTGACTCTTTTCGATCAGTTTAGGTGATTGTGTTCCATCATTGCTCAGCAGTTCCAAGTGCAAATTGATGTCTATTTCGCGACGACTGATTTTGTTGCCTACATTTTCAGGGTTGCCTGGCATGACTTGTGCAAAGTTAATCCTGGAAAAGTAGAGGCGGGGGAACTGAATTACTGGTGAATTACGGTATCTCGAATTAGGTATGTAATATGTTCAATAACTAAAGGGTAAGAGGGAAACAAAAATACTGAGGACTCTTAGACTCATGGTAAGTCAGCAATATTCACCTAAATTTAGAAGCATATTGCTGTTTCAGTACCTTGAATTCTGTATGTGCATTGTACAAGCACAAGATATGGATGATCATTGGGGGCATAGGGAAGAAATTAATCAAATTCTTGACTTCAATTTATTTATGAGACCAAATAGGCCAAAAGGATATATCCGTGAAGATAAGATGCAATTAGAATTGATTGCGAGCATTTCCAATTTAAATGGCTAGCCTTCTTCCAACATATTATTTCCATCACAAAAGAACCAATATCTTTTTGGTTTATCTGCCTCCTTCCATATTAAGAATCTGTCAGTTGATATCCCATTGGGGAACTCTGCAGGGAAAGCTGTGTGTTGGTGATGATGATCCACTGAATTAACAGGCCTTCACACTTCAGTTGAATGCCCACATGGCATTTTAATTATGACTGAGCACAATCAACAAATTATGATATACTTGTAGAATTCAGCCTTAGGCACTTCATTTTCCCGTTAGCCTTTTCATGATCTTTCTGTTTCAATGGTATTCAAGGTTTTAAATTTTACTCTCAATAAATTATTTACGATGCAATCAGTTGTTATGTCCAGTGTTTTTATTTAAAGAACTATTTTCAGTTTACTTTATTTAATCTGTGCGTTCATCCCTGCTTGGTGCTTTTGGTGCTGAAGACAAAATTGTTCCACCAATTCTAGACTCAGGTTCTTTTCATTCATCACACGGTTTGTAAATGGTCGCCGTGTACTTTGGAGGGTACATTTAGGAGGTCTCAGAAAGTGCACTCTTATTTCAAGTATTGTTTTCAGTATAGGACCTCAGTTGAAGGAGGATTGTATGATAATATAATAAAAAAAGTGGTTTATACCAGGGGCGCAATGAATTACATTGTACATGAACAATATGTTTCATTAACTAAGAGTGAAACGCAATCAATTATTGCTTCCAGGAAGCCTAATTTAATAAGTGGCCTCAGTTCTTGGGGATAATTAGCTAAATTAAGAAGCATTTTATTTTTATTGATTTTTATATAGAGACTGAGCGTGGTACTTGCCGTTGATATAGTTCGGGATAATTTCTTAATTGCTTTGGCTGAGTCCTCCTTGCAAAGACAATTTAAAACCTTGGGTATGTGTTGTTGTAAAATATTGCTTACTGGGTTAACATGTGGAGATTAGGAGTGAGATTCCAAAGATTTTTTTTGGAAAAGGAATAGACAGTGGACTCTAACTGGATCCATATGCATTAGTGTTTCAAGATCACAAATTAAATTTCCGAGTGGAAATAAGCTTAATTTCACGGATTCTCAATTGATTGAAATTCAGTAATTGATTTTAATACACACAAATGCCATCTCCGCTGTCGTCTTCCTCCAGGCAATGCAGACAGAGTGCTTCCCCTACATGGGTAAAGACAATGGATTGATTTCTATTCATAAAGGGACAACCAGCATGACTGTGAATAATCTAAAATCACTTCCAATTTAAGTGCAGACATTGAGACTGTAAAGATGTAAAAAAAAAACTCTTTCAAAACTTGTCATTGATGATTTATTGTTCAGTTGCATCAGATTCTGCTCAGAGCAATCCAGCAAGTCTTGGGAGCATTTAAGAAGATACACAGTCGGATCAAACCAAATGCTATGGGTTCGTGGCCTCACCAAAGTTCAGGAATGCCTGATGACAGTTACTAAATCATTGAAATTCTCATTGTTGCGCCGATTAAGATCTCCTGGCACTGTTTTAAAAAAAACATGGAATTCGCCCAATGGCCTGGTTAAAATTTATCACCTCTGTCCAAATTTAAAAGAACAAAGAAAAGTTTATCTTCCTTTTTCTTCCCTCCACCCCTCCACTCCAGGTGTTCATGCCATTGTAGTCAATGGGAGTCTGTTAGTGTAGTTCAAAATAACCCCTTTTCTCATAAGCATTATTGAGTCATTGTGATGAGCTGTTTTATTGTGTGTGAATCAACCAAGGATTTCACTCAGAAATAGCAAATAAAAATTAATCGCGATTGCTAGACCAGACTTTTATTTTCCCAGCCTTTGATACATCATCCGTGATTTTGCCCAATAGATTCATAGATTCATAGAATTTTACGGCACAAAAGGAGGCTATTTGGCCCATCTAGTCTGTGTCGGCTCTTTGAAAAGAGCGATTCAATCCCACTGCCCTGCCCGCTCCCCATAGCCTAATAGACCTGTTCTCCCTAAATAAAGATCTAATTCCCTTTTAAAAGTTGTTATCGAGTCAGCCTCCACCACCTTTTCAGGCAATGCATTCCAGATTCGAACAACTCGCTGAGTGAAAAAATTTCTCCTCAGCTCTCCTCTGCTTCGTTTTGAAACTATTTTAAATCTGTGACCACGAGTCACAGATTCGCCCACGAGTGGAAATAGTTTTTCTCTATTTGCCCTGTCGAAACCCCTCATGATCTTATAAACCTCTATTAGGTCTCCCCTCAATCTTCTCTGTTCCAGAGAGAATAACCCTAGCCTATCTAGCCTCTCCTCATAGCTGAAGTCCCTCAATCCTGGCACCATCCTAGTAAATCTTCTTTGTACCCTTTCCAATGTCTTCACATCCTTTCTATAGTGTGGTGACCAGAATTGAACACAGTATTCCAGCTGAGGCCTCACCAAAGTTTTATAGAGGTTAGTCAGCACTTCCTGACTTTTGTACTCTATACCCCAATTTATAAAGCCTAGTATCCCATATGCCTTCTTAACAGCCTTGTCTACCTGTCCTGCCACCTTCAACGAGTCACTAACACAAATCCCCAGGTCTCTCTGTTCCTTCACACCATTTAAAATTGTACTATCTAGCCTATATTGCCCCCCTTCATTTCTTCTCCCAAAATGCATCACCTCACACTTCTCTGCATTAAACTTCATCTGCCATGTGTCTGCCCAATTTACCAATTTGTCTATATCCTCTTGCAGATGGCTACTATCCTCCTCACTATTTACTATTCTCCCTAACTTAGTGTAATCTGCAAACTTGGAAACTGTACTCCCTGCACCCAAGTCCAGATCATTGATGTAGATTACAAAGAGCAATGGTCCCAAAACCGATCCCTGTGGCACACCACTGCTCACTTCCCTCCAGTCTGAAAAACAGCCGCTCACTACAACTCTCTGCTTTCTGTCTCGCAGCCAGTTGTGGATCCACTCTGCCACTGTCCCTTTTACGCCGTGGGCCTTTAATTTCCTAATAAGTCTCATGTGGCACTTTGTCAAATGCCTTTTGAAAGTCCATGTAAACTACATCAACTGCGCTACCATTATCCACCCATTCCGTTACCTCATCAAAAAATTCCATCAGATTTGTAAGGCAAGATTTGCCTTTAACAAATCCATGTTCACTGTCCTTTATTAGCCTATATCTTTCTAAGTGAAGATCTATCTTGTCCCTGATTATGGACTCTAGAAGTTTGCCCACTACTGACGTTAGACTGACTGGTCTGTAGTTACCAGGCTTGTCCTTATGCCCCTTTTTATACAAGGGAGTAACATTAGCTATCCTCCAGTCCTCTGGCACGACCCCTGTGTCCAAGGAAGATTGAAAGATCGTGGCCAGAGTCTCTCATATTTGCTCCCGTGCCTCCCTTAGTAACCTAGGGATAGTTGAAGTCACCCATTATCACTACTCTATTAGCTCTGCATTTCTCCGTGATACGCTTGCAGATCTGCTTGTCTATCTCCTCCCCACTATTTGGTTGTCTATAGTATACCCCTAACAGTGCAACTGCACCTTTTTTATTCCTCATTTCTAACCAGATAGATTCGGTTTTTAGTCCTTCTTCCACCTCGTTCCTTTCTAAGGCAGTCACTGAGTCCTTAACTAAAATTGCCACCCCGCCCCCTTTTCTCCCTTCTCTATCCCTCCTGAATACATTATAACCAGGAATGTTCAACTCCCATTCCTGCCCTGCCCATGCTTGAGCCAAGTCTCTGTTACTGCTACAACATCATATCGCCTCACAGCAACCTGAGCCTGCAGCTCACCAATTTTATTTCTCAAACTTTGTGCATTTACATACATGCACTCTAAGGCACAAATAACTTCCTCTGCACTTTTCTCCCGTCTTACCCTTACCCCTGTCCCCTTTGTTACCCCTCCCGTATCTGAACTACTGTTTAGTTTCCCACCCTCACCCCCCGGGATTAGTTTAAAGCCCCCGCACAAAACTGGACAACCTCCCTGCAAGGAGATTGGTTCCAGCCCTGTTCAGGTGTAACCCATCCATTTTGTACAGGTTCCACCTACCCCAGAATTGGTCCCAATGGTCTAGGAACCAGAAACCCTCCTTCCTACACCACTTCTCCAGCCATGCATTGATGTGCCTTATCCTAGCATTCTGGAACTGGCTTGCTCGAGGCACTGGAAGCAACCCAGATTCACCACTCTCGAAGTTCCACTTTTCAGTTTTCTCCCTAGTCTCTGATACTCTCCCTGGAGCATCTCAGGCCTTTTCCTCTCAACATCATGGGTCCCAACATGGACCACCACAAGTGGATTTTCCCCTTCCCCTAGCAGAATTTCATGCACCCGCTCAGTGAAGTCTTCAACCCTGGCATCTGGTAGGCAACACACCTTCCGAGATTCGCGTTTCCGTTCACAAAAACGCCTATCTATACCTCGGACAGTTGTATCTCTACAGTAATAGTATAGTAATAGTAATAGTATAGTAATCCTTGCATTCCATGCAGCACCTTATCACATCTTCGAGAAGTCTTAAAGTGCTTCACAGAAAATCTAACATGAATTGACTGTATATTTTGTGGGGAAAACTCGGAGGCCATTTGCACATAGCAGTGTTCCACAAACAGTTGTGGATTGACCAATACCTTGAAGTGAAGTGACCAATATCTTGTCTGATGTGCCGAAGGGTGATCGTGAATTATGTAACAGAAAAAAATCCTTTTGCATGTCCAAATGTGCATAACATTTCCTCTGTATGCACAAGCAGCTTTTGTGGAAAGGCACCATACCAAAAAACTGCTCTGTGAAAAACTGAGGAAAACAGACTTACCATTCCAATTGCAAGACAAGTGTCATGACATTCTTTGCTGAAAATACAGCTATTACCGAAGTATGGAGTGCAATCCTGACAAAATTGAGACACGTAGTGGTCTGAAGAAGCAATTTTCTGTTTTGTGGGGACCATTAACCTTGTTTACACTGGAAGCGGTGGATGAAATGGGAGGTATATCAAATGGATTGCAAACTAAGCGATTTAAAGGATGTGAGAAATGGTGTCTATAGAACTTGAAAGACAATCAGCCTGTGTTTAAAATGCTTCCTCTGTCAGAAGACACAAAACACAAAAAAGCATACAACACAAAAATACTATTTGGCCCATCAAATGTACTAGTTCCAAAGATCACGCAAAACATACAGTATCAAAAATTTCATTTCTTCCACTCTATCCCCCAGGGGAGTGTTTTGCCCTGAGCATCCCATAACATTCTTCCATCTGTGATTTTCAAATTTGTCCTCCTTCCCTCCACAGATGCTAACCCCACTCCTCCACCCCCCACAACCAAGTATTGTACTACAATAGCATCTCATTCATAACATCTTGTATAATGCTCTCAAGCATATTCCCCATGCCAACAAATTGGTGCTCAACTGTCAGGCTCATTTATATCACTGCTTCGCCGATGGATGGTACCTCCAACAATATTGCAACACCCCCCAGCACAGCAATTGTGTGTTAGCATAAGCAGTGTGAGTCAAGACTGAACACGCATACTGGTTGCCCTAAATTATTATGTAACTAGATATGTAAATTCACTGTGAACTTTAATGTTCTTAGTTGAGCTAGAATTCCATCTGGACAATTGCTGTGAAACTCATCAGTGCATTGTACTAGTGAGCCACGTGATTAGCATTGCCAATCCATGCTAGAAGGTGCACAAATAGTGATAAATCTCATTGTGATTTAATTAGGGGTGACATCATTGAGCTAGATCAGACAAGAATCTCTCTCTGTCTCTCCCCTTTTAAATATACCTCTGTTCAACAGAACTGTCTGTCATTCCTAATTGCTTGTTCCACCCACATTGTTTTTGATCAGATGTCACCTGTTTTTGTCATCTAATCGGTGTGCATTGTATTTTTAAAAACATATAGATATATATAAAATAAATGAATCCCTGTTGTACGTAAAGTTTCACAACAGGCAGTTGAGAACTCTGGGCCTTTTCAAACCATTGAAACTATCAAAACTTTGACTGAAGAATACCTGAACCGGTACAATTTCAGGCCTTTTAGATTTGGGATTATAGATGTATTTTCCCCCTCTACAAGATCCGTCATGCCATCAGGTCTGTAAGTCACATAGTGAAAGTGAACCTGGGAGGTAACCATGGCAATACAGTGTAATGCCAGGCCAGCAATGTGGTGAAGAGAAAATCCAGCTGCTCAGAGCATTAGAGGCTGCTTAAAACTCCGTCTTTTTTGCCATTTGCGTTTGAGAAATTGATACTTTATTAGCATTGCTTGTGCTGCTTCTACTTCCAATTTTTGGGAGAGAGCGAATGGCATATTGACTTTCCATTTTGGCCTTTTAAGATTGTGCTGGGTTAACAACACGTTATATAAAAGAAAAGATGCTATTTGCAGAAGATAATGATGGATCCAGTAAAACTGAAATGTTCAACAACCCAGTTTTGGTGAAAGATCTGATCAAAATGTTCCTTCTTATTCTTTGAGATGCTAAATGGCCTGTTGTGCTATTCTGTTTGTATCATACGCCAGGTTTGCTACTTTATTGTTCATCTCCAATTCTTTTGCTGGAATTCCTATTACAGTAAAAGCCCATTTATACGACACCCGCAGGACCTGGCCAATGGCAGTTGAAGCGCCTGCCGTATATTTGGGCGGCCCGCGGCCGAAAACCCACCACAAAAAATTTAAGTTCTTTTAACACACGATATGCACACCATACACACCGTACTAAATAATAACAGATAATAACAGAATATTATATATTGGTACTTATTGTTAAAACTACTCTCTTGCGCTTCTCACCTTTACTAGTTGAGGTTTATAGTCCAGCGATTCTTTTTAAAATGGGGGACGCGAAGCAGGTGAAAAAAACTGCAGCATGAATTTAAAGCTTTACTCGGGCAAGCCTATAACCCTCGACTCTACTAGCGGCAAACCAAAATACTGCACCTGCGCGACAATGTGGGTTATCGGCTAGCATTATCGGCTTGCCACTAGAAAGGCTTTAAAGTCGCGCCCTGTTTTTTTCACCCGCTTGGCGTCCTTCATTTTAAAAAGAATCGCTGGACTATAAACCTCAACCGCAGCATCATGGCTTCAAGTGCAGCATCTACCAGTAAAGGTGAGAAGTGCAAGAGAATAGTTTTAACAATAAGTACGAATAATACAATATTCTGATATTATCTGTTATTATTTATGCATTTATAAATCCTCCACCGCTATTGTTCCGGTTTATCGAATGAGGACTTTTTGGCGTGCCGGTTATATGGAAGTGCTGGTTCATCGAGTCATGGATAAATGGGCTTCTACTGTATTTGGACTTCAGTGTTCTCACTGAAAAGTTAAAACATAACCTATGTCTGCCTTATTATATGTTCAATTCTGAATTGAATTATTGCTATTCAAATCAAATGTTGTTAAATTCACACCCAGGAGGATCTACAGCAGAATATCTTGCCCTTTGTAAATATTTAATGCATTTTTGAAACCTATCCAAATTTTCATTTATGCACCAACAAGGACTGTGAAGCATCCTGCAGTGTTTCAATGCAACAAATTGAGATCATAATATATATACTGGAGTTCTGCAGTACATTGGTTTAAGCACTCGCCTCACAAGCACCTGGATTTGATTCCCAGGCAGGGCGAAATGTGAGGCTTCCTTATTCTACACGTTTCTGTTTACCTAGCATTAAGTAGGACCCAAGTTGTTAATTGATTGGCAGATTGCTTTTCTGGGTGTAATAATTCCTTCAATAATACACAATAATAATGATTTGTTCACTCAATCCATGACTCTTTGTGAGACACTGCAGTATGCAATTGGCTGCCACATTTTGACCTCAAAATATACAATCAGTTCCCTTCGATAGTATGTTCTGTGCAACGCTTTAAGCCATCTCGAAGACGCGATAGGGTGCTATATCAAATGCAAGGATTATTATTATACTAAACACAGCGAGCAGAATACGTTGGTCTATAGTTTGAATTTACTCCCTCCTTTCAGGCCCACCCATCGCTCTGTGCGCTGCCTCACATAGAGGACAATGGGAAGAGAGATACAGTGGAAATCTGGCCTTTGCCCATCAACCATAAATTGGTGCCCAACCACACTTCCATCCCTAGCTACGCCTATAGTCAGAGCTGGTTTAGAAGAGGAAACAAAGTATGAATTCTAGCTTCTCCTTATGGTAATACTCTGCACATTATTAATTACAGAAGTAAGCAATCATTGTGATGACCAAGCATTATTGGTTGTTTTTCTAAAAAAAAAGGTAATTGCAGCATATTTTTGGGCAATGTTTTTTTTTGCACTTTACCAAAGAGGCCATTCATCAGGTCCCATCAATATTACAAGCTGTAATATTGATTGGAACCATTATTTAAATTGTGTTTTAAATATACTTTCAAGAACAAAATAAAATTACTTGCTGGCAGAGATTACTGGCTGAAATGTCGAATACTAATGATCAACCTTAGCCAACTCTGGTTGAATTTGATACAGCGCTTAAATTAACTGAAGCAATAAGGTGCTGTATTTGGGCAAAAATGCCCTTTTGAGTTTTTTTTTGATGACCGCATTACGTGAAAATGAATAATGCATATTGCTGTCAGACCACATTCATTCCTACGCTCAATACTCGGATCATTTTATTTTAATTTGTTTCTGCTCTCCCGAAGGCACAATTTCAAGGGTACAGCCAGCCCTTTGGTGTCTTGCTCAAGTACTCATTTTTATAAATCTTGAGGATTCTTGAAGAATAAGATGACGGAGTGAGATCTGTCCACTGGATAGTGATCAAGAGTAGAGAGCATCAATAATTATGATAAGAACATAAGAATTATAGGAGCAGGAGAAGGCCATTCAGCCCTTCAAGCCTGCTCCGCCATTCAATAAGATCATGGCTGATCTTCTCACCTAACTCTGATTACCTGCCCTATCCCCATATCCCTCTATTTTTTAAAAATCTAAGCCTTGAAAATGTTCAAGGACTGAGCATCTACAGCCTTCTGGGGTAGTGAATTCCATAAATTCACTACCCTTTGAGTGAAGAAATGTTTCCTCAACTCTGTTCTAAAAGGCTGACCCTTAATTTTAAGACTGTGACCCCTGGTTATAGATTCTCCTACCAGGGGAAGCAGTCCCTCAGTGCCTACTTTATCTAGCCCTTTAAGAATCTTATATGTTTCAATAAGATCCCCCCTAATTCTTCTGTACTCTAGAGAATACAGCCCGAGTTTATTCAACCTATCCTCATAGGTCAGCCCCCTCATCCCAGGAACTAACCTAGTGAATCTAACCTAGTGATCAATTTGGTTTTGTAACATAGAATTATCTTGCTCAATGTTAGTGTGAATTTTCAGAGCATTTCTACACGTCTTTTCCCTTATGGAACATAAAAGCATGCACAACATGTGTAGAAATGAAATGTTAATAGTACAGATGGTGCTTAATAAAGACGTTTATATGTATTCAGTGCATCATTAAGACTGATATAGATGTGCAGCAAACAAAACACCGCTTTTGGTTTGAGCAAGAAACATTTATCCTTCTGGATGTTGGGCACAATGCATAGTTAACCAGGTGAGATCTATGGATGATCTGAAGAAAACATAGGCAACCGAAGGGACATATATTGAAAGTTATTAAATAATACCAGGACATAGTAAAGACTTGCAAAGCGCAATTTCGGGATATATATTGATGGCACAGTAATTAACAACTGGAAAAGGGTGCCAGGAAGGTGGTTGTTGGCAGGACACTGGATTCACTTTTTTAATATAAAAAGCACACTGCTGGATGCTCTGTTGGCAGGATGACACTGCGGGTATTCTGGATGAATGAGATCAAATGGACCGAAGACCTTTACCTGAACTGATCTTGTGACCAAGGTCATATTGTGTGAAACTCCAGAATGAAAGACAGGAAGAGGGGAACAGTGCACTAACCTGTTTCCCATGAGATAATCACTGATTTGAGTGCCCTCATCTCTTTACATCACAGCTCATTCATTTCCTGGGTTTCTTTAAAAATAAAAGCTCAATGTCGATCAAAAGCATTTTTAAAATGTTCAATGAAATGTAATATGATACATGCTAATGCTTCTGGAAATGCCAATGTTATAGTTTATGGCATTCATTAAGGTTTGCAGAAACATTCTATACAATTTCAAGAAAATAGCAACTGTTTTGTAGGAATAAAGACTAGTTTCATCTGCATCTTAGTTGTTTTGATATACTTCCTCCTATTTTACATTCACAAACTAGGTTTACCATGCATTTCTTTGATGTGGTAAAAGTAACATCCTCTTTACTCACCATCTGTGTTTAATGGTAGAAAGGTTTTAAGGAGGAAATAAGAATGCTTAGTATTCAGACTTTCCCAGGACATGCATAAAACTTGCTAAAATATAAATAGCATTTGTGTTAATGAATCAATATTGAGGTGTTTATAGAATAGAAATCAATATTAGGCTACAGAGTAGAGGATATTCCTGCACTGAGAGGATGTAGCAATTTAAAGTATTTGTGAAATAGTTCCAAAGAACTGTTACAGGCCATCAGGACAAAATGAAAGTGCTGACAGAGAGTCTTTAGACAATTGAGGGTGATTGTTGTACAAGACGAGTAGCAGCATAGGCAGTGGATGGCTAAGGTTATTTAAGGGGAAGCCCATGCACTCTTCCAGCTTGCCATCAGTATCCACCCACTTCTGGTCCACATCTCTGACTGACTGCCAGCCAAGGCAATGGCTCATATATTTTACTAGTCACTAACTACCCATCCACCCCAACAGTATTTCACATGTGGCCCATGAGTAGCAGCCATTGAGACAAGCCCTGTTGAACTAAGGTCACCTTTAGAAGGAGAAAACGAATTATTTCAAGACTGCTTTCTGACATTGTGTGTGCATCGAGGCATCAGAAAAGAGGACATATCACTACTTTTTATTACTTAGTAATGAACCAGAAAAGATCAGTAACCTAGAGGCGGGAAGCATTTTGCCACAAATTATTGTAATATTAATATTTGATTTGACACACTGATGAGAATCTGTATCAAGGACAGTCACACCGGGCCTGAAAGGAGCACGTTTGATGGCAATGATGCCGCAAATGGGAGAGATTAATCGGGAAATTACTTTGGAAAGAAAAGGCATAGAGACAGTTCACTGGAATACTCATGAGAAAAGAAATGCTACGTCAGTGGCTTTGGTGGTACTTAACATCAGCAATGAAATATACAATTAAAACTTTAAATTTGACTAATTGAAACTTAATATCTTGCATAACAGCATCTTCCAATAATATTAATGATTCTCTGTCTCTTGTAGATTCTGCAGAAGATTATCTAACATTTTTACTTTGCTTTTTGGATTGATGTTGCTTGAATAGTTCCTGTAGCTCCATAGGAAGTTTAGTATTTTTGAAGAGAAATTGAAGAAAAGAAACATATTGAGGTATGTTTCGAAATAATCCTAATTATATCTTGTTTGATCAGTCTGTTACTCCACAGGAGTTTCTCCTTGTCTACATACTGCTACTAACTCTTAATCTCTGTCTTAGATTCATAGATTCATAGAATTTTACGGCACAAAAGGAGGCCATTCGGCCCATCTAGTCTGTGCCGGCTTCTTGGGCGAGAGAGTGAAAAATGTACTTACCCTGGCTTAATGTTCATCATTGATACTTAATGACCCACTATTGGTAAGTCAATTCGTAGGGAAAGGTTTTGGCTCCACAGAAATATTTACCAAGGTTGAATAGCTTGCCAACAATTGCAGTCTGGCCTTGCACATGTAGAATGATCCCTTGAGTGAGGCTGCCAGGACTTAAAGTACTGTACCGTAGCATGGGTCGATATTTTCTGGAGACATAGCAAAGGGGGAAGGAAAGCACAGTTTCACAAAATATAATTGTGGATAGTTTTCATTAGAGAATAGGTGGTTGTACATAACAATATAATAATCCTTGCATTTGGTAATAATATCTTATTATGTTGAGTTGGCCAGATCAGATATTGTGTGTGTGCTTGACAATGTTGCCATAACAGACTCCTATTAAAGTGCAGTAAGTGAATAATCCTTGAATTTGATATAGAGCTATTCATATCTTATCGATGTCTCAAAGCGCTTCACAGAAAATATTGTAAAGTGAATTGACTGTTTATTTGTGGGGAAAATGCGGCAGCCAATTGCGCACAGCAGTGTCCCACAAACAGTTGTGGATTGAAATGACCATTTTTATTATGGTGGTTGTTTTTGGACGGAGTATTATTAGGCGTGTGGAGTAAGGAAATTTGCCCAAGGTTTCGCCCTGACCTGCCTGGATTCGAACACAGGTCTCACGCTTGCAAGACGAGTGCTCTAACCACCGAGCTACAGGAGCTCCACAGACAAGATGTGAGCCAGTGAGGAGTAAATTAAACAAAAACAGCTAAATCTTGTGAGAGGAGTGTTGATGATTGTTTCAGGTATGGTTCTCTTGAGCTTCTCCATAGACAATATGTCACCCACCCAAGGATAAATAATGGCGCAGAAGGAACTTTGGTGAAATATTGATTTAGGTCATTGAAAACATATTGAAGAAGAACAAGGAGTATGACTAATTTTTTTCTAAAAAAATCTATTCAGCATAATATCATTCATAGTAAACTGATTTGAAATACAAGAAACAAAATTCTGAATGATCAATTAAATACAAATTCAAAAAGCAGGATTGTGAGAGATCAAGCTATTTGTATTTTTTGGACTTATCCTGTGAAAATGCCCATGGGAAAGAAGGAATCCCGTGATATATACTTTTCACTATCAACATTTAAAAGCCATCTTATAAGAGATTGGTAGCTGAAGAGAGTTGTTGGAGCAAAGTGGTGAATTGCATTGAAACAGAGTTGGACAATCGGGAACATAGGGCAGTTATAAATAGATATTACTCAAGCTGGGACGTAGTGACAAGTAAAAATCTACACAGATTTGTCCTTTGTGCTCTACCAAGTGCACTTTTCATGAATGATCCATATGGGAAGGTTAAACGCAGAATGTTTGAACATGAGATTGAAGCATATATAGAAATGCAAACTGCTTTGCGGAGATAAAATATCCTGGAAGGGATATTCATAGGTTTAGTGTAAGACTAACTATTGGTAAATGGCAGATAAGATGATTGAATTCCACGAAGAGTGAAAATCTAGTGGGCATTGAGATTAATTGCAGATGTGTGTTTGAAATATGGCAAATATTTTGAAGACCAATGAAACAAACTCTAAAAGCAAAGTAATGCTAACATGTTGCACTTGTTTCTATTGAGAAGGAAAAGAATGTTTGCAAAATCGATGGTTGAATCCAGGCACTGAGCTTTTGTGTGCGATTAGTGGTGCTCTTCTGGTTAATTATAATTTAGTGTCATGTTTTCTGCATGTGCTATTTTGTAATCTTTGGTTCAAATAAAGGTAGCACAACCATGACAGTTTCAATGCGTAAGTAATTTCAATGGATTTCAATGGATCATTTCATTTCAATGTGTTAGGCTGAAAATGCTTTCTTGAGGTTTTTATATAATTCACCTCTTGAAATAGTTATTCTAGGTACAGTAATACAGTGATCTTCCTTCAGCAAAGTCATGTGAGTCTTTTCAGGTTTAGATGATCATTTTTTTCCCCCACTTGTACTTAACATCTGAAATTCCAGGACTCCGGAGGGCACTGAATAAACGCAAGTGGCAGTTATTGTTTTATTCCTGGATTTAAGACCAAAACATTTTATTAATCTGTGGATGAAACATTCTTTGATAAAACAGAACATACAGTTTTCTTCTCCAGTGGAATGTCTGGCATCCAGAATATAGTTCAATCTTTGAACACTTTTGTTAATTTCTCAGCAGCCCAAACTATGAAACAACAATTTGTGCTTAAAGTGCTTTTGAAACATAAACACAATCTAAGGCCCAATGTGTTGCATCGTTACTACATTTTCTGTGGGTTCCATTGTACTGCACTGATGTGGTGGTACTAGCATCCTCAGTTTCAGAACATAGCTTTCATTCCTGTAATCCATGTGTTATTATGGCTGTTATCATGAAGATCGTGAGCAGTGTTTTCAGTCTGGGAACACCATCTTTTGAACAGATTCTCTATCTCTGCATTCTAATATTCTTTTGATCTTCACTTCAATTTTCTCCACAGAAAGCTCAGACACCTGCTAAAGGATAATTTTTTACTAACACCAGTTACACATCTGTACTTTGCTCAAGTCATGATTTCTTGGCAATGTGAGCACAGATGTGATCACCACTAGGCAGTATAACAGTACAGGGCAACATACCCAAGCCCTGATCTTGCATTCATCTATTAGTTCATGCAAATGTATAATACATCATTCGGAGGAGAAATCCTGGCCTATTTCCCCTTAATTAGCCCAGGGTTTTACGTTCAGTTTTATGCCCTTTGGCCATCCCAGATAGAACTAACTCAGCACACATTGATTTGGGGACTCATCTATACTCTTTGCTGATGCCAGCGAGGTCAATTCTGAGTTGTTGCAATTTGCCTGTTTCCCCGAGTTTGTGTGTGTGGAGAGATAAATTCACCCCCTTGTCATTGTGCATTAACATCAGGTGAGAAGATTCAGCTATGGTGAATGGTCACCGGGTGACTGCTGGACTGTTTATCCAAGCATAAATTGATTCCTTCAGAAAAAGAGCAAGAAGAGGAAATTAGAAACTGATTAAAACCAAGTACAGTTTAAGCTGAAGTTCCTGCAATATAACTTGTAGACAAGCAAAATAATTCAACTTTAATTAAAATTTTCCCAATTCTCAGAGAGCACATATATTACACATATCTGTGTAATGAATCATCCCCATAATGGTGAAAAGTCACAGAATACAGCAAACTCTGGTACCTGGTTTCCTGTTAGGACTGATTTTGAAAGAAAAGTAAGAATGGCAGACACAGCTCCTGCAGGCATCTGAAGCAGAGCCAACCCCATAGCAAGTGAGTACTGCAGTCACCTTGACTGCACTAATAAGGCATAGCTTCAAACTGTGTTTAATTCCTCATACATAATGAGAATTGTCTGCTTATTGCATGTTTTGCTATCAGGCAGAGAAATCGCACTCTTGTTCTGTACACCTTGTCTGCTGGGTATTGTCTGCTTTATCATCTTCTCCTTAGTTTAACTTAGCTCTGGCTGTTTGCTTCCCTGTGTGGTTCATCAGAATTGCCTGGGTTTTTTGAATAATGTGTGTACCATGAATGCCAACTCAAATCAAACACTAATCATTCAAAGAAATTTAATTACTCAACTTTTTTTATTGTTTTCAAGAGAGTGTGTATGCGGAACATTTTATTTTCATCCGTAGGCTTAAAACAAGATGTAAACTCATCGTCATACTGCTTGAATGATGCAATCATGACATATGATGGATTTATTTCCTGACAAAAGTAACGCTACAAGACTGGAAGGTCTCTGCTTTGATACCTTGGTTGTGTCGAGTTATTTGATCCCAGTCCGTTGGCCTCTGATTCCTTAGGATAGAGAGGAGCAGAAATAACAATTGCTGTGAATCCATGCTTGTGGCAATGATTAAACTCAGATGTCCTCGCATTCAAATCGATTATCAATTCTTGGCGTTTTGAGGTCACAGCTGATAAAATAATTACTTGGAGGAAGTTTGAGAGAGAAGTTAGTCTTAATGGAATATACATTCGCAGCAAAAAAACTGATTGCCTTTGGGAGTGGAGAGCAGAAAATTAGGAAATTTTGCCAATTTATCAATTCGTCAAATATATGCCTCTGCCATTAATGGTCCATTGTTTTGTCTATTGCAACTGTTTCAAACATTTCACATTGTACTGTTTTGTTTCAAGCAATTAATGTGATGTCAAATATTTGTAAAGGTTAATTGAAAACTGTTTAAATTAATTCTAAATGCAGTCCCCAACTTTCTGATCCTTAGTTCTTTCTCTATTGGATAAATGTAAATTAGGATTTTGACAAGTTTCCTGAATTACACGGTCTTCCGAAGCTTCAATTAACTGATTCACAGGGTATTGGGAAGATTGAATCAGCAGTCTTTAGTGTTCCAAGCAGGTACCACCTGAGTCATTAAGTCTATAAATACTTCTGGCTCTGGCTTCATTCTCCTGCTTCAAACCTCCATTATCCTCATTATTAAAATTCTAGGGAAGCCAGCGTTTCTTCATTCACAGAATAGACCTATTCATCATGAGTGATCTGAGGATGTGTACTTCTGACCTTCCGAAATGTGTGATTACATAGTCCCAATTATTAAATGTTCACAAATCAGATAACTTGTGAAACGTACATTTATACGTAAATTGGTTCAATTGCACAGGCTTAATGCTTTTCTTGGGCAAGTCTAATAAGAAAGCAAGCTTCGATCTTGGGCTGTGTGAAATTCATTACTTTTGTTAGAATTTACACTTTTCAGTTTTTTTTTACTAGGGGTGTTGAGATAGAGAATCGTTTATTAAGTGTTGAAGCTCTCACTCACAAGTGAAGTGAACCACAACCAGCACAATGTGAATTTCTACATCTACAGTGTTATTCACTCAGAGGCTAGTGAATTTATGGAATTCTTTACCCCAAAAGAATGCAGATCCTTAGTACAGTAAAAGCCCATTTATCTGGCACCCTCGTTTAACCTGGCTAATGCTGTTAAACGACATGCCAGATATTTGAGCGGATCTGACGCCGAAATCCCAACACAAAAAAAATTAACTTATTTTGACACATACCATATTAATAATAGACTAAATAATTACAGATAATAACAGACCTTTTGTCCATTGCAACTGTTTAAAATATTTCACATTGTGCTGTTTTGTTTCAAGCAATTAATGTGATGTCAAAAAAAAAGGAAAAAAGGCAGCATGACATTAAGGCTGTACTAGTGGCAAGCCAAAATACCGATGCAAGGGGAAAAAAATGCGCCTCCGCGATCCGGTTATTCAAATGGGGACCTTTTTTTTGAGGTGCCTGTTATACGGAAGTTACGGTTGATTGGGTGACAGATAAACAGACTTTTACTGTACTTGAATATATTCAAGACTGAAATTGATAGTTTCCTTATGGATAAAGGGAATAAGGGATATGGGGATAAGGCGGGCAGGTGGAGTTAGATTAGAAGATCAGCCATGATCTTATCGAATAACGGAGCAGGCTCAAGGGGCTGAATGGCCTACTCCTGCTCCTTATTATGTTCTTATTGTAAGGAATTTTTTTTTAAAAGGGGGAAAAAAACAGGTAACCTTTTGTTTTTGAAGGTTTGATATTGTTATTAATCTTCTTCCAAGAAGGCCAGAGTGTTGATACCTCCAGAGAAAATGTACAAAATTTATTTTCAGATTCATCTAGTAGTGTTTAATTGAGAGTCAGATAGTTAGCTATTTTCAGCTGCACATAAGATTTAATTTGTTTGAAAAAAAATGCAATTAAATGTTTCAAAATAGTTTCTTCTAGCCACCTAAAGACTGTTTATTAGGACGATTTATCTGAACAGAAGAAATGTATGTTGTGAGGTTATGGTCCATACAATTCAGCAGCATCGTATTCAAGACCCATTTCGATTGTGATTCTTGTGACAGATGGCTACTATTTTCAAAGTTTTTCATTACAAAACGACAAGAACAACATGCATTTTTATAGCATCCTTCAGGCTGGTCATATCTCAGAGCACTTAAAGTGCTTCACACAATGCAGTACAAATGTGGGTTCAGCTGTTACACATTGCAGCAAACGCTTGTTCTTGAGATAACCTGTGGAAAGTGGAGGGGTTTGATTTGTAGCACAGCAAAATGCTGCCTGCGGTCAAGTCAATGCCAGGTCTGCTCCCTAGCCATCCCTTGGATGGTCCGAGAACTTTCAAGAGACCATCATTTAACGTGGCTTAGCTTCCCAGTCTACATCACTCTTCTCCTGCAAGTTGTTAGAGAATTCGACCAATGAGTGAAATGCACTAGAGTCGTATCTCATCAAAACAGGTTGTTTATTCAGGCTAACCCGTCAGGGCTTGACACTAAACACAGGGATCCCTTAATGGTGTATACTGTCCAGCAAGAGATTGATTCTTTATCCTCTGCAACCTAATACTCTCCTCTGTTTGGTGGTGTATACTGTCCACCCCAATACTCTCCTCTGTTTGGTGGTGTATACTGTCCACCCCAATACTCTCCTCTGTTTAGTGGTGTATACTGTCCACCCCAATACTCTCCTCTGTTTAATGGTGTATACTGTCCACCCCAATACTCTCCTCTGTTTAATGGTGTATACTGTCCAGCAAGAGGTTGATTCTTTATTCTCTGCAACCTACTGTCGGTTACAGTATCTTCCATCAGTTGTTTCTCCTTCTCGAGAGCGGCTTGGCTACTGTCACGTTACAGTGTCTTCCATCAGGTCCTTCTCCTCCTACGTCTCCGCTCCGCTTATTCCTTTGTCTCGACGCTTTTAAAAGGTCAAGGCTCTTGCGGTCAAGTGTCGCCAGAACAGTTACTCAGCCAATTGCAAGACCTCACTCTGGCCTTGTACCTCCATTGACCATGCTTACTTTGGCACGTACACACTGTTTGGCGCCTAAATATCACATGACCAGCAATGCCCATATTAGGCTTGATACATGCCCTACAATGATTGGATTGATTTTACAAATCGCAACAAAGTGATATAGAAGTATAATTGGGATACAATTTCATTTGATTCTGCAGATACAATAAATGTGAAACACCGCATTGTGTATTGAAGCTGAAATTCTGAATACACAGTAATATGCAATTTTCGAATATTATGTGGGTGATGGACCTCAAGGATGATGAGCATGATGCCAAATCACAATTGTGTATGTCTTAGTTTGTGGCACGCATTACAATTCAGGGATATGGAAGACTAATTTACCCTTCAGCTTGACCCCACCTCATCCAAGAGTCCAAGAGTGAATAATTCCCCAAATCCTGGAAAGGCATGGAGTTCCAGATTTCACACTCTGCGTTTAAATGCAAAATGGGTAAACTAATCCTGAAATGTTCCCTGAGCATTTGCTTCTGTGAATTTAGGGCACTCTGAATGGAGACTCTCAGTTTCTATATGGAGAAGAGCAATGTGCTGCAAAAATCTAATCCGTTTGTATAATGTACTTGTGTTTCGACGAATGTTTTCTGCTTTGGTTCAAGATTAAACTTCTAAATAAGTGATGGAAATTCATGTGAGTTTTGAAAATTCCTCTGGATGTAAAGTTTTACTGGAGGTACAAAGATTTCAATGCCGTGGTACTAAGGAGAAGATGATAAAGCAGACAAGGCATTGGTATGTCCGCCTGAAGTGAAAGGCACTGTACAAATGTAGTATTGGAATATTGTGTTGTAAACAGCCTAGCATTTAACCTGCACTTCAGAGGAATTCTTATTTGTATGTTATACAGGGTTTGCATTCAACATTCTGTGCTCCAGCACTTTTTTTTCGTGTCTACCTAAAGTCGCTTTTTTCTTTCTGAATTTAAAATTCAATCGACTTACTATTAAAAAAAAAGAAGAAATTGATAATACAAATGTCATCTTTTGGTTTTCACCTAAAATTGCACAATTCACTACCAAATTTGTTTGTTTTTAAAAAAGAAATCTCAAATGTGGGGCAAAGGTTCTTTGCTTTGCAGTTTTTGTAAACTTTTCAACACTTTCTCAGCTGAGAAAATTGCCTGACATTGCCTGACAACTTCAAAATGTTCAGCAGCGTGGGAGTCATCATAGCTGTATCTATGCTCCCTCAATAAACCCAGCATTTTAAATAAAATGTAAAACTTCCAAAGGTATTCACAGTAATTATTCAGTGAATGACTGGTTAATTACAGGGCTTTCCTCAACCAGATGTTTTATGGATTTATAATGGAGTGTATTTAAAAATGTTCACTGAATGTTTTATTTCATCAATTTTATCCCATTCTCCTTCTTTGAAGGAGTTAACTCCTATCTGAGATATGCTTTCACAGGCTCCAATTACCTGTGGCTTATTCAGGCAATCATTATTCCTGTCTTAGTTAAGCAAGGGAACATTGCATGTGGCCACACAGCTTGGCCCTGTTTTATATTGGCTTGATACGTTCGCTCAAACACCCTTCCAGTAGAGGTAACTGGATAATGAGAAGGAGTAATAGCTGTGTTTTCCCTTCTTGGCCACGGGCTTGGAAGCTGATTCCAGTGGTCCTTCTCACCTTGCTGGGCTGATATCAACTAACTCAGTACAGTATGGAGGATTCAAACAAAGGAGACTTTCTTATCTGTTGAGATACTAACTGGATAAATTCAGTGAGCCATTAAAAGAGCTTCCCCTACTTTTGGTTTATAAATTGCACCTAGGGATTACAGAGCTTCTCAGTTGCTGAGACACATACATTTTCCTTTTGAGGGCAACAATCAGTCAACACCTGAAGGAGAGGAAGCATTCCTTCCTGGTTGGTTAGGAGCATAAAATATTAAAACCAGAAACCTACTGTAGAAAATCTCATCAGAGTGCTTTTTATAATCATTGGAGGGTTTGGTGCATTGCATTATATTTGAAATGAATATAAATTGCGTGGATTTTTTCAGTCTATTGAGATTTCAATGTGGTGGATTATTTTGGGCTGAATCTCATCAGTTTTCAGTTATTTAAACAACAGTTGCTCCACATTAAGGACAGGTAGAAGGTATCTCATGGACATAATTGGTTGGATCCCATCAGGGTTCAGAGGAACAGGGCAATAAATAGTGAAGCTCATTGATTTACCTCATGTGATATTCAAGGAAAACCCATCAGTAAGGTTAAGAATTATACACAAGAGGTTTAACTAGATGTCAAGTTGGAGATTAATATTCTTCTTAAGTTCCTAGGTTGATTACCTGAGAGACAGCTGATGTATCTTATCTGAGATCCAAAGATGGGGAATAGACTCAGACGGAAAGCAATAGGAATTCATAAGTGTGGTTTGTTACACTCTTGCGTTACCTTTGAAGAATGGAACTGTGCAACTACCAGCTGTTGAGTAATACATGCTGCTTTATTGATGATCGTGAATGCACAGTTTCCAGAGTTTATAATGCTTGTCGGAACTGCATAAATTTAACACTGTAGAAGGATTAGAATGGCTAAGTGTGTGCCAAACAAATGTAATGTCTCAGTGTACACCAAGCAATGCAATGTGCTTTGAGATTCATTCCCTGTAGACTGTGCTCAGTTGTGTGTATTGTTTGTGTCTCTGCGGGCAGAGAAAGTCCACAAGTTGTCAATCGATAGACTCCCTGCGGTTGTACATTTTCCTTCTCTACAGAAAATGACTGTTTCTTCATCTACATTTAGGAAATTTTGCATCCCAATAACAAACGTGGACAAAATATCTGTGGGACGTTTTCAATCTGAACGAACAATACATGGTTGATCCTAGAGATAACAATCGAGAGATATAAGATCCCTTCTTGCAACCCTTCCCCAATCCCCAACCATGTGATTCCCAAACCCCACAAGTGCTGTACCCCAGATTTAATTTTGTTCATCCTTTTTATGACTTGTCTCAAAAAGGAGACACTAGTAAATCGAAGTGAAACATCTTTTACCACACATAAAAAGGCATAGTCCAGATAGGTCAGCAATGGTGATTAAATAATCATTTGTTTTGGGGATAACTGTAACAGTGTCACAAATTAATTTATCTGCTGTCCAGCTATCACAGCGGTCTATCTCCTACTATTTTGAGTTGCACATTGTAGAGTTATTTCTTTAGGGAAAAAACGAGATCCAATTACCGAAAGGGTTTTAAGCTATACATTTCCTTTTTTTCAACTTCAACCAAAAATAATTGTCCTGTTTATCCCTATACACAAACGCACATAATTTTCTTTCTTGTCTCTGATATCTCATTGGTCCTCATAGAACCCTTCTGTGGAAAGAAAACAGATCATCATTATTCAAAAATGGGAAACGTATATGGCATGGTGTGGGCGAAGATTGTAAGATGACTACAAAAGAATGTGTATATGCATGCGCATATACATATGTGTGTGTTGAGAGAGAGGATTGTTTTACAAATAAAAAGGAGCTATTGACAATGAAACGTTCAAATGAAATGACATTGAAGACTGAGAGCTTGTACTGCTGTCAGTTCATTTACATGATTTACTAGTATAATAATGTAGGAATTATTTGAGAGATGTAAAACAAAATTATAAAGCAATTAGCCCACTGTACGAAGTTGAATCTTTATTAATCCATTTCATCTTCTAAATTTTATTATTCCTTTCACTAATAACAGTAAGTTCTGGCTGTGTCAAGTATATTAATGGACTACTTTTCTTCCAGCACTGAAGAAGTGAATCAGTGAAGGATGAAATAGAAACTTCATTCATTCTCAGTTTAATAATGTAGTACGGTGCTGTTCATTATTACTGTTCAATCATACCTTAAAGGTATTTTACACTAAAGTGTAATTTTTGCCTTTTAAACAAATAATGTTATGCTTGTAATATTCTGTCACCTTTTGGCAATATTTGAATCTAGTGCGATATTGTCAAAATTAACTCACTATAAATTGAATAAAATTGAGAGTATGACAGGCAGTGTAACAAATAAATGTATATTAATGATACCCAAGTTTGATTTAGTGCCTTATCTCATTGAAATGTCTTGATGCATTTTATACAGAGTTACTTTGAAGTGCAATAAGAATAATTGTTGCATTGGATATAGCACTTTACACGTCTTCTGGACATCTCAAAGTGCTTCATAGAAAATACTGTAAAGTGAATTGACTGTATATTCATGAGTGAAACACGGCAGGCAAATGCGCATAGCAGTATCCCACAAACTGTCGCCGATTGAAATGACCACTTATTTATTATATTTTCTGAAGGAATTATTATCAGGTGGGTGGAGTAAGGAAACTTCCCCAAGGTTTTGCCCTGCTGGGAATTTAACCCAGGTCTCTCACTTGCAAGGTGAGTGCTCTAACTACTGAGCTACATAACTCCTTGAAGTGACTATTTAAATCAGTTTACAAGCTAATCTGCATCTTCAATGCCCCACAATCAATAACATGGCAAATTAACAATTAATCTTTGAATATGCTACACATACATATGCAGAAACCTAGTAAGTATGCTTGAATAAAAGAAATCAATATTAATTTAACTCTGCGATGGTTACTTGTTGTTACCAATTTATTTGATGAAGTGGCTCTCAAAGTAAAATTGAATGGAAATGGAAGTAATGCATACACAGGCAGTTTTTAATTCATCCAAATTCATCTGAATGCAAAGCCTTGTTTTTTTCATTATGTTGCCAAATTATTCATTTGTCACAAACCACAAAGAAGCCTTTTCTCTCTTATGATCAACGATGAAAGTGCATACAAAGTGAGGGAAAAGGGCAAGCACTTAATGAAAAGCTCTGAAATCAATTTGAGTTTCTAGATTATTGAAGAGATTACTATATATTTCCTAAACTGAGGATCAGTTGATGCTTTCTTTGACTGAAGCTATTTGCCACAAAACTATAAGTTCAGAAAACAAAAAGGAAGGTAGAAATCTTAAGCATAGTTTGCAGTTCATTAAAAAAAATTATTCACAA
Source organism: Hydrolagus colliei (assembly GCA_035084275.1). NCBI lineage: Eukaryota > Metazoa > Chordata > Chondrichthyes > Chimaeriformes > Chimaeridae > Hydrolagus > Hydrolagus colliei. Next base: position 6,565,194 of record CM068751.1, on the reverse strand, counting down.
CCTATAAATGAACCCATCTCTGAACACAAAGTTCAATGTATGCTGTTGACAAACCAGCAGTTTTGTACAGCCATGCATAACAGCAATGCATAGAACAGTTGTACAGAAATGCATTCAGACAAAAATATTTTGAATCCTGACTGTTTAAAATTTACTGTTCTGTTTAAAGGGAAGAAGAAAGGAGGAAAAATTTATATTAAAGATATCCGTCTCTCATTTGGAAAGCTGTATAAATGGACTGAGTCAAATTAAAAAAATGATAGGGACCACTTCAAAAATTGTATCATTTTGAAAAGTAATACAGTAGAAGCCCGTTCATCCGGCACCTGCAGGACCTGGCCAATGCCGGTTAAAGCGCCTGCCGGATATTCGGACGGCCCACGGCCGAATACCCACCACAAAACAATTAAAGTTCTTTTAACACACACTGTACACACCAGACTAAGTAATAACAGATAATAACAGAATATTATATTGGTACTTATTGTTAAAACTACTCTCTTGCGCTTCTCACCTTTACAGATTGAGGTTTACAGTCCAGCAATGCTTTTTTAAATGGAGCCAAGCCGGTGAATAAAACGGCAGCGCAATTTTAAAGTTGCATGACTTTACTAGCTGTAAGCCGAAGCCCTAGACTCTACTAGCGGCAAACCAAAATACTGCACCTGCATGACAAGGTAGGTTATCGGCTAGCGTTATCAGCTTGCCGCTAATATGACTTTAAAGTCATACACGCTCCGTTTTTTTCACCCGCTTGGCGTGCTCCATTTTAAAAAGAATCGCTGGACTATAAACCACAACTGTAGCATCATGGCTTCAAGCGCAGCATCTACTAGCAAAAGTAAAAAGCACAAGAGAGTAGTTTTAACAATAAGTACCAATAAAATATTCTATTATTATGTTATTATTTATGCATTTACAAATGCTCCACTGCTATTGTTCCGGATAAGTTCAGGTTTATCGAATGGGGACTTTTTTTTTTGCATGCCAGTGCATCGAGTCACGGATAAACGGGCTTCTACTGTACCAATTAAATTTATAGCGCATTATCGCTTCGAAATGATTCAGAATGCTTCACTGGTAATTAATGTCCAGTTATATTGACTGATTTTGTAGGCAAACGTGATAGCCGTTTGCATCACCAAGGTTCCACAAATATCCATGAGGTGAATAACCAATTAATTGGCCAAGGTTATTGGCCAATGAGGGAGAAACACCCTTCTCCTTTTGAATACCATTACGTGATCTTTAATATCCACCTGGAAAACTAGATATTTTTATTTAAGTTAAGCCTGGAATTTATGATTTTGGAGGGTAATTTTATGCTCATCAGTGTGAAAGGTGGAGTTTATTTTGAAGGGAAAATGCTCTCACTTTTGACATTCCGACACACTCAGATGAGTTATAGCATATGTTAGTTGCAGAATTAGCATATATTGCTCATTACCAATGTCACTATACCCTACCCCAGCGTCAGAAGATTGGCCTTCCTGCTCCAGTGTGACATTTCCTTTTTCCATTGTGGTCTGAGTGAGATTGATCAATGGTAATGTCATTTACTGCCAGATTATAAACAGGTTTAGTGCTGTGAACTCAAGCCTTTGTAGGGAGTTGGTTGAAACTGCCCATATTCATTTCATGATCTTTGTGGTCATTACATGGGAATTGCAGTCTACGCAGATTCAAATCCTGGTCCCAGTGGTTTAAGCTATTGCAATGTCAGCTATTACACAAGCCAGTTCTTTTTGCTTGAAGGAGTTTCTTAATTTCAGCTATTTATGAACACAATAGATTGTTGTTGAGGTACAGCATCCTACTTAATGTGGTATTGTTATCCTTGGATAGAGTGCAAGTGAACTAAATTGTCATACAATCACAAACAGTGAGGTCCTATCTATTTGTTTAGGTGGATGTAAAAGATCTTGTCGCATTATTGAAAAAGAGACTGTAATTTCTAAATTGTCCTGGCCAACATTCCCCAATTTAAAAGCAAAATTGGTTATTTCCTTCCTTGCTGTTTCTTGGACATTTCTAATCTTAAATTGACTGTCCCTTTGTCTCCAAAATTTGACTTTACAGTATAACCTGTGAAGATGAAGCACTTTAAGATGCCTTCATGATGTGAATGTTGCTATATCCAATGCAATTATTATTACTATTGATAATTTCATAATTAGTATTGGATTTGCACTGTAAAAGTGGACTAAACATGTCATTTGTGTCACAGTTATGGGGGAGAGGGGGAGTGGGGTGTTGGGCTAAAACCATGTTTTGTAAAACCTCTTCCTATCCCAGATATGTCACTCGCATACAAGGCTGGCTGAATGCTGCCTGACAGTGGCTACCGTAATCTAGAAGAGAGAGTGCAGGGAACCCAATAAAAAGTCGCTGTGTTAGCCAAGTATGGTGCTTCAAATTAATTGAGCACTTTACCATAAAAATGGGGAGTCTAGTTGGTTGGATGGATATATGTATGAGTAATCACATGCAAGAAATCTATATTACTGTATTATATCACAAGGGAGTATGAGGCAAAGCTTTTAGTAGAGTTTAATTATTATCCTGGGTAAGATTGGAATGGCTTATAAAGTGCACCAGGCAGATTTGATTGGGTATGTATTGGATTTCTATAGTAAGAGCGGTAGATTTTGTTTATTTTACAAAATGCAATTTGCCTGGGAAAGTCCATCTCCTTCAATGTATTATTCTTAATGTGTGGCATGCCGAACCTCCTGAATACCATTTCAGGAAAAAGTACTTTTGAATTTTAAAACAATAGGATTATTATGTGCGTGAACAATTATTCATTTATCAGTAGAACTGTACCCTCAATCATGAATTAATAGGTATATTAATATTGGATGAGGGACTAAAGCACATAAAATTCAAATGAAAGAATTATGACTTAATTAATTTTAAAAAAGTGAAATGTCAATGTCGGAATCTTATTAAGCACTGTCGCCTCCAAGTCATGGAAACTCCATGGGAAAGATAGCAATTTTTGCTCACGCTCTATAACCTAATGGGAGCTTTTTGTAGAGAATGTTGTAGATCAGGTCTTCTTGATGCTTCATTGTATTGAGTTACTAACAAAGTAACAAATACTATTCTTTAAATGAATTACATTAGATCCACTCCAAATCCCATTGGGTTGCAGCAAAAGGCAAAATAAACTGTACTGAGTCCGACTCAGCTTTGTTTTTGTTTGGTCAGCCGGGGTCTGACATATGCAGAAACACATCATAGTGCTTAAGACTATGCAAACATTACACATGGAAATTCCAGAAATAGATTGTTGGAATGGAATTCCAACTCTCTCCCTGGAGGGACGCATTTCCTTATACAATGCTGGAAAGTATTAGTTGCTGGTTGGGAACAGCTAGACTATGATGCTACGCCTCAAGTTTAAATAGTCCATCATCAATGCTTGCTTACTCTGCTGATGATGTATGTAGAAGTGGATAATAATGTTGTGGATGCCAGGCTCTGTAAGACCTTACTCAGCAATCACAAGAGATGAAAATTAAATGGAGAGTCTGGCCTTCTCCTTCTCCCACGAATCCTCTGTTCCACCGTCGGCGGCCGTGCCTACACCCCAAGGCTCTGGAACTCCCTTCCTCACTCCCTTCGCTTCACCCCCTCTTTTCCTATTTTCAGATCATGGCTAAAGACCTTTCTTTTCGACCACGCTTTGGTCACCTTTTTCCCCCTCCCCCTGGCTTGCCCCGGGATCCGTTATTGTGAAGCGCTCTGAGACTCTGTCTGGCATGGAGGGCGCTATATAAATCCAATTTGTTGTTGAAAGAAACTGTAGAAGTTCTACAATGTGTTAAGTGCATATTAATAATCCATGTGAGACTGAGCAGTCGCAACTAATGTAGTGCAAGGTGATGCCTGTTGGTATCAATGTTTGTTTTCAAGGAATTTGACACATGGGATTGCAGTGTGGGATTTATAGTGGTTTGTCAGTAGTGACCTCGCAATGGTAGTCTGATGTAAATTAATAAGAGAATGTGTTTTGAGCTGAACTCAAATATCCAGTGCAATATGGTTATACCAGACAGAAACATATGGTTTTTTATCATGCTTAGATCATTACAATATGTTGCACCTAACTGCCCCAACCAACCATGATGGTACCATGCTAACACTTGGGTGACTTTTGATCTACAGTATTCTTTCGCATCTTGAAATAATGAAATGTGCAGCAGTTATTTGCGCTAAATCAATATTAAATAAGGGGAGGCTCTACAATGAGGCTGTATCAACATGCAACATGAAATATTTTGTTATTCCTCCTAAATCCCAGATGAACTATGTTTTTGTTAGAATGCATTCCCCGTGTTAGCTTAAATATCAGATCATGGTCAGCTGTGATCGTTCACTTTTCAGTCCGTCAAGCTGCAGTAATAAGAGATTGCTTGAGATGTCAAGGTAATTTGGGAGTTTGTACAAGATCAATGAGAACTCTGGAGTGTAGATCATTTGTGTTCTATATCACTTGCATACAACCGGGCTCAATATAAAGTTATATTGTGACACTCCGAGACATTGCTCCGCAAGTTGTTGTAAATTGGAAACTTTAACCTCAATTCATCTAGAAACACTGTTTAGGTCAAGAATGGTTATATGTGGATTAAACATCAGTGATCCTTTCAGTTTCAGACTGTCTGGATTAAATCTGAATTGAAACTGTCTTGGAATTGAGATTCTGAATGTATCAGAATCTTTGTTTATCTTTTGCTGTTTGGAACAAACTTGATCAGTTCTGACGAGACGTATCATCACAAGATATTTTGTTTCAAATGAAGGAGGTTTTGGGAATTACTGTATTTGATTTCATCCTTCCAGAATCACCACCCCACCCTGGGTGGTATATTGTGCTACGCTCGTGTTTGTTTCACTGTAGCTTAGATGTGGAGGGTGGGGGTGGGGGGGGGGGGGGGGGGGGAGAGAGAGATTTGAAACCTGACATGGTTGACTTACTTGCTTCATTGTAAGTACATTTGCTGTTATCCGATTTCGTGTGGTGAGGTATTGATGATGATTACAGCATAGCTGGCATCGCAAACTATCATATAACAAGCAGCATGCTGCAGGAATCTCCTACTGGGGGAGAGCAAAATATAGGATAAGAGAAATCGTGAACCATGTTCAGAACAGAACAAATGAGTAACTCCCCCGGTGTGCAGCAGATCATCAAGTACAAAGATTACAAAAAATGCACAGCATGGAAACAGCGCACTCGGTCCCAACCAGTCTGTATCGATGTTTATGTTTATGTTCCACAAGAGTCTTTCACCCATTCCTTATCCCATAACTCTTCTATTCCCCTCTCCATCATGTGAAGATCTAGCTTCCTCTCGAATGCACCTACATTATCTGATTCAAGCAGCACTTAAGGCAGCAAGTCCACAATCTCACCACCCTCTGGGCGAAGTAGTTCCATCTAAATTGCACTGCACATCCACAACGAGGATAATTGTTTGTAGACCTAATGTGATTATCTTCACAATGTTTCTACCTGAGTTATGCATGAAAACATCCATTGGCATAATTTGTTTCGTAACTTGTTGCCGTTTTATTCCCCAGTGAACAAGCACAAGCCATGGATTGAGACGTCCTACCACGGTGTCATAACGGAGAACAATGATACCGTTCTACTGGATCCACCGCTTGTAGCACTGGATAAAGATGCGCCTGTTCGCTACGCAGGTAGGTTTAGATATGGTTAATCACCCTGAAGAATGTGAACTTTCACAGCTGCTGCCATGTTTCATAACATAGCTATGAGGCTGTAGCACTAATAATTCATAAGTGAATTTTTTTTGACACCAAGTGACAAGCATGAGTGCTTGTAACAGGGGGTGCTTTTTCTGAAGCATTTCTACCCAAAGTTAAACAATTAACTCAACATGCTTCTAAATTCGTCCAAGGTGTGTGTGTGTGGAAGGGTGGGGGTGGAAGGGGCAAATTTTGCTTCTCTGATATCTAATCAGAAATATAAGTAACACAACTATGCGCTATTTATTTGTACATAGATATGTACAGTGAAGCGCTATTGTGAAACGCTCTGAGACACCGTCTGGCGTGGAGGGCGCTATATAAATCAAAGTTGTTGTTGTTACCACAGCGCTTGGGTTGTCCTCCTGACATGAAAGGTGTATACAAATGTAATTTTACATATGGATATGAGACAAAATTTATGAAGTGTTTCTGGAAAAATAATTTTAATGGAGCTGATCGGTTTGTCATTAAGCGAGAAGGCTCTCTGATTCAAGCTTGACAGCTGTAGAAAAATGGAAAGAATAATTACACAGCCATCGGTTTAATCAATAGTAATTTACACCATTACAAGGCTCAATGATATCCTTCACTTCTAAGTCATTAAAATAGATTAGTCTTACATAGTCAAGTGATTCTTAATGATTATAAGACTGAATATAGTGTATCTAAATGTAATTACTGTGTTACTTTTGCAGATGCCAGTAGTTTCAGTACTTTTTTAACCTTTCGTGTTGACTTTATGACCTGTCAAATATGTTTAATTGATATGTTTATTTCTATTGAGTTACTGATTTGGAACTGGCTTCTAATGAATTTCAATTGCTACCAGTCTCCAATGTTTAATTTTAAGATGCATCTAACTGTAACTTGAACACAACATTACCATTTTAAATTCTAATTTAAAACATTTTACAATCCAGATATTTTGGTATATTAATGTGTATCATATGTGTATATGTACATATGTGTATATATTAATGTGTATCATATGCATATATATATCTCAGACATATGGGTCTGAATTTTACTGTATCTGCTTAATGTTTGAATGTTTAGCATATTGGTTCTGTGGTTGCTGGATATTGAGATTTGATGAGCAGTATGAATTCTGTGATATTAGGTGAGATGGCATTTGGCTGTGAATGTGTTCTTGGTGAAACAATGTGCTGACATTCATCATTTGGGCTCAAACATGCAGAAAGTGCTTTATGTGTCTTATCAGGGACTTCCAGTGTCTGTAAAACAAGACATTATTCACTATCATTAGGGTAAAGAGATTGTTTTATTATAAAAAACATAATTCTAATCACTAAATGGATTCTGAAAATCCCCTTAGCTTCAGCTCTATGACTGACAGCGACAGTTGTTTTTTGGCTTAACTTCAATGCATTTTCCTGAGCTTGAAAGCAAAATAATTTGTTTTAAATCAGTTTCTTAATCAAACACATTTCAGCAAACAATTTGTGTATTCATGTGCACAGTGTATTAAAAAAATTGTATTTTCCATCCTTTCCTATTGTATTAGAATAACTTGTCTTCAATCTACTGCAGTTGGAAACATTGCCCAAATAGTTGGAATATATTTCCAATGGCAAACAATTCTTGCTTGGGGACATGGATACATTTACTATGGAGTGAACTAGATGTTACATCTTCCCTTCAAGCAATGCTTTGGTGTTCTAAGTGCGCCTCACTGCAGCCAAACTAAAGCTTGCCTATACGCATGATTAATGTAACTGACAGGGTTTGGAATCAACCACCTCTGGGCCTTATATCTGAGAATGCTGCCTAACCATTCAAGGACTGTGGTTGCCTGAATGCCCACTTGCATAGTAGACACCCAGAAGGTCATTCTTCTGGTACAAACCTAGACACTGCTGGTGATAATTTAATCATAGCGGGCTGCTCAACCGACACACACTTTTCATCCAGTTGCATGTATGTTGCTCTAGTGATTGCTGGATATTCACAAGTTTTAAAAATGTGAAAATGTAATTGCACAGAACACAGAATCTTTCGAAATCCAGCAAAATGGAATTCATCATTGCTGTACAGTGAAAACAACATTGACCGAATTGAACATTTGAATCAGAACGAACTAATCTGCAAAAAACTAAAACTTTAAATGTACAGTACTTGTTTTAAAAAAATGAGCCAGTCAATAAAGGATTGTTTAAAAAGACCTGCATAAATTCTGTGCTTGACTTTTGATTGGCAAATCTTCAATGTGTAAGGAAAATGTTGTTTGAACACGAATGGTCACCAATGCGTTTGGTTACTGATGGTTTAAAAGCAATATAATAATTGTCTTTGAACTTCTGCTTTTCTTTATTGCAGACTAGATAATTTTTCCATTAAATCAAGAGGAAATTCAGGTCTTGTTTTGCTGCATCGCAGTGTGTCGTTCAATCAAAGCAAGAAATATCAATTCAAATTCACAGATTATTATTATTATCCCTCTGATAGACTTGATAAGGTAGAGATAGGGGACCTTTCAAATGCTATAATTTGTTTCTCTTTATCTTTTTGCTGTGACGCTCTTTGAGACGCTATATCAAAAGGCAGGATTATTATTGATATTATTGCTCTTGAGCTCTGAAATTATCACTGCTTTTCAGAATGCTCCCTAACTTCAAATAAAAATCCAATTCCCTTCGTTTTCATGCATTTGGAGGATTGGGTATTTTGGTAGGAAGGTCAACTGTCAACTCACACAGTTCAAAAATTTGCATTCAAGATCCAACTTCAGTGCACCTGTCAAAGATTGATACGCATCTAAAATATATTGTATTTGGGTTAGCTTAAAATCATAAGTATATAGAATGGATAAATATTCAATGTTTAAATATTCAACATATTTATTCTGCTGATGACCAGAACGTGTGGTTGTGTTAAAATGCTGCACTTGTTGTGGAATTAACTCACACAGTACTCAAACTCCTGTAGCATATATGAGAACAAATTCAATACTGCTTGCAGCTGAAAGGGGAAGCATCCACTCAGGCTAATGTTGCCCGAAACGGCACTTGCACTGAGAGAAGACAGACAAAGGTTTATATTCTTTTTTTCTTATTATGACCCGTGACAATTCTGCGGTATTTTGCAACCAATCATAATAATACAAGTTTTGTATCTTGACCATGTGTTCTTGCCTGACCCTGAAAACTTGGTGTATACACTAACTAACTCAACCAGTTGATTATTTGGGCATTGTCCAGAAGCGATGTCAAAACCAGATTATTAAGAAGCCAGAGTTGTAAGAAGTGTTCGCCTCCCTTCTTTTCCCAGACCTTGAGATGGCTTTCCTGCTACTCACTTGGCAATTTCCAAAATTAGTACAATCCTTTACGCCTTTGTTAATTGAGTCCTCTGTCTCTATCTATATCTGGAGCTGCTCTCCTTCAATTCTTTATTTATCCTAGAAGCTACTGATGTTATTGCGCTCCTCAGATAATTGGCATGGACCAGTACCCAAGGTTGTCTCAGCGCAGGGGAATGTGCACCTGGTGTTTTGTGTAGATAAGTTGTTTCTCTCCTTTTGCTCAAGATTGCTGACCATGCCTATGTTGTGGACAGATTACTTTAATTGGTGCCTGATTGGAACTAACTATAATAAATGCTGCGTAGAAAGGTGACAGATATCCCTTGGTTCTTTCAGCTACAACAATCTTGAGGCTGGACAGGAGAATCTAAACACAAAACAAGGAATAATACATGTCTTGCCACCAGTCTCCATTGTTCTGGCATGACAAGGTCATATGACCTAGGTGAACTGGTGGTATATTCTGTGTCACCTTCCACACACTCATTTAAAAACAGCTTGACGTAATTCTGATCATTCACCTTTAATGTTGTTTTGAATTTTTTTTTATCAGAGGTAATAAATTGCACCATTTCAGGAAGTTGTTGTAGTTTCAGATATGAATTTTAGACTTCATTTCTCCATGTTTTTAAATCCACCTGGGTCAAATGGACCCTTTTATAGCTTGTTTTGTGTTTTTCCTCTTGTTTGGCCAGATACTGTCTGCTGTTGTTTCATACATAACAAAAATCGCAAAACTGCCTGAGGTTCTAGTTTTCCATTCACCCAGTCAATTGCAATACTTTCACCACCTAGCAGGTTATGATATGTCAAGGGAGTTCTCAATGCATCGTTTCCGCATTCTAGCCTGATAGATTATTTTAGTGAATCCGCTTTTAGAAACAACAATGAGATTACATTTGTATAGCACCTTTCACGTCAGGAGGACCTCCCAAGGCCCTGGACCGTCAATGTTTCAGACCTGAGCTGGGGTTTGGATCGGGGAGGGTGGAGGGAAAGCAGGGTATTTGGGGTGACTGATGGGACCGTCAAAGACAAGGCTCCTCAGATGGGACTTGAAGGAGGCCAGGGAGGGGGTGAGACGGAGGCATTGCGGGATGGAATTGCAGAGGTTGGTGGCAGAATGGCTGAAGGCTCGCCCACCGATGGTGGGTCGGAGGACATGAAGCAGGCTGGAACCCGCTAAGGGAGGGGAGGGAGCGGGCAGGTTCGTAGCGAGTTAGGAGGTTGCAAACGTCGGGTGGGAAGGGAGGGAAACTGGGGTGACTGATGGCATGGACGCAGATGCTCACCCGCCGATGGTGAGGTGGGGGATTGAGCAGTCAGCACAAGAGGGATGGAATTAATATTACCCCTTTTAGAATGGCAGTCTATTGTTTAACAATGGCATCACCTATACTAACTTTAGAGCTATATACAAGGTCATGATTGAATCGAGCTTTACATATACTTAAGGAATTAAGCTTTACTCCTTTTGGAATGGCACTTGGTATGCCTTGCCAGTTTGTAATTAACTATCTTTGCTTAGTCCACAAATATGACACATAATGAATGCATTCCAACCAAATTGGAATGTACACAAGTTTGCCTCCGCTATGCTGACAATCTTTCTGATATTTGATGAAGTCTTTGTCATGCGCTTGAGGGAGGATCTCTGAAAGTCCTGTGCCATAGCAAGTGGCTTCAACACAAGCACTGTTGTTGTTTAATAATTAAATTGAAATAAATGTACAACATGGAAGAGGATTCCAGCATCTCCTATGTGCATTTCTTCTTGGTACAGTTCTAAGTCATGTTCTAATACAACTCCAGAGGTAACTTCCAAAACATTTTGCTGAGTTTCTCTTTGTTTAGGGTGCTCTTCTCTCCAAGCGAGAATATGGTGAGACTTTTTTCTTTCTAGTTTGTTAGGCACTAACTCCAGCGTTGGACTTTGTGATCAGGGCTGTGCTATTCAGTTGGCTAACTTCTCCTGATCTCCTTTTACATCTCTCTGTGTTCTTCATTGATTTTTCCCTGCAGACATCGAGCACAACATCAATCTTGTCTGTGTGTTTAGTTTATTATTTGCACTAATTATCGTGTTAACTGAGTTTACCCATACCAACGACTACAAGTGAAATCACTCTGCTGATTTAACTGTCTCATAACGTTGATGTGGACTTTGCCTGTGCTACTTCAATATAATGAAATGGCTCTGTGATGAAACACTTTCACTCACACTGAGCACTGTTATTGGGGGTGGGGGGGGGTGTGGGGAAACAATAACAAAATTACATTTTTAGAGCACCTTTCACATCAGGAGGACGTCCCAAGGCGCTGAAATAATTGTTTTTGAAAACAAACATTTAACTTTTGTAAAAAAAAGATCTTTTTATGGTGTCCCACAAACAGTCATGGATTGAGTGACCAAATTATCATTATTTTTAAAGGAACTTTACCCCTTGGAACAGCGATCCATCATTCGACTAACAACCGGGGTCCTACTTACTGCTAGGTAAACAGCGACTGACAATAAAAAGCAGCACAAAAGTTCCTGGTCAAATGTTGCAATATATTTTCCATGGTAAGATCATGTGTTAGTTGCATCTAGGCTCCTTTTCATGGCTAATTGAGTCATGTGTAAGACAGTAAGTTATTAATGTTACTCTGTCTTTTGGCTTCACCCGCAAGTTTCTAATGTATTGTTAATATATCAAATGTATAATATCATTCACTGACACAACAGTAATTGCAGGAATGGCTTTCATTTGGATTCTATGCAGCATTAACAGATAGCTCCTGAGCAGGTTATTTTAAATGTTTGGTGATTAATTCTCAGAAGAAAATATGCTGGATTTAATTAATGGACCTTTCTGACAGGTCCATCCACATACTGCAGAAAGAGAACTTCCAAAGTCTTTGTTTTATGAGTGATTTAAACAAGCATAACATGCACTATAATGGCTGGAAACATAGAGGCATTGAAGGCCAGAATTCCTTCAGTCTTCACCCTAAAACCATTGTGCTGAACTTTGAAATTAAGATTGAATCAAATCAATTTCCAAAGATGGTTTGCAAAGTACTGCAGACAACTCAGCTGCCAGATGACAACTGAATTTAAGACTTTCCTAAAATTCCACACAATCTTAGATTGAAAAATGTCAGGCATTGGGTTGATTGGCCAAGTCCTTTCACTTATGGGAGTTGATTTCAAACCCAGGATAAGACTGCTGAGAATGAGAACATCTTCTGAAATAATGAGAATACCCTCTGTGAGAATGGAAAACTCCCCCCTCTGTTGGCTTCTTGGCTGAAATCTGAGTTCCTTGTGGATTTGTGTCCATGGTATACCACTAGCCATAATTTGCAGTTTCATTCAATGAATCCGCCAGGATGATTGGAGAGTCAAACTAAGTGTTATATTGGTACAAAGGGGGATGCTCTTCCGAAGATGGGGTTACGTTTGAATTGGGGTCATAAGGAAAAGGATCTTTATTCTACCTGTGTCTGATATTATACTTGACTGACTCTCCGTAGTGAGTGCTGACAATAGGCACCAAAGGAAGAATTTTTCTCATTACCTAGCTTTTTTTTCTCATTTTTTCTCATTACATCTCTCACTTTGAACACAAAATGAGCCGCTGTTTTGTCTTTGAAAAATTATATTTGCATGCACTCTAATTTCCTACAGTTCATAAATAAAGATGGCACTTCATTTCTGATTGCTTTGGGTTATTTTGACTGTGTTTACATTAAACACCCTGAAGGTTATGACAAGTCTGTAATATTTTTTAAGAATTCTGAAAGCATGGATTACGCTTCTTTTAATTCCAGTATTCCATCAAACCATGCGCACTCTGTGTCATTGCATATAGTTTGTTGCGCATTTTTATCCTTTATAAACGGCTTGTTTTGACTATTCATGTTGAGTCCTTGAATAACTTGGCTAGTCTTAGACCAGTTATTGCATGCTGTAGGATAGATCACTGCATTATTCTTTTTAATTTCTGAGGCTGTTGATGGATGGGCTGTTGATTCCACAGTTCTGGGGTGAACCCAGGCAGCAACTACAACAAAAACAGCCGGCATTCATGTACAACAACAAAATTACATTCGTAGAAAACTTACTACGTCGGGTCAATGATCCGCGGTGCCAAACAGTCAACAACTACAAAATTACACTTGTATAGCGCCTTTCACGTCAGGAGGACATCCCAAGGTGCTGGACAGACATTGTTTCAGACCCGAGCTGGGGTCAGGGATGGGAAGGGTGGAGGGAAAGGGGGGGATTTGGTGTGACCGATGGGACTGTTGTAGAGGCAGGTCTTGAGGCAGGACTTGAAGAAGACCAGGGAGGGAGACGAAGTGGAGTGCCTTCAAAGTGAGGACGAGGTTATCCTCTGAGAGATGGGGATCCAGTGTGGCAGGGCGAGGATGGGGGTGATGGGGTCGCTGAACCTGGTGCGGGAGAGGACACGAGCAGCAGAATTTTGGATGATCTGCAGCTTGTGGAGGGAAGAGTGGGGGAGCCCGATGAGGAGGGAGTTTCCATCGAGTCTTGAAGTGACAAATGTGTTTGTGAGGGTTTCGGCGGCCTGCGGAGTGAAGTCAGGCAATGCAGCGCCCTTTATGGTGGTGTCTGTGAACAACAACAACAAAAAAATGATATTTGTATTGCGTCAGGAGGATGTCCCAAGGCCCTGGACAGGTTACTGCTTCAGACCTGAGCTAAGGACAGGGGGTGGCGGGGGGTGGGGGAAAGGAGTCGCCAATGTGAAGTGGTAAATGCTGGCAGAACGTTTGTCCTCACCTGATGTTAACTTTCCAGTGGTGTGTCCCTTGATGGCGTGAGAAGCCGCTACAATGCTTGAGTCATGCCCCGTTAATGCCTCAATGTCCACTTCAACTCTGGGTACATTGAGGCATTATCATGGACCCTACTGTAGCCCCAGCTGAGATCTGCTAGCTCAGCACAGGGGATTGAACCTGAGGCCATATCATACTAGGCACTGGCTTTACACAGTGAACAATTATATGAACAGTGTTGTATTTAATTTGATGTAGGGATCCATGTACGAACTTATCCTTGCTATAAAAAGGATACTCTTAAAATCATAAAACGTAAGTCATTTGAACTCTAATCTGGAAATAAAGTAAAAAGAAATGCTGTGATCAGAACCGGTTACATTTTGCTTTAGCAATTTTATTTAATCTGCCATTCTTTTCTTATATTTTTCCTATGTTGCACCTGGCCAGCAAGTACTGTAATTGCATTTACTGTGGGAGAATGCGAATGTGAGGCTGAAGTGGAGGAAGACTTGTAAATATTTAATTACTGCAGAGAGCAAAGTTGCCATGTCATCCAAATGGGTAACCAACCGTCTGTGTGCAAGGTCTAGCAAAAATGTCTTCTGTCCCTGTTTACATTGTTGTTAATTTCTACTAGAACCTTTTTTTTCAACAATATTTTGCTTTGAGTGCCTTTCCAGCCGCCTCGTGTCAGCTTAGCTCACTTGGTGGCACTCTTGCTTCTGGGTCAGAGCGCATGGGTTAAAACCCATATTAGGACCTTCAACTCACAGTCTAGGCTGACAGTTTAGTGCAAGTACTAGGGGAGTTCATTGTAGGATGTCCCTTTCTATCAGATGGCATGTTTAACCCACATCACATCTGCCTGTTGAGCTGGGTGTAAAAGATCTAATGGCAGTATTTGAACAGAGACCAGAGTTTTTCACTTTCTGTCCAACAATCCTCCAGGTAAATAAAGTCAATCACTTCAGATCTCCATTCTGAACGTGTTGTGCATAAATTGGCTGCCATGTTTACTTACACAGTACAGTACAGTCTAGTCACTCAGTTTGACAGAAATTTCCGTATTACTGGACATCTGCATTTTGACGAGATTGAATGTATGTGACTCAGTTTCTTAGTTTCTATTTGTGTAGCCTTTTACAGTGAGGGCAATTAATTAGTGCAACTGGAGCAGAACGGTTGTACAATGGAGGTTTTGCTGAGATCTCAGCAGGAACATTCATTAGATTAATGTTTAATTTAACTGAGGAGCCAGAGGAATAGAAATCTCTTTGCGTGTGGTCACACCGACCATTTCAAACCTCAGTGTGTCCACAATAATGTGTACTAGTTTTAAATAAAAAGAGTAGATCTGAATCTTTTGAAACCAACATATTAAAAGCCCTGTGGTTTGTCAAGTGTTTTTATTTACCTTTTATTTTTGTGTTTTTCCACCTATCATTGTTCCTGTATTGTTTAGTTCCTTCTGTTTCTGTCTGTCTCCCATCTCACCACTTCAGCTGTCCTCTGACTATAGAAGATGTAGATCAGGCTGGTTGCACGTTTGAGGTTTGTGCTGAGTTGGCTGATCTCAGCTGGCAGTGTTATTTGTGAGAATAATGACCAAGCCAGGTAACATTTTAGGTTTCCATTGTGGATTACGAATGGGATGAGACATCTTAAGACTCTGTTGTGATGCTTTCTGTGACTGAATAGCCTCTGAATGGGCTCATTTGCTTAGACTTAATAATGATGATAATAATCATTGCTGTATTTGATATAGATCTTATCATATTGTTGAGATGTCTCTAAGCACTTCACGGAATGTCCTGTAAAGTGAATGGACGGTATATTTTGTGGGCGAAATACATAGTCAAAAATGGCCAATTCCTGAGAGAAGGAGAGATAATCAGAGACAAAATTGGCAGCAGTTCCTTCCTGGTTACAAAATGTTAGAACTGAAGGTGGCTGGGAGCTGCAGCCAGTTTTCAGTTTATATTGTTGACTTTGACAATGATTCTCATGCTCTGTATCTGGAAAAGGTTGCAGTCAGCGAGAACTGGAAAAAGATGAATCAAGAGCTATTGGTTTAGTGCTGAGGTCTGCATCTTTCAGTACTCAATTTCCAACCAATTGCAAAAAATATAAACAGGTTGCAGTGGACACATTATTTTAAAGTCTTTTGAATATTTAGGGTTTTTTTTCTCAGATACAAATTGCACATAAAATCTAAAGTGCAACAAAAATGTGAAGATGCTTCATCTTTTGTAATATGGGGAGCTTTGAAGTTTGAATGAAAGGAACCGTAATCTCTGCCAAAGGCAAATTACAAAAAATTTAATTTTACATATTCATCTAAGTATCAATGACCTCCTTTGAAGTGTAAAGTGTCTGATTTTGTAATCACTGAGGTTTGAATGGTTTCTACGTTTAACCATATTGCTTTGTTTGTGATTTAATGACTGGATCGGATGCATACCATCCTGTACCAACCTTAACCTAGGATCATTGGCATCATTCACGTTTGAATAATGTCATTAAGTTTAATATCTCTGCCCGCAAATGCGCTGTCAGTCGCCAAACAACAAAATGGACAATTTTCACTTTCGGTCTGAATTAATCAAACTGTGCCTCAGTTCTCTGCAATTCAAAGTAAATTCCAATCCTAAACTTTAAACGTAAATGTTAGCAGTTTGGTGACATCCCCTCATAATGTCTGAAACATATTGATTATTTTGCAACTGAACCAGAACTTAATCTATTATTTAAAGATGTATGTGTGAACCAATGCACTTTATTCAGTTGAGTTCACAGACAGCTACCGCAGTCTCTTATTAACTCTTGGGGTTGGTTTGAGGTTTGCTTCTGTCGTTTGCTTTGTCAGCCAGCATTTGAACAGTTATGATCAAAGTGATGGAAGATCGCTGGAGAAGGTTACTCTTTATTTTGCTGCGTTTATATCACATCCTACTATGCCTCAGTTGGCAAAGCTATAGCCCAGTTTGGAACCTTGCCACACACACTCGGCAAACACTAGGTTCAACCTCCGGTCTGTACTGCATTAGCTGATCTTACCCATGGCACTACATTGTTGAATAACCTCCCAGTATTCACTGTCTCGATTCACACATGAAGTGTATCGATAATGTGAGCAAGGGGTTGGTGTATGCCAGCCCCTGTGAAATAATACTGGAACTTGTGTCACAAAGGGAGAAGTGATGAAAGCTATTGCGGTATTTTGACACACAAATGTTAATATTCTTATCAATAACAACAACAACTTAATATAGTATTCTTCACATGGGTGGGAGCATCTCAGAGCAATAAAACAAAGCCATGTGGCAGAAAGTTGGAGGATTCTGTTGACAAAGAGCTGATTGTTTTTAACACTGGATCAATCCTGGAACCTTTTACTTTTCAAATAAACTCATGAAACTATTGGGGGATGGAAGGCCCGGAGCTAGATGTTTAAATCAGCATAGACAAATGGTTTGCAAATATTTTTTTTTCTCTCACTTGTGTTTAATGAGAGTGACATGAATCTGCTGAATAGTTTCTATATGAAACTCATAGTTGTGTTGATTTTGTTGACTGGATTTGTCAATGTATGCAGAAAGATACACACATATACACACATTTATATATATACGGTAATATATATATATATATAAATACATAAACATACAAATACTGTATTAACTAACAGCTGTTCTATAATATTTCCATAGAACTAAAGACTCATCTGAGATGTAATGGTTTACACACTTCAATTTCACAGACCTAAACCAGGTATAATTGAATGTCAAGTCAGGTCTTTCTTCATTTCCTTGCCAGAATGGACAACTTACTGCTTTTGCACTATATTGCTAAAGTGAAATGAAATGTTTCTCTATTGTTTAAATAGAGTAACTCAGTCTGTAAAATATTGGGTGGTGTGGGGGACAGAAATTTGGGACTAACTACAGTACTTTCATTTGAACAACAATGCATGATTTGCTTAATAGAAGCCTTTACTTGTCTAACTTCAACATTTTAAACCATAGTTTAGAAAATATATTTCTTGATATTATTTGGAATATTTAACTTAGCAAAGTCTCAATATTTGCTATACACAAAAAATCTACAACTCTTTTTGCGTCCATTATAATATTGTAATTTATAAGCATTTAGAAGGTCCCATGTAGGTAAATAAATAAAACTAATCTTGAAGGTCCAAGAGCTGATCTGGCCTGGGTTTATTGTATATCTGTTGCCTTTGCTGGGGTTGTAGAGAGATATTCTATTTACCTTAAGGATCTTACATTGGGAAGGGAATAAATCCTTGCTAGTCAATTCCATCAAGTAACTCCTACAGAAAATATACCCATACAGTGTTTGGATTCTGGGTGAGGGCTTGCCCAGACACACATTTTGAAAAATAGCGACTTGGATGAGGTGAAATAGGATTGTTACTTCTCATTTAATCATGTCCCTGGCAATGAGTTACACATTTTGAGCGGAAGAAAAGGGAAGACAATTAGGGAAAGAATTACAATGTTGATTAATTCTGTACAGTTGAAGCTTTCTCTGCTTACATGATTAACTCAGCAAATAGTACAACATTCATATCAGTCAGCTTCTGATTTTTTTTTGAATTATTTTAAAAGCAACAAAATAGACAGTATTTCTGTTCTTGACAAAATACACTCTGGATAGTGTCTGACCATGATTAACTACTCTCTTTGAACAAACAATGCAGGCAGTCAGGAGGCAGTTGTCAGGTTGTATTTCTCGGAAGCATCTCTCCTGAAGCTGAGTTGGGTCATGACCTTTCTTTAGAAAGCAATTCTCCTTTGTGTGTCTTTCCTCTTGTGGTCATCAATGTTCGTACAGTCTGGAAATGTGTTGTTAATAACCTTACAATGGGCTACTTTAGTGAAACATGCCTTTTTGGTTGCTTCCGTGTAACCCACCTTAAACATTCAAAGGTAGTTTCTTCCACAAAATAATGCAGAGAGTGGTGCACATTCATCTGCTTTTCCAGGGAATGACAGCGGTGATCCACTCTATTTAGCTCAGGGCCACCTTATCCCAAACATCTACCGCCCATATGTCTTCATCTGCAGGGATCCTATTATGACCTGAATCTGAGTAATATTTTTTTGGCAATTCAATGCCACCTTATTGCCACCATATCCATCCAGCAAAAATGTTGGAGCTAAAGTAATAGATTGTAGTGAGAATGAAAGCCTCTGTAGAATCAGCTTCCTGTCTCTCTCAATGATGGCACAACATTATAATTTGTGTTTTTATAGAACTGGGAATAAAGCCAGATGAATTGTAAAAGCTGTCAATATAAATAGTCCTGCCAGTGCTGAGTGTATTCCCGGCAGTGTAATGAGTTGCTCTGACATAGTCTTAAATATTTTAAGGCTGTAAACTTTTACGCTTTCCAGTCCAGAGGCATTTCATTTGTGGCATCTTTTCTACTCCAGCACGTTGTACTGCAAATCATGGAACATTTTTTTCTACTATATTGCATTTAAAAGAGACTCTAGTGGAACCACAGCAGATAATCGTTTCACGTGTTTGTCTGCAGGGAACCCAAGTTGTCAAATAATATGAAAGAAAGTTGACTGTGAAATCAAATTTATCAAGATTATCACAATAGCTCCCGAGATAGATCGGTTGATAAATGCGCCACCGAGTGTGAAACTGATCCATAGGTTCCCAATTTTACTCCGGTAAAATTGCTAATTCGTCACATCTTCATTGGAAGTCCATTTATCTTCAATCTGGACTTCACTCTTCATGAGCTTCAAGAGCAATAAAATGTCCTCAAAGTGCAATGCCTGGCAATGAAATGTCAGAACTGAGTCAATGAGTTACCCCTGCCTGGTTGTCTTGATGATCTGGTTCTAGGTGGTATGGCTGGGCATTGTACTGCAGGACACTGCTGATGACAGATCAACCAACCTGGCAAGATTTGGAAGAGCAGACTGAGCAGCAGGGTTTCATTCCATTAGCCCAGCTGAAGCCATCAATGGGCAGGATGGTTCTAATTGGACTAGTGGAAAGTTTGTTATTTTTATTAGAGAGTTTTTCTTCCAAACTGTATAGTTTTAGCTCAGTAAATTCCAGCAGTAGCCCAACACACACCCCGACAAGCCTTGTTTCTGGCCTACCTGTGCTTAATGCTTTCTAAAACAAGGCAAGAGGGAGAATGTGCACATTTCAGTTCAACACAAGGAAATTTCCACGTCTCGATGACATAGATATGTGGCACTCTCAGTCTGTTTGGATAGGCTTACTAATGGTGATGGATTTCTGTGTGTGTCAGATTCCCACCTGATGAACGAAGAACCACCAACCACAATTTTGCACAAGCTTCTTCAATGCTGTAGTGACAGTCGTCTCTTTCTAAAGAGCTGTAAAGCTGTACTGTGAACAGATGGTGCAAATGGGCAATGTGTGTGTGCGCACATATTTTGTGTGCGTTTTACCGCAAATTGCATTATGAGGTGTTAATTGGTATGCAACATCTAATCTGATTTATCTTGGGTAAATTGCAACAATAGATATTGGTTTGATTTGCAATGAACTGTAGTAACCTTCCAGAAACCAAACTCATACCTAACAGCATTTTACTTCAAGGTGAATGAATTTCAGTTCTGGTCCTGAAAGGCTTTATTCAGAGCTTCCATTTCAGATCGCACAGAAATCCAACTGTAATACTGTATTAGCTTTCCTGGAAAAATGTCTTTATTGTATTATGTGGTTTCTGATAACAAAACTGAAAGATTTCAAATGTGAAAATATTCAAAGGTACAAGAAAAGGGATTTTTTTCCCCCCACTATTCCCTTAAATGGTTTTGAGATGGGCTCTTCACAAACTCCTGAGATATAAGCTGGGTTGAATGGTTTCTAAAGCACCAGAAATATTTTTGTATCTTGAACTGTGCTAATTTTTTAAATATATATAAAAGAACCAGATCTGATGAATGGGAAGAATTCAAATACCTAATGTTTCCAACTTTTCAGATAATTTACCAACAGCATTGTCGGACAGGCAAGTCAACAGCAATCTTGCAGGACAAGATTCACAATACTGTATTACTTAGATTTTTTTTTAACTGAAAACGTAATTACGGGATGATGCTCAACAAATTATCTTGTGATTTTAAAAAAACAAACAAATGCAATATGCATGTTTTAATACAGTACAACTTTGTTGGGCTTCATCCAGTTGCTGTACAGGAGCTAGCCGGCTCTGTTTGCAACATGATTGGTAAATATCTAGTTCAAATCTTTCTTTGAGATAGCTAGATGGAATGGAGTAACTGTTTTAGGAAACAAGTTTCTTCCCTGCACCTCCTCCCTCCCCCCAACCCCTTCCCCCCAATCCCCAAGGTTGTTAATAACCTTTCCAATTGGTGACGGTATTTACTGCATGTGGGAAAAGCAGAGTGTTCTTTTCACACTTATGTGCCATTTACACTGCTGTGAAATAGCACTTGGAGTAAATGTGTAAATAACAGTGACAAATTTACTGTACAACATAATTTGTGTTAAAAAAAAGGTTTTAGCTTTCATTGCAGTAGAACTCATTAACTGGCCTCAGACAGGAATATGAGAACATCAGTCTTTTTTTATATATATATAAATAAGCCTCCAGGAAATACTGATTCAAGTGTGACATTTCTTAGGCAAGCCAGTCATGTGTGTAACAGCATTGAACTTTAAGCTAATTAAATTATAAATATTTTATTTTCTCCCCTCCTATTTCAAACATTAGGCAAGAATACTGAATGTGAAGTTGAAGGCATTGGCAGTTTTTATATAATATTGGTTTATTGATGATATGTCAATCCCAGCAATGGTTTATAATCCCTGTTATCCTGCAAGTAGTGAACTTCCTTGAAGCAGTGTCAATGCTATGCATGTCTATGTTGTGTTTGGAAGGTGAGCAGTAACAGGCTTTAGGTTGTGATGAGTCTCACGCACGTTGCATTTAATAACAAACCCATGTTTAGAGGTGAGAGACAAGATAATGCATGAAAAGGCAGTGGAAAACATTTTGCTCCCAGTTTTGTGAAATCTCATTATTCAGTTATCACATTGTCAGATTTTGATGTTGTGTTTCATCATCTTCTACACAGCGCAGAGTATATTCATTATATTCAGAGGCAAGGAGGATTAGGGTTTTTGCTTAATGTTTTGGATCAGTTAGCTTGGTAAAGGTGAACATTTGGTGTTCCTTCAAAAGTTTTTCAGCGTAGATGCAGTGCTCAAAAGTTAATGATTTCGTTTTTCAGTATTACACTGAGTTCCCATGGGGTTATATTAATAGCTGGGATTGATTTAGGACATGAAGCATTTCCTAAATACAGATTAAATCAGTCTCCGTGTGTCAGAAGATACTACAGTCTGATTCATCTGGGATTGTCACTGCTTTTAGTTTTTGTCTTATTAGAATTCTGATTTTCATTTGACGACCTTCACATCAAATGTGCATAAATTACAGTAGCGTATTCAACAACAACAGTATTTTTCTTTACCAAAGAATCTCATTTTGTGTTCATCCTGAATAAGGAATACTCTTAGATCAACTGCAGCACTGGGTTGATGCCAAGCTGAAGCTAAATAATGTGCTTTCACTCCAAACTCAGAATAACAACCCACCGCGCTGGTATGATATATCCATTTCCCTTGTGAGCTGTCACAACGAGACCACTTCAAATGCATTTCACTATTACCGTCATAGTAATACTAATTTGTTGCCGAATTCATGCTGGCATTGATGTTGTTGAAGAGATGCTAAGGGTGTTCATTGACTCATTACTCACCAGGTCCAAACAGTGTGAGGCACCAATTAACAAAGAAAACTGGTTTCTGAGTTACATTGTCAAATCAGTCGGGTTCAATTCCCCAGAACTTATGCTGAAACCCAGCAGTCCTCTGGTTGTACTTTCACCTGCAGTCATGATGAGTTCTAATCATTCAAGTCTTTGTAATATTCTGGAGCTATCCTGTTTGACTGGAAGCTGTGTGAAGGAGAAAAACAAGGTGAATCCCGGTGTTAGAGAGATCAGGGAGGAACATCTAGATAAGTAAGAGCTTATCATCCTTGAAAAGAGCATTTTCAAGAGGGGACTTTGTAAGAGCTTCAGGAAGCTTCATTTCAGCACAGAGCACTGGGTCCAATGTCTCACTGAATGCACTTAAGGACAGGAGGCAACACTAACAACAGCTTCTATCCTTGATGTAGGATAATATCTTGGAGCACTTCACAGTGTCACGGTTGGACCTGGGCAAGGGAAGGGAAGGTGACTTCAGGCGAGGTCAAAGAAAGATTCAAAGAGAGAAAGAGAGAGGCACTCATTTTATGACGGGCACTGGAAAGTATTTTTGCGGGTAGAATGGGGTACCAGTTATGGTGAATGAAGTTAAGAAACTGGGCTCATTTGAGAAACTGCTTAACGCTGGAATAAAGAGACAGTTTGATTCCAGAAAGATGAGATTAAATAGATTGAAAGACCTTCTGTTTTTCAACTTTTTGTCTGGTATAAATTTGGTAGCTCTGGTTGACCGATGCTTGACTATCAGTGTGCAGGCTCCAAAATAAGAGCACCCCAGAAACTATAAAAATATTATCACCTTATCGCACCGTCAAAACATAGAATTCAAATGAATCATATGGTACAAATTTTACTGTGAAATGTAGTGACTGACTTATGGGCAAATGTGGTAGCCAACCTGCATATACCGGTGTCCAACAAACAGGCAAGAATTTTATCTGGGGTTTGTTGGCCAGGACACTGGGAAAAACGCTCTTCTATTTTCAAACAGTGCCATGAAGTCTTCACTGTTCACCTGAATGGGCAGATGGAATTTTGGTGTACCATTTCATCTGAAGGACAGCATCTCTGAATGAGTACTCCTCAAGGATTGTATGGGAGTGTTAGCCTCGTCGAAGGTTTTGACACTACTGATGCAATGTACAAAATGTTTAGTAAATAGTTTCCTAAACACAATTACTGCTGTGGAAACCACCTAAGTACTTAAAATTATACGAAGACCATCAAATTAATAGTAATTACCTTGTGTTTAAACTGTTAGATTTTAAACGAGCGCCATTTGTTCTTAATTGCAAATGTATGGATCGCAGCAAATAACCTATTGCCTAACAATCGGCCAATGCCCTTGAGTCAAATATGTGCTCTTTAAATAAAATCAGATGTAGTTTGTTGTAGTTCAGTCAACTGTGAGAACATCTGTAACAATTTGTCAATTTAAAACCAATTGCATTACGCGTCCTCTCATATGTGTGTATATATATATTATATAGCCTATGCTGCATTTACAATATGTTTTGCTATGAATCAGAGTGATTTGGGGGATAGATTTGCTGTCAATCATCCAATATAAATAGGGCCACAGGCAGAGTGAATTATATTGGAACAGTTCTCTGGCTATGCCTGGAGGAGGTAGTTTGAGTAGAGAGATAATTCGTACCCACACAGTATACATGATGGTCACGAACCATAATGAGCTCGTTCACCAGTTATTCTCAATGTTCTGGGCATGCATATTTATTAAATTCAGGCTTAATTTTGAACCTGGTTTTCCATTTCCTAAGGACTACAGAGAAATACAGTAGCTCCGAAATCAACACTAAATTTAAGAATTTGCTAAAAATGTATATTCAGTACTGTGTTTATCTTACCATTGGTAAGATTGTCTTGAGTCTAGAACCAGCAGATTTTTTGACCGACCTCATCTTTACAAACTTGCTCTTTCTTCCCGTCCGCTCCGGGATATATAACCAACAGGTCCAGGAGATAGTAACAAGATCCCAAAGTTCATACCTCCCCAATGGTCTATGATGGATGTGTGAGCATTAGAGGTATTGGTGGACTGCTTTCCGTTAATGTAGAGAATGTCAAAAGCAGAAAGGGTTGACATTTTCAGGCGAAGTCACAATATGTGCCTTTTGTGAGATTTTAGGTGTAAGCCTACAATCTCAGTTGGTAGCACCCTCAATTCTGGGTCAGAAGTTTGTGGGTCCAATTCACATCGGCATTTAAGCTTAAAGTGGAGGCTGACACTCACATAGAATGCTGGGGAGTGTTGCATAGTTTGGAATCGCCGCAGCTTTAGAAGAAACATTAAGCAGAGGCCCCAGATACACATTTCACTTGCAGAATAGGGAGAGGAGAAAATTGACTGATAAACAACTCTGTGAGACTCCGAGCATTAAGTATAGAAGGACATTTACAGTATTTCAAACAGGAATCTCAAACAAGTGCAAAAGAAAAGGTTCCCCTATGAGCAACTGCACTTCTTTTACAGTCCATCTCTCTTTCTCTTTCTCTGTCTCTCGCTGCCCTCTGATATTTATGCAGAGCAATCAATCATGTTGTACATGGCAAGAAATTTAATTTAGTTGCTTATTAGCTCAGGGCGATGGTTGGGAAGATAATCCCTACACCGTGCCAATGATGGTCCATGGAAGCAAAGCATTTCTGAAGCAAATTGCCAGAAACAAAATCGCTCTGCAGCAATGTATCCAAATTATTTATTGGTGAATGAAATGTAAATACAAAGTGTCATGATAATTGGGACTCAGAAGGTAGTTTGAATTTCCTACAAATATTATATCCTGACGACGCAGTGCATGAAGCTCACAGTGCTGAATCTATGTGACTTGCTCCTATTTATAGTTTACTTTCAAGACAATTGAAATCTTAATTAAACCTCCCTCGGCCTAAAGCTGTGGATGGCTTATCTTGATTGTCCAAGAGTGCATTTTGCTCTGGGTGTATTTTAAGCTTTCTAGGCTGTTTGTAAGTAAATACTTTGTACCTTACTAGTGGATGCTTCTGAATTAAGAATGAAGTACCATAGTTGTACTTGATCCTTATCTGCACAGTCATTTACTGGAAAGTGCTGATTTTAGTGATTTTTTTTTAAAGGGTTTCTTGACTGGACACATGCAATCCAGTTGGCAGAAGTGTAAAAGTGTATCAGGGACTTTGGGAGTTGTAGTTTAGTTTTGATGTGTTCTTGTCACTGGATTCAATCTGTCCCAGGAATTGTAATTAACTTCAGGTTCTCTATATGGCTTTTACATCACTGTTCCCATCGCCTTCACCCTTGCTTCCACCCTGCCATAGACAACTTTAATCCCATTGGTTTCTGTGTATCCATCCATGAAGCCAACCATCTGCTGCCTCGACCCCATCCCCACCAACCTACTACTCACTCAGGATCAGTCCCTGCCCCCCTCAAAACTGCTGCCATCACCCCCCTCCTTAAAAAACTCTCCCTAGATCCCTCAAACCCTAGCCACTACTGCCCTATTTCAAACCTGCCCTTCCTTTCAAAAGCACTGGAACGCGTTGTTGCAAACCAACTCCACGCCCACCTCTCCTCCCACTCCCTCTTTGAGTCTGGTTTCCGCCCTGCCCATAGTACAAAGACTGCACTTGTGAAAGTCACAAACGACGTCCTGTCTATCTGTGACCAGAGGTTCCTCTGCCTCCTTATCCTCCTGGACCTGTCCGCTGCGTTCGACACAGTTGACCACACCATCCTCCTCCACCATCTGTCCTTCGTCATCCACCTCGGTGAGACCGCACTCACCTGGTTCGAGTCCTAGCTCACAAAACGCCAGCAGTACATCTCCATAAACGGCTTTTCCTCCCGCTCCTACCCAATGACCTGTGGGGTACCCCAGGGATCCATCCTCGGCCTCTTCCTCATCTATATGCTCCCTCTTGGGCATGTCATCCGCACACATGGGGCACACTTCCACATGTACACGGATGACACCCAACTCTATTTCTCCAATTCACTTTGTGACCCACAGTCCCCTGATGTACTGTCAGCCTGCCTGTCAGACATCAGGAGCTGGATGAGCGCAAATTTCTTGCAGCTGAATGTTGACAAGACGGAGGCCATACTCTTTGGTTCTCGTCAACATCTCCATTCACACGGCTCTCACCTCTTCCAACTTCCCGGTCTGCCCCTAAAACTCTCTGAAACTGTGCGCAACCTAAGCATCAGGTTCGACCCCCAACTGTCCTTCCTCTACCACATCCGGTACCTCACCAGCACCGCCTTCTTCCACCTCCGACAGATCGCCCGTCTCTGGCAATACCTCACCCCAAAAGTCGCTAAAGCCTTGGTCCACGCCTTCGTCACTGCGCGGCTGGACTATTCCAATGTGCTCCTCACCGGTCTCCCCTCCACCACAATCCATAAAATCCAACTCATCCAAAACTCTGCCATCCAATTCTGGAATTCCCTTCCTCAATACCTTTGCCTTGCCCCCTCTTCTCTCAGTTTCAGGTCACAGCTAAAGACCTTTCTCTTCAACCGCACCTTTGGTCACCTTTCTACCACTTCCCCTGGCTCGGTCCCAGGATCCACTATTGTGTCTCAGAGAGTGAAGCCCTCTGAGACGCCGTCCTGCATGGAGGGCACTATATAAATCAAAGTTGTTGTTATATTCTAAGAACATGAAGATCATAAGAAATTAATTTATTTTCATGAAATGAATCCTATTTGAAAACCAATAGAGTTAATCAAAGTGTTTTTAATCCACTTTTGGAAAGTAACATTGCAGTAGGTGGTTAGCGGACCTGGGAGAAACTACGTCCTCCCCCTTCCCCACACTCCCCACCAAATCCCCAATGCTGGGCAAAGTGAAAAAGCAGACCTGGGAGAGACAGGTATTGAGAGAAATGGACTGGATAAGAGCAACCGCTGGCCTCTAATGCCTCTATGTGAAGACCCTGGTCTCTAGGAAGTGACTGCGAAACAGCTGGATTCCAAACAAAATACTCAGAGAGCCAGTGCAGACTCAGTGGCTGCCCTCCTTTTACACTGTCAATTCCAATGATACTAATTTAAAAATGTTTGAAATCATCTAATGTGTTATTTTCCAAAAAATAGTAACTTGTGCTGACTTGTAAACAGTCAGCACAGTTCCTTAATTTCCTTAGATCTTAATCCATGCTTAGTCACGTTCTTCCTTTTCGTTCCCAGTTTTGTTTTGTCCCCATGCTCTTAACATTCTGTTTGAAACTCCCTCTCTATCATCTTTCAAACCTTTCCCCTGGCATTTCATGCCTTCTCTGTTGCCTGCATTTTCTGCCTCACAGTAGCTTAATCCCATTGTCTCTTGGTGGCTTTTACTATTGTTTGCGCCTCACTTCCTCAAAGCAACAAAGACATTAGGAAGAAAAGTGGTATGTCTTTAAAGTAAATGGAATAAAAGGGTGCTTATGGATTTGAAAAAATAGCCTTTGGGACCTGGGTTCAAACCCAACTCAAATTGAAGAACTGTGTGTCTGCTCTCCATATGATGCAAGAATCTTATCATAGAATCATAGAATCCTATGGCACAAAAGGAGGCCATTCGGCCCATCGAACCTGTGCCGGTTCTTTGAAAAGAGCAACTCAATCCCACTCCCCAGCTCTCTCCCCATAACTGCACAAACCTGTCCTCCCCAAATAAATGTCTACCTAATTAATTTTGTAAAATTAATTTGGATATCATCAGTTCAATATCTAGTATGGAAATGTCCATAGCCTCCACCTTACTCTCAACTCTTCCTCAGGTTGTTTATCCCAGCTCTCCATTTTTTTCTGCATCTATACTGATATAGTCTTCATTAAGCTCTGAACATCCCACATTTTCTCAGTGTTTAAGATGTATTTTTATCCTGTTAGCCTATTGCTTAATGTGCATTTTCTTTAATAAGTTTAAATTTGAATTCATCGTAGCATCTATTTCAGTAAGATAAAGCACACATTTACTTGCTTCCGTAGCATGTGTAACAACACAGGCAGCAGAAGGAATACTTGCAGTATAAATACTTAATCATATATATGCATATGATTGATAAATTGGTGAATTATAAAATGACTGGTAGAACCTTTCGCAACAGTTATTTATTTACAGAGATTTGGGATGAGACCAAATCTAACTGTTTCACATTGTGGAAAGACCATTTTCGCATTGCTAATGAACCATGTGATACGTTTACACCAGTGGCCTATTTGCAACCCTGAGAAATTATAAGGTGGCATGGGTTTGCTACGTTTTCATAGTCAAGGGTAGATCTATGCAAAATCCACTTACAGTATCACCTTCTATTACTGAATGCTTAAAACCTCACATTAATTGTTACATTATTTTCGATCTACTTTATTGCACTGCCGTGAAGAGGGCACTTTCAGTTGCCCACTATTCATATGAATGACAAATTCACAAACCGTCCAGTCTATTTTCAACACTCTTTAAATGTGTCTGCGGTGACCTAGTTTACGAATCCATCAAGTCGGTTGCATAAGAGTCAGGTTTCCTCGTCCATTAAATTCAAAAATCTAAATGACAACAGTAGTGTATAGTAATTATAATAAAACACACAGGGAATGGGACAAACTATAACTGAAAAAAATTATCAAGTCTTTTCTGCATCCGTGGTGCCATATTACATATTAGAAAGTCATGCTGAGCTAGCTATCCATTTGCTTGATTGTTGTCATACATTTTGGTAGTAATAAACAGTACAGCTGAAAAACAGCATCCATTCATAACTAGCCACTTCACAGCAGGGTTTCTAAGCTTGATCCTCCAGTCATTGCTGTAAAGCACTCTTTGTAGGGTCTATATAAATGCAAGTTATTTTCTTCAAAAATTCCATATGCATGTCCGTTAAATTACTAATTTATTCAGTCATTAACAACCAGAGTCAGCATTAAAAGCACTACAAGTAAGCATGAGTTGGTTGAATTTGAGATTGAACTATTACACATTGCCATAATTTTGGCCTCAGAACATTAAGCCTGATTGGTGATCGTGTGGAAGGACGGAGAAAATGAGGGAGGAGGTGGAAGGAAGTGAGTTTACATTTTCTGATGATATTCATTGAGTCACCCCCCACCCACCACCTGTTAAAATGTATATTTGTGAATGTTATTATTAGGGGAAAATGATTGGGTTCAGTACACCCAATAATAATAATACAGTACATGCATTTGACATAAAGCCTATGACATCAAAGAATTCAAAGCACTTCAAGTCTCTTGTATTTGTAGATAAAAACAATGGCCAATTTGTGCATCATCTGGCAAAAAAAAGACCACCCACTTTGCTTTTAATCCTTAAAGAATAGTTTTTTTTAAGAGCCTTCCAAATAAGAATCATAATCAAACGCGAGGATTATTATAATTGTCAGTCCTGTATGTCATGGTCTTAAAACTATTGAAAACCCAAATAGGACAGCCAAAATTTCATTCAGCTGTGATCCCTGGAATCTGACAAAGGGGGAAATCGATTTTCTGTTTACCAGTACTGAATCCAACCCTTAGAAAGTAGCAGCGACCGAGAGCAATGGATCAGTCAGCAAAACTCTTCAGCCACTTTCTTTGATACAGTTCCATTTGAACATCTGGTACAGGAAATTATTTTCAAGGGTCTTGCACAAAATAATGTCTAAGCACCAATGAATGTGGAAATGCAACATATTTAAAATTCCAAATTTTCTGCCTAATTCATGTATTTTAAACATCGAAGCTGCAATCCTTACGATGGAAACAGAAGCTTCACCCAGTTCTAAACAGGTAAATATTTTTATAGTGCTCTTTTACAACAACTATTACAGAAATGTAGAACATAAATTGTATATGAAGGCCATTTCTCTACACTAAAATCTTCTAAGTTTATAATGAAGAATACGCCAATAATTAAAATGCCATCATAAATTGTCATGGTTGCTCATATTACAGTAGAGGTTTAATTTTCTGTCATCATTCTTTACTGCAATTCAAAATTACTCTCACAAACCAGAGCTCACTCAACAGAAGAGAATACAACTTCTCCAACAACAATCAATGAATGCACATTGCTAACAGTAATATTCTGCAATCTATCATGATTTCTATTGAAAGTGAAGGATTGATGAGGACAGGTCTGAACCAATTGATGTCCACCTTGATTTAATAGCATCTCGGTGTTCAATGTATCTGCTTGAATGAGAAGAATGGTGACCTGGGCAATGTACAGAGAGAAGCCGGCGAGTGATAGTGGGAGTACGTTCAGCATTAGTTAGCAACTCCATGTCCGTTATAAACTCTGGATGTTCATGCTACGCAATTACAGTAAGAAACAGTGCCTGAGGGCTAGTCATTTGTTGTACCTTGTTCAAAATCGTCATGAATATTGCTTTGGCTAATGTAAAAATGCAGAAGTGCAGTTTAGGAGAATTAGGTCTGTCATCTGACTACATAGATTAGTACAATATACACTGCCCTTAGCAACAACAACAACAACAAGAAATTACATTTATAGAGCGCCTTTCACGTCGGGAGGACGTCCCAAGGCGCTGCACAGGAGGCGTGTGACCCGAGCTGGGAGGGGAGTGTTTGGGAAGGGGTGAAACACGAAGGGGAGGTAAAAGAGTTCGGGGTGGAACAAAAGGCACGATCGAAGAGGAAAGTCTTCAAACCGGCCTTGAAAGAGGAAAGGGAAGAGACGAAATGGAGGGATTGAGGGATGGCATTCCATAGGGTGGGAGCGGAGAAACTGAAGGCCCGGCCTCCGATGGTGGGGAGGTTCGGGCGGGGGGCTTGGAGCAGGCCAAGTCCTGTTGAACGGAGGGTCCGGGTGGGCGTGTAGGGGGAGAGTAGATCGGTTAAGTAGGATGGGGCAAGGCCGTGTAAGGCCTTGTAGGTGAGGACGAGGATCTTAAACTCGATCCTCTGGAGGATGGGGAGCCAGTGGAGACGGGCGAGGGTGGGGGTTATGTGGTCGCGGAGGCGGGTGTGGGATAGTACACGGGCTGCAGAGTTTTGGATGGCCTGCAGCCTATGAATGGAGGAACTGGGGAGGCCGACTAGGAGAGAATTTCCGTAGTCCAGCCGTGAGGTGATGTATGCGTGCACAAGTGTTTCGGCAGCGCGGGGGGTAAGATAGTTGCGGAGCCTGGCAATGTTGCGCAGGTGGAAATAGGCGGTGCTGGTCAAGGCGCGGATGTGGGGGAGGAAGGAAAGTTTTTGATCGAACATGATGCCGAGGTTCCTGATTGGCTTTGTGAGGTGGAGAGTACAGCCTTGGATATTGAGGCTGGCAGCGCCCGATGTGCGGAGGCGCTGGCTTGAGCCAATCAGGAGGGCCTCGGTCTTAGTCACGTTCAATTGCAAAAAGTTGTCCCTCGTCCACGACTCGATGTCGGACAGTCATGCTGTCAGAACATCGATCGTCTGGGGGTTGAGGGATGAGGCAGAAAGGTACAACTGGATGTCATCCGCATACATGTGGAAATTTATCCCATGTCTGCAGATAACGTCACCCAGAGGGAGCGTGTAAAGGGTGAAAAGGAGGGGACCGAGGAC
Source organism: Hydrolagus colliei (assembly GCA_035084275.1). Taxonomy (NCBI): domain Eukaryota; kingdom Metazoa; phylum Chordata; class Chondrichthyes; order Chimaeriformes; family Chimaeridae; genus Hydrolagus; species Hydrolagus colliei. Next base: position 6,532,928 of record CM068751.1, on the reverse strand, counting down.
AGAGCCCTGAGGGACGCCGTGAGAAACTGTGCGGGGGTTTGAAGAAAAACCATTGGAAGAAACAAAATGTAAACGGTGGGTCAAATAAGAATGGAACCAGTCAAGGACTGTGCCTTGAAGGTTGAGGTGGGAGGAAAGACGTTGAAGGAGGATGGTGTGATCGACTGTGTCGAACGCAGCAGACAGGTCAAGGAGGACGAGGAGGCAGAGGGAGCCCTTGTCACAGGCGGTTAGGATGTCATTTGTGACCTTGACCAGGGCAGTTTCTGTGCTGTGAATTGGGCGGAAACCTGATTGGAGGGGCTCAAGAAGTGAGTGATTTGAAAGGAAAGAGCGGAGCTGGGAGGCAACCACTCTTTCAAGGACCTTGGATAGAAACGGGAGGTTGGAGATGGGTCGATAACTTGATGGTTGCGACGCATCAAGGGAGGGTTTCTTCAGGATAGGGGTGATGGTGGCGGTTTTAAGGGAGGTGGGGACGGTGCCTGAGGATAGGGAAAGGTTAATGGTGTCAGAAATGAGCGGGGCTAACAAATGGAGCTGGGTGCGGAGGAGGGGAGTGGGGATGGGGTCCAATGAGCACGTGGTGGGTTTCATGGAGGTGATTGTTTTTGTGACTGAAAGCGGGGTGGTGGGGTTGAAAGTGTGAAATGGGGAGCAATCAGAAACCACAGTGTTCGGGGCATGAACCAATCATTAACTAATCAAAATCCGTTCTCAAGTGCTGCTACCTGATGCCCTGCCCATTTCTTTATGTGATGGAGATATGTCACATTTCTTTACCTCTTCCTTTTCTACATTTTCTGCAGTAAGGGTAGCTGGCTGTTGTCTTTCAGTCAAGCGCCGGATGAGGAAGGAAGTGGGAAGGTTTTGAAAACTCCTAGGTTGCTAACAGTGGTGTTTGCCATTCACCAACAGGAAGCCTGTGTTCTCCACAGGTTTACTTATTTGCTGTTGATAGATCTGAGATCCATCCATCTCCATCTGAGATTTGGTGCCTTACTGACAGGAGACGCAGTTTATTCAACTGTCTACACTTGAAAAGAAATCCCGTTAACAACAACAACAACAACAATTTACATTTATAAAGCGCCTTTCACGATCGAAGAGGAAAGTCTTCAAACCGGCCTTGAAAGAGGAAAGGGAAGAGGCGAAACGGAGGGATTGAGGGATGGCATTCCATAAGGTGGGAGCGGAGAAACTGAAGGCCCGGCCTCCGATGGTGGGGCGATTCGGGCGGGGGGCTTGGAGCAGGCCAAGTCCTGTTGAACGGATGGTCCGGGTGGGCGTGTAGGGGGAGAGTAGATCGGTTAAGTAGGATGGAGCAAGGCCGTGTTAAGACAGTGTTGAGTTCTAAACCCAGGTATCTAGTTAGAAATCTAACTCAGTACCCAGTTAAAAGGCCAAACAAGATCTTGATTATTTATCAATTGCAGCATGTTTTAAGGCAGTGTTTTATGTTGAGGGATTTTCCTCAACATTTTGTTTCCTCCTCTGAAAACTCTGCCTCATTCTGGATTTGACTGCTTAGTCATTGGCCACCCATTGGTGCTGTAGCAATTGCTGTTCTTTAGAAAGGCTAAGAAGACTTTGAGGAAATGGTAGTGCATATAACCATCGCTTCAGCGTTAAATGTCAAAAAGTCAATCAGTGATGTATAGAAACTTAATCAGGCAATCTCAGATGTCACATTCGATAGATCATGTCTGCTATAAATAGATGCTGTACTAACTGACACATAGAAAATAGTGAGTACTGGTTTACCAAATCTGGTAAAGGTTTGTGAAGGTGATTTACAGTGAAAAGACAGCCAATGACAGAGGGGAGTAATGCGCTGACATGCTGGGCTGAAATATAAAAGAGCTCACCACAGAGTGAGGTCTACGTTTTACTGACACCTAAGTGGAGAGGTTGTGAGTGAAGATCAGAAGAGAAAGAGAATGGATTTCCATGAGCCACATTTGCGCCATGTACAGTAGCACTCTTTACAGAGCAGTATGAGTGGGACAGGTGGATTGTCTATCCTTATTCAGAGTTGGAAGTGTAGCTTGGGGGGATGGGTTGAGGGCGGGTGGGTGGAGAGAGAAATCATGTGTTGCCTGGGTGGTGGGGTGGGGAGGGAGATCCAGGTGTGGGGAAAAAATATTCTCGAGTCTTTTGTAGGTAGTTTTCAATGCAGGAGAATGATGCCAAACAAGCCCGTTAAAAACAAGAACACTCAGCTAATTGAGCAGAAGGCTATCGTGTTCAAGTAGGATGCATGCTGTTTGCTTACAATTGGTAATACAGTTGATGTTTCTCCCATACTGATGTGCAGTGACAGATGTTATGACAATGTTGTGATTATCATAGATTGTCTCCTAAATAGTGCATACACAATATTCCAGCTGGTGACTGCAACAAATTGGTGAGCTAATGAAAGCATGTTGTAGTTGCTGCCCTCGGCTATTTGGGAACCTGGAATCATTAGTCCTATTGCTACCTTATGGCAATTTGAGGGCTGTTTGCCGTACACCCATGTTTATTGAAATTTGTGAATAGTCAAATTGAGCTGTCGTGACTGATATAATCCCCCCAAATTAACTTCTACTGGGTCAGTTGTTGAATTCACTCTTCAGACCTCATCATTTAGTTTGATCAATGGATTTTTTCACGCACATTATATTATTTATTTTGCATTATGCTATAGAGGGAGGGAAGTGCATGCCATTGTCATATCGGATTAGCAGCCCACCATCCCCACCACCACCTCCCTCAATAATACTTCAGCTGTTTATGAGTTTTCTATTGCAGTTGAGATTCTTAATAATCTCTCTGTGAATGTCATCAGTTATTGTGACCTTTTGTGTTGTTCTCATGACTCCTGCACAGCTGTTATCAAATCACACTATCATCAACTTATGTTATTCGCATATAGCGGATTGTTTCTTATCAGGATGGATATTGCATAGAATTACACCGCAGCTCACAAGGTCAATCCTTATGTGCCTATTCATTGGTTCAGTTGTAGAAACCCCTAAAGTGTGCCATTGACAGAAGAGAAGGGAGTGGGGTAGGTGTATAAATAAATGAGGAAATAGCTCAGTACATCACAGTAGGTCGAATCTTGATCTCACCAAATAGACATCTTCAGCAGGGCAGGAACCCGGTCTTATTTTCCTCATTCTCAACCTATGGTGCCGAAGCTAATCTAATAATAATAATCCTTGCATTTGATTATAGTGTTTCTAGACATCTCAAAGCGCTTCACAGAATATACTGTAAAGTGAATTGACTGTATATTTGTAGGTGAAATGCGGAAGCCAATTGTGCACAGCAGTGTCCCACAAACAGTTGTGGATTGAAATAACCAATTAATTATCACTTTTTTTGGAGGGATTATTATTAGGCGCGTGGAGTTGAGAAACTTTCCCAAGGTTTCGTCCTGCCTGGAATTGAACCAAGGTCTCTCACTTGTAAGGCGAGTACTCTAAACGCTGAGTTCAGGACTCCACAAGGATGATCTGTAGAGTCCCATGATTGTCTCAGCTGAGATAAGCTAAGAGCACAATCAACAGAAACACAATTTGATTCTGTGAATCAAACCTGGGGCTCTCATGGTTCACATGACTATCCACTGAATAAATTCATTGCCATCAGGGAAGCCCTCAAGCATGAACCTTAATGATTCTAAACTGTATTTTTCATGCTTGGATTATTAAGGAGTACTGCCTCTTTGACATTGATGTATTAGTTAATCATTCTTTTGCTCACTGTTTTCTCCCTTTGACAGCAATTCATGCCGGTGCATGGTTCATTGGGTAGCAGCAGCCTTTTGGTTTCTTGTCCAAGTGGCCATTTGTCATGTGTGAGCGTGCGTAGTAGACGTTGGCAGGTTATTCAATTGTGGGCAACATGACAATCAAACTCCATTCTGTCCTTGTTAATATCCTTATGTGAAACTTCAAACACAGCTGACTGTTTGGTGGTCAGTAGTAGGAAGACTGGCTAAACTTTCCTGCCCCAGCTTTGGGTTCTTGTGGACAGCTGTGCCCCACTGCCTGACCCTGATACACTTGGCTCAGAACACAGAGATCAAAACTCTGAGCATGATAATAATAATAATCCTTCTATTTGATTAGACGTCTCAAAGCACTTCACAGGACATACAGTAAAGTGAATTGACTGTATGTATATATATATATACAGTATGTGGGCGAAATGTGGCAAAGTATTCATAGACATTGCAGGGAATCAGTCTCTTGCTGTTTGATGGTGGAATCACCTGGATTGTCACAGGGGAGGGGTGTGGGGGTGGGGGGGAAGGAGGTCATTTATTTATTTTTGATTTAGTTTATTTTTAATCTTCAGGAAGAGCAAGTGTTTTGAGATTATCAAAGATCAAGGGGATAATATTCAAACCCAGTTTGAGCATGACGGTCCAATTTCCTGCCTGCTGCTTTGCTCTAACGCTCAGCACAAGGGATGGTTAATTCCATGAACGATATGTTGAAAATCAAGTATTTTGGAAAGTTTTTTATTAACTGAAATATAGTAAATGTTATTGTAAACCCATCACTGTGCCCGGTTGTGCTGAGCTCAGATAACACCCAAAAGCATACACAATAAAGAGAAGAAAAAACTTATCGTGTTGGGAAAACTACAGCACCTTGTAATACCTTCCATGCAATTCTGGCACTCGATATTTCTCTCCTCACAATACAACAGTCTTGATCATTAATTACAGCAAAAGTAATTGTTCAGGTAATTCCACAGTGTTATCACACTATGTGCAGCAGACTATGTTAACCCCAATTTACATCATGAAACCATAACACAAATAACACAAGCACCTAAGAAATCCATCATGCTCAGAGTCACTACAAAACGGATCCAGTAAGTTTGAATAAGAATAAAAATATTATAAAATGACTGTAAAATATCAGAAGAAATATCAGATAGACCTTTTAAATACCCCACACATCAAAGGTGATTATTCCAGTGTCAAAAAGAAGCTACCCAGTATGAATGGCACCATGTAAATGCGAGTGATTGCTATGTTGTTCGTTGTTTCATCTTTTGAGTAAAACTAACCAAAGTGTGCTCGCCAATCTCACATGAATGTGAAGGTCAAGATTATCAGGAAAAGGGCCAATAGTCCCATCATCTCTCTTCAATCATTAGGGCTCCCAGAGCAGAGGAATCATCCACATGGTCGCAGATTCATTTCAGTACTTATCTGGAGCTTTATAGTTTCTCTATGCCTTTCCCCTTCAATAACGATGCGAGCAAGACACCGCAATTACACGATAGACAATCTAGTAGACTAATCACTCTTGTATAAAATTTATTTTTCATGATGTGATTTCGGTTGTTTTAAACTTGCTGAATGAATGACTGAGTGAGTAAATAAATGAGCTGTGGGACAAATAATTTCAAATTGGCTATACAGTATTTATTTCCAGAACATAGCAATTCTGTGGATGTTTAAACCATGATCCCCATCTAAATATTTTGTCCAAACATAAGAATAATAATAATAATCCTTGCATTTGATACAGTGCTTTTCACATCTTCTAGACGTCTCAAAGTGCTTCACAGAATACACTGTAAAGTGAATTGTCTGTATATTTGTGGGTGAAACGCAGCAGCCAATTGTGCTCAGCAGTGTCCCACAAACTGTCGTGGATTGAAATGACCAATTTTTTTTAAAAAAATTACGGATTATTATTAGGCGTGTGGAGTAAGGAAACTTGCCCAAGAGTTCGCCCTCAGGTCGAATTCGAACACAGGTCTCATACTTGTAAGGCGAGTGCTCTAATCACTGAGCTATAGGACTCTTACAGGCCATAGATCTAGGTCTTCATACTTAACTGCATCCAATGAACCAAGCAGTGTGCAAAGCAATGTAATCTGAATGCATTAAAAATGCTGAGGAGATGCTATTAAATTAAAGCACATATTTGATAGCTGATTTGTCTATCTCTCTGGCCAATGGGTCCTGATTGTTTATGTTTTAACTCTGGGTTAGTAATTTAAACTACATGTTAGAACTGTACATTCTCTAAACAGGTAAAGAAAATGAACAATAACCTAATCAAAGTGGATGAGCTAGCATGATGAACACCTTTCCACATGTTGGTTACATATTGGGTATTTAATGAAGCACTGCAAAATTCAACTTTGAATTTATCACTTATTTTGTACACTTATTTTGATATCCAGTTTTCTTAAAAATATATATTAATTGTCTTTGCCCTTTCTTTCCACTCCCTCTCCAAATGTTCTCACCTCCATTATTGTTGTCTGGACTCAATCATGAAGAATGCCTATTTAGACAAGGGCAGGAGAGGTTCTGGCACTTGTGTAATTGTATATCAGAATGAGTCACTGGCTTCAAGAAATGAGGACAGAAAATTGAGTACAAAAATGTCATGGGAACCATTAGATGAGATTACTGTCTTGTTACCACTCTCATGTGGCCATTGTTCATTTTCTCTGTGTCGCTGTCTCATTTGTTTTTTTTTATTGCAGAGGAGCATAAAGATTAATTTGTGTTCACGTTGAAACTATTCAGCATAGGGCAATCTGCTGATTTGGGCTGGGTTGAGACTGTAAATTTACCTAAAGTGATAGGGAGCTAATTTGGACATTGAGCCTGAAATTCCTGTTTTGCCTAATATTAAGGGAAACAGTGAAAATACGGTCACCAATATTGTGTATTTGCACCAACATATCATTTAAGATTTTTTCTCGAATGTCTTTGTCATTTAAATACTAACAGGTACATTTTCTGCCGTCAAAAAGACACCAGTTGAGCTTCTTCAGACCTGATTAACATTAGTGAAGTTGCATTTCTCGAATCTGGCATGGGGGGCGTTATTAGGCGTTCATGTCATTTTTGTTACTTTGTAAAGATAGTTTATTGGACTCCTTGGAGATTTTCATGATTGGAACAATTTTGAGAGTGAAACAAAGTTGGCAAAACATGGTTCTATAGTGACAGCATAACTCAAGTTTGAAAGTTTTTGCCCACAAAATACAGTCACTACATGTTCCAATATATTCTGGCTTGAGCTGTCTCGCTGATGTGAAAGGCACAATCTCAAATACAATGATTATTATTATTATTTGCGCTACAAGTCATGAACCATTATCTGTTTTGTACCCGTGGCCATAATATTGGAGCCAGTCTCAATTGAGATAACAGGCTTACTCCCGGATACGTCTGTTTGAACATTTGTTCAGAAAAAGTCAAAACAATTCTCTATCTTCAACGCCTACCCTAGCTCCATTCCCATAACTGCAGAACTACTTGATATAGGATGCTACAGAACTGACAGGCTAAAAAATGACGAGGGAGCAGGAGCCTTTGTACTTTGAATACTGATAGCAAGAAATAGAGTATCTAGAATACTTTGTAAAAATGAAGGAGTCTTAATAGCTTAGATACTGCAGCAAGCTAAGCTCAAAGTTGAACAGATCAAATTGAGTTTTATGATAAAATGATAGATGATCCCTCCAAAGGGATTATGAGTGTTGGCTTTCAGATGCTCATTAACATTTGAAACATCCATCTATTTGCTTTTGCCAAATAAAATATACAGTGCAAGGTAACATGAGACAAAAGACTGCTCATTCTGTCATTGAAACTTTAAATCATCTACACAATCTGCCAACACAAAATGTACACGGTAAAACTTACACTGAATATAATAATGAGATATAATTATTGTAGGTGAACTTTGCTGTCTGATTAAATTTGTTAGGAAGGGTGAACGTTCTTTTTTATAGTCATGTATCAGGAGTTTTCGCTGTAGAAACATTGTTGTGGGCGGCTGTGGAAGAAAAGAACGCAATCTCCCATATCCAGTGTATTTGCAACCTACTTTTGTTCTCTCCCTGTTTCCAAGTGAATTGATGACTAACATTAGAGTATGGACCTTCGAGATGGCTGAAGAGAGGAAGTTTAAAGGGCAGCTGCTGTTTTGGGGGAGACACATTTCTTGGAATTATCAGCAATAGCGTACACTGTGGGCCATGTAAAGATTCCGTGACCTCAACTATAACCTGAGCAATTAACTTTGTGTCCCACATTTAATACAAAAGGCACATGAGGGAGGAGCTAAGTTTGAATCAAGATTACTTTTTGTTTCTAGGTTGCTGAAGGTCTCATGGCACTGTTTGATAGAAGAAGGGAGTTTCTCCCAGTGTCCTGGCTAACAATTCCCCAAAAAAAGTTGGTCATTCACTTCATACAATATAAAATTACATTTGTATAGCGTCTTTTATGTCGAAAGGGCGTCCCAAAGTGCTGGGTATTTGTGAGGCATTGCTTTACACATTGGCTAGTATGATTACCTACATATTACACTTCACAGTAAATCCTGTGTAGCACTTTGAAATGTTATCTTGATGTGAAAGGTACTACTGTATATATCACACACAATCATTTTAATTTATTTTTACTGGCTACTTTTTAAAACAAATCGATGATAAAAGGTTGAAACCACAAACTATTATTGGTGCAACTGTTCTGTACCCTTTCAAATTAATGGGCATCAAGACACAATGGAATATTGCCTTGTACATTCTCTAAACAGATAGAGAAAATGAATAATAGCCTAAGACAGATGAGCTAGGATGATGAACACCTTTCCACATAGTTGGGTTAAGTGTTTGAAACCTCAGAATAGTTCAAAGTGCTGTTACGAATATTGTGTAATCAGTATATATGGCAATCCTTTTTTAATTATTTAGGTGAACAGGAATAAAAAGCGCATTAGATCAAAAGAACAAACGGGGCCACGGAAGAGAGAACAGTTGAAGCCTCCCCCTGGAAAAAAAAAAGGTCTGATTCTCTGTCACTTTCAACTTGCCAAACTCGCATCACCATTAATTTTCAATCTGCAGCAGCTGTCACAATTGAAAGTTGTTAATAAAGATGGGGAATGGAAAACACTTGGGATGTGAGCCTGTCACAGCTGAACTGCACCTGAGTCTTGGAACAAACGGAAAGCCTGACGTCCCTTGGGTATTTGCTGCAACCTCCTGCAGTAGTCCTACCGTTTTTGTTTCTTCCGTGAAAGATGCTGATAAAATAAACACCTGCACTATCGCACAGCGTGTCCTGAAAAGCGCACAGTGTTTCTAGGTTTGTAATAGTATTTTTTGTAAACTGAGACCTGCATGGCTCTTCCTTAAGAGCCACCTTTTAGGAAAGGATCAAAGTTGAAGTGCACTAGAGTTAATCTCTGAAGCACCCCATTGTGAAGCCATGTGATCTAGCTTTGATCTGAGTTTCCCAGAAACACGGATTTGCTGTAGAGAGGCAATCGTCAGGGATTTGGCACTCACATAAAGTGAGGAGGGGAATTGGAAATGGGCTTTAGCTAATTTCCGCTGAGAAGATTGTAAGGCTCAGTATTTTTGAGCTGGAGAGGAGTCAGACTCATCAGAACTCCCACCTTTGATTACCATACTGTGTGCACATTGGTGCCACTTTGAAAATCTCACCTTCGGTGTGAAGATTATGGGTTCAGGCCTCAAATTGGGTTCAGTTGATTGCCCAGGCGAGCATCCCCCAATGCAGTCCTCCGGAATGCTGCATTTGGCATAGGGAGGGGGGAAAACTGGGGAGAAAAATAATGTTGATGCAATCAGCAGAGGTCCTGGGGCAGGTGGTCAGACTGGTCTCTCTGTGTGACCAGTACGTTTGGTGATGCAGCTTAAAGGATGGGCAATACGTACCATGTTTGGTATTTTAGAAGAAAAGGCATCAACCATTCTTCCATCAACGTATTTCTGAATTTCTCTACTTCTTGCAATTATGCAAACAGACTCTCAAATTCCTGGCAATGACTGGTGTGCTTTATCAAATTAATTGATTATCTTAAGCAGAGTGGGCAGGTGAATAATGCAAAGACGAATAGCTTCACCAAGGCTGAGCCAATTATTCCGTTGGACTTGTGAGGGAGCGGTAATAGCATATTGGAAGAAGTAGTAAGCATGTGTACACAATGGAGTATAACCATTAGCAAGATGAAAAAGGAATAGGTTTGGGTGTGACTTATTAATCATTTGCTGGCAGTTTCCAGATGATGTGAAGTTGCTGTCAGCAAAGCTGTCAAATACTAGGTTGCATCTTAAAGGGATAGAGAGCACGTTGAAAGAAGCTATACTCCCCCCTGTATTGATCAATGTTGAAGCCAGGGTCTGGAACGCTTTGTATACTGTTGCATGAAATATGAATGGGTACAGGCTGAGATGATATAATACAATGCTGTAGGGTGAGAGTTGCCTGCAGTAGAGTAAAGAGGGTAGGTTTGCAGTCAGACTGAGGAATGGTTAGGATTTTTGTGTAATTGTTTTAGGTGTTCAAGAACCCCAATAATAGTATGTGAATATTTTCCCTCAAATGTGATCTGTGTCACCCAACACAGAGGCAGGCAGCAAATCTATGCTGAGAGTTCACCCATTTGGGGTGAAAGCTGGGGACTGTGAAGACACCCATGATAGGAGACGTTTTATGTGATCTTGGAAGGATAAATCAAATGCTCTTTTGTTTCATGCCTCATTGTGTTCTTGGATAGAGATTGATTTTTAAACTAAAAGGATTTAACTTCAAGCAACTGTAGAGATCCTACACCATTCAGGATTCTTATCTGTTTGAAATAGCACAACAAAAGCGTCCTCAATGCCATTTCCAAAATAGAAAATGCTTATGTACAAATTGCTTCTAATCTTACAACTGAGAGCACATGAAAGCTACCCACAGAGATCTTCAATAGGTTAGTATTTGTTCATTGTGAACTGATTTTTGGACTGAATTGTATTCTCTTAAATTTGCCAATCACAACAAATGTTGTTCATTTTGTTCTCCTGAATTGTTGCACTGGAGGAGTTCTTTGTCGCTCTAACATGCAGGGATTAAGACTGGTGTATGCTTTTTAATGCACCCCAAGTCGGATTCATTCATGTGAATGCTATTGCTCAAATATGATCTTTGTCGCACAACACAGAGGCACACACACAAATGGTTCTTTACATACCTTGTAATAAACATCTGTGTGTATAATTTATGTATATGAAACAATCAGATGAACTCAACCTGAAAAGGATGTTGATTGTCTTTCCTACCATTTAGGCTGCTTTATTAATATTTATTTGCTACATGTGATGCGAGACCTGATAGAGAATGGCCTGTTAAACCTTCAACACAATGTAGATGCACTCGCAGTCTTTTTGTTTGAGAGTAGTCCAATTTCAAAGTTGAGATCGAAATATTACCTAGTGGTGTATGCTAAAGTAAATCTACAAATCATCTTAACTAACATTTCATCCTCATGCTGCAAATGTATTCATCCTCTGGTAAATTTCTTGTGACTGAAGGAAATGAATGCACAGAGTAAAAGAGATCAGACTTGACATTGGTGGTGCTAATGATTGAGCACACTGCTCCTAAATTCAACCTTTTTGGTTGAAAATGACTCACAGTGACAGGATCATTTTAAGAATTGGCATGAAGTGCTCATCTGTTTTTTTTCTCCTTTTCCTTCAGCATGATGTTGAACTACATTGTCATTATTCTCTGGAAGTCTGAATGGTTATTCAGATTCAAGTGGTAGCAGAGGATCGAGAATACAATGCCTGCGTGAGAGCACGACTATGTGATCTTATTTTGCACCATTGAAATAAAATGCATAAGATTTGAGGATTATATTGTTCTGTCAGGATCAGAACAAATGAGATTCAATTGTATAATGATCAAGATATATGTATATACAGTATATGTATATATATATATATATATATATATATATATATGGCTGATTGATTGACTCTGGTTATCAGCACAGGACACAAAGTGATTTGCATCTTTATCAAATCTCTAGATTTCCAAATTATGGTTTTACGTTGGTGTGTCCAGAAGCATTAAGATCATCTCAATTCGCTTTCAATACTTTAATTCAGCTTTATTAATAATAACAATAGTAATCCTTGCATTTGATATCACTTGTTTCATGCTTTCAAGACATTTCAAAGTGCTTCACAGAATATTTATAGATGTTTATTTGAGGAGAACGGGTTTGCGTGGATATGGGAGAGAGCTGGGGAGTGGGATTGAGTTGCTCTTTTTAAAGAGCCAGCACAGACTCGATGAGCCGAATAGCCTCCTTTTGTGCTGTAAGGTTCTATGATTCTATGAATATGCTGTAAAGTGAATTGACTGTATATTTGTGGGTGAAATGTGGCAGCCAATTGCGCGCAGCAGTGTTCCACAAACAGTAGTGGATTGAAATGACCAAATTATAATTTTTTCTTGAGGGATTATTATCAGGCATTATAAGGAAACTTGTCCAGTCAGAGATTGGATCGGAACCGCTCTAATGGCCGGGGAAATGTTTGGCGTACGTAATGAGTGAACCTCCAAAATTAATCAAGCATAAATTGCAGAATAACAATTAATCTCTATCTTGCAAACTTGACTTTGCCTCCCCAGCTCTACGGTATTCCAAAACTCTTTGTAACCTCCTGAGATGTTTTAGTTTTAAACCTGTATGCTCTCAAGGTATGGTCCCATAGTCTAGGTCAAATTGGCTTCCTTACATCTACCTCATTAGCCTCTCTCATCTGCATGACTGAATCATTTGGGAGAGGAGAGTGGAAACTGGGAAAGGAAAATCAAATAAAATGTTGGGCAGCAAAGCATTGCAAAGGGATTTAGTGCTACTGGAGCGAGAATGCTTAACTTCAGGAATAAATGAACAACTAATTAGCTGCACAGAGCAGCTATTCGAATACCAATGTTAGTAATAATGTGATTTTTAAAAAAACGCTTCATGCAACACAATGTACTTACCCGGTGACTGCACATAAATTTGCACCAATTTGAAATCCCTCATCGTCACTGACTGCACTTATTCAGGTGGTATTTACTTTCTGAGGTCACTGTCATAGTTCCATGTTGACCATTTATTTCTTAGTTTCAAGCTTTATGTTTCAATGGAATCAAGTTCATTCTAAGCTCTCCTCTTAAGAAGTGGTTTCAGAATTGAATCAAAAGGTTGTGATTTAACTGTACTTTTACTACAGCTGATGCAAAAGGAACTTTGAAAGTTTGAGACCACTGAATATTTTATTTTAAAAATGCATTTGATGCTGCTTGGTGAGATCGGAAAATGCTCTCAGGCAAGAATAATTTGGCAAGGATTAGTTCTGTGAATCACTATATATACACACACACACCACCAGATCATCCAAGTCATCTAAAGTCATAAGTCATGGTTCTTGTTGCTTTTCTCTGAATCCTCTCCATTTATGTCCATTTGAGTTCTGTTATATACAGTAGTACATTAACCAGGACAAGCACCAGACATTATTTTTACTCTATGAATAATAGACATTCCACGCGTACTGGACCATAAGGTACTCCATAACCACAGCAATAATACTTGTCTTCTTTCATAAGAAAACAATGAACATTCTGCACTGAATTATTTGGTATTCCGTGTAGAAAAACGCAACACTAAAATAATCAGCGAAAATACATTTCAAAAAGACATCTGTGTCCTTTATAAAATCTGATTTCTTTAATCAGATTTGTGAACTCAGTTGGGCTGTTTGAATAGGGACTCCATTGGTTTTAGTCATTTGGAGTTAGGATGGCATAATTCTTTTAAATCTGCAGTATATCTATATGTTTTTGACAGAAGATGAAGAGAAATTAAAGGGACCTAATTTATGCTAATCACTAACAATCACAACTTTATACATAATAGGATTTTATAACCAATGGTTTTCTAAGCAGTTGTTGAATTCCAACAGGTTCAGTGTCAATTTTAATATGTTTGCTAGAAACTTATTGTCTGTCTTAAGTTCTCTGATTTATAAAAATATATGCAACCTGGATTAGTATAATCATTGATATGAATATTAAAGTACTGAATCACTTTATAAAATTCATAAATCCTATTTCCAGTAACAAATAGTTTAGTCAGTAGCTCTTTCAGTAGGACAGAATGATTGTTAAATATGTTTAATTTTGCCGATGCAGTTCATCTATAGAAGGATTTACTAGTTAATCTGTATCAAAGAAGTAAAAAAAACTTTGGAAAATTGGACTTGATAGATAATCTCTTTTGCTATTAATTTACAATTTTGTTGGCATAACATCAAACTACAATCTTTTTTTAAATGTGAAGGTGGCTACACAATAATTATATATAAATTAATTAATTCACCATGTATTGTAAAGCTTGTTCATTTCATCATCGGTAACCTGAAGTACAGTACTGTATCACAAAAGACACATGTTATTCCAGTCAGTATATTATAATCTATTTTACTACAGCAAGTTTAGATCCATCTGCTCTCTGCAAAATCTGATTGTTTGAACTAATATCTTAAAATAGATTTCCCAAATAAATCATCCTTAGCTGAATAATTAATTCAAGGATGTCAGCCTTAGAGTTTTTAACATTCAACTACAATTTGGGTTTAAATATTGCATTTCCGATTTGCATTCTTTCTGTGATAACATCCTGTCAATTTTGCTAAACATAGAAGTAAACAACAGGGGGTATTCGTAATTGTGGATTGGTGAGCTTTGCTACTAAGCCATTTAACCATCACATACCAATGCTGCAAACAGATTGCCCTACAATTATTAGGAATAGATGTCTAGAAGACTGAAAAGCGCTGTATCAAATGCCAGGATTATTATTATTATTATTATTATTATTATTATATCTAGCCCATCTCCAGATATCCAATACATTCATCTTTATAACTTTATCTCATCACCACCAACACTGCTGAAATTCCTTTACCTTTCACATATTTCAACTCATTCAGATCACCAAGGTCACAAACTCTCATTGTTTTGTCCAAGGGGTTGCGTTCTTTCATTATAATAATAATAATCCTTGCATTTGATATAGCGCCTTATCATGTCTTCGAAACGTCTGCAAGCCCTTCACAACATATACTGCACGCTGAATCGACACTATATTTTGTGGCCCGAAAACATTCATGAATGTTTGGTTTTCAAGTCCCTCCACTGTACTTTACCTGTTTAGTCTTCTCCAAATCTACATACTGCTGTGTGCAATTGGCTGCCGTGTGTTGCCCACAGAATACACAGTCACTACACTTTATAGTATAATCTGTGAAGCACTTTGTGGTGCCTTGACGATGTGATGAGGCGCTATATCAAATGTCAGAATTATATTATAAGTATCAGTTGATGTTAGCTTTACTGAACCTTGTTGTTCGCAAACTATCTTTTGGTTTAAGCAAACAGTGATGAACCTTTGTGAATCACTGTATATTACTGGACGAGGAATTAGGTAATAAAAGTTCACTGCACTTAATACATCACAATTATCATTTATATTGACAAATGGATGTTTGACTTCTGCCATATTGGAGACTTCTGCATTGTCAATCAGCTATGGCCTTGTCAACTTTGGGCTGAACTCTATTGGTTCTAACTGCTTTATCCCCACCTGGGCTCAGTGGTAGCTCGGCAAAGGATGAAGACTAAACCATTTGCAACAGCACACAAATGACGCTGCGATTTCTGTCGTTTCAGGTGAAATCTGTGCTTTTAAAATCCATGGACAGGACGTGCCATTCGAAGCGGTGGTTTTGAACAGGACGTCCGGGGAAGGTGTTTTGAGAGCAAAAAGTCCTATTGACTGTGAACTTCAGAAAGAATATACCTTCATCATCCAAGCGTATGACTGCGGGGCTGGACCTATTGGAACCTATTCAAAAAAATCACACAAGTAAGAAACCAACTGCCATCTAACATTGAAAATGAATTGTTAATCAAGTACTGTGTTATTCAATTGATGTCATGATATATGATCAGCAGCCAATGGAATTAAAGTGCATTTGGAAGATCATCTCAAAATCTAACACTACAGTATTCATTTGAAAAGATGAGTTGGTGAGCAGCATTCTCATTTGCCTTTTTGCTGCTTAGAATTTTATGAATTGTTTACAACAACAAAATTACACTTGTATAGCGCCTTTCACGTCAGGAGGATGTCCCAAGGCGTTGGAAATAAACACCTTTTTTCTTAAAAGGAAAACGGGAATTAAAATCCAAACATTTTCCTAGCAAATAATGTTACCTCCCTAAAAGCTTTCTATTCAGCCTTCCCACATTACTAAGATAACCTCACAGAAGTCCTGTCTCCACAAATTGTGCTTTTGAGACGTCTCAAAGCGCTTCACATGAAGTACTGTAAAGTGTTACGACTATATTTGTGATAACACCATCTGTCAAGTCAAAATGGTGAGAAGGAATTCTATTTTCAATTACCGGTAGGTATATGTTCGTTTTATTTTTGTCTCTGTCGCCCGAACAACAAGTGATGTTGACGTCAATCGTAATGACAAGGTAGCAGAGAAGAGATCTCATTTAAATTGCATCTGAAGGTAAAGCACCACTGAGTTAATGACCAATTGTGTTTACATTAATTCAGCTGCTCAACTGACCTCAGTAATTCTAGCTTGTTCTCCATGATGCTTAAAAATATATTCTAAATAAGAAAGCAGCAGAAGGTTATCAATGAAAACTATTTGACTCGAATAAGATTAGTTGAGGTATGGATCAACCATGATCTAATTAAATGGCGATCAGGTTCTAAGGGCCTACTCCTGTTCCTATGTTCCCATAAACTACTAGGGGGTACTGATATGGCTTGCTTTTTAGAGTGAAGAAAAGAGTCACTTAGGTGAAGCTGCAAGCAAGCAACCTCTTTCATACTTAACCACAGAGATCTTTTACACTGTAGGCTAATATTTTCCTCTTTCTCCATTTCCTTTTACTGGCTTCATCTTTTCTTCCCTGGGTGTAGGATCCTCATTGAGGAAGATTGTTCAAACAGTTAGCCTACAGCGGGGAGGAAATCTATGAGTAATTACCTATAGTGCATCACGTTGCTGTATAGCATGTCCACATTTTGTTTTTGTGTGTGAGCACTGAACAAATGATCCTGTAGATGTTTTATTGTAGATGCTGGAAGCCTTAAACAAGCTTTTTGTCTTTTCTGTCTTCAGGGCAGTGGTGCACATTCAAGTGAACGACGTGAATGAATATACACCAGTGTTTAAAGAGACTGTGTACAAAGGTGCAATCACAGAAGGGAAGTTGTATGACAGCATTGTGCAAGTGGAAGCAGTGGATGAAGATTGCTCTCCTCTGTACAACCAGATCTGCAACTACAAAATAGTGACACCTGACACACCATTCGCCGTTGACAGAAACGGTAAGGTTTTAAGGAATGAGAATGCATTGTAGTGTAGTCTTGACATGTTAGAATTCAAGGATCCACCATCAAAGGCTTCAACTGCACTTAAAATAAGGCTCAGAATTATACTACTTGCTTACAATTTTAAAATGGTATCTTTATTTTCCTCTGGCTTCCTATCTTCCTCCACGTCGCACACTTTGACTGATATTGAGCTTGAGCTAATAGAAGGTTTACAGGACTGCCTGACTCCTGTTCCACTCTCTTTCTCACTTCTCTAAGCGCTCTGAGACGCCGTCTGGCGTGGATGGCGCTATATAAATCAAAGTTGTTGTTGTTGTACCAGCATCTCCAGAATGCACCTCTATCAGCAGATTTAGTTGAAAATGTGGATACATAATGTGGAAAGTTGGCAACTCCATCACACAACTTCCTGCTCTATGGCTCTCAAAATATCAGCAGGCAGGCTATCTTATTTTATGTGATAAACGGTAATGGGGTCCCAGAAACATGAAAAGGGTAAGATTGGTCAAAGTTATGGGTGAGAAAGAAAATAGCAAACTGGGTAAACTCAGGGACTTGGGAACCTATAAAATGGAGGAGCGTAAAGGAATAGAACAGATAGGAGAAGGCAGATCAGAGTGTGGAGTTCATGGGGGTGGGGTAGGGGGATATCTTGCCTCACTTAGCTTCCGAATTATCAGCCAAATCTTCACAACATATGTTTTTGGCACCTCAAAGTGAAGTAATGCTTATACTGTAATCTGGAGATGAATTAAAAACTAATCTTAGCAATGCTCTGTGTGTCTGTGAAAGAGAAAGCAAACATTTGGGGGAAATGCTACTCTTAGGATACATTGGAGCCAAGAGGTACATTAATAATAAAGCTAAACGAGAGCATGTGAGTGAAATGCCAAGATTATTAATCCATTTAAAAAAAAAATTTAAATGAAAAGCAGAAATCTATGTGTTGTGTCATAACCTCCATTTGCTTTGATAAAATAAAAACTTTGTTTTTATTGCAGGTAACATTAGGAACACGGAGAAACTGAGCTACGACACAGAGCACCAGTATAAATTCCTGGTTACAGCATTTGACTGTGGTCAAAAGAAAGCAACCGAAGATGTCCTGGTTCACATTGAAATTAAACCAGTCTGCAAGCCAGGCTGGCAAGGTAAGACAGATGGAAATAAAATCTGAATGCTGAAAATCCAAAATCATTTTTTAAAAAGAATGAATTAAAGTGTTTTCAAACCTGAAACTCAAGTCTTTCTTTGCTTAAATATCAAGTTAGTTTTGCTCTGTTGATGGAGCTTCCACGTATTGAACTAATGGGATCAAGCCCCAAGTGAACAACTGAGGTTAGAGCAGTGCAATATCTGGGAGTGCAACATTGTTGGAGGTGATATTTTGGATGAGTTGTTGAAAAACAAGAACCTGCCTACCTATTCGGAGGAACAGTAAAAAATCCCTTGATACTATCCAAAAGGAGAAGGGACATTCTGTCAATGTCCAACCATCATCTAATTGGGAATTTTCCACAAGGTATTTGTGGGACTTTGCTGATGTAAATGTAAGTGACTTGCAAAACCAATGTCCCTACTTCTCAGCATCTGACTCTGAGGAGTATCAAGACATTTTGACACAATAATGAAGGTGCTATAAAAACATACGTTCCTTTTTCAGCTTCTGATTGAAATGTCCCTGCATTTTCTACAGTTCTCAGTTGTCATTTATTGTTTTTAACATGTGCTTTTTCTCACCTGGATTCCAATCTGTACCTCAGTAGCATGATCAAAGCAGCTGCGTAGAGACATACAAGCAAAATTCCACATTATATTTCCGCGGTAGAATGTCATAATATCACAAAGCATCACAAAATACTGTCAAAAGATTGAGTTGCATAAAAGCTTGTTGGGGAGCTTCTTCCCTTACCTAAACACTTGTTGGAAAATGAAATCTACCAATCCAGCGATGTGATTAATCTCTCCAGCCAAAACCCCCATCGTTCATGATTTATCAAGGCAACTTCACTGAGAGACAGCTCTATCACATTGCTAGCCATGATAGATATCCCTACCATATTGTGCAGATGTTTTATTTTTTGTACACTTGGTCGCTGATACCATACAAAGCTAATCCAGATGTGCTGTGACAGTGCATCAAATTTAGTTTTACATTCTTTTTGTTCATTGAATTGTGCGGTATTTGGTGGGGCTTGAGTTAAAAGGGGGCAATTGGAGCTCCCTTGAAGATAGTTAAGGGAATTAGTAGAGAATTGGGTCAACCTCGACTGTTGCACCTACAATCGTAGACTTTCGACGCTTGAAAAAAGGATAAGTTGGAGAGATATTGGAGGGGGTTGCTCAACACCTATGAATGCATTCCTCAACAAGAAACTGCACTTTCAGAGGAGAAAATTGACTGACGGATTGAAGAGTTGCTATGTGGGTAGATGTGAGTCACTGCAGAAGCTTTGGCAGCCGTGCCCACTTAGCTATGGAGCTGAAAGCATTTGATTCACATGAATTACTTTTCAATGACACGTAAGGGGCAGATGGAAATTAAAATATTAATACAACATTAACAATTTACTAGCAATAATCCACCAAATTCCTTTAGTGCATCTTTAAGAAGAAGAGCCATGCCCCTGGGATGAATAGAAGAAAACTTGGAGCTCCCAGTGTTTTTTCATGCATAACTGTTGACCTTTTACCCTCCACTAAAATAGAATATGCTTTTGGTTTATTTGCGGAAAAGCAAGTGTGTCGGCCTATATTTTGTCAGTAGTTTCACAGCTGTTGTATCTGGAGAGTTTTGTCGGCTGTTTAGATACGCGCCTTGGATTTGTGTCTACTAGAAATACTTAAGTTGCAACATTAATATTGTGATTTGTAGTAATACTGTATTCACACTGTGGGATTAGTCTGCTATTGCTATTCAGCAACGTATTCAAATGCAACTTGAATTTACTCAATTTAGAGAGGGGGAAAACATAATTGTCTGTTGACTATTGTTTCAGGCTGGAGTAAGAGAATGGAGTACGAGTCTGGGTCTGGGAGCAAAGCTTTGTTTGCCAACATTCACCTGGAGACCTGTGATGAGCCTGTTTCCTCCATCCAGGCGGCAATAGAACTTCAGACAAACCATATCGGAAAGGGCTGTGACCGTGACACTTACTCTGAGAAATCCTTGCAAAAGATGTGTGGTATGTGATGATATATTCTTGTTTCGTTTACACTGAGACTCTTTCTATTCAGCTGATTCTATCACTAACTGAACCGTTCCCCTGTTTTGAGCAAGGATGTAAAGTTCAGGTATTTGGAGATGATGGTCAGGCTATTCTTTCATCATGTTTACTTATTGTACACTAGTGTAACAACAGTGTGGTTTAAAGGGAACAGAATGTTTACACCTTTCATATCGAGAAGACATCTTAAAGCATTTAATTCCATTGATTGGGAACTTGAAGTGGCCAAATAACCTTAGTCAACTTCAACAATATTTGTGGCAATGCCAATACGAGTCAGTGATTCAGTTATAATGTTTAGTTATTAATGTTGCATTAATAAATATGTTCAAAGGAATAATTCCTAAAAAATCTAGAATGAAAATGTCTTAGTATTTCATAGGGGGGAAAACCTTCAGGCACAATTGTAATCATTGAATGGCTGATAGCTTCACATGGTTGGGATGATTTTTGTTTAAGAATTCTACTTTGTTCTGTCCCATTTAATATCTCCTGTTTTTTTTCCATTTAATAAATCAAATTCAAAACTGTCCTTCGTGATAAATAGCATAATAGTGTTTTTTTTCCTCAATCCGCACTATGTGAATTTAATTTCACATTCAATTGGCCTTGCTTCTTACCACATTGTTGTAGTGAAAGAACTATAGACAGTAATGTATGATGTGTGTTATATGATATTTAGGGTTTGGGATATAGCAGAGTGCAAAATGAAAATGAGTGGGGGGGGGGTAGGGATTGCCATTTGACAATGGCCAGTAAAAGCTATCCAGGTAGTTGTATGGGTGATCTTACAGGTAATTGAAATGGCACGTGATTTATCAAATAGATCCATAATACATACCCTCCTATCCTCCTGTTACAACATCAAGCTGTTTCTTTAAAGTGTTCATTATCCTGGCTCACCCATCCTGTCTGGTAACCTGTTCAAGTTTTAATTATCTTCTGTGTAAATAAATATTTTCTACTGTTCTGAAATTGCCCTTTGCAACCCTCAAACTCCGCTTCTGTTTCTACTGCCTATAACAACAACTCGCATTAAGGAAGTATGTACTAAGTATGTGTTAAGCAAGCAACTTGAATTAACTTGTCTTGATGGGAAAGAACTAATGCTAAATTATGCTCTTCAAAGGGAATATGTCTTATTCTTCAAAAAGAAAATCATTTATTATTTACTAATGTGCAATTCCTTGTGGTCTTCTGTATTGTTCCGAATGATCACAATGGTGGCACACAACATTTTCAATATAATTGCCATAACTACTTAATTATTGACGCACAAATTAAAGTTCTTGATAAATAACAGTGGTAAATTCATTACTTTTTTTACAGAAAGTTTCATGTATTGATCAAGTAATGAAATGTTCCTGTTCAACAAAGTGTTCTCTTAAGTTGCACTTGCTTCCCTTCTTCCCGCTTCTATTGATTTCTACAGGTCGATTCAAAGAACACTTTTTATAGCAAAGCTTGACTTTTTTGTTGCACTGTTCAATGCTTCTCATCCCTATCCAAATACAATCAAAGAACTTCTCAATTATACAATAACACTGAAGGATTTTTCACAGCAGGAAAAACATTGATAGGTTTGTCAGAAGGTACCAAGGCTATGGAAAATACTTTCCTAACGTACAGTTTAGTTTTATCAAACAAAAGCAAAAGCACCTTTAGATGATTTGCAATCTTTCTTGAAGTTATCGTATACAGAAAGATAATTTGATGTACAAAACGTAGTCTTTCTCTTTGATTCCTATTTCCAACATGCTTAAAAGTTCTCAGTGTGATTTTTTCGGCAACAGCATCCTGAAGTGCTGTGACCTAAGGATGTGGCCTGCACTGAAGATCCCCAATTCATCTTAGGTTTCTTGTCAGACTTGTGAATCCAACTTGGTTTGCAAAATTGTTAGACTCAAAGGCTCAGTGTCAGCCTCAGGCTAGGTTATGATGGGTTTCAGGTTGAATTGTCTACCAAAATACCTTGTTCAGATTCACCCAGGAAAAAAAAGCTCCATTGAGCAAGTCACTGGAGTGCCGTGAAGAGAGAAAGGCAGAACACTGGATTTGTTTTTAGAAGGGAAAGGACACAATGGTATAGAAGTTACATCTTCCCTCTTGTCCCCCCTTTCTCCCTGATTTTGCCCCCTACCCACCTTTCCCTCCCTCTCTCCTTTGCCCCCCTTTCTCCTCCCTCTTCCTCCTGGCCTTGCTCTACACCACCTTTCCCTTCCTCTCCCCCCTTGCTCTCTTTTCCCCCTTTCTCCCCTGGACCCATTTCTGCGACTGTTTGTGGGACATTGCTGTGCGCAATTTGGCTCCTTTCACTCACAAGTATACAGTCGGCTTTCCTGCTATCCTTCCCCCGACCCCACCCCTTGCCATCTTTTCCCCCCATTTCCCTTAATCCCACTTCCATGATTGTTTGTGGGACGTTGCTGTGTGCAATTTGGCTGCTGCGTTTCGCCCACAAATATACAGTCAATTTTTCTGCTCTTCTTCGTCCTGCCCCGACCCCTTCCCCCCTGCTCTTGTCCATACCTAACTGTTCAGCGTCTTGGGACGTCCTCTCGATGTGAAAGGCGCTATATAAATGTAAGTATTGATAGATTGATTGATTTGATTGTAGGTATTACCAAGGCCGTACGCAGGGGGGGTGCGACGGGTGCGTACGCACCCCCCCAAATTATAAAAGGTCCACATTTTCCGGGGTAGAGAATTGCATTTTTTATCAAATTTAAATACCAAGTAAATTTATTGAACATTTGTGCAACAATCAGTTCTTCAAAACTATGTATAAATTATAAACACGCATCTTTGAATGATTTAGTATTAATATAAAATTATCGAGTCGCACACCAGAATCGGCGTCTACCCCAAAACATACCGCGTCGATAGACCAGTCCATGACGCGGCGAGTCTGTGACTCGTGATTGGATAAACATAGGCGCCAAGACTCAAATCCATCCTCGTTTGGAAATCATCCCGTAAACAGCCACAAGGGCAGCACCAATTCTGGAGTTAAAATCATCTTTTCATCTGATCACCGTAAGTAAAAATTACTCAAGTTTTGAGAGGTGTGACTGTAATGCTAGCAAACAATGACAACATATGTACAAGCTTCTGAGAAATTAAAGCTTTTGAGAACCCAACAAAAAAGTTATATGTGTCTGGACGGGAATGCCTATCTTTTAAAAAAATACTCATGGACGTAGGCCTATGCTTTAGCGCCTATTCCACGTGGTGTGTCAATCGGAAATCATCCCGTATACACTGCATAAAAAGGTAGCACCACTTTGTGGAAGCTGAAATCGTATTTTAATCTGATAAATGTAAGTAAAAATGACTTAAGTTTTGATAGGCGTGTTTCTGAAATATCACGTTTCTTGTTTTGTCTTGATTATCACATTTTATTTATATTATTAAAGATGTATTCCTGTAATTAAAAATTGCTTTTAGAGACGTCCACTGGCATGCAAAAAAAATATGACCGCAAAGATAAACACCTACAGCTACTTTATTTCACGTTCAGTTTTGTACCCAGAGTGAAAAAACATCAATGTCGCACGAATTTGGCATAAAAATAGTTTCACCATCATCTGATCGAGCGAACTCGGGCATTGACAAACACACTTCTCCACTGATCCCTTCTCTCCATGCAGCCTGACAACTCCCGCCTGCCAATACCCCAATCGCGCTCCAGAGTATCGATGTAGGTTAGGGTCGGTCTACCTCGTGTTCTGTGACCGTGCAATGGTTCCCATAGGATAGTAGGACTATGGACAGTTTCCTCCCGGCTTCTCCAGCTGTGTCCGCTAAACCTAAGACGCCTCTGCGGTAATGTTTGTGATACCAGTGTGGTGGTGTACCATATAGCTCACTATTTGTCAGATGCTGTCGCCAGTAAACGTTCAGGGCGTCTCTTAGAAGCCTGGTATATACCTCATGAGTCACCTAATCTCCTGATCTTCTGAACCGATTAAATAAGACCTCAAACTGTGTAAAACGTCGGAGACCTCGAGGGGGCTTCGGGAGCAGCCCCCAAGCCCCCGGCCATTGTTGGTCCCATCACTAGCAATTCGCACCCCCCCAAAAAAAATCCTGCGTACGGCCCTGTATTACTATGTCCAGAATATCCTGTGTGTAGTTACAGCCCAATTATTGCTGATAGCAAAATGGGAACTAAATTTGTGACATTTCAACACATTCAATGCGATTTTCACACCAAAACACCTCCCATAAGAATAACAAATTTGCTTTGCTTCACAAGTTTCAGGATGATGCTTAACTGCAGACATTTTTCTGGACATCTGTAAGAGATATCTCTTTGCACTGATGTTCTGGTGTAAGTATACAGTAATGCAGTATACAGTATTATTTTTCATTCATTAATCTAATATTTTTTTGGGTGGGGAGTCAGTCAAGTGTCTGACACATATGGAAACTCACCACCATGATTGAGAGTATCCTAGCCAAGCTGACATTTCTGAGATGGCTGTGCAGCTGGATTCCATACTGCTCTGCGATTCCTCTTCAAATTGTCGGCACTTGACTGTCTGGAAGGTAAATCCATTTGCTTCCAATAAACGTGGGAATGTAGGTCAAATTGATTTCCTTTGTTTTGTTCAATCGGCAGGTGCGTCTTCTGAAAGCATTGACTTGCTCCCTGCTCCATTTGGTTTGTCAAACTGGACGGCTGGATTGCTAACAGATAATGGGCAAGATAGCGACCTGATCTTCAGGTTCGATGGCAAACATGCAGCAAAGATTCCAGAAGGCGTGATGCCCAAGAATCTCTCCAATCACTTTACCATCACCACGTGGATGCGGCATGGGCCCAGCCCGGGACTGAGAGTGGAGAAGGAAACGATTCTCTGCAACTCTGATAAAACAGGTAATAAGGGAAATGCAATATATGATCTACAGCCCCGGCAATTATGGGAGGAATCTATCGTGATCCTGTCAATTGATACTGAGCGACACTTGTAGAAATGAATGGGTGTTAGATTCAGCCCCATTTTGGCTACTTTCTATTGTCCCATTTGTTGCTATAATCTGCTTGCAGTCTGAATCAACCTAACTCATGCTGGAGCACATGAGGAAGAATACCTGACTAAACTAACAGGAGGTGTTCACCTCATTCTATTCATTACCAATAGGTGATCTTCTCCTATCTCCAACACTTCAGTTTCCCAACCCTTACACCTCCTTATCTCAACAGTTACACCCCCTTTCCTGTCTCTTACATTCCCATTCTTCCCACCCCTCTTCCTGTTCTCACCGTGTTTATAATCCACACAAGCCACCCATTCCCCTCACCTGTACCACCAACAAGAACAAAATTACACTTGTATAGCGCCTTTCACGTCAGGAGGACGTTCCAAAGCGCTGGATGAGTCGGGGGATGTGGGCGTGGTGCAGGCCAGAGCATGCTGAGTGGAGGGGGCAGGCAGATTGGCAGGTCATGGAAGTTAGGTTGGGTGAGGTTGAAAAGGCAGAGCAACTCATTGCTTGGATGTAGGGGAGGAAAGACAGTTGAGGGTCAAACAAGACACCTAGATTCCTGACTGGCTTGGTGCGGTCGAGTGAGCAACCATGGAGGTTGATGCTGCCAGCACCTGATGCATGAAGGCGCTGGCACGAGCCAATCAGTAGGACCTCTGTCTTGTTGACATTCAACTGTAGAAAGTTAGCTCTATTCTAGGACTTGATGTTTGGCAGATAGTTTGTCAAGACAGTAATAGTCCTGGAGTCGAGGGTAGAGGCAGAGAGGTAAAGTTGGGTGTCATCCACATGCATATGGAAGTTAACACCATGTCTGCGGATGATGTCAGCAAGTGGGATCATGTAAATGTTGAAAAGTAAGGGACCAAGGACAGAGCCCTGGGGGATGCCACAGGTGACAGTGCTGGGGCTATAAGAGAAGCCGTTACTGGTGACAATGTGTAGACGAGGGAGAGATAGGAGTTGAACTAGGCGAGGGCAGGTCCGCGGAGATTGAGGAGGGAGGAGAGGTAGTGTAGGAGGATTTGTATTTCTTTGTATATCTCAATTTGTATATCTTTGTACCCTTGTTTTATATGTATACAACATGCATTTACCATTACAAAATATATTTGAATCTGGAAAATTTTATTTTCTCTCTGAAAATAATTGTTCTATCCTTTTTTTTGTTAAATAATTGAAAATCAGCCACTCAGGGTGATAATGTATACCAAGGGCATCAGACGGAATTGGTTTGTTGAGTGTGTATTTAATATAAATCTGTTCTGAGTGACACAAAGGAATGCAAACTGCGTTAGAACACATATAATCATGACAGCTGATTGCGCGAATTAAAGATTGAGGTGAAGAGAGTCTCCACCCAATGTTAATGTGTTTCAACTCTTTCAATTTTCTTAACAGTCTGTTGACTTGTCATTGTATTTAATGAACAGGCAATGTTTTCATTTTCCAAAATGAAGCATCTGATTGAAGGTGTCACCTATCGTAGATTAGAAACATAAATCTCCATTATTTCATATTTGTTGACAACGCAGTCACACCACGTCTCAACCTCTAAAATCTTAGAGAAGGTTTGTCCTCTTGGATTGAGTTATGCTTAGCTGACTATCAAAATGTTGGATTATTTATTGTAATTAATTCCAAATTATACCATTAGGTAGACTCCTATTGTATTTCTAATTGATGTATTCTGAAGGATGCAACAATAAGGGAATATCAAACACAATATGATGGATTGAACATGAAAGGACTGTTTCCATTTTTGTCTTTTCAGAAATGAATCGCCATCATTATGCGCTGTATGTCCACAACTGCCGCTTAGTGTTCTTGCTTCGTAGGGATTTCGACCAGATTGACACTTTCCGACCAGCCGAGTTTCATTGGAAACTGGAGCAGGTGAGCTATTGATTGATTATCGGTGTCTCGGGAGGAAAAAAGAGATAGCTATAGACGATTTGGAATCCGGCAGAACAAATTATTTTAATCATAAAAAGACCTTGACATGTTGAGAAGCCGTTGTATTGTCTTTTTTGTGCAGAACATCAGGCAAGATTTCCTCAAACTGCGTTTTCTAAACAGAAATTGATCGAGATACATGAGCACATATTCCTGAACACTAATGACATACGGTACTTCCTGAATGTTTCAAGGGTACAGTAAATATTCGCTTTTGAAATCACCGGTTAACAGTTTGTAGCAGAAACCTCTCTTCCTAACTGTGAATAATGGAGTCTATTGTATAATTTCCACTGCCACCCTGCTTGATATCTGCTAACTTAGCTCAAATCACAGATCAATTGGCAGAACAGTCTGCAAGGTTCAGCATCCTAACATGAATTGCATTTTCCCAGTGAGCTTTCTGCCAGAGTTCAGATTAGAAGCCGGGTCCCAGAAGTGAAAGGATGGTGTGGTGCATAGTCCAATGCTTTGGTTTATATTTATTTAAAATGCGCTTAACTTTTTCCAAGGCATTTTGTTTTGCCTATAATACCTTATGTTATATTATCCACTCTTTTAATCTTGCACTGTATACAACAGAAGCCATCCAAACTAGGACACTGTGTACCAGGCCATTACTTGAGCCATGGGGAATATTCAGTCAACCTTCCTCATCAGGCTGTGATGTGGTGGCTTTGGCCCTTTATCACTTTTAGACTCAACTCATGAGTTTATATGTCTCGAATAATGGATGTGACACTGTTTCCCCCATTCAAAGGCCCCACCGTTTGTCACTCTATGCTCTGCAAGCATGAAGCAGCCTTTCCTTTAAATTGGATTCAGCGATTCTGTAAGTCAGTGGGACTACATTACTCTGCTACTAATTACTTTATGGATCCCCAGTGAGAATTTTCAAAGCAGAAAGCGCTTTAAATAAAAAGTGGTCAGCGGCAGTCTGAAGATTTCATTAATGCAAGAATGTAAAATAACATTTTATGTCAGCCTATATTTCAGTATTCTGATTACTATCATTTTGTTAACTTCTGAAATAATTGCTTATTGTGCTTGTTTGTGGCGCAGATTTATCTACTGCAGTCATTTTGCTGTGTGCTCCTGCCTTAGGCTAGGTTGTGCACTCAAACACAACACCAGGGTTGTTACTTTACATTCATGAGCTTTACAGATAAAGCTGTAATCATTATTTCACTGTGACTTACAGCGTTTTATCTAGTGGCCATTTGTTGAGTATTTATGCATGAAAGCTATTGACTGCATTTACGTATTGGAAGTTTTGGAAAGCTCATGTAACTAGTTTGATACATAAAATATCACTTTGCACTGTTTTGTTTAGGCCAATATTGCCTCTTGTGGTTATTTTTTCCCCCAAAGACTTGCTGGGATTACATGGAGATGCACAGCCAGTCCCAGCATAGACATGATGAGCCAAATAACCTCCTTCTGTGCTTTAAATATTGTGTGTCAGTCTATGATAAAGCGCAGTTTCACCTTTGTTTTCAGACTGAGGATTAGCTTCACTGCCAAGAAGTTGTTTCATGCTGTTGAATTGGGGGTGGGCTGGTAGGTTGGTCCTTGACTCACAACATGAGAGGGATTGTATTTAATTTGTTACTATTGTGGATTAATTTGACAGTTGGCAGTATTAGGGTATTGCCAATTTCCCTGGTAATTAATTGGTGGCCGATTCATAGCTTGTGCACACGCCCAGTTTGGCCAAGACGCATCCTCAGTTTATAGCTATTGAAGTAGTTGTTTATTGTGGCTGCCAGAAAATATTATGACTTTTGATTCATATTGGTTGTCGCCTCTCTGAAAACAATTGAGAATTAGATATCTTTCTAAATTCTTACAGTGTGTTGTTCTTCCTGTATTAGCAGCGAGGTTTGATATGGTTAGGCACAGCTATCTTGATAACTGCTGGCATTGTATGTTGCTACAGGACTAGGCTGCCTCCCATCACACACACGTACACTGATTTTCCGCTGTTCACTGCCACTATCTCCAGAAGATGGACCAATTTATTATTGTGAATTGCTCCATCTGCTGGGCAACTGAAAGCACACAAGTCAATCAACAAGGAGCAAATTGAATGACTGACAGATCTTTCTGGACTGAGCTGGTATTTATAGTGAAAATCACTTCATTTTGTAAATGATGGGATATTAAGCAAAATATACTTAACAAAAGGAAGCGTACTCTGCAATAACACTTTTGTATGTAGAATCCTTTCACTCTCGAGAATAGCAAGTGGCGTATTGAAAATTAAATATGGGATTTAAATTTTCTTCAGTTTTCCTATAAATAGAGACTTGATATCCCATGTGGGCCATTTCCCTTTGTTCAGTAATAAGCAGCAGAATTATTTTTGCTTTTATTGTGGAAGAGCAAGCAAACGCATGATGTAAAACTATCAGCAATTCAAAGGCATTCTTTACTCAAAGACTTAGTCTGCTAAAACATTTTTAGGTTAATTAATGACAAAAAATATCAGTCAATGTATTGAATGAAAATTGCCGCTTTAATTCCCCATCCCTCTTTTTAAAATGGTCCAATTTCCAATTAGGATTTTGTTCCCTCGAATTCTGGTACACTGCTTTTATAGGCATTTTTTGTCTTTTTGTGGAAACAAATTCCATATGCGTTTGAGAAAGAAGACACCAATGATTTACAGCATGAGTCTGAAATGGCAATAATAGCTGGATTAATAAGAGTAGTGCAAAAAGCAGAATCTCGGGGGAAATGTCACATGATTTTGCAAGGCAGTAAATGAATCAAAGTCAGGCAGTTGTAGGTGTAGACTGGAGTAAGATTCAGAGTATTAAACTGCATGGAATCAGAGATCTAATTAGTCAATTTCAGCTTCGAGGACTGGGGCCTGGGAGATTAAAATCACTGTGCTGTTCACATGCTCCTCACAGTGAAATGGTTGAACTGCTTTGTCAAAGCCATCTAGGATAATGCAGAATTTGTTGCTTGTATTTATTTGACCTAAAAAGCATAAATTTAACTCTATCCCCATGAACAAAACACCAATGAAAAATGTACGCTTACACCTCAAAATGTTCAACGTAAAACACAAGTAAAAATGCAATGCTGTAGTTTGAATTTACTGAATCAAGCTTTGTGGGCATTTCGAAAGTTATGTTAAATGCAATAAAGATAATTACAAGCAACCGCTTTACCGGATTATAGGGTAAAAGTTCATCCTGATAAAGCGGTCCCTTCATTTTCTCAGAGCAAGTCTTGTCATTCAGTCATTTGTAAATGAGACACCAAAGCAAACTCACTGTGGAGAGATATGCATAAATAACACTGGAAGTAATTAAATGAAGCCTTCAAATTTAGTACGTGTGTTTTTTTCTCTCTCTCATAGATCACTCTGAAAATGGGAACATTTACCTTTGATGCACTGAATTTTAAAATTTAATTTCCATAAAAGATGAAATTCATGAAATAACAATCGGTTGTATTAACAATCTTTTTTATATGGGTACTTAATATGTGTTGTGCTAACCACCACCACAACAATAACAACTTGTACTTACTTATATAGTGCCCTCCACATTGGGTAACGTCTCAGAGAAACAGTGTAGGAGTCAAGCTCCGAACATGGACATATTAAAAGCCCCCCCAAAAAAATTATTCAACAAAAAGAAAAGAATCATCTCCAAGGGACTATTGAAGGCACCATGCCAAGGAACCAGGCTGTTGACATGGCGATCATGCAGCTGGCTTCAAACTGCCTGGATAATGTCAATGCGGTTTTACACTTCAGTGGGAATTCTGCACAAAAAGGACCTCAGTCGTAAGACTGTGAAAAAGTAAACTCTATTCTGAAGTATTTTTTTTAAAACTAATGGATTGGTTAATTTAGCAGAAGATATTTAAACAGCATTTTATGTTTTTTTTACACATCGGAAGTATTCTTGCAGCATTGATGCAGATGTATCAATATACTGTATATTAAAATACATACTTATGTACTCTATGCAATATCCTGAATATGCAATGTGAGATCAGGAAGCACAAGAGAATATGCTGGTGAACACATTCCATGAATACAGAGGTATCTTCATTGGCAAGCATCGCATAGAGGCCATGCACATCTCCACAGGGAGGGCAAATCAGATACAGAATCACTTGAAACATGCAATTGCTAACAGCTTCTTGCACAGTAGCATTCACAGGTTGTATGCAAGACAACTGTCTGAATCTGCTTGCTGGGTGAGACCTAAAGGGACAAAGACATTTTGAGTGGCAAATGTAGCTTATTTGGGGAGCTCCGTCAATCATCTGACTTGTATTCATGGAACAGACGAGCTGTATTCTGTTATTTTAATTCATTTCTTTTGTTGATCTGTTGGACTCGCAATCTTCCAAAATCTTCAGTTTCTCCTACAAATCTACAGTTTGTTGCAGCTTGAACCTGGTTTGACCTCAGGCTCAAATTTCTTTTGGGGGGAGGAGGAGTTTTTCCACCTCCATTCCTCCCCCCTCATCACCTGGGGACACAAGGTGTATCTCCTGATTACTGTGTGGTAATTGCTATTTAGAAATTTCTGATAGTTACAATGTTCTTGCAGTCAGGAGGATGGATTACTCTACGTATCACAATAAACAAGGATTCAATTTTTATCTAATATTTATCTTGTTTGTGTGGGCCACACTGATATCTATTTTATATCTAGCTTTTATTTTCTTATTGATTGATTGATTCATTGATTCATTGATTCATTGATTGTCCATTTTGTGAGGCAGACATTGTGAACATGACCATTTGACTGAAGCCCAGACACTGCTGTGGTGAATGTTTTTCTCTTGAAAACAGTAATTTCTATTTTAATAACCTACTGTAGTAGGAAAAAAGATGTAGGAGGATTAGCGAGTTCTATTGATTCCAACATTGTTACATTTTCAAATTAGCCTCCTGAGTGTAGATTAATGGACACTCTTGCCACGTTTGGCTGTAAACTGTCTCTTAGTGTATGTCCTTCATGTGAAAGTGAGAAGGCAAGTGTACAACACATAATTACAAGCTGAATGTAATGCAAAACTAGCCTTCAGCTGGAATGTCTTTCATCTCCTTTCAGGCATTACTCTTGAGTTTCTTTTAACATGTTAGCCTGAGGCTGTATCACCTTTCAGGCCACCTGTAAAATTTGTTGCTCAGATCACAGATCGTACAATGGATGAGCAGCATGTTCCTCGTCCTATCAGTAAAATATTGCTTGTCTTAAGGCATAGACATAGAATTACATAGACTTTACAGCACAGAAACAGGCCATTCGGCTTTGCCAGTGTTTATATTCCGCATGAGCCTTCTCATCCCTTCTGCCTATCCTCTCCCCTCCATCTATCAGGCCAGTCTCTGTCAGGTTGTGGTTAGTTAATAAAACATAATTCCACTGTGGTATATTTCATGCCCATTCCCTCTTCCCTCACAGAGCGCTTTGTATGTATAGCTAAGCCACTTGGCTGCCCCGAATTTGGTCAAATGACAAAGATGAACATGTTTGAAAGCCAGGAAATCTGTGATTCCTGTTTGTCCCCAATGGGTGAAATGGTCCAACTCTTGAATGTCAGTGTTCAAATTCTTGGTTCTGTAATCAAGACATTTTACGAACACAAAGGCTCATTGCTTACCTCTTTTGTCACTCGTACAGTTGCAAACATTTCCTAATTACACACTTTCAAATCAAAAGTTAAAGGATTCTGTTGTGAAAGTAGTTAACCTTGTAGATATGCTTTATTCCTTAGAAACTCTATCATGTAAAGTAAGTAATGTTTCATCTAAATACCCACAGGAAATAATAACGAACTTCTTTGCTTTTGAACACTTCCATTGTCATTTCAAGCAACTCTGGGAGCTGTACAAGCCAAGCCAATCTCAGGGGTACAGAGCTTTTACTTATTTAGTGTTCTAACATTGTGGCAAATCGTGCCATCGCACCTTGTTGGTCTCGCCTCTCTCTGACATTAAATCTAGAGTTCTGAATAGAAAATTGAATGTCAGATGGTATCAAACTGAGCGGCTTTGTTCCTTGAGCATCAAACGAATGCAGAAAATAATCAGAGAATGACATCTTTTGTTAAAAACGTTTTTTTCTCTCTTGGTGACTGGTTTGTTTTGTGAAGAAATGCATTGTTTTTACAACCAGGAATTGCAGGCACTGATACCCAAACAATTAAAATCATGTGCAAATACA
Source organism: Hydrolagus colliei (assembly GCA_035084275.1). Lineage (NCBI taxonomy): Eukaryota > Metazoa > Chordata > Chondrichthyes > Chimaeriformes > Chimaeridae > Hydrolagus > Hydrolagus colliei. The sequence goes on along the minus strand of CM068751.1, from coordinate 6,499,280 downwards.
GCAGCTCCCTGGCTGTGCTGTAAAATGGGTATAACTGCTATACTACTGTAGGCATTTTTTTTAAATGTAAGAGATGCAGGAGCCTACGAACTCGGGGAATTTTTTTTCAGTTTCCAACAAGGTGATAAATAGCAGTTTTGCATGTAAGAGATTTTTTAAAAACTCAAATGACAGCATTAAATATATGTTGGGTTAGATTTAGGCTTGATTGTTTGCAGTATTGTATTTCTTCACCGTTCACTGGTGCTGTTCATAGGTCTCAGAATTGGTAGAGCACACAGCTAGCTCCCCATCGTATTAAATCATTAATGAAGTGCCCTTGGAGCAGAAATGAAACACATACATTTTTGGGGGGCTTGTTGCAATTCTTTTTCAAGTAAGATTTATAAGATTGCATTTTGAAAATTTACAATTCACATCATTTCTTTATCATATCCTAGGCACAATGGGACAAGAGCTTGCTGTTTCCTTTGTGAGAACAGCCGGTAAACTGTAAACAGCCCCAGTTTACCTCCTCTTTTTGGAGGTAAACAGTTGGCTGCCACAGTCATGTTTACTGAATCAGTTCACTGTACGAAATTGGTGTAATGGTACTCCAACGCGCAGGTTAATACCCTATTTAACTGTGTCTGAAGGCAGTGATGTTGACAAGCTAAAGATTCATGCGGTGGTGTACCTTCCAAATGGAGTTCCGACTTCTTGTGGTGACTCCTTTGGGTCTTCAACTCACCTCAACTGATGGACAACAGACTTGACAAGGGTAAAGTTCACTGCGGTGTTTTTGGCCACTGTGTTTCCTGCGTGAGGATGGACTTTGTATTGTAATGATAGGTATTTTGGCCATTGGGCATGATTATTGTGTGGTCACAGGCAATGCCCTGTTCAAACACATTTGTTGACAACAACAACAAAATGACACTTGTATAGTATAGCGCCTTTCATGTCAGGAGGACATCCCAAGGCACTGACCCCATATGTTTATTTAGCAGATGGCCAGAGGTGGCATTACTGCTGACAGCTCAGAGCAACTTTCAGTGCTGTTGGGGGATATATCAAATGCAAGGATTATTTGATTTTTAAATGTATCATTGCCAAAGCTCTGTCACGGAGAACAGGCAAGGTATGCTAAACTCTGCATCAGATTTACATATTATCTGCAACAAAATGAAAGAAAAATTCCCACACTAGTGCACCAGGCTGGTATTTGGTGGCGATATGAAGAGCATTTCAAAAGGTGTGGGCCTCAGATTTCAAATCTGCATCATTAATTCATGTTGAACAAACTCCGCAGTGGCTCAGAGATGACTTCCATGATCTGTGCCAAATGAAGACACAAATGGGTTTATTGTTATTGTAGCACTCCCGTCATCTTATATCTTCATTTTCTGATGCAAATTAGCTGCACCATTAATCACTGGCAATTCTTCCAGCGCAGTCAATGTGCCTGTTTTGAAGCCAGGATCAGTGTAGGCAGCTGCACATTATACATCAGTAAGATACAGGAATTTTGCTATGGAGCGACATCGCTTATGAGCTGAAGAACAAAATGGTGTAATTGTCAGGTACATACCAAATGTCAAAGTACAATAAACTTTTTTTTAATTAAAAAATATTATTTGCTAGCATGAATGAAACCTGATTTTAAGAGGTTTGAAGAATGATGACATCCTGGTTCGTGCGTCTGCTTCAAGCAGATCTATTTGTTTAGTTTGGCTTATTTCTACAATATCTGAATTCTAGATTAAAAGGCACATAGAAAATATCAAGTTCAGTGTAGCTATTTTGGGGACAAGTGAATTTATCATTAAGTGGAGCTGGCAATTCTTTAAAATACAATTACACCTATTGATTTATTAGAATATTAATGTCATAATAAAATTCCAGTCAATGTTCTGCCATTTACTAATAGCAGGAAAGAGTAAGAAAGCTATTCAATAATTCAAATCAGGTACAGTATTAGCATAATGTATCTTGTATGTCATAACATAATGTGTTTTCTGAGGCCTGTAATGACACTATAAACCATTATAAAAGGAAGGAGATGCTGCTGGATAAGTTTACACATAAGCTGAGTAATGGACTATCAAATTATTTGATGGTATCTTGGATGGTGCAAAGCATTAAAAAAAGATCAATGAATTGTCTACTTCTCAGAAGAAGTGAACCTAGTTTTTCTTCTCCTTTGTTTTAGATCTGTGACAAAGAATGGCATCACTATGTTGTTGATGTTGAATTTCCGGTGGTGACTTTATATGTGGATGGGGTGGTATACGATCCATACCTGGTCACAGATGACTGGCCAATCCACCCTTCGCATATTGACATGCAACTAACTGTTGGGGCCTGTTGGCAAGGTAAGCATTCAAACAATAGCAGATTAGTGTGAGATGCCATTGACGTAACGGCTTTACTCTCACGAAATTTGGCTTGGATTAAAAGGGCTATTGCTTGCACCAATTTAAGTTTGTGGTGGAAATAGGAACAAACTGTTGATTTAAAAATAAGATAGCTGTACACGTTAGAACATGCCCTTACACATCTGATCTTCAAAGTCGTGTTGTATTTTCTACCTGAAGTTCCTTTCCTGGCAAAAACCACTTGGTTACAAAGGTTTATTTCAAATACAAATCAGGACTGAACAATGAAAACCAACAACTATAACTGGTTATAAGGGAACTGCTACAGTTCTAATAATTTTAATGCACCCTCCTGTGCAATGCATTACTCTTTTTTTCTAAAAAAAAGGGGTTATCTGTAGCATGACATGACACTCGCTACATCACGCGGAATGTATACAAGGCATCGAAGCACCTCACATACTAAGACAAGTACCCTGGAGGATCAAGTATTTTTTCTGCTTCCAAGAGCCAAGTGATCTTGGTTGATTTAATGTTGGTTCAATGCCTTGGGATGTCCTCCCGATGTGAAAGGCGCTATATCAAATGTAATTTTGTGGTTGTTACTGTTGTTGATTTAATGTTGGTTTTATTTTTGTATTTTTGGATGACTTATCTAAAGGCTAGATAGGCTAGGCTTATTCTCTCTAGAACAAAGAAGATTGAGAGGAGACCTAATAGAGGTTTATAAGATTATGAGAGGTTTCGACAAGGTGAATAGGGAAAGACTGTTTCCACTGATGGGCGAATCAGTGACTCGTGGTCACAGATTTAAAGTAGTTTCAAAACGAAGCAGAGGGGAGCTGAGGAGAAATTTTTTCACTCAGCGGTTTGTTCGAATCTGGAATGCATTGCCTGAAAAGGCGGTGAAGGCAGATTCCATAACAGCTTTTAAAAGGGAACTAGATCTTTATTTAGGAAGAGCAGGTTTGTTAGGTTATGGGGAGAAAGCTGGGCAGTGGGATTGAGTTGCTCTATTCAAACAGCCATCACAGACTAGATGGGCCGAATGGCCTCCTTTTGTGCCGTATAATTCTATGATTCTATGATTAAGGTGCTATTGTTTTATACTTCATGTCAATATTCGCTGATCAGTTTTGAGAAGGAGCTTCCTGTTCTCTAACCCTCAATCTCCTACCACTGGAGCCTAGGAAGAGAGTTTCCAATTCTCAAGCCAGCCATCCTTATTGTCCGTTTACATCTTTTGCTGTGAACGCATGCTGAGAATGGACAAACGTATTTCACTTAAGACTCAGAAGAGAAGGAATTGAAAATAACTGCAATAAATATCTGCAATATATTCAGTAAACTATTCAAAACTGTTCTGCTAGGCTAATTATTTTGTGTGCATCATTGACCTAATCTTCAGCCGTTCTGAAGGTTACCGTTTAATGTAGGACTGTCACCTATTCTGTTTATACTGGGAATGGTGAGCAGAATATTGCATTTCCACCAGTACCTTTGGGGCAATGGGATCCAGCGTGAGTTAGGACATAAGTCGTGGTTGATGTGAATATATTGATGTGAATATATTCTATGCTATGCTTTTTACCCTTTGCTTTTTACCCTTTGCAAGAGTGAGAAATTCATGTTGTTCAGAAGATTGTCGCCGATTGCCTTATCATGTCTCAAAGACATAATAAGGCGCTATAACAAATGCAAAGATTATTTTTATTATTAATGAAAGTAAAGGGATGTGGAGCAAGTTAACACCTGGCATCGTCGGACCACTGAGTTCCTTTCTAGTTTTATTAGACTTGACAGTTGAGACATGCAAAGCTTGTGCATTTTCCTTTTCCAAATGCACATTCACAAGAGCATTTGTCACATTTTCAAAAAATTCTTTTTCTCTTCCTTTCACCTAAACTAATTAGCTAAATGAGTGCTGCAAATAAGATTTTTTTTGCGGTCACATTAGCTTGTTAATTAACATGTGCAATTAGACCTCCAATCTGATATCTGTCGGTCACAAACAACAGGCTTTCTATTTTTTGCAGAAACATGTAAGCTCTTTGAATGTGTAAGTCAAGACTCTTCAGTTTTGAAGGTTAATGCTGCAGGAAAGCCAAACTGTTCTCTGCCCATTGTAACAGTGGGCGATAAAGAATAACTGTAGTGAATTATGAGGTAATTATCCCATCTATGCTTTCTGCCCTTTGCAACAAAGAGTGAGAAATTCATGTTGTTCAGAAGATTGTCGCCGATTACCTTAAATTGACTTAGACGAGGCTGTTATTTTTGTGCATTGCACCATGTACTGTTATTCTCCTTTTAAGATTTTAGAATCGGGTTTTTTTTTATCACAGCAGTTTTAGCAATTTTAGCCTTAAGATGCAAGTGCTTACTATGTTATGTACCAGGACCTTAATCTTTCTTCACATTGTATAAGTATCCATGACTCCTACAATTTATTTTTGAGCAATATGTACAGGACTTATACAACCATGGATCAATGTGACATACTGACTACCTTGAGGTCCTACACATACATATATGCACACAAGTACGCACAAATATATGAAAACCTGCAGACAAACACAATTTCAGAATCATCTATGTATTCTGTAATTAGGCATCACAGGGTGCATTCATGCAAATTACAATACAACCTGAAGGTGTAATTATATTACCATTATAATTTATTACGTGTGTTTGGATTCTGTTTAGTTTTACCAAATGGATATTAGTTTAACAGCACAATACAAGATCTCTATTTTGCACACCAGAAAAACAGCAACTGTTGGAAATGCAGAGCAGTGCAAACAGTATCCAAAAGAAAAAGTTTCATGTGTGATTTTCTTTCTTATCTCTTGATTTCCAAGTCCATGTCCACCGACCTACCCATCCCACCATCGGTGGGTGAGCCTTCAGCCACTCTACACCCAACCTTTAGAATTCCATCCCGCAATCCCTCCGCCTCGCCCCCCCTCCCTAGCCTCCTTCCTCTTCGATGTTGCCATCAGTCACCCCCTTCCCCATCCCTTCCCTCCACCCTACCCGACCCCAGCTCTGGTCTAAAACACTGACTGTCCAGTACCTTGAGACGTCCTCCTGACGTGAAAGGCGCTATCTAAACACATTTAATTGTGTTGTTGTTGTTTCCGATCCACTGTTTTCCTGCCTCTTCAGAGTGTGAAACCACTGCATGTGTGGAATGACAGGACATGTTTTCTATTCAGAATAAAGTAATATGTGTGGCAATACAATTAATTTTTCTCAACACCTCAGATTAGTGTTTTTTTTAAATGCTGGAATGCAACTATGTCTTCCTTTGAAAGACATCTTTGCTTTTTCCAATTATACAATACAATTTCCTGGCAAGCAGAATGCCTAGGAGAGTCATTTTAGATTTTCAATCAGGGTCGGAGAAGTCTTCAAACCTCCCAGGGTACGGATGGAGGTATGAAAACTAAGGATTTTTTCTCAGGAACTACTGATGGTTGTGAACTCATGAGGAATTGCAAAGTATTTACAGTGGCGATTTCCTTCCTCCCCTCTCCCTGTTATACTGACACCGTGGTCAGACTCCAGACTTTTGAATAATCCAATGAAACATCTAATTATAAACTTGGTGCATGCAGGTTGAGGTCTTTCCTTCCGTTTATCTCAGTTTTACTTGGCTGAGAATTTACAATTCCTGCTTATTATTGTACAAAATGTACTGTGTAAAATGGTGAAAGACCTCAGACACAGAAAACCTACTGCTAGCTATGGAGCTCAGTGAAAGCATAAGTCACTGCCTTCAGAGGAGGTGAGATTGTATTGTAAGGGTGAAAAAATCTCCTTTCTTTTTTAAAAAAATGGACTTAAAAGCTTTCTGCTGAAACAACCCACGTCCAATGGTAACCTGCCTCCAACAGTGGGTAGAATTTAACTTGGAGAGGATATTAATTTTGATGTCTCGAGAAGGTGATTGATGGATAATCTCGCTGCAGTCACTGATTTTCATTATTCCATTTGTACAATGATAATGTTCCACATTACTGTGAGAGGGGCACAGAAAAGAATTGCATGATATAATTAAAAACTGTGCACCTGTGACAAAAGAAGTGTAAAATGATAGGTTTATTCTGGGTCCGTATTACCAGCAGAACATGCAAAATACAATTAAGTCAGAGATGATTCTCTCTTTCTCTCGCTGTCTATCTCGATCTAAAGTATATTTACATAGCGGTTATTGATCGGTTGTTAATTAAGAAATGCCACCCATGCAAGAATAGTGTACTTGTCGTCAAAAACAATCCTGCCATGAGTCCATCAATGTGAGAACTGGACAGATAATGATCCTTATGCAGTCTGTTACTGTCTCACGTGCCATAAGTGGAGAATTTTTCCATTAGATTTTATCGTACTTATTAGAGGGAAACTGTGTGGCTTGAATCATATAACTGCTTATATCTCGTCTTCGATCAGTTTACTGTTGCAGGCGGCTAGGTGGTTGCTGCAGTTGGCTGATAGTCGCAGATCACAGCATTGTAAAAGTTCTTTGGGACCCGCTATAAATGAGTACAAAGTGCGAACTGTAGATATACCAATTTTATTACTTTTGGGGGGATTTTTAAAGTTAAGAGATAAGCTTCAATTGCTTGGCTACATGTCTACTTGAAATAAGCGGGGCGCCCTTTTTTGAGGGCACCAGCTAGTAATCTTGTATAAAGTCTTTCTTCGTAAATCATAACCATTGTATAAAATGAATGGGAAGTGCTAACTGGAGCAAGCTTTGTGAGCTGAACCACAATGTATAAGTACAGGAGGTGTTTGGTATGCACTGAAATGACTCTCTAAATTAAATAGCTCAGATCTGCTGAGATATCTGGAGAAAAACAATGTGACATCAGGGGACAAATCCAATCACCCTCCAAGCTTATAATGATCCTGGTTTAAATCTAAATATAAACAAGATAAGGAACTCTATATTGTTCTGCGCCCACTGTACAAAATGAATACAGAGAGAATGTCAATATTAAGCAATTCTGATGAGTGTGAAAAGTGGCAGCTCTCGTATTCCTGACTGCGTGTTCTCGTCAATGCATTCAGCCATTTAGGAAAAGTCATAATGATCGCCGTCTGTCCTTCTTTCGAGAATACCCTGTTTGTTATTGCTGTTGCCAAGCATAATGGTTCCACTGAGGGATGGACTCCTATCTGTGCAATTTCACATTCTTGTCTTGAGCGAGTTGGTTGGAAATACCAAGTGAACATCTGTGCTAATGGACATAGCCTTGCTTGTTTTGGTCTTTTGCCTCCTGATGCCATCTAGTGCGTGCTTCAGCAAAAACTGACCGAATACCAAACAGTGTGATAGGAATACAGGGAACAATTAATTTTATTCCAAAAAATTAAGTGGTACTTTGTCCAATGTCATTCAGATAAAAGATCTTGGCTATAATTGTTTTAAAATTCTCAACATCAACATGAGATGAGTGCTTTGAAGCAGCCTTTACTGTCTAATTTAGCTTCTGAAGGCTCTGAAGAGATAATCATAATAATAATAAGCATCATAATAATAATAACCCTTGCATTTGGTATAGCGCTTTTCACATCTTATTGACGTCTCAAAGCACTTCACAGAATATACTGTAAAGTGAATTGACCGTATATTTGTGGGCAAAATGTGGCAGCCAATTGCACACAACAGTGTCCCACAAACAGTTGTTGATTGAAATGACCAATTTTTATTATTGTTTTTTTTAGACAGATTATTATTAGGCGTGTTATTATTAGGCATAATTAGAATGAGGCCAATATAAGAAGAAGGGGGACAGTCGATTTGGGCACTAATACTATAATGTTATAGTCTCTTTTATAACATTACTTATGTGTTATTTATATCATTGCTCTAAATCTTAACACAGTATTTTATTAAGCAATGTAATAAAATGTATAACTACCTATGTTTTTGGTAAGTAAGTAATTATTATGAGCAAAACATTTTAAGAATAAGTAAGAACACCATTAGCTTCACAAAATACCTACATATCTGGTAATGCTGACATTTACGTAACAAGGACTCCTTTTCTGTCCTTTTCTGTATTGCTTGAAGAGTTTAAAATGGGTCACTGCATTGTAAGAATTGCTTTTAACTAGTGCCTAATTAGACCAAAAATGTTTTTTTGTTGTATGAAACACAGCATGTGAGATCATGGGAGGTTTAGCATGCCACTAATTATGACTCGCTGATCCAAAGATCTTATTATTAGGTGTCAGTCTGGCTCAATTGGTAGCATTTTTGCCTCTGAATTAGATGGTTGTGATTCCCAGACCCATATCAGGACTTTGAGATCATAGTCTCCAGTGACACCGCAGTGCCACAGTACAGGGCATGCATTGTTGGAGGTGCATTGTTGGAGGTGCCGTCCTTTCAATGAGACATTTAACCCACTCGTCCTGATAAAATTGGTTGTTCACTTGACGGCTGCTTTGTGTGACATTATGGTGCACAAATTGGCTGTCACAGTTGCCTACAGATGCACAATCGCAACAGGTTACAATATATCCTGTGAAGTGCTTTGAGGCAAATTAACATTTTGTGTATACGACATTTCGTCCAAATTAATGAATTTCTTAATACTCTTAGGTGGCGAGATTGTGAAGCCACGATTTGCCCAGTTTTTTAATGGTAGCCTTGCTGGCTTGTCTATCCGACCTGGCAAGATTGAGAGCCAGAAGGTTATCTCCTGTCTGCAGGCTTGCAAAGAGGGCCTGGATATTAATTCTTTGGAGTCTCTTGGCAAGGAAATTAAGGTGAGAGATTGCACAGGTTCAGATCTGTACTGATGAAAAATGTACTATTGATTTATCAATGGCTACTAAATGTTGATTTGCCCATGGAAAGTCTTTCCATAGACATGAATGAGGTCAGAACAGAACTAAAAATATATATGTTACATAGCTTTTTAATGCCAGATACTTAGATCTTATATTTGTAATTTTATTTGTTGATCTTTCCAAAAATGCCTAACAAGCAATATCTTAATTTTGTCCTGCTACACAAATTATTTTAATTAACTATACAAGAAAAACCCAATATATTTTGTACACTCAGCTCAAGCAATTCTCTGTATTAATGTTCTGCTTCCTGTTTCCCAGTTTCACTTTAATCCTGCTCAGTCAATTGTGGTGATGGAAGGAGAAGACATTGACATTATAAATCGAGCAATGCAGCAGGTAGTATACATCAACTCCAGGCAGTTTCCAACACCTGGCATTCGACGCTACAAAATTTCAACTGAAGTCCAGTGAGTTATCCACAAACTGTATTGTTCTCCCAGTGACTTGGGCAACAATCATCCCACAAATACAATTGTTCAATTTACTTTGTGACAGGTTATAGGATATTGTTGTGCGCATGTTACTGTTTGCCTTTTACGTAGCTTTTATAGGCAAATGTGGAGTCCCGTAGCTCAGTGGTTAGAGCACTCATCTTACTAGTGAGGGACCTGGGTTCATTTCCAGGCAGGTCATGGCGAAACCTTGGGCAAGTTTCCACACCCCTGATAATGACACCTCAAAAAAATACTAATCACTTGATCACTTCACTCCATAAAGTGTTTGTGGGGACACTGCTGTGCGCAATCATCTGCCGCGTTTCGCCCACAAATATGCAGTCAATTCACTTTACAGTATATTCTATGAAGCGCTTTGGGATGTCTGGAAGACGTGATAAGCATAATATCAAATGCAAGGATTATTATTATTATTATCAGTTGGATTCCAAAGAGTGAGTGGTGATCATTTTCTTTTTGATCTCCACAGGTGTTTTGGTGAAGACAATTGCATCAGTATTGCAGACATAGATGCGTACATTGTTGTTCTTCAGCCTGTAGAACCCAAGATTACAGTGAGTGGATTGGATCATTTCTCCAGGCCAGCCTCGGAGTTTGAAAGCGCCAGAGGTGTTTTGCTGTTCCCAGGCCTTAGGATCATCAGCACAGTTAAAAAAGAGCTGCAGTCTGAAAGAGGACTCCATACAGGGGCTAAAGGTTTGTCAGTTTGTGAAGTTTATTCCAAGGACTAGGGAAGCAAATGAAAATAAGTACCTTACCAAGCAAGAACAAATGAGTAGAAAGTCAATGAAATAGAAAGGGTTTGAGGCCTCAATGAAACACCGCATGTTTCCAACAGCCAGCAAATTTAGAATGCCTATTCCTTTAAAATACAATCTCCTATTCCCCCCCATGTTGATATTTTTTTTCTAGGTTTCCTTGCTCTTAATTTGTCCAAAGGGTATTCAGTATCAGGCTTATTCTTATGTGCAAGAAAGAGAATAATATATTTCCAACTGGATGAGTTGGAAACCCAAATGGACATTTGAACCAGAAAGCTGTAGAAGTCAAATCAAAAGGGATGAGAGATAAATAGATCAATCCATGGGGAGTCATAGCAATAAATAGTGTGACAAATAGGGTGGCATTTCCTCCGCCTCGCCTTCTCTAGAAGTTCTCACCTTCTCTTAACACCATGCATCTTCCTATGTGTGGTCAAGTCGTGCTCAAATTTTAGGTGCCAGGCCAGGCTCTAGCATTAAAGAAACTTGGATTCAGAACCTCTGCATGAACTTTGTCTGAGTTGTGATTTTTTTTATAGTATAACTACTACAGGAGAAATTGTTTACTTAGAAATTCCAAATCTCCATTTGGGCTCATTAATAAAAAAAATTGAAAAAAAAATTGTTTTGCAGTCCGTCAACCATCTGCTGCCGAAGAAATTGTTCACAACTTGGATTACTGTGATATTTTGATAATTGGCGATGAATTAAATTCCGAACAGGAGTGTCTGGAACTGGAGTCGATCGAGCTTCACGGGAAGCATCTGGAATTCACAAATTCCACTGCTGGAATGTCCATTTATGGTAATAAACTTTTATTTTGCCAAGTTTTGTTATTTATTTAAACAGCAGTGCGAATCTTGTTGATTAATTTTTGCAGAATTAACTCTGCAGCAGTCTCCATTTTTTTATATATAAAAAAGGTCTTTAATCAGTGTGCAGCAGTACACTCATCATGTATAAATGCACATTACATTGTATGATATCTTTACCATAACATCAATAACTTATTTAGCGCCCCTCATTTAAAATAGCATCTCAGCGCTCTTACAGCAAATGTGAGCCCACTAAATAAACAGTTGCTACATAGTATATCATACAGAGCTCTTTGAGACATCCTCCTTATTATTATTACTATAAAGCATTCTTCAATGGCTGAATGTGTTTAGCTGGAGGGTGAACATCAATTATTCAACTGGTCCTGTGCAGCTGTAAGCCTACAGTGGATCCTGTTCAGAAGCACAAGATGTGGAATGCTCTACCTTCCAGCGTAGAGCTCCATTTTATCCTCATTGCTTTATATTGTAATCGGCTAAAACGTTACAGTTTATTTCAAGATTGAAAAATAGGATGCAATTTTTAAAGTATTGAGCTGCTTAATCAGTTCCCCCCCACACAAAAAAAATCAATAAGTACTTTTATATTTGATGGGCGATTTTCTCTTTGTCAAGTCTGTCTTCCACGTTATGAGACTGACTGTGTGTGTTTTGCCTCAGGTGTGGACTCCATGGGAAACTATGAGCACGTCCTTCGCAAAGTGAGGTATCGCAACTGGCACACTGCTTCCATTTTCGGGCGGAAGTTTAGGCTAACGTGCTCGGAGCTCAATGGCCGCTATACGAGCAACGAATTTAGCTTACAGGTGAGAAAAAGGCAAACTTGTTACGCACGCGTCGGGTCTGCTGTTATGGATTAAGGCTGCACGGAAGAGTAACTTAATACAAGTGTTGCGTGTAATTTACTTAGACAGCGATAAAGCACTTAGACGCTAGTTGGCACAAGATGCTGTGAAAATTGATTTAATTTGGCAAGGTAATATTGACCACCTTGGTTTCCTCTGTCTAGGTGAATGTTCTCCACAACATTAATCTCATGGACCACGCTAATCATGTGGTCGCTCAGCCCCAGTTCCTCCAGTCTATCCATCATTCGTTACCTGGCCTCACAGGTCATAACCTTAACGCTGCACATAACTCAGGTAACCAAATCATATTCTTCAGGCAATGGCGTGCAACGCATTAGATTCACACAATGTTTAAATTAAATATTAATATTGTACAGCCAAAAGATGCAGAGTTGTGAATTTTTTAGCACAATAGATACTGATTAGGGATGAATATTCAGAGTCAGTGACTTTTTGAAATGTGGATTTTGTAGCTTTACAATCTCAGATGATTCTGTTCCAATCCCAGAGTAGAACTGTTTGCAACTGTGTGAACAGTCTCTCAAGCTCGGAATACTAAATGCAAAGAACTGGCCTGTGCCAAATAGGGAAAATAGATGTATAAGTCTACTAGACTCAGTAAAAATCAAATGTTAAAGTATCTCGTGACGACCTAGATCAACACCAACAACAACAACAAAATTGCATTTATATAGCACCTTTCACGTCGGGAGGACGTCCCAAAGCGCTGGTCAAGATGTGCACTAGAGGAGAGTGTGAAAGTCGGCAGTGCCAGCGCATTCAAAGGCTTCACAATATTCTCATCAGGAATGAAACTTAGGATAGCATCAGCAGAGTTTATCATTTTTACTAATTTACTATACGGCAATGGTGTTCGGTAAATTATATGCAAAGAATATTGAAGCATTGATTTGTCTAAGCAATATTCAGTTTTTCCCCTTTTCTTCCCCTCAAAAAACATTTACATTGAAGGCAGCTAACCTTTACATGCCTTACAAAACCACTGGTTGTCCATATCTGTAGGACTATTGCAAAATTCATCCCCAGATTCTGTACTTTTTGCTGAATATCAGTTCAGATTTCTTTTTACAATGTCTTTATGAAATACTGTACAATTAAAAATTAATTCCTGTCCCAATTTGTGACTGAGAACTGTTGTTATTGATATTCTCTTTACTGGCAATGCTATGAAATATTACAGAACCAAATATATGTTTCTGTACTTTGTTTCAAACAATGCAATAACAATTCTTTCAGAAGTGCTGATGTGATTCAATGAAAGAAATTCTAAAATATCCAAGCGTTCTGGCTGGATGTCACTGCAATGAAAGTACTACAATTGAAAACTGGAATTTATATATCAAGATATTGTGAAATTTAGGACAGCAGAACATGGCTCTAATATACTTCATATTATTTAGACTTGGATATCTTCTACTCCACAGTGCTCAAATAAGTCTTTCATATCAGAACCTTAGCATAGTTATATTGTCATTTCAAATCACGGCAGTCTTTTCCTGTCCTATTTTTTTCCCCAGGAGCACTAATAAGCTGTTTAAAAATAGACATAAATACATATGTAACATGTCATGTTCTTTCCATTCAATCCAAAACAACCTATCTTTTCACAAACGTATTCAAGTTACATTGCACTGTGGATTTGCTTGTCTATAGTCTGGATTGCCTCATAAAGCATAGAAATTATAGTTCCCCGAGTTATGAAACTGATCTGTTTTCTGTGAGGAATAGATGGCAGATGTTAATTTTGGTTCATTTTCTCCCCCGCCTTTGAGCGGATGAAGCAGTTAGGAATTGTCTTTAGTTAAATCATACACAATATTGCAAGAGGGTCTCCCTGCACACATGGCAGAAAGAGATACAGAATAATCTCAGTTGATGCAATCTTCAATTCCAGCCCTGGAGAACTTTATAGGTCAACATTGTTTTTATCTGTATCCGGCTCACACTACATCTCTGCCTGAACCTTGACTTCCAGCTGAATGCTTTAACTCGGTGTACAATGCAAAATACCATTTGTCTTGCAACAGGCATTGAACGAAGAGAAAGACCTCACTTCTTTTGAAGTGGTTGTGAGCCAACACTCCAGAGAAACATCCGTCACTGTCCACTTCCTCACTCTCTCATCTGGCCCAAGTTCAAACCTCTGCCACTGTGTGACATTGTAATAGTTTCCAAAAATCTGTACTGCCAATGTACGGCTAAGTGATGCCCTTTTACCTTCTAATGAGCATGAGGATTTCAGTCCTTGCACCATCAATTGCGAATGCTTTAAAATATATAACACTGCCTGATAGCGAGATCTTATTACATGTATTACTGCTATGTATTGTAGATAACTCTGTGTGTTCTTTTCTTTGTAGTTATTCCAAGTGCTGCCACTATTATCATTGTAGTGTGCATCAGTTTCCTGCTCTTCATCATTGTTCTGGGAGTCTTTAGGATTCGAACGGCCCACCAGCGTTCCAGTCGAGAAAATGAGGGCGGGAAGGACGGCGAGATGGACTGGGATGACTCTGCCCTGACTATCACTGTTAACCCCATGGAGGTAGAGTATAGTGAAATGATAAATCAGACTGTTTGAGCATTTCTGATTCAGGAAATATGGAAATACAGTAGTTCGGTTTTAAGGATATTCAAAGTTTACTGATTCTTTTTACTGCAAGCAATGAAGCAATGTGGTAGTAGTAATAATAATAATCCTTGCATTTGATATAATGCCTTACGACGTCTTCGGGATGTCTCAAAATGCTTCTCAAAATATACTTTGAAGTGAATTAACTGTATATTTTGTGGGCAAATGCATATGTGTTGTGCACATTTCAACATCTTATGATGAATTCTATGAATCTCTGAACCTTTGGTCAATGGAAAATCCTATATCGCATTGGGAAGGAGGTGCAAAGATTATTCATATTATAAAAGTATTAAAACAGCCAACTAGGTTGAAAAGATGTAAGTAAACGTTGATGCACGGAATATTTTAACGCGTCCTACTGTAATGCGTAACTGCTCGGCAGTGATTTGGGACGTCGTCCCGCGCGAATGGCACTATACAAATGTAATTTGTGGTTGTTGGCTCTTGTCGTGTATTTAGAACTACGAAGGTCAAGAACACAGTGAGCAGGAAAGTGAGGATGAGGACGAGGAGGAGGGAGAGGAGGATGATATCACAAGTGCTGATTCTGAGGATAGTGAAGACGAGGAGGAAGCTGATCATGAAGAGGATCAGCAGAATGTCACCAGGAGAGAGCAGCTTGAGTGGGATGACTCAACACTCCCTTATTAAGCGGCCTGCTAGCCCCGAGGGCTTTCAGAGTAGATTTTGGTGTCCAGCAATGCTTGGAATGTGATATGATTGGAATTTATTTAAATTTCTGTTGCTGGTAATGTGTGAGGAACTTTCAAGGTTTTTTTTTCTGGTAAAGTAAGAGGTTTGCAATGATGTTTCATCACCTGGGTCCAAAAATTGACATTAAATAGCTATAATGCCCGTCTTTCTTCTATCATTTCTGGATGTTCTTTTTGTGGTTACCTGAATGTTTTACCTTCGCACCAAGAACTGTTAACTTTGTGAATTAATGTACTGGTTCCTGTAACTGAAACATTTTCTGAAGTACTTTTATTTATTTGTAATACAGTAATGACAACACAAACAGAAGCAATTTCTATTTCCGTTGAGTCAGGCCTGACCTGGAGCATAATGAAAAGAGGCGAAAACGAGAAGTTAAAACATTTATATTTGGTTATGTAAATATATTTTTAAATCGATGAAAGGATTGATTTGTTAGACCATGTCTTTGCTGGGGATAAACTGTTGAAAGAGAGGAACAAGAATTTCTGTGGAAATTGCTTTGCAAAACTCATCTTTGTATGTGGTCCCAAAATCCACAAACTGTTTATGCCGTTGAGATATCTATAGAATTTAAAGCCAAGCAAGTATTGTTCAGATTGCAGATACAGATGTTATATTTGTTGAACTGGGGCATCATCTTCAATGGAAAAAATGTTTCCTGCATCTTTTTAAAATTAATTAGATAACTAATGTGTGTTGTTTTCAACACAAGTGATGTAATGGTATGGTCCATGTCAACGCTCGAGCTTTCAAAATAAAGGAGCGGTTTGAGAAACACTTTCTAAATGAAGATGGCACCTCTCTAAGCTTTCAAAACAAGAGAATTAAAGTGGACTATGTGCATTTATAATGTGTAGCTATTCTGTAAGGGTCACATCAACGAAACGAGTCTCATGCAACGTGCCCTGATTATATGATGTTGTGATATAACATGAAATGCAATGGATGCAGCTTTATTTTATATAGGATTTAATAACCTACAAACTGGGTCACAATTTTGAGGATTTATTAGCTGCTCACAGATGTGGCTTTTACATCCTATACCAGATAACAGGTATTAGTGGGTAATGGTTTTATAGCTTTCATCGTGTTGCATGAGTATCATGCCAGCCTTCACAGTCTTTGAAGAGTCCCTTTTCCGGTAAGTTTCCTTTAAAAACTACAAGTTGTTTATTGTATCAAATAGCATTTGAATTCAATTGAGTTGAAAAAGTCCAGGCAAGATTAATAAATGTGTTCGACTGTGTTACAGCCTCGTAACAGTCTGAAATATATGTGATGTCATCCCTCTATTTTCATTCACAGTATTAACCAAGAGTTTTAGTTATTATTGCAGTGAAGTTTTAAAAAAAAACAAATAATTACAGAAAATATCACGATGATGGCTTTGTGGGGAAAGGCATCACCCAGTGGAGTCTTAAAGAATACAAACCAAAATGGCTCTAGTTTTCCTACTCTGTGCCAAGTTATTGTGGACTTCAGTTCTCCTGCAATATAGAGTGTGGGGTGGGGAGAGAATTAGCGAGAGTACACAGCCTTGAATCTTTACGGGAAGGTGTACGTGTCTGTTCAGGATTGAGTTTTGCTCTGATGTTCCGTATACAGTAGTTTCTTTCACACAACGAGTTGTTCGGTTCTGGAATGCATTGCTTGAAAGGATGGTGGCAGCCGAGTTGATAAAAACTTTTATGAGAGAAATAGATAATCATTTGGGAATGACAAGTTTGCAAGGCTATGGGGAGAGAGTGGGGGAGTGAGATTGATTTGGACTGTTCTTTTCAAAGAGCCAGCCCAGACACGATGGGCCGAATAGACTCCTTCCGTGCTGTACAATTCTATGATTCTAGTCTGCCACTATCTACTGTTCAGGCTCACACATGAATTGTTTATATATTGTGGCACATATATTGCCACTTGGGCAATATACCAGAGGGCGCCAATAAAAGCATACCTCAATGGAAGAAAAAGGTCAAAAATACCTTCAAGAGAGCAAAGGAGGAAGGGGACAGATTGGAAGAGAAAAATTGGCAAAAGTAAAATTACAAACAAAAGAAATTGTAATATGAGGAGTATTTTTAAATCTGACAAAATCTAACGAAAAAATTTAACAGAGTTGCTTTGAACAATTTTGTTCTAACAACAACAACAAAGTTGCATTTGTTTCATGCCTTTCACGTCAGTAGGACATCCCAAGGCGCTGAAACAAAAGGACTCAAGGACTCAAAGGCTAAACGTTAGTGTTTTCCTGGATATTGACTGCAAACAGTCCTGCTATTATTTAATGTTTCATTGATCAATATATATAAAAAGGGTACTCGCCTCGCAAGTGAGAGACCTGGGTTTGATTTCCAGAAGGGCAAAACCCTGGGCAAGTTTCCTTACTCCACACGCCTGATAATAATCCCTCAAGAAAAAAACAGAACAATAATAAATGTCAATTCAATCCTTGACTGTTTATGGGACACTGCTGTGCACAATTGGCTGCTGCATCTTGCCACAAATATACAGTCAATTCACTTTGCAGAATATTCTGTGAGAGCTTTGAGACGTCTTGAAGACGTGAAAAGTGCAATATCAAATGCAAGGATTATTATTACTATTATTATTTATCATGTTGTCTGTAAACTGTGAATTAGGAATGCAAATACTTTACCGGGCACTTGCAGAACCACATTTGTAGATCATGACACATTATTCTGGAACACTCTTCAGGCGTAACGCTTAAATTCCCGAGCAAAGTTTGGTGAGTTTCAAAACAGTACACTGGGCAGCAAAGGTCAGAATTCCTTCTTGCCTTCTAGCCTGCTATTCTGTTCAGTTAGCCCGGCCGTCACAAGCCATACAATGCCGAGGTGATGTTAGTACGGGTTTCACCAAGAATAGCTTCCAAAACACAGAATCTTGCTGAATCACAACAGTTTGAGCAGAATAACCCTGACTGGAGAAAAAGGAACAGCTAAGCAAAACTGACTTTTGGATTTGGATATTAATCTTTATTTAACTGGGGTCACTGAACTGAAATATCTCGCTCTCTATATATACAGTGTAAATATATTATATACAGTACATATAGTTAGTATCTATATTGTTAAAAGAGCCTCTAAGTAGATTGACTCATGTTGCGCAATGGCTGACAGGCTTCCACTCCACTTTTGGAATCGGATTGAGATTTACTGAAATCGGTGACAATAAGAGGGACACAGGGAGCTGATTTCTGTGTGTCAATGTTGTTCAGTCAACCCGAGTGGGTCTTGTATTCTGAGCTGTGCGCTTTCATGTAATTGTTCATTTTATCCCAAGTAACCACGTATTGATTGAGCATTAGATAAAACTAAAAGGCCATTTGTTGAAATACATAGTTTGGAGAATTTTCTTCTAGGTTACCCAGAGACAGTTTCCAGAATCAGTGTCTTCACTTGGCAGCAGTGCTATGCTGCTCAGTACATCACATTGCCTTTACATCGTGGCACAACTTATCTGTAACTTAGCACAAGTATTGTTACCTAAAGCAGAATGGTTCTTCAAATAAAATCAATGCATCTGTTACTTTACACACAATAATCCTCAAGGCATCAAATTAGCATCTTTATCATTTAACATATTTATATCATTACATCACGGAGAGGATTTCAAATCTTGGATAACAATGCACAATTTTTCTTTTCGCTTAAGGCAAAAGCAACAAAGAAATCAATCACTAAGTGAATATATACCAATTGAGATGCATGTATTACTTTGTGGCACACTTCATTTTCATTAAAGCAGTGAAAGTGGAAGAGTGTTGTGTTAAGTGGACTGGAGCATGTAATTGACTTAAATATGTAAGGATTTTGGTTAGGACTCTGGACCTGAAATTATAATGGGAATTTATGTTTTAAAACAACTGCCAACTTGGGACTCACAACTTCAGATACTGAATGGAGTTCTGTGCCCTGGTAGAATAATTAACCCGGTCTAGAATGGTACGAAATGATCATCTTCATCAAAGACGAGGTGCAGGACACATTATGTAAACCTAATTCATGTGAATGTGTGTTTATCATACTGGAGCTGTGCATGGGTTTCTCAAGAGAAATGGGTACAAAAGAAATACGACATTTTGACTGCTGTACTTGTAGGAACTGTTAGACAAATGAATAATAGCTTATCATTTGGCATCACTTGCCTTGCACCAAGCTCCGTGACCCTATCAACCCCATTCTCATCCGATTCCACTGGCTTCCCATTACCCAGAGGATTCAATTCAAGATCCTGGTCCTCGTCTTTAAAGCCTTCTGTGGCTTTACCCCATCCCACCTCTGCAACCTCCTAACCCTCTTCCAACCTGTCTGCTCCCTATTCCCATGCGGGCTCCGGCCTGGTCGAAGACCCCCGACCCATCCGCCCCACTATCGGTGGGCGAGCCTTTAGCTACTCTGCCCCCGACCTTTGGAATTCCATCCCACAATCCCTCTGCCTTGCCCCCTCCCTAGCCTCATTCAAGTCCTGCCTCAAGACTCTCCTCTTCGACCATTCCATAGATCACTCCCCTTCCCCTCCCCCTCCCCTCCATCCTACCCAATCCCGACCCCAGCTCGGGTCCAAAACACTGACTGTCCAGCACCTCCCAATATGAAAGATGCTAGACAACTGTAATTTTGTTGTTGTTCCTCTCAAAAATAGTGCTAAACTGGGTATGAATTTCTATTAGTTTAAAGTAAATCTATTCAAGAGTCTTCTCTTTTGTTTGGTTTAAATTTGCTGTGAGCATCCCAGCAGTATAGTAATCTCAGTTGGGAAGATAGATTTATACAGTACCTGCCGCTCCACATTGCTTTCAATGTGAAATTCCTTAATTTGACGTTCTGTGTGCAAGTACCTTGGTGTGTGTTGTACCTTAGGACATTCATGCAATACTAAATTCAAGTGTCAGTTTTTTCAAACATTATTAAAGAGCTGGTTCCATGGCTGGCTTTGAAAATACACTGGTTCACAGTTCCATTCCCAGGACAATGGACCTCAAAGGAGTTTCGGTTGGTGATCAGAAATAGACACCAGTACAAATGTCCTTTTATTGGATCGCATTTGTTTTGATCTATTATCAATTGTGTGTCATTTACATTTTATTTTATTTCCCTCCATTATATATATATTCTGTGGATGTATCATCCTTAATGCACTGCTTTGAAAGAATGACGCAAGCACCATGATCAGTAACTATAGTGAACATAATCCTAGCAAACAGCTCCCGAGAACTGAAACGAATAAAACACAAAGCAGATTTAGGCTATGTTTCAACTGTCTAAATCCTAGTTGACCACTCCCGTACTTCACTAAAACTTAATCAAATAATTGTTGCTCGTATGTAGACTACGTGTATAAGGGGAAAACAAATAATGGTTTGATTAATGCTACTGTTATAACTTCAATCTTAAATCTTACTGGTATTGTATCTTGTCTTTTAAATATTTTTTAAGCAGCTGAAGATTCGTCATCTTGTACAGTATAAAATGAATGCCTGTTATTGTAATGCTGCTTTTTTCTATGTCAAAATAAATCTGTGTAAACTTCTAGCTTGTCATCAGTTTTGCCTGCAAATATCAGTCCATCGATCTGACAGTAAATGTCTGCGATTGGCAGATATTATTCCCATGATTTTGTAAAATCCTTTAGTGACACTCTATTGGTTGTAGTGTAAAATGACTACTATTCCAAAGAAGCTAACTAGTTTCCACAAAAACAACCAAGATAGCACAGTCGTAGTTTAAACGAAAATGTAAAATACTTTTGGGTTTGAAATAAAAACATTTGCCCCAAGCTTGTATTATTCCGAGTTTCCTTTGTAACATGTTTTAAGGATGTTTGACGGACTGTTCCGTTTTGGCTTGGGGACTTATTGTTAAAACCATATTTCAACAAGTGTCCAAAATCTCAAGCTTTAAGCAATTCATGAACCCTAACAGCAGATAAGTACTAAAAAGTACGAAGTTTTCTTTAAAAAAAAAGTTACAAACTATTGAAGAGTTGCTATGCAATTGCAGCCCACTTTAGGCCAATGACCTGTTTTTTCTGCAGATAAGAACTTAACTTTATTAGGTATATACATAGATATATATATATTGATATATATATATATATATATATATACAATTCTCAAAGGTAGTAATACACCAAAAATGGTCCAGCTAACAGAAATCTGAATTCAAGTGAATTTCATTCATTATGTGAATAGTGTGCTGTGATTTTCTTCAGGTCAATGACTGGTGCCTTAGATTATTGTACACTGTGCTAAGTTTTCACACAATGTTTCTTACCGTTCCAGACCTATGATTTCAGGCTGTTGCAAAAGAGGATAATAAATGACCTAGAACCTGAAAAAGGAATAGATTTTTGATTTGCGACAAAGTACTTAGTAATGTATTGAATCCATGATATCAGCCGGCAGTGTTACTACTGCTTCTATTCTTTACAATATTTACGGGCTTCTTGGGACATCCTCCCGACCTGAAAGGTGCTATACAAATGTAATTTTGTTGTTGTTTTGTTGTTATAACACTTCTAGGCACTTAGTAGTTGTGACATGACAGGATTATCTCTCAGTGACTTGAGAGGGCAGACATTTATCATGAATAAGAGCAACAACCTAAGGCAAGGCTGCACTACCACATTTTCTGCACAAAACCTGATTGTGTTTGCAAAACCTGACAGATTGTCATCGTATTTTCTCAGAAACTGGCTGGAACGGATTATCTCTCCTGGGCCACCCGTCCCAGAATAGCCTTCCGTACACACTTTATGGTACAAATTACCATTCAAATCTTCAAGCGTGTTTTGCTCTTGACTTCTGTGTCAATGGGAGGAATATTGAAGAAGAAAACCAACTAGACGACTCTTGTGGATGTTGTTTTTCACCAGTGTGATGACCATTGAGTGACTTGATGCAATGGAAAGATTTTATTGATATATGTGTACCTTACTCACGAGAATAGACAGCATTTCCCTGTGAAATACCAAACTGCAATACAGTCTTAAAATGATAAACTGGAAAGTAAAATAATAACGCTACTGAAGCAATCTGGTTTATTGCTGCAATTACGTGACTGCCATTCATAAGGTGCTGCAATGTCTGTGTGTTTTGTTGGGCAGCAACATGAAGCACATTTGTGTCTTGAAATCTGTCTAATTTATACTCTTGATTTTTATGGAAAACTAGGGTTTATTCTATCATCAAATTAACAACTTCAATTCAAATGATCAGTTTAATGGCTTAAATTTCAATGAATTCTGAAGTGTTTCTTCTGCTAAATTCTAGTGGGATCTAAGTTGTGATATTTTTAACAGGATAATCTGAAAAAGGAAATCCCAATAATAACCTCCACCCCTCTGGAAATCCACCCAGGATGTACAGGTATATCCAAACTGAAATTTTCAGGCCTACCACATTAAATTGCTGAACAATTTACAATTCTGCGGATAAGTTGTCTATTGAATAAAGTGCTGCATAAAAGCTTGATCCAAAAGATAGGGGCCCACGGAATTGGGAAGAACATATTAACATGGATTAGGGAATGGTTAACGGGTAGGAAACAAAGAGTAGATAAACGAGTCCTTCTCAGATTGGCGGGATGTGACTAGTGATCCACAAGGATCAGTCCTTGGGCCTCAGCTATTTACCATCTACATCAATGATCTAGATAAGGACATCGAGTTTAATATATCTAAATTTGTTGATGATATGAAACAAGGAGGAAGCATTAATACCAAGGATGACATTTAAAAAATGCAGTGTGATATAGATAGGTTAGGTGAGTGGGCAGGTAGGTGGCAGATGAAGTATAATGTACGGAAGTGCAAAGTCATCTACCTAGGTCACAAAAACAGCAGAGAGGGTTACTTTTTAGAG
Organism: Hydrolagus colliei; assembly: GCA_035084275.1. Classification (NCBI taxonomy): domain Eukaryota; kingdom Metazoa; phylum Chordata; class Chondrichthyes; order Chimaeriformes; family Chimaeridae; genus Hydrolagus; species Hydrolagus colliei. The sequence continues at coordinate 6,475,898 of CM068751.1, read as the reverse complement.
GGGGAGAGATTGGAAAGTGTTAGCGTGCAGAGGGACTTGCGTGTCCTTGTACACCAAACACAGAAAGTTAGTATGCAGGTGCAGCAGGCAAGTAGGAAGGCTAACGGTATGTTAGCTTTCAGTATGAAAGGGTTAGAATATAAGAGTAGGAAAGTCTTGCTGAGGTTGTATGGGGCACTGGTGAGACCACACCTGGAATACTGTGCGTGGTTTTGGTCTCCTTATTTAAGAAATAATGTACTTGCCTTGGAGGGAGTGCAGCGTAGGTTTACTAGGTTAGTACCTGGAATGAAGGGGATGAGTTATGACTCACCATAAGTCATAACTTAACATCATATGATGATCACTTAACATTATAACGTCATGAGTTATGACGATAGGTTGATTAAGTTGGGCCTATATTCTCTGGAATATTCTCTATATATGGAGAATTTATATATTCTCTGTATAAAGAGAATATATAATTCTCTATATTATATATATAATATATGAATATATATAATAATTATATGTGTTATAATAATTATATATATATTATATAAACCTATAAGATCATTAAGGGGCACGATAAAGAGATTGTTTTCCTGGTTGGCGAATCTAAAACCGGAGTCACAGTCTTAAAGTTAGGGATCAGCCCTTTCACACCGAGTTGAAAAAAAACTTCTTCACTCAGAGGGTAGTGAATGTATGGAATTCTTTACCCCAAAGGGCTGTTGATGTTCAGTCCTTGAACATATTCAAGACTGCGATAGATAGATTTCTCATTTATAAAGGGATTAAGGGGTATGGGATAAGGCAGATAGCTGGAGTTAGAGTACAATATCAGCCATGATTGAATGGCGGGGCAGGCTCGATGGGCTGAATGGCCTATTCCTGCTCCTATTTCTTATGTTCTTATGAATATTGCACGGTAAATGAAAGATAAAAAGTCTATCAGTAAGACAGCACTTTGGAATTGAAGCTTTCATTCAACAATTTATTGTGTAAAGCATAACATTTAAATTGGCAGTTTCAAAGTTAGTGGCTGAGCTTTTCTTTTTTTTCACGCAGCTTTCAGAAGAAGTTAGCCTCTTTCTAGCTCAGCATGTGCTTAGTTCCCCCCACACAACTCAATCTCCTTGCTTTGTCAGCTGAAGAGAGTTTCATCATCCAAAGGGCACCAGTCTCTGGAAAAGCTTAAAGGAGACTCACATGGATGCAGTTTGGAATTTAAATACCGTAGATACAAATAATCATGATTAATATTCTTTTTAACTGCCTGTTTGTGCTGAGCTTTACGTTTGAACATGTGGCACAGCTGATAATATTGCAGGGCACTGGCTTAAATGAGTTTTGCTGCTTGACAGTTTGAGGGAACTAACCAGAGTAACACAAATATCTGAAATGAGTTAGTCATTGCAGCACACTGGGTAAGTGTTCATTTGTTTGATATAAATACATCTCTCTCATATTGTCAGCCTCCGTGACAAGCTCATCAAAATTCCACATGTATATTCCAGTGAAGAATACTGGGCAGCAATCAGGAGCAGGTTTATTTCAATGATAATTATTTCTGTGGCTAATTGTTGCTCCCTCCAAGTAAAGTAATCCAGTTCAGGAATGAATCCCTAAATAAATTCTTCCAGGTCTTGCATGGTTCATTATCACACCGCTTATCACACCTCCCGACCCTGACTGTTCGGTGCCTTGGGACGTCCTCCCAACGTGAAAGGCACTTTACAAATGTAATTTGGTTGTTGTATTAGTGTTTTGCTCCCTGAGCGATTAGGAGAACTGGCAAAATCATTTGAACTGACAAAAACAAATCCGCATACAGTACATAGAATTGTTGGGCGTAGACTAATTCTGTACACAGCAGGTTCTAGAATTTAGCAGAGCCAAAGAGGAAACCAGCTATGTGGCGTTAAGGTGATTATCCAGAGAGAATGAATGGAAATTAGTGAGGAAAACAGCTTGCAGTACTTCTATGGCATTTTACCTGCCAACTTTAAAATGGTGTTGTCAAAGGTCTGGAAGTAATCTGCCTACCATCTGTCAGGGATATGTCCTTACAATTAAGGGAACCACTGAAATAGTTTGTACCTGAACCTTTAGAACAAGGCAAAGGTAGGTGGAACTAATGGCACCTTTGCTGGCGGATTTGAAAATTGGCTTTGATTTAGAAGGAAAGATTAAATAATAAATGTGCATTCACAGTGATAAGTGGAATTCAGGTGGTTCGATTCTGGATCCCCTGCAGTTTACACCAACATTATTTGAACCGGAAAAGGGCTTTTTCTGCCAATAATATGTCATTTGTGATTTACTATCAAACTGTTTAGCCAGGTGATCAAATAGATAGATATTGAGAGCGTTTGAATCAAATAATTACATATTAAGGAATGGATTTTGTTTCTAAAAATTAAAAATATAAAGTGAATGGATATCAAACTCCAAAGAGAGGATTGGAAAGGGATTGGTGCATGGTTGTTGTGATGCACAGACCTAAAAGAAAAGAAAATTAATCATCTGATCCAGATTGTTCAAATAGTGGAAGGCTCGGGTAATATGAGTGTTAAGTACCTTAAGCTGTAATTACAGCAATGGAAAACTAGAGAACCAGTGTACCAAAGTGATCAAGTGATCGTTAAACTTCTTGAGTCTGCAAAGCTTTTGGCAACAGAATCCATTGAAGGGCAGTCAGTGCAATACACTGTCCATGATGGTGACATCATCCGCACACATGGGATAAATTTCCACATGTATGCGGATGACACCCAACTCTACCTTTCCGCTTCCACACTCAACTCCAGGACTACTGGCATCCTGACTGCCTGCCTGTCTGACATTAACTCCTGGACAAGAGATAACTTTCTCCAGTTGAATGTCTGCAAGACTGAGGCCCTCCTGATTGGCTCACATCAGTGCCCCTGCACCTCAGGCACTGGCAGCATCAGCATCCAAGGCTGCACACTCCACCTCTCAAAGCCAGTTAGGAACCTGGGTGTCCTGTTCGACCCTGAACTGTCCTTCCTCCCCTACATCCGCGCCATGACCAGTACTGCCTTACACCACCATCACAAGTGCACCAGACTCCGCCACTGCCTAACCCCTGAAACACATTTGTTACATCAAGACTCGACTATAGAAACTCCCTCCTCATCGGCCTTCCCTTCACAAGCTGCAGATCATCCAGAACTCCACATCTCATATCCTCTCCTGCACCAAGCTCCGCGACCACATCACTCCCACCCTCATCCAGCTCCATTGGTTCCCCATCCTCCAGAGGATTGAATTCAAGATCCTCGTCCTTACTTTCAAGACCATTCACGGCCTTCCCCCTCCTCTCTCTCTCCGACCTGCTGTCCCCCTATGAACCTGCCCGCCCCTTCCGTTTAGCGGGCCCCGGTCTGCTCCATGTCCCCCGACCAACCCGCCCTACCATTGGTGGATGGACTTTCGGCCTCTGCCCCCACACTCTGGAACTCCATCTCACAGTCCCTTCGCCTCGCTTCTTCCCTTGCCTCCTTCAAGGCCGGTCTCAAGACCTTCCTCTTCAATCATCCTTCTGCTCCCCTCCCAACTCTCTCCCTCCCCTCCTAACTCTCTTCCTCCCCTCCTAGCTCTCTCCTGCCCCTCACTCCTACCCTGCCCCTCTCCCTTTCTTGGGTTCCGACCTGAATGTTCAACGCCTCGGGACGTCCTTCCGATGTGAAAGGCGCTCTATAAATGTAATTTTGTTGTTGTTGTAATTTTGGAACATACTGTTTTGGCCTGATCTACAAAAATACTGTGCTCCCGAATAAGATTATTCAGTCACTGTCACTGCTGCAAGACCTTACCCCAAAACAGCGACATTCAACGGTTTCAGTTGGTGTGTTTTCTGGCATTAAAAGCTCAACAATGAGTGGTGCTAAAGCTATAGCAGCCTCCAGTGGTGGAAATGATTTGTGCAATTTATTTGTCCCTTTTTGGATTCCACTCATTTATTGAAACAAATGTCTGGGCACCACCGCAAATGAGATGATAAATGGCATCTTAACAGATGAGCACGCAACATTAGGCTAAAGCCATTTGACTTCATCTGGTTGAAGGCAGAAATTGGTTGTGAGTTTCAGATCATTTTAATAAAAAGGTTTGGAGGTGTTAACAAAAATCTGATTTGGTAACGATGATCTGAGTGTAAATAATGAACATAATTCAACTTGAGATGAGGGCGCGGATCTGGGGTCAATCAGTGTAAATTCTCAAACTAAACAAAGGAAGTAATTAGTCACCAACTATTATCATCCACCATTGCAGAAAGGAAGAAACTTTAAACTTCAACATCCTTTAAGGAGTAATTACTTCACACCAACGTGGAATAGAATAAACCTACCACCAAGTAGCATTGAATGTGGATCTCATTCAAACAATCCTCCCGATGTGGATGCACTCTATAAATGTAATTTTGTTGTTGTTGAATGAAGTGATATGGATTTGTCACCAAAGCAAGAAGAATTGAAAATACTTTGAATGAATTCTACACGAGATCCTGAATAACCAGGTAAACTAGAGGGCCTTTTTTGTTGCTTGTTTATATACCTGAGGCTTTACACTGAAATACTCCACTTCTTTTTCCTTCTCATTTCCTCTCATTCCCCAAATTCTTTTAGAAAAGTCCTTTTAAAAAAAAGAATCTCATCAGTGACACAGCTGCTCATTCTAAATCAAATCACTGGGCTTGATGTGAATTTCGAGATTAAGGTTGAGTGTGGTTCTTTGCCCAGCTCCCCCATTTTAATTTGGCTCAATGTGGAAGTACATATCTGGGCTGAACACAATGGTCACAGGATTTGTCTCAGTTGCTGCAGTATTTTTGCGATTGTCAAGGTGTTTGCTCTATGTATGGTGAAAAGCTCAGTGAGACCATGTTCGCTTAGAGAGTACTCTGAAGTAATGTTTTCAGAACCCACTTAATAAGATATAAAAACAGTTTGATTCAACAATGAATGCAGAATTGAAGATTAAACAGACACATTCTTAGAAACTGTCAAATACACACAAAATCCATTTCTATGTTAACACGCACAACACAATTTTAACCCATTTTTGTTTGTTTTAATTGTTTTCAAAAACCTGTGGTCTTTACAACAACTTTGAATTTATATAGCGCCCTCCACGCCGGATGGCACCCCAGAGCGCTTCACAATAACAGATCCCGGGACCAAGCCAGGGGAGGGGGAAAAAGGTGACCAAAGGCGCGGTCGAAGAGAAAGGTCTTTAGCCGAGACCTGAAACTAGGAAGAGAGGGGGGCGAGACAAAGGGAGGGATGTGCTTCAAGGCGTAGTGGCTGAAGGCATGGCCGCCAATGGTGGAGCGGAGGATTCGGGGGACAAGGAGGAGGCCAGAACCGGAGGAGCAAAGGCAATGGGTGTTGTTTTGGGGAGAGAGGAGATCAGAGAGGTAGTGGGGTGCAGAGGAGTGGAGAGATTTGAAGACAAGAGTGAGGATCTTGAAATCGATCCGCTCCAGGACAGGGAGTCAGTGAAGTCTGGCAAGGACTGAGATAATGGGGGAGCGAAGTTTGGTGCAGGTGAGAACGCAAGCAGCAAAGTTCTGAGTGAGCTGGATTTTATGGATTGTGGTGGAGGGGAGATCAACGAGGAGTGCATTTTCGTAGTCCAGCCGAGAGGTGACAAAGGCATGGACCAGAGTTTCAGTGGCTTTTGGGGCAAGGTATGGCCGGAGACGGGCAATACATCGGAAGTGGAAAAAAGCAGTGCTGGTGAGGGACCGGATGTGGGAGAGGAAGGACAGTTGGGGGTCGAACCTCACGCCAATGTTGCTTACCGGTTCGGAGGGTTTTAGGGTCAGGTTGGGTAGGTGGAGGAGGTGAGAGCCGTGTGTATGAAGATGATGACAAGAGACAAAGAGTATGGCTTCCATCTTGTCAACATTCAGCTGCAGAAAATTTGCGTTCATCCAGCTCCTAATGTCTGACAGACACGCTGATGGTACATCATGGAACTGGGGGGGTCGCAAAGTGAGGTGGAAAAATAAAGTTGGGTGTCATCCGTATACATCTACCCCATGTCTGCAGATGACATCACCAAGAAGGAGCATACAGATTAGGAAGAGGAGGGGGCCAAGGATGGATCCTTGGGGTACCCCACAGGTAACCACGTGAGAGCGGGAGGAAAAGCCATTTGTGGCGAAGTACTGCTGGCAGTTTGTGAGGTAGGAATCGAACCAAGGTAAGTGCGGTACCACTGAGGTGAATGACAGAGGAGAGGCAGTGGAGGAGGATGGCGTGGTCGACTGTGTCAAACGCGGCTGAGAGGTCCAGGTGGACAAGGAGGCAAAGGGAGCCCTGGTCACAGATAGAGAGGACATCGCTTGTGCCTTTCACAAGCGCAATCTCTTTACTGTGGGTAGGGTGGAAACCGGTTGGCAGCCAGTAGTGGGCAGAGGAAGTGGAGTTGGGTGACCAGTAAGTTGGTGGGAAGGGGGTCGAGGCAGCGGGTGGTGGGCTTCATTGCGGTGATGGTGGATGAGAGGGAGCAAGGATTGTAGGAACAGAGTTGAGGTAGAAACTGATGACTGGGAGGGAGGGTGAGGGGGACGGAATGGGGGTGATGGTGGTGGGCAATGAGAGGCAGGAGAATGAGGCTGCCTGGTGGATATTGTGGAATTTGGAGGAGAAGACAACCATGACCTCCTCGCACTTCACATTTGAAGGTGAGAGGGTGAGAGGGTTCACAGAGAGGGTGAGAGGGTGCACAGAGAGGGTGAGAGGGTGCACGGAGAACGTGGTCGGTGGTGGAAAAGAGGACTTTGCGGTTGTTTTTAGCCTCCAGGATAATGTTTGATTAATAAGCCGTTCTTACCCTTTTAATTACACTATTTTTGTGATTTTTCGTGATGGTTATCAGTGAGATTGCATTGAGTTATGGTGTTTGTCCATACACAAGAGTACCAAACCCCCTAAGTTACATTTGTATCTCACCTTTCAAGTCAGGGGGGACATTACAAGGTGCCTTCGAGTATATGTAAATAAAATAAAGATAATAATGGGCACCCAAAGGTTTTATTTATGGAACATTGAATTCTTCATACAGTATTATGAAAAGAAACTATGGCAAATGGAGGTGAACTGCAGACCCTTATTCAACTAACCATAAATGAGAGCTCCTTTCATAGAAATGTAATAGGGTATTATATCAGCATGAGATTTTTTCTAAGTTTTTCATTCAGGCCTTTCATTGCATTGTGCCTCGATTTATATATCTGAGACACTAGACAAGAAGCAATTTTTGTGGGCAGATTGTTCAGGGTTCAATTGGAATGAAAGAAGAGAAAAAATCATTTCACAAAAGGGATCAAGGTACAAAATACCAAACAAAACCAACACAGAAAGGATACGAGAGAGAAAGGCAAAGATGAGAAGCAAACCCAAACGCCCCGATTACTGTACTAATTATTAAACAGCACATTGATAATAATCCTTGCATTTGATGTAGCACCTTATCATGCCTTTGCAATGTCTCAAAGCGCTTCACAGAAATTTTACTGTAATGTATAGTCACTATGTATTTTGTGGCAAAAGTGGCAGCTGATTTTAAATATAATATATTTCAAAGGTAGATATGCTACTAATTTCAAAGCACTAATATTAGGATAATAGGATAACTAAACACCACTCAATGTTTGTCACAGTTTAAAAAGTCACTGTATCAGTAGTGCGTTTCCCAAGTACAGTATTCACAGAAACTAAATTGAGAATTTGCCAGGTTAAGATGCTGGTCAACATAATTCAGTTACTGAAAGCTTAAATAACTTATTGTTGAATCTAAGAAAAATTCTAAAGATGCAATACAATGTAAATATGCCACTAAATTTGCCCTAAATGTATCTGTCTTGGAACAATACAAATGCTTCCTTAGTTGTGCCATGACCTTGCCCTCTCCTACCTCTCTGACCTGCTAACTCCCTACCATACCTGCCCGCTCCCTCCGTTCAGCAGCCTCCATCTGCTCCTGTCTCCTGCCTGACCCGCCCTACCATCGGTGGTGAGGCTTTCAGCTTCTCTGCCCCCCACACTGGAACTCCATCCCACAGTCCCTTTGCCTCGCTTCCTCCCTTGCCTCCTTCAAGGCCGGTCTCAAGACCTTCCTTTTCAATCATGGCTTCAGCTGCCTTCCCACCTCTCTGTCTCCCCTCACCCTAACCTGCCTCTCCCCTATGCTCGGTTCCCAACCTTTGACTGTTCAGCACCTTGGGACATCCTCCCGACTTGAAAGGAGCTATATAAATGTAATTTTTGTTGTTGTGTAACATACAAGCCCAATGATTGAGTGATGAATACATTGGTTAAAATACAGACAATTGAATTATTAACATAATCTCCCAAGCAATCATCAACACAGGTTCTTAAGGAAAAAGCAACATGAATTTCAAATTGAATCTCGTCTATGTTTTAAAATGAATCTATTGAACATTGGATATTGTTCACTATAATCCAGTAACTGAAACCTGAAATAACTTTCCCTTGTGAGCTAAAAAAAACTAAGTTGCAGTATGATTTTTCTTTTCACCCTTGCATTTACATTTTGAAATCATTTTCTGAAGTTCAAATAAAGGTCCAACTTGACAACCACTTAAAGTGATTGATTTATCTGATTATGTTTGACTAGAATTACCCACTCACCCCCATAAATTAGGCCATAGAATAGTTACTTAAATGCCAGCAACTTAAATGAATTAAATTTTTTAATTTGTTTTAATTTAAAATTTAATTTGGAATCTGAGCATTTTATATCCAATAATCAACAATATTTATGCCACAAATGAACGTTCCAGCATTTAGAATTAAATGCAAATGAAAAGTTTTAAGACTATTGTTAAGAAACTCATTAATTGTGCCTTGGGATGTCCTCCCAACGTGAAAGGTGCTCTATTAATGTATTGTTGTTGTTGTTGTAAATGGTGGTTAGTACAAGCTGTTTAAGTTTCTCTTTGAATCAAATCACAGAAAATATTTACTATTAAATAGACTGTTAATACAGCACTGCCCACATACACCAAGACTCATTATTAGCACACACTACTCTGAAGAATAATGATTATTGGTGTTAAATTATTCATTTCTGGTTGGAAACTTGCTTCCTGTTTGCAGCCCTATAGGGAAGGAGCAATAAAATCCTGATCATCCAAGATACCACTGACCCTGTCTGAGGTTGGGGTGGGTGGACATGGGAGTAATATTTCTGCTCCTTTAATGATTAGCAACTCATCACAGACATGATTTGTCGGCACCGATTGCAGAACAATAAGGCGATACAAGATCATAGTCTATCTGGAATGAATAATTTCCTGAAATTAATCTTTGTTGCTTGTGATGGCACAGAGGGAAATTGTCTTGTGATGCCAGATGGAAAGCCTTGCGCTTGCCTGAAGAGCAATGGCACGTTCCAACAACCCTGGCTCGGTAGGTGATGGTTAGCAACAACAACAACTTACATTTATATTGCGCCCTTTAGTTGGGTACTGTCTCAGAGCGCTTACCTCTATCTTTGAACTTCTGCAACAATGGAACAGGGTCTTACAACAACAACAACAACAACAACAACAACTTTGACTTATATAGCGCTCTCCACTCCGGACGGCGTCTCAGAGCAGTTCACAATAATGGATCCCGGGTCAATTTAGTTGCCAGTGTATGTTTGGGAGAGATTTTGGTCTACCAAACTGTGTCCACAGTCTATTTTACCAATTCAGTCAATGCTTGCCTCTCAGATAGGTGTTTCCCGCGCCCGCAGGAGTCTGCCATCGGTAAAGCGTACGATAAGCTGCGGCTTGTTGCACTCTGATTGTGAAATAGCTTCTCACTCACTTGAGTTCTGCAGCAGCCAAGAGTCAGAGCTCTTATATTCACATTATCCCAGCGCAATCAAATTAACACTTGATCCTCTCGATTTCAATTGGGTTATGTATCGGTCGGCGGTTCTCTCCAGTCACAGATCTCATTTGAAAGGGTGACACACTTTCTATTAATGTAAATATTTCCATAATATGCACTCTAATTTCCAACAAAAAAAACTCATGTGATTTGCACTCCACAGCTCTGGATTCTCAACCTTATTCCTGTAAAATGATTCAGGATGTTTACAAATGAGTAGTTATGGTTTAAAAATCAAAAAGTGCAAAATAATGGAAACACACAGTTCCACGTGCTGTAAAAGGTGTTGCATCTTAACAAGCCAGGAAACGCAATGTTGGATGGGGCAGTGACAAAGAAGAAGGCAAATTGCAACTACTGCACATGAAAACTGAGTGAGAAACAGGGAGATGTGTTAATTAGTTTGGTCTGGAATGACTGCTTTCTGGGACTGAAGGGATTGAATTAATATATGTATTCAGGACTGACCTTACAAGGAAAAATAAAAAAATCCCTGCTTGTACTCTGTGTGGTGATGTACTATATTTCCCGAATAATTTTCATTCATTTCATGCCACTGATGGCACCACATATGATTTTGATCTATGTTTCCTTTTGAAACTCTGTTTAAAGTGATTGCTCGAAACATAACTATGCTAATCACTATTGTCTAGTAGATAGGCTAATTAACACCTGCTTTCAAGACTATTTGATAATATTTTCTTTGAATTTGATGTGAAAAATCTGAAAGTGTCTCACACCTTGAGTTGCCATGACATGTACTGACTGCTGTTATGTCGGCTAACATAGCAGTTAATCGGTGTCAGCAAGGTTCCACAAAAAAGGGTAAAAAGGTAGAAATATTGGTTTGAACCGATCCTACTGCATTTCTTAGTCTTTAAAATGCACCTTAACCAAAAGTCAGGATGTTAGCATAACAGCTCGACCAAATACAACAACAACATCTTGGATTTATATAGCGCCCTCCACGCCAGACGGCATCTCGTAGCACTACACAATAACGGATCCCGGGGCCGAGCCAGGGGGAGGGGAAAAAGGTGACTGAAAACGCGGTCGAAAAGAAAGGTCTTTAGCCGTGACCTGAAAATAGGAAAAGAGGGCGCGAGGCGAAGGGAATGAGGAAGGGAGTTCCAGGGCCTCAGGGCATACTGGCTGAAGGCATGGCTGTCGACAGTGGAACAGAGGATTCGGGGGATAAGGAGGAGACCAGACCTGGTAGAGCGAAGGCAACGGGTACTGTTGTGCGGAGAGAGGAGGTCAGAGAGGTAGGGGGATACAGAGGAGTGGAGGCATTTGAAAAAAAGAGTGAGGATCTTGAAATTGATCCGCTCCGAGACAGGGAGCCGGTGCAGTCTGGCAATACTGGGGTAATCGGGTAGCGAAGTTTGGTTCAACTCGTCCAACACTTAAGCACTTCTTCAGTCGGGCACTGGAATGTCAGGTTTGATTACCTTTTTCAAATCCTGGTACGGTTGCTTGATCTACAAAATTTCTAGGTCCTATTTGATTAAATTAATATGTTCCCAAATAAATTGATGTTCGTACTGTGGATTGAATTTAATGATAATAATAATAATCCCTGCATTTCACTTAGCACCTTTCATGTTGGGAGAACATCTCAAAGCACTTCACAGGGTTTACTGTAAAGTGTAGTGACTGTGTATTTTTGTAGGTGAATGAATTTAGCTACATGATGTTCAATTTCTAAAATATATCTTCCCACTGCAGAATAATGTGAACTAAAATGAGTTGCATCGACTTGGGGATTCTTCACATCCCCTTATTTGACTGGCTTTTTAAAGGTGTCAGGACTTGAGTAATTTTGCTTACACCAACTCCTCAATTAACGTTGGGGATGTGTTCTTGAAAAATGTGATTTGAACTGAAATGACTGATAATGAAATCCAAATTACCACAACCGTAATGCATATAAATAGGGGTTACGTTCCCCCGGTACATTTCTTGTCTAAATATTCTTACACAAATGTTAAATAAAGAGCAAAAACCGCATTTTGTGATTATTTCATCAACAAAGTATAATCGAAATAACGGATAATGGGATGACAAATACCGAGGAGTTCCAGTACTCATACTGTATTGTAAAAATAGACTGTAGTTATGTACGTTTGGTGAATAGAGGGCGCTCTATTCTCATTAAACTGTGTCTTGATTTTATTTACTTCTTCAGCGAGTAATGCCATAAATCTATTGTTCCTTAAATTTGGGACAGCCTATCCCTATCTACTAACCCAGGATTGTTGAATAAAATAGATAAAGGGAATATTCTCGTTCTGAAAATCAGTGGGGGGTGATATTTCACTTCCATATTAAATATGCTGTTGTCAAAAGAATTGATTATCTTGCCAGATGTCACTTTGTTCTGTCCTCTCTTTCAGGGCAAATATCTGCAGGAAAAACCACTGCACAATTTTCTGTTTTTATTCCAATCTCTGTGTTCAACTTTGATCACTTTCTGGTTGAGTTCTGAAATGTTACATTTTCATTACTGGGGCCTAATATGAACATCCCACTGTTTCTCGCTTGAGAGCGAAATTGCATTTCTAGTTCCTAGCAGACAAAGTCAGTTTCCTCTCATCTTATTTGCTTCTCTTTTTTTTTTACCTCTAAGGAAGCCTGTTTTATGCCTGTCGTACAACTGCCTGCAATTTGTGGCTGAGCCGGTAGAAGTCATGTTCCAAGGAGACCTTGCTGTGTGAAGTTTCAGCTCCAAATCTAGAGATATTTCTGAACACCTGACTTATCTTTCAGACTTGTCTCATTCAATTGAAATATATATCTCCAAGTCTTCCAAATGTCAAATTCCTTTTCGTATTAATTATATTGTGTTTATGTGTGTCACTGAACATTTTCCATTTTTCTTTTGTTGTGAGATGTATAATAGTTCATGTGCCATCTTGCTAATCTAATTCCCTCTGTTGCTTCAGATCAGTATATATGAGCTTATCCCTCTCTGGTATGGGTTGGCATTTGACAAAGCATCTCCAGCGGAGCGTGATGTTGTGTGCCCACACATCCCTTATAAATACTACACAACCCTTAGTAATAATTAACCCATATAGTAGACCTCTTCTATCACAGCTGGTGCACATTGCCAAATACAGAATTAAAACCTAGAAATGATTGAACCAGGGTTAACAACAATAACGGAATCACATTTGTATAGCGCCTTTCAAACAGGGAGGATGTCCCAAGGCACTGGACAGATAGTATCCAGCCCGTCCTAGTAATACACTCGGTATCGAGAGAAATTCTGCCTTTTCCAGCGAAGGGTCATAACATGTGATTGGGAGAAAACATATGCTTTGGCAATAGATTTGGACCATTATTCCCCTAGGCTGGTGGAAAAATAACAAACGAACTCTGATAGAGCAGCATGCGCTACTCACACGTTTCTGATGGCTGGTCACCTACCTTCTCTCTCAGCAAGGGGCGGGAATTAACAAGCTGAGACAGATAATTAACTAAGGAGACTCCCGCTGTCTTCTCTCGCTCATCAAAAGTCTTGTGGCCAAAATCCCTATCCATTTAAAAATTGAAAGCAAGAGTAGCCAGCCAGTCAAAAGCTGGCATTTCCAAGAGTTTGAAAATTGATAGAAAATAACAAACAGAATAACTGGACCCAGAGATAGAGTGCTGATGTCAGATTTCAGCAGTCAGTCTGTAAAATGACTTCCAACGCTGCAGCAACAAATGGAAAGTCAAGTGGAAATTCAAACTTGAGGTCGGAAAGGGCATTGGAAATGAGAATGAATAGGAGGGAGTAAACATATTAAATGACTACTTTTTTTTACCCAGAGAATATATTAACCAAATATCATTCAAAACATATCAAAGTCGCAGAGTTCACTTGCCATTAGTAACAAAGGTTCTAGATTAAAAACTGTAGAGCTTATCTAACCATGGTCAGGATGAACTACACTCTATAGCACTAGGAAAGCATTGTTAGAGATTTATGAAGCACTGGTGGATATTGTGTGGTGGGAAGTCTTCTGCTCCTTTGATGCTCTTTGATGCACAGACTCAATGCAAGTTACATTACTATAATATGCAAGTGATATCACACGATTAGACAGGGGTTTAAACTTTGATTACACAGCCAAGGGAATATAAAGAGCAAGAATATACACTTGACTGACCACTAGTAGATGATGTTCAACATAAACTAATTGAATAGTAAAGATAGGAAGCACTTATATTGCATGTATTAGATGCAACTTGCTTGCATGACTTTGTGGTTTATGTTGATGTCCAAAATATGGACATTTTACATTTGGCATTGCTCAAGTGCTTATTGATGACCTGCACAGGTGAGAAGCCTCATTGGTTTCCAGGCAACATTGATACGCCACTGAGGGAGGTATCTTACTTTAATCCTCAGCAATTTCGTTAATGCTCTTCCCTTGATCTATAGTGAGTACCGCATCATCAATTTCTGATTGCCTTCCATGCATATTAGTTTTGTGTGTGAGTATTTTATGTTGGAATATAAATCTTAACAACCTCCAATGATAAAACTGTTGTGTTATATTTCGGTTCATTTGGAATGTGGAAACCATCAGTGTGAATGCACCATTATTCAAATTAATTTTTATATACCAATAATAAATTAACTCGATGTTCAAGGCAATGCGAAATTCACCAATATTGCTATTGGTGTACATTGCTGAACACCAATGGAAGGTTACTCAATTGATTGATATCCAGTTATGCACGTGAGAGCACACAACTGATGAATTATTCCCAATGGACTATTTAAATATCACCTATTTTCTGAGTTCCTACCAAACACCTACTTGGGACACCACCTGACTTCAATCCCTTCACTTCCAACACATTTCTACTCTCACTGTTTGACTTTATGGCTGCCTATCCCTACTGAGATCTGTTAGCTCTGCACAAACCTGAAAGCAAATCTGGGACCATCCTGATTTGTGCACTTTCTTGTTGGATGTGCTATTTCAACAATAAGAACAAATTTGTATGGTGCCTTTCACGTCAGGAGGACATCGCAGGGCACTGATCAATTAGAATGATGTGTGTGAGTCAATCCTATAAGTGATTGTGAAATGGAGGTCAGAGCACAAGTGAGCAGGAATATGCCATTGATCTGATCAACAAATTGACAGTTGCTTTGTCCAAAGTGTTTATCTAACATTTCTGTTATTTTATGTAGGTATGCAGGTGACCTAAGTCACAAGTAAGTTTCAAGTATTTTACAACACATGTGAGAAACCTGTACTTTTTTAAATATGTATGCTACAATGTGATTGTGAGACAATGAAAACAATGGTAATGATGGTTATGAGTGGAGCAAATGTTTTTAATTGGGGAAGGGTGAGGTTGAGATGCCATATAATGCACAGCTGGCTTTAATACGAGAACAGTTTTGCAGTTCAAAAGACGAATTGTGAGGGAATTAACATCCTGATATATAAGATTCCTGATGTATATTAAATGTATATTTGTATGAATGATACTGATCATGCAATTCATTTTCTACAATCAGACTATCATGTCAGTGTTTTTAATTTCTTTCCCCTTACACAATATCAATACATTTTAAAGAATACACCCAGAGATATTATATTGGAAGAACAATTTGCATCACTGCAACACCTACAAATGTAATTAAATTAATCCTATCTCACTTTCAGTGGCAAGAAATAGGGTAGATTTTCAGTTAGTCCTCTGATCTGAAAAGTGAGAATTTTATAACACTTGTAGTATCTGTTATATAAAAATAAAGAAACGCTTGTATTTTTGTAGTAACCTGTCACATCAAAACACTTTACCATAATTACTATTGTGCGTTGAGGATTATTTTTCATTGGCAGACATGGCAGCCATTTTGCGAGTTTCCACATTGCTATGGCATGAGTAATCAATTTATTTATTCTTTAGGTTTATTGACCAGGACACCAGGAGATAACCTTCTTAGCTTGAATAATACCAGGGGGATCTTAACCATCCATCTGAACAAGAGGTTGGGATTTCAGTTCACTGTTTTATTTTCAAGAACGCCACCTTAGATTATAAACTCAAATTCTGCTATGGGGCTTTGAACTAACAACCTTCTGACCCAAAGGCAAATGTTAATAATTCAGCCAAGATGAACAACAACAAGAACAACAATTTTGATTTATATAGTGCCCTCCATACCGGACGGCATCTCAGAGCGCTTCACAATAGCGGATCCCGGAACTGAGCCAAGGGCAGGGGTAGAAAGGTAACCAAAGATGCGTTGAAGAGAAAGGTCTTTAGCTGTGACCTGAAACTGGGAAGAAAGGGGGGCGAGGCGAAGGGAGTGAGGAAGGGAGTTCTAGAGCCTTGGGGCGTAGTGGCTGAAGGCACGGATGCCGAGGGTGGAGTGGAGGATTTGTGGGACATGGAGGAGGCCAGACCCAGTGGAGCGAAGGTAGTGAATGCTAGTTTGGGGAGAGAGATCAGAGTGGTAGGGGGGCAGAGGAGTGGAGGGACTTGAAAACAAGGATGAGGATCTTAAAGTTGATCCTCTCAGGGACAGGGAGCCAGTGAAGTCTGGCAAGGTCTGGGGTGATGGGGGAGCGAAGCTTGGTGCAAGTGAGTATGCGGGCGGCAGAGTTTTGAATTAGCTGGATTTTGTGGATTGTGGTGGCAGCGAGAATGGCGAGGAGGGCATTGCAATAGTCCAGCCGAGAGGTGACAAAGGCATGGACCAAGGTTTCAGCGGCTTTTGGGGTGAGGTATTGCCAGAGAGGGCAATCCGTTGGAGGTGGTAGAAGGCGGTGCTGGTGAGGGACCGTATGTGGGGGAGGAAGGGCAGTTGGGGGTCAAACTTGACATCAAGGTTGCGCACAGGTTCAGAGAGTTTTAGGGGCAGGCCGGGAAGGTGGAGGAGGTGAGAGCCATGTAAATGAAGAGAAGTTACATTGACAAACCGTTTATATAACCTCTTTAATTCAATGATATACTCTGCCCTTAAATAATTCATACCTTTCTTGGCTTTTGAAATTTGCACAATACACATTAAAATATTAGAAACTGAAACAGAAAAAACTATTGTGATCAAGCCTATTTAAGTAGGACAAGAGAACTTGACTCATGCAAAGCCTGAGAATAATAATAATAATAATAATCCTTGCATTTGATATAGCACTTTCCACATCTTATCAACGTCCCAAAGCGCTTCACAGAATATACTGTAAAGTGAATTGACTGTATATATTTGTGGGCGAATTGCGGCAGCCAATTGCGCACAGCAGTGTCCTACACACAGTCGTGGATTGAAATGATCAATTTTATTATCGTGGTTTTTTTTTGAGGGATTGTTATTAGGCGTGTGGAGTAAGGAAATTTGCCCAAGGTTTCGCCCTGACCTGCCTGGATTCAAACACAGGTCTCCCCAGCTTGGTCTCCCCAGCTTGTAAGACAAGTGCTCTAACCACTGAGCCACATGAGCTCCACATGATGCAATGAGCAATGAAAAATTAATGTCCATCTTGTAATACATTGCCTCCGTTCTCAGTTATAATTTTTAGTGCAGCATAAGGCTATGATTTACAGTTGCAATCTAAATTGAATCCAGATCAATAATAAGACAAACCAGCCTGGTGTGATCATATAACTGGTTTGCTTTCTCTTTCATTCTTACAGAATAAAGTTTTAGACTGTTTGCTTCGAAATAAGCGACATATCGGAAGTAAGACTTTGTTGTGGGTTGTAATAGCTATATTACTAGGCAATAATCGCTTTAATGTTGTTCATGTTTCCACAATGCAGCTTTGATTGACAACGGGTTTCTCTGTCCACAGCTAGCAGCCAGTCCAGAGCTTAAAATAATCACTTATGTACAAACAAGACAAGTTGCAGTCAAATGACCAGAAAGGTTGCTTTCTCCAATTGGTGATTGGGAACACATCAGGGAGTACAGTTTGTGTTTTAAAAAGTAAGTTATTAAAAATTGGAACCAAAGCTGAATTTCAACTTAGATCATGAATAACGCAAAGGTATTTAAAGGTTGAGATCTTTTTACTAAGCTCCCTTTATCACTGTTTATGTATAAATATTTCACTTAATATTTTTCAAGCCTATCGTTTATAATCCTTGGAATATCATATTAAATTTGCCAGACTTTGTTACATATAAATAGGGTATTTACACATCAGACTGAATTTATAAGCAGCCAATGTTAATAAATTTGGACTTAAACCAAAGTTCGAAACCACTGGGATTTTTTGCATCTAAATTACACAGAGCGAATGAATATTACAGGAGATATAATGAATCATGTTCTTACAGCAAATATTCAGATATCTCTGTCATAGAAATCATTCACATTGTGTCAAGTGTATTGCAGTTGGCACGGTGTAAATGCAATTCAGGCCACCTGTTTTTGTTTGCAATGAAGGGCACATTGGCCCAACAATAACATAGGAACCTGTACACCTTGTGGTTAAAAATATTATAATAATAATAATAATCCTTGCATTTGCTATAGCGCTTTTCACATCTTATCAACGTGCTCAAAAACGCTTCATTACAGTAAACCTCACAAAAATCGTATCAGTCTGGACCATACATTTAATACGACTTATGTAAAGTATGCGTTGTGTCAAATTTGCATTAAATATACACTCTTGGGACTTGGGCAAATGAGGATTTAGGCGATTATATGATTTATTACAGATAAGCAAATAAGCACACCTATGCAAATTTTAGTGGAATTTAGTGTCGCTTTTCAATCTGTTTACCGAGCAGTTAGTAGGAACCCGGTTGTTACTCTATTGGTGGATCACTTTGCCAATAATCACTTTAAGCAAAAACCAATTTTTTTAAAAAAAAAAAATTTTGTCACTCAATCTCCGATTATTTGTGGGACACTGCCATGCACAATTTGCTGCCACATTTTTGTCCCACAAAAGTACAGTCAATTCACTTAACAGTACTGTATATAGTATTTTGAGACATCAAGAAGACGTGATGAGGCGCTATATCAAATGTAAGGATTACTATTTAATAAGTGTGACTGTTTGTTTCCTTGGAACAGTGTACATTTGCAAACTAGTAGCACAATGTGGTTCTAATCTTCATCCGGCTTAGATAGGCGAGTTTCTTATCTCCTTCTAACTTTCTCCCTGTGTGTGAGTTTGTGTGTGTGTTTGTCTTTCCCTGTCTCCATTTGTGTGTTTATGGTTAATTCTGTATTTTTCTGTGTGTGTTTGTTTCTTTTATAGCTCCTTCTGTGTCTCACTGTTCTGTGTGTGTGTGTGTGTCTCTCTCTGTCTCCTATGACTCTGTGTGTGCCTGACTCATTCTCTCTGTCTTTGTATTTTTCCCCCCTCCCCATCACACACACATATTATTTTGGGTTCTGCCTCCAGGAGCTGAACTACCCGGATCCTCCTGACGTCAAGGCTGTTGTTTGCAAAGCCATCTTTGTTGAGAGCGAAAGGGACTGAAGGAAAATCCTGTTGAATATCCTGAAACTCAGAGGAGTCCACAGCATGTAAGTAGCTCAGGCAAAAGCACACAACACACGCACATATAACAAGGGCAGCTCGGCTACACACACACATACAGTTTGCAGTCAATGGAATCAGCTGCATTGGCATAGATGTGCATCTTTATATACATATTTAAGGTATTCATAATCTCTTGTGTTGTGTTTTTGGAGCCACCCGTTGATTTGATTGATCAAGGCGCTGTTCCTGTTGCTTTGGTGCTGAAAGGCTTTGAGGCAGTGCTTTCCAAACCGACCAACACATCTATCTCAGCGTCGGTTTTTTGAAACTAAATTCTCCCCGTCTGTAATAAAAAAAAAGGGAGTTGTCTGTTTGGGTAGATTGCTCTTGAAAGTACCCGATGATGTGACTGTACGTGGCTTAGAGCAATGTGTTTGTTTAAAGATGCTTCCCCCCACCCAACAATTAGACAACTGTGGTGATCAAAGTGTTAAAGGTGGGGTGGGTGGTGTGTGTGTGTGTGGGGGGGGGGGAATTAACATTCTCTGTGAAACAAGGTGAAAACGGAAGATGGAGTGGACGTTTTGTTTCAAGTATTAGAACTGAGTTCGGCGTTTTCTGTACTTTTGAGCACTGGAGGCTTCATTCATCGCCAACACTAGCAAATGGTTATTTAAGGGCTTGGTGGTACTCACTGAGAGAAACTCTGTTTCACTGTAAGGAGTTGCAATCTGATATCCTTTATCATGTATTCACATCCTAGCCTTATCATCAATCTAGTTTCAACTGTTGGTAGCCCTTAATCCATCTGGGGGAGATATGGAGGAATAAAAACCTCGACTACAATGACTCCCTTTCTTTGCAGGACTCTAACCAAGTCTTGTTATCATGCAGCTCAGCTGATAACTTAGTCATCCTCCTCCCCCCCCCCCCCCCCACACCCTTTTCCTACTACAGTATCAGATGCGAGCCTTTAACCTGTTCTTCTTCTCCTTAAGACTATAAGTGGTAACCATTGCACATTGTCCAAAACGGTTTCAAAGTTGTGAAGGGTAGCAGAAAAGCTAAGTAAGTGAAGAGAGAGCGGGTGGTTAGATGTTGCCAGGGATATGTTAGCAGAGACAATTCAGTGAGATAGGTTCTACTCCAGTAAGGTCCAGGTGAGAATGGATTCGAGTATCAGATAGTGCTGTGGATTCGATGGAGTAAGACTGGAGGCACGAGTCAGAATATATACAACAATAAATTGAAGGACACTGCAAATGTTGGAAAGAAAAAAATAGTGTTTGGATCATTGACTGAAGTACCAACAAATTACTGGTATGAGAAAAGTTATGACAAAGCGGATCTCTTCTGCTCCTATTCTATCCTGGAGTCCTACCATCTCACCCTCACTAATTTTAAACATAGCTTTAGGACTTACCTTTTTAAGCATATTTTGGCCTTACCCCCACCATTTCTGCTTCCAGGATGCAAGGCACTATATTAATGTCCATTGTATTGTACAAATTCTATTGCTGTGTTTTGACCCACAATCTTCTAAGCCAATGCTATCAACTGAGCCAAAACTATTAGGTGTACTGCAGTTTGTATCTTGTTAATCCTGAGTGTAAGTCAGTTGTGTGTTACAAGACTGTGATGGCAGTTTATGAATTTATCTCTTTATATGTTCCCAGTTATAGTTATAATATTTTATGTTGTCAGAGATCTATCTCCAAGTAATGTTGGAGGTTTACATGTTTCTATTCTTACAGCTTCTATTATTTTCAGTGTTTCCATATCCACTGTATAGTAATTATGGCTACCAAAGATGTCCTTGAGAGTCCACACCACATATAAAGGTGGTAGAAAGGAGTTCAAATAATCCTGAAAGTTAATGGTGTTAACATATGACGTCATAACTATGTCCATATGAAATATATATCACATCTCTAAATATAAAGTTAAGAACATAGGAACAGGAGCAGCCCCTTCAGCCTGTCAAATCACACTCCACCATTTTATTAGATCATTGGCTGTAACTCGAACCATTTCCCCGCCCTGTCACTGTATCCCTTGATACCCTCTTAAATAATTAATAGAATGTTTTTTCAGCTACTGCCAGATGTATGGCATGAAAAAGACAATTGGGCTGCTCTAGTATAATTCACTTTGGATTATGGTCATTGGCCTTTGTTTTTCTTGTCCTCTGGTGTGACTCAGTCTAACTGGGTAATCAATAAAATTGGTTGCATGCTTTAACGTCATTGAAAGGTGACTCAAGGATCCTTTATATTCAAGAATGTTTCATCAAACCACTAATGTGGTATTCAGCTATAATTTCCTCTCTTAATTATTTACTGTGTCCTACAGACAATGTGTTATTTTGCCTAATGTCATTTGATACTCAAATTAGTATTCCCCACAATATAACAGTGAGTGACAAAACATTTTAAAAATGGAAGGGTGTAAAATAAAACTAACTTCACATTTAGAATTGTTTGTGCTCTAAACAAAAGAAAACCGTTCATCAAATCATTAACATTTTGAAAGAGTTTAGCAAAAGTCTTAACTAAATCCTATTAAACATATAATTTATTTTATAAAGGATTGGAAAACTGTAGATTGTGTGACTTTCAAATAATTTAAGAAATAAAAACAAAGAGTGAAAGAAGAATGTCACAGGATAATTGGAAATTGTACCGTACCTTTATAAAATGAGCTCCTACATGTACAAAAGAATGCAGTGCATGCCAACATATATGTGTGAAAATTGTTATTTATATTAAAACGGCTCATTTTAATGCCAAGACTGCTGGCACTCTCAAGCACAACAAGCTGGATGAGTCACTTATGAGTCACTCAGTTTATTAATGTCAAAAATAACTGTATTCACTGCAGACACATCAATTTGTTTCTGAGGTTTTAAGAATGTGAATGGAACTGTGTACATGACCACGAAGAGTGGAATAATTGACCATGATTATTTTATAATGGGAAAAAAAGCACCATTTGTTTATTCGTAGAAGGCAGATAGAAACTTTGTTTGCCAAAAGTAGTAGACCTAGATAGAAGAAAATAAATAAATGGCGAGAGATCGATTTACTTTCAATGAAGCTTCAGACATTTTTATATCTTTAGTCACAATCAAATATTTTAAATGTGTAGCTCACTATCCAACAACAGAACACCAACAACAAATTACATTTGTATAGTGCCTCTGAAGTCAGGAGGACATCCCGAGGCACTAATGGTTATAGTAATATTTTTTTCATCTGTGCTACAATAAGAATAAGAATAATCCTTGCATTTGATATATAGCGCTTTTCACATCTTCTAGATGTTGTAAATCACTTCACGGAATATACCGTAAAGTGAATTGACTGTATATTTGTGGCAAAACACGGCAGCCAATTGTACTCAGCAGTTTCCCAAAAACAGTCGCAGGTAAACCTACACATCCTGGACTAAGTTCTGCCCCAAGCTTCCAGCACTTATGTTGGAGACCAGGGAAATCTATCACTAACCCAGTCCCCAAATTTTCTCCTCCAATCCTTAATGTGCAAAATTTCTAGTCAATATGTTGATGACTAATGCTCACAGCTTACCACAGTGGGAACAATTATACACGCCAATAGCAAAATAGCCAAATGGCAAACCTAAACAAACTTAATAAATTGACTTGGCCATTAGGACAGCATCAGTGCTGTAATATTAACTTTAACCTATTTTAAATACAAAAACATTAAAGTAACAGTAAACTTAAAAAAAACTTATGTTCTTCTTGGCTTTATCCTTCTATGATCCCTTCTGCCATATTCTCTCACTTTTAATGTTTTACCACTTTCTACCTTTTTTTAATCATCCAATGACATTTTTTTTCTCTAACGTTAAAACTTCAGCCCTCAGTTTTTTATTTTCCTGTTCCAGTCGTATCATTTTGGAAGTCAAAAGGACCTTTCGTTAAAAAGAGTTTCTCATTAACCCAAAGTCTGCCTTACAGATCGTAGGTGTTGCAGAAGTAAATTTATCAGGAGGTACAACAGCGGTGACAGAGTTTAGAAGTGATTTGTCAAATTGAGAGTTGGGAGTCACAATTAAGTTAAAGTCATAGTTAACCCCTTGAGAGATTACACCTGAACAAGTTAACTGGTCAACAGTGATGCAAGGGTTAAAGCAATAAGAAAGGGCACACTTTGTTTTACTTATTGTATAAAGCTCCATTCAGAAGGCCTTTTGAATTTTATCTGTTATGGAACATTGGAAGCCTTTCTTATGGGCAAGTGTTACCATGGTTACAGACATTTATTTGGAACCGATAGCACAAGCTGCCTTGTCTTTCGTTCCTCTTTAGATATGTCTTCGTATCAGTCTGAAAATTGTCACTATTCAGAAGCAATGTAAATCCCTCTGATGCTGAGATACTGTGGTAATTCCCACTGGAAGTGCATAGGCTATACAATGATTAGTCATTTGATACATAACCTTTCATTAGGGTTAATTTGTTCTTGATGTCAGAGTGCTATGTTTAAAAGTTGGAGAAACATAGTGCTTTTTCGTATTGTATCGAGGCTTACATTTCTTAATACCCGTATATGTACATCTAACATAATATGCTAGTTTATAGTTATCTACATTCAAAATCATCTGTCACTCCTCTTTATTGAACCTCAATCGTCTTTATTTACCTTCTTTATGTCATTCACATAGCTTTGTATGAGCAGCACATTTGCTCAAATAACTTATGTTATCTGAATAATTGATCAGTTTACTTCATTGTAATCACACCCAGATGCATATGCATTGTTCCATATTCTTTCAGTTAAAAGCAGAATAACATACTAGGTGGTTTATAGTCCAAATGATGGGTAATGCAGAACGTTATATAATTGACTCTAGTTTTGTTTCACAGTGTTTTTTTAAACAAATACAGAAATTTATTGGATGTATATTTCAGCAAAACAACCCATGCAGAACATTGTGAAAATGTTGGTGCTTTTGTTTCACTGTGTAATTCTTTATTGATATCCATGCAGATATTTTATTGGCATCTTAATGTCACTAAGTGTTTAAGAAGTTGGAATATCGTTTACATCACTTTAGAAAATGTGTTAGAAATTATATTTTTGCACATGTTATTTTGTGTTGCATCGTTTTGTCCATGCTCCTTGCTGTTGTGAATTGAGTGCATTGAAACCATGTCTTCCAGAGTTAATACTGTACATGGTGGAGGTTGTAACACTGTTGCAATTCTTGTGGGATCCAATAATAGGCACTTTATCCATTTATTAGTTGGCATTAAATGACTGATAAATAAATTATTCAGTGTTTATGTAATACAAAGAGAAATTTATAAATTGAAAGTCTTGTCGGAAGGTTGTAGCTCACTTGAGAGTTTGGGGTGAAATCGTAAACTAAAGAATCAATCCATCTTTTAATCTTAATAACGTGTGATATCCACGTTTATTTTAAAAGCATTAGCTTGAGGGTTGATATGTTCCATGCCCAGTGCTTGCTTTTCTACTGCCAAAGTGACTGCTGAGTTTTATTAGTTCTACATCATTTGACAGGAGTAGAAAGAGATTTACAAGATTATAATATTGCTACACTGGAGTTACATTGGTGGCATTAGATGAGAAAAGGCCATAACTATACTGTTGTTAATAAAACTAATGTAATACCATTACCTCTGCAATATCCTTTATGAACTGTAAACCAATACAAATAAAAATTCAATGGTATGAACTGAAAACACAACCTACCCAACTGACAGGTTTTAAAAACAAATATTAGCAGATGCGTGAGACACATGGTTTAGAATTAATCACATAGTAAATCATTGGGCAATATTTATTTGGGACCATTTTTGATCAGGTCAATTGCTATTTTATGGGACTTTAACCCACCTTTTCATATCCTTTTTACTGAGCTTTCTCAGACCTAAGCAATACGAGATATAATTTGAGTTTCCAAGATACAGTATTTGCAAATTTGTAACTTTCTGCATGTTTCCACCCCCTTTTTAACCTAATTTAATTGCCAAATATTTAGATAATAATATTAACAATAGTCCTTGCATTTGATATAGGAGTTTTCATATCTTCTTAACGTCTCAAAGCACTTCACAGAATACACTGTAAAGTGAAATGGCTGTATATTTGTGGGCGAAACGCAGCAGCCAATTATGCCCCACAATGTTCGAGTCGAATTTAAGTGATCAAACTATTATTTTTTATTTCCTGAGGGATGATTATCAGTCGTGTGGAGTAAGGAAACTTAACCAAGGTTTCATCCTGCCAGGAATTCAACCCAGGTCTTGTGAGGTGTTTGCAAGGCGACTGCTCTAACCACTGAGCTACAGGACTACACATAGATAGCAATTGATTTAGCTATCAGATACAGCTGAGTTTATTACTTTAGAATTTAAAAGGTGCCATATGAATGCAACCTTTGCTATGTGTCTGTGAATGTCATACTATTCTTTAAAAGTCACATGTAATCCATTGACACATCCCAAAAGCAATTGTGAGATTGCACCTGTTCTGCAAACTATCTCCTCTGGCTAAATAGGATAGAACTTTGTGCCTGTGTCTGGAAAAAAAGAATCTTAAAATGTTCTGAGCGAGCAGCAAAACCCCCTCAAACAGAATTCCCAAATTAAAATGAACCAGTCAAATTGGTATATGTAGATCCTAAATGTGACATGTTAATGTGATAGGTAATGTACGAGGGGGTGTGAGCTTCAGTAAGCTTTTCTTATGTGTTTAGCTACATGACTATTCAAATTGGAAATGAATACAGGGATGTAGTAATATGTTATCGATTCCATTTGTAGATTTGATTAAATTGCCAAATATTTAGATAGCAAATTATTTGGCTGTCAGATACCACTGACTTTAATACTTTACAATTTAGAAGGTGCTGTATGAATTAACCTTTGCCACTTAAGAATTGCAGCAATTTAGTGTGATTGCCAATCTCCTGCATTGATCGTTAAATGACAAAAGAACCATTTAAAAGCAATGAGTCAGTTGCTGGTTTTATGACTGATGAAAGAACAGAGGAACCAGTATAAAGATGCTCGGAGGCATCCTGATTGACAGCACCAGGCTATAAATATTCCCTGAAATGTCACTCTATGTTTCAAGAATTGAAATAGCTTTGGAAGGAAACATGAAAGCCTAACAGCAAATGTGGATGGAATTGCTAAGTTTACCGATGGAATTTAACACAGTGAATCCTTGATAATGGAACATTTGAATTGCAGCAACATACTGTGTTATTGTTAGCTGAGCATACGTGGAGAGAAATTCCACCAGGATCTAGATGAATTATGTTTGTCTAATATTTTGGAGCATCCAGAATTTGGCAAATTGTTGAATTCAGTCTTAACTTTGAAGTCAGTTTTCTTTGCAGTTTTTAAAGTAATTTAGAGAAAACTGGCCTCAAAATTACATTTGTATTGATAAATTTACCAAATCTTAGATTCTCTAAAATGCCACAGATGGTCAAAATAAAGTAAATCTAAACTCAAATGGAATTTCTCCCCCAATTGAATTAGATGAGAACATTTGGGAAATTGAAATGGAATTCCAGAGCTAAAACGTCTATTGCGTTGAAAATAATAGATTTGATACTTTGGTCAAAGTACCCCTAGCTTCCTTTCTATTGCAATTTTATGGGAGACAGCTGAGATCCAAGCACAGAGCAGAGTCCAAAATAGGTGTACACAGTTGAAGAAAATAAATGTACAGGAAATTTTGGGCACAGATACGAGTTCTACTGACTGCTCTGTAACATACTCCTATCAGTATACTCACAAGGCTATATAGTTTGCCACAAGGCTATATGGTTTTATTGCTAGTCATAAAACGAGACAGTCAGAAATACATGTTCAGGTTCGAAGTTCAGAAAATAGACAAGGTCAGCCTCAAATCATATTCAAAATTCAATGGTTGTATTTAAGTTAATCTGATCTGCAATGATTATTTACTTTGTGGGGTGATCCTTCCTGCTGTGTATGTTCTGCATCTGTGTACACAGTGGAAACACCACAAAGCATTGTGGTCGCAGTTACATACAACAAAATCTGGCATTGGTCCCATCATGTTGTGTGATCTGCCGCTGAACGGTTTATAAAAAGCCATTGTCACCTGCCATCGAACTTTCCCAAATATTGTGAATATCTCTGAATTTTAACTTTGTTTTTGTACAAACCAAATTTGTAAGCTTCTGTTGGTATTCTTCAAAATCCTCCAACATACCTCTGCAATCGGGATATTCCAAATGCAAGAAAGTCATTAATGCACTCTTCCTTTTTTATTTGCAAATGTTTCCCTGTTATAAACTGAATAGCTTTTGATTTGATTACTGAAATAAACCAAGAAAACACCACAAACACAATAAAATTTATATTTATATTGCACCTTTCACATCGGGAGGATATCTCAACATTGCTGGCTGTGCACCCGAGCTGGGGTTCGAAAGAAATGGCTTTACGCTTGGTCAATAAAGTGAGTATTGAGGCAGGCCTAAATATTCT
Source organism: Hydrolagus colliei (assembly GCA_035084275.1). Lineage (NCBI taxonomy): Eukaryota > Metazoa > Chordata > Chondrichthyes > Chimaeriformes > Chimaeridae > Hydrolagus > Hydrolagus colliei. Next base: position 6,447,996 of record CM068751.1, on the reverse strand, counting down.
AGTCCTGAGCGAATGTCCAAGATGTACAATCTACATAACTCATGTCTGCTTGTCTACTAATTCTATACAGGCAGTTACAGGAATGTCCAATTGCCAAGTCCTCCTCATCTGCAAAGAGACACAATACCTTGTAATCATTCCAGCTTGTGGTAAGATCACTTTCTCCACAGAGTTTTGTCGGTTAAATAAAAGGATCGGATCATTCCTATCTGTTTGCTAATTGGGATGGAGATGGTGTGGGAGGCAAAATCTTCATCTGCAATGAAATTGTGTAGAATTATCACTTTCCCTGGGAAGGTTCTGACAAACAGAACTTTGCAGGAAATTACAGAACTGTAATGTAGAATTAAACATTTGTGTGTGGGCATTGGCAGCAAATTCATAGAATCATAGAATCTTACAGCACAAAAGGAGGCCATTCGGCCCATCAAGTCTGTGCGGCTCTTTAAAAAGAGCAATTTAATCCCACTCCCCAGCTCTCTCCCCATAACCGCGCAAACCCGTCCCCTCCCCAAATAAATGTCTACCTCTCTTTTAAAAGTTGTTATCAAATCGGCCTCCATCACCTTTTCAGGCAATGCATTCCAGATTCGAACAACTTGCTGAGTGAATAAATTTCTCCTCACCTCCCCTCTGCTTCTTTTAGAAACTATTTTAAATCTGTGACCATTAGTCACTGATATACCCACCAGTGGAAACAGTTTTTCCTTGTTTACTCTGTCAAATCCCCTCATGATCTTAAAAACCTCTATTAGATCTCCTCGTAACCTTCTCTGCTCCAATGAGAATAAACCTAGCCTTTCTAGCATTTCCTCATAGCTGAAATACCTAATTCCTGGTACCAACCTGGTGAATCACCTCTGCACCCTTTCCAAATCCTTAACATCCTTCTTAAAGTGTGGTGACCAGAATTGAACACAGTACTCCAGCTGAGGTCTAACCAAATTCACTTCCTATTTACTGTAAAGATGTTTCCAAATACTGTACTGTAGTTCTTAATAAGCTCCACCACTTGTGAAAAACAGTGGAAATTGGATGATGATGGGATCAGCCATCATATATTAATTTACGGTAACAACGTTATTATCTAGGATCACAATGGAGGCAGTATAATGGACCAATACATCTTTTTTAACTGTCTTGAAGGATCCAATTTCATATTGGTGATTTTTATCCCATTGTTTTCAATGCTTTTATTGAGAAATGCATTGTATTCTCCCTCTTTCTCTTCCACTCTATTATATATAAAAATTCCAGACATGTAGGAACCATTCCATTGATTTTTGGAACCAGCCTGTGGATTCCATTGGGTTCAGATAAGCTAAGCAATGACCAATAGCGCAGGACATTCCAGTATGGGCTTGTGGGATGCAATCATTTTAAGTGGATTCCCGTAATGTGCTGCATACTGAGTGCTGGCAGTAAATTCACTCACTATTTACAGTATAGATTTTTCTAAGTCGATTTTGCTCAGCTCCAATACTTGTTAAAATCAATGCAAATCAGTCGATGAAGAAATCCAATATGCCGTGATCACTGAAGGGATTTGTTCAAAATAGAAATGTCCTCTTAACAATACCACATCACCAATTTGACCGCAACTATTTTTTAAGTGATTCAAGACGCAAAATTCAGGAAAATCTTTAAGAGAGAGACTGATGATCTACATTGGCTCCCCATTCCCCCAGAGGATCGAATTCAAGATCCTTGTCCTCACCTTCAAGGCCATTCACGGCCTTGTCCCCGCCTATCTCTCTGACCTGCTGTCTCCCTATCAGCCCGCCCGTCCCCTCCGCTCAGCAAGCTCTAGCCTGCTCCGCGTCCACCGCCCTAACCGCCCCATCATCGGTGGCCAGGATTCAGCCTCTCTGCTTCCACATTGTGGAACTCCATCCCGCAATCCCTTCACCTCACTTCCTCTCTTTCCTCCTTCAAGGTCGGTCTCAAGACCTTCCTCTTCAACCGTGCTTTCTGCTCCACTCCTAACTCTTCCACCTCTCCTACTTTCCTCCCCCTTGCCCCTACTCGACCCTTCCCCCCCTGCCCGGGTCCCGACCTAATTATTCAGTGCTTTGGGACATCCTCCCGACATGAAAGGCGTTCTATAAATGTAATTTTGTTGTTGTTGTATGTTTTGTGGCCACTTTGCCCACTTTGTCATGCACTTCCCTTTGAAATGTATGGCCGAACAGAATATATTATGAAGACCTGTGGAGTATAGTTAATTTGTTAGTTAAGGACCTGATTAATAACTCACTCGTAACTTTATTGCTGATGAATTATGAGGTCCTACAATGCACGGGGACTTCAATACTACATCAGCTTTAAAGACTGTGTGAACGTGGGTGGGCATGGTGGGGCATTTCATTGAGGAGGGCAGTGCCATCCTTTAGCAGCTGTTCCTACAGCTCTCCTTTCGGCATTGAAACTTCAACTGCTGAAAGTTATTTTCACTGGATAGGAGTCTCAGCCATAAACATCCTCTTTTCTTTGCTCTTATTTCTGCTCGCCTTGGACTATTAACAAAGATAATCCAATTTGAATTCATGGTGCATAGATTACAAATAGTAGCCTGTTTTAGACCATGCCCAGCTGCACAATTGGCACCATTAGTAAATTTATTTGTTATCAGGCAATAAGTGGCTTTATCTGTTTTTTAAAAGGCAACAAATTCATCAAAGGCAGAATATTCCCAAATTAAATGTATTTTTCTGTGGCAAATGTGAACCATAGGACAGAAATTCAAACTATTTTGAGTATTTTTGTTAGAAAAAGACACCAAAGACGTGAGAGATTGAGACGACTGCCTTCACATAAGAAAGACAGTGATTGCATTTGAAATTCAGTGCAAGGAAAAAGAGCAAACTCATTCCTCTTGAAAACAATAGGAGCTTTTGGCTCCTTTGCTGTGAAACACATTTTGGGGGGAAGTAGATAAATACAAAGCTTAGTTATATGCAGATTTACCCTTGTCCTGTTTTGCTCGCAATAATGTGATATGTTTTTTTCCAGTAGTTATGCAAACCATAATCTACCATTCCAAAGATTCTTTAGAGGATCTAAGGAGTATTTAGGAGTATTTTTGCAATACCTGGTTACTTGTCTGTAATGTGTTAGAATTCCTATGAGCTTTCTAAAGTTTTGAAATTCTGAATACCAATCCAAGAAAGACAAAATTGGGTGTGCGGGGGAGCTGCAGGAATAATAATCAAGCAAATGTCCCGCTTTGATCTGGTCATTAAAATTCTGGCAGGAGTCAGTGAAATGCTCCACAGAGTCAGCCATGCTTGAAAGACCAGTGCTGAGCGAACACCAGCTGGTCCACTTAGACAGGGAAATGAACCATTAGGAATGAAGATGATGTATATTTAACGGAGGGCTAATCCAATCTCCTCCTAATCAAATGGGTTAGCTCCTTATTCGATAATATTTTGCCTTTCGAGAAAATAAGTGGCCTCTTTCCCAACCGTGGCACATTTTATAGTTCAGTGAAAAACTAAAGATGTGACCAAGCATGTCTAATTATTAGCTAAAATAAGGAATAGGTCATTCCACACATTAAATCTGCTCCACCGTGATATTGGTTATTGGCAGCACTTGATTTTTCCAATCTTTTTCATTTCCTGCCCAGCCTCCCCACCATCGACAGTCATGTCTTTAGCCACTCTGCCCCCACCCTTTGGAACTGCATCCCGTATTCCCTTTGCCTCTCTCTCTCCCTTGCTTCCTTCATGGTATAGTACATCTCAAGACCCTCCTCTTCAACAGTGCCTTTAACCATCCTCCTACCCTCCCACCCTCCACCCTTCCTTACCCCCCTCACCCCACTTGGGTTCAAATCCCTAATGTCAAGCGTCTTGAGATGTCCTCCCAATATGAAAGGCACTATACAAATGTAATTTTGTAATGTGTCTCGTAATACACTTCTTGTAGGAACAGAGGTTTTTAAATTAGGAACAACATTTGCAAAGACAATTTGATTGCCAGTATCCAAATAGAGTGAGAAACTCAAAAAGGAACTCCAAAATCACATGACAGGTATTTTATATACAGTATTGCTAAAGCCTTGGGCCAAGGAATAAGGAACATGATGCAACATCAATCCTGCAGGATTTAAATAGGCCATTGGGATGGAATTTTATCAATCAGTCAGTCATCATTAAGATCTACATGAGACTCACCCTAATACTCAGCAGGATACAAGTGCTTAACTTATTCACTTATAGGTGAAGATAAAGAATCTCTTTTCCATACACAAAAAAATGAAGCTAAGGATATTGAGAAGTGTGCATATAATAATAATAATAATCCTTGCATTTAATATAGCGCTTTTCACGTCTTATTGACATCTCAAAAGCGCTTCACAGAAAATACTGTAAAGTGAATTGACTTTATATTTGTGGGTGAAACGCGGCAATCAATTGCGCACAGCGGTGCACAATTGGTCGTGAATGGAAATGACCATAGTCACCACAGTCGAGGATGGAAATTACCAATGTTATCATTGTAGGCTTTTTAACATATGCACTCATGAACTTGCACATATGCACTTAGGACATAGGCACTTATGAACATTTAGTTTACACTTAGTGGCAAGTATATTTTTTTCCAGTGTGCTATCAATTTAAGTGCCAGTGTTTTAAAAAGAGATTAAGTTCCATGATCTTCGCAGTTTATCTCCTTCAATAATGAGGATTAACCTTCTGGTATTGCTCCTGAGTCAACAGTGGGAAGTTGCAAAAGAGCAGCTTGGCAAACACGTAACCCAATCTGTCGTCGCTTCTGCCCAGTCTCTCGGTGAGCAATGCAGTTGAGATCATGAACTCAGCTGAGTTGGGATCAAACCACAGCATGCAATAACTCAATGATGCAATATATTAATATTCCAAACCATTGACTCCACTTACTTTCTGCTATTTTTAATGTATTTTCTCTTTTCCTTATTAATTTTCCCTGCAAAAAACTCTACTCAGTTATGAGTCAAGATTAGCAGCTCGCAATCTGCTCCTGGGAGAGTCTGATAGATGTCCCTTGGAGCAAAATGTGGAAAAAATGAAATCCATTATCTCAAAGGCAATAAAAATAGTCAAAATGTTCTGCTGGTGGAAGCCCATGAAAACCTTCACATTCATGGCATGTCAACCTCTAGCCCTACTTTTAGTAAATGTGGAGATAATACGGTCCTTTTGTCATGGTTTCCAGAGTTCACTCAGGAAAAAAGGGATAAATAAACCGAGTGAAACATCTTGTATGGCCTATAATTGTTATTCTCACTGTTCATTTCAAATATACTGCTCATTAAGCATTTGATTTGCTATGTTAGTCACTGTGAAGTCATGTCTATCGTTGAGAGTGGAAGTGAGGAATCAGTAGATGCACACCTTTATAACAGAACTGGAAGTGAATATTTCAAATAGTATAGTAAGATAGGAGGCAACTAAATTGAATAACTTTTGATGTTTGTAAAAACTGTATGAAAGCGCTCTGAGACGCCGGCCGACATGGAGGGCGCTATATAAATCGAAGTTGTTGTTGTTGTTGTTATGACTATACTGTGCGTCCTCTGGGTGTTTCCAGTTCTCAGCAAAGCTTGACTTAAGTGAACTTGATTCCTTCATTACCGCAGGAGTTTGTGAAGCAACAGGCAAAGCATCAACAGGACATTTAAGAAAACAACTGTGTCTTAAAATTAAATTGAACAAACAACAATTAAATTGAATGTAAAATGCATAAAACAGATGCAACCAAATCCAATCAAATCATCTTGGTGTTAGTATAAATGTTCTGTTTTAATACTACCATATGAGTACAACTAAACTAGAAACATGCAGAGAGCAAATAGACCAATATTGATAAAGGGTGGCACGGAACATTAAGTTGGCACAGGAGATGGTGCAGATGGGTTTGATTTCCAACTTAAAATTTCTGATCTAAACATTACTGTAGTGGAGAGGCAAATGGCATTGATCACATAGACAATATATGTCTATATTGTCCTGTAGTGGAGTCCTGTAGCTAAGTGGTTAGAGCGCTCGCCTTACAAGAGTGAGACATGTGTTTAAATCTAGGCAGGTCAGGGCAAAAACTTGGGCAAGTTTCCATACTCCATACACACACCTAATAATATTCCCTCCACCCGAAAAACACAATAATAAAATTGGTCAATTCAATCCATGACTGTTTGTGGGAGACTGCTGTGCACAATTGGCTGCCGCGTTTCACCCACAAATGTACAGTCAATTCACTTTACAGTACATTCCGTGAAGCGTTTGAGACGTCTAGAAGATGTGAAAAGTACTATATCAAATGCAAGGATTATTATTATTATATGCAGGTGAGGCCAGTGTGCTAAGATTGGACTTGGTTCTGATGCACTTTGTGGTTGAATTATCCACTGACACTGAACTCGCACATTTATTGTTGTTTGGGACAGTGCTGGACAATTGCCAGCAACCATGAGTCAACGCTTTCTCTTTGTTTATATTCCCATGAAGGGGTGGAGGTAGAAGCCTGCAGTATGTGAGATCCGAAGCAAATAAGGAAATCTATGTTCAGGACTTTATGCCTGCCAGTTGTATATCATTCACAGTGCAAATGCAAAATGATTCTTATTGTTCTTTATCATGGTTTCTTAAACACCATTCTGTTCATTGAATATCATCTTTACTTTCTCAAACCAGTAGTTTTGCATTATTAATATTTGAAAGACTGTTTTGCTCTGGTATGGAAAATTAATGCATGACAAACAGCTGGTGAGGAGGATGAGTGAGAACACACAGACCTAATGTTGGCAATCTGCTGAAAGATTTCCTCTGCACTGTATTTTCAAGGGAATTCTCTGTACCCGCATTAGGCATTTGATAGGTGTAAGCATGGTGTTAGTGTAAGCTAAGAGTTGTTTTTCTGACATTTGAATCAATCTGAAAAATACTTTGATATCCAAATTTAGTACAGAAGCAGCAGCTTCTGTACTATGAAATCCTTCGATGATTCAATTCCCTGTAGAGTTATAAATGTACATGGGGAACTGGTTTCTTTGGTGATGACATTTTGTTCTGTAGGTGTGCAATGTGGAACAACTTTGCCTTAGTAACTGGGTGAGTGAGTCAGTTGTTAAGTACACTTAAGTCAGACTGTGGCTCTTTCAACTCCAAGTGATAAGTGTATCAGAAGTATAAGGGGAAGAAATTTGTGTACTTGTGTCCCGATAGAAATGTTGGTTCTTGAGTTTAAATTAAAATGATTCACGCAAGATGAGTACACGAGGCCACAAAAGCTGCTTCATACATTTCATCTGATGTTTAAATGCTAATCTCAATTCTTCAATTAAGAGGTTCTCACAAACTCTCCTACAAACAAAGTGCCTTTATGTTGAGTTGATAACGGCAATGTGAACATTTAGAGATATTATTATTTTAAACTCTCCATCCTCCAGACACGTCGGGGAGTAAATTTCCAACCATAAAGAATATATTTATCAATGATTAATAATAATAATAATCTTTGCATTTGATAAAGCACTTTTCACGTCTTCCAGACATCTCAAAGCGCTTCACAGAATATACTGTAAAGTGAATTCACTGTATACTTGCGGGCGAAAAGCAGCAGCCAATTGCGCACAGCAGTGTCCCACAAACAGCCGTGGATTGGAATGACCAATTTATTACAGTTTGTTTTTGAGGGATTAATATTGGGAGTGTGGAGTAAGGAAACTTGCCCAAGGTTTTGCCCTTATTGGATTCGAACACAGGTCTCACGCTTGTAAGGCAAGTTTTCTAACCGCTGAGCTACAGGACTTCACAGTCCAGATCAGATCTCAAGGTTCCAGATTGAACCAGGTGACAAGAGGAAGATCAAGGATATCACAAGCAATAAAGAACAAAAGGGAGATTGATTAATCTGCGTTCATTAAATTACACACATGTTTTTTTCACCTCTAGAAACCGGGTTTGAATCTTTCCTAGATTAACCAGATAAAAGTCTTTAATAATAATAATAATACTAATAATAATACTTACATTTGATATAGTGCTTTTCCCATCTTCTAGATGTCTCAAAGTGTTTCACAGAATATACTGTAAAGTGAATTGACTGTATATCTGTGGGCCATCTCCTTCTTTCTCCATATAATTATACAGTATTCTGATTCCAGATTAACACCACATGATCACATTAGAAATGCCAGTTTCAATTGATTGCTTGAAATCACCATCTCTAGATGGTGGAGCAGGTCACTGGTTATAACATGGAATGATTTCACTAGCAGAGTGGTACCTGATAGAGAAAAGAAAACATTGATATCTTGTTTCTGTCCCAGCTACAATTCAATGGGACTTGGCTTCCATATTATTCTCTTGTGTTATTCAAATATCAAAGACTCAAATTCTATGGATTTGAACTAATGCTCTCCTCTGCATATAATTTGTTGGATGTATATATTTATTTAACCTAGCCTTTTCAACTGAAGCTTAGTATTGATTAAGAAGACAGTTGGTGCTGTGTCAATGATCTCCCTTTAAAGGTGAGGCAATTGCCTGATAGCAGTATTGAAGCATAAATCGGTGCAGACTGAGAAGAACAAATATTCTACACAAGACAAGGATTTTGGGGCTTCTGAGTGGAAGGAGAGAAGGAATGAACGTTAACTGTGGAAGAAAAGCGAGCAGGACTGAATGGAATGTGAGAATGGAGGAATTTGAGTTTTTTAACTTGAGAGGGTCAAGGAATATTTAGGAGAAAGTGGATGAGGTGAAGTCAATAACATTCTAGGTTCTGTGGGCGTGATGGGTTGCATGATTGATTTTATGGCATGTCCTATTATATCAACATTGATAACAATAATAATCCTTGCATTTGTTATAGCGCTTTTCACGTCTTCTAGACATCTCAAAGTGCTTCACATATACACTGTAAAGTGAATTGACTGTATATTTGGGTGAAACACAGCAGCCAATTGCACACAGCAGTGTCCCACAAACAATCGTGGATCGAAATGACCAATTTATTATTGTTTTTTTTGGAGGATTATTATCATGCCTGTGGAGTAAGGAAACTTGCCCAAGATTTCACCCTGACATGCCAAGAATTGAACCCAGGTCTCTCGTTTGTAAGGCGAGTGCTCTGACCACTGAGCCACAGGACTCCACAATGAACATCAGCATCAAATTTGATTTAGAAAATCATGTTTATTCAAAAAAAATCTAATAATCATGAACACAATCTCCTCATAGCCTTCACCAAGCAGATTCCAGCCACAGCACAAACCAAAACAACAGCACATTGCCAAGACAGAGTTAAAGAATAATAATCCTGGTGTTTAACACAATGCCTAGAAGGGCAAAGCTTCTCCCAACCCCTCACAGAAACACAGCTTCTGTGTGTATCACCTACCCATTTGCCTAAAAATCACAATCGCACTTTATAGTGTTTCCTGTGAAGCGTTTTGAGACGACAACAACAACAAGATGATACTTGTATAGCGCCTTTCACGTCAGGAGGACGTCCCAAGGCGCTGACTTTAAAGACGTCCTGACTTTAAAGGAAGATATCCAACACAATCATGAACTTGACCTTAATACTGTACCACCAACATGCTGACCCCGTGCTCCCGTCCCAACCCGACTGTTCAGTGCCTTGGGACGTCCTCCAGATGTGAAAGCTGCTCTATAAATGTAATTTTGTTGTTGTTGTTTACATATTCACATAAGTCACCCCTAAAGTCAGAGATGCTATTGAAGTTGCACAAAAGAATAACCATTCATTTTCATCACTCCAAATATTTGTTTAGCGGTAACCAGCAGAAAATCCCTGTGGCGTTTGGATTTAGTGAATAATTCCTGAATTGAATTCCTACACAAATGCGAAGTACAGGAGCATATTATTTACTGCCGCTGCTCTGTTGTTCAAAGTGCAACGACTAAAACGTCTTGCATGCTGCTAACTATATCAGATAAATGGGCTGTCAATGAAACCTGGCCCTGTTATCTGACTCCAAGATTTTGTTTTAAAGGAAGAATGAAAGGGTAGGTAAGGAGTAAGGAATTCCATAATCTTAAGGCCTTGAGAAAAAAGGATTCTGAGTTAGGAGATGGTTTGGTCAGCAATATCAACGACAAAATTACTTTTGTAGAGCACCTTTCAAATCAGGAGGACGTCCCAAGGCACTGAACAGTCGGAGGTCAGGACCCAAGCATCGAGGAGGGTTGCGGGCAGGGTTGGGATGAGGGAGCGCAGAGAGAGGTGGGAGGAAGGAGGGCGGCTGAAGGCACAGTCGAAAAGGAGGGTCTTGACTCAGATCTTGATGGATGCAAGGGAGAGAGCAAAACAAAGCATTTGTGGGATGAAGTTCCAAAGGGTGGAGGCAGAGAGGCTGAAAGCCCAGCTGCAGATGGTAGGGCGGGTCAGGCGGGAGACATGGAGCTGAATAGAGGGAGCGGACAGGTTGATAGGGGGTCAACAGGTCAGAGAGGTAAGGCCTTGAAAATGTGGACGATGATTTTGAACTCTAACAAGTGGTATAAGACAGCCCTAAACGCGTTCTGCAAAGGAGTGAGAGCTAGTGCTTTGCTTAGTGCCAGTTCCGTCTGCAAAGTCAATGTGACTGTCTAGCAGCTTGACTTGACTTGTTTGCTTGCTGATTCATGGTTTCTGCCAGCTGCTATCACTGGTACAAAGATAAAATCTGTCGAAATCAAAATCTTGACTCTGTCGTGCACAACGGATGTCGCTCATTGGTTTGCTCCAGTGAATGGGTCATCCAGTACTTGGAAAACATCAGCAGTCATGCACCAGTGCTGAGGCTGTGACCTTTCCTTCCTTTTAATTTTGATAAGTGATTGCTGTTTTTCAGGCAGGAATTGCACCTGACTTTATCAGTTCGACTCAGATGATGGTGAGTCATAGAGTGGTGAGTGGAGACCGTTAGTTGCTAGGTTGCTGCTAAGGGATTTCAAGAGTTGCCACCATGTCTGTATAACACTTACAAAGGTGTCAAGAAGACCGTGGAAGAAAGTCGTCAAGGATGTGCACATTCTTTTTGAGGTTAAACGTTAACAACATTTGTGCTCGAAAGCACGTTTGAAAAGGCACACTCTTTTCCTTGCTTGTCTAATATTGAGCTAGAAATTGAAAACATGGATATTTCTTGCAGCCTGACCTATATGTTAGTGCTCCACAAATGTCCTAATTATTGCTATTATCTGTGCAAGTTCTTGCAAAATTGTACTCCAAAGACTGTGTCTAAAAACCTATTTAACAAGTGTAACCAGAACAAACAAATGCAAGAAAATAAAAGTGGGAATCAGGGCTTACAATCCACTACTGATGTCCAATACATGTTTGTTGTCTCAGTTTGTTTGCTGGAATCCATCAGTATGAAATGATTGGAATCCATGGCACTGGTAGGATTAAGGTAGAAAAGTACACTGCCATAAACACACACTGTTTATGCTGTAAAAATAATATTATAATCCTTGCATTTGATATGGTACCTTATCACATCTTTGAGATGTCTCTAAGCTCTTCACAGATATTCTACACGGTAAAATGAATTGACTAAATTTTATGGGCGAAATACCCACTGTACCATTCAAAATGGTAGCTAAAGTAAAATGGTAACGTAGCTTAAATATAGTGTTACTAAAGCAGCGAATCCCTTGTATACCTATATCTCAGCAAATGATTGTCTAAGATAAGAAAGCAAAGGTACTTTTGCCAGGAAGCAATGTAGACTTGAAGTTAACGAGATAACAATTCTTACTTTCAATAAACACAATGTGTCAGATTACTCATCGTGGTAACTTCCTCGATTTTAGATAAAAGTTGTTTACAAGAGTAATAACCTTCACGGCTGAGATTCAGCACATTTCCATTTAGATTTCCACTCTGCTTTGTCATGTCTGCCCCCCGTCTAAGCCATCTGTCATCTGTACTCTCTGTGTGAGTCTATTAACATTTGATTGGAAGGGTTCTGTTGGTGTTGCCAATAATACTGCGAGACACCTTTGTCTGTAATATTTTCAGTAACCAGCCTCCCCCACACGTTTCCATTCCATTTACACATAGGTGTACAATTCTCTTTGGATGTGATGTCTGTTAACAGGAAGCTGGCTGTTATGGTGGGAATACTATAGGGTGGGTATTCAGGAGGGATGAGATCAGAGTGGCTGAAGGACCTTTATCAATCTTGTAAGCTTGTGACAATTGAGAAACTTTCTGCTGTGTTCTGCCATGGCAGTGCTTTGTTAACAGTGTTTAATTATTTCTGGAAAGAACATACCGAGCACAATAGCAAGGATAATGAACTACATTTCTCTTCTCTGGTGGCTCCTTTTCTGTATTCTTCTGTAATCTGCAAAAAAAAAAAGGAATGCACACATTCCCCTTAATTCCCAGAGAATAGTAATTATATGTAATTCAAATGACAGTATTTTCAGGATAATTACCACTAATTAATAAACTTTTTCAATAGAGTATCTGTGAATAGTAGTTGTGGATATTCAAAACTAACACTGAATAAGGCAGTGATAAATGGGTTAAAAATATATATTTTGTTTCTATACGTTAAGTATAATTTCACAGTAGCCTTATTGAATGCTATGTGTTTGCAGAAATGCTATACATCTTGAACATTTTGCACATCGATGCACCCTGACACAATTTGTTGCCTGCAATTTGCTTGAGATGTTAATTTCAGAGTGTTGGCAGATTCTGGGAAGTATGTTGTGTGTGGGTGGAGCGTCTCATCATCTCAGTTGTCTGTGTGTCAAACTGAGCTTTAGCATAAATTATCTAATGAACAGGAAAAATATCGCCAGGGTTTGCCTTGCTTCACCTATACTGCCTCTTTAAACAACCTGAGCATCAGCACTGACAGATTTTTTGTTAAGATGCGGCATGTAGGTAGTGAATGTGGTTCCAGCCTGTGAGTCTGAATTTCCTCTTGTGCTATTCATAGCTCTAAACAACATTTAGTGGGAGAATTGCAAAGGATGCCAATTAATATATGATCAAGGAAGTTGATTTATATTAGTTCTAACTGCTGGAGTGTGGGTTGCTGTGATTAAAAGTTATCTGTGAGTAGGTGTGAGTGCAGAGAGCACCAGGCGGGTCAATTAATTGAAGGGCTGTTCTTTGTTTTGTGGTGAATTCAAATCCATTTTGTGATCAAATATGATCATTTTTTCCAAAGCCTTGCATGGGACCAAAAGCATTGAATTTTTTTTATCATTGAATAAGGCTTTCTAATCTCCAGAATGCAATCTACTGTACTTTAGAAAGACCATTTGGATCCGAACAGGCCCCACACACCAACTGGTTGCTACTTTTTAACTTTTAAGACTAATCTGATGTCTACTAGAATATAACAGGTTTAAAGTGGTAACAGGAATCCAAATTTGTATTCATTGAATTTACATTCCAGATATTTAAGCTGCTACAGTAGCAGTCTTTTTAATCTGCAAGGATCGTGCAAATAAACTTGATAAATCATGTTATAATGAGAGCTTTGCATATGCCCATTGTGTGATTTATAATATTACCATCAGTGAATCAGCCATATTTCTTGCTCGTAAATCAGCCAATTGTCCAATTCACTCAGAAAGCGCATGAATTTGGTCTTCATTGCTAATCTCTCAAGCGCCTCCTTGTGGCTGCAACATTTATATGCACATAAAATACTATTGCTAGCCTAGCATCCTGTTTGGGGGGGAAGAGTGGAATAAAAAATGGCAAATTACGCACCATTTCTCCATTGTTCTGCATTAGATACATAGTTATTTTAAGGTGGGGGAAGGATTTCATTGTCAATATTACCTTCATTGACTGCACCGCATCTGTATGGTATCATATGTATGTATAGGATCCAGGCACAGAATCCATTCCAACTCATATTAGACCATTGAATGGTGCAATTTGTCTATATTGTACAACATGGTTCATGGGAGTCAACTGACTGATATTTAATAACCATATTGAGATAAAAAGCGTCACGATACAGAATATCATTCTCTCTGCACAGAATTGTAGAGATCATTTCTACTGAACATTTAATAATAATAATCCTGGCATTTGATATAGCACTTTTCAAGTCTTCTAAACGTCTCAAAGTGCTTCACAGAATATACAGTAAAGTGAATTGACTATATTTTTGTGGGTGAAACATGGCAGACAATTGCACCAGCAGTACCCCACAAACAGACTTGGATTGAGTGACCAAATTACAGGTACAGTATATATTTTTTGTTTTTCCTTGAAGGATTATTTTCAGGCATGTGGAATAAGGAAACTTGCCCAAGGTTTCACACTGCTGGGAATCAACCCCATGTCTCTCACTCATAAAGCGAGTGCTCTAACCACTGAGCTACAGGACTCCACACTTCATTCACTGTGAATTTTAATACAAATTACTGTTTAGTGTAATTCCAAATGTGGGTGGGGATCCCTCTTATGCTTGGGGATTTAATTATCAATGTGGAAAGCTTACTTTGACGACATTGATAATTATAAGAAAATGTGCTATTATTCCTTATGTATATACCGCCATTGTCAAGCGTTCCGAGACGCCACGACAGAGGTATTACTTTGTTGGGATTAAAGTAATACCTCTGTCATCAACGTAAATACAATACTTAGAGGACATTTATGATTCCCCTTCTCAACCATTGGGAAGCCATCACTTTCTGCCATTGTTAAATGGCCGTTAATTACAGCTCCTGTTATCCTGCCTTGCAGCTTCTCTTTGTGTACCGCACAGTGGTGTATTTGCTACATTCTTAACATACAGTTATTAATAGGCTGCATTTGTTTGCAGGTCAGCCCCAGCCCAAAGTGCTACAGGTCCAGGTGCGGGAGATGCCAACCTTGGGCCTGGAGGCCCCGCACAACCACCCAACACAAGCAGCAACAGGCGGCTGCAGCAAACACAGGCTCAGGTTGATGAGGTAAGTCACACACTAATAACAATAATAATAATCCTCGAACTTGATCTAGTGCCTTCGCGTGTCTTTGAGGCGTCTCGAAGCATTACAAAGAATATACTGTAAAGTGAATTGACTGGATATTTTGTGGACGACACACGACAGCCAGTTACCCACAGCAGTGTCCAACAAACAGTCATGGATTGAGTGACCATAAATATATATATATATTTATATATTTATATATATATATATATATATATAAGGATTATTATTATTACCTCCGGAAAAGCACTCTGCCCTGATTTATTTAAGGTTCAAGAGTAATCCACATTACGTGTTTGTCTGGATACAAACTGTGACATCTATTTTCTAGGTGTTTATTTGGAGTGATCTTAAACATGCAAAAAAAAAGAATGTTTTTACAATGCAAAAAGAAGTTCATGTTTCCAAGAGTTGTTTGAGGCAATGAAAACTACAGCCTTAAGTTTTGGTCCGTGATTATAACAATTGGTTCCCAGTTACATGTTATAATGGTGTTGGAGCATTAATATGCAATATCTCTTCTGTTCCTAATTCCCCCCTTCAACGCAAATTGTGTTTTGGATTGGATTCATGATAATATTACTTTTAATCCAAGATTGGAAAATATAATGCAGATACATATTTAGATCGCCAATGATTAAATAACAATCACCATTCGGAATGCTTTATCGAATTTGAAATGGACAAAGTTTGAAGCAGAAATAAAAATTGTGGTACAATTTCCCATGACGCAGTATCAGAGTTACAATTGCACTGTGGGAAATAGCAGCCCAGAATCCAATGTAAGACAGCAGTATGATGTGTTACTATTGAGAGATCCACTGGGTGGCACTACCCTTCCATGAGTAACTCGGGTAAATCTGATATTTGAGAAATGTCTACTGAAAAACAATCTGGTTACACAGTCCAAAATCATGGATACAACCGCAATGAGACTACTTTGGAAGCGAAACATGTCTGGGATGTGTCGTTCCTCCGCGTTCCTCATCTTCGGATGGCGCCTAAAGACCTTACTCTTCGACCGTGCCTATGATCACCTCCCCCCTAACCGCCAGCTCGGCGGGATGCTCCGCCATTGTCATGCGCTTCAAGATGTTACCCTGCTGGAGGGGCGCTGTATATAAATCTCCTGATACATAAATGTTATCTGTGCCTTGGATCTCAGGTGGTTGACATCATGCGGGTGAACGTGGACAAAGTCCTGGAAAGAGATCAGAAGCTGTCTGAGCTAGACGATCGTGCCGATGCCCTTCAGGCTGGTGCGTCACAGTTTGAAACCAGTGCTGCCAAACTGAAGAGAAAGTACTGGTGGAAAAACTGCAAGGTGAAGCTGTGTGAACCAACTCTGGTGGAAATCTGAAAACGGAGGTCAAATTCAAAGCGATTTAGCACCTGTGTGTGTGTGTGGGGGGGGGGGGGGGGGTGGGGGGGGTGCGGGGGGGGTGGCGGTTGGGTGGGTGTTGGCGGGGTATGTGTGAATGTGTGAGTATGTTTTTATTTGAGGTTAGGAATGTGGATTCCAGCCTGAAGCAGAATTTTTTTTAAAAGTTGCTTTCAATGTAGACAGGGAGTACACAGAAATCAACCCAAAGGAAGTTTGCATCAGACACCAGGGTGGCATCAGAGTGGAGTGTCCATGAGCTTACATGGTTTACTTCCATACTGGAGTGAGTCCCTATTTTGCAACTCACATCCTTTATGAAGGAATTCCACTAAGAAATACCATAAATTAGATCCTAATTTTTTTTGGTGATGGTGGCGGGGTGGGGAGGGTTCAGCCACACTTAAAAGGTATTCAAACCCAACTGAGAAATCCATGCATCCCACCTACACATTGGAAATTCCATAGATAAATTGTTGGATTTATCCCAATCTATGCAGAACATCACTTGCAAATCTCTGGTGATTCTCACTTGTAAAGGAGAATCCCTGATGTAACCTTGCAGTGTAAGTTTTACACCTTCATCAACAATCAGAGAATTGGCCTAATTGTGTGATGCAAATAACATAGTTAAAAAATGTATTCAATAATTGCTGCGGTGGGTATTATTCAAACAGTGGGATTGTGATGTTTTTAAGAGCAGTTTGGACATTGCTGGCTGGTACAGACCTTCCCCAGATGGTAGCAAAAGATCCATCGCCAGAAAATAAGAACATTATTGTTCTCGATGTCTAAACAGCTGTTTGATTGTTGTCAGTGAGGCTGTGGAATCTGCTCAACGTCACTGGAGATTTACGTGTAGCAACCACTTCTCACCAAAGCAGATCTGTAACATAAGCAGGGCATCATATAAACCCTCAGGTTCACATCGCTAAGATGCTGTCAGCTGCCACAAAGGATTGCAACAAGTAAAATGTTTGAGCTTTTGATGGGGATCAACAAGGAAAAGAACAAATTAGATTTGTGTAGTGCCTTTCAGGTCGGGAGGATGTCCCAAAGTGCTGGAAAAAGAATGCAAATGTATGCAAGAAAGGCACATTCAGTAATAGTTCTGTTGATGTGAGACAATGTGATTTTTTTCATTATTTGCAGATGATGATTATACTCGGAGCAATATGTGCAATCATTATCATCATTATCATTAGTAAGTATTTTTTTGTACAATGCTTGAGGTTTCCACACTGTGACTGCTCAAGCCGGCTGCTCTAGTTTGTGCACTTAATTTCACTAAAAACAGAATGGCTTGCGCTGCAAGTTTGCCCACTTCTACAATCATCTCTTGTCTCCATATTCTACCATGTGCTTCACATTGCACATTCAAGTCCATGTTGGTAGTCTATGCTCCAGTGGTGACCTCAATCTAGCCCCCCACCATTGATGATCTATGTGCAAAGAGGTTGCGAATCAAACGCATACGATGAAGAATATTAAATTAAATATTAAATTAAAGCATGGATTAAATGCGATACGAAATCTATGTGATGGGGAACTGTTTAACAGGATATAAATTTGCTACAGGCAATAGGGAAGGAGATAGGTATCAATCATGGACATGGGAATTAGCAATTAATATTTAACATGGACCAACTAGAGTGAAGCTTGGAATGAAGTATTGGGTAGGATTATACAGGCAGAAGGTTAGGGCAGAATATAGAGACAAACTCATCGCCTTCACTGATATCAAAGGACACTTTAAGCTAACATAGCTAGCAACACTAGGCAAGACACATCGAATGGAGAAAGCAAAGTGTTGTTGGTGTAGTGTACTTAGAGAAGTCAGCTGCCCAGTGTAATAGGGACAGCAAGTACTAGAGGCATTGTTAAAATGAGTGGAAAACTGACTAAGGTGAAAATGGTGAAAATAACTAAGGTGAAAATGGTGCCATATCTTTGTAACAATCTTGAATATATTATGTGGAAAGAATGATTCTGGATAGTCCTAAAATAGCTAATTTAATTAGCAGACAGCACCATCCAGCTGTGCGGTGAGGGTGCTTCAGGACCCTGCACAAATGGAAACCATGCTATTAAGAAACCAGAGATGTGCAAAACTACACAAAAGCACACAGTTAATGAGAGGTTATTATTAGTGGGTGGGAGGGAAGGTTGGTGTTCCATTGTAACTTTTTACCGATGAAGAATTTGGCATCACAAATGGTCACTCAAGGAGGAGCAGGTTTAACAGTTATATTTTGGAATCAAAGTCCTAGTGGGATATACATCAACCATTACAATAATAATCCTTGCATTTGATATCGCGCTTTTCACATCTTCTAGACGTCTCAAAGCGCTTCACGGAATATACTGTAAAGTGAATTGACTGTATATTTGTGGGAGAAATGCGGCAGCCATCTGCACAACAACAACAAAATTATATTTTTAGAGCGACTTTCACGTCGGGAGGACGTCCCAAGTCGCTGAACAGTCAAGGGTTGGGACCCGAGTAAGGGGGAGGGGCAGGGTAGGGGGAGGGAGAGAGATGGGAGGGTGGCAGAAGGCACCACAGAAAAGGAGACTGCCCCTGAAGGAGGCGAGGGAGGAAGCAAGGTGAAGGGACTGTGGGATGGAGTTCCAGAGTGTGGGGACAGAAAGGCTGAAAGCCTGGCCACCGATGGTAGGGCAGGTCGGACGGGAGACATGGAGCAAACTGGAGCCCGCTGAACAGACGGGGTGAGCAGGTTGAAAGGGAGCACAGCTGTGTCCCACAAACAGTCATGGATTGAGTGACCAAATTTTTTTTTTTTTTCTTGAGGGATTATTATCAGGCATGTGGAGTAAGGACCCCAGACTGTTCAGCGCCTTGGGACGTCCTCCCGACATGAAATGCGCTCTATAAATGTAATGTTGTTGTTGTTGTTGTGAAGGAAACTTGTGCAGTGTTTCGCCCTGTCGGGAATCGAACCCAGGTCTCTTGCTTGCGAGGTGAGTGCTCTAACCGCTGAGCAAGGGACTCCACTATGTAGTAAATATTTGTGGTACAGGATTACCTCTCCTTCCAGTCTTCTGCTATACTGCTATACTGTCATTAAAACACCTTTTTTTCCCTGACACAGTAGAGGCCTCCCAAAAGAATGAACCCCTGGTTTAGTGTATAAAAATCTAACACGAGAGAAACAACAAACCGATTTAACATTGATTTTAATGTGTTTGAATGTTTTATATTTAACAGTCCCTCTAAACGATGAAAGGTTTTTTTCCCTATGAGCTTGACATCCCGTGGATTAAACTGGTTGCTTTGAAGCACTGTTCTGTTATATTTGTGGAATTTCAGGCATATTTTATTTACAGAATTCTTAAAAAGGTGAAAAAAATCTTCAGAATTACAGTGGTTTATAATAACATGGATTTACATAGCGCCCCTCAAGCACAGTAGTGTCCCACTGCGCTTCAATCTATTGCTGTGCATCTATAATTAAACGTCAAGTCCTATCTCTTTCCAACTGTGTTGTTTGCTGTGATCTTGAAGTCTTCTTTCCAATTCTCTTACAGTTTATTTCTGCACCTGAAGAAGCGAAGTCCGTCTGAAAAATACAGCCGAGCTTTGTCCTCGTCAGCCACACCTTCTCCAGTGTCAGATATTATTTATTAACTTCTGCTTATGCCCATCGCTGTTTTTAATCTGCCTGTAAGATATCTTTAATATTCAACTGGGTGCATTGAGTCCTGTTAACTAAATTGTTATAACAATTAACCAGCTAATTACTGCCAAATAGATAGGTAGGTTAACGTCTAATACATTCCAAGGTAAAACTAGCACAATGTATGTACACTGACCTTCAAATAGTTGGACCATTTTTCCAAATATAACTCCGAGTGACTTTTTTTTTCTAAGTTGCCAAGTAGTCTACAGATAGGAAGTAACAATATGAAATGCCCAAAGCCTTAACAGCCATCAAATCCAAACCACTGATTTGAATCGTATAATGTAAAATCACTTGAAAATTATATTTCTCAAATTACAGATCTGAATAGAGAATTTTCACTCATTAGCAAAAGGAGGCTACTTAGCATCCATTGTCTTCTAGGTGGAAGATGTAGGCCATGTCATACGAATGAAGTTTCGAAAGAATCCAGTGTACAATACTGGGCGGATAATCTATTCAGTATTCACAGCTGTCTTGGTGCACAAAGTGTAAATTTAAATGACTGACGGTTTCATGGATTGGAAAATAACAAGGTGTAGTTTAGCGAGTCAGTTTTGAGCCCAGTGACCTTACTTGTATTACAATATCCGTCAGCCTCCACAATGGACCTTAACATGATGTTTGAGAGTGGTACACTGCTGGAAGGTGGGTGATAAGTGCTGGACTGTAGCTGCTGTACCAGTGTGAAATTCACACCATCAAAAATCTGCTCTCACTTTGAATTCCCAACAAGGCACCCATCAGATTTATTTGATAGAATAATTGCAATACAGTATAACACAAATTACAATACATATATACATTTATATAGCGGCTGTCACATGGGAGGGACATCCCAAAGCGGGTAACAGTAGAGGGGGAGCAAAGGAGGGTGAAGATGGCTGAAATTGTAGTCAAAGATGTTGGCCTTGCGATGGACCTAGAACAAGATGAGGGAGGAGCTATTCGAAATGTAAACATAAAAACACTTTAATTAAGCCAACAGTAATAAAAAAAAAGCTACAAGTCTTACAAAATGGGATACACCAGAGCGGGAGAGGTGGACCAATTAATCAACTCACTCTAATAAATGATCAATACAAATGTATCTTCAGTCCAGTATCGACTTAGAACTGCCTGTTTCTACTGATCGTGAACCACATGACACCATAACTGCAGATCGATTCTGGTGGAGTCTCCAGAATAATATTTTATACTTGGGAGAAGACGAGGGCTAACATCAAACCAGGCAACAGCCCGGTCAGGTCACATCAATTAGAAATTTTGAATTTTCTTCAAATAAAAATAAATTGTGCGGCTTTGCGATTCCTCGTTCAGAGCCCGAGAGGAATATAAATGGAACACAAATAAATAACCATCCAACTCAAAATTCTGGGATCTAATTCTGAACAGTTTGCAGTGCCCTTTGATTGTTGTATCTTGTTCTTGTTTAGCTGGCCACAGCTGAGAGTAGCTTCACAGTATCCTTATTTTCACAAACCCCTTACATTAGAAGACCCTACACTGGATGCCCTATTGGTATAATCTTTGCTACAATCATTATTGATTGAATATTGTGTTTTTTAAACTGTTGCTCCATTGTTTACTTCCTTGATTTCTCCTCCTCGTGATTGTACATATGGTGTAACCTTGCCAGATCTTGACCTACACAACCTGTGATGTGCAATTATCTGAAACTGTGAGGGGGTTCTTGGAGAATTCATGCACCCCTATTTTGCTAAGTGTGCTGTAAAGTAGCTTTGGTTATACAGACACTGAAAGAAAGCTACACTTGTTACAGTTGCAATTTTCCAGAAGTATATAGCTACTATAACCTTACAATGCAGTTTTATTGCTTTTCTCCCCTTCTTTTCCTTATTTTTATTTGACTTTCCCCTGACGTCGCTTTGCCATGTTGAGCGAGTGACCTGTTCCTGAGCTTCTGTTTATGGCACTCAATAAGCAGTCACTATGAGCCTCGGGAGAGCAGACCAGAGAGGCAGTACTTCCAATATCCTCTGTCCAGTGCCGTAGAAGTAATTTGTTCCCTTTCCCTACAACTCTTCTCCAAACAACAATACGCTTGAGTCTGTCATGTCATTGGGTGACAAGTTGTTGATGTGAACACACTGTCTACTCTCTGATCTAGTGCATGTATTGGCTGCTTACCAATACCTCGAGACTAGCAGCTGAGAGAGACCTTGGCAGTAAAGGCCAATGTTCTCAGCCAATCTGTCGCCAAGCCTTACAACTTTCAATAGGGGTGCAGCTTGCTGTGGTTACCTTGATAACAAACTGCATTCAGCAGCAGTCTGCGATGCATTCAAGAGTGAGAGTCATCTTCAAAGGAGAATAGTGTTATTTCGAAATCAAATGCACCAAGACTGTGTTGGTGAATATTTCCTTCATTTATACTTTTTAACTTTGTAAAATGTACTACTTACTGTAGGATTGAAAATATTCAGAGTACCAGTACTTTTAATCCACAAAGAATGAATTGTTGAATTTGTCCTACTTAGAACTTGGACTGATCTATTCTTAGTTTTGGTTACTGAATATAATCATCGATGGTTGGTGTGTCTCTTTCTGTTGCTTAATTGTAAATAGCCGCAGAATAAGTAACACTGGAAACAGTTTAGTTGAGATTAACAAGAATCCCATGTGTGTTTTCATTAACATGAGGATTTTTAAAAGTAAAGTGAAAGGAGCAGATACATTTACAGAAAGAATTGATTGTCATCAAACAGGTAAATCCATGTCCTGATGTGGAACTGACTCAGAAAGCTAAAGAAGGTCTATGTGCCAAGTTAACTGACCTTAACCATAAGTCGGAAGGAAAATTAAATGAGGAGTGCTGATATGATGACAGCATTCCTGGGCTAGGAAGGGGAGCCAGGATACAAGTCATCTCTGCTGAAACATTGAGACAGGGCAAGCTTAGGTTCAACTGTGTTACAGTCTTTCGGCCAATAGTTACTGAGTATTTGGGCAAGTTACTGGAAGTTGGCCAGGATAAGCACACCATGCTTGCATGAGTCAATGTCTTCATGTGGGAAGCAGAGGGAGGAAAATTAGAGGTAGATTCTTTTCAATTGAAGATAAGCACCCAGGCAGAAATCCACTTTTGATTGTTTTAAAATTGACAATGTTCTGGAAATATTTGTGTAACACAGAACTTTAGAGGGGGAAGTCTTTTTTGTTAATCATTCTGCTCTCGAAATAAATTACTAATATTTGTTCTCTAAGTTTCTTTTTATGATCCAAGTCACTTAACCTGGAGGTCATTATCGATCTGCTGCTACACTTCCTCTGCCCACCTCCCCAAAAAGCAAACTCTTTGAGAATTGCATAGAAATGTTACGTTAGCTATATACTGATTTGATGTTTATATCCTTCTGTGTGTGGTTCATATATAAATTGGTGAATACAGTTTCCATGTTGTATATGTGCAACAACAACAGTGATGTAAGTGTCTTGGCAAATAAAGTTTTGTTAAAAAAAAATTGTTCCTATTCATTCTTTTGCTTTAAAATTGTGCTAACAAAAATAATTAATCAATGCTTACCATGGGATGTCCTCATGACGTGAAAGGCACTTTATCAGTGTTATTTGTGGTTGTATCTTTCCACGTCTTTGTTGCCAGTGAATTGGTGCTGTTCTACCAAGTCATGTGACCAAGAATTGCATGAAAAGAACCAAATGCGAATTTATTCTTGTGGGTTCAGGAAAACTCTCTCTGAATGTTATTTTATGATGCAGCTGGATAGAACCTTGAACTATAGCCACTGTTATTTTGGTCCTGAACCTCACAGTTCTCAGAATTATACCATCACAGTCTATTCCTTTCTCAGTTCCAGTACTGATCTTTCCAAAATATATTTAGAAAGCAATCTACATGATTAAAAAGGGTAATCAGAATGAGAGTATATTTACTGTCACTCCAGATCCTGTACCTCCACTGTGCCTGTCTAAAGTTTAGTTGTGTAACTGAAAAGTCAACCAGATTGAAACCATAGATGAACCAAATATTGCTCAATCAGCAGTTTAATCCTTAATCGTTCAACAGGATTTTAACTTTTATCTTTTACAACAAGACTGAGGCCCTACTGATTGGCTCGTGTCAGCGCCTTCTTGCATCAGGCGCTGGCTGCATCAACCTCCATGGTTACATACTCAACCCCACCAAGCCAGTCAGGAACCTAGGTGTCTTGTTTGACCCTCGACTGTCTTTCAACAACAACAACAACAACAATTTACATTTATATAGCGCCTTTCACGTCGGGAGGACGTCCCAAGGCGCTAAACAAGAGGCGTGTGACCCGAGCTGGGAGGGGAGTGTTTGGGAAGGGGTGAAACACGAAGAGGAGGTAAAAGAGTTCGGGGTGAAACAAAAGGCACGATCGAAGAGGAAAGTCTTCAAATCGGCCTTGAAAGAGGAAAGGGAAGAGGTGAAACGGAGGGATTGAGGGATGGCATTCCATAGGGTGGGAGCGGAGAAACTGAAGGCCCGTCCTCCGATGGTGGGGCGGTTCGGGCGGGGGGCTTGGAGTAGGCCAAGTCCTGTTGAACGGAGGGCCCGGGTGGGTGTGTAGGGGGAGAGTAGATCGGCTAGGTAGGATGGGGCAAGGCCGTGTAAGGCCTTGTAGGTGAGGACGAGGATCTTAAATTCGATCCTCTGGAGGATGGGGAGCCAGTGGAGACGGGCGAGGGTGGGGGTTATGTGGTCACGGAGGCGGGTGCGGGATAGTACACGGGCTGCAGAGTTTTGGATGGCCTGCAGCCTATGAATGGAGGAACTGGGGAGGCCGACTAGGAGAGAGTTTCCGTAGTCCAGCCGTGAGGTGATGTATGCATGCACGAGTGTTTCGGCAGTGCGGGGGGTAAGATAGTTGCAGAGCCTGGCAATGTTGCGCAGGTGGAAATAGGCGGTGCCGGTCAAGGCGCGGATGTGGGGGAGGAAGGAAAGTTTTTGATCGAACATGATGCCGAGGTTCCTGATTGGCTTTGTGAGGTGGAGAGTGCAGCCTTGGATGTTGAGGCTGGCAGCGCCCGATGTGCGGAGGCGCTGGCTTGAGCCAATCAGGAGGGCCTCGGTCTTACTCACGTTCAATTGCAAAAAGTTGTCCCTCGTCCACGATTCGATGTCGGACAGACATGCTGTCAGAACATCGATCGTCTGGGGGTTGAGGGATGAGGCAGAAAGGTACAACTGGGTGTCATCCGCATACATGTGGAAATTTACCCCATGTTTGCGGATGACGTCGCCCAGAGGGAGCATGTAAAGGGTGAAAAGAAGGGGACCGAGGACAGAGCCCTGAGGGACGCCGTGGGAAACTGTGTGGGGGTTTGATGAAAAGCCATTGGAAGAAACAAAATGTAAACGATGGGTCAAATAAGAGTGGAACCAGTCAAGGACTGTGCCTTGAAGGTTGAGGTGGGAGGAAAGACGTTGAAGGAGGATGGTGTGATCGACTGTGTCGAACGCAGCAGACAGGTCAAGGAGGACGAGGAGGCAGAGGGAGCCCTGGTCACAGGCGGTTAGGATGTCATTTGTGACCTTAACCAGGGCAGTTTCTGTGCTGTGAATAGGGCGGAAACCTGATTGGAGGGGCTCAAGAAGTGAGTGAGTTGAAAGGAAAGAGCGGAGCTGGGAGGCAACCACTCTTTCAAGGACCTTGGATAGAAACGGGAGGTTGGAGATGGGTCTATAACTTGATGGTTGCAACGCATCAAGGGAGGGTTTCTTCAGGATAGGGGTGATGGTGGCTGTTTTAAGGGAGGTAGGGACGGTTCCTGAGGAGAGGGAAAGGTTAATGGTGTCAGAAATGAGTGGGGCTAACAAATGGAGCTGGGT
This sequence comes from Hydrolagus colliei, assembly GCA_035084275.1. Lineage (NCBI taxonomy): Eukaryota > Metazoa > Chordata > Chondrichthyes > Chimaeriformes > Chimaeridae > Hydrolagus > Hydrolagus colliei. The sequence continues at coordinate 6,422,118 of CM068751.1, read as the reverse complement.
GCAGAGGAGGGGGGTGGGGATGGGGTCCAATGAGCACGTGGTGGGTTTCTTTCCTCCCTCACATTCAAGCAATGACTCGATCTGCCTTTCCCCACCTCCGCAACATTTCCCGACTCCGCCATTACCTCACCCCTAAACTCGCTGAAACCCTCAATCCATGCCTTCATTACATCCCGGCTCGATTATGCAAATGCCTTGCTGGTCGACCTTCCCAATTCCTCCCTCCACAGGCTGCAGATAATCCAGAACGCTGCGGCCCTTGTCCTCTACCGTTCCAAACTCTGTGATCCCATCTCCCCCATCTTTACCCGACTCCATTGGCTCTCCATCATTCAAAGGATCCAATTCAAGATCCTGGTCCTCACATTTAAAGCCCTCCATGGCCTCCCTCCACCCTATATCTGTGACCTCTTATCCCTTTACCAAACTGCCCACCCCCTCCATTCAGCAGGCCCTGGCCTGTTCCACATCCCCTGACCCACCCACCCAACCATTGGCAGGCGAGCCTTCCACTCTGCCACCAACCTCTGGAACCATCCCGAAGTCCCTCCGCCTCGCTCCCTCCCTAACCTCCTTCAAGTCTCGCCTCAAGACTCTCCTCTTTGATGGACCCATCGGCAACTCCACCCCCCCACCCCCCCCCTCAGCTCGGGTCTGAATCAATAACTATCCAGCTCCTTGGTATGTCTTCCTGATGTGTAAGATGCTATACAAATGTAATTTTGTTGTTGCAGTTGTTGCACTATAGTCCATCGGTGAGGCTCATTAAAGGGGCCATCTTGACTTCCTTCATCTTTCAGTTATATAAACCCTAATTACTAGAGTAATTTGATCCTCCTTATTCTAATTATCCTGACCTTGCTTCTACTTAAACCTTACACTTCCCTCCATTTCAACCATTTCTTCTTAACATTCGCCCACTAATACAAAATGCATACTGTGGCCGATTTTTAAAAAAATAAAACTTCCCGCCATCTTAACACTATGTTAATATCTTCATCGCTGTAACATTCACCGGATATAAAGTGAAATTCATTTCACAATTAGTTATATTCCCTTCTTTCTTAATTTCTGTGATTAGTGATCCTTTCTTAATATTTAATTCAATGAGAATAGCAAATGAAACCAGACATTAAATAAGCATCTGCAGTTTTTTGCATTTGTCAAGACATTTAATATTTATGATTTCATAAGCCAAGAGTGATTGTACCTTCTCATTCAGAAAACAAATGATAGGGTCCCTGAGATATCCAATATGGAATAGTTCAATAAAATAGTTAGATTCCATAATGTATTTGCCAGAGACAACATATTCTTTAGCTGATCAGGGAATGGTGGAATGACATGTGGGGAATAAAGAACTGAAGGGGAAGAGACCCTTGTCTCAGAGAAAATTAAACGCTTGTTTCAAATATATGTAGTCTAACCTGTTCAAGCAACTACCTCCATTCAGCAACCATCCATCCCGTTAACCCTGGAATAGCAGAGACAGTCTAATTTCCACATCAAAGAACCCTCACTCAGAGGCTAACCTTATATAAAGGTCACTTTGGCCCAGTCCCAAAGCCAAAGGTAAGTGTGATTGTATATTAATCTGATAGATCAATGGCCTTTTTTGTACATTATTCATATTAAACTCAGAACCAAACCTAAGGAATAAAAGTCCCCCCTCTGCTGCTTTCAAGTATCTAAAGAAATGTGCTTGGTTTCAACCACGCCGTTAATGTGGACAACACAGTATTTCTTAGAATTTGGCTGTAAATGTGTCAATTCAGACAGCTAGTGCATTAATGTAGTGTAGAAAAGCTCTACATTAACTGATGATGGATTTTGCTTGGGAGTACCTGATGTGTGCACTGCTTGCAAAATAGAAAGATCCCCAGCACAGGCACTGAGTAAAGATCAGTATAAATAAATTATGTTAAATGCCTGGAATTGAAGAAGTAAGAAAATAATTTATTTAACTAAACGGCATCCCGTTCTTTGTTAGCTCTCTCTGCGGGATGAGATGCTGCAAATGTAATTGATTACTGACAGCATATAACATGGGAAAACGAGAGCAGTGACTCAGCATCTGTAGTTCAGTGGAGATGCAACAACAACAATTTGATTTTATGTAGCGTCCCTCACGCAAGTTAGTGTCTCGGATACTGTCGCATATCGGACATGCTATTTTGATACACTACTTTTTATGAGTACTCCACCCAAAGACCCATTGCTTAAAAGTTAAACAATAATGGTAGGTATCCATCCAATATTAATAATAAATGATGCACAAATTGAAGTTTGCTTTTAAAGGATATGTTTGATGGTTCTGGACTTTGAACTGTAATTACCTTTACCTGAACACCGAGCTAAACGCACTAGGAATGCCCACTGTGAATTTCCACACAAAACAAAGGTAAAATCAAGTTAATGTCTCATGAGACATTTTAAATCCTTTTAAATAGTTTTCTTTTTAACTGTCACAAGCAATGTTGACAACGTTGATGGATGCTGTCTCATGTGGATAATGAAATAGTGGGATCAGTAAACCAGGGTGGAGGGATTAAGGTATATGTGGCCATTTGAAGAGACTGAGGGTGATGGGAGATGATAATAATCCTTGCATTTGTTATAGCACTTTTCACGACTTCTAGATGTCTCAAAGCACTTCACAGAACATACTGTAAAGTGAGAGTTAGAGTGTGTGTCACTCGTAGGTGGAAGACCTTTCAGATGTGGTATAAATCCTGGGTGTATGTCAATTGGTTATTGAGATCCTTCTAGAAACAGACAGACATTTCGCCCACAAATACACTCGATTTCCCAGCTCTCCTTCCCCCTACCCTGACCCCTCACCTTGCCATTTTCCTCCCCTAACCCCACTTCCATGACTGTTTGTGGGACACTGCTTTGTGCAATTTGGCTGCCGCATTTCGCCCACAAATATACAGTCAATTTTCCTACTCTCCTTCCCCTGACCCTTTCCCGCCCCCAGCTCTGATCCCTATCTGACTGCTCAGTGCCTTGGGATGTCCTCCCGTCGTGAAAGGCGCCATATAAATGTAATGATTGGTTGATTGATTTGTATGTGGATGAAACGCAGCAGCCAATTGTGCACAGCAGGATCCCACAAACAGTTGCGGATTAAAATGAACAATTTATTCTTGTGTTTTTTGAGGGGTTATTGTCAGGCATGTGGAGTAAGGAAACTTGCCCAAGGTTTCGCCTTGACCTGCCGGGAATCGATCCCAGGTCTCTTCTTTGTAAGCCGAGTGCTCTAACCACTGAGACTTACAGGACTCCTGCTTTACACAGCTGAGCAGTCTCTAGTCTGCTAGAGTTTATTTCGTTAGAATAGCTACCCGTGTACTAAATTGTTCCTGGCATTGATGGAACTGCCCAACTCTCAGTGGGGTGCAGGGAAGAAGGACGAAGGTGATAACCTAATGCTTCCTATAATTTGGTAAGGACACAATGCCAGATCAATGCAATAAGGAGTGTAGCTTTTCTTTCTCCAAAGCAAACTCTTAACACTGATTATATTTCATCTAAAGGCTTTGTTGGTCCTGATCAATTTGATGTCTTCTTGTAAAGCGAAAAAGCCACACCTCGGCGAGGCAATGCTGTGTATGTTGGGCTGAGATTCTCTCCTCTTTGTGATTTAAAGATGTGTGGGGGAGGGAAGTCACAACCTCATTCCAATTTTTTTTTAAAAAAACAGTACCACTGAATGAAATCGACATAGGTGACACCTCACTGACCCGAGCCAGCGATACATCAACTTTAGCTCTCCTTACACCCAATATCCAATATCACATCTACTCAAGGGGGGATAGAGAGGGAGGTGGGGGAGAGGGAGATAGAGAGAGGAAGGGGAGAGGGAAAGAGAGGGTGTGAAGATAGAGAGGGCAGTGGGAGACTGGGGTGAGGGGGGGGGGGGTAAAAGATCGCTTTCTTGAATGCATTTCTTTCCTTATTTTTCTTTTTTAAAACCCAACTGGAACAGGGTTAATGATGTGGGTCCAAAAAACAAAACAGCATCGAAGGACATTCCCTTTGCTTGAGAATGCTGCTTTCACAAGAAAGAAAAAAAGGATCATTCTGATCTGGATTAAAAACCTTGCTGGCGACTCCCTCTCACCCCCACCCTGTCTATGTACACAATGCAGTCTCCCCGTGTATAGACAGTGCAGTATTTTCCCCCTCAAGGGGAGAGGTGGGGGTATGTGTACACAATGCAGTATTACCCCCACCCGTTTCCCTGTATACAATCTCCCCTTTCCCTCTGTACACAGTACAATATAATCCCTTTTCCTGGGTGTACACAATGCAGTATTCCTCCCCCCCCAGCCTTTTCCCCGTGTGTGTGCACACAGCAGTGTCCCCCACCTCTCTCTCTGTAGTTGTTCTTCTCCCCCACCTCCTTCCCTGTGTACACAAAGTACAATGTCACCCCCACACACACCCTTCTTTCCCTCTCCCTTTGTGTACACAACCCAGTGAGTGTGACTGAGAGAGAGAGAGAGTGTGTGTGTGTGAGAGAGAGGGCACGTCCTATCCACATTGCCGGCCACCTGAGCTTGACTTGTCTTTATCTGGCTCAAATCACGCCTCCCCCCAGTCACGTTAACCCAAGCATGTTGTGGGCAGGGGCTGGGGGGGGGGAGCCGGCCTCACACACAACACACTCGATTCCACGTGAGGTGGTGGAGATGGGGGGGGTTACAATGTTGCCAGTTGGACGGAGGCTACGGTCCAATCAGAAGCCGGGTTTTTCGACTGGGCGGGCGTGTCACAATGCCTCAAGTTGTTAAGGCAGCCAATCAGGAGCGGGCAGGTGGGCGTGTCCTCCTGGGCTGTCACGTTGTGTAGCTGTGTGTGTTGTGTGTTTGTGAGTGTGAGAGAGTGGAATCAGGGCTGGGCTGTGGGTACAGACACAGAGACTGCCAGAGCATACTGTCTCCAGCCCTATCACTGTGTGTTTTCATCCAGAGAGAGAGAGACACACAAAACATATATTATACATATATATACATCTTACTTCAGCACGGCATGTGCAGACAGTGTATCTCTCAGCTAGTCCAGCAAGCAGAACGACACGAGTTGTTGGAGTGATCACTGTTTTGTTTGGTTCAGTTGTCCAATCTTAAAACGTAAGTACTGCTGACAGTCAGGATGATTTTTTGTTGGTTTGTGTGCTTGTGTTTGCTTGTGTTTTCCACTTCAGTTTTGATAAGTCAACAGCTCCCGTGTTTCTTTTAATCAGTAAAGATGGTTGTGGTTCTGATTTAGGTCACCCAAAAGCTGGGCATTTACATTTAAAAAAAATACTGTATACAGTGTATATGTATTGTGAAATATTATTTGGTCAAGCACCCAGGTCAGAGATACCAGGCAGGTCATTTTAAGGACAGTCATATAAGAACGTCTTTTGATCCGATTTTTTTCTCAACATTTTCTTGTTTTATGTATTTAAAACATAGCTGATTTGAGCTATGATATTTGTTGGATTCAGAAGATGAGAAATTGTCCATTTGATTCTCACTGTTGACTGTATTTTGGAAAATCTATTGAGTTTGTGTGTCTGAATAAAAAGAAGTGACATGATAGACTCATTACTGATGATTAAAGTCTGAATAACTGTACAGGCAAGGTGTTAGATTTTACTTTTTTAATTTTTAAAAAAAGATCAGGGTTATGTATTTTTTATTAAAGAAACACATAAATCAGGGTGTTTTCATGCTGCAACGAATATACCTACAGTAATTGCAAATTACTGCCCCCACCTGTACAGTAGCACATATTTGATATCTTAAAATTAATCAACACTCAAGCTACTAGGCATTGAAATACTTTCTATCATAAATTGTCTGAAGTTTATCAACGCATGATTTCTTTCTGTCATGTTTTCATTGTGGGTTGAATGAAATACACCCAAAATTCTGGGAACCATTCAAGTAACCATAGCCATATTAATAAATAGCAAATGTTCAAACCTGAAATTGATTAAATATGCTAGAAATTTTAATAAACTTCTGAAATAATAAAATATTGGAGATAAAACCATCAGAACAGGCTTTAGATTGGGATTTCTAGCTATTTCTTCCATTTCAATTATGTAGGTCTGCAAAATAACAATGAATTTAAAAGATTCATCCTTTGGTTGGGTGACTAAGAATATGCCTTTGCATAAATGTCATGTTTGTTTTAATAATGTATAGAAAGATTCTCATTGAGATTTGCATTAATTTTGATCTCGGTATGGATATCTTTGATTTGTCAAACGAGTCGTTAAAAGCCACTGAAATTTCAAGATCTGTTTTGTGAATCCTGCTACTCAAATTGCTTCCAATATTTGCAAATTGTGGGTTTCTTTTCCCCCAGTGAAAAATCTGCTTTAATGCAATGTGAAATAAAATCTTTCCTGATCTTTGTAGCAATTTTCTGTCGGCCACTGGGGAACACGATTGTATTGAATATGGACAGAGATACTGGTTGTTTGAATGCCACGTGATGTTGTTTTGGTCTGTTCTAATTTGGAGATTGCTCCTTAGGCGGAACAGTCTTATTGGCTTTTACCTGGGAAATATTATGCAGCAAGTTGTTACATCAGATGTTTGAATTGTTAGAGGATTGACTTTGAACTCCTAGAGCCAATGATAGATCACGTGCGGATGAGCATGTTTGGGTTTGCTGATGTTTTGATTTTGTTAGACCCAAGTTGATGAGAAAACGCATTGCCACGAAGCGATGCTGTTAATGTGAATTGGCAGATTACAATACATTAGATATATGTTTGTATGTATCTGGCGAGGGCTGAAGCTGTGCAGGTCTAATGCTAAATGACCAGCTAGTGATTATCCTCCTGGCTTGGGGAGGGAGGAGACAGAGATAAGAGTAATCGAGCTGGACTGGCTAAGCAGGTGGGAATTGATTCAATCATGAGTTGTTGTCAGGTTAGTTTGGATCCTGAGCCAGGAAAGCGGAAGAGATTAGGGAATAATATTGCAGGAAGGGCGTTGTGGAGTCCTGTAGCTCAGTAGTTAGAGCACTCGCCTTGCAAACGTGAGACCTGTGCTCGAATCCAGGCAGGTCAGGGCTAAACCTTGGGCAGGTTTCCTTACTCCACACGCCTAATAATAATCCCTCAAAATAAAATGGGTCATTTCAAACCACGACTGTTTGTGGGACATTGCTGCGCGCAATTGGCTGCCATGTTTCTCCATCAAATATGCAGTCAATTCAGTATATTCTGCGAAGCCCTTTGAGACATCTAGAAGATGTGAAAAGCGCTATATCAAATGCAATGATTATTATCATCATTGATATCACGATTTGGGTAAATGAAAGACTGAAAAATATTTCTGACCACCCGGTTGACGTGTTTTCTCATTTTCATCCACCTTAGGTTGCGTTCCAGAAAATGAATTATTCAGAATCTAAACGCCAACTAGCCGAGCTGTCACTTCATTCCGGTGATAATCAAGATCAGAGACCAGATCAGGATGTGGAGATGACAAGCAATGAATCAAGTGGGAATGAATTCTTGGGAAGTTCCAGCAGCAGTGGCAGTCAACATGGAAAAGATTTGACTGTGCTGTTAGAGTCTTTGGAGAATAATAAATAGTAAGAAAAAATTGTGGTCTATAATAAGTTGATGGAATATTAATTTGTGCTGCCTCTGCCCCTCCCCCCCCCCCCCCCCCTATTTCCATAATTTATGCATGTGTGTATGTATGTTGGGGTGTTTATTCTGTGTTATGTGACTATCTGTTCACGTGTCAATCCATTTGCAAATACTATTTTATCACCTCAATATTACTTTGAGTTCTCCAGGAAAATTGGTTCATTTGTGGAAACGCACCTTATTCTTTTCCAATTCTATGGACTAACCATCAAGGAGGTAAGGAATGTTTCACATTTTGGCGGATCGCTGGTGAAACGGTTAATAGTAAGCTGCTATGTAAGTGGGCCAACTTGACACAAGCATTTGCATTAACTCCACCCCTTCCGTTTCTTCAACGCCCAACAATTGGTGTCAGTTATGCTGCCGTCGGGAAGTCATGAGTAAGGGAAACAAACATGTCAGGATGGGAATTGTTTTATCTTATACTTGGTGTCATGCTTTATTCTGCACTGCTGCAGTAGCGTTTGTGCACTTCCGAGACTACGTGTGGCGGTGTTAAGCGGCTCACTAATCGTTAAAGATCTATGACGTCTTTATTAATCCGGTTTCATTAAGCGGTATTTTCATTTCTTGGAGGAAAACGTGCACACATCTTGTGGAACTTGCACAACTGTCAAGTGGATTGACTGTATATATGTGGGCGAAACATGGCAGCCGATTGTCCCACAAACAGTCGTGGATTGAAATGACCAGTTGTTGCTTATTTTTCTTGAGTGATTATTATCAGGCGTGTGGAGTAAAGAAACTTGCCAAAGGTTTTGAATCGAACCCAGGTCTCTTACTTGGAAGGCTCGAGCTCTAACCACTGAGCTACAGGACTGAAAAATTCAGAAGTAAAAATTATGTTATTTTGTTGACGTAACACAGGAAATTTTAAATACAATTAATCTTCTTGAACAACGAATGATTAATACCGACTCTCCCAATATCTAGATTAGTATGGAGCGGGGGAAGAATGCCACAGGTTAAACAAACTGAAACAATTGTGTTGATATTCTCCTTTTTTTTTCTAAAGCGTCTTTATTTTATTTTTTAAATAAAAAATATTTTTGCAGGTCGAAATATAGACTTCAATAATTCTGTATACAGTACTCTGAAGCCATTTGGATGCAAAGACCCTGTGTTAGATCGTGAAGCAATTAAAGGAGCATTTGACCAAGGTTGTACAATCCAGAGCTGGTGCTCATGTGCCCTTCATGATTTCAGCCCCTTTCCGTACTGCAGTAACATTCTGCAACTCTTGGTGGCGACTTCAGTCTTCGTTTCCAAAGCAAAAGCGCAGTTTGTACTAGAGATGTTTCTGGAACACATTAGAGTAGAAACGAATAAATTCCACCCCGATCAACATGTTGGCTACAATGTGTTCTGTGTTTCTTGCTCGTAAGCAAATGAATACACATGAGTCTGAATGTTAAGGTTATCAATTTAACTTGGATGTGTGTGAAATGAGCTCAGCGGTTGGGCTTCGCTTACCTGCACTGCTTTTGTTGTGATGGAATTGCATTGGCTGTTCTGTAACTACATCAGTATAGCAGTCCTGTAGCTCAGTGGTTAGAGCACTTGCCTTGCAAGCGAGTGACCTGAATTCGATTCCAGGCAGAGCAAAACCTTGGGCAAGTTTCCTTACTCCACACACCCGATAATAATCCCTAAAAGAAAAAAAAATTGGTCATTTCAATCCGCAACTGTTTGTGGGACACTGCTGTGCGCAATTGGCTGCCGTGTTTCACACGTGTGTATATAATAATCCTTGCATTTGATATAGCGCTTTTCACGTGTTCTAGATGTCTTAAAGTGCTTCACAGAATATACTGTAAAGTGAATTGACTGTATATTTGTGGACGAAACGCGCTAGCCAATTGCGCACAGCAGCGTCCCACAAACTGTCGTGGATTGAAATGATCAATTTATTATAGAATTTTTGGGACTGCTTTATTATTAGGCGTGTGGAGTAAGGAAACTTGCCCAAGTTTTCACCCTGATCTGCCTGGATTCGAAACACATGTCTCACACTTGTAAGGCACTGAACTACAGGAATCCACATATGTCAATATATATGTCAATACAATTTACAGTATATTCTGTGAAGCTCTTTGAGATGTTTAGAAGACCTGAAAAGCACTATATCTATTGCAAGGATTATCGTTATTACAAGATCAATGAATCAAAATAAATATTTTTAGATCGTTAAGCAAGAACTAGGTGTTATCATTTGGTTAGCGGTGACCTTCATTTAAAAATTATTCCGATTAACTTATTAACTGTATTTAAAGACAAACTCTTCTCGAGGTTTATTGGGGAAAAATACTGTCGAGTGTTGTTGACTGGGTGGTTCAAACGAAGAATGATCACTAGGGTGAGAGACTGGAGAGAGACTGAGACCCGTGCAATCACACAGGTAGAATCAGTGCCTTCAGGAGAGGAGCAGCAATAATGGCAATAAGGATAATGCAAAATGTTACCTTTATTACTAGCTACAATTCTCAGAGTCCGCCTCTTCACAGCAGCTGAAATGCGTTTAGCCCGACTAGCTCCAGCTCTGACCCGGACAATCCCTCAACGAGTGACTGCAGGTGGGTGCTGATCCCAGTCTATTATCTAATGTTTAGTTACGTTCCCAAATTCTTTGGTTTGGCATTTTTAAAAAGTCTTAACACTTTAGGGCAACGCAGTAGGTACTGCCATCCTAATACTCGGGTTACATTTTACAACTTAATGTTATTATTATATGTGATTATTATAAAATCTGTGCCCCATGTATTTGCATTTAATTGCAGAACCCTAAGGAATACTTTTTCTGCGTTTGTCTCACGTATACTCTTTGTTTGATTGGCTCGCGTTAGCCCCCTCCGCACCTCAGGCGTTGGCAGCATCAGCATCCACGGCTGCACTCTCCACCACTCGAAGCCAGTCAGGAACCTGGGTGTCTTGTTTGACCCTGAACTGTCCTTCCTCCCCTCCGTCCGCGCCATGACCAGTACTGCCTTCCACCACCTCCACAACTTTGCCAGACTCTGCCACTGCCTCACCCCTCAGGCTGCCGAAAACCTTGTCCGCGCATTTGTCACATCAAAGCTTGACTATGGAAAGTCCCTCCTCGTCGGCTTTCCCAGCTCTTCCCTTCACAAGCTGCAGATCATCCTGAACTCTGCAGCTCGTGTCCTCTCCCACACCAAGCTCCACGATCACATCACACGCCTGGCTCCATTAGCTCCCCACCCCCCCAGAGGATTGAATTCAAGATCCTCATGCTCACCTTCAAGGCCATTCACGGCCTTGCCCCCTCATATCTCTCCAACCTGCTGTCTCCCTATGAACCTGCCCACCCTTTCCGTTCAGCGGGCCCCGGTCTGCTCCATGTCCCCCAACCGACCCACCCTACCATCAGTGAACTTGCTTTCAGCCTCTTCCCCCACACTCTGGAACTCCATCCCACAGTCCCTTCGCCTCGCTTCCTCCGTTGCCTCCTTCAAGGCCGGTCTCAAGACTCTCCTCTTCGACCGTGCCTTCTGCTGCCCTCCCAACTCTCTCCCTCCCCTCTCCTCTACCTCCTCCCGCCCACTCGCTCGGGTCCCGATCTGACCGTTCGGGGCCTTGGGACGTCCTCCCGACGTGAACGGTGCATTAGAAATGTAATTGTGTTGTTGGTGTTGTTTGTGAACCTTGTACGTAAATGACAGAACGATGGAATCAAATGTCTATGGAATCAGAAGTTCTAAGTTTACTCTTTTGATTTGCAGCCATGCTCAGTGTGGGAAGGTGAGGACGCAGAGAGAGTTGATGAAAGCAGTAAACGAGTTAAAAATGCACCTGCCTATTGAGAGGGTGAGGGGCAAGTCGAACACTCTTTCCACCCTGAAGTATGCACTGCGATGTGTAAAACAAGTCAGAGGTAAGCTTGAGTTCTTATCATAATAATATAAAGCTCGAGTTCATGAGATAGAAGAGGCTATAAATCCTTCAGTTCTCTCCTTTTTCTCTCTCTCTCTCTCTCTCCCCCCCCGCCCCCCCCCCCCCCCCCCACCCCCACCACCGATTCAATGCACATCATTACACACAGAATATGTGGAACATCAGTAGCTACTGATTAGAGAAATATACAGTCAATTAACTTTACAGTGTATAAAATGAAGCATTTGGGACGTCTCAGAGACGTGGTAAGGCATTATATCAAATGTAAGGATTATTAATAGTAGTAGTTTTAGTGAGAAAGGAACCTGGTCAAAAGCTAACTGGGGAGGCGGGGAGCGGGAAGAAATCATTTGAGGCTACGCGGTTATATAGTTCTGCTTCGAATGTGCAAGTAACGTTTGTGGATTTTTAAAAAAATTTCCAGCCAATGAAGAGTACTACAAGCTTCTGATGAAAGATGATTCTCCACCTTCCAAATTGAATATGAATATGAATTCCTACACAGTTGAAGAAATGGAGAGCATCACCTCTGAATACACCTTGATAAATGCAGTAAGTGGTCCCAAGTGAACATTTGTTAAGTTCACATCTACGTGTTAACTTTGAGCATCATATTCATAGGAAAGGCATCACATTCATAGGTTGCAGACCTGCCTTCTCCATTGCAGATTGAAGATGTACCGCTGATCTTAGTGTTTTCTGCTCATTCGTGCCTTCGTTTTAGTGTTTGCACATATCTTTAACTCTCCCCAGGTAGTTTTATGAATGTGAGCACGTGGCAGTGTAGTTAGAATACAGTACAGATAAAAGTGCAGTCGTTAGTTTGAGATCCATGGGGAAACTCATGCCCATTTTAAACGTTCCAAAACAAATGAAATTGAGGTAAACGTAGTATTTCATTTAGAAAACCCAGTTACTTTGCCTGTTTTGTGGCTACTTCCAGGATATCTTTGCTGTCGCCATTTCCCTGATCACAGGGCGGATTGTATACATCTCCGATCAAGCTGCTTCAGTTCTGAACTGCAAGAAGGCCGTCTTCAAAAATGCAAAGTTTGTAGAATTCCTTGCTCCGCAAGACGCCAGCGTATTCTACACCTCGACGTCGCTCTCTCAGTTGCCCCTGTGGAGTATGTGCACTGCTGCTGGTAAATGTTCATTACTACGTTTCAAACTTTTACGGTGTAATATTGCATTTATCATGGGTAAACGGTCATTTTAGAGCAGCTGCTTCTCTAGATAGATTTTTCAAGACAAGTGCGTCAATGACTTTACTCTAGCTAGTTTCTTGAGAGAAATATTCTGCATAAATGCAAAACTCGGGAATATTAATCTGACTCTGTCCTCCATTCCTGGCCAGATGCCCTGACCAGAACATCAAATTATCCCTCTGTCTGATCACCTGTTAATCCGCGCCCTTGAAAGCCCTTCATTCCTGTCCCCAACATAGTTTTACAACTTTTATGGGATTAATCACTGCAGCATTAACTTTTTCTGTTGGGTGTCCAATTTCTTATACTAGCTATTTGCCTTTCAGGTTCATCACCTCCAGACTGTATATTGGAAAAGTCCTTCTTCTGCCGCATGAGGTGGGTACCAAAGAACTAGGGAGTTGTGCTGGATTGCGTTTTATATGGGTACTTTTTGTTGTCCTAGCCTGAGTTCTTATTGTTGGCATCTGATCCACAGCGAAGGCTGGGAATGTGATGGAAGTATCCAATACTATCCTTTTCGTATGACGCCTTATCTTACCAACGTACAAAGATCAGAAGATGTTGAAGATGAACTCTGTTGCCTGTTGATTGCTGAAAGAGTTCACTCTGGATATGCAGGTACGTTTCAAACCACTTAGCACTTATAGATCCACTTCTCTCCCTTTCTCATACAAATGTAAAGTAGCTAGATTTGTGTTTGCTAGCTTTAATGAAAATAACTTTGTTTTACAGCACCTAGGATTCCCCTTAATAAGCGTATTTTCACCACCACGCACACACCAAGTTGCATATTTCAGGATATTGACGAGAGGTACTTGAAGTATATTTATGTTGGTCTGTGTGTATGCTGGCTAGAATATTATTTTAAACTATTTTTCCATCAAGAGTAATGGTGCTGATTGATTGCAGTTTTGAAGCAAACAAAAATCAAATTCAATCCAGTAGCTTTTTAACCAAATATTACAGCTCACAAAGTCTTTCCAAGTTTGTAGACATTCTGATTGTGACAGATAATAACCAGTATAGATAGAAAGCTTGGTTTAGAAAGTTGGCAATGCCTATTAGAGGAAAATCTTTGAAATTTTTACTAAACTTGAGTTTAGAAAGGATTGAGGCTAGGTGAAGTATTTTTCTGCTTTACCTGCTCACTCACAGAAAAGCAAATAAAGTAACTGAAAGTTACCTGATCAGGGATATGTTTGAGCTGCCATTAATATTGAAATTTAGAATGATAGCAATTTATGGCATGGGAAAAGGCCATTCTGCCTATATATTCTCTATGTCAGATGATGTTATTCAATGTGAAGTACAGTATTTCATAACTTGGTTGATTAAAACAACATTTGTGTATTTTCAAAGGGCTGTTCCTCTGTTGGGATATTTGCCCCAAGATCTGATAGGCACTGCTGTGCTGACGCATCTGCACCCAGGTGATCGATCATTGATGCTGGGCATTCATAAGAAGAGTAAGTTTGTTGCTCGGACCTTTATTTTTCTTTGAAAAGAGAGTCTTTGTTGAATGTACTCACTCTCGGCTCTGCACTCTTTCAGTATTGAAGCATGCCGGACATCCGTTTGATCATTCACCTCTCCGATTCTGCACTCACAACGGTGAATACATCACAATTGACACCAGTTGGTCAAGCTTTGTTAATCCTTGGAGCAGAAAAGTGTCTTTCATCATCGGAAGGCACAAAGTCCGAACGTACGTATTTCTGGTTGCTCTTAGTGTGTCAATCTGTGTGTCAAAATTTGAGCCAATTCCTTCCTCTTGCGTGTCCTCGTTTTTTGTAGTGATCAGGGTTTACATTACCTAATAGTCAACGTGCTTTGTCTTTATCTAAAATATTACTATAGTATTGGTGCAGGCTGCCTTGCTTTCAGCCGCTATGATGTTTTTCCTTCCCGTAATCCCTCTGTCATCCCATCTTCCCTCTTTTCAGAGCTTCCTCTTGTATGTACCTCCCTATTCCCCTCTTTCACCTCACTTGATGATCCACCTGTAAAGTGTTTTGAGATGTGTTTTTCTTTCTGAAGTTGTTTTTGTGGAAGAAGTATTAAACACTCCAATACTTTTAACCTCCAATGTATACAGAGGTCCTTTGAATGAAGATATATTTGCTATCCCTTCCCCTGGATTAACTGAGGTGAAGATGACTGATTCTGAAATACAGACCATCACTGAACAGATTCATAAACTTTTACTGCAGGTATACCTCTAGAATTATTGTGTAAAGTGTACTTGTGCTTATTGTTTGTCTTTGTCTTACTCGTAATTCATCTGTGCTGTACGCACATTGTACTTTTGCATTATTTAATACAAGGAAGGAAAGATATTATTAGAATAATGGCCATTAGAAATTATACTTCCATTTGTGTTTACACTGATCATTGCATAATATGCTAAGAAAATAATAATCCTTGCATTTGATATAGCGCTCTATGACATCTTGAGCTTCATAGGGTATACAGATGGTGGGAAATGTTGCTGTAACTATATTTTGTCTCTGCAGTTCGAGACCTCCTAATACATCGAACATAAATTACAACATTTTTTCAAAAAATTCCTTTTCAGCCTGTCTACAAAAACGGCTCCAGTGGCTATGGAAGTTTAGGCAGTAACGGTTCTCACGGACAGTTCATGAGCATCGCCTCTTCCAGTGATAGTAATGGCAATGAAGAATGCAGCTATATCAGTCCTGTAAGTTGTCTTTGCTCACATATTGTAGCTCATGCAAACAATGTGACTTTTTGCAGTTAAATCATTTCTGTGTGTAGTTTATAGATGAAGCAAATTGGAACCGCCTGGTATTAATGTATATATATTTTTTTAATTAATAAATTGCTGTACAAGATTAAATTTTGATTGAATTATTTTAAAGGCAAAGTTGGATTTGCCTTTTGTAAACCAGGTGGTAAAAGTGGAAATGAGAATTAGACTTGTTCTAATTTTAGAGGAATGCAAATTCCCTGCCACTAATAATAATAAGAGGATAGTTATTTTAATTCTTCTCTGTGGCATTGTGTTTTCAGATGACATTTCAGAATCTTTGTAAGGATGTACACCTGATCAAGAACCAAGGGCAATCAGTATTCATTGAGAGCAGAGCAAAGAGGAGACACAAAACTGGTAATGGCTCAATCATTTTACCATCAATATTCAATTCAAATGCAAGGATTAATACAGATGACTATTACTAAATAAAAAAAGGTTTAACCTGAGTATCTTGAAGGAAATGGATGGACTGAATGATTTCCTGTAGCTTAACATCCTGAAAATAAAAAAAATTACAATTCATATCACAATTACTATTCATAGTATTTACCTTACTTTGAGTTGGAGGTGGTTTTTCTCTTAAAGAGTGAGTGCCTGTCATATCATCGCTAGCTTATAGGAGATATTGAAACGGGTCACACAACTAGAATGATGTCCTCATTAACCTACTCTTTTTATTTGACCGGTGATTCTGAGCCAGTTCTCTATCAGGTTTAAAAAAAAGGCTTAAGGCACTGATGACGCTAGTTGAGTTTATCAGAATTAAGATATTAATGAAGGATTGACGTAACTCGTCTTGGGGGCATAGAGGCAACTGTAAAATTAGCCTGTGTCCACAGCCTGGCAAAGAGAAGCAGAGAAAAAAACTGAAATCTTGCACAATCTGATTCACAAACTATGAACTATGAATAAAAAGCTGCTTACAGATGAACCTCATTGTAACGCAATCTGCTGGGAACAATGTGTTTGTTCTCAGCCTGTACGTCCGATTAACATGGGTTCATCATAGACCCGCACTATAAGTGAGCAACCATAGCGTATTTCTCAAACTTTCAGTTGTTGGTGATCTATTCCATCTATTCAACTGTTTCAAGGGAGGTGGCCAAATTGAAAGGCGACAAGCCTTTATGCAAAAAGCATTGATGTACAAATGCATTTTGTCAATTAGTTGTGCATCAATGTGCAGTTTGCAAGCATCCTGCTTGATGTGTACTGTACAATTCTGAAATTACTTTAAATTTTACTTTTAGTATGGAAACAAAGCACCTTTTAGAATGTATGAGCTGCAGACCATGTGATTGCTTACTGCTGACAAAGGCTTACTGCTTCTGAACAAGAATATTGTTCACCACTCAGGAAATATACAAAAGCTCACTCTATTTGGGAAATGCAATATTTTACAGGAGCGCAACAGAAAGGAATAAATGTACAGACCAAAGATTTGAAGAGCAGCACAACCAAGAATGACGTAAACAGCAATGCCCTGAGGAATACATTCTTTGAAGACTTGAGATGCAAGGAATCATCAGTATATTCTTATCAGCAAATCAACTGCTTGGAAAGTGTAATCAGGTGAATAAGAGACTGAATTCCAAGTTGCTGGAAATTGAGTCGTATTTCAACGGTGTGGATTTACTATAATCATGTTTTGTACCACTCTGGAAACATGATTTGTTTTGCTGTTTACAGGTATTTGGACGGTTGCAATGTTCCAAGCAACATGAAAAGTAACAGTGATCCATCATCGAGCTCTGAGGACAACCAGAAACGGTTATCTGACGAAGGCAAGCAGGTGTCTGAAGGTAACGTAACTTCATCTTTCAGTTGACGTGACTTTTGACATACGTGGTTTCACTGAAGGTTCGATAGTTTTATCCGAACTGACTCAATAGTAAGAAGTGAACAATTTCATATTATCATGTTATCCTCCCCACCATCGTCGCGATGTTCAGTTTATAAAATAACACATTATTCTTTTGTTTCAGCAGTTGAACTACTATCGCTTGAGCCTGTCCAAGCTCCACTGAACCCCACAAAGGAGATACCCGCTCCCTTGACACAATTGCCTTTGCCAAGAAAAGCAGAAAGTGTTGTATCGTTCACCAGCCAGTGCAGTTACAGGAGCACGATTGTCCATGTGGGAGACAAAAAACCACAAGCAGATCCAAGTATTGCATCTTAGCTGTAGAAAGGCACCTGTACAAACCATCAGCTAAAAGCTTGCGTGGCACACATCAGCCCCATTGTGAATTCACAATTGAGAAATTTTACATGCCATTGACTCGCAAAAACCACGACATTACATTTAGAGAGCACCTTTCACGTCGGGAGGACGTCCCAAGACTCCTGACTAACACACAGTTTCAACACCATCGTGTCAAAGTAACATTAGTGGTTTTCTAGAATCGACTGGGATAAATAACTTTCTGATGCCAAAGAGTAAAGGCTTGACAAGTTGCTTTTGTAATATTGATAGTAATCCTTGTATTTCATATAGCGCCTTATTGCATCTTTGAGACGCCTCGATCCGCTTCCCAGAACATACTGCAAAATGAATTGAGTGTATATTTTGCCGGCCTAACGTGGCAGCTGATTGCGCACGGTGGATGCTGGGATTCTAACCGTATACTCTCTCAATTTGATAGATATTCTGATGGAGGACGGACATGCTATGGCTGAATCAACAGCGATTCCAACTACGCCATTTGCCAGCGTATCTGTAAACCAGGAGAAAGAACAGTACAAGAAACGTGGCCTTACCAAGGAAGTACTCGCTGCCCACACCCAAAATGAAGAGCAGATGTTCTTGAGGAAGTTCAAGGAGCTTAGTAAGCTAAAAGCATTTGAATCTCCTTGCAAGTCATACCTACAGGAACGGCATAAAGGATTTTCTGGCGAATACGGTAAGGAATTAGTTTTTCAGTCACTAAACCGTATCACTTTGGATAAAACAACATCTTAATACTGCAAGGCATTGTAACGCACCATAAAAAAAAACTTGCCTGCTGCGAGAGAGTGTGGTAGAGAGTTTACAACATGTTCCTGCCCTGTAGCAGTTAGTCATTCGAGGAACTTCCAACAATCTAATTCAAGCCCTATATGCTGGGCACTTTTCAGTCAAAGGGTATGGGATATGTTTGTTTGAATGCTGAGCTGAACGAAAGGAAAAATGTCCACCAGAGAAGGGAATCCTGCATTTCCAGCATGCTTGTGGTAACCGTTCCATCCCACTTACTTTACCATACAAAATTAATTGGATTCCATATTGGAACGTATGACAGTTAGAGATTTAATTTAACTGTGTGAACGTTTTCCATTTGTGCCTTTTTTTAAAATAAAATGTTTTTCCTCGATACTTTAGGCACTCGTGGATATAAAACCGGTTGGAATAGTGCAGAACCTCTTTACAAAAGAGGTGGGAAGAATAAGAAGATGAAATTGAAACGCATGAAGCAGCAGGAATCCTCTGAGAGCACTGCCTCTGGCACCAATCAGCCTCAGAGAATTCCCTCTTGGTTGCCAACTGATGCCTCTCAACCCAGATATTCAGCTTTGCTGCCAACATATCTGCCTACACGTGGATCCATGCCTTCTGTTACCGACTCATCTCTTCACAGCTTTGTAGAAAATGCTCAAGATGTTCATCGCACAATGCAGCCGGCGCCGTTCTCTGCGCCCTTTGTAGCTCCTATGGTTGCGTACTTGCTCCCTAACTATATGTACCCTCAGATGAACCATTCCGTGCACCAGCCATTCTTTGCCGGTGTCTCGGCGTTCCCTTCGCAGCCGGCATTCCCTTCACATACAGCCTTCCCACCCCAAACAGTCTTTACTCCTCTCAATCCGTTCCAAAGCCCGCCACCGTTCACAGCGAGACCCGAGCCTCCAACAGATGCTCGGAAAACACCCACACCGTCATGTTGTTCCACTCCACTCTCTGTAGAGCCACAAGTGCAAGGGTCGACTCCATTGTTCCAGTCACGGTGCAGTTCACCGTTGCAGCTCAACTTGCTGCAGTTGGAAGAAACACCCATGGTGTTAGAACAACTAGAAACAGCCACATTAGTTGGGGAAAACAGAATGTGTGACAGAGTGGGAGCAACTACCATTACGAATACAGATATCATTGCAACGAAAGAGGCGCAACATGTAAGTAATTTTACGACCGAAATAAACTTCCGTTTAAAAATCCGCATGAAATTGCTTAGCAAACCCTTCCCTAATTGCACGTTTATTTCTCTCACGCCTCTTCCCCGACTGTCTGTTTCCATCAGTTAGATTTACTGATGAATTGTTTAATTGTGCCGTAGGGGGATTTACAGTGTCAGTGCTGAATGTTTAAAGGTCGTTGCAAAAAAAACAATTAAGAGTTTTGTCCTCTTTCCAGGTGGGATATGCAGAATTACCTGAGAATAGTGACACCCACTCCACTTCCACTGATCTCCTGGCTCTATTACTTGAGGATAGTCATTCATGTACTGGTTCTGCGGATTCAGGGAGTGTTGGGTCAACTTCTTCAGGCTCTCCATCCAATGGATGTGCAATGTCTGGTACGGACACAGGTAGGAATTGTTGTATAACGCGGCGTTGCTTTTATGATTTATGTTAATTTGAAAATGGGACTGGAATCGAGTGAGACAGTGCTGGCAAAACTATGGCCCAAGGAACAGTCAATCACAAATTTAATTTGTTGGCCAACCAAAAAGATTGACGACCAACCTCTGTTGCTGGGAGGTCGTCCTCTGTTGGAGGGGGGAAGACCATTTTAATCCTCGCTTGTTGGTCACTGAATGGGAGAGTTTGTATCCAGGGCCAATGAAAATCCCTGTCACTGAAGCATAACCACCTCTAGATAATCATCTATAAATTATACCAACGGGAGAGGTTTGGGACCTTTCAGCGCCTTGGGACATCCTCCCAATGTGAACAGCTCTCTAGGAATGTCATTTTGTTGTTGTTTCCTTTCTGATGCAACAACAACAAAATCACGCTTGCATTGCATCTTTCACATCAGGAGGACGTCCCAAGTTCAATGTTTCAGATCCGAGCTGGAATTGAGTATAGGGAGGGTGGAGGGAAAGGGGGTGGATTTGGGTTGACTGATAGGACTGTTGAAGAGGAAGGTCTTGAAGTGGGATGTAGGAGGCAAGGGAGTGGCGAAGCGGAGGGACTGCAGGATGGAGTTCCAGAGGTTGGGGGCAGAGTGGCTGAAGGCTCGCTCGGCAATGGTGGGGCGGGTGGGTCGGGGGACATGGTGCAGGCCGGAACCTGCTGAACGGAGGGGGGCGGGCAGGTTGGTAGGGGTTAGGAAATCACAGATGTAGGGTGGGACGTGGCCGTGCGGAGGTTAGGGAGTTACACTAGTATTCTCTTCCACATTCACACCAATCCACATCAATTCTGATGCCAATCTCATTTTTGTTTTAGTAGGAAGAAGCCAATTAAGCAACATCAGCAATTATTTTGGAAGCATCGACTCCTCTGAGAATGACCGCAAGTCGAAAGTGAGAAAACATTTGGCTAAAAATAAACAATTCATGAAGTATGTACTCCAGGAGCCATTTTGGCTAACCATGTCAAATACAGATGAAGAGGTCATGATGAATTATCAGATTCCATCCAGGTGAGTGCTGAGAACTAAATTGGATATTTTATTCAATGCTGTTTCCCCCCCAAAAAACTCAGTTCTGCATAGCTGCCTCACGAGTCCTGTACCTCAGAGGTTAGAGCACTCACCTGACAAGCGAGACACCTGAGTTCGATTCCAGGCAGAGCGAAACTATGGGCAACTTTCCTTACTCCGCACGCCTGATAATAATTCCTCAAAGGAAAAAAACGTCATTTCAATCCACTACTGTTTGTGGGACACTGCTGTGTGCAATTGGCGGCTGCGTTTCACCCACAAATATACAATCAATTCACTTTACAGTATATTCTGTCAAGAGCTTTGAAGCGTCTAGAAGAATGAAAAATACTATATCAAATGCAAGAATTATTATTATGTCAAGTTTGTGTAAATGTTAGTTGTTGTGTATTCTACTACATTTTCACTTTATCTCTAAACATTACCTGTAGCCATTTTATTACTAATGTTTTTTTCTTAATGCTTTGAACTAGTGTCTTAATTAAATTCCAAACGCATAGAATCAAGTTATGGGGTGATAGAGGAAAGAGAACAGGATTTTAACAGAAAAAGTCTAGGGCTGCACAAACTTGACATTATTATTATTGCTATTATTATTTGTGTGTGTGTATATAGATATATATATATATATAGATGCCGTGTTGCCATGCCAACCATGCATTAAATTCATGTATATCGGAATGTTTAAATTCAGGAACATGGAATCAATCCTGAAGCAGGACCGAGAGAAGCTGAGAATAATGCAGAAAAACCAGCCCAGGTTTACCGAACAACAAAAGAAGGAGATCTCTGAGGTTCATCCATGGATCAAGACCGGTGAATTACCAAAGGCCATTAATTTTCCAGTAAGTATTCTCGTACTTATAATATATTGCAATAAAGTCATTGTAATTTTAATTTATATTTTTTTTCACTAATGTTTGGCTATAGAGCCCAAGCCAATCAAACATTTTCAAGCTTTTTTTTACACACAAATCAGTGAAATTAAATTTAATTTGATGGGGCATATTTTCAACAGCCATGTAACAATTTTTTTTAAATATTTTTAAAAACGACCTTATAACCTGATTTTGCACACTACAAAATGGCCTTTATTCATGTACGAACATTGACAGCGAATGCACATGACTCCAGAGGTTGTCAGGTCCGTGGCTGCCACACTCGCACACAACTAGTACAGGGTTCTATAGAGCGATCAGGTCTATAGAGGTCAGTTTCTCTAACTGAGAAGGCAGGAACCAGCAGAATTGTCATTGACCCGGATTCAAACCGGCAAACTAACAGTCTATTAGGTGCAGTTCTATCCACTACCTCATCAGGGCTGTCCACTCATAACAATAACAACTTGCATTTATATAGCGCCCTCCACGCAGGGTAGGTACTAGAGCACTGATGGATTTGTTAACCAAGGAACCAGATGTGGCTTTACAATCACAAAATATACAGTTCACTTTACAGTGTATTCTGTGAAATGCTTTGAGAGGTCTCAAAGACGTGATAATTGGCCACGTCAAATGCAAGGATTATTATTATTATTTATTTATTTATCAATTCTGTTTCGTGATTTCAGGCTTCTTTTTGCTGCGGAAGAAACGTATCAAACGTATCAAGCAGCAACTCAAAACCATCAGAACAAAAAGTTGGCAGTGTCGAGTTAAGTGAAGTAGTGGAACCAAACCGCGGTGACTGCCATCAGCCCTCAGTCCTCTCCACCAACGAACAGAGGCTGACAGGAGTGATGAATTAGGATTTGCATTTTGGAACTCAGCAAATTGATCATGTCTACACAGACATGATCGTGAATCCAGAGCGCTCTTCTTTTGGCAAGATTCATGAAAGTACATTTGACTTTTTTTTAAAGAAAAATAAGAGTTCAGGTCAAAGAGAATAGCAGGATTCTATGGAACATTTTTTTCATTGGGAGAAATCGTCAAATTATCTGCTTCAAATTGGATTCCTACCTGTGATTTTTAAAAATGTAAATGTTACTAATTTCTGGGGGTTTTATTGTATCTGACTTTAGGTTGTTGCCTTAACAATGTCTCAGTGGAATCTATGCTCCATTTGTCTGACAGAAGTTTTGCAGGTTTATTAAAAATGTATTTATTTACTAAATGTGTAGAGTAAAATGTGCTGTGACAGTCAAAGGGGTGCTCGACGCAGAAAGCATTAGACGATTTTTCAAACGGGATCCCTACAGTCTGACCATCCACTGAGATTTCCCCCCATTATGATGGATAGGCTAATGGAATTTGTACTGTGTATTTTTAAAATATCTTGTGCTAAAATGTTTTTTAGGCAATTGATTTGTGCTCATTCCATTGCACTCATCAATGTGTGGGGGGTATTTTACAATCCTTTCTACAAAGTCCAATTACTGGCAGTATAATTTTGTACTGCTTGAGGAGGAAACATTTCATAAACTCTAAACATTTAGCAGAATGTTCTACAGCTTGAATAATTACATAATAGATCGCTGGGAGAATATTATTAGCACTAACGTTAAAAATAATAAAAGGGTTCAGGTAGCATGCTCTTGAATAACTAAATCCAACAGTCAACAACGGAGTTTTACTTCCTTCCAGTACTTGTTGTTTAAGATCCATCATATATTGAAGCTTAGATTTCAGCTTTGGACCATCAGTGCAATAGATCAGCAAAGTACACAAAGATGGATCTGAAGTGAAGTACAGTTTAGTATAATAATAATAATCTTTGCATTTGATATCGCGCCTTATCAAGTCTTCAAGACGTCTCAAAGCGCTTCACAGATTTTGTAGTGTCTGTGTTTTGTGGTCGAAATGCTAATACAGCGAGGCAGTGTTATGTAGGACTTCAAAGCGTACAGCATCAAATTACCCAGGCTTTTTCAACTGCATCTTTGCCAATTTGTGAATTTTCACTGCATGAAAATTAATTTGTCCCTCTATTTATCTCCGTTCCTGAACATGCCACACCATGTGTGGAGAAGTGCCTTACTTCTACTTGAAGCCTGCAAGTTCAGGAGAGTTGTGTCTCTGGCGATTTCTGAGCACAGATATGTGTCCTTTCACACAATGCTATAGGTCGTTCACCTCGAGCCAAGGAGTTTCACGTGTGTAGTTGGGTTTGTTTTGTAGGTTATTTGGGAAAAAAATTATATTTCATTTACATCAAAACTGGATTTGTGATTTTATTAAGCTGTGCCACCCCATAAATTGACCATTGTGTTATTTCAGCTGTTAACAGAATCAAAGTGCTGATGGTATATGAGAAAACAATCCATGCCCAGGGTTCAGCCTGGAAGTTGCAATTGTTTGGCCCTCCTGAGTAATTGATACTGAGCAGTTTAAATGAACAAATCTTGCTAACTGTCTGATGATTGTGTTTTGAAGCATCTTACTCTGATAGACTTGGCTTGAAGGAGTCCTAAGTCCAATGGTATATGCGAACTGAATGAACATTTAACAGGGATAGTCAGTACCCCAAGTGATTTAGTATTATAGAATTGGTTGAATACACACTGTCAGGCTTGCTTACTTTCAAATCAACAAATGTTATCACTCCTTCAGCCAAGGATTTTCATGAAATAAGCAAATATTGTACAGTTCTTTATAATTGTGTATTTTTATATAAAAACAAAACTTGATGATAAAACAATTTGTCTTTATTTACACTTTCTGTACAATTGAATTGTCATTTATGGAATTCTCTATCCCCAAAAGGCTGTAGATCCTTGTAAGTCCTTGAACATATTCAAGACTGAGATTGATAGATTTCTTATGGATTAAGAGATATGGGGATAAGGCGGATAGGTGGAGTTAGATTAGAAGATCAGCCATGATCTTATTGAATGGTGGGGCAGGCTCGAGGGGCCAAATGGCCTGCTCCTAATCCTTATGTATTATTTAGAGAGAGGCTTATCAGTTTAATGAGGGAGACTTTTACCTGGCATTACACCAGATTTAATAAAATGGAGCCGAGTGAATAATATCTGTGGAGAAGAGGTTATTTTCAAATTAGGCTGACGTAATAATGGAATTTATGCTAAACTTGGGGTCAAAGTTGATGGAAACCATAAAGGGGAAGATTTTTCCTATTTGTGAAAGGAACGCTTGATAAACCAAATGGGGTTTGTCTTTTCAAGGATGTAAACATAAATGTCAGATTAATATCATGCAGGTTTTAGGGTTCTTTGTAAAAAATATCCTGTTTGCTAGGTACAAAGCGTTGGACAGGATAAAGGACCTGCCTATTTGTGTGGGCTCCCATAAATGTTTCTAACTGACTTTTTAAAAGTCTTTTGATGCGAAAAGCTTCTCTTTCATTTATTTCCTGATTTATGTTCTAATTAACCAAACTGTCAACTTTTCTCTCATTAGACTGAGCTGAAGCCTTTGTAGCTTACTCTTCAGAAGTGTCATGGGTTGATTAAAGTCCCCAAATGTTCAGGAAGTCTGGTCAAAGCTGCACTGACTTTTATGGGCAGTTTTGATCCTCCCAAGTTACTTTTCTTACTGAAGGGAATTTTTTCAACAGTTGTCGTTTTTATTTGAATCCAATGAGATTAAATGTTTCACGTAAGAGCTCTTTGAGTTATACAGTACATGATAACACAAGTAGTGTGGCATTATGTAATTTAGTTCTGGTGAAAATACAACTTGTGTGTCAAGAAAATGGCCGCTAATACAAGGCAAAGTGTAGAGATGTTGGAGATATAATTTGGTGTAAACAATACGCCAATTGAAAATGAATGCACACGTAAGATGATATGCAGCAGATAAATAGTTCCCTGTCATGAGCCCTTCAAATTAGATAAAATAATGATTAATAAGTTACAAAATGAGCCAAAGCATGGAACCAACCACCATTTATCACAATGATTGTAAGGATAACCGTATTCCTCAGAATTATTTAGTTGGATTCTATCAAACATTTACTAGTCTAAAATTCTGCCAGCACAATGAATAAAACTGCTATGGAACTAAGCTATTTTGAGACCAGTTTATTTAATTGAATGTAAAAATCCTTTTTTTTACATTCAAGCACTTTGGGTTCAGCTTGGTTCCTTTCCAGGAAAGATGTTTGGGATTGTAGTTAAGGAAGTTGCCATTATTTTGAACTTCAAAGGGTACTGAGCCTATTGATACTATAGTGCCTCTTCAATGGCTCCATAAATTAGTGGCTTCTCACCTTGCTGCTTGGGAAATTTTCGCCTCTTCCAGCCCTTTGAAAGAAAGTGTGAATACTGACACAGACGGTAAAGGAATAATGTTGAGTTGACACGAAAATGCTAAATCCTGATTATTAACAAAATCTCAATCAAGAGGTGCAAACTTCTCTGTGAAAGTAAGATCTTTAAAATAAAGGTTTTTAAATAGCACAACATGATTGAAACTCTTTACGTTCAGAAACGTGGTACTATTTGTAGTAAAATGCTCAATACAAGGCAAAAAATGTTGGACAAAAGTTCAACGTCTGCATTTTTTCCTCTTGAATTCTATAGAGGCATCACCAGACCAATTGGTCGAGCACCGGGGGAGATACACATTGAAAATATTCCCCTCTGGTTGATGACAGAAAGATGTTTTGAAATATCGTTGAAATGCATTAAATGGTTCTATTTGCACTAGATGTTTGGATGGCACATTATAGTAATGGCGTAAGAAAGAACGGAATGAGAAAGGCCAATTCAAATGAATTCATGCCTTCCACAGAGTACACTGTTGGAATCTTCAGCCACTAACTCTCATCTGCAGAAAGCTCTGCCTGCATAGATAGCCCCCAAAGAAATCCTGCTCTTTAAAGTTTGCATCTTTCTCTTCCTGGACTGGATTTCTACCTAGACTTATCTAGACGACTTGCACCATTGCAATTCTGCCAAGGAAGCCAAACATATTCCAAAAATATCTGTAAAAATTCTAGAAGTATTGTAAAGTATTACTTCCAATTTTTTTTGAACCTCTACTGCACCAATGTGCAGCAGCGCATTCTCAACACCACCAGTAAAATGAGTGTTTCCTAAGATTTAAAATATATATATTTAAAACCTCTCTTGAAAATAAATAGTTTCTTCTTTGACTCTGTGGCAAACCAGGAAGGCTGCTCCATCTATTTCATGCTGAAACCTGTTGTGAGCAATTAGTTCTTGAATTAAAAGCCTGAATAGCTGGCACCTGTCCACCCTTTCAATTCTATGACCATAATTCATAAGAAGATCTTAGTAGCTCAAAGGCCCATCAAGTTCAAGTGGATTTTAATGACAACTGGTTTGAAGTAACTCAGCTCTTATGACTTTATAGCCAGTGGACATCTTTCATGTGTTCTTAATAGCCACCAGCTAACAGTTAGAATAACTGATACCAGTCAATTGACAATTTATTGGATTTTTATTTAATTCGGAATCAATGAATAAGATGAACTGTGTATTGGACAATATCTGACCCAGTAAAGCCAGCTTACAATGCCAGCTGAATGCGGTCACTGAAAGAGTTCAGTACAATATATAGATGTGTGACATCAATGTCATGAAAGTAAAGCAACCTTTTGAGAAATTGGATGGACTGATTTAATAAAGTGGTTTTCTTTTTTACAATGACAATGAACAAATCATGTTGCAAGAGATAGGATTGGCTATCTGTGCTTTCCCAAACAACCTCCCTAATAAATGGCAGGGAGAGCGGATTTGGGCGGTATAATATCTCAAAATACAATGATAAGCGTTGAAGCAAAATCTATTATTATACTGAGTTTTATGCCTTTGATACATACTCAGTGCTTAGACTGATTGGAAAGCACACAACTAGACTGATCAACGTCTCAATTCACCAATTCATTCGGAGAAACAAGTTTGACCCATGGGAATTGCAAACCATCTTAAGCAATAAGGTCCCTGCCAAGTACTGAGAGCGAGATCTGTAGGTCTCCAGCTGACTTGAGCAGTTGTTTGAAGGATCCGTGTCAATGTTCTCACATTGTTTCACAGGACTAGACAAGATGACAGATTTATAGAGGGTTGGTCCAGTGGGGGTTCATATTACAACACAAGACCATGGTCTTTGATGGAGAAAATGGGGATTTCACTAAATAGGGATCTGGCCTATCACAGATCCCACTCGCCTTAAAAAAAATCAAGGCGTTTCTAGAGTATTCCTTTGTTCTACGTTTTATTTCCCTGCGTTTATTTTGCCGTGTCACATGCGCTAACAGAACATCAGTGTGCACTCCTGATCTTTCGGGAACTTTGAAGTGTAGCAAGTGGTCGAGTTGATGCCTTTTGTAAGGTCATTATTGCAGCAGCATCACTGCAGAACTAATGTTAAATGGATAATCGCTGAACCCGTTTCTCTTGGGATTGCCCACACAATACAATAGCAGTTGATGTATGTTTCTATGATTTCAAGTATTTAACATGGAGCAAGATTTTCCATTATCCATAGCCAGTTGTTTCAAAACAGAAACCTGTAGTTTTTTGCCTGCTCAATCACAAATGTGAAATACATCTCATTGATTTATCAATAAAGTAGATTAAATTGAATACAAAGTTGCAAGTGTTCAGCTGTTTATTAATTGGATGCCTTAGTATACATCGATATCTGTAGTGATAGTAAAACTGGTTGAAAAGCATTTTCTTTTTTTCTGTCCTAACTCATTGGATCGTATTTTAATTTACATTTTCACATAAAACTATGAATGTGATGATCTGACTCACTAACTTAGAGAAAACTATGGATGTAACGTTTATGTTTGTCAACCCTCTCTCCCCAGGGTTTATTGGCTAGCAGTGCAATTTAAACATGTCCTCAGAGATTCACTGAAACAAACCGAAAAATGTTATTTTGCAGATAATTAACGTTTTGGGAATAAGGGGTAATCAATAATATTGTATGTTGTATGCATACGCCCCCATGAGAACTTGATATTCTGTAAAATATTATTCGTATAAACCAAGGTACAGGTTAACGTTAAGAGTTCCTGTCAATCCTTCACCAGCACGGATGAATTTGCAGATCAAAGCCATCTGCTTTTATTAAGCTACTTGAAAGAACCTAGAGTTGGTATCTCGGTATTCACCTTTCCTGTTGTTAAAAATGTTTGCCTGTAGGAAGAAAGTGACAATGCTGGAAATGACTGCTTAAGAGAAACAATAAGCTACTTCAAGAGGAAAGCACCAATTGCTTAAAAGGGAATGTTTTCCCCCCAAGCTGTTACAGATGTTACAGCCGGGATTCTGAAGTGCAATGTGGAGAGCACCATTTGTTTCCTGAGGGATTCCAAAAAGTTATTTCTGATTGAAAGATTAAGTCGTTTCTCTGGATTGTGTCCACATCTGTTGCATTGTGCACGGAATGAAGCAAAACTAGCAAAAAAATGAAGGAATGTTGGCCCGTTAAGAATTCGAAATGGTATTGGATCGCCTACAAGCTGGGTTTTAAAGCAATGTATTCCCATTGTGTTTTAGTTCAGTGTGCTCCCAATACGTGTATAGTCTTGAACAACACTGGTCAGAATTCATAGGTAGTTAACACAAGATTGCGCTCTTTTGCTAATGTTACTTCTTTCCATGATGATAATAATAATCCTTACATTTGATACAGCGCTTTTCATGTCTGCTAGACATCACAAAGCACATCACAGAATATACTGTAAATTGAATTGCCTGTATATTTGTGGACGAAACACGGCAGCCAAATGATACACGTTCCAGAGTCTCCTGATTTGAACGACCAAATTTATTTAGAGAATCATTATTGTACTTCACAAATAAACTATATAATGATCAGTCTTAGCTTAATAACCTAGCTATTTTAACTCGCTCTTTTCAAAGAGCCGGCACAGACTCGATGGGCCGAATGGCCTCCTTTCGTGCTGAAAAAATCTGATGAATTTTGCTGTTTGAAATCAGACCCTAAAGGTAGACCACAGTAATTTCTGACATGAACATGAATGTCCCTGATGTTAGAGGCTCCTTTATATACTGCAGGTGTATGGTGGAATACTGTGAATCTGGTTTTAAATGATTGATACGAGTTTGGTTATGGAGCATGGTCAATCCAGATACTTTAGTTAGGTATCCCCTCTCTCTCTTGTTGGGATAAAAGAGACGGTATAAAAGGAATTTATAATAGTTCTCACTGTTTAGTGTTAACACGGTTTGATATACCGTAATATGGAATTACATCTTTGTGAAAAAAAGAGAAGTGATGTGGAAAGTTTATTTAAACGATAAACCACAACAAAAGTTCAAACTTAGAAATAGACTGACACATATACATACATACAGTACTTTGTTTTAAAAAAACACACAGACCCAAGTTAATGCCCAAACAGAATATTTTGAATCGCACTGCGCGCAGAAAGGTACTAGATTTTCCTAAAGCCACACTTCTAGGATTGATAACAACATTTACATCTAACCTTCAGTTTGCCTCGCTCAATTCTAATTCAGTATTCCTTCACTGAAGGCAAAAAAAAACTGTGGACCCGGTTACCATTAACTACCCCCCCCCCCCCCCCCCCTCACCCCTCCCCCCCCCCCCCCCCCAAACCAATCCCTTTAAGGGATTATGACAAAACCTCATTGCTAGCAGTAGAATGTTTACATGTTGATTCATGTGTGCGCAAGTAGCATCATCTCTCCTCACAAAATAATAAAATTATGCGTCGTGCTTTATAGAAGAGCTTTGTTTTTACTTGGGGGAGTGGGGGGGGGGGGGGGCTCAAAACCCCCCACTACTCCTTCACCCCTCTCGCTTTCATACAACAAACACATATATCTTATCTGCCCATTGTTTTTGTTTTGCATTAGCCCAGTGCTATCTTGGTTCAGTTTCTTCACCACATTCCCATATTAACACGTCTTTTGTTTTACACACACACACACACACATATAAAGGTGGGGAGGGGGAGGGATGGAGGGAGGCAATGTTCATTGCATTGAAGGATACACAGTGATGATGACATCTCACTCACTCACTCACTCACTCAAAGGCTATTAAACTTGTACAAATCCCCCCCCCCCCCCCACACACACACACACATAAAAACTAGACCAGCTTTAATGTTGACCTAAAGATCCATCCCATCAGCTACCAGGGTCTCCACACTGACTTTGAGTAGAGGAGGGGGGACATACTTTCTGTTCTCTCGTCGACTTTCCCCGGGACAACGGACCGTAGAGAAGAGCTTCGGCTCCAGCCTCGGCCACGGGCGTCTCAGCCTCGTCCAGATCCGAGCAGACATCACCGCTGGAGGCGGCGGAGGGAGAGGGACAGACCTCGTCAGTGTTTGGCCAGGGGGGAGAGGAGGGGGAGGCGGGGTATGTCTCTGCCATCAGTTCGCCCAGTAAATCCTGGAAGTGATCTTCGCTCAGAGGCATGGACTCCAGGAGGTGGTTGAGCAGCTCGGCGGCCACGGACGAGTCGATCCGGGGCAGTTCGAGACGAAAGTGTGGACTTCGTGCATACACTGGATGTAGCCAGCGGCGAACCTCTCGTTAGCTTCCTGGCTGATCCTGTCTGCCTCTGTGGAGAAGATTGTGTGTGTGTGTGGGGGGGGTGGGGTGGGGGGAGAGAGGGAGAGAGGGGAGAGGGGGGGGAGGGAGAGGTAGGGGAGAGGTGGGGGGGGGGGGGGGGGGAGAGTGGGGGGGAGAGAGAGAGAGAGGAGGGGGGGAGAGAGTGGGGGGGGGGTGGGGGGGGGGGGGAAGAGAGATTTAGAGAGGGAGAGAAAATAAAATCACATTCCAGGCTCTCTCTGCTGTTCTGACCATTGCTATACAATGGCTACCTCTTGCATAAGCCATATATAGAGATATATACACACACACACACACATACAGTAAGCTTTCAGGCCAAATGCATGCAACCCCCCCCACCCCCCCCCCCCCCCCCACCCCCCCCCACACACACACAAAACAGTTTTATTTTAAATTTTGCAATCGCCTTCGTGGTTGTTTTTTTTTAAACAAAAGAAAAGAAACCCAAAGAAAGAATCTGCCGCTGTCGCCTCACCGACGTTTCTGTTGCGAAGAATGTTTTGGACACGTTTCACAGTCAGCTCCAGCACCTCCGCGTTCTCCATTTTTGACTGCAGCTTGAAAAGACAGTCCATTTTATATTAATACTGCACAGACACAGACACACACACACACAGAGAGAGACAGACACGCAGACCAACACACACAGACACACACACAGACACTGTTATCCTCGTATGTTTTTTGCTCTGCCCCCCCCCACACACACACAGATATATATATATATATGTATATATATATAACACACAAACAATGGAACTCACTTCGGTGTCAGCCAGGATCACTCGGAGCTCCTGTAAGCTTTCATTAATGCGAGCTCGCCTCTTCTTCTCGATCAGTGGCTTTCGGGTCTGAAATCGAACGACGAGAATTCACACCGAGGAAGACTTTACACACACACACCGTTTTATGTCTTATCTCTCTCTTGTTGGTGGGTGGGGGGGGGGGGAATCCATGTGCATTTCAGGAAGACACATGTGCGTTTAATATTTTTTTACATTATATAGAAAACACACACAGACACACACACAGAGAGAGACACACACACACACACAGAGATAGACACACACACACACACACATAGATAGACACACACACACACAGACAGACACACACACACAGAGAGACAGACACACACAGAGATAGACACAGACACACACACAGAGAGACACACACACACAGAGAGACACACACACAGAGACACACACACACACAGAGATAGACACAGACACACACAGAGAGACACACACACACACACAGAGAGAGACACACACAGAGATAGACACAGACACACATACAGAGAGACACACACACAA